>OW386550.1:4033899-5378532 GCA_936435175.1 Glyphotaelius pellucidus
AATAAAAATGTTCTGTTGAGATAATTATTTTATTAAATAAAATAACCCTTACTCTGATAATATTTCACTTCTATAATTACATATCAACAGGCCACTTGCATTACTTTTTTCCTATGGGCCTATTGAGTTAGACATTTTGTATATGTACTTATATAATATTTATAATAATACAAAAACTATCAAACCTATAAAAGAACTTAACACAATTTATAATGACAACAAAACTTATTTGCAAAAATTATTCATAATTAGTCTCGTTAAAATGACTTAAATGCACTTGTTCTACATATGCAAAACATCTTCATTCAATTTACATTGCTAACGTTGATGCTGTAGGCCTAAGATGGCACAGGCCCTGAGGGAAATTATTTTCCACAGGGCTCCATGTTTGGAGTAAATGCAAAAAGTATACTTACAATGGAATAATTGAATTAGGCTTATTTAAAATTAGCCAATGTAGATAACAATAAAGCCGACTTTGCTCTCAGTTATTTAAACAATATTTTCAAGCAGAGAAATGGTTCCAAATAATACAAGAAAATACTTTCACTAAATCATGAAAAGGCCTCTTGTTAAAAAATGCAATCCTTAAAACAAACATACTAGGCTAATTCCTACAACACCTAAAAATTTTCATCACAATGCTTTTCTTTTTTTTTCTAGCTACATAGATGTTTAGGGGGGAGATGAGAGTTATTTGGGAATGAGTCGGAGTAACTTCATCTCGTGCGTAAGCCAGACAGCCAGGCTGAGCAGGATGAGAGAGCCGGACTGGTGCGTGGCGGCAAGGTGAGTAGGGACGTACATGAGCAGGGTGCTGATGCCAAGCCCAACCTGCAAACAACAATTCATTAATAATAATAATAATTTTTGGATAATTTCTATAGCGCCATTTTTGTGAGAAAATCACCTCAAGGGCGCTTTACAAATTAATTTATACATTTAACCTATTTATATTACAAGTGTCTTATAACTAAGATTGATAACTAAGAACTTACAACTACTAAGACTTATTTAACTAGTGACTGAAAACTATACTTATTTTTATAAACAGTACAACACTGCTTTACTCGTGTTTTGACTTACATCTAACTTAAAATTAATTATCTACTACTAACATACATATTTACATTTATAAACTGATTATAACATGATTACTGCTGATTATAACATGATTACTGCCCGTGCTGTCAGTGTAAGTTAAAAGTTGCTCATAATAAAGTAAAATCGGGACTGACCGGGACGGGTGGACTGAGTAATGAAATACTACTGAAGAAATGAAGTTATTCTGGATACGATAATTTGAAAAGGTGAGTTTTTAGCTTCGCTCTGAACTCAGAAGTGCTTTCGATCTTTCGCAAATGTGAAGGGAGTTTGTTCCAAGCTGTTGGGCCTGCCACTGCAAAAGCCCGGTCTCCGAAATTGGTATTGGGATTGCGCATAGGTACTGAGAGTCTACCTATGGCTGTTGAAGATGCTGATCGAAGGGTTGCTTGCCTAGTATTGACATCATTTGGAATGCACAGTTCCGACAAGTAGGGTGGCGCCATGTCGTGTATTGATTTAAAAACCATCCAGCAGAGTTCGAATTGGATTCTCTCAGGACACTTAAGCCAATGAAGGTTCCGTAGATGTTGGGAAATGTGGGAATATTTGGAAATGCCGGTTATCAGTCTTGCTGCAGCATTGAAAACTGACTTTTTTTTTTTTTTTTTTAAATATGTTTATTCAGTTTTAATTTTACAATATTTTATTTTACAAATCTTACGAAACTGATCAATCAGTTTGATTGTAAGAAATCTGTCAGTGTATATTTTAGGGAGATTTGCATATATGCCATTGCAATAGTCAAGTCGTGATACTACGTAAGAGTTTACTAGCATCTTTGTTATATATTACCTATATACACGGTGTACTGAAACTCGTAGTACAAGCAGGAAACTTGTGAATCTGCATCACTAAGAGACACCAAAAAATTCACATTTTTTATCAATCATTTTGATTTTTTAAAACTTTTTTCAGCAACTAAAGGGTTAAAAAAAAATTTGGAGCCGGTTCTAAGCTTCGACATATATTATAATAAAAACAAATATAAAACTTTTTTCTACTTTAAGTTTAATGACCGTAACCGGTTTCAGCTCGCTAGAGCCATCTTCAGACTGGTACAAAATATTCTTAATCTACGGTTTATATACACAACATTTGAGGGAGGGGAAGCGGGGTGGTCTTAAGGGTTTTAATCAATTATACTAATTACATTTGTTACTAAGTAGTTTTAGACTGTTGAATTTCTAAATATTTTGGTTATTCCAGTGGGCTAATTACCTTGGGTTTGTAGCTCACTTCAATATTGTCGATTATCTAGTAACTAGTATTATATGTCGAATTATACTTCGACATATTTTATATATTTTACAGCTGATATTATAAACCCTCCAATGACAATTTTTTTTTTAAATTTGACCTACAAATTCCAAACCACAAAATCGACTCCAAATGTGATGTATATTATTCAGTTTGCTGCTTGTATTATTACTTTCCAGACACCCTACATATTCAGGGTATATCAGGACATACCCGACAAACTTCAATATAAATATATTTTTGATTTAATTTAAATAAATATTCGATTTAAATTTGAAAAAAATTTCGTTGACAAAAAACATAGATGGCATTTTGGTCTCCGGTGAAATTTTTTCTCAAAAAAACAAAAAAAAAATTATTTCTATCTGATATAAATTAAAGATAACACATTTAATGACAAGAGTCAAATTAATGTAAAGGGGGTTTAAAAAACCAGGCATAACTTGTCTAATAAAAAATATGAAGTAATGAAGGTACCTGAAGCCACGCCATTAAGCCGAGAGCGTTGACAGCCATCCTGGCCTGCGGAGGCAGCGCCTTCTTCCTGGCCACCAGCCACAGCGCCGAGATTACGGTCACTGTGAGCGTGCCGAGGACGCGGTGATCCAGCTGCACTGTGGTGGGATTCTCCGTGAGGTTTTTCAATGCGGGGGACATGGCCAGCACGTCACTGGGAATCCAGTCGTCACCCATCTTCGGGAAGGAGTTGTACACCAGGCCTGCGTCTAGACCTGCCACGAATGCTCCTGGAATAATAATAATAGGATTACAGTGGCACAATAATGAAAGATTGAGATCATAAGCAAAAAGGCAGCTATAAATTTGCAAATATTTTTGTAATAGGTTGATAAATATGAAATATATTATCAGAATGGGACTTTTGCAAAATCCTAGCCTTCTTGCTTATGACAGCAGTATTCATAGTGTTCAAAAACTCGTAGAACAAGCGGGAAATAATAAATCTAATTTGGATTTGATTTTGTGGTGTCACTATTTTTTACTAGAGCTTTTGTTTTTGAGTGAATCCAAAGTTGGAATTATTTAGGTCGAATTAAAAAAAAATCAGTCGCAGGGTGTTAATATCAGCTGTCTATTGTATTTTAAAATAAATAGACCCGGCTCCAAAGGTTTTTTTAAACCCGTAAGGGCCGGCAAAAAACTTCGATGTATAAGAAGATTTTTTTGTAAAAAGCCAACACGTAGACAATACCATATTTGACAAAGTGCCATGTTTATTTTCATTTATGCATTCATGTATGATTCTTCACCACTGCAAATGCAGTGTTGAAGAATCATGTATCATAAGAATCATCAATAACCCCAGGGAATAAGAATAGTCAAATAACCTTAATTTGATGAAAAAAATTGAAAAAGTTTTTTTTTGGGTTCCTTGTGATGTAGGTTCACCAGTTTACCACTTGAACTAAGAGTTTCCCGTTTGTACGAGTTTCCCGCTTGTACTACGAGTTTCTCGCTTGTACTACGAGTTTCCCGCCTGTACTAAGAGTTTCCCGCTTATACTATGAGTTTCCCGCCTGTACTACGAGTTTCCCGCTTGAACTACGAGTTTCCCGCTGGAACCACAATTTGTACTACGTTTCATTGTATTGAACCACGATTTCCGCTTGTACTACGAGTTTCCCGCCTGTACTACAAGTATCCCGCTTGAACTACGAGTATCCCGCTTGTACTACGAGTTTTTGAGAAATTAATGTAGAGGAGAGTAATTATTCGATAACAGATTTTTAAGAGATAGAATACACTACTGATAAAATAATTAAAATTATGGCTTTATGATGCAGATGTTAAAACACTTTTGCTATAAATTCTATGTTAACCTTAATGCATCACTTTTCATTTCAATTCTAACTTATAAAACTTTTTATAACTTATAACTCTTGTTTTGTACTTAATGATGTATGCATTTTTGTTTATATTACCCACGCACAGGCAGTGCCTTAGTGGGTTCCCTTTATCTATTTTTTACTTTACGTAGATTTAATTATTCCTAACTTTTGATTTATTTGTTTCTTATATGCGTATGAAATTATGTAAAAATTTATTTTGAAATGTTTATAATAATGGGAAAAAATAAAGGTATAAAAAAAAATTAAAAAAAAACAGAATAGTAGTTGCGAAAACAATAGTAGAATTATTTAATGAATCAACTTACCATCGCATAGCAATTCTGACCAATGGTAAGACAATCAAGAAGAAATGGCTAAGCTGATCGGTGCAATCTTCCCAACCTTTCCCACTTTCTTCAGGCTGACCAACATAAAACTGGCTCCAGGATATTGGAAAATGTGTGTGATATTCACATAAAAAACTTAAAAACATATTCTTACCTGAAACGGCTGTCAAAAACACCAGTGCCTTAGCCGCGTGTGACAAGATTGTGACTCCTTTGAGTGCGGGGACCTTGGCCAGGTTCATGTTGTAGATGGCTCCGATGGGTGGAGCCCTGAACACCTTGAGGGCGCCCGCCAGCAGCCCCGTGTACAAGATGAAGGCGAGACTGAGGTGAGCGGCCAGTCGGTACTGGGACACTCGGGGGACATCTGAGGGGCCCTGGAACCTGTCTTCTAGTCCCGACTTTACCATGTACCAGCCCATGAGACCCTGCAAATCAAATAAATTATAGATTTTATTATATTATTTTTGATTTTATTTTATTATTTTTATCTGCATTGCTGAGAATAATAAAAGTGTCACAACATTTCTATTTTTGATACTGACAATTCGTGGTGGAATTCCATTACAATAATATATTGAAACAATTTTTTACTTTTTTCTACTTAATTTATTTGTAACCGTGACCGGTTTCAGCCTGCTAAGGCCATTTTGGTTAAGGTCACAAAAAAATTAAGTGGAAAAAAGTTAAAAATTGTTTTAATATATTTTATTGTTTGTTGTGTCTTTATAATTTATTATTTTTGGGTCTCTTAGAAATTGTTGTCTCCCTTATTATCAAGGTTAGAAATAGTACAAGAAGCTTTTTTGCCTAAATGTTGTATTTGTAGATACCTGTTTTGACCCTGAGATTTAGTGTTCTTGTGTTTTGTATTTCTGAATGTAAGCACAATCGTCTGAAATATAGAGATTTTAGTTACCTGTGCGGCCACCAGGGTGCAGTACGCCGCCACGCGCACCTTCATGCCCTTGTTGAGATATCCCCTCATCCAGAAGAAAGCGGCGGGCAGGAACACGACCCCCCCGATGCACCGGCCCCACATTCTATGGCCGTACTCCATCCACCAGATCCTCTTGAACTCCGACACGGTCATGTCGCTGTTTTTGCTATAATAAATAATTAATATTACTGATTGATATAAACTCAGTCTGGGGCCAGTGAGACTGGTGACCGGACAACTCAAAATGAAATCAGAACTCAGAACCAAAAAAAAAGTCATTAAAAGTGATGAAAAAAATATATAAAAATATTGGTTAAATAGGTTATGTTAGGTTAGGTTATGGGCTATTTAAAAAAAAAAACATTTAATGACTTTTCGAAGAGGTGTTGAATTGACTTGATTCTGAATTGGCATGAAACCAGTTATGGCATCCCCAATCGGGGTATGTTGTGAGGCTGAAGGTAGTGGGGAGGATAAGGAAATGGGGAAGAGGAAGGTGGGGAAGTACCTGGCTATTCTGATCTGGTCACCAAACACGGCTAAAGCCATTTCAAGTAATGTTTCAATTCTGAATGGTGGTCTTACACCAGGGCGATACTGAGAGTATCTTCCACTCTGGAATATGCGCAAATATACAATATATTATTTTTAATTAATTAATTGTGAAATAACACAAATTAATCAAATAAAATTTATTTGAGCACGCCGGGATTCGATCCCGCGACTTTCGGATTGTGAGTCAAGAGCCTTACCTCTCAATCATGGAGACTGTCAAAAAACATTTTGTTTGAGAGGAGAGCCCACTGTGGCAAAAGGGTGTAAGCGATGAATGGAATTTTTTTTATTAAAACTCTTAGTCAATATAAACATATAGAAGAATGTATCTAAAGCATGGTTTGCGGTGTACGCCGCTTTCAACAGGACACTTCCTTTATGGTGGTTATAGTTTATATCTTCAGTGATTACATTCATATACACAGTGAAGATAAAAATTTTCAAGGTTGGTTATCTTAGTTTGGCATATTTTCACATAGTCATATGGTAATCTAGCTGTGAATGTGCGACACAGGCTCAATCCCAAAAATTTCAACTAGGTAAGCAAGACATAAAATATTGTATTGTAAAAATGGAATAA
Organism: Glyphotaelius pellucidus; assembly: GCA_936435175.1. Classification (NCBI taxonomy): domain Eukaryota; kingdom Metazoa; phylum Arthropoda; class Insecta; order Trichoptera; family Limnephilidae; genus Glyphotaelius; species Glyphotaelius pellucidus. The sequence goes on from OW386550.1 coordinate 4,040,533, forward strand.
TTTGAAAGACATTACTATTTGAACTCTGGAAACTGCTGGTATTTTTGGAACTCGTCCTCCCATTCTTGCTGGGTCCACGGCATCTTTTCTCCCAGCAACTTCCAAGTCACCATGGACAAGCCGGATTCCGTCAGGCGAGTGACACCACCTTCAACAAACAAAGACGGAGATTACTATTTGAACCTTCAACTAACATAGTTATTACTGTTTTCGAGTAAAGTTGCAATCGGCTTAGGTTAGGGTGGTTCAAAATCCAATACATTTGATGATTGTCAAATTGATTAATCGTGAAAATTTCGCAGGCTGTTTCTGCTTTTAATTTATTTATTTATTTTATCAAGTTCTCCATAAAACAGTTATACACCAGAATATTATGGAGAAGATTACAAAAATTAAAGAAAAAAAGTGTATGGGGCAGTTTCACTATATCGTGACGTATGTCAGAAGATAGTTACTGAAATCTCTGTAGGTGACATTGAAGTTGTCGATGCTTAACACAGATTCATTTAGCAGTTGAATTGCTCTGTTTAATGGCACATTCTGATAGGAAGAAGTTCTCGCTTTCAGAGCATAAAAAGTGCGTGGGATCTCCCACAAATGTACGTGTTAGGGACATATAAGTTAATCTCCTTCAACATGGGCGGATTCAGTATAATGCCGGAGATTAGCTTAAAAAAGTGTTTACCAAAAATATTTTTCGGCGGGCTTCTAATGTATTAAGATAGTGCATTCCTGTTAAGAACAACGATGGATACAGGAATGGGTAGTACGTATATTCCCTCATATACAGGTAACGTATAAACTTTTTTTGAACTCTTTCTGTTTCTAGGATATGGTTTTGTTCAGAGGGAGCCCAAATAATGGAGCTTATTCCAGGATGCTGCGGACAAGTGCTTCATAATATGTTCTCCGAATTGCAATTCCATTAGTAAATGATCTCGCATTACAAAGAACCAATCCAAGCATTTTGTTGGCGCGGGAGACAATGTCAGATATGTGGGATTTGAAAGAGAGATTTGCTTAAAAAATCACGCCAAGGTCTGGAATCTCGTTTTTGTGTGTTAATATAATTTAAACAGCTGTCTAGGATCATTATAATGTTGTTAAGCTTGTCAGCTGATCAAAAGCTAAAATGGACTGGTAATTGGTGTTTAACCGAACAGTTTTTCTCTTCGTTTTCAACATAAATTCAAACTGGTTTTGTTATTCGATTTTATGTTCATCAAAGGGAGGAGAGCTAATCTATCATCATAAATAAAAACACAGCATCTCCTTAAGAGTTTCAAGGACGATACTGTGTTTTTACTTATATTGGCAGAATTATATCCTGTGTGATAGGATATAATTCTAGGGCTATTCTAGCTTTTTCCAATCCCAGGATCCCGGTGCCAATGCCAGGAATTTAAATGTATAAATTATTATTAAATAAATAGGACATGTAACAAATGATTTAATTTTATTTTGAATGTATTACACATAGATTGGGTAAAATACGTATCAACTAAATTCCAGTACTATAAAAGTAGCCGCACAAAAAAAAATCAAAAACATGCACAAAAAAAATTAATTCAATATTTAGAGACTGAAAATAATACTTCAATAAGATCAAAGTGTCAAAAATTTCATCATTAAGTGATGATCTTGTTTTAGTCGCTATTTTCCCACTTACCGAAACACAGTTCGGATTCCACGCTGGCAGGAGGTATTGATTTTAAATCTTTGTAGCATTTTTCTAGATTTACTCTATGTGCACTTCGAACTTAAAATTGGCCAGCTCCTTTTCACACTGTTAGATATATCTCTGGTTCTTCTTATTTTTTTTGAGATTTTGGAATTGAGTCCATGGTCAAAAAGCTTTTTCTTGTAGAGACAGGTTTAAATCAACTTCCCCTACAATTTCAATATCTAATTCCGACACAGAGAAAGACATCTTTTCTTCGACTGACTTTGACATGTTAGCTACCGTTTGTCATCTTTATCTTTGTCATCTTGGTATGGTAAGATGAAGTGCATGTGCAAAACAAAGAGAAGCGAAGGCTTGTCTGCCTGAAAAACCCTGGTGTAGTGATGTCACAAGATTAAATAGTAAATGTTATACAGACTTCCATAAAACTTTCCTTACTTATAAGAAACAGCACAACGTATACAACCCACAAAAGAGATTTCCCAAAGTTGAAACTAGGTCATAAAACCAACAAAAATCCCGCAAACTCGGGATTTAAGCAAGGAGGATTGAAAGTTCTAGCACCCACTATTTAGGTGTACTAGCAGCTGTTGCAGCACTAAATGTAAAGTTAAATGGAAATATATTTCGTTGGTTAAATTGTTTTAATGCCTTCTTATTGGTCTCATTACTGCCCCCTGACTCCAGCCCTGCCCCTAAGACCTCGCTTAAGGAACAATAGATCTTGATATCAGATAATAAGCCTAGAACTTGAACAAAAAGACCTCGCTGAAAGGATGACACATCTCACTAAATGTATCAGGTCTTGCGCCTATGACCGGCTTGGCAACTCTAATGGTACATTTTTTGGTAGGCCGGAGTGCGGGCCACTATTTGGTGGCCGCGAAATGTAAGCTGCGTGGCGAATCGGAGATCTACGTTGGCCTCCGTTTGTAGAAAGAGATACCGTCTTGGGTGGAAGCGAGAAAGTATTCGAGCCTCTAATGAAATGCAAAGCATACAATGTGGTAGTGGACTTACAATAATGTGTAATGAAGTAAAAAAAAATAATAAATTAAAGATTTACTTTTAAAAATCTATACACAAGCGAACTGAACCACGAATTATGGGAAAGGAATAAAGTTGCTTCGTTCCATTCCCACAAATTCATTTCCCACAGTTCGCAAATGTATAAGCGGCATTACTGATCATAAAAAATCAGAAATAATCAGCATTAGACTTTTTTTGAATAAATCAGTAAATTTAAATGAATAATGTAATAATAAAAGATTTTTTTGGTTTACAGCACATTTTATTATGTAATATTTACAACACAAAGAAGTCACTAACATTTATTGTATAATTTGCATTTTTGGCATCTTATAAATAAAATTTATGTACATAATATAATTTGTAGATGTATGTAAATATCATATAATATGTAATTATATAATACGTACGTACATCCCCTTACTAAGAAAAGTGTTTTAAATTTCACACAACTAAAAAAGAATTTTACCATATCATGTTGTCTATCAGTTGCATAAAATTTAAATCACATTTATTAGAAAGGCCCATGAATACAGCTCAATCAAGTTTGTTTATAAAAAATCTGCTTAGGACATTTTTCTGCATAGAGTGACATACTCAAAAGGTTTTTTTTATCACAAGATTAACTTTTAATGATTTTATTTACTCAGTATCACCAACATTATAAATAAACTTGCCTGTACTATTTAACATACTTATAAAATAAATAAAACTTAATGGAATGGTACGTTACTCCAGGTTTTTTTTAAATAATGTTGCAAACCTAACATTCTTTTACCAGGGCCAATAGACTTAGGTTTTTATTCCAATAAGTAGCGTAAAATAAATTAAATTATACCTAGCTTATAATATTTAAACTATGAGAGTAAGCGAATCTAACATTAACATTTTCTTAATTATAAGCCTAGGAAAAATCAATACAAATCGGAGAGGCATTTAAATTAGTGAGCTGCCTATCAATGGTTATGCTACTATTTTTTGGTGTAAGTCTACACAAAAAATTGATGACATTCAACATTATTTGCTGTACACACAACATGTTAGTTGTGGAGAAAAAGAGAGCTTTTGAAAATCCAATGTCAAAACCATTTTGTTTAATCTTCTAAAAATTATTTAAAAAAACAAGCTCTACGCAAAGTCTGGCAGCGTCGCAAAAGCTTAACTCCACGTAATGCGAATGAGAGATTTTCAGAGAGTCGAGTTTGGATCTCTGCGCGGGTGGTCGTGATAATTTAACAATATTGAAAGTGATTTTCGGAATCTTCATGAGACTCCGTGATTTCAGATAATTATCAAAAATATTTCAAACGTGCTTTAGTTCGGGATAAAAATCATTGAAAATTAGAATTGACAAAACACATTTTTTCTTAAAAAATAATAGATTTTAACGAGACGTTTAAAAATGTGTCCTCACATATCAGGCAAGATTTCATGTTTTTTTTAAATAGAATTGATGAAATTTTACTCTTATTGTAATTAAGTTGAAATAAAGTGTCATTTCAATAATCTATATTAACCAGTTCTGTGCCGCATGCTCTTTATTGCCGTTCACAGACCCGCCATACAAATTTTACATTCTTTATGCCTTTGCTCCTCACTTAAAAGGTCTTACGTACCTCCATAAAATCGGGGTAATCTAGGGGCTCCCTACTCTCGCACATGGCTATTTCACTCGCACACCGACCTGATATCGTGGGGCGCCCACCACAATAAAAAATTTAGGACCGATTTGTCAGCCCCGGATCCACGACTTTTTCAAACCGGGGCAGAAACTTGATAACGGCGCCCCCTCTCGCCAGCGTTTGAGAGGGAGCGCCAATATCAAGTGGCGCTCTCTCGGGTTTATACGGCTCAGCTCGTATAACCTCTAGTTTTAGGTGCGACGGGGATTCCCCTGGCAGAGACATCACGCACTCTATGCAAGCGTTCAAATCGACTTAGGATACGTTCATAAACCAACTTAGGATGTGTTAAGCACCAACTGGGAATTTTAAAATCAAAAGAATAATCAATAGAATGACGATGCCAGACGCTTTGTGAAGTTCAAGTTTTTTTTTTTCAATCAAACAGATAAATTATGATTTTGGCGCCCCCTAAACTGCCGCCCGGAAAAACATGCGATGATCTAGTAGGCGATGTCGGGAACGTCAGAGGTAGTGGTGGGAAGCGCCACAGATTGCCTTCGATTTTAGGGAGGTGTGTAAGTGTGCTTTAAATCATGTATTTAGAAGAATTTAAAATTTGGAACACATAGAGACATCTACTGGGATGATCGAGAAACACTTTAATAAGTTTACAGATTTTACCGATTTTCCAATGATCTACCTAAAAGCTTTGTTTGATAATCAATACGTGTCATACATGCAGAACTGTCACTTTTCGCGATTTTATCCAATCTCGTGTCTTACATATTTCGCCATATAAATATTATGATTTTATTGCCTTTTATTTACTTTTCGCGATTTATAAGTTATAGTTTGTGATACTTTTGTGTTGTTTTCTGTTTGTGTTTTTTTGGTTGTAAGATTTTAGAGTTTTCGTTTTGCGAAAATTATTTTTAAATCTCTTTGACCTGAACAAAATACATCTGGTAATGACCAACTGGAGGAAGATTTCACAGATGAAGCTGGCAATATTACATAATATACTTTTATTTAAATCAAATCATTTCCCAAATTTTCATATTTTCTGTGATAAGTTATTGCAACGCTGACATTTTGTGAAAATTTGAGGGACATGATGCCCAGTGTACATATTTGCTAAAAAAATTACATTATCAAGCACAGCCATACTAATATCTTCCAGCATTTAAACAGTTAAGAATAAGGTGGAATAGTCAAATTTACCGAAAAGAATCCCCATGTGAGCAGTGCTCAATAAAAGATCAGACCGGCAAAATAAATAATTATTTATTTTTGGTAGTGCTGACTATCAAGCCCATGACGTAGTAGATGCTGTAAAGGAGGACCAAATAGCCGGTGACCGTACCTAGAACCACGGCCACAAACACCATCCCGGAGCTGGTGAGCAGCCAGTAGCCCACGGCTTTGGAGGTCTCCTTCTTGACCTCGGCATTGCTGGACAACCTCCTGGCAACAATCAGCGATGCATTCTTGAAGGTTTGAGAGAGCTGCAAAAAAAAACCATATGTAAAGATAACCTTTATTTGAGCCCTTATGCAGAAAAACGGCAATATCAAAATAACATTATTTTCGTGCAAATTCATTCAAATTATACAAACACCGAATACAGAGGCACGCTTTCCAGGCATACAGGCACATAAGAACTGCCTGCCCTACCATACTTACATAAAAATATTTTAATTTATAAGATTATTGCAAGAAATCAATCTACACTTTCAAAAATTTGCGCATACCAACACGAATAGCAGTACCACGTGTGCTGTTTCGATGACACTATTACAGGTGTCAAAGGCAGAAAGTAAGTATACAAAATGACGTACATGTGTTGAGTGTATTCTACACAGAAATGTACAGGTGTGTATGAGCATTCAAGGGACGATTCATTTGTGTTAGTGCCGAAAAGTACAAATACACCGCCACTATCAAATATAACAATCAGTGCCAAAGTAGGTGCCTCTATTAATTAATACATATAACTGTTTGGGTATCGCTGACCCGGGAACCGTATTTATTGGATAACCAACAACACTGCCATTGGTAACCCCAAGTGGTAGCTACGTTTGGAGCCTTAATAGGGGTGCACGGGTTCATGTGGTGAGGTTTATCTAGGTCTTGGTGGCAGATGCGTCTGCCCACCTTCTGCTTGGCAGGCCAGATCGAGAAAGACCAGTTGAGGAAGACCTTTTGACCTCTCCAGCAGTACTATCTCGACCCATCCCCTCTAACCGCAGTTGGAGGGATGGATTCATACGTCCGTCACTCCTGGACACACTGACCGCCACCTCACACCTTTTTCCTTCCAGAACTTTCTCTTCTTCCTTTCCTTCGCACACCAAGATGACATAGGCCCTGAGTGAAAATTATTTTCCTCAGGGGCTCCAGTGTGGAGAGAATGTAAAAACAAAAGTGTGATAATATTTATGGCTTTTTTTCATAATATATTGCCTGTTTATTTAGAGTTAGAGGGGATAATATGGAAATTCTATATATCCAGTAATTGTATTATTAATTATATTTGAAGTGCATAAATAAAGTGCTTGTTTTGATATTTGATCATAGCTTAAAGCTTAACCAGTCTTAGAGATAACTTGCACAAAGGAAGTTGTCAGTGGTAATTTTTTTTAAAATATCAATTAGTTCGCCGTTTTTCATACCGCCTGCCTCGATTAAAAGCTCTGTGCAGGCCATTGGCCATTATCATCTATGTTCACACCAAAAATTGCTTTTAGAACTCAACAAGTTTACCAGGAAAACAAACAATACATTTTAAAGAAACTAACCTTAAATTGCACTCGTGATGTGTTCACAGAATAGTTCTTAACGTAATTCCCGCATTTGAGGGTGTGATGGTTGGATGTGATGATTCTCCGGGATATTTGGTTGCTTTGCGTGAAGACATTGTTAAACTGGGTGGGCAATCTCGAATAGAGAGACTTTGAACCTAGGGAGCTCGCACAGAATCGAGATATTCCCAACATTTTCGGCGCCCGAATACAAACAGATAGTGGAGATACAAATATTATTAAAATTATACGTTTTCTTACGTAAATTAATTATCTAACGCAAGTTTTTAGGACCGATTCTCGAACCTTATCTTTCCGCACGTACGTAATGTCAAATGTGACAGTTCTCTTTGGTAAGGCTCGGGGTCGTATTGATTATGGCTTCATTATATTTTTATTAATTTTTATTTATTGTTTACGATGTTTTCTGTGCGATTGCCTACTCTATTAGTTTCGTCAACTGCTTGACTCCTTGTATTTTGATATAAAAACTTTGGTTTCGATTCACTAAAAAATGTCAATAAATATCGGTCAGCATAATATAGAGATTGGTGTAATCAATGGTACTATGTACGATCGGTTTTGTTTTGTGTTAAAAATATTCTTTCAGGGTTTCAGTTTTTTTCACCCAACCTAAACGAACTTTCTAGCCCAAACCGTACCTACTATACTTATAATATATTATGTTGACTATTTGATATCCACTTTCACAAAAATAATAGCTACTAATGACTATTTTGTTTATAATATAACTATACGGATGTCAGGGGACTTACTTGATTTATTTTAACCAGTGATTCCCTGATATTATTTGGAGTACAAATGTAAATGATATTTTAGTCACCGTTGACTTATTTTCAACTAAAAACATTTAAAAAATCAGTGTGCAGTTCACACGCGGTAGAAGTGAAATCTTCAGAAAACTAAAGTAGACAAGAGTGGGGAGACTACGAAGCCTCGCACAAAGAAGAGACCGATAGGCTACGAAGCACCGCACAAAGAGGAAACCGATTAGTCTATCTCATTCTCTCGTAGGCTAAATTCTATAGTTGCCTCTTTTTATCGCTTTTTTTGTCACTATTTTTCAAAAATTAGTATGTATTGGAGGTAGGGTCATAGTGAGGGGTGGTTACTCGGCTGAGTGATGACATGTGGAAGAAAAAAAATTGGTTTCGAATAAAATAATTTTTAAAAAAAGTTGCCGGAGACCAAAATTCCATTTAAGTACTTTTTTAACTCCAAATAATGTCTGGAACCACTGTTTAAATTAAGTCAAGTACGTCCCTTCACCCTATATATATCTTTTTAATTTTTTGCGTAGCTTTTTTGCTTCTTCCGTTAAAATAAATTTACTACTAAGCCATACTAGGCCAATAGGACTTGGCAGCTGCAAAAATAATACAAACGCAATATTTTTGTACCTGCTCAGTTTTCTCCCAAGCTTTGCTAAAAATAGTAATAAAAACACTATCGTTTTTATTCTATCGGACCGGTTTATCGAAATGTTCCGTTATCAGTCCGTTGTTTTTATCCATTAGACCACTTATCATTAATTTAGTCAAACAAACTCTGTGGGGAAGGAAGCATCCATAAATAAATCAAACCACTCACGAAGTATCTCTTTGCAGAGAAAATTACTGCGTTTGACAATGCCAACGACAGTCGGTTCTTTCAGTGATCTAAGTTTCGACAGTCCACTGAAAATGAAGAATTCTTTAGTCGAGGTAAATACAATTTTGTCTTTAGTAATTTTTTTATGTATTTTTAATTATGTAGGTACCTACCTAAGTAGTAAAAAAATTCCTTATTTATTTTTAATCTCAAAGAAAATCAGGAATACTTGAAAACTAATTTTAAAACAATCCAAATGCAAAACTATTATATTTAAGTACCAAGCAATTAAAAAATATAAAAATAATCTCCTACTGAATTGCGCTGTAATGATCAATCAAAATAAATGAATAAAATTTAAAAATATTTTAAAACTTACAAATGTATGGTAAATATTTTACGAAAAACATTTATAAATAAAAGCAAAAGTACCTAATATTATTATATTATGTACTATCCGAAATAAGAATTTGTGGTTCCCTTATCAGGCGCAAGAGCTCCTCTTTCTTGATAAGGTATACATGACCAAAAATAATTATGCCTGTATAGTATTTTGTAAAAATGTAACTCGATATTAAAGGTATATTACAATAGAAAAAAAACTCTAAAATACTAGGTTGTACCTATTAATTATTTGTAATACTGTTTTGTGTCCTGAAGATTTATCGTGATTTATTTTTGGTATATTATGCCATGTTGCACTTTTTCTTTCTTATCTAACGTTTCAAGCAGTTTTACAGTGTCGAAAATCAGTTCAGAATAAGGAACTCCAGTGAAAAATATTATGGCTTTAAAAAAATATGTTCATATAGACCAGTGATCTCCAAGGGTCCACGGGAGACCCGACGGGGGTCCACGTAGGCGCGATAAAGAAATGGGGGTTCACAAGTTGTAAGTGGGGTCCACAAACTGGTTTCGATTGAGACCACCCCTACGTCTCACATCCCATTATGCCCCCTACATAACAGAGCGACTGGCGTACATTGTTGTACAGGTTATGCATGAGATCTTAAAATGCCCAGCTAGGCAAGAGGGGTGAGGGGGGCGTAATGGGATATGGGTGTACTGTACTGGGATGGGAACATACCCATACCCCAATCCGCTCCCCCGTCCCATCCATATCCTATTACGCCCCCTCCATCGTGGCAAATATAATCTCGAATACTGGTCCATTTCGCCCCAGTTTGAAAAAGTCGTAGAATGCTCCGTTGTGAATCACATTCAATATTCAGAACAACGAAACTAGTTTCAATTTTATTTATTTTATAAAGTAGCCTGAATTGTAGTCATAAATTGTCATTAAAAAATTCAACAAAAGACTTGAGTTATTTTTGTTATACAATTTTTTGACTCATTGCCTGAACTCGATAAAAAAAATACAATTGATATGCGAGGTTTTTACTTTTACGTAATACAATGGTGTTTTAACGTCTAAGATATATACAATCTGAAATGTGATAATAAATATACAAAACATCTTTGTTAATTAACATCCTTGTTCCTATGTACCTAATGCCCTAAGGTAAACATGGCTATGATAAATAATACCGTCTACACACCACATTACCGACCGGTACTATTTTTAAATCATCGATAATTAAATTGACTTTTTCCAAATAATCTTTTTTCCTCATTGTAAAAACGCACTTCAAACATAATTTCATAACATGTAAAAATATTATAAGAATAGTTTATGAAAACAGTAAATTAAAACTATATATAGGTATTTAATTCTGGTGCGGCTGCGAATCATTTTGTAGTAATGTAACACTGTAATCTACTATGGTTGGTTGGTAAAAATTGGGATATTGTAAAGGACTGACTTGCCCTTTGTCTTGTGATATTCTTGTTGATAAGAATTGTTCTAATGACCTTGAGGGTTACTGTTTGTATTCACTGCACAATCACACATGAGATTTCTTAACCCATCGAGTCTATTTGTTCGGTTTTTGGAACAACTAATACAGATCTCATAGAAATCGCTGTATCTTCCTTACAATCATAGTGAGAAATGTGATTAAACGGGGTTAGAAAGAGAAAACACCACACTTTATATCCAAATACAAAAGACATAAAATGTACAACTTGTGAAACCAAAATTTCAGATCACAATTTGAAAATTTTTTATTAATTATTTTTACATGGAACGACAAAATAACGTTTGTAATACATTTGTCTAATAAAATGTGTATGTGTTTTTATATTTTTATCAGTAATTTTAGTTAGAAAAACGTAACATGAACCACTTTTAAAACTTTTTTACAAAATTTTTATATTTCAAAAATTGTATGTTTATTAAGATTTATAAAATTTGAAAGCATATATTATCACCTTTCAAAAACAGTTTTTTGTTTTCGGATACTTTCAGAAGGTTCCATGCGAACTCAGAATCAACTCAACTCAACACCTCTTTGAAAAGTCATTTAAGCTATGAAAAAAAAAAATTTACAATGACCCATAACCTTACCTAACGTAACCTATTTAACCAATTTTTTTCATCACTTTTAATGACTTTTCAAAGGAGGTGTTGAGTTGAGTTCATTCTGAGTTGTCCGGTCACCGTTCAGAAATATTCCATTTATTTGGATTTTATTGCAAAGCAGAAATATTTTAACCCCTGAAAAAATACGGTCGAGGATTGAGGTGTTAATTGTAAACACCAAGAGAGTACAGGGTGTTCACTGCCCAGATTTCATAATTGGGTCGACATCAAATTGCATTGAGAGAGTTGTTCATTGAACAGGGTTCTTTTAGAGACTGATTGCTCCATGATTTATTGTTGCAATGTTCACATAGGTATTGACCACACACTGTCAGATAAGGATGGTGGAGGAAGAGCGAAATATATAGGTGTCTCAACACATAGTAACCCTTATATTGTGAGACACGTTTAAAGTTTAGTTGTCATGTCATTGATTTGATAATAATATTATTATATATTTTTATTTTACAGGCTTTTTTTGATAGATACTCCAAAAAATTCGGTGTCTGGCATTCTGGAGTACACCGCTGTGAAAATCCAAAGCAAGTGGTCAAGGACAGCCAGAATAATGAGATATTCCTATTTCACTATGCCCTTCACCAGCGCAAGTCAATCAGTCTGGAATGGCTGGGCAAATCCAAGTTTGAAAGGGCCCAAATTCTTTTGAAAATCGCCTCCAAACTCGAGGAATCGTCTGAACTCATTGGTCAAATAGAACATGTGGTCAGAGGTATACTGCCACGGGATACTAGAGCCTGTGTGACGCAGATTGCAAACTACTTCCGTTATTATTCCAGCTTGACCAATTTGGACTGCGGAGAACACAAAATTCCAAAATGTAATTATATTTTTCATACATCCATTCTTCATCCAGTCATAATATTCTAAATTTTTAATATAGATTTCTTATTCTATTTCAACTCACTGGGTAGTGAGGCCCACATATTATCTAATAATATTTTAAAATGTAAGGTTATTGTATCAAATAAAATTAAAATGTTGGTATGTGGATAATTAATCTACTTGAACACACAAAATATAATAATCATTAGGAGGCGAAATGCGGAGGCAAAAACATTGGGAATGTGTGGCGAGCGATATGCTGAAATAGGCTAAAATCAAATGATCTTTTATAGCTAATTCTGTTGGCCCCATAAAACAAATTAGACCGGTCAAATAACGATAGTTTAATTGTTTTGCTTTTAATAATTAGCGGCTCTGGAATTTTTGTTTTGCCTCCGCATTTTGCCCCCTAATAATCTTTTTTTATTTCTTCTCTCGTACACACAGTTTACAGATGTTTACATAGATAATAAGTGCCAGTAATACAAATAATGTTAATAAACAATAACTTTATGTAAACGGGTTAGTAGTAGTGTTTTGTGAACACCTCACTAGAAGAATCTGCTGAGGTGTTCACATGTTTTAGATAAAGTTTTATTCTGCCGTCATATAAAAATACAGCACCGTCCTCGAAACTTTCAAGGGGGATACTGAAGTTCTACCCGTGGCGGCAGTATTGTATATTATGTTAGTAGCAGCTAAAGTATGACATAATATTATATAGATACAATATATAACTGTATATAACAATATTATATGCACACTATATCACACTCATCAATCATCCTCATTGCAGATAACATTTTCCATAATTGATTGAAGTGTTGTGGTAGCAATTTATTGCTTAAAAGTTCTTATTAAAATATTATGGTGATTTATCGCTAAAACAGCACAACAGATTCCATTAATTGTTTTTATTATTACAATAATACCAGTACGAATCATAAATGTGTGTGCTTTGGTGGAAAATCAATCAAAAACTTATATTTTTCAGCATTTTTTTAATTAACTAGCTGGTTCCCGGCATGCGTTGCAATGCCATATTCAAAGAAATAAATTATTTCTCCCTGTGTGTCCTTTCCCGTGTCTTTCCCCTCTTTACGTCTCCTTCCCTTCCCCGTTCCTCTCCCGCATCCTCTTTCCCTCCCGCATTCCCCTTCCACCATCCCCGCTTTCCCTCTCCCCTCTCCCACCACCCGGCTCACCCAGGAAAATGAAATTGTTGTTTTTACTATCTTCCTCGCAATTTTTCCGTTTAAACCTTTAAACCTCACCATTTTTTAACGTCTCACCGTTTAAACCTTCCCTGGACTATGACAAACATTTCAAAACCAAAATCAGCTGAATCGACCCAGCCGTTCTAGAGTTTTAGCAAGACAAACAAACAGCAATCGATTTATATATATATAGATTGAAATTTTATTTTCAGTTCACTTTATGTTCCACTTCACGAATGTGGCATCTATTCTGGTTCTCGCTCAAATCGCCCAGTGCTTTGCTTCCGGAAGAAGTGTGGCTTTTCTTGTGGACAAAGATGTGGCTGCCCTGGGAATCCTGTTCATAGAACTCTGCCATGAAGCCGGGTGAGTTATTGTTGAATGTATATAGGTACACAGCTGCCTGGATGAAAATGTTTAAATTCTTACCATAATTATTGTGAAGGGTTAGATACAGGTTCTCAAACTTATTTCGACCACCGCCCACTTTGAGATTAAAAAATATCTAGTGCCCCCCATATCTTTACCTTTTTACATTGCATATCTTAAAAACAGTTATTGCAAATAAAATTTTTAAACATTCATTATTATATGGACTAAAGATGGGTAAGTTCTGCATTTTGCCGGAGGCCTCCGAGGAGTGCTTCGTTTTAAAAGAACTCGAGTTCTAGGAGCAGGTCCCGAGTTTGAGTTCTTGGGTACGGACCAAGGGTGCTGTTGCGGCGCACCGAGCCGGGACGCACGTTCGGCCAAGAACTGGACCCAGATAGAACCCGCAGAAGAACTCGGACCCGGGACCTGCTCCTAGAACCCGCACTCGGGCAAGGACTCGAGACTGCTCAAGAACCCGAGTTCAAGAATCCATCCTAGCTGAACCGACACATTGCTAATATGGACTTGCTTTTTGCCCATTGCAGGCAACTAATCGGTTAAAATACTAAGCGATTTGATAAGTGGATGAGGCAAGGCAAGAAGCGCCATAAATCCCACCATCCCTCTGACGCTCTGTCGACGATCGGAATCAAGCTATCACTGAAACTTTAGCGCTTAACAACACACTTCAACACGTTTATGTAAACCTAGCCAAACATTTAGTTTAGTTCCAATACTATTCTGACACGTCAAGACACCGTAATTAATAATGTAATTCCGCCTTTACCCTTCAAATAAATTAGTAAGCTGGAGCTCAATTTATTTATTTTATTACAATTAAATTTTAATTTCAGATTAACCAAGGAGCTGTTTTCTATTATCCCTACTGTAGAAGCTCCGGTAGAAGAACTTCCAGATGTACTTTTCAATGAAAGTAAGTGGATATATAGTTTTTCAACTCCAATCTAAAATAATAGTTTGGGGGTCCACAATAATATAAATTTATATAGAAGGGTGGGATGGTTAGGAATGTGGAGGTCAATGTGTCCGGGAGTGACTGGTGTATGATTCCCTCCCACCACTCTAAAAATTAATATCTAAAAAAAATTATTTTATTTTCAAAGGCATAGGTTATAATGAAATAACAATTTAATCTTTACGAGATATTTATTGATAAAATTCTTTTCTCAGCTTTCTGTTCCGCAAAAGTATCAATAACGTTTCTTCAAAGTTTAAAGATCGGGCCATAGAATTTTCAATAGACAGAATAGCCAAGTTACGTAGCCTGTCTTGACATATTGAGTTTCTTAAATAGATTTTTATTAATTTTAGTTTCAAAAATGATCTTTCAGCACTAGCTGTTGTGACAGGAATTGTAACAAATAACATTAATGCAGTACATACTTCAGGAAAGTTGCACGACATAAAATGATTATTTTTTATTAATAAATCAGCAAGTTCTCTAATACACAAAGCCTTTTCTATTTTGTCTCTGAAGGTGGACCGAAAACTGAGAATTTCCCTGGCAAATGATTCAGATGTCTTTTTTATACATATCTACAAATTCTAGAGCTTTTTTAAAGAGATCAGTGTCATTTAAATTTTGCAAAGTGGTAGGTTGCAAAACACTGAAATTGGAAACAATTTCATTCATTGGAATGAAACGCGATTTGTTGATTAATAATGAAGTCTAATACTCGGTAAAATATGCTCACTTAGAACAAACTTTCCCGATCTTGGAAACGCTCATTTTCGCAAAGTTCATCAAAATGGCGTTTCACCTTCCTCTGACGAGTTTTAGAAAATTCACGGTTGATGGACCATTTTTCTGCTACACTATTTGCTTCCTTTTTTATATTTTCAAATTCACGTCGATACCTTTTCAATTCTTCCAGACAATTTTCAAATGTTTTAGCATGAACGATCTGTGGCTTTAGAAGTGGCTTTTGTGCTTTTGAAGTGCTTTAGAAGTGCTTTTTGGCTTTTGAAGTGCTTTAGAGGCTGCATCGAAAGTTGTAGAATTTTGCGATGGAAAACAAATAACATAATAAAATTGCAGTTAAATTTATAATTTTTACAAAATTTTGTTAAAAATGTTAGATTATTTCTGAGCTCGCGGCCTCTCGGGCCGGGGCCCCAGACCCTGCGGGGCCCGTGGCATTTTGCCAGCCCTACCACTCTATAGTTACGCCACTGCTTGCTAAGTTTACAAACGTAGCAAACCACTTGCGGTGCCTTGGCAGTCCCATACCAACTCCAAAATTGAAAATTATTTACATTTGCTTTCCTGTGATGATACATATAAATTGTTTGAAGATTAAATAAATGTATAAACTTATTTCCAGGTACCAGTTTAAGCTGGGGGACGACAATGGCAGTTTATGAATCCTCTGATTTAGATTCAGCTGTAGAGATCGTGACCAGAGCTGCCTGGGATCAAAAAGGATTGGTTAGTTGTCAGGACATTAATTTATTTTAAAACTAGTATCTAGAATACTTTTGATCATAGAGGAAAAAAGGGAGAGGAGATGGCACTAGAATAAATGGGCACAACACATCAAACAAACTCAACTAGGTGCAATTGGGCGTGGCTACTAGGCCAGTATGATTTCACCGCTCCGCATGAACAGATTGTTCGTTCATAAGTTATAAAATGCGTTTGTTACTTTTAACCCGGTGCCGTTGTGGCGACCAAACAGAACACAGCCATTGTGGCCGGGTATATTTTACCCGTGTAGATTATTGTACATATTAGTTTTCTATATGTCAACATTAGTATTTTATAAGGAGGAAATAGTTAGTTTATACTTTATTTATGAAAATTAAACAGTTATTTATTTTAAAATTAGCATTTAATCATCAAACATTAAGGAACTCAACATTTTTCTCCTGAGATCAATTTCTTACAACATAACATAGAATATATATATTCAAAAAGAAAAACTGATAACAGTTGAGGAATAAAACATTTTTTTTAACACAATAATAATATAATCAAATTTAATAAAAAAAATGATCAATAAACACATTGGATACATAAATGTTACGTGGCTATTGTGTTTAATTACACAACCAGTTTAATTACACGTCACAACCAGTTTAATTACACCTCACCAGTCTCAACTAGTTTAATTATACGTCACCAGTCACAACCAATTTAATTACAGGTCACAATTCACAACTAGTTTAATTACACATATGTCACCAGTAACAAGCAGTTTAATTACACGTCACCAGTCACAACCAGTTTAATTATACATCATACATCACCAGTCACAACCAGTTTAATTACACGTCACAAGTCACAACCAGTTTAATTACACGTCATACGTCACCAGTCACAACCAGTTTAATTAAACGTCACAAGTCTCAACCAGTTTAATTCAAAGTTGAAATAATATTTTATTTTGATAACCACCATCTATTGCTAATTAGACTAACATAATCTGGCATGTCTGGGCTGGATGGTGATGGATGGGCGTGTAGATTTGAAATCACACCCCCAGCAACAGTCTTCTGTCCCTGAACAGTTGGATCTCTTATGCAGCACCTCAAAATGAAATCTTTTATACATTTTACAAATTGTATTAAACCTATCTTATTTATTAAAATAATCTTTATTTTCTTGTAGTTACCATGGGCATTGAAGCAAATATTGATTCAGGAAAGTGTTTATGAAAGTTTTATCACAAAACTATCCAAAAAGATAAAAGAATTCACCTGGGAATTACCAGACACATATAACCTGGATGATTCTACCAAGAAGATGATTGACAATGTTGAGAAAGTCCTGGAGAAGGCGACCAAGCATGGCATCAAACATCTACCAATGCACAGTGACTTCACCACCGTTGGGACCCACACTCTCTTCAAACCCGTTGTTTTACTAGACAACGTTCCACCTTACTTTTGGGACAAATCCAGTGGCATCCCAACGCCCGTAGTAACTGTTCAGTCATTCAGGACCACAAAGGAAGCCGTGTCTTTGATCAACAATACTGCTTCTTTTGCCCTCTCAATATGGGGCAATAATATAACCGTTAGCAACGAGCTAGCGTTGGCTGCCAACGTGAGCAACGTTTGGATAAATGCATTCGGGTTACTGAACGCCGATGTTGCACTGAAGGATAATCAAAACTTGAACTGCAGTTATTTAGGTGGACAGGAAGGTGAGCAATATATGTACAGTTTTTCAAATAAGAGTAGAAAACATAGGAGAGCGCCACTGTTGTTCAAATGGCAATACTAAATATATAATCATGGTGGTAATTTAAAGCTGTGTAACCTACATTTTTATTCAAAATTAAAGGCATAAAATTGAAAAAATATATTTTTTCATTGCAATATCAATGCCCACTGATCTCAAAATTAGAATTGCATATAGGTATATTACTATTACACCTTTGCAATTTTGTGTTAGCATAATGAAGAATAACAATATATATTTTTTTTCTTTTTTAAAAGAAAGACAAACATTCCCGGGTTACGAATAACCTAACAATGTTTGAAAATCTCCTACTACCACCACAGAAAGCCAAATGTTGCTTGTGTTGTGATGGAGGACTTAGCCAGCCGAGGAATCGAACACGGGACGCCCGGGTGGGACCCAAACGCGATGCCCACTCAACCACTGACTGGTCGATATTGTAATAAAATATAAAGCACACTTTAGAAATTGCTCACATTTATTTAATATTAGCTTAAGTACCCTGTGTGGAGGGTCTTTTTAAGGAAGGGAAGGATAGAAAGTTCTGGGAAGGAAAAGGGTATGAGGGGTGGTAGGAATCTGGGGGTCAGTGTATCCAGGAGTGACGGACGTATCAATCCATCCCTCCAACTCACGGTTGAGAGTCTGGCTAGAAAATGGCCTCCCTCAACCAGTCTCCCTTGATCCGGCCCACCATTCAGCAGGTGGGCAGACACATCCTTCGCTAAGACCTGGACAAACCTCACCCCGTGAACCCGGGCATCCCTGCTAAGTCACTAAACGTAGCGAACCACTTAGGGTGATCTATAGCAAGGGTGTTGATTATCCGATAAATGGTTCCCTGGACGGCGGTACCCATACCTGCCTCCCAAATTGCGATTCCTAAATTATAATATATAATTATAATTACGTGTATTTAATTTAAAATGTTATATTTTGCAGGATTTGATTCCAACCTTACTCCAGATTATGGAGAAAGCTGGCAAGATAATGATTCAAGGTGTGTTTTAATTTTTTCTTATTTATTAGGTATGTTATTAAGTTCCTTTGTCAGCAATCAAACTAAGCTACTGTTAAGTTTTAATCTGGCCTAAGACATGTTCAAATGCACAACTTTGCTGTTTTCAACGTAACCTGGCTAGTTACAGTACAACTAAAATTAAGCAATCCATTTGCATCGATAAACCTCGGCTAAGTAACTGATGTTTGAATTATCAAAGTGACATCCACACAATTTTGGATTCATATTAATTGAAATTGTAATTGCAAATTATGAAATACTAGCTTTTACCCGCAGTTTTGCTCGCATGGTATTAGGGGGAAATTACTGTAGCGCTTGCACTTATCACTTACAGTTGGTCCCGGCATGCGTTGCAATGCCATTCAAAGAAATAAATTGATTCTCCTTGCATGTCTTTTCCCGTGCTTCCCCGTTCACTCCCACCTTCTCCGTCTTCCCCCTCCCTATTCTCTTCCCTCTCCGCGAACCCCACCTTCCCCCTGCATTTCCTTCCTGCCGCTAAAATATATGAAATACACGCATTTTCATTTATACAAATTTCATAATGCCAGAACTTATCATTATATACAGTCTATGTTATTCGCTGATAATGTAGCTTTCTATTGGTGAAAGAATTTTTTAAATCGATTTAGTGGTTTAGGAGAGAAAGTGTAACAAACAAACACGCTCACTTTCGCATTTATAATATTATTAGTATAGATAGTGTAAACTGACGATTTTTCTAACTGTTTTTGTTATGTTTTGGAATACACAATGGATTCTAATTTTTCAAAGTCAAGAAACAACTTAATAAGTGGCGGTTCTTCGCAGGGGGACAATGGGGACAGTCCCCACCAGTTACACTTGAAACCTACTAAAGGAAATAACAGTCAATGCTTTGTCTTCACCAAAATGTATGAATTCTTTAAACATAAAAATAATTAACATTTGCAGAAATAAAAAACAAAAAAAATATTCCGGATGATTATAAGGCCGACGTGCATTGTACGGCGCAACGGCAGGTCTATTTATCAGTGCGCAGAACCCACTGCGCACTTGGGGGACAGTCCGAACTCTCCCCATAGGCGATATGGTTCATTCCTTGCGTTGGATCCCCACTGAACCATTTGTTTGCGTAGTTACGGGCGGGAACCGCTCGCGTTCAAATTAAGTTCGATAATAATCTTGCAAGATAAAGCTTTATTTTTATTAAACTATATTGTAAATTGGTATACATCAATAGACATTTTATATTATTTTGTGTTTAGATATCCGATTAGCATGATTAGACCATCAATTTTTTTTTTTGAGAAATTTTATTTCATATTCTAGGTGGTGAGGTTACGGTACAGTATGTTAAAAATGTCGGTCCCCACCACCAAAGAAGTGCTCGAGCCGCCACTGAACTTAATGAGTCAAAGTTGTAACCATTTTCCCCCAAAGTTTTAACTTTTAGTTGTTCATTAATTTCTTTTAGATTCCAGTATAAAGATCCCCAGATAAGTTCTGAGGTAGAGAAGATCAGCAAACTTCAAGCAGCTTGGGCCAAAACTACAAAGGAGAAGAAGGTTTCAAGCCTTCTGGCAATTGTTAAATGTTTGGAACACAGAATATCCCATTGGTCAAGGTTAGTGCTGTCACTAGTTTGGAACATAGAATGTCCTATTGTTCAAGGATGGTGCAATCACTAATTTGGAACATAGAATGTTCAAGGAAACATGGAATGTCCGTAGAAAGTTCAAGGATAGTGCAATAATAACTAGTTTGGAACACAGAATATTCCATTGGTCAAGGTTAGTGCTATCACTAGTTTGGAACATAGAATGTCCTATTGTTCAAGGATGGTGCAATCACTAGTTTGGAACATAGAATGTCCAAGGAAACATGGAATGTCCGTTGAAAGTTTGTGGCGAACCTTACTTCAGGACTCCCTTTGTGGTGTTGATGATACTTACTAAACTCCGAGGAAGGATCTTGCATTCAGAGAAGTAATGAAAGAGTTCGCACACGTTTTATAATTTATTTAGTCAGACAACATTTACATATTAGAGATCGCGGTAGGACGATATGGAAATGTGGTATTTAATTCAAGATTTTGCCACGTGTTCTCAAGCCGAGCGTCGCAACTAGAATGACGTAGGTTGCTTCTCTCGGAACAGTGTTCGCTGGAACTAAACCGGTCACGTGACCAATGTTGCCAACACAACGGTGTTGCCATCGGATAAAGAAATAATCAAGTTAATTTATACAGTACTTAATCGCATTTCCATAAGTTCTAGTGCAACAATAACTAGTTTGGAACATAGAATGTCCCATTGTTCAAGGTTAGTGCTGTCACCAGTTGGAACATGGAATGTCCCATTGTTCAAGGATAGTGCAATCACTAGTTTAGAACATTAAAATTAAAACATAAAAAAAAACATTGTTACCTGAACTTCTGAATAAAACATCCATTTTGACAATTTTTTTTTGCAAAAATCTGAACAGACAGCTGTGTTAAGCTGGAATTTCAACCTTCGCCATCCGATATGCGTCACACTACTTTACCAACATTGTGTTGTGTGCTTTATTGCAAGCAATATTATTCCATTATAATATGCTAATAATTTAATAAAAGTATAAATAATAATTCACTGCATAAAAACTTAACAAAAACGGATTTGAATGGGTAAGAACTGGCAAGAATCAAGAAAATTTTATACATTTACGGGAGGTCTGTCACAATCATTTGATTTTAACCATTCATATTTGTTGTTTTTTGGCTGCCATTGCCCTTAAAACTGTAGATCTGTGTTTATTTTAGGCAGCATTAAACCTTTAACTGTTGATAGATACTTACCAAGCTACAAAACATCAAATCGTTTAAAGAATTTTATGATATGAAAAGCCTATGTACAAACATGAGTATAATAAATGTTTCATAATTTCAGCTTGCAAACTAAAGACGGCAAAATAAATTCGGAAGATGCTCCCGTGGTGGTAGAAAAATCCATTAAATACATCAAATTCGCCTCACTGGTTTGCGAACAGCTCAAAAATACTTGCTCTGTGAATCCAGACAAAACAATGTGCCTGGAGATAAGGGAACCAATAGGAGTTATATTTGTGGATGACACGGCAAATACATTTCTGCATTTTGTGTACGCGGTAGTGGCAGCTACTATTTTTGGAAATGGTGTCCTGTATAAAACACGCAGTGGGGTACTCCTTGAGCTTTGTAAGGAGTTTTCGAGCGCTGGCATTCCCGTGGTAACTGTTGAGGATGAATACAATTGCGATCCCAAATTTGATGTAATAAAAGCGACATGGTTGATAGGCCATCATCATCGTGCGCCCGATTCGGCGCTTAATCGCCCAAATATTTGCTGGGACGAGGCGTACGGTGTTCTAGAAAGAAATGTTTGGGATAAAGCAGAACTGAAGATGCGTTTCAGTAATGTTAAAAATATTTGGAGCACCTTTGGAGAGACCTTTGCAAATTAATCTTATGAGATTTTTTTTGTAAATTATTACATTATGATGGCAATTTTATCCAAGAAATGTGGCTATTTATTTTTATAAACATCTACATTTTATAAAATACAATCATTTTATGCTATTATAATCTAACATAATATATATTTTTATACTATGAATCAATATAATATAAGTACAAAAATGTTCTTTGCTAACTGTTTTTAAGTTTAATAAATAAAGATACGCAGTTAATGTTTTTTTCTTGAATTCATTGAAATTTGACCTTCTGAATGTTTTCAAAATCTCATGAATTGTTTACCATATTTTGTCCTGACATTTGATTTTCCAGTTGGTGTTTTAAAATTTGACCTCATGATTTTCTTCCAGTTCTTTAAATTTCAACCTGAAATTTATTTTGTCAGTGTTTCAAATTTCCACCTCCTTGACATTAAATGGGCCAGTTTTCCAAATTTCTTCCTCCAGAGATTAATGTTTCCAATTTTATGAAATATGGCTTCCTCAACATTTCATTTGCCAGTTTTTCAAAATTCGACCCTCCTGACATTTAATTTGTCAGTAGTTTGTATTTTTACTTTGTAGTTTGTAATTTCGACCATCTTGACATTTAATTGGCCAGTTGGCGTTTAAGCTTCAATCTCTTTGACATTTAAATGACTGGTTGTCGTTTATTTTAGACTTCAACCTCCTTGTAGTCCATCTCCAGGGTGGCGATGTCCTCGCGCGCCTCGTTGAACTCACCCTCCTCCAAGCCCTCGCCCACAAAGTGGTGCACGAAGGCCCTCTTGGCGTACATGAGGTCAAACTTGCGGCGGATGCGCGCCCAAGCCACACGGATGGCCGTGCTGTTGGACAGCATCACCACCGAGCGCTGCGTTGCGGCTAGGTCACCCCCCGGCACCGTGGTGGCTGGCTGGTAGTTTATGCCAATCTGAAACACACTCTTTTAGTTATGTCAGTACTGCACATTAGTTCCAATTGCCTGTAGCCAGTGCGACTACGGCAATAAGGAACTCCAGTGAAAAATATTATGGCTTTAAAAAAATATGTTCATATAGACCAATAAACGCTGATTCTAAATATATAAGTTTTATTAAATAATATTAAACGTAGAGTCTTAAAAAAAAAAATTAAAAAGTCCATTTTAAAACGTGTCATTAAAACACCCTGTCAAGTTGGTATTGCTGGATTTTGGCGGCGTGACGTCACCAACGTACAAAAAACGACCATAATGCCCAGTAAAACGCTCCAATGCTGAAATTCAAAATGGCGGGAGTCGAACAGCTGATTCCAGTTCCATACAAAATTCATACTTCGGTTGATCATGATGACGTCACACTAGATTCGGTGGTTTTCGGAGGATCTTGAAAATTTAAAACTTTGAAATTTATTTTAACTATTAAAGCTAACTATAAAAATAAAAATAAATATGCAGTTATTTAAGTTAGAAGGTCATTATTCATAAAAAAAAATTTAAAAAATTGGACTGGAGTTCTCTATTGTGGAGCCAGTGGGACTATGGCAATACCAAATCAGGGAAACTTGTAAGGTACAACTCTAAAATTTTATTTTAAACACTGTTTACATAACCTCTCTTTCGAATACCTTTACTTACTCACATTCATCAAACCGCAGATAATAGAATTAAAGGGAAATATGGCATGAAAGCATGCTGACTGTCGCTGAGCTACATCCAAACTGCACTAAGTATCGAAAGTTATGCATTTGGTGTGTAGGCAGAAATAAAGGCGAGGCGCTGCTGCACTCGATGCAATTATAATAATACAGTGAAACCCTCTTAAAAGTTTTTCAAGGGACTGGAAAAAACAAACTTCTTAAGCAGGAAAACCTTATATGTGGGAAAAATTGGGCCAATTTGGGGCCGAGGGACTGAAAAAACCAAACTTCTTAAGCCACGAAACGTGAGAGGGTTTCACTGTAATTGTTTATGGCCCATCTCTATCCATCCATCTATCCACCTGTCCATCTGGCTACAATAGGATTCCCTATACGATTACACAACTTTTTTGCTAGCCATCTTGCAGACGGAAAACAGTTTGTGTCACATGGAGTACTCACATCAATTCTGTTTTGTACGATTAGGAGTGCCCCAAGGATCCAATTTAGGCCCATTCCTCTTTTGCATATTTATTAACCATATTTCTGAAGTTATTCTGCACTCTAGATTTCTTCTCTTCGCTATGGCCTAATTTATTGACGAATTGTTCAAATTCTGTCAAACCACCCTTCCCAAGACCCAGTTGTTTTGCGAAAATTCAATTGTGACAATATCGTCGAATGGCCATTCGGCGCCATTTTGTTTTTTTGACATTCGAAAGGTGTCCGTTAAATGCTGATTCTGGCTGATGCCGTTGAAGTAATAATCATGTATTGTTTCATAGTGCTTTCACACAAAGGAAGTATTGGCCTTCAGGTTGTGAGCAAATTGTGATCAGCAGAACAGGACAGTTGTCCTCTTACCTACGAGGGAAGGCTGAAAAGTAATGCGCACATGCTTGTACAGCGTGAACAAAATGACCTTCAGAAGCACCCCAGGTGGAATGTGGAAGTGACATTTCCCCTCTACACGCATGCACAGGAGGACTGGATGAAGAAATTTATCCAGTGTATTTTGAGAAGCGGAAGTGTGGAGACGTGTTCTAGTGCTATGTCGATGCGAGGTAAACAGCATGCTTTTGTCGAATTTTTAACTGCTGAAAACTGAGATTCATTGTCGTTTAAAGATGTTTATGGTGACGATGCTGTTGATAGGTCTACTATAAATTGGGATACTGTAAAATCTGTGCACGATGGGTTGCAACATGACATCGCTCAACCACACACCTCGCAACTGCAGAGGTTCTGCCAAACCTGAAGTTTGAACTGATTCCACACCCTCTTTACTCCCCCGATCTTGCGCCTTGCGATTTTTACTTTTTTCCTCTCCAATTTTCTTAACAATTCTGTTGACTGGAATAAAAGGTTGACATTTCTTGCTCGAATCTCCCTAGTTTCTATTTTCTATGTCGAAACATTCTGCATTATATACTTCGCTCAACCTCGACACTAGAGACTACTTACTAGGAGGGTAAACTAGGTGCCTACCTTAAAACCAGTTGGTGACCAGTCGACAAACAGCACATCATGTAGAGATTTTATTCTCATTATGGCCGCGTTAACATCCGAAGGACTGACGTCTCCCCTGAAGAACATACAGCAAGCCATGTACTTGCCCTTCTTGGGGTTACACTTGACCATCTGGTTATCGGGCTCGAAGCACGCCATCACCAGCTGGCGCGTGTTCACCTTCTCGTGGTAGGCCTTGTATGCGGACACAAAGGGCGCGTATGTGACCAGGGGAAAGTGGATCCGCTGGAAGGGGACCAGATTCGTCTGGAACTCGGAAAGATCGACATTCAGGGCGCCCTCAAAACGGAGCGATGATGTTATGCAAGATATAACCTGAAAAAAAAACACAAATTTAGATATACAATTCTGTACCTTAAAGGATAGACCACACATATCTATAGACTTAGCTATGGACTTGCGTGGTTTATCATTTAGGGTACAGAATACATATATATGGTAATTTCCACAGTTCCAAGTCAAAAAAGTTCCAAGACTACTGAGAGACAAAACCAAAGGAAAAAAATTATGCAAATTGAATGTAAAGTAGTAATAAATTACGGAAGTGTATTATTTATTTATTTATTTATTAACGGACTTACGTCCAATTTACAACCAAGTGACACGAGATTTTGTACATTGTAAGAATAAAGGATGGTATATGAAAGCAAAGACAAACAGATAAAACATAAGAAAATAGAAGTGTCAAGTCAAGTCAAGACTTTGCTAAAAATAGAGTAATATAAAATATCTTCAATTGTTTAGAGAGCGACAAAAATCATTTAGGCTTATGCCAAAAAAATCTTGACGTGAGTTGACCATTCTACACATTCTGGTTAGTGGTGAATTATAACCATAATTAGTCGAGTGTTGATTGAGGAAGAGCAGTTCTTTATTTCTGAGTCTATGAGAAGGTATATTGAATGAGATAGTTGTAATAATGTAGGTGAGTTAATAATATAGTTGATAATTTTGAAGAAACAAATGAGATCAAATTTTTCCCGACGGTCTTCTAAAGGAGCAAGGTTAAGAGTTTGTTCGATTTCATTATATGAGTAATTGCCTCGTTCTAATCCTAGCCTCTTAGCAATCCCTTTAAGGAACCGATGTTGAACGGACTCAATATGACGAATATGAATAGCATAAAAAGGAGACCATATAACACAAGCATATTCAAGATGGGGGCGGACGGATTATAAGAATTATTTTCTTCTTTTAAGAATTGAAAAACCATCAACTAAATTAGCTAGACACAGATGCTTAACCCATTGGCCACAAACCCCGGCAGCCTGCCCGGTTAGAGTAGGTCCGCCAAAAAACGAGCATGACAGCGACATTTTTTAATAAAATATTAAATGCCGAACGTTCTGTAGGTAATTAATCGTTCATTTCGTAGAATTGGCAATAATATGTTTCTTATGTTTTTCCCTGATATTTGTGATCCAAGTTTTGTATGCAGCTAACCGCCATTTAATTTCCTTCAAAATTGCGAGTGGTTTTAGGTTTTTGGCAGTGACCCTGCACGCCCCTAATTGCTTTGGGGACTATCATACCAAATTATTTTATTAGATATTAGTATATACGTACGTAAAAAAACAAAAAAATTTAATGTTCGATTTATAAATATTATGTTTTTTTGTAACTTTATGAATAAAAATGGAAAAAAAAAATTATGAAAAAAGAGAAGATTATATTTGTATCTATATTTACATATATTTTAATATTTAAAAAAATATATATTTGTATGTTTTTCTTTACCTTAATCCAATAGAAATTAATTCATTTGAATATATGGTTCAAAAGTTACAATAGATTTAGTACACCAATGCAGGTTTTCAACTTTTGGTGCAAAATTAATTATGTGGGTTAATTTGAGAAGGTACCCAATAATTTTTGTGATACTTTTGCGATTTTATTTTTGAGTCAGTGAGGCTATGGCATCTCAAAAGGTTGAAGGGAGTGGAAGGGAGAGAGGAAGATTGGAAAGTACCTGGCTATTCAAGTCTAGTCACTGAACAGGGCCATTCCATTATTTAAAAAAAAATTATGTTAATATCGCACTAGGGACTAAACTGGTTCACACTGTAGGGAGCAATTGAGACTATGGCATCCCCATTTGTGGCATGTTGTGGGGAAGGGAAGGAGATGGGGAAGAGGTAGGTTGGAAAGTACCTAACTCTTTAAATCTGGTCACTAAAAATGGCTAAAGCCGTTTTAAGCAATATTTGGATTATAAATGGTGCCCTTTCATCATGAAGATACTGAGAGTGTTAAACTCACTGATATGCTTTAGGTGATAAGTATATAGGGTGTGTCAGCACATTTCCAAAAGACTTTAACCAGCGATGCCTGAGCATATTTGGAGTAAAAAATGTAGATTCAATTTTGCTTTTTTGACATTTCTTTTCAATTAAAAACAAAAATATATATCTCATCACACCTCGCCACAGGGTACAACCTAATGAATCATGTGATACGCACTCTGTATGATTCCAGCAGCTATGTACAGGTGAGACATATCACATTATCCATTATGACGTGTGGGAGTTTGATCTGTTTTCCAACGTGATCATCGATGGAAATTTTTTTTTTTATTTCTAATTGAAAAAATCATCAGACAGCAAAATGACATCCACATTTCAACTCCAAATAAACACAGCAATAGCTGGTAAAAGTCTTTCAGGAACATGCTGATACAGCATGTATGTTTAGTTAGAAATACCTGCGCCACGAGCCTGTTGAGATTGGTGTAAGTGGGTCGGGGCACGTCCAGACACTTGTCGCAGATGTGGTAGCATGCCTCATTGTCCATGATGAAGCAGATGTCCTCGTACTCGATGGAGCCGTGTGCCGTGAGCAGTGCGTTGTAGGGCTCCACGATCACAGGGGACAGGCGGGGCGAGGGGTACACTGAGAAGTCCAGCTTACTGATCTTACCGTAGTCTCGGCTCAGGCGGTCCAGCAGAAGTGTTGTGAAACCTGACCCTGTACCCCCGCCGAAGGCCCTGAACATATCGAATAGATGTACATGGTATCCAGAAACTTACGATACAAGCATGAAACTGGTGAATATATTCGATTTTATAAAACTTAAAAGAAAAGTTAAGTTAAAGGTAAGGAGAACAAAGAAAAATATTAGTGTGTTTAGAATTATTTATAAGAATACTGAAAATGTTGGGAAAGAGCGTTAATCCGTCCTGAGTTATCTCACGAAATGCACAGATTTTATTAATTTGGAAATGGGATCAAATGAGAATCAAATCCACCATCTCCAGAGTCTTCCTGACTCAAAGTTAATTGCAAATATCTCTTGAAGTATTACTAGACTTCACAAGAATAAGAACATAAACATTACAGTCAAACTATTTGAGCGATTATAAGAAATAAAACATATTATATTATTCGTTTTGTTTAATAATTGGTTTTACTCAACTAAACATCTATTTATTTTCAATGACAAAATCAAAACAACAAAATAAATTGCAGTCACAGCTTTACAAAACATTCAAATAATAACAGGTTCGCAAGTAATATTATTTACCATTTTTACCAATAAATTATCATCCTTTTAAATGAAGTCAATAACAAAAGCAAAATATTATCCCAAATTAGAACCACCTGACAATACATTGTTATATCTACTTTAAAAATGGTTACTATTGGTACGGAAAACATGAGAATAAAGCAAATTTGTGTAGCGTTTGTAAATATGTACGTAGTTTCAATGTCTCGACAGACGCCGTTAATATATGTTATTTTAAGGTGTAATTGGTAGTATTACATGATAGAGACGACTCGTCGCCTTAATTCTTAATTGTCCAAACGAACATTAGAAAATTTTACAGGAGAATGTTTTCTTTAATTATTTCAATGAAACATGATAAGGTGTTTAAGATAAAGCTATTTTCGTAAAGGTAAAGGTCTCGTTAGTTTAAATAATTCTTAGTTAAGTGATTAACTTTCATTTTTTATACTTTATTTTCAATTTTAAAGTGGAGATTGAACAAAAACTAAAATTGTCGTTTGGACAATTAAGAACTGAGGCGACAAACTGTCGGACATTTCGGATTAATACCCGAACGGAGATAGCCAATCATAACCGATCTACCGGCGGGCATCTTCAGTGAGCGGTTCCCCCACCGCAGATTAACACGGAGCATCCTTTAGAACGGGCATTAAGTCCAGTTAGATAGATATTCATTGTAAATTTATGAAAATAAACAAGACTCGCAAACTAGATGAACAGAAGTATTTTCGGAAACTGCCGATCATCATAATTGTACTCTTAATCAGAGGAATTAATGGTATATTGATAACAGAACACCACAATTTGTCACTTATTTCAAACACATAAGTAGATAAGACATTGAATGATATTATACTATTTGTTTGAAAAAATGTTATGTTTTGAAAATGTAATTCATGAAACATCTACTATGTATGTATGTACAATCTTAAGTTATCGTTGAATCGACTAATGTTAAACACAGGTTTGAAAAAAACACATAAGTAATACAAAATTTGTCCTCATTTCCAAAACATAATATATAGACATTTAACGATATTATATTTACATAATGTATTGGAAACGTAATCCATGAAACAACAAATAACAATACAAACAATTGTTGAATCGACTTTATGGAAAAAAAACACACATAAGTAAATCAGTTGCTTGTGGGATTCAAAATAAAAGACAGACATTTAATTATTTTACATATTTTAAAATAACTTAATGAGTAAAACCTCAAATTGTAATATTTAATCATTGAAGACAATATTAGCGACTCTCAAACGAAAATTTGAAACAGAAAGATACGGTCACATCTAGGAATTTAACCTATAAATAATCATACATAAAGATAGCAGCCAATAAAAATATGCTTTAAGAAAATGAAGATAACATTGGTTGTTTTTAGTTGAAGTATGATGCAGTTAAATATGACCGAAGAGAAGAACAGAGCCCGGGAAGGCTAAGGTCCTGGATTCAATTCCTAGAGGAATTCTGATTTTTCTGTTTAAAATATTATTTAATACTGATATTTAATTACAACATTGATAACAATGCTCTTCAGACATTAATGCAAATTAAAGACTTGGGCATCACTTTTCAATCAAATCTTTCATTTGTTAACCACATAACAGAAATCTGTAATAAGGGCTTAAAAATGTTAGGGTTTATAACTAGGCTAACTAGAAACTTTAACAATATAAAGTGTATTAAAATGTTATATTTTGCTTATGTTAGAAGCCAACTTGAGTACAATTCTCCTGTCTGGAATCCTCATTATAATATGCACGTACAAGCTGTTGAAAGAATACAAAACAAATTCTTACGTTTTCTAAATTTTAAAATGGGTATTTCAGCAAATATGTTAAACTACAACACACTTTTAAACGATATGAATATGCTTAAATTGTCAGACAGAAGAATTTTCACTGACTTGGTATTTTTATATAAAATTCTAAATGATTTAGTTGATAGTCCGGTATTACTTGAATTGATAAGCTTCCGAATTCCACTTCGTAATACTAGAAGTCAGGATTTATTTCAGTGCAGAAATTCTGGGACTAACTACCATATGTATTCCTCTTTGCCCAGAATACTAATGGAGGGAAACAATTATACCAAGTCAGTGGACATCTTCAATTTATCTTTGAATAAATTTAAAATATTGTTATTGAGGCAGTTCAGTTATGTACAATAAAATGTTTTTTCTATGCTATATATGTAAAAGCCCCGAAAAAGGGCGTTTATTTATAAATAAATAAATAAATAAATAAAATTTTTGTTTTAGTCGCTAACATTGTCTTCAATGATTAGATATTATAATCATCTTTTCCATCAGATATTACATATATTTATTATAATCCATGAAACAACAATTTCTTAACCCTCGACCCGCCATGCGGGGTCTTTAAAAACCTAGGTTTTACAGAAATGCTAATTATGTACATTTTAAGTGTTCACACTGATTCCTTACTTGTTTGAAAAGGTAGGTAGCTTCCTAAAAGGGACTATACTTAAAGCTAGCGCCGCTGACATTCAGTCTGCGCATGTGCGCTGTGAGATATAGACATGTGTTTCGGCTCAACAAATGTTAAATACAATGAAAAAACAAGTTTATATGTTTTTTCATTGTATTTTGTTGATTTCTTTTTTGTAATAATAATAAGTCTGTATCAATCTCAAATAGTTATAAGTTTGATAGAAATTGTTTAGATTTGTTTAGAAATTGTTTAGATTTTAAAAAGTTTACTAATAAAATAAGTATTATTCAAAATTTATAAAAAATGTTACTTGTTGATTTTTAAGCTTTTAAATTAAAAACAAATATCTAATTTTCAATTATTTCTTTTTATTTCAATGCAGCCCCTATCACCTGACTATAATCAGTTAAAATAACATATAAAATGTATGCTAAAACAACAATTTAACCATATTTATTTTTGGGGTCCTTGGCGATCCCGCGCGACTCCTCGTTTTAAAAAAAGGCGCGACAGGCGGAGGGTTAAAAAAAACCTTAAAACAGTGTAAATATGGGTAGGAGAGGTACGAAGAGACAAGAATGTAATGCAAAACTTGTCACTTATTTCAGATACATGATAGATAGACATTTAGTGATATTACATTCTTCAGTTAAAAAAATGTGTTGAAATGTATTGGAAATGTAATCCATGGAATAACCCGCCACGATAAAAACCACATTGAATAAAATCGCAATTGCGGCCTAATGTGGGAGATGCCTTTAACACGGACATTGTTTATTTTTTAATCTTCGAGGAAATCCAATGGGTATTCGGTCATTAAGATTCCTTTCTCCCAAAGGTCGCTGGCAATTTGAATTTTGTCCGTATCATTCTGACATTCCAGTTGTTCCACGGAGACGTACTGCGGGTAGGCTGTAATGAGGGTTTCAATTCCAGGAGCTATTTCACTGTCTATCTCTAGATACTGCAGTTCGTTGGCGTGGTACTCTTTAGAGTTTTCCACATAGTGATAGATACGAATCACTCCTTCTTCGGAAACCATCCTGATAATGTTTGCTCTGAGAAGTCTGACCTTTGTGTCCAGCTGAATTTCTACTCTGTCCTTGACTATTCCGCCCTTTGTCATTTTATCTCCATCTCCGTACACGGTGAGTTGTCTCTCTTGTTCCGATAGCACCGGAGGAAGGGCATCGTGCATGAACTTTTTGGCAACTTGGTCCACGGCATCGTCGCAAGCGAGGTGCGTGGCTAGTTTGTTGAATAATATCTTCAGATGGTCCATGATTTCGATTCTCCTCGGTGTGTTTGAGTCTGAGTGAACCAATCCAAAATGATTTCCGAGGTCTAAAGGCAGGCCCTGTCTGAATGCCGGTTCCTCCCTGATGGCCACCTCCAGGGTCTGAGGAAGCAACTTCTCAAATAAGTCCCCCCAGGAC
Organism: Glyphotaelius pellucidus; assembly: GCA_936435175.1. Taxonomy (NCBI): domain Eukaryota; kingdom Metazoa; phylum Arthropoda; class Insecta; order Trichoptera; family Limnephilidae; genus Glyphotaelius; species Glyphotaelius pellucidus. The sequence goes on from OW386550.1 coordinate 4,073,431, forward strand.
TGCTTCTGGTAGCAGCTCAGGGTGATGTGCAGAGAGTGCTCGTCCTTGACTGTGACTCCCTGATGAATGAATCCTCGGGGGAAGTACAGCAAGTCTCCGGCCTCCAGTAGGACTTCCATAACGGGTTTGCCGATCTCGGCTTGGGTAAAGTTCTTAGAGGATACTCGGGGCAGCACTTCTTCCTTGGATAGGGGAGTGTAGATCTTCCACAGTTTCTTGCCTTCAATTTGAAGAATGAAAGCTTCAATATCATCGTAGTGAGGAGCAAACCCCTGCGTGCCGGGGGGAGTGAGGTATGAATTGGCCCCCACGAAGCAGTTGAAGTACTCCTGGAGGGTGGCGTTGAGGAGGTGCAGGCGGGGAATGTAAGTCTGAGGGTTGAGCATGCGCACACTGCAACCGTTGAGGTAGAAATCCCACACTACATGCGGAAGCGCCCTCCCCACCGGGTTGTGCGTTTCCCTTTTATCGTTCTCATAAGAAGTGATGTCAATATTTTTGGTGAAAATGATATTTTCAGTTCTCAGGATTTCGTCAATGACGGGAGTTGATATAATATTTTTGTAATAGTTGGCCTGCCCACGCTTTATATGGAGTGGTTTCTTTTCCCAGGTGGTTGTGAAAAAGGACTTATTATCGTAGGGGGAGATGAGCCACTCGAAGAGGTTCCTGCCCTCTAGAGTGCTGTCTGTAAGTAAAGGCTCATCTGACTCATCCGAGAGGGGACTGGATTCTCGCTCTGGAAATTTCTTTTTAGAAACTTCAACACCGATTCGAGTAGGTTGATCGGTTGATTTTCTCTTCTTAGATTGCGGGCTAGCTTTATTCTTCTTTGTCTTCCCAGCAGACGCGGATGGTATTTTATCTGATTTTGGTACACTTGCGACAGGAGATTTGGTTGGGCTTACGGTTTTAGGTAATTCTTTCACAACTTTCTCAGGTTTTTCACTAGAAATCTTTTTATGCTTGTCGGATTTCTTCTTTGGCAGTTGAGAAATCTTATTATTTGAAGCTTCTGATAAAGCGGCATTCAGCCCCAATTTGATATTTGATGCAGGAATCGACAGCTTTTTCTTTTCCTTTGCTAACCGGCGTCGAATTTTATTCTTTTCTTTCACTTTTTCAGATTTTTTGGAATTGGGAGCCGATGTTTTATACATCGAAAACGCGGAAGTCTGATCTTTCTCCGCCGCCATGGTTGAAAATTAAGTAGAACTATATAATTATGGCTCCTTAAGCTTTATAACTAATATAATATGTCACAGAACAATGATAAACACAAGCCGAGAGTAAAAATGGCACGAACTGTTGACAATTAGAAAAACATAACCTCAATATAGAAATGTCAGACATGCGCTCGAAATTTAAAATTAAATAACAATTTTTTGCTTATCGCCACACTCACTTGAAAAATCAATAATGTGGGTACTTAACTACAAACTGACCGATTTAGAATAATGCGTGCTAAATGAACCTTTATGTAAATTTATTCTAGAATGTCTGTTCTCGCATAAATTTTTATTTTTTTTATTTTTATCTGAAAAATTTTGAAAATTATAAAAAAGATATTATTTGTTTTATGTTTCGATTCGACAAGAGTTGGGGCATAAATAAACCAATCCCGTTTGTCAAACCCGTTCTAAATACTAGGTACCCAAGTTTGTAGCGGAAACAATAAAGCGAATAAAGCACAGTAAAGGGTGGGAAGTGGGTGGTTTAGTATATTTATGGGTAGGAACGAAAGGTGAAAGGGCATTGAATTATTCCTTTTATTTTCCTTTTTAATGTAGGTTTAAAAATTTATTTATGCTCTGTCCCTTGTTAATAAAAATAAATTCAACAATATTTCTTTGTTAGAACCACAACATTTTTTATTTATGCTGACCATTTTCAAAACGACCGTTCCTTCCTCAGGGCAAATATATAATTATTAACAAAAGTATAAATTATTCTACTCGTATTGGTTTATATAATATGTTCTACTCTTTCTGCCATTACCTTTTAAATTTTATACAACTTTAGAGAAAAGCTAGACTCAGATATTTTTTTAATAATAAAAAAAGTTTTTTTGGTAGGTTCATGTAAAAAATTATTGCTCCCTTAGAAGAAATTTTTGAAAACTTGATCTTTGATTATCAGGAGTTTTGCGGTATGAGCTTATGATAATCGGCGTGTTAATTTCCACTAACCTGAAAATGATGAACCCTTGAAGAGCAGAGCAATCATCCGCTTGTTTTCTTATTCGGTCCATGACCAAATCAATCATCTCCCCGCCAATTGAATAGCATCCTCTAGCAAAATTACTTGCAGCATCTTCTTTGCCAGTTATAAGTGAGTCCGGGTGGAACAGATGTCTGTATGTGCCTCTTCGTATTTCATCTAGCAAATTAATAATGATAAAGAATACTTTAATATTTTTAAAGCATGCTTTCTTTAGAACAATTTTGCTCTATAAATACGAGAAAAGAAATTGTACGTCATAGAGTATGATAATTATATGAAGAAACTATATTTTCTTTAAAACATATTCACATTCAATTTGGGATGAGGGTATGGGTACCGCACCCCGGGAACCTAGTATTGAATAACCAACACTCTTGCCATAGGTCACCCCATTGGTTTCCTACGTTTGTTGACTTAGCAGGGGTGCCCGGGTTCGGGGGGTATGTCTTGGGTGACGTTTGCCCACCCACTGCATGGATGTGTTTTCCCACTTACTGAGTGGTGGGCCATGAGAGAGACACTGTTGAGGTAGTTGAGGGAGACCTTTTGACCAATCCAGACGGACTCTCTCGGTGCCTTGCACCGCAGTGGGAGAAATGGATTCATTCTTCCGTCACTCCTGGACACCCCCTAAATTCCTACCATCCACTTCCTTCCTAACTTCCCCTCCTTTCTTTCCCTAAAAAGACCCCCCACACGGCAGAAAGAGACAAGAAATTGTTTTCCCCAAGGCCTCCTGTGTGGAGCTAATATAAAAAAAATGATTGTCTTTAGTCATCAAAGAAAACATTCTCAATAAAACACGCTGAAGGCTCTAATGAAGTCTAATTAATATTGACTACAATATATCGATTTTGCTGATTGACAAATTGAAAGATCATATTATTTTTTGCAAAAACCGTATGTTTGTTGCATGCTGTCAAAATATTATTTAACAGGGATCAGGTTATATTATCTTCCATATAAGTAATGTAGATTTTTACTAACTGCATTGTAGGCTACTGCCCTCTTTGATACCTTTCTATTAGCAACTACTGCATTCTTCTTGCATTCACTCATCTTATCTCTTCTAAAAGGTTTTGTTTTAATGTTTACCTATGACTGTTGGCTCTAGGTCGACCATGACCAGTCGAGGAATGCAGGTTCCGGCATTGGTGATGCTGAAGAAGGCCCCGGCAGAGTCATCATCGTAGCAAAGCTCGTGGTGAATTCTTCCATCAGGGGAGATGCCGTGCTCCAAACAATACAGTTCCCAGCAAGCATTTGCTATTTGAACCCCTGCTTGGCCAATGTGAATCTGGATCACCTCTCTCTTGAAAAAGTAATTCATGTACAAGGAAATAATCTCACATGTTATTATCCACTCTTGCGGTGGGTACCCAAATTTAGACAGGTAACTAACTAACTAACCATCAGGCCTTTTCCGCAGGGGTAGGCAGAGAGGAAGGACTGCCAAACAACTCGGTCTTGGCACACACTCCATGCCCTGTTTACATTCGTTCATTGTCTCATACATGCTCTTCTATTATTCTGACTCTTGACTCCCGACTCAAGTATCTAATTCACTTGGTCGTGCCATGTCTTTCTTGCGCATCCTCAACTTCTTCTACCATTCACATTTGCGTCATATATATTCTCCTTACACTCCTTTCCTCGTTCATTCGCTCTACATACCCAAACTATCTGAGCATCCCTTTCTTAATTTTACTCATTACGCTTACATCATCCTTGCATTATTTGCGGATCTCCACGTTTCTCACACGATCGTACACACGGTTTTACCACACGTTCACCTCAGGGATTTCATTTCTACAGCATTCAGTCTACTTTCATCCTCCCTCTGCCAGTTCCATGCCTCACTGCCATCATCAGGGTAGGTACCAGTACTCCATTATGGACGGCTAGCTTCGCTTCTTTAGACCGTTTTTTGTTGGCGCCAACGGTGTTAGACCCTCCATTAATGGAGTTACCTGCATTTACCCTTCTTTAAATATCTCTATCAGCCTTCCCATCTCTCGTAAGCATACTTCCCAAATACACAAACTCATCCACCTGCTCCAAGTATTCATCATTCACAATTATGTTGCACATTGTTTTTGTACTCTTTCAAATACCATAACTTTAGACTTACTTACATTCATCGTTAACTCATTCTTCATACTTTGTTCATCCTAGACACGAGAGACTGGAGATCTTCCAAACTGTTAGAAATCAGAACTGCATCATCAGCGTGCAACAAGCAACAAACTTTCAGATTACTCAATTTCGCGCCCAATCCCATCTCTTTCAGTTTTTGCATACAATTATCCATGCATAGATTAAATAACCATTTAGACGGGTGATTTCAAAAAATTAAAATGAAATAAAAATTTTAAGGTTTTTAATTTTTTTATAAACTCTAAAATATGGAACAAACTGTAAAGTAAGGTGGATTTATTGGCTTTAAATTGCCGTAAGCAGTTAAAACATTTCTGTGTTAATATTTGGAGGTATGATATTTTTTAGATCGAATGGTCGAATCGAAAACCGAATACCCAGAAGTCCCTATTGCTCGATTGGTTATAAATTCGGTTATAACGCAATAGAAAATATATAACTCACTACTAAAAATATAATACTCACTACTAACTCCTTGCTGAGAAACAAGATGGCGTCCTCGTTGGGAAAAAGGAAAGAAGGGAAAAGAGGGAAATGAAAGAAAGAGGAAGGGAAAAAGAAAAAAGAGTATGAATGATAACTTAATCTGTTCATTGATCCCTGTTCTACATTAACGTTGCCTGTTTTTGGTTCAGAATCAACTCAACTAAACACCTCTGTGAAAAGTCAAAGCTATGAAATAAATAATTGAAAAAAGCCCATAACCTAACCTAATGTAACCTATTAAACCATTTTTAAGTACAGTTTTTTAATCACTTTTAATGACTTTTCAAAGGAGGTGGTGAGTTCATTTTGAGTTGTCCGATCACCGTTTTTTTACAGGGGCCGACTTTCTCATGGCAGGGAGTGAAACATACGAGTGCTAAAATCAGTTCGGTAAATAATCCAATAAGTAAAACATGCTTTCGTTTCAAACTAAATACGCACGAATAACTTAATTTACCTAAACTAAGAACCTAACTATTTTGTTTATGTAAATGTTGAAATGAAGTGTGATTTCCATAATCTGTACTTAAAAATGCGGCGGCTTATGGATTATTTATTATCAGTTCTATTGACCTGGTGTTTTTTTATTTGTCGACATGGATCTATTTTTTTTTTGGAAACAGGCCAGCAACTCTGAAAAAAAAAATTGATTGGGAAAAAAATTGTCGTGCGAATTTTAATATGTACCTTGTCGAATTGATCCTTGACAGAAACCAAAACAGCTATAAAAACAATAATTTAAATGCTCGCGTTAACTTACATTTCCAGGCATTTTTCCACTTTATTTTTATAAAAATAATTGTTAATCTTTCATTAATAATTTAGTATTGTTTGCCAAACATAACAGAAAATTTAATAATAATTTTTTCCCTCCTGTCAAGGCATTTTGATTTGGTATGTGTCAACTGGGAACAAATGAAATTAGCCCACAAATTATTTTGAAATCAGAAACCAGACAAACAACAACAAAAAATTTCCTAGCTTATATTGTACTTTATTGGACTTCAAAAACAATATACATTCATACAGGGTGCGGCAAAACAGACAGTGCAGTTTTGAAGGGCTATTAAGGCGCAACTTAAAGAAATGGGGATTATTTTGTTTTATTCGATACATCATGCCGTTTTATGCACCAAATCCTAAAGATGACATCAGAAAGATGATGGTCCCCAACAGCGATACATTGATTAAGGCGATTTATGAAATTTTCGGCTGCATTTGGCACATCTCAATGGGCATAGCGGCGATTTCCTCACGAATTCGATCCTTGAGTTCTTCCAAGGTGTGAGGCCGATGTTTAAAAACTTTTTTTCCTTCAGATAGCCCCACAGCAAGAAGTCGCAAATGCTTAAATCAGGTGAGCGTGCGGGTCATCCCACATCATCCCTCAGAAAGACGAGGCGCGCAGGAATCATTTGTCGCAGTTTTGTCATTGAAACTCGAGCAGTATGGGCCATAGCACCGTCCTGTTGAAACCAGATATCTCCCAGATCTGTTTCCTCTGTTAGTTCAATCACCCCAAATTTGGAAATCGCACACCATACGGTCACTTTTGGGGAGTGAAGAGGTCTCTCGTGAAGTTACCAAGGGTTATTTTCAGCCCAGAATCGAAAATTTTGTTTATTCACCGCTCCACAGAGATGGAAGTGGGTCTCGTCACTACGCCATTTTCAAGAAACGTACGGACAGCAAAGCCCTGGTGCTGTCCGGATCAAACCATGGCAATGACTGAAAACGGCACGACCCTCCCGACACAATGAGACCACTCCCAGGTTCCCACCCCCACCACACGAGATGTACCGGTCTTTCAAAACTGATGTATATGTTGTAACTGTCTTAAAATCAAATTAAAAAAATAACGTTATATAATAATACAAAACAATCTTAGGTTTTTATTAGGTTTATTTTATAAAAATTAGTTACATCTATATGTGTCATTCTACCTTTGTAAAATTAAAAAAATATATATGTATATTAATGTATTTATATTCAAAAATGTATATAAAATGGATATTTATTTATATCTAATGAAATAATCCTTACGGCATAATTTTTTATAGGTACATAACAATTTTTAAAAAGGTACATTATATTATTATAAATGTGGTGCTGGAAAAAAATGCTCAGCAATCTGTGGACAACCAGATTCATAAATTGTTCATTCTAAAAGAGCTAGGCATTCAAAATAGGCTTTCAACTAAATGCTTGGAGTGCGCTAGACCAAGTATCACTGGCGTCTGGTATCAGGGTGTCCTTGGCTCTCCACACGGCACAAGACCGCGAGGAGCCATGTCCACCATGGAAATTGGAGTAGGGGTCAAGATCCTCGGCAATGAGGAGCCGACTTGAGAAGAATAATATCGTCGCAGGAAAGCAATACTGCTGTAACCGCCACTACCTATGAAAATAGTTTTTATACACCATTTTGCAGAGTATTTTTTTCTGCGTCAATCTATTTGGTTCCCGGAACTCTACAATGACAAATAAGAACTATACGACGTTGGAAAAACTAGCCGTTTTGTCAATAATACTTTTTTTAATTAATGTACACACCTTAAAATCAACAATTGAACAATTTGGTTTTTGGCTGTTACAGCAGTATTGCTTTCTTGCGACGAAATTATTATGTGGCAATTAGGTAGGTACAGGTTTATTTAATTTATCTGGGGCACATAGCATGGCGACCTCCGTCCACTGGTAAAGTAACTCCGGTTATATTACTGGCCGCATTGCTGGCCAGGAAGGCGATGGCTTCAGCCACCTCACTAGCTTCTCCAGGTCTTTGCAGGGCGTGAGTCTCCTTGGAGCGCTCCAGGAATTTCTTATAAGTCTCGTCGTCCATTCCCCCGGCCTTCTGCAAGTTGGTCACAATCACTCCCGGGTTAACCGAGTTCACTCTCACCTGCTTGGGAGCCAGTTCAAGGGCTACGCAATGCGTGAACTGATCCAAGGCAGATTTAGAGACGCAGTATGCTAAAACGTTAGCGAATGAACGAATCCCGTTGACGCTGGATACATTAACTATGTTTCCTTGTGTTTTGATGAGGTGGGGGACTGCTAGCATTGTCAGCTGGTAGACGGAGCGCACATTAGTGTTCATTACTTTATCATATTGCGCCAAGCTTGTATTTTCGATGCTTCCAACTTCAAGACAGCCGGCATTGTTGACTAGCACATCCAGCTTTCCGTAGTGCGTGATTGTCGAGTCCAATATATTCTGGACGTCAGATTCATTGCTCAAATCACCGGCAACGACAAATGCCTTGATATTGTGTGATTTATGACACTCGTCGGCTACTTTGTTGAGGTTGACTAGGTTGCGACCGGTTAACGAAAGTTGCGCTCCGAGCTTTGACAAGTGTACAGCTGTAGCTGCACCTATTCCCGAGCTGGCCCCGGTTATAAGGACGACTTTACCCGCGAAATTCATTATTATTTCAACTATTAATTCACTTTAAAAAACCGATAAAAAAACCGATATTTTTAATGCAAAATTATTTGACATTGACAGAATAATGACAGACGTCAGAAGTTTGGCAGTGTTGCTTGTGCGAACTTAAACATTAATCTGGGTTTGTACCTACCTACTGGATAGGTGAACCACTTGTAGACAATTATTATTATCTTACTTTTTTATGTATTTTACTTGTAATAAATCCTGATAACAAATCACGGGAGAGCGGTGTGCACATATTATTATCTTTCCACAAATAAACAGACCACGAGAAGTACTTCAGATAACAAACGATATAATAACAATAATATATTATTTAGAAAAGTAGCAAAGCAATATTATTTAAAGTGCGGATTATTTTGTTAATTGCTGGTAAGTAAGTAATGGAAGAGAAGGAAGGACTATAAACAGTTTCCTAAGTATCTGGCTTTTCAGATCTAGTGCCTAAACATGGCTAGGTACTGTATGCAATCTGGTCATTTTTCATTGAATACATACATCTTTTTCATGTTAGGGGCCATCCATAAATTACGTCACACGAATTTCATGATTCTTTGACCCCCCCCCCGTCCTTGTCACACATCGTCACATTTGTGAGAACCCCTCCCCCCTAGTGTGACGTTACGTATTTTGCAATTTTACATCTAAAAATAATCAAAATTCAGATTTTTACATGTGACGTCACAGAGCTGATGACCCCCCCATACCCCTTGTCACACAATGTCACACTTATCTACACCCCTCCCCCCTCCTTAAGGTGTGACGTAATTTATGGATGGCCCCTTACTTATCTACACAATATCGTGGGGCAATCTAGATAACTCCGAAATCAGCTTTTTCAAGTATCTAACGCACAAAATCACACCTTTTTTCCTTACCCATATATGCCACAACACATATTTTATGTTTGTATCATATATGGGTAAGGAAATAAAGGAGCGGTATTATGCATATCTCGAAAAAACTGATTTCAGAGTTACTTAGTTGTATTAATTATCTTATGATATAATAGCTAAATAGTTACTAAGTACAAGAAATATATATTTGCATTTCCACAATTTTGTCTGAAGTCTTTAATTTTTTTAAGCACATAGAGCCGACATTGTTCAAAATATCATTTGTCGTGTATAGTGATCCATCAGATCTTAATAACCACATACCAACTTCCCAAAAATCTTCTTCTCCTCCCTATTTCCTACAACAGTCTCACAACATTTCCCAAAAAATCTTCTTCTACTCCCTACTTCCTATAGTCTCACAATATTTCCCAAAAATCTTCTTTTCCTTCCTGCTTCCCACAGTCTCACAACATTTCCCAAAAATTTTCTTCTCCCTACTTCCTACAGTCTCATAACATTTCCCAAAAATCGTCTTCTCCTCCCTACTTCCTACAGTCTTATAACATTTCCCAAAAATCTTCTTCTCCTTCCTACTTCCAACAGTCTCATAACGTTTCCCAAAAATCTTCTTCTCCCTACTTCCTACAGTCTCATAACATTTCCCAAAAATCTTCTTCTACTCCCTACTTCCTACAGTATCTTTAAACATTTCCCAAAAATCTTTTTCTCCTCCCTACTTCCTAGTCTCACGACATTTTCCAAATGTCTTCTCCTCCTCCCTACTTCCTACAGTCTCACAACATTTCCCAAAAATTTTGGATGTCTACCCCGAAAGTTCTCAATAAATATCCGGGATACATAATAAAAAAAACCAATGAGTAAGAAAATAGTATTAAATTTATTTAAATCATTTACTATAATCATAACAATGTAATCTCAGAATACAAAAATATTCTTATTAATTAGTAGGCTGATGTAACAGAACTAAAAATTCTGAAAGATGGGCATATAGAACAGATGAACGGAGAAACAAATATCAGGATAATATATTATATGACACACAAATTGATGAAATATGAAGTCTGGGACATCCCAGGATGGCATGGCACTATCAAGCGAATCAAATATTGTGTGTGTTGCGTCATGTCAAGAGTCACAATTTTACATATTCACTGCCAATTGTAACCATGTTAGCCACACTAAGAATGTTGAGATGGATGATGTTATCACCATTAATTGGAATCATCGCTCTAACCAAATTGAATTGTAAATTAATGTTATAGTTATAATGTGATGTATTATGTTGGAGAGCCGATAATTAAAAAAAGATGAGAATTGCAACTACAATCACTGCATCGGTTCCAGAAGCCATAGGCAGACTCCCCCTTTCAGCTTTTAAAACATACTACTTAATTCACATAAAACTAGGTTCATTTGTAGTAAGTTAAAGAATTGGCACAATTCGGTATACATCAATAGTTAACAGTCTAACATCGAATGTAATAGTTTTAGTTTAGCGTGGGCACATGGCATGGCGACCTCCGTCCACAGACAGCGTGACTCCCGTTATATTGCTGGCAGACTCACTAGCGAGGAAGGCAATGGCTTCCGCTACTTCGTCTGGCTGCCCGGGCCTCTGGAGGGCGTGCGTCTCCTTCGACCGCTCCAAGAACTTCTGATATGCCTCATCGTCCATCCCTCCTCGCTTGTGTATATTCGTCACAATCACTCCGGGATTAACCGAGTTCACACGCACCTGCTTTGCCGCCAATTCTAGAGCTGTGCACTTTGTAAACTGATCCAACGCCGCCTTGGACACGCAGTACGCTAATACGGTAGCAAAAGATCTTATGCCGTTTACGCTTGAGATGTTGACGATGTTTCCTTTGGATTTGATCAGGTGTGGAACAGCGAGCATCGTCAGTTGGTACACCGAACGCATATTTACATTCATGATGCGGTCGTACTGCGCCAAGCTAGTATTTTCAATGCTGCCTGTTTCGACGATTCCAGCATTATTCACTAGCACGTCTAATGTTCCATAGTGCTTGATTGTAGCTTCCAAGATGTTTCCAACATCGATTTCGCTGGACACATCTCCAATGATGACAAACGGCTTCAAATTATGTGATTTTTCGCACTCGGCGGCGACTTTGTTGAGATTTTCTTCGTTGCGGCCTGTCAGGGAGAGTCTTGCTCCAAGTTTGGACAGGTGGACGGCGGTTGCTGCTCCGATTCCAGAACTGGCGCCGGTTATCAGGATTACTTTTCCGTTGAATTTCATGTTAAAAACAGTAGATTCTATTTAGACTTTAGATCGATTAAACAATGTAAATTGGTAAAAACCGACGAAATTGATTAGGCAGAAGTTAGTTATGGTTAGTTGGTTAAACGTCAAATGAAGTTCACGGGTAAGTACTTTCATATTCCACTCTTACTATTATTGTAGGTAGGTAAGTATTATAATATGAAGCATAACATGGAGGGGGGCACGAGCATTTCGCTGATAGCTCTGCAACTTTTTCCTCTTTCTGATGAACAACACATGCAACAGAAAGAGAGGGCACAATCGAATTTTCAGCGGCAAGAACACAGGTGACTGCAGGTGACCGATCAATTATTATTTACGATAATAATTTACGTCAATTAGTAATAATAGAACAGTGATTGCTGATAACTTGCTCATTTTGTAGATAAGTTTAGTACCTACGCGATTAGATAAGGGCAGGGGAGACCGCGGACAATCGTACCACGGGTTAGTTTCCCAAAAATCTTCTTCTCCTCCCTACTTCCTACAGTCTCATAACGTTTCCCAAAAATCTTCTGCTACTCCCTACTTTCAACAGTTTCATAACGTTTCCCAAAAATCTGCTACTCCCTACTTCCAACAGTCTCATAATGTTTCCCAAAATTCTTTTTCTACTCCCTACTTCCTATAGTCTCTTCAAACATTTCCCAGTAATCTTCTTCTCCTCCCTTACAACAGTTTCATAACGTTTCCCAAAAATCATCTTCTCCTCCCTACTTTCTACAGTCTCACATTTCCCAAAAATTTTGGACGTTTACCCCGAAAGTTCTCAATAAATATCCGGAATACATAATAAAAAAAAAAACAACAAGTAAGAAAATAGTATTAAATTTATTTAATCATTTACTATAATCATAACAATGTTATCTCACAAAACAAAAATATTCTTTTTAATTAGTAGGCTGATTTTTTTTTTTTTTTACATGAGCTCCACACAGGAGGCCCTGAAGAAAATAATTTCCCTCAGGGCCCATGTCATCTTTGAGGATGCTGTGTGGAGGGTTTTTTTAAGGAAAGGAAGGAGATGAGAGTTCTGGGAAGGAAAAAGGTTTAAGGGGTGGGTAGGAATCTGGGGTTCAGTGTGTCCTGGTCATCCAAGACCTAGACAAACCTCACCCCATGAACCCGGGCACCCCTGCTAAATCACCAAACGTAGCGAACCACTTGGGGTTACAGAATTAAAAATTCTGAAAGATGGGCACATAGAACAGATGAACGGAGAAACAAATATCAGGATAATATATTATATGACACACAAATTGATGAAATATGAAGTCTGGGACATCCCAGGAATGCATGGCACTATCAAGCGAATCAAATACTGTGTGTGTTGCGTCACGTCAAGAGTCATAATTTTACATATTCGCTGCCAATTGTAACCATGTTAGCCACACTAAGAATGTTGAGATGGATGGTGTGATCACCTATTATTGGAATCATCGCTATAACCGTATTGAAAATGTAAATTAATTATAATGTGATGTATTCTAATGGCGAGCCGATAATTAAAAAAAGATGAAAGCTGCAACTAACATCACTGCATCGGTTCCAGAAGCCATAGGCAGACTCCCCCTTTCAGCTTTTAAAACATACTACTTAATTCACTTAAAACAAAGTTCATTTGTAGTACTCAAGAAGAAGTGGCACAATTCGGTATATATAAATAGTTAACAGTCTGACATTGAATGTTATAGTTTTATAATTTTTTATTTTTATTTTAACTTTTATGAGTAAAACCTCAAATTGTAATATTTAATTAAATGAAGACATTATGAGCGAAACTCAATCGAAAATCTTAATCTCAATCATACATAAAGATGGCAGCCAATAAAAATATGCGTTAAGAAAAACGAAGATAATACGGGTGGTTCTTAGTCGAAGTATGGTACAGTTAAAGGTGAACAAATTGGATATCGACACCTTAGCTCAGTGGACAAGAGCACCCGCCCGGAAAGTAAGGAGGTCCTGGGTTCGAGTCCCAGAGGTGTAAATATCTTTTTCTGATTTTTCTGTTTCCAGATTTTCGATTGAGTTTCGCTCATAATGTCTTCATGTAATTAAAAAAAAAAAGTAATAGTTTTAGTTTAGCGCGGGCACATGGCATGGCGACCTCCGTCCACAGACAGCGTGACTCCCGTTATATTGCTGGCAGACTCGCTGGCGAGGAAGGCAATGGCTTCCGCTACTTCGTCCGGCTGCCCGGGCCTCTGCAGGGCGTGCGTCTCCTTCGACCGTTCCAAGAACTTCTGATATGCCTCATCGTCCATCCCACCTCGCTTGTGTATGTTAGTCACAATCACTCCGGGATTAACTGAGTTCACACGCACCTGCTTTGCCGCCAATTCCAGAGCCGTGCACTTTGTAAACTGATCCAACGCTGCCTTGGACACGCAGTACGCCAAAACGTTAGCAAAAGACCTTATGCCGTTTACGCTTGAGATATTAACGATGTTTCCTTTGGATTTGATCAGGTGTGGAACAGCGAGCATCGTCAGTTGGTACACCGAACGTATGTTTACATTCATGATGCGGTCGTACTGAGCCAAGCTAGTATTTTCAATGCTGCCTGTTTCGATGATTCCAGCATTATTCACTAGCACGTCTAATGTTCCATAGTGCTTGATTGTAGCTTCCAAGATGTTTCCAACGTCGATTTCGCTGGACACATCTCCAATGATGACAAACGGCTTCAAATTATGTGATTTTTCGCACTCGGCGGCGACTTTGCTGAGATTTTCTTCGTTGCGGCCTGTCAGGGAGAGTCTTGCTCCAAGTTTGGACAGGTGGACGGCGGTTGCTGCTCCGATTCCAGAACTGGCGCCGGTTATCAGGATTACTTTTCCGTCGAATTTCATGTTAAAAACTTAGTAGATTCTAATTAGACTACTTAAACTTCGGTACATCGATTAAACAATGTAAAATGGTAAAAACCGACGAAGTTGATGAGGCAAAAGTTGGTTATGGTCGGTTAATTGGTTAAACGTCAAATGACGTTCACGGGTAAGTACTTTCATTTTCTATTTTTACTATTATTGTAGGAGGTAAGTACTATAATATGGAGCATAATATCAGAACATGGAGGGGGGCACGAGCATTTCGCTGATAGCTCTGCAACTTTTCCCTCTTTCTGATGAACAACACATGCAACAGAAAGAGAGGGCACAATCGAGTTTTCAGCGGCAAGAACACGGGTGACAGGTGACAGATCAATTATTATTTACGTTAATAATTTACGTCAATTAGTAATAATAGAACAGTGATTGCTGATAATATGCTCATTTTGTAGATAAGTTTAGTACCTACGCGATTAGATAACGTGGGAGAGACCGGGGACAATCGTACCACGGGTTAGTAAGTTAGTAGTACCAAGGCATTAATAACAAAGGCGAGTATCTCGCTAACTATACAATAAGTTAAATGTTGTTAAATGGAACGTGATTATTCACTAAGAAATCTCTTCGTTCCACTTAACAAGGGGTCTAAACCATTACATATATAAAGAGAGAGTCTTAGATAAAATTTACTCGAACAATTAGAAATCAATAAACGAATGAACTCCCTAACACTAATTGATAAAGTAAGGAAAATTATTTATTCCCACTTATTACAATGTTTACAAAACCTAAACATTTAAATAAGCCAATAGCAGTCACGTAATTATTGAACAAGTAAGAGCACATTAACATTTCATTTGGGGAAAACAGATTTCAAAGTACCCGTGATAATTATTTTCTCGTTTTATAACTCGTTTTAACCGGTGATAAATCAATTTAAGCACCTTCAAAATTGAAATGTATAAACATATAAATAAGTCGCCTCAAAGTGGTAAAACCACAGTTTGAAAATGGCCTTGTAAGCTGTCACGATAATAAATATCTAAATACTAGCCGAACTTAAAAGTAACATTATTAAATTTAATTTAAATTAAATAAAAAAAAAAAATTGGGAATATGTTTATGAAAGATGGGAAGGCTGAAGAGATTTTGAAAGAAGGGTAAATGCAGGTAACTCCATTAATGAAGGACTGAACGTAGTTGGCTCTAACAAAAAATGTCCAAAGAAGCGAAGCTAGCAGTCTAAATGTTATTCCTGAGTGCGTTAAAACCATGTGTGGCATTATACTGAACCCACTGTGATGAATCGTAATGCCTACCTACACCTACGCTATCGGAGGAGAAATATTTTCACGTTCAAGAGTGCTTGCGAAGATTTTTTTTTTAATATCGTTTAAATTATAGGTACATCCAATAACGGCTAATAATCAAAACAAGAGACACGTGAACTTTTATCACGATGGGCGACCTTCATTTTCGTTCCCACAGGAATTAAAGTTGAACGAACTTTATTTTAAACAGAATCAAAGACAAAGAAATGAATGTTTATTGGCCCTGAGGAGTGTTTATATAAGTGACATTGGAAACAGAGGGTCTTGGAAACGGAGAGTCTCTTTGGGCGCCGTTAGTCTAATCAAAACAAAAAAAATTAAGGCGTAAGTACGTGTTTGGTTTAACACATCAGACATAGAAGTTTACTTTAGAGAAAACCGATTATATTTGACAGTGCGGCTATTAAAATTGAATTACAACCAAGTACGTAAAAATTCTAATATAAACAGAATTCAATTAATGAAGATTTATTTCAAAATATTTTAAACATAAGAAGGCGTTTAACAAGTTTGAACAGGAATAATCCGGCCCTTGTCGTCAGTGGGGTGAGAGTTAGCAGCAGAGACGGTCTGGAGAGAGTTGAATCGTGAACGATTCGGTGTATTCTTTTATAACCTTAATCAAAGTGTAAAATTCAGTGAATTTAATAATAATAATGATAATATTTGGATGATTTGAATTTATATTCGGTGTTTCCGTACGACTTAAAGATAATTGGAGAGTGGTCTTTAAACACTATAGAAATTCAGTGTCACAAAGTGTATTAACAAAATATTAAACAATTAAAACTTGGTTTTAAAACGAATAAAATAAAATCAGTGAAATAAATAAATAATAATAACGAATTGCTCCAAAGCGATAGTGATTTAATAAGATGGTCAAATTTAAAAACAATTAAAACTTGGTTTTAAAACAAATAAAATAACGTCAGTGAAATAAATAAATAATAATAACGAATTGCTCGAAAGCGATAGTGATTTAATAAGATGGTCAAATTTTCATTACAAATTAAATACCGAGTTGATTATGAGTGATGATAATAAATCAATGCTAGGAGAAAATCAGAGGTTTTAACATAATCTAATAATACCCAAGTGAAAATTTAAATAGAATCGTTTTTTTTAATCCAATTCTAGCAGGGAGAAGGTTTTAGACATAGTCTAAAATATACAAGTAAAAGATTTTTTATAGTATCGATTATTTTTTTTTTATCAAAAAAATCTAATATTAAAGAATGCGATTAAAATTTTTAAACACCAAAGGGGTAATTTGCAGAATTTTGGTAAGTTTTTTTTATCACTAAACTATTTACAGGTTCTTGGAGATAATGCAGAGCAAGCAGTCACACTTATTTATAAAATTTGCGAACAGAGCATGTCGGTAACTAACAATTTTAATAACAGCAACAAATAAATATCTATCAAAGGAGTCAGGTCAATCCCATCAGACATGACTTAGTTTGTTAACTTCGGCCTTCGAATTTGCAACGACGAGTATATACACAGAACTATTTAACTTTCACATTTGAACTTAAATAATTTGTTCCTTAATCGAAGTATCTAAGGATCTTTTAGAAGAATCATGCATTCTAGGGCAGTAGGACATCCAGCAAACACATGGGTTATTATAAAAAAACATTGACACTTCTACTTTACGTGTTTGGGGACAAGTTTATTAATTATAGTTTTGCGATAAACTTTCGGTCGATATGTGAAAATTAATATGTGCAACTTTAAAGCAATAATCAACAAGCATAAAATCCAGGGACAAGTTTATCAATTGTGGTCTGAAAGATCAAAATTTAAAAATTAAATTTATCAAAATTGAAAATAGAACTTTGTAAATAACGTAGCCTTTCTAGTTATCTAGGTGAATACCTACTACTTCATGAGGAGGGCTTCCTCAATAAAAACAAAGCCAAACCAAAACTCACTTTTCCATTTATATCTACCTAATAGGATAGGTATCCCTTATCCTTTCATACCTAAACACGTGGACTCAGTGACCACATTAAAAAGCACTGGTAGTGAATGAAGACATACAGTCCAAATCCAAAAATTTTACCCACGCAGTAAACTTCAGGATTGTTGTATGCAATTATGTGTCTCTGGGGAAGGTTAGTGTCAAACGTTCCCTGAGGGAGAGAGAAACTTTAGGCCCTGTGACGGTATTGCCAAGGAGGAGGCATGCGGAGGCTGGAGGAGACGTATGCGAGGAATACGCTGGCGCGGCGCTTAAAGAAAACTCTAAGTCATTTGCATATCGTAGTCTTGTCGACCTTCGATTTGATGCGAGCCAACTGGAACGCTCCCTTGGCGCAATCGCAGCAGGTCTAAGAGGTGGCAGGAGTGCGATTCTGTCGGATCACGTGGGAGATGGATACGACAAAAACAGTCGCACACCACATTCAACGCGAGTAGAGTCGTGATAAGGGATGCAATGAAATACCCCTTCTAGAATCAGTCGAGTTAAACTACCTGGAGGTGAGGAGGTTGGGATAGTTCTGGGATACGATGGAAGACCTGGTACTTATCTCTGGTACGTAAAGCTCCTATCGAAGCAAGGAATCCCGCAGAAGAGGGTAAAATCCGGTCTTTAGGTATGTGTAGCCGTTCATTGACAAAGGCCTTTTCGGAAGTCGGTCACCAGAATCTATTTGGTTAGTGGAGGAGCCAACCTTTACAGAAAACTATTTTTTTTTATCCTTGACCCAATCCCTACACACATCCCTTCCCCAAACAATCTAGTGTTTACTAACCATGAAAATAAAACTCATGTTAGGTGGAGGCTTGCAGACTTCAGGTGAAAAACTGAGACCTAGAATTAGGTCATATCACGCAGGTACAGTAAATACTTTTTCATGAAATGTATGTTATAAATTGTTAACTGTTATTCTCTTTTATTTGTATTTTAAATATAGCTGTTTTAGGAAGGAAATAAACAAAATGAATATCAGGTACAGGCAGAATCTAAGACGGGATTAGTTTATCAAACGCGTTAGAAGATATTTAAAACAATTAATATAGAATTCTTTCACTCTTACTCTAAAAGAACCGAAGTTACCACAAAACCATACATTATACTCTTTACATTTGTATGCGTTTTATTACGCGTATGGGTGTAAATCCTAAAACAAAAAATTACACAACGCAGGATACGGAGATAATGTAAACAAAAAAATTCAAAAATCTTGATTACTGTGTGAAATTATCACAGGGATTGCGAACAATAGGGTTAGATTAGCTCAGAGTAATGTAGAAGTTTGAAAAATAGGTTGGGGAAAGAGGTCTTCACAAAAGTGCGAATGACCTAAAGTTAGACTAGGAATACCCTAAATGACAGGCTAGATAAATCATGCTAGAAAGCTACGAAAATTAAAGCTACGAGGGTAGGCGCGACACAGCGCATTCGGTGCCGTGATCGTACATAGGGGTAGAATCTCAGCATATTTGATACAGCGTAGCCAGGGTAGATTCAATCACGATTTGGTGCACGTAGGCAGGGTGTATCGTCACATTTGGCGCTTGTGACCAGGAGAGTAAGATTTAAAAGCTGGAAGAATTCAAAATAGAGAAAAAAATAAATAAATAAATAAAAATAATAATGATAAAATTAAAAATAAGTGATTAATAAGTCATTAAACCAACTTCATTATAAATATAACAAGTCGAAAAAATAAATCAAAAACTCGCATCTTTTAATTAAAATAGTTTGAAAAAAAAATATAATTTTAATATTAAAACCAATAATAAAAGTTCAAATACAAGAAAAAAATCTAAACGAATAATGAAAAACGGGCCTTAAACCGAAGGATTGAAATTTTGTTATCTTAATCATAACATAGACTAGCTTGACTCATATTTTGAAGGGCCGCGCATTATTATAAACAAAAGATCCATGTTATTGCGGTAATATAAACAACACATTTCTTCAGTGATCTTTAAATAAATATTTGAAGTGGTTAATCAATAAATCAGAAACGTGAAAGAAAAATTATCTTAGATAAAGTTTTGAGGAGATAAAAACAGTGTTTTTTATCTTCTCAATGTAAACAAAATATTATTGGACCATTGAGCGTAAATAAACACTGTCGCAAGAGAATTATTGTAAAGTGTGAACATTTTTATTACCGAATAGACAAAACATTGTTATGAATTCATTTATTTGAGAAAGATTAGTTTGGGTAAGTCTCAATGAAGAATTTTAAAAATAAACATTTGATTCGTGTTTACATTAATTCATAACAACGGCGTATTGAGTTCTATCGGGTATATTATTGTTTATTGTGTCTAAAGAATGAATAATTTGAATAGATCTTACATAAAAAAGGTGACATAAAAATAAAAGCCAACATAAAAATACAGAACAAAAGACGAATAGAATAAAGTATTACATCGCGTGTAATAATAAAATAATGACAAAAGCGAATCCTTTATCCGTATTAACAATATGCAGGGACGGACTTAGATGAACGTTTTAATATTGATTTTGAAACTTGAACGTTTTAAAATCAGTATTAAATACATCGATAAACGGATACGGGCTGAACAAATTTAAAACTTAACCTTTCAATTTCGGTTTGCAATAAAGAGCAGATAATGGAGGAGAGAAAAAAAAACGGTTCACCTTTCGTTATCTAAATAATTATGTCTTATTAAATTAAAAATTGCTGATGACAACAAAATTTAAACACGTATTGTTTGATAAATGGATGTATTATGAACGGTATCATCACTCCATTTTACCGTTTCTTGTAGGGGAAATAAACTGAAGAGGAAAAAAATGCAATTCCTAAAGTCTAAACAATTTTATCAAATTGCGATTCGAAATTTTGATTCATGGGGGGGGGTTTACATTTAACTTTAATGGTTGATTTTGAATTTGAATATGGAACGGAAAAGTATCCTTTAAAAGCCATTTGCAATGTGTTTTCCATAATAAATATTTCAGATACCGGAGAGGATACAGAAACAAAAAATCTTAGGGGGGGGGGCGTTACGAAAGAAGAATCTTAGGGAGGGGAAAGTTATGAAAGTAGAGTCTTAGGGGGGTGGTTATGAGAGTAAGGATCATAGGGGGGAGGGAATAGAAGTAAGAATCTTAGGGGGGTAGGACAACGGGTAGAAAAAAAAAAACCTTTGACATGAGCAAGGCAACTCAAGTTAAAAAGATTAGAATAAAGTAGAAATGATATACACCAAGACCAAACATAATTCTGCGGCATTGAATAACGAAGTCAGGGGCGCAAAACAATTTCGAAAAAAAAGGAAGAAAATAAAAATAATCGAAGAAAATTAAATCACCTATGTTTAGTTTTAATTCCATCGATTAACACTAGGAGGCGTGTTTACCTCTGGACTTGAAACTATAGGGGGGCTGTGATGAATCGTAATGCCTACCTACACCTACGCTATCGGAGGAGAAATATTTTCACGTTCAAGAGTGCTTGCGAAGATTTTTTTTTTAATATCGTTTAAATTATAGGTACATCCAATAACGGCTAATAATCAAAACAAGAGACACGTGAACTTTTATCACGATGGGCGACCTTCATTTTCGTTCCCACAGGAATTAAAGTTGAACGAACTTTATTTTAAACAGAATCAAAGACAAAGAAATGAATGTTTATTGGCCCTGAGGAGTGTTTATATAAGTGACATTGGAAACAGAGGGTCTTGGAAACGGAGAGTCTCTTTGGGCGCCGTTAGTCTAATCAAAACAAAAAAAATTAAGGCGTAAGTACGTGTTTGGTTTAACACATCAGACATAGAAGTTTACTTTAGAGAAAACCGATTATATTTGACAGTGCGGCTATTAAAATTGAATTACAACCAAGTACGTAAAAATTCTAATATAAACAGAATTCAATTAATGAAGATTTATTTCAAAATATTTTAAACATAAGAAGGCGTTTAACAAGTTTGAACAGGAATAATCCGGCCCTTGTCGTCAGTGGGGTGAGAGTTAGCAGCAGAGACGGTCTGGAGAGAGTTGAATCGTGAACGATTCGGTGTATTCTTTTATAACCTTAATCAAAGTGTAAAATTCAGTGAATTTAATAATAATAATGATAATATTTGGATGATTTGAATTTATATTCGGTGTTTCCGTACGACTTAAAGATAATTGGAGAGTGGTCTTTAAACACTATAGAAATTCAGTGTCACAAAGTGTATTAACAAAATATTAAACAATTAAAACTTGGTTTTAAAACGAATAAAATAAAATCAGTGAAATAAATAAATAATAATAACGAATTGCTCCAAAGCGATAGTGATTTAATAAGATGGTCAAATTTAAAAACAATTAAAACTTGGTTTTAAAACAAATAAAATAACGTCAGTGAAATAAATAAATAATAATAACGAATTGCTCGAAAGCGATAGTGATTTAATAAGATGGTCAAATTTTCATTACAAATTAAATACCGAGTTGATTATGAGTGATGATAATAAATCAATGCTAGGAGAAAATCAGAGGTTTTAACATAATCTAATAATACCCAAGTGAAAATTTAAATAGAATCGTTTTTTTTAATCCAATTCTAGCAGGGAGAAGGTTTTAGACATAGTCTAAAATATACAAGTAAAAGATTTTTTATAGTATCGATTATTTTTTTTTTATCAAAAAAATCTAATATTAAAGAATGCGATTAAAATTTTTAAACACCAAAGGGGTAATTTGCAGAATTTTGGTAAGTTTTTTTTATCACTAAACTATTTACAGGTTCTTGGAGATAATGCAGAGCAAGCAGTCACACTTATTTATAAAATTTGCGAACAGAGCATGTCGGTAACTAACAATTTTAATAACAGCAACAAATAAATATCTATCAAAGGAGTCAGGTCAATCCCATCAGACATGACTTAGTTTGTTAACTTCGGCCTTCGAATTTGCAACGACGAGTATATACACAGAACTATTTAACTTTCACATTTGAACTTAAATAATTTGTTCCTTAATCGAAGTATCTAAGGATCTTTTAGAAGAATCATGCATTCTAGGGCAGTAGGACATCCAGCAAACACATGGGTTATTATAAAAAAACATTGACACTTCTACTTTACGTGTTTGGGGACAAGTTTATTAATTATAGTTTTGCGATAAACTTTCGGTCGATATGTGAAAATTAATATGTGCAACTTTAAAGCAATAATCAACAAGCATAAAATCCAGGGACAAGTTTATCAATTGTGGTCTGAAAGATCAAAATTTAAAAATTAAATTTATCAAAATTGAAAATAGAACTTTGTAAATAACGTAGCCTTTCTAGTTATCTAGGTGAATACCTACTACTTCATGAGGAGGGCTTCCTCAATAAAAACAAAGCCAAACCAAAACTCACTTTTCCATTTATATCTACCTAATAGGATAGGTATCCCTTATCCTTTCATACCTAAACACGTGGACTCAGTGACCACATTAAAAAGCACTGGTAGTGAATGAAGACATACAGTCCAAATCCAAAAATTTTACCCACGCAGTAAACTTCAGGATTGTTGTATGCAATTATGTGTCTCTGGGGAAGGTTAGTGTCAAACGTTCCCTGAGGGAGAGAGAAACTTTAGGCCCTGTGACGGTATTGCCAAGGAGGAGGCATGCGGAGGCTGGAGGAGACGTATGCGAGGAATACGCTGGCGCGGCGCTTAAAGAAAACTCTAAGTCATTTGCATATCGTAGTCTTGTCGACCTTCGATTTGATGCGAGCCAACTGGAACGCTCCCTTGGCGCAATCGCAGCAGGTCTAAGAGGTGGCAGGAGTGCGATTCTGTCGGATCACGTGGGAGATGGATACGACAAAAACAGTCGCACACCACATTCAACGCGAGTAGAGTCGTGATAAGGGATGCAATGAAATACCCCTTCTAGAATCAGTCGAGTTAAACTACCTGGAGGTGAGGAGGTTGGGATAGTTCTGGGATACGATGGAAGACCTGGTACTTATCTCTGGTACGTAAAGCTCCTATCGAAGCAAGGAATCCCGCAGAAGAGGGTAAAATCCGGTCTTTAGGTATGTGTAGCCGTTCATTGACAAAGGCCTTTTCGGAAGTCGGTCACCAGAATCTATTTGGTTAGTGGAGGAGCCAACCTTTACAGAAAACTATTTTTTTTTATCCTTGACCCAATCCCTACACACATCCCTTCCCCAAACAATCTAGTGTTTACTAACCATGAAAATAAAACTCATGTTAGGTGGAGGCTTGCAGACTTCAGGTGAAAAACTGAGACCTAGAATTAGGTCATATCACGCAGGTACAGTAAATACTTTTTCATGAAATGTATGTTATAAATTGTTAACTGTTATTCTCTTTTATTTGTATTTTAAATATAGCTGTTTTAGGAAGGAAATAAACAAAATGAATATCAGGTACAGGCAGAATCTAAGACGGGATTAGTTTATCAAACGCGTTAGAAGATATTTAAAACAATTAATATAGAATTCTTTCACTCTTACTCTAAAAGAACCGAAGTTACCACAAAACCATACATTATACTCTTTACATTTGTATGCGTTTTATTACGCGTATGGGTGTAAATCCTAAAACAAAAAATTACACAACGCAGGATACGGAGATAATGTAAACAAAAAAATTCAAAAATCTTGATTACTGTGTGAAATTATCACAGGGATTGCGAACAATAGGGTTAGATTAGCTCAGAGTAATGTAGAAGTTTGAAAAATAGGTTGGGGAAAGAGGTCTTCACAAAAGTGCGAATGACCTAAAGTTAGACTAGGAATACCCTAAATGACAGGCTAGATAAATCATGCTAGAAAGCTACGAAAATTAAAGCTACGAGGGTAGGCGCGACACAGCGCATTCGGTGCCGTGATCGTACATAGGGGTAGAATCTCAGCATATTTGATACAGCGTAGCCAGGGTAGATTCAATCACGATTTGGTGCACGTAGGCAGGGTGTATCGTCACACCACCCATGTTGAAGGAGATTAACTTATATATATATTTATTTATTTATTTATTTATTTATTAAAAGAAGTTTATACAATGAACAAAAAATTGTGTTAATTCATCCGCCATGCTAGGGATGTCCCTGTGTTATGGCGGATGAAGATTACAGATTGTGTAGGTACAGTGTACAGCTATTAACTTATGCAATTCATTTAAGTAGTTTAAGTAACATATTTAGTAACAAATTAAGTTAGTAATTTAATTAACACATTAAATTAATTTATGTTACAAGTTTTATCAATTATATTACAATTCAATTAAAATAGCAAATTTTTACTCATCATCGTTACTGAATGTAAGGATCCATTTTGATAAATTTTTTTTAAAGATATGGGGTTGGGTTTCGGATTTTAGGTTCTCGGGGAGAAGGTTAAACATTTTAGGAGCTAGGTACATGAAATGTCTTTGAGCTGATGTGGTGCGTAGTGTAGGAACATTGTAGTGTCGTTTGGTTATTGTTCTGGTGGTGTAACTGTGATGTAAAAGAGTTTTTTTCTTGTATTTGAACATGAAATGTGTTAGTGTAAATTTTAGATGAAGTTGCCGTATGTTTAAGACATTATATTCTGTGAAGAGTCTATTGGAGGAATATCTTGTTGGTCGCTTGTTGATAGCACGTAAAATCGTTTTTTGGGCTTTTTGCAGAGGATCAATAAAATTAAGAGCACAGCCGCCCCAAATTATGATACCATATGCTAACTGGGATTGGCAGAGAGCATAGTAAACCGTTTTTAGTGTTATAGGAGTAAGTATATTTCTTAGAGTTCGAAAAACATAAGAGAGCTTGCGAATTCGGGGAGTTAGACTGGCTAAGTGCTGATCCCAACGAAGATGGTGATCAATTAGGACCCCCAGGTATTTTATATGAGATACTTTTTCCAAATTTGGGCAAGTACAGGAAGAGTAGGGACTTGGACAGGAGTGAATTGTTATTTTCTGATTGATAGAAGGTTGGGTTGCAGCAGATAGACTGAAGGTTAAGAATTTAGTTTTACCAGCATTGAGGGTGAGGAGATTATCATCTAACCAATTCTTTACCAGACCTATGTCATATTGAGCTATGTCGAATGCTCCTTTCCAATTTTTATGTCGAGCTATAAGCACAGTGTCATCTGCAAAGGATATTATTTTTCCGGTTATGGGTAGGTTACAGAGTTTATTGATGTATATGAGGAACAAAATAGGGCCTAGAACACTTCCTTGTGGAACTCCGAATTGGATTGGTAAAGGGTTGCTTAAAGCTATGTTGTTAATTTTCACGGTTTGTGATCTTCCAGTTAGGTATGAGGAGAACCAGTTAAGAGTTGAATCCCGGATGCCTATTTGAGATAGTCTTTCCAGAAGAATGGGGTGGGAAACCGTGTCGAATGCTTTGGCTAAGTCTAGGAATATGGCTAGGCAGGAATCGCCTTCATTCAGGCTGTTGGTGATGTTCTCAGTCAAGTTTAAGATTGCAGATTCTGTACTCATTTTTTTTTGGAAGCCAAACAGATTGGGCGAGAGAATCTTCTGGGTTTCCAAATGTGAGATAAGTCTACTTTTAACAACTTTTTCAATGATTTTTGATAGGACACTTAGCAAAGAAATGGGTCTGTAGTTTTCGATATTTGTTTTGTCGCCACTCTTATAGATTGGAATCACCGTTGCATGTTTTAGTTGATTGGGGAAGGAACCGCTTTTGAAACTTAGATTTACAATATGTTTTAACGGTGTGGAAATAAAGTGAGCTATGTGTTTTAGTATGTAAGGTGAGATTTTATCAATACCTGCAGCACTATTTGTTTTTATGGAGAGTATTGTGTCAACAATTTCTTTAGTGGATGTGGGGGCTAGGATAAGGGTGGGATGAAGAGAGTTCTGCTGTTTTACCTGTGAAGTTAGAAGATTTTCGGTTTTATTTGTGGTTTTAAGAATTTTTTTGGCTAAGTTCATGCCGATGTTACTGAAGTAATGGTTGGCGTGATCGGCTAAGGTTTTTGGGTCTTCGTGGACTTGGATATTTTTACCATTAATGAGTAGTGATTGAATGTTGAGTGAGGTTTTTTTATTTTCTGAGATGTCGTTGACTACGTTCCAGATTACTTTACTGTCATATCCTGAATCTTCAATTTTTTTTTTATAGTATTTTTGTTTGGTTATTATTATCAGGTTATTGCAGATGTTACGATACTTTTTATAGAAACGTAAGACTTGGGGGTCTGGATTATTAAGTGCTTGTTTATGTAGTCTGTCTCTTTTACGTATGCAGAAGATAAGGCCATTCGTAATCCAAGGTTTCAGTTTCTTTTTTTTATTGGAGGCTGTTTTGGTGGGGAAAGACGCTTGGTTAATGTGGGCAGTTAGTGATGCAGAAAAAATTTCAAGAGCTGTGTTGACATTTTCAGAAAGCAGGGTAGACTCCCATTTTTCTTGTTCTACAGACTTTATCAGATAATCCATGTTTACAATGTTATGAGAGGGATTGCTGGACTTAGGGGGAGTAGATTTTGAGTTGTGTAATTCTAGGATGGTTGAGTAGTGGTCTGTTACGGTAGATTCAAATACAATTGATTTAGCGGTTCGCTTAGTTCTGACCATGATGTGATCTATGCATGTCTTAGTAGTGAGTGTAACTCGGGTAGGTATGTTGATGTATGGTATAAGGCCATGCATACCCATGAGGTTTAGGTATTTTGTAGTATGAGGGCTGGCTTCGTTTAGGATGTCTATGTTGATGTCACCGATTATGATGAGATCCTTAGTGGTGTCATCGATTTTTTTTTCGAGCGAGTAGAGAAAAGGGGAGACGTTATTGGACTTAGGGGAGCGATATATGGCGAAGATATTTAAGTTGTCAATAGAGACTTTGAGGCAATTTGCATGGTCAACTGAAGTTTCAGACACTATATGATTTAAGTGAGATTTTACATAAACTATGACCCCGTCGGATTGGGACCAGTGCCGAGTTGTATTATACACAGAGTAGTTGTTAATTATTTTCGGGATATAATTTGCATTAATCCAGCACTCTGACAGAACAATTATATCAAATTCATTTCCTAAGTCAGTTAGGAGTACAAGTAAATTGTCGAAGTTTTTATTGAGGCTACGGATGTTCATGGCAAACATTTTTAGTGCTTTAGGTTTGGAGATCATTTTTTTATACGCATTTGTATCATTTGTCGTTTGAACAGTGATGTTAAGAAAATTATCGATAGAGTTAGTTGGATCCATTATGAGCGTCTGTGTTTGGTGGGGGTTCGAATTTAGCAGAGATTTTATTAGTTGTGTGGATGTATAAGTAGTAGCAATTAATATTTAATGAATTTTTTTGCAGATGTTTAGTTACTCTAGAGCTTAGGAGAGTCACAGATATAAAGCGAGTACGTACACTTAAAGGAACTACGATCATTGGGTTAATTAAATGTATTGAAAGTATGAGATTAAGGAGTTTTGTAAGGATGGAATGAATAATAGGAAGAACAATAGGAAGAATGTGATTAAGGATAAACATTGAGTAATTTAAAATCACCGAAATATAAAAAACTTTGAAAATAAAAGACATGAGGACAATTGGAAGAATGTGAGTAAAAATAGAAATAGAATAATTTAAAATCATTGAAAAATAAAAGACATTGAGAATAAAAGACATTGGAAGAATATAAGTAAAAATAAAAATAAAATAATTTAAAATCATTGAATAATAAAAAACATTGAGAATAAAAGACATTAGGACAATGGGGAGAATGTGAGTAGAAATAAAAATATAATAATTTAAAGTCATCAAAAAATAAAAGACATTGAAAATAAAAGTCATCAGAACAAAGGGAAGAATGTGAGCAAAAATATATATATATTTTTATTTTTTATTATTTATTGAGTTAGTTTAAACTACAAGAATATAAACTAAACAGTGTAACATTTCATTAGATAAATTCAAATATTTTTACAGTAAGCATAACATTTCTTTTTATATACATTCATTCTTTCTTCATTCTTCATACTTTCAGGCATTTCATCATACATCATTAGTCCTCTATACATTAGGCAGTTCTGTGATTTTGATTTTTTCTTGTGTCCCTAACGCGTGTACACTCGTGGGAGATCTCACGCACTTTTTTATGCTCCGAAAGCGAGAACTTCTTCCTATCAGAATGCGCTATTAAACAGAGCAATTCAACTGCTAAATGAATCTGTATTGAGCATCGACATCTTCAATGTCACCTACTGAGAGTACAGTAAATATCTTCTGACATACGTCACAAGATAATGAAACTGTCCCCATACACTTTTTTCTTTAAATTTTGTTTTCTTTAAATCTTCTCCATAATATTCTGGTGCATAACTGTTTTATGGAATAATATGGAAAATAAATACATATTATTATGTATTTTAGGAAGATTAATAAAAACATAAGATCGGGAAAAAAAATAGATTACGGAGAGTCCTGTCGTGAATGCACGTTTTTGTGCATCAAAGCCCAGCAGCGGAAAACGCTTTATTTGCTTCCGCACTAGTTCTGGCTTCCAAAAATTTTTATGTGCTATTTAAATCTGTTCTATCTCCCTCTGTTCTCAAAAAGTGACAACTCTTTCTTCAAGATTGATTCCAGGTATTGAAGTTTCCGCGTCGTTTCAGTACGTTTTTGATGCAAATTTAGAATTTTTTTCAATCCCGCACATGAAAATACCGCAAATCCGTGGTAACAAATATTGCTTAAATCCTGCAGAATTGCAAATCCTAGTTATTATATATAGTAGAGAAGGAAGTGCGAATGTCACACGAGGAATGAAAACCTTTGTTTTTGTATCAGGGAACCTCAAGGTACGTTAATCATAAAATCAGCAAATTTGTAATAATTTTTTATTTACATATTTTAAAATGTTCCCATATTATAAGTATGTTATTTAGATTCTAATACAATTTATTAATGGAAAGTATAATACTTTTAGCTGGAAGATAGACTCGAGTTGACTAACCTACCTTCTGTTAAATAAATTGTTCAAATTTCATTTATTAAATTTTGATTTTAAATTTAGGCCACTCTTCATCGGATTAAAATTTTTTGTAAAACAATATTTTTGGTGTAAATTAGGTCATATTCACTTTTTACAACTAGCTAAATAATCTAATAAACACACGATTTTAAAATATTCCATTGATGGAATAAACATTAAAATTTTACACAAAGAAAAATAAATATTAAACTAAATCACAAGCGAGTATATTATGTAGGTAAATTACCCAAGTGGTAATCATAATATTATTTTAAATCACAGCGAAGTTATACACTCATGAGTAGTGTTTGCGAATTGTTTCGAAGGTCTCACTGTTTGACGGGCGGGAACTCTTCTCCTGGCCAAAGTTGCAGATTTTATTATATTTGACGAATCCAGTTCCCTCTTTCCCCAAGCGGTCCATTGATTTTCTCCAGTACACTGTCTGTACCGCGTTCCTTCCCGCAATGTAGCGGGTAGCGGTTCCAATGATCTTTTTTTCCATTTTGCTTTCTCCAGAAATAACTCGACAGCCTAAAAACTTGACACGTCAAGAACTCAAAAGATAAAACTCGAATAGTTCGCTTTTTTCAAATGGTAACACTTGTCACTTTTGGCGGGCTGTCAGAAATTTTTGAAGATTTGATATAAATATTAACCCAGAAATAAAAGCTTTATCTCAGCTGTTAATGTCTGTAAATGAGGGCAGCGAATGATAGCTTGTCTGGATAAGTTTGATATTTATACCAATTGCTGGATGTGTTGACCCCATACCAATAATAATAAATAATATTCCATCGACACTCCTTCGCTTTCAGTAGCGGAACTTCAAATTACAAGACCCCCAGAAAATAAAGAATTTCCTGGATGGATTTAAAAATATGTAAAAGAAATATGCTTGTTACATCCTGCATATATACATTAATAATATTCGATTATAACCATAAGTATAACGTACAAACTTTAAATTTTATGTTTCCGTGAAGACTTGAAAGTTTGTGCCATCGTTAGGTTCTATAGGGTATTAGGTTGGGTTTGATTAAATTTGGTGAGGATATTATTATATTTGGTTAGGAATTAGGTTTGGTTAGATTATGTTAGGTTTTGTGTTATATTAGGTTAGGTATTAGGTTGGGTTAGGTTAGGTTGAGTTAGGTTAGGTTAGGTTCGGTTTGGTTAGATTAAGTTAGGTTACCTACCTTAGATTAGAACGGATTTTCTTTTAAAAATATTGTTAATGCTCCCATTTTGGACTTTCACAAACTTTTGGCCTTTTACAGAAACGACATGTCACGTGTAAAGGTCGGTCTCCTGCGACCAATGACGTTATATATCATGTTCAGACTCGCCATTGTCTCACAAACTGAACATAGAATGTGGAAAGTAAGAAACACTCTTATGTTTTCAGTAAATTCTCAATTCAAAAGTTAATCATTTATGATAAAGATGGACTTTCAAAGAATGTGTGTGTGAACGACTTAGATCTGTACCTGCAACCGGGCGGCGTTTTCATATTGCGCCGAATACTACATTCATATCACGGGTGTGAATGAGATGACTGACACTCGCTTACACTAAGATGATTACGGTATGCTCTTCGAGACGACCTACTCATATGCTGTCCTTAATACTTATTTGTTTGCTATCTCACCTTCCCTAACGGCGCTAAAAATCTTCGGAAAACAATCGAGTAATTGTATTTTTTATAATAATACATAATTTGCGTGTGTTTACGAATGAAATGTTATTCCTTGGATTTTACTAGTGTTTGCCGTGTAATTGCGGTTTGCGGTGACATCAACATAGACATCCTAAACGAAGCCAGCCCTCATACTACAAAATACCTAAACCTCATGGGTCTGCATGGCCTTATACCATACATCAACATACCTACCCGAGTTACACTCACTACTAAGACATGCATAGATCACATCATGGTCAGAACTAAGCGAACCGCTAAATCAATTGTATTTGAATCTACCGTAACAGACCACTACTCAACCATCCTAGAATTACACAACTCAAAATCTACTCCCCCTAAGTCCAGCAATCCCTCTCATAACATTGTAAACATGGATTATCTGATAAAGTCTGTAGAACAAGAAAAATGGGAGTCTACCCTGCTTTCTGAAAATGTCAACACAGCTCTTGAAATCTTTTCTGCATCACTAACTGCCCACATTAACCAAGCGTCTTTCCCCACCAAAACAGCCTCCAATAAAAAAAAGAAACTGAAACCTTGGATTACGAATGGCCTTATCTTCTGCATACGTAAAAGAGACAGACTACATAAACAAGCACTTAATAATCCAGACCCCCAAGTCTTACGTTTTTATAAAAAGTATCGTAACATCTGCAATAACCTGATAATAATAACCAAACAAAAATACTATAAAAAAAAATTGAAGATTCAGGATATGACAGTAAAGTAATCTGGAACGTAGTCAACGACATCTCAGAAAATAAAAAAACCTCACTCAACATTCAATCACTACTCATTAATGGTAAAAATATCCAAGTCCACGAAGACCCAAAAACCTTAGCCGATCACGCCAACCATTACTTCAGTAACATCGGCATGAACTTAGCCAAAAAAATTCTTAAAACCACAAATAAAACCGAAAATCTTCTAACTTCACAGGTAAAACAGCAGAACTCTCTTCATCCCACCCTTATCCTAGCCCCCACATCCACTAAAGAAATTGTTGACACAATACTCTCCATAAAAACAAATAGTGCTGCAGGTATTGATAAAATCTCACCTTACATACTAAAACACATAGCTCACTTTATTTCCACACCGTTAAAACATATTGTAAATCTAAGTTTCAAAAGCGGTTCCTTCCCCAATCAACTAAAACATGCAACGGTGATTCCAATCTATAAGAGTGGCGACAAAACAAATATCGAAAACTACAGACCCATTTCTTTGCTAAGTGTCCTATCAAAAATCATTGAAAAAGTTGTTAAAAGTAGACTTATCTCACATTTGGAAACCCAGAAGATTCTCTCGCCCAATCTGTTTGGCTTCCAAAAAAAAATGAGTACAGAATCTGCAATCTTAAACTTGACTGAGAACATCACCAACAGCCTGAATGAAGGCGATTCCTGCCTAGCCATATTCCTAGACTTAGCCAAAGCATTCGACACGGTTTCCCACCCCATTCTTCTGGAAAGACTATCTCAAATAGGCATCCGGGATTCAACTCTTAACTGGTTCTCCTCATACCTAACTGGAAGATCACAAACCGTGAAAATTAACAACATAGCTTTAAGCAACCCTTTACCAATCCAATTCGGAGTTCCACAAGGAAGTGTTCTAGGCCCTATTTTGTTCCTCATATACATCAATAAACTCTGTAACCTACCCATAACCGGAAAAATAATATCCTTTGCAGATGACACTGTGCTTATAGCTCGACATAAAAATTGGAAAGGAGCATTCGACATAGCTCAATATGACATAGGTCTGGTAAAGAATTGGTTAGATGATAATCTCCTCACCCTCAATGCTGGTAAAACTAAATTCTTAACCTTCAGTCTATCTGCTGCAACCCAACCTTCTATCAATCAGAAAATAACAATTCACTCCTGTCCAAGTCCCTACTCTTCCTGTACTTGCCCAAATTTGGAAAAAGTATCTCATATAAAATACCTGGGGGTCCTAATTGATCACCATCTTCGTTGGGATCAGCACTTAGCCAGTCTAACTCCCCGAATTCGCAAGCTCTCTTATGTTTTTCGAACTCTAAGAAATATCGTAAGACAGTCGTACCCTTAAATTCAAAAACCTTTCACCTTAACCTTCAATGCCCGCGACATTGTAAAAATAACTCATTTGTTAAAAAAAAAAAAATTAATAAATAAATAAATAAAAAAAAAATAAATAAAAAAATTAAAAATAAAAAAAATCAGTTATAAGCTTTATGTAAGGGTCGTTTCATGAAGATTCCCTAAAGACTCCTAAATTCTCCAGTCTCTCAAAATAAATACAACTATACTTTTGCCACTAATCTTTTAATGTAAATTCATGCAAAGTCCAGTGTTTTAAATATAATGCCCTCCGCGTGCAAGACCGTATCTTCTGCAACTATCTTAACGTATCTATTAACTTTCTAATTTCTCGGAAGTGACCTGCCAGGTAAGTATGTTTCTGTATCTGTTTGTAAATAGTTAAATTAGATAGAACCTAGGAATTAATAATAAGCTGTACAGCGCCCTTGAGGTGATTTTTCACAAAAACGGCGCTCTACAAATTATCCAATTATTATTATTATTATTACTAAATATGTTACTTAAACTACTTAAATGAATTGCATAAGTTAATAGCTGTACACTGTACCTACACAATTTGTTAACTTCATCCGCCATAACACAGGGACATCCCTAGCATGGCGGATGAATTAACACAATTTTTTGTTCATTGCATAAACTTCTTTTAATAAATAAATAAAAATTAAAACATTTTCTCATCACACACGAGGCCATTTTGACACTTTTTTTGCAATTTACTTACTCGCATGACACGACCTTATGCGACGCGTGGCCGTTGAGTAGGTAGGTACTGGTTGAGTACTAAAACTACAAAATCGAAGACAAATACAATTGCCTTGTCTTTGTCTTAGAACTTTTGACATTTCTACCACGATTCTATTATATAATATATAAACTAGTATAGTTATATTATAACGTCATTGCCTTTTTTGCCATCAACGTTTCCACAAACAATTTGACGGACCCACAGTGCTTATAATTTCCGTGGCCGATAGAACAAAAAAAATTCTAGTCTGTTCAATGTTTTTGATTTTTTCGAATGTTTTGTAAGACATTTTGTAGCAGGAAAAACACATTGAACCGGGGCTGCCTCCTTCCCGCTCCTTCCGCCCTGGGTATTGCCCCGAATAGTTACGCCACTAGCCCAATCCCACAAACACGTGTTACGTGATATTAATGTTATGTTATGATTAAAATATCGACAAATACAAATACACAAAGTTTGTTTCATGAACATATCTTATTGTTCACGTGTTAACGTATTTCTAATAGAGGCTTACCGCTGATAGCTCAGTTGGAACATCTCCCTCTTTCTCTTATACGATGTGCGACATAAAAAGAGAGGGTGCAGTGGAGTTCTCAGCAGCAGGTTCTTACGTGAATTTCACTGTAAATATTATCATGGCGTGTACGGAAAGTTTCTTGTGGAAATTGTGAATCTTCTAGTATTTTCCAAATCAATTTTAGTGATTTTATTATTTGTGTTTACGGAGTATCTAGGTAGTTATTTATTATACAAAAACTTGAACGGCTATCCACACTATCGACCAAAATCTTGTGCAATCTACGATTCAAATATCTAAGCTTTTATAAATCGAAAAAAATAGAAATGCAGCTCCGCTAATTTAATAAAAACTTATTTTTCTATCGATTTAAATGTTCTAAATCCTAATTATTTTTAGTTAAACAATATCTTAGATAATAGTCTTTATGTAAAGAAGAGTGCCTGTGGCGGGCACCGGGCGGACACCGGGTAGACGGCGTGGATTTGATTTGTATACAAATCTACAGTTTTATTTCGAGATTGATGAACTTGACCTTCAAAAGCTTGACATTTTTTGAACTTGACCTTCAAAACAAGAGTAAGGTCACCGTCGACATCTGTTTTAGAAAACTATTTACTTGAAAATGGCAAAATTCGCGCTTTTCGCGAAAAACTTACAAATTTCGCGCAAGAATATGCGTTTTCGCAATTAAATAATCCATAAGCCGCCGCATTTTTAAGCACGGATTATGGAAATCACACTTCTTTAAACAATTACTACAAGAAACAACTATTTACGTGCACAAGATAGGTTATTAGGTTGTTAGTTTAGGTAAATTAAGTAATTCATGCGTATTTAGTTTGAAACGAAACTTTGCAAATTTCAAATCCATTTAAAAAAACGGCGGCCATTTAAATTTTCTACTTTGAATGAAAATCGAATTATGAATATTTTCCGACTATCCTGACCAGTGGCGGACTAAGCCCGTCAGAGGCCCGGGGCGGCAAAGCTGAATGAGGCAACCTCCCTCCCGTAGTTTAAGAGGTTGATGTAATTTTGCAAGCTTTTTTTTTTTAATATTCATATATATTCCTCCAGTATAGAAAGCCAAAATTGTATATGAGTCAAAAAGGTAAAATCACAAACAGCCGGCAGAAGCAAGCTTGCTCCTGATCTAGGCAACTGCCTAGAGCCCCCGCATTGGCTAGGGGCCCCTAGGGTAAAGGGGCCCCTAGACGTGCATTGCCTAGGGGCCCTGACATGTTTAATCCATCCGTGTAGGCAACTGCCTAGAGACCCCCCACTGGCTAGGGGCCCCTAGGGTAAAGGGGGCCCAAGACGTGCACTGCCTAGGGGCCCCGCATCGGATAGGGGCCCCGAGACGTGCATTGCCTAGGGGCCCCGACATGTTTATCCGGCCCTGGCAGGGCCGTATTGTCCATAAGATAGTGTAGGCCACTGAATAGGGGCCACGCATCGGCTGGGGGCCCCTACGGTAAAGGGGCCCCGAGACGTGCATTGCCTAAGGGCCCTGACATGTTTAATCCGGCCCTGGCAGGGCCGCATTATCCATAAGGCAGTGTAGGCAACTGCCTAGAGGCCCCGCATTGGCTAGGGGCCACTAGGGTAAAGGGGCCCCGAGACGTGCATTGCCTAGGGGCCCTGACATGTTTAATCCGGCCGTGTAGGCAACTGCCCAGAGGCCTCGCACTGGTTAGGGGCCCCTAGGGTAAAGGGGGCCCAAGACGTGCACTGCCTAGGGTCCCCGCATTGGCTAGGGGCCCCGAGACGTGCATTGCCTAGGGGCCCCGACATGTTTATCCAGCCCTGGCAGGGCCGTATTGTCCATAAGACAGTGTAGGCCACTGCATAGGGGCCACGCATCGACTGGGGGCCCCTATGGTAAAGGGGTCCCGAGATTGCCTAGGGGCCCCGACATGTTAAATCCGGCCCTGGCAGGGCCGCATTATCCATAAGGCAGTGTAGGCAACTGCCTAGAGGCCCTGCATTGGCTAGGGCCCTAGGGTAAAGGGGCCCCGAGACGTGCACTGCCTAGGGGCCCCGCATTGACTAGGGGCCCCGAGACGTGCATTGCCTAGGGGCCCCGACTTGTTTAATCCGGCCCTGACTACGACACCACGTAGGGATTGTTTTATAAAGGGCCCCTTCTATTTTTTTTTATTTTTACGAACAATGAAAATTTTCCATAAAAAATCAAAAATAAAATTCGCTGGTCCGCCATTTTTGCTTTTTTTGATATCGAAATTCCCCTACACGGTATCTTAGACATGGTGGATTTTCGAATAGTTTAAGAATTGGTGAAGAATAAAAAATTTCAAAAAAATTTGCGGTACGTGGTGGTGGTGTGAAACTGGTTGGTGTGAAACTAACATTTAGAATTGAAATGTTGCTTGAAATGGCTTTAGCCATGTTTGATGATTAGACATGTTTGAGATAGCCAGGGACATCCCTACCTCCCTTTTCCTGTCTCCTTCCACTCCCTTCTACCTTCAGTCTAAAACGGTTCGATGACAACCCAGAATCAACTAAACACAACACCTTTTTGAAAAGTCATTAAGCTATGAAAAAAAAAGAAAAATAGCCCATAACAGTAATCCAGTCCCTTTTACAAAGTTCACCAGGATTGTCATTGGAAATGAAGCTATATCTTCTGGTTTGACAATGTGTCTTCCCAGGTCTCATTTCTCCTCTTCACTCCTCCGTGGTTCCCTGAAGGCCCCACGAGGGAAGAGGGCTTCATCTCTCCTCTCCACTCCTTAGTTCCCTGAAGGCTCCAAGACGGAGAGTTCACCTCCCCTTGGTTCCCTAAAGGCCCCACAAGGGAAGAGCCCACTCCACCTTGGCTCCCCGAGGGCCCCAGGAGGGAAGAGGACTTATCTCTCCTCTTCACTCCTCCTTGGTTCCCTAAAGGCCCCATAAGAAAAGAGTTCACGGAGATGGCCTCGTTTCTCCTCTTCACTCCTACATGGTTCCCTGAAGGCCCCACATGGGAAGAGGACATCATCTCTCCACTTCACTTCTCCTTGGAAGAGTGCCCTTCCCCTTGGTTCCCTGAAGGCCCCGCAAGGTAAGGGTTCATGGAGGTGGCTTCAGCTCTCTTCTCCACGACTTCTCCTCTTGGTTCCTCCTAAGGACCCCAGGAAGAAAGTCCACAGAGGTGGCCTCAGCACTCCTAGGTTCCCAAAAGGCTCCTAGTTTTCGAATGGTCCAATTTTTTGTCCCACGAGTGACCAGGGAAATAGAAAGTCCACTCCAGCAGAGCCCCGAATGCTGGAGTAAGGTCTAAATACTCCGAGATGCGACCTTGTTTCTCGGAGGCACCGTTCTTGATACTGTTCCCCAGGACATTCAGCCTGAGCACGGTAGCTCACACCTTGGCTTCGGATGGCTACTGCAGGTTTGTGTTTCCACTCCCTGAGCGATGGGTTCGCCACACTCCCTACGCTAATGTCATCGCCTATAGCATATCCCAATTGGGGATGCCATAGTCTGACTGGCTCTAGACGGGAGCAGTTGGGTCTCCTGTGTGGTATTCACATAAAAAATAATTAATCTTTGATTTTAAAATGGCCAGACAGGGTAAACATAAATTACAAAGCCAGATTAAAAGGTTTTTAAAATCATTAAATTCATTTTCAGTTGAACACCAAACCAAAGCATGGTGAGATGGTGTTCACTAGTTTAAATAATATATCTATATACACACAACAATATTATCTTCGTCATAAGTGCATTATTATCTGGTGTTAAATTTTTATTTATACAATGATTGACGGAAGGAAAAGCATATTTACTAATATAATATTTACTATTTGTAAATATATACGTATAATTAATATGAATACGTATTATATTATTATTCATTATAACGTGCGTTGCAGTTTACTTATCACTATCTAAAGTCTTAAATAAGAACCTCATTATAAGATGTAGGTACTTTATTTAAAAAAATTTTAACATTAGCTGACAAAGACAATTTCCTTCGGGGCCTACGTCATCTTTGGGGATGGATGGGAGAGTTTTATAATTTTAATGTAGACAATGATTTTCCTCTTGTTCTGAAGGTTAAAAAGTGAACAATCTTGTGAGCAAAATTTCATCTATCTCGGAATAAAACTATACGATATATCTGATTTCAAAAAACTCTGCATAAATCCCGAACAACGCCAGGCAATTCTGTTAGTCTTTATATAAATAGAAGATAAATCGCATTGAAGTGAAAATCCCTAAAAGTACTTACGACCTATATCGATTTGAAAAAAAACAAGTTTTTGCAAATTTGTATAAGATATTTCGACTTCTGGGCTCCAGATAGGCCAATAAAATTCAAGAATAATTTTGAATTTAAAGATGGATCATTTACACCCCAAACACGATCACAACATATTTCTATCAGTCTATTTCTCCATTGATTTGTTTGTGCCAACTCAAAATATTTTAATGATGATGCAAAATAAAACAAAATGCATCACAATAAAATTATTTATTCATTCGAAAATATCCGGAGATAGCTGCAAAACAAAACGTCACAGTTCAAATGACGTGTGTTTGAGATTATTTATTCCATTCTTTGACGTTATATAAAACTAATGATACCAGCGCAGACCAGTGAAACATCACAGGATATTTAAATTTATCGCAGAATTTGTGAAGTTAAAGGTACCTATTTATAAAATACTAGCCAGTTCCCGGCATGCATTGCAATGCCACTTAAATAAAGAAATTGTTTCTCCTTGGGTTCCCCTTCCGCCTCCCCTTTCCCTTAAGCGCTCCCCCTTCACCATCCCCGCCTTTCCTCTCCCCTCTGCCCTGCCGCGTTATCCTCTCCCCTCCCGCATTCCATACATTCAGTCCTGGTACATTCAGTTTTCAAACAGCTTGCGTGCCACCTATTGCAATTTGTTAAAACAAATTTCACAATGTCAGAGCTTACCAGTATACACAGAAACTTTTGCGGGTGTGCGTCACAGCTTATCAAAGATTAGTATAGTATAGGAAATAATTTCGTAACGCCAGAGTTCACCACTATTTATAGAAACTATTGCAGGCA
Organism: Glyphotaelius pellucidus; assembly: GCA_936435175.1. Classification (NCBI taxonomy): domain Eukaryota; kingdom Metazoa; phylum Arthropoda; class Insecta; order Trichoptera; family Limnephilidae; genus Glyphotaelius; species Glyphotaelius pellucidus. The sequence goes on from OW386550.1 coordinate 4,113,119, forward strand.
CGTGCACAATACCTCACCAAAGTTTCATCGCAATCGGATGAATGATTTACGAACACATAACGGACAAAAAAAGAATCATTCATTTATATATGTATATTAAGATAAAATAAAATAAATTTTCAATTAGGGAAGCGGTTATGGGTACCACCGCCCCGGGAACCATTATGGGATAACCAACACCTCTGCCGTAAATCACCCCAAATGGCTCACTACTAACTTGGTTTGGTAACTTAGCAGGAGTGCCCTGATTCATGGGGTGAGGTTTATCTAAATCTTGGCAGTGGATACTTTTCCCACTTACTGCATAGCGGGCCAGATCGGGACTGGTTTGAGGAGGCCTTTTGACCTCTCCAGCCGGACTCTCTAGAACTCTAGACCATCGCCTCGCACCTCAGTGGGAGGGATGGATTCAGACATTCTTCCAGTATTGCCATATGCAAAGCTTTTTGGTAGTTTATAGTATTTAAAATTCCATGGTTTTTTAAAACCATGTCGAACAAGACAATTTTTTTTTACCGGTCACCAAAAATATGTACTTTTGATTGAGGAATGTAGTTATTGAACTTCAGTGCAGGTTCACGATGTCGCTTTATCTAAATATTATCAGTGTCAATAAATAATATGAATATTAATATAATTAAATTAATATTATATCATGCAGTTTAATTAGGCCCCTACACTACTGTAAGATGCATAATTATTATAAAAAATTATATATACAATTTTTAATATACTTAATATATTTTTTTACAAATTATTGGATTTGCGGGAATATTTCTACTCCCTCTTCTAATAGATTTGAAAAAATATTTAATTTAATTTTATATGTTAATATTATTAATTATTACATATTTAATTTAAAATTGAGTTCTATAAATTCAACTTATGATCAGTAAAAACATTTATTTTCATTTGTGTGGTGTTTTATTTTGTTCGAATACATTATTTTTTCCTGTTATTTGAAGAAAAATTATAAACTAATTGTTTTTTTATAAAAAAATATTGTTGATTTACTTAGGTAACCTTGTTTTATCATTTAATTTGTAAAAAAAAGCATACGTAAAACATATGTGTTTTTACATGGTATTTATTCATATTCATCCATCGTTGTTTACCCTTTAAACATGTTTTTATTTTTTGGGAAATGGCATCCGTCACTCCTGGAAACTCTGACCTCCAGATTCCTACCCATCTTATTTTTTTCTTGTGGTCTGTCTAGACCTTGGCGGCGGATGCACTGCTCATTTAGTGCGTGGCGGGCCGGATCGGGAGAGACTGGTTGAGGGAGAACATTTTGCCTATCCAGCAGAACTCTCTTGACCTATTGTCTTCACTGCTGTGGTTGGGATGGATCCATATATGTCCATCAGTCTTGAACCCACTGACCCCCAGATTCCTACCCATCTCTCACACCTTTTCCTTTCCAAAACTTCCTCTTCCTCACTTCCTTAAAAAGACATTCCACACAGCTTCCCGAAAGGAGTTATAAGCCCAGAGGGAAATTATTACCTCAGGGCCTCCTGTGTGTGGCTAATGTAAAAAAAAAAAACTATTTGGTTAGCAAATTAGAGACGTCAGGAATTTACATTTGAAATGTACCCCGTTACTAAAATCATCTTTCAAAATTCTAAACAGAAGAAATAAAATTTTTTAACCATAGAATTATTAATTTAATAAAAATTATCCTCTTTCCCATCGTCTTCCTCTCCACTCTTTTAATCCCTCATCATAGTCACAGGGAGTCAGTTGTGCTGACTTCGGGCAGTTGACCCTTGTGCTGTATTCACATTAAAAGTGGCAGAAATTGAACTTGCAACATCTTGATGCCAAGACAAATGCAAAGACTGAAAAGCAATGGAGATCAACATCCAGGATCTTAAAATTAAAACCAAGGTCTAAAAAATATATAAATTTTCCCAGACTTTGATCTTTAAACTATTACACAGAATTATGAAACTTGTGCAGAACAGCGTGTAATGCCCTTTCAGTTTACATAACCTTTGTAATTTAATCATATTTGTATTTTATTATTATAATTATATGAGCGATACGTCAGCATCGACACCAAATATTTATTTATATTATGTGAAATAAATATATTAGTTAGTATAAACGGTGTTTGGAAACTCGTAAAACAAGCTGGAAAATGGTGAATCTACATTGCATGAGAACCCAAAAAATAATTTTATCTTTCTAAGCATATTGATTTAACCTCTCCGCTAGTCAGTTTTGGCGAACATAACTGTACGTGGGGAGTGAGTTTTTTTTTTGTTATTCTTAGTTAATCATAGATTATCTAATAATAATCTTATGTATTGAATAAAAATGCCATCGACATCAATAAACGCAATTAAACCAACCTCGAAAAACAATATCTGCAGGCAGAAAACTACTTCCTTCCTCTGAATGATGCAAAAAGAATTTTTGAACTGAATCTGTGAAGTCGGCATTATAGATATGTATTTTTAAACTTCGACAAACTACCTGCAGATGTCCTTAGATGCCACTATAATTCAAATATTTTCATTAAAACAATGGCGTTTGAATAATAGACGCGGCCATACTTTTCTGGGCATTTTTTTCACTTCGCCTTACCGTTTCGGCCATACTCGTGGAGAGGTTAAAATAAACCTTTTAAAATTTTTTTCAGCAACAAAAGTGTTTAAAAAAATCATTTGGAGCTAGGTATACGCTTCAACAGATTATAACAAACAATAAAGAGCCGATATCACCCTAGCAACTGATTTTTTACAATTTTCACCTAAAAAAATTGTTTTATTCGAAAAGCTCAAATAAAAAAAGGTATTAAAAAAAATCTACTGCAAACGTGATGTAGATTCACGCTTGTACTACAAGTTTCTGGACACCGTGTATAAATAAATGTTTCTCTTGTTCATTAACTTGTTTATTTTCTTGGGTTGATGGCACTCAATCGATTGGCATTTTCTAAATCGGCATCGGATTGGATATAAAATGGAATATGATTTGTAAGTTCGATGCTTAGGAATTCGAGTTAGGTACATATAACTGAACAGCAAAGCTCGATAATAATGGTGACCCGACAGTTGATTCCCCAACAGTTGGCCCCCCGAAATTACAATTACTATGAATTAATAATTTTTTTGCACTGTTAAATAAGTCAGTATGGATATCAAACGAATTTATTTATCAGTCAATTTTTTTTACTTTTCCGCTGGTGCGATGGTTGACAGGAATTAAAGACTGTTCTGATTTAAAAATCAGGGAAGAAATTTATATTTACAAAAAAATCATGACATTTTAGTAGGTACATATCTCCACTATTTTTCGACATAATCCCCGTTACGATTCATGCAGTTGAGAAAGTGAATAATTGAGCGCATATTACAGACGGCAGGATTTGAAAGTGGAGTGTCCATCTCAAACGCCCACAAAGATCGCACTGAAGCAGCTACCAAGCCAGATCACCGCTCGTTTTTAAGTGGAAAGTTTAAACTACACGCTACTGCCGCCATATTTTGAGAAATAATGTCTGCGTCACCGAAAATAAGGAACAATCTTTAATTCTTGGAAAACTTCGTATATACAGTAGTTTTAGCCTTGATGTTTTTAACTGAAAATATATTTTATACTTTTGTTATTCGGCAGTACACTCTCTCCGCACACCTTTGCAGGACACTTAATTGTGTAAGTAGGCATATCACATTTTCCCTAAACCGACTGCATATTGTTCATGTGTTCGCCTGGAGGACAATTTTCAAGGGATCAATTGTCGTGGAATCGTAAATACTACTTAACTGCTGTGTGAAAGAACTACAACACAAAGGTAATAAAATTTATTTCTTCTCCTTCCTCTGGTGCTTACACTACCATTGGAGTTGACTATCATCAGGGCAATCATCAGTCATCACCATACAGATTACAACCTTGAGTTTTCTGCGGAACGGCATTGGTACCATTTATATATAGTAATTTTAGCCAGGAATTTCATGGAGATATCTTTCTTTACTGCGTCTACCACTCGAATACTAGATCGTCCAAGCTCTGCTGGTTACACAAATAACATTAACTTAGCATCACAGGAGCTCCAGTTTTATTCCGTTAATCTTTTTAATGATAATATTGATAATTCATCCCTGCTTATCGAATTAATGCACATTTCCAGGCCGCGTGATTGTCAGAGCAGAGCAACGCGAGGGGTGACGCCATTATGTCTGAACCAAAACGTTTGATTCGAGATAAGAGTACACTGTACTATATTTGACTTTAATCTTCCGTAGTCCGCAGTACAGACCAGCAGTTCCCAACCTTTTTTGACTTGCGTACCTCATTCTGCCGTATTGTTTCCCCCATATTCAATTTCATTGGATCAGTCTTCAGTCTTTTTTGAGAGTTTTGAATCAGCCACTCAAAATAATATGATTTTTCTTACACATTCTTAAAAGGCAAAATCTTGTGGTTCGACTATAAGTGTAGAAAAAATTTCACCTCGCAGGGCAGCGCTTTTTGACGTGACAACGTCTTATAATTTAATTATCTATAAATTTACCTTTCCCTTTTCTACAATTTGAAATGATGGCCTAGAACACCCTTGATGGGTGAAAGCCAGAAATAATTGAAAAAAAAAAAAACGTCTTATAAATCGAGGAAAGCCAGCTGCACTCACCAAAAAGCATGACTCATTGTCACGTTCCGCCTGAGCCGAGCGTGCAAGCGAGAGCGCGGAACAAACATTAGGCCTAAGCGTTCGGCCTAAATGTTCGGCTTGTGACGCACCTATCTCTCTTCCACTCCATTGTTATTATATGACGTTATTACGTAAAATTATCGTCCGTAAACCGACTTTACAGACAACAATTTTTGTTTTTTTTTTGAGGTTTAATTTTTATGCATTTTAAAGGTTTCCATTTTATAAAATAACACAAGTATTCAAATTATGTTTCTTCTTCTTCGTGTGCCCTGTCAGGTCCCCCAACGTTAGCGATCACTCTGGAAAATGTCTGTCTATCTTGTGCTGCCCGGAATAGCTCCTCCGCACTTCTAATGCCGGTCCACTCTCGTATATTTCGCAGCCAAGATATTTATCTCCTACCAGGCCATCGGCGACCCTCTATTTAAATTATGTTTAACTTTCCGAACAATAAAAATCAATAATTGCCCAAAATTCTAGGTAAGGAGACCATTTATCTGAATAATTTAAAGAAAAAGTAGCAAATGCAATACTAATAATATTGATGTATAAACATATGACGAACTATTTGTTTATACCGTCAAGAACATCAAAACCTGAACTCAAAGATTGAATAAATTTATTATCCAAGCGAAATTTGAACTAAGCCCCAGGATGGTGTCCCCATTATTTGCAGGCAATATTGTGGGGCTGAAGGAAGCGGGGAGAGAAGGAAGGTTTAGCAAGCTTTGGCTTGGCTATAGTCATACCTGGATGGTCACTAAAAACGGCTTTTTTTTAATATTAGCATCACACAGGAGACCCTGAAGAAAATCATTCCCCCAGGGCCTGTATCATTTTTAGTAACAGAAAAGATGAATGATGGTAATAGAAAATTTGTAAAAAATATTGCAGTAGGTGGCACGCGAGCTGCTTGAAAATCTGAATGTATCGGGAATGAATATATTGAACAAGGGGGGAGGGAATTGCGGGAGGGGGGTTCACGGAGAGAGGGAAGGCAGGGAAGGTGAAGGAGGAACGCATGAGGGGAAGGAAACATGGGAGGGGAAGGGAAATGGGACGAAAGACTGTGTGGAGCTTCTTTTTAAGGATAGAAAGGAGAGGAAGTTCTGGGAAGGAAAAAGGTATGATGAGTGGATAAGAATCGGGGAGTCAATGTGTCCAGGAGAAGATGTATGTGTCAACGATGCTGTGTGGAGGGTCTTTTTTAGGGAAAGGAAGGAGAGGAAGTTCTGGGAAGGAAAAGGTATAAGGGGTAGGTAGGAATCAATATGTCTAGGAGTGACAGACGCATGAATCCATCCTTTCCATTGCGGTGCAAGGCGATGGGATGAGAGAGTCCGGCTGGAGAGGTCTAGGTAAGGTTCTCTCTCACCCTCAATCTCTCTCTCGATCTCTCCGGATCCGGTCCGCCATGCAGTAGGTGGGCAAACGCATTGGCTGCCAAAACCTAGACAAACCGCACCACATGAACCGGACACCCATGCTAAATCACCAAACGTAGTGATCCACTTAGGGTAATTTTTATTTTATTTATTAGCAAAAACAGCATTACATCAATATATTGCAAAAACGGTTGAACAAGATAATAATCATTACGTTTACAGTTAAAACATTTATTTAATAAGTGCTATTTCACACTTAAAATCATTGCAGGAAATGTGGAAAATATCCACATTTCCTGCAAGGCAGTTAATTAACCTAGTAAGTCTTACCAGGGGCATCACCATTGGTAAGTTAGTTCTGCACCTGGGAAGAATCAAAAGCCTGTGATGGCGACCTCGCGTGAAATTATCCGGGACATAGAATCCTATTTCAGCCAGAATATCTGGTACCGATATAAAACCATTTAGAAGCTTATATGCCATCAGCAGTAATGCGACATCTCTTCTGGAACTAAGGCTGCAGATACCCAGCATTCCTGAGATAAATGGAAGTTGGAAACAGCCATGGGTAAAAACCGAACTCTCTCATATAGAGGCAATGTATAGCAGGGGTGTTAGTTATTCAATAAATGGTTCCCGGGGCGGCGGTACACATACCCACCTCCCAAATTTCATACTTCACAGGCAAATATGTGTTCTACTTGCAATATTTAATTAAAACATCACAACTAAAGGGGTGGGAAAAATGGAATGGGGGTAGTTTTTCGAAATTTCATATAGACAGTGACTTTCCGATTGTTTATGCAAAATTTCATCAATTTCGGAATACAACTGCAGATTTTTATAAAAAACAAACCCTCACCGGGACATTTCTTTATATTTAGTAAATTTATTAACATAAAATACATATTTTTTATTGATATATGGTCTATGGTAGCAATCTCATAACAAATATTTTATTAAGTTCAATAGTGTCTATCATATTCAAATAACAAATATCCTGCTCAATATCACAGTAGATTACCCCCTGTGGTACAGAGTTAGCGAAGACACTCGCAAATGTCATGACTGAGGTCATACTGATATCTTAAGAAGATTAATATTCATACCAAGAATGTAAACAATATAATTACGTTGTGCATGTTAGTATAAACATGACGGTCTCTTATGTCGATAAGTAAGACTCTTGACTAGCAATCCATAGGTTGCAGGTTCAAAGTAAATTTGATTTGATTGAATTGTGTTATTTTAAATTTAACTATAAAAAACAATAAAAGGTATATTTGCTGCATGTTTCAGAATAGAAGATACTCTCAGTATTGCCCTGGTTTAAGGACACCATTCAAAATTGAAACGTTGCTTGAAATGACTTTAGCCGTGTTTGGTGAGCAGATCTGAAGAGACAGACACTTCCTCACTTTTCTTTTTCTCATCTTATTCCCCTCCTCATCACTTTCAGCCACTCACAACATGTCCTAAATAGAGTTGCCGTAGCCTCACTGCTCCAGGTGGTTGGGAACAGTTGGGACTCTTGTGCGGTATTGCATCACATGATTCTCTAAATGGAGGTGACACAATACTACAGGCTCTGTAAGCCGTAAGTTCTTTATTGTGCTAGACAGAGTGAGACACGTAAGTATTGTAAGATAGGCTGGAGGTCCCAATTGACGATGGCGCCAATTGTCATTCCTTTCACCACATATGAAGGGAGAACATAGTCTCTTTAGCCCGTTGTAGAGCTGGTCCGAGATGGTCTAATAGCTCCTTCCATATGATGTAGCCGGGTTTGGTCCAGAGAGAGTAGGGTAGTCTGAGGTACAGGGTGAGGCGATAGTCAGTAGAGAAACGAGGCGAGTAGAAGCAGGGTCGAAGCGAAGTAGGATGAGCAAGCAGAGAGAGGTGAACCGTCTGGATCTGACTGTCAAAAAGGCTTGTGGCCTGTATTTATAGAGGGTTTGACAGCGGTAGAAGTTTACCGTTGCCATTGTCGCCGGGCATGATTACTGAAATCGCGTCCAAAGAGAAAGCGCCCAATTACGGCTCTTTCTCTTTGACAACCTCCCTTTCTACTTACTTGCTCTTTCCCCCACTCCGACTTTTATTTATTTTGACAATTATAAACGGTTTTACATAGTCATTACAATACATTTTTAAAGAGACGTCTTGAGCTTGAATTTTTTCTTGTGACCATGCCAGACAGCGACTCGGCTTCTACGCAATGTGTCCGACACATTTATCCTTAAAAACACAATCTGTGATATGGAAGGAAATAAATTTGGCCTGGCAATATTGTCATAATATCGGCAGCTGAGTGAACTCACGTGAATACTTTTATATGTATATCAATTTGGGAGGTTGGTATGGGTAGCACCGCCCCGGGAACCATATATTGGATAACCAACACCTCCGCCATAGGTCACCCCAAGTGGTTTGCTATGTTTGGTGACTTTACTCCGCAGCTGGAGGGATGGATTCATACATCTGTCATTCCTAGACACACTGACTCTTAAATTCCAACCGTCATACCCTTTTCCTCCCCAGAACTTCCTCTCCTCTTTTCCTTAAAGAAATCTTCCACACAGTATCCCAAAGACGACAATAATTTTGTAATATAAAAATAACCCCACAATCTTGATTGACAATATGAAAATCCTGATGGAAATACATTGCCGGCAAGAAATTGTTTCGTAAAGTTGCTCGTTTACTAGAGCCTGATGCTGAGAACTCAAACCTGGAAAAATTCATGGTCACTGATATTGTGTTCGGCAGGAGAAGCAAAGGAAATTCACCGATGCATTGGAATGATCAAATACCACAGGAGTCCAGAGACGGTGTGCTCACCGACGAAGAAGTCCGGTTCATCAGGGCAGTTGGAGAGGGGTCACAATCCTTAGCATTATTTCATTGCCAAATGATTATTTGATACTCTGGCATTTTATTATTTATATCGTTGTCTTGGTTTTAATGTGTCAGTTACGGTCAGAGTGAGGTAGTCACAGCAACGATAATAAAAATACAAATTATTTGACATTTGATCTGCGACGCCAACGTCAATCTCAAATTAATCTAAATCTGCCTTAGTCTAAATATTGGAATGACGTATTTTTACGATTGTTATTATATTCTTTGACCTACTTTAAAATAAGAAATAAAATTACTTTTTGTTAAAAAAATTGATTTAATAATATTTTGTAAATATTTCATAGTAGTAGCTTGTAGTAGCTGTGTAACAATAAAATAAATTTATGTAACAATTGAATAGATTATTAATAATTTACATAATAAATAATACAGACTTATTCATATGCTACGTAGCTATGTTTTTTATATTAAAAAAGTGTATCTCATTTTATTATCAAGGCAAGTACATAGTAAGCAAATGTATATAAAATTTGTCTTCATCTATTTTAAAATGACAGTACAGGCAAATCATTTTTAAGAGGACACGTTTGAATGTATTTGTGAACACCGATAGTATAGAAAGTTCCAAAAAAGTTTTTCGAACTCGTTTGGAACACCAACTCGCAGTCCCCTCTAACTCCGACGATCCCTCGACGGCCTTCTTGGTCGAGGGGTAAGACTCTTGACTCGCAATCCGAAGGTCGCGGGATCAAATCCCGGCATGCGCAAATAAATTTTATTTGATTAATTCGTGTCATTTCACAATTAATTCATTTCAAATTTACATAGTAAATTTGCGGCACGTTCCAGAGTGGAAGATACTCTCAGTGTTGCACTGGTATAAGACCACCATTCAGAATTGAAACATCGCTTTAGCCGTGTTTGGTGACCAGATCTGAATAGCCAGGTACTTTCCCACCTTCCTCTTCCCATCTCTTCCTCCTCTCCACTACCTTCAGCCTCACAACATACCCCAATTGGGGATGACATAGTCTCACTGGCTCCAGACAGGAGAAGCTGGTATACACATAAAAAAAAATTAAAAAACCCAAAATACTGTGTGCATGGTAACATTTGACAGTTTCAGTTAGACTCCTGATTCAATTTCACAATGTTTTTTTGTTTCATTCTTCAGTTTTCTAACAAAAACTAAATCCTTTTTACAAAAACTTCCTGGCCGAGGAAATGCTTATTGCACTGGACTACACATCAACTTCCGTCATTTTTAACTGTATCATACTTCGACTGAGAGCCACCTACATTATCTTCAGTTAGCATATTTTTTGGCTACTATCTTTATGTGCCGAATAATGCTACCATTATGGACTGAATATTTTTCCGTCTTTTCTGTTTCATATCTTTCGTTTGAGAGTAGATAGTTAATGCTGTCTTCAACGATTTGAGATTTCACGATAAAAAAACTAAATTATTATTTAAAATATTTTTTGTTACATCCAGTAATCTGTGTAAGCAAGGTTCTCTTTAAAATGATTTACCTGTAGGCATCTGCAGGTTTTTGAAGTGACTTATGTATTATTATTATAGATATTTAATAGCTAATTACTTTTATGTAACACTTAAGATATTACATAAAATACTCAATTAATAAGTGATGGCCATTGACTTGCGAAACCCGATGTGGAAATTTCTGCTGTTTCTGATACATTCCCAAAAAATTGACAAAAACTGGGAAAAAAAAATAAAATTCATATTTTTCGCAATTTTAAAATTTTTTGTTTACATATCTCCACACCGTAGGCCATGTAGAAAATAATTTCCCTCATGGCCTATGTCATCTTTGGGGATGCTTTGTGGAAAAGATGGAGTGAACCCGGGTCTTAACCATAGAAAACACAGAGGCCGGCAAATCGATCCACAGCCAAGCTATTGAACTCAAGAACTAGTCATATAAACGACCCGTTTTTAAGTATGTACAAATGTTGTTTAACTGCGTACAAATGTTGGGCGCGCGTTTGGGTTTGGTTAAATATCAAAAGAATAATGCATAATTATGTTGATGTTTAGCATAAAGTATATTATTTTTATATTCAAAGTGTTCCTAACAGTTTTTCGTGACATCTGAAAATTTGTGAAAAATTCCAGAACAGGTTTTGCAAGATGTTTTATTAAATTGTCTAAATACGCACGACACTTTATTGATAGAAAAAAGTTCCCACACTGTCCCCGGCTAGAAGGGCTGTGATGAAGTTGGGCTCCTCTCCATTGCAGATGACCGGGCTCACTCCTCGAGACAGGGCGTAGGTTGCTGCTTTCACTTTAGAATCCATTCCTCCAGTCCCAATCTGGAAAATGAATAATCTTTTGTAACTAACTTACTAGCAATCACACCGTTTCTCTGCCGGGGTAAGCGAGGATTTACAGCCAAACAACTCATGTTGGCACATACTCCTTGCTGGAACGGACAGTTTATCATGGAAAATGAAGACGAGGAGTGTTTTGAGAGCGATCTTCATTTTCTATTTTCCTGGTGCTCAGGGGCAGCCATCTCCCTTCAGCCCGCGTTATAGAATGGTGATTGCAGCGAGCGAGGCAAGTTCACATACACATGGGACCTCGATACCGTTTCCTTTTCACTCCTCACCTCATGCCACGAGTGATCATGAGGTGGGGAGTGAAAGGGAAATCATCCGGGGATACTCTTTTGGTCGAATATTTGCTCATTTTATAATTTGATAGTTGTAATGTGTTACGTTTATGCTAGATTTACAGGAGTTTGGCCTGTAATATTTCAAAATAAATAATAATGCAAATAGACCGAACTCCACTTTGCATAATTAGCTCATAGGAAATAATGCAAATCTAGCGATAAGTGACATATTTAAAAATCCCCTGAACATTGTTGGGCCGAGGACCCGTGAACATTTTTGAATCCTTATATGTTTATTTTGATAAAAATGCTGGGAGGTGGTTGAGGTCAGCAGAAGGAGCATGGAGAAAAGAGTAGCCCCAAGTTGCAACCCCCGCCATGTAAATTGTGGCAGAAAACCCGTGAAACATCCACTAGGTCGTGGAGGGTTCCGGAATAAATACTGGTGCGCCACTCTTCCCAAGACACTCTACTACGGACCACCAGCTCCTCCTTCTGCCAGCCTGACCATCTCTTTAAGGAACTTCACACAGAACTTGACTCTGGATACAGACCCTAGCAGTTCACGGAAATCAAGATCAAGCACGCGCTGGATGAGCAGGCCCATCGCACTGGACACAGCGGCTACTACGGACTGAACGGCGCCCCTATGTTACAGTCCGTGTGAGTGACGGAGACGTCGCTTACATGGCTTATACCATGTAAAACATCTAAATTATGGGGGGGGGGGGGGGGGGGGGTATTGTCACACTGTACACACAAAATCAAGTTTTTTACTACAAATAAAAGAGTTTACTGAAGCACTTAGATAACACATGTGGACAGCACTTATCACTTTCTCAGGAAAATCCCCACTTGCAATCTATCCATTAGTGCTTTCCACTCCCAACAGCCATCAGTGAAAGGATTGATAAACGACTTACATTGGATGTTCCTCCGAATTTAATCCCCGTCTGTTTCATCGGTTGGAAGTTGCTGATGAGTTTAGAGCCAGGTTCCGACGGAGGCTTGTCATAGAGTCCGTTTACATCGGTGGCTAGGATTACCAGGTCTGACTCTATCTCTGCTGCCAGGGCCACGGCCAGGATGTCGTTGTCACACAGCTGGAGTTATGTAAATATTTAATGAACACTGCAATGTAAAACTGACGAAGGTTAACAGAAATATTTCAATATCTGTACTAGGACTTACAATATTTTTGGACACTAGAAAATGGATGATTCAGAAAAAGATGAAATGTAAACCAGAAAACCTTCTCGAGTGTGAGCCCATCGTGGGTCCCAAAGACTGCGATGAGCTGAACATGTTGAAAGAACGCCGGATGATAGGATGTCGAAAATTTCGCCCCAGCGTAAGCGACCCAGATATGTTGAAAACGATGGAGAGGGACGGTAAGGACTAAGGACTGAAGACGATTTAAGAAAAACATCAGCCATCAAACATCAGTGGAGAACATTTGTAGCGGAAGTCTAATCCCACCCAGCTGGATTTGTAGTTTGGAGTTAGATTACAGAGTATTACAAAAATAATTGTTCTTACATTGACATCGTCAGAGCGTCCTGAATCTGGGACATTCACGGCATCGTTAGTGTTGATAATGGGAATGATGTTAAGAGAAAGTAATTCTCTTATTGTGCTTCTAATAATGTCACGAGCATCTTGCTGACCCATGCTCCCATTTGAGATTAAGACCTATAAAAATTGCATGTGTTACCACTTGAAATCAAAACAATAATAAAATAAAAATTGTTCAGTTAGGCGCGATAGGCGCACTACATTGTAACTTTGATAAGATTGGAAAAAATATATATTTAGAGCTATATATGATACAACAAGTCAGGATAGTTTAAAATGAAGTGGCATATTAAAAATATGAGGAGGGTGTGGGCACCACCGCCCCGGGAACCATTTTATTGGATAACCAAAACTCCTGCCATAGGTCACCCCAAGTGGTTCGCTACGTTTGGTGACTTAGCAGGGATGCCCGGGTTCACGGGGTGAGGTTTTTGCGGGTCTTGGCGGCGGATGCGTCTGCCCACCAGCTGCATGGCAGGCCCGATCGGGAGAGAATGGTTGAGGGAGTCCTTTTGACTACTCCAGCCGTACTCTCTCGGAATATCGCCTTGCACCGCAGTGAGGGGAATGGATTCATACTTTCGTAACTTCTGGACACACTGACCTCCAGATTCCTACCCACCCCTCATATCCTTTTCCTTCCCAGAACTTCCTCTCCTCCCTTTCTTAAAATGACCCTCCACACAGCATTCCCAAAGATGACAAAAACCCTGTAGGGAATTATTTGCGATATGTCAGAGCAGAAAAATATTGATTTTGTTCAGGAGGTTGATAAATTATTATTATGCTAGCTTTTCCCCGCGGCTTCGCTCGCATGATACTAAGGGAAATTACTGTAACGCTTGCACTTATCAATTATCCCCCTCCCGCATTCTATACATTCATTCCCTTACATTCAATTTTCAAACATCTCGCCTGCCACCTAAATTTCATAATGCTATAGCTCAAAGAAAAAAAGAATTATCCAATTTTGTTCATTCGTTCGGAATTTATGCGCTTACAAACATTTTGGATGTTTATTTTTGTTTAAATATTTGGAAGTTTGTAAATATAATAAAAAATTACACTATTTATTATTCAGTCTTTATAATCGTTACGAATTATATTTTTAATGTAGGAACTCTCACCTGACATTTATTCCAAAACATAAGCTTGTCCAAAAAAAACAAAACATATTCTAATATTTGAATTTTCTGAAGCAGTAGCCAACCAGTAGGTAGGGGGCTGAGTACCTACCAGCATAGAGCCCACAAATATCAACATCGTTTCCATAGAAACAATTTTTTTTCTGACGTTAGCAAAAACTCGCTTTTGTTAGCGACAGAAAACGTATAACAAATATAATATATTAATATTTATAATGTCATAACGCCAGAGCTTACCATCATATACAGCCTATAGTCTGCGCATATAATTTAGCTTTCTATTGGTGAAAGAATTTTTAAAGCCTTTTTATTGGTTAATGCGTGAAAGCGTAGCAAAAAAATTCAAGCAGTTTCGCATTTATAATATTATTATGGATATTAAGGTTGATAATTGATAAATTATTAATAAATTATATTTTTGTCAAACAGCCAATCAATTTTTGTTTTCTCCATGAGCAAAGGGCCTTCTTTGAACAAATTGAATTTTAAAAGATATGATATGGTTCATAATTAAGAAGGTAGATATTTAAGAATGCACTTACAAATCTTAGATTTTTTGTGTATTAAAAGAAGAGAAAATTAGAATCAGGCTTCTTCAGATGCGAGTTCGCAGAACTGCAAATGCATTGCAATGTTTCCATTTATTTAATTAATGCATTTATTACACAGGAGTCGCAACTGTCTGGAGCCAGTGAGACAATGTCATCCCCAATTTAGGGTATGTTGTGAGGCTAAAGGAAGGAGGGGAGGGAATGAGACGGGGAAGATGAAGGTTGGGAAGTGGTTTTACCTGAGCCACGTTGATGTTGTACTGTGCAAACAGGGTCTTATATAGAGACATCAGACCAGGCTGACCAATGGCAGCAGCTGCCCTCTTTTGGGAGATATTCAACTGAAAAAAATCAATTATTATTAATGAACATTATCCTTTCAGTTCTATCTTCCAGCATTTGTTTATATCTTTTTCTAACATCCTGTTTGTTAATACTGGCCAAAGCTGTAAATATTTTTTCGTATACCATTATGCTACGGAGGTCGTCTCACTATGTCTTTTAATCATCGGGTACAAAAAGGGGAAGCCTTTTTTTTTTATGCTAAGAATTAAGCAAAAATAAGAAACGCTATCCGGTAAGTGCCTCCCTCCGTTTTACATAATGAATTTTCTTGAAAAAGTTCGATTTTGACATGTTATTAGGACAAACTCACAAAAATTATAGCATTATCTGTGATCTTTTGAGTTACAAGACATAGGTGGCTCTTGTATAGATAGATTAGGTTATGGGGTTATCCAACAGATGTCTGTAGAATAAAGGGTCACTGCTCCATGGTGGCTGCAGAGATATCCTTTAGATTTTTAGCAACAGAGAGAATCAAAGAGTCTAAGAGAAAGAAAATAGTCTGCTGACTGTATTACACATAGGAAAATCAACAGATATAATATAACTTGTCACACAGTCTCCTGTAAAGAGTTTAAGTTTACATAAAAGACGCATGATTTGTTGTTAGGAAGGAGTTATTATTTCAAAAATCAATTTCTTTTATTTTTTTAATTATCTGTTTCTTTTCACTGTGCACAACCGGACAAACGTAAGGTCACTCGCCAAGATTGAACAATTGGGTTGTATTTCAATTCTGCAGTTACTCGGTTTGATTGGTGAACCCCCATGAGGTATATTAAACCCCAGGTGCCGGAGCCCTGCAATTGCAGTGTTGAAGAATCTTGTCTACGCACGGTGCAAAGCACTGCAATAAGGAACTCCAGTGAAAAATATTATGGCTTTAAAAAATTATGTTCATATAGACCAATATACGCCGATTCTGAATATATAATTTTATTACATAATTAACGTAGAGTTTTTAAAAAATTCCATTTTAAAACGTGTGATTAAAACACCCTGTCAAGTTGGTATTGCTGGATTTTGGCAGCGTGACGTCACCGCGCCACGTCACCTGGATCAAAGTTGTATAGAAATCAATAAATTTAAGGCGCAAGCCGTTCGACATTCAGTGTTATTGGTGTATAGAGATTTGGAAATATAATAGTTTTTTTTTTTGAAACATTATTTAGGCCTAAATAATTCAGTATCAAAAATAAAGTATCTCTATTAGTTTATCTATATTATTTGAAATATTCAAAAACTCTAACTGTACAAAAAACTATCATAATGCCCAGTAAAACGCTCCAATGCTGAAATTCAAAATGGCGGGCGACGATCAGCTGTTTCCAGTTGCCTACTGAATTCATACTTCGGTTAGTCATGATGACGTCACACTAGATTCGGTGGTTTTCGGGGGATCTTGAAAAATTAAAACTATGACATTTATTTTAACTTTTAAAACTAACTATAAAAATAAAAATAAATAGGCAGTTATTTAAGTTAGAAAAAAAAATAAAAAAATTGGACTGGAGTTCTCTATTGCAGTGTCGACCTTATACATTTATTTTGTCTTTGAATATCACCTCTACTAAGATGGGTTAAAGATATATTTATAAAAATGTCACTTTAACAAGTATAGTATGATCTAAGTGCTGGCTTCAACAAAAATCTTTTTATTTTTTGAAATTTCTTGTCGTTCCCTTACGGGTTAACAAATAAGCTTACTGTATTGGGTAGTCCTTTCCTATTTAACTCCTCCAGAAGTATCTTCTTCCCAAAAGCAACGGCTCCGCTGGACACGACGCAGCATTCAATGCCTTTGGAGTGACAGATGGCCAGCTAGCGCAAAAAGTATAACAAAAAATTCTTTAATATTTCCAAGTTAAATGTTTGTATTATATAATATGAAGAGCAAATTGATTGCCCTAAAACAGGAAAAACTTCCAAGTTATTCAGTTAAAATTTTAGGTAAAAAACATTATAATGTTCTCTGTAGACACCACACAAAAATAATTTATAAAAATTAATATTTAAAAATACCAAGTCGGTGAAAATTCTTCTGACAATTTGAAGTTGAAAAAAAGAGGTTGAAAGTAGCTCTCAGAGGTAGACCTATAAGTCTCAATATTACCTATAAATGATTGTGTTTCCTGTGTTATCTATCTTTAGGTGCTTTTATATTTTGTTTTCGTTTTGTAAATAAACCATAAGAACAGAGAAAACAATCTAAAACAAATTGTTTTCAAATTATCTGAAGGAAAAATACAATAACAGCTTTGTGCAGTCAAATATTATTTTAGAAATAATTGTATTAAGCATTATGCATTGTTCAAGTATTATGTAACGCAATGTTTGAAGATTTTTGACCCTCCCTCCCCCCATGTAACGCGCCGTAGCGTTTTTCTGTACCCCCACCCCCCCCCCCTCCCCCTTCCTAAACGTAACTTAACACCCAAGTGACTATTATTACCAATTTGATTTGATTTTGACAACAAAAATAAAATAAAAATGATGTACAATACAGTCAAGGGGTTCCCCATAAAACATAAACGAAAAGGGTTGCCAACTTGATAGAGCAAAATAAAAATTACTTAAAATACAATAAGGGACTCCAGTGAAAAATATTATGGCTGTAAAAAAATATGTTCATATAGACTAATAAATGCTGATTCTGAATATATAAGTTTTATTAAATAATATTTAACTTAGAGTTTTAAAAAAAATATTAAAAAGTCCATTTTAAAACAGTTCATTAAAATACCCTGTCAAGTTGGTATTATTGAATTTGTGAGGCATGACG
Source organism: Glyphotaelius pellucidus (assembly GCA_936435175.1). Lineage (NCBI taxonomy): Eukaryota > Metazoa > Arthropoda > Insecta > Trichoptera > Limnephilidae > Glyphotaelius > Glyphotaelius pellucidus. The sequence continues at coordinate 4,131,080 of OW386550.1, forward strand.
TCACCGCTTCCATAATTCTCCTGTCACCCTCAAATTTGTATTGAAGATACGGCAAGCCATCCAACATTCCGTATTATTGGTTTATAGAGATTTGGACATATAAAAGTTATTGTTTTTATTGAAACATTATTTAGGCCTAAATAATTCAGTATCAAAAATAAAGTATCTCTATTAGTTTATCTATATTATTTGAAATATTCAAAAACTCTAACTGTACAAAAAACGATCATAATGCCCAGTAAAACGCTCCAATGCTGAAAATCAAAATGGCGGGCGTCGAACAGCTGATTCCAGTTCCCTACAAAATTCATGCTTCGGTTTCCATAATATTGATTTCGATTCGTAAAGCTAAAAAAATAATAATTTCAAACAATTTTTATACCACTCTCCCGTAATAATATTGAAAAATATAATAATATAATAAATAAATAATTCCATCTAAATAACGTTTTACTTATTGAATAGTTTCATAGCATCTTCCATACAAAATGACAACATCATCTGACATCTGTTGAAAATAACCAAAGCTTTTGGTCATGATGACGTCACACTAGTTACGGTGGTTTTCGGGGTATCTTGAAAAATTAAAACTTTGTGACATTTATTTTAACTATTAAAACTAACTTTAAAAATAAAAATAAATATGCAGTTATTTAAGTTAGAAGGTCATTATTCATTTAAAAAAATTAAAAAAATTGGACTGGAGTTCCTTATTGAGGGATTCCCCGCAAAACATAAATGAAAAGGGTTGCCAACCTGGCAGATTTTTAATTCCCTAGTTTTTTTATTTGAATAATAAAAAAACATGTTACGTAATGCACCTCCCGCCCCGGTAACGCGCAGTAGCATTTTACTAGACCCCCATCCCCCCAAATTGCAATACGTAATACTTGAACAGCCCTTAAGGACTCAGAACCACTGGAGCATTTTTGGCCGATTTGAAAAGCGAGCGCCCACTGGCCAAAACACAGCCAATTTTAAGACATATTTTAAAACATTTAAATATTTTTTTTAAGTGTTGCGATTTTTGGATTATCACAAGGATAACTTGGTAGTTTCATAGGATAAAAAGAGATGTCTTCCATCTCTTTTTAATTTTTGATATTGACATTCCGCTAACCGAAATTATTGAATTCTTTTTCTCACGAAACATTGATCATGTATCTACATAATATCAAAAAATGTATGTATGAATTTAAATTTATATCTGCACGAGGGACTTAGACAACATACAGAAGTCATAATATTTAATATTCTTCAAATAGGTACCACCGCAATTTTAAAGTAAATGATACACAGAATAATTAACACGTTTAAATTCAAAGACTTCTTTATATATTTTTTATGAATCCTAAAAATGTGGGATAAACGGTCAAAAAGATATATTCAATGGCTTTCTGATACTGTACTATTTCTGCGTATTAAAATTCAGACGTACAATTTTTTGAATGAGGGTGGGTAATTTCCAAGCCAAAAGCTTAAAAATTTCCTAGCGCTCAAGACTGAAATCGATTGTCTTGCAGAACGCTCCAGTGGATATTAAGAATAAAAAAGCTTCACCTGTTCCACAATAGATGTCAGCCGTGGCAGCGCTACTCCTTGTCCGTCTTCCCGAGTCACAACGGAACTTCCCAGTTTTATGAGGAATCTACCGGTGTCCTTCAGCTCTTGTCGACTCTCAAATGTTTTCTCTCTCCTTTGGCGTTTAACATAGCTAGGCAATTCAAGCTAAACAAGAGGTAATCAGTTACTGATTTGACACAATTCAAAGATATTAAACATTTTAATATTAGACAGCTGATACAAGAGAGAAATGGTGTGATTCATTTTCTAGGTTATAAATTATATAATACAGTGCAGTAATAAAAAACCTATTGCAACTTAAGCATTTGTATGAAGGCTGTCAAGTACAGAAAGATAACATGAGATTATTTTTATTTCAGCTGGGTTGTTAAAACAAAAGATTTATAATATAGAAGTTAACAATATGACCTACTTACCAATTGAGCCTGACAAAATGACATGATTCAAGTTGGAAATGATTCCTGTTAATTTAATGCAAAATTAGTGGGGCTGGGGTTCAGATTGCCGGCAAGTTTAGTTACGATAATAATATTGTCAATGTTTGCTATCAGTTTCAAAATCTTTGATAAGATTTTGTCGAGTCGGATTGTCCCCTTTATGTATTTATCAGGTGTCAGTGATGATTTTAAATGACATAATATTTGATAACACATTTGTTGTCTACGAGAACATAGAAAACTAATTTTTTTAGCGATTAGCGAGTCAAGCAAAAATAACCACCTTTTTTGCAAGACAATGCAAGAAAGTGACTTGGACTGCCATCTATTGATAAAAATTATGAACTAATATGATTTGAAATAGAAAACCTTGTAAAATTGGCGGAAATATATTTAGATTTTTTTTTGATATTGCTACTTTGGTTGGACAGGGTTCTAATTTTACTTAGCTTGTTTCGAGATATTGACGTTGAATCTTGTGTAAAATATTTAGTTTAACATATAATCTTGTGCATTACTTTTAACTCTTTTCTATTTTCTATTTTCTACTTTCTATTAGAATTTTTTAAATTCTCATTATTAACTTTCTACCGTAATTTTTTCCAATTTTCAACAGGTTTATATATTAACTTAGTCCATTTGTTAATACTAGACACCACACAGTAACTATATTCCGTTGTTCATCGTGAAGCAGGCAGCCGCCTAGTATGGTGATTTAATGTACTTATCATAAATATGAAAATGTTTTATCATGTATTTTATAAATAAATGCTAATAAGATAAATATTTAAATTTATATTTATTTTTTGACGTGATAACGTCTTATAAATCGATGAACGCCGGCAGCACTCACGAAAAAGTATGACTCATTGTCACGTTCCGCCTGAGCCGAGCGTGCAAGTGAGATTGCGGAACAAGCTATAGAGATGCACGATCGGCCTAAGCGTTCGGCTTGTGACTGTAAAATTCTATGTAAAAGTTTTCTTATGACGTTATCACGTAAAATTATCGTCCGTAAACCGACTTTACAGACAAACAAATTTTTTAAATTTAAGTCTAAGAGATTTTAGTTTTAAATGGAATCTAACTAGAATTTAAATAGAACAAAACTTCCGACGCGTGTTTCTCGAACCACTTTTTTCGAGACGATTGACACGATATCTCAAGTTCTACAACCAATTTACTTGAAATTTGGTGTGAGCCTTCTTAATACTTTGCTCTACCATGCTAACTAAAATTATGACAAAATTTCAATCTAAACTATTTTTTTTTAAATTTGGAAAAGTAAAAGAAACTGTTAAAAAAATGTCTTTTTAGTTCAGACAGCCGCCATTTTGCGATTTTTTTTACTTCTCCTTAGTTCGGGCCACAGCTGCATTAGTTTGGATTAAGATTTTTTTTTATTACTAGGAGAGTTGCAATCGTGTTAACCAGGGCGCGCCATTTTTTTGAGACTCCCTAACACCCTGTAATTTTTTGAATTTTTTCGTTTGATTTTTTTTATGTATTCTTTAATATTTAATAAATATTTGGCAAAATAATGGCTTGTAAAAATTAAATATATATATATTTTTTTGCCCCTGAAAAAATTCCCACAATTCATGCTTCTTCTGATTCTAGACTAGAATACCCCCTTAATTACGGCTTAACGGGATTGTACTTTGAAGAACAATAAAAAAAAAAAATAAACAAAATGGAAATAATAGCAAAAGGTTCAATGCGACGTTAGAACCTTGTAAAATGAAGACTTATGCGAACTTCGACATACAAGAAGTGTCAATGGAAATACAAAACATAATAATATATGCATAAATAAACCTATCAAGATGGCTCTGAAAATTATTTTTGCTATGAAGATAAATAAAATGGCTTTGCATATTTTTGAGAACACAAATTTTAACTTTATCTCGTAATTCAAGATGAAATTTTTTAAATGTTTTGACGATTTTTTTTTAAATGTAATTACTCACCTAGGTATTTTATTTTTGATTACAAAAAAAATTTAGACAGTTTTTTTAAAAATAAGTTTATTAATAAAATAATAATATAAGTACCTACTTACTAAATTAATTATTTTACATTCAAAACCTAGAAACTAGGATTACTTAGCTATTATCAAAAGAGGCAGAACAAAATAGTTTTTCATACATACTTTTATGTTTTAGTTATTATATACTACTTCTAATTATTATTACAAATTTATATTGATATGCCGTTTTACAAAGTACTTACTACACATGTCTAGTTTCAAAACAACAACTAGGGATGGGTTTGCAAATACATGGTGCTAGACCCCGCATTCCGAGTTCTTACTTTTAACATAATCCCCTTAAACACTTTTAATTTTCAATTCCCTCAAAATATAATTTCCTCAAAACATAATTTCCTCAAAACATAATTCCCTTAAACACTTTTAATTTTCAATTCCCTCAAAACATAATTCACTCAACACATAATTCCCTCAAAACATAATTCCCTTAAACACTCTTTAAAAAATATAAATACCCGAAACAGTAATTATATGAAATTCCTTCGATAGAAAAAATCGCAAAACATGCTCCGAAAATTATTATTGAAAAACACATTTTTGTTCTGTTATTTAACATATTAGGTATGAAAAAAAATTACGAACTAAACTATTTTAATGCTACAAAGTCTTGATTATTTACTAGCCGGCGAAATCACTATCTGCTAGTAAACTCGCTCAGTGTAATGATGTTACTAGCTAACTAGAAGATTGTGAACAATCTACGAAAAAAGTTGAAAGGGGGGCTACTTTGCTCGCTACTCGTTAGCGTGAACGGCGGATGGCAAGATGGCGGCCCGCCAACAGCTGATTTCGTAACTGTCAAACTACTGCTTGATCTTGATTATTCGTTGTACAATCTGTTAAGTAGCCGGCAAGTAGCTACTAGCAGTGAGCTAGCTGCGAATATCTCAATTTTCTACAAAATGCCTACAGAATTAGTTCGTGCGGGAGTCGTTATTTTAGCTCGCTCAACTCGCTAGATAGTTCGTTTTTGAGCATGTGGAAAGTTTTATGTGTAATCATCACAATTTTCGCTAAATTATAATCGTTTTTTAACATTGGTGCGTTTCATCTAACATACGTATTTACGTATCTCCCTTTCAAATCCGCTCAATTTTGAACGCTTACTACCGGACCAGGGACATACTTGACTTGTTTTAATCAGCGATTCCTGACATTATTTGAAGTAAAAATTGTTAATGAAATTTTGGTCTCCCGTAACAAAATCAGTAGTTATTGGATCAGTTAGAGGCGGGGTGGGCGGTGGTTGGTACGTTACTCTGCTGAGTGACCAGTGACGACATGTGGTAGAAATTTTTTTGTTTGATTTTGAAGACAAAAAATTGAAAGAAAAAGACGTCTAAAAAGTCACCGGAGACAAAAATTTCATTTACATTTTTTACTCCAAATAAAGTCAGGAATCTCTGGTCAAAGTAAGTCAAGCACGCCCTGTATATAACATATCAGAAATTATTATAAAAAAATCACTTTTAAAGGACATGCTGTAAATTCACCAAATGAAAATTTTTCTAGTGTCTTGATGTAAAACATGTTGTACAATATTAATAAGGAATTCCAATGAAAAATGTTACCACTATAAAATATTTCATAAAGTGCAGCAAAGCATTCCACAACCCACAACGCAAAAAAGTCGATTTCGAATAAAAAACAAACTGAACGTTCCGGCTGACAATACAGAATCCGCCTGGGATTGACAATTATGTGATGTCATCTGATACAAAATTCCATGGCGCCATTTTGGTCCGTTATTACGGGTAAAAAAAAACATAGAAAAATAATAGCTTTGGGCCGTTTACGCGAGTAAAAATAATGCTTTAAAAATATCTTAACTTTTCGTTTTCTAGGTATGTGTGTTTTGGAGCAATCTTTGAAGCATTTTTTGGAGTGATTTTTTTTTGTATTGAGAGAATTTCGTAAAATTATTTTTTCAACTTGGCATCTGAAACGATATTTTCTTAAAAAATAACATATACATACACCCCTCCTTTGAAAAGTCATTAAATTGATGAAAAACAACAATTTGGTTAAATATGTTACACAGGTTCAAGGCTTGTTCAGACTAAGCTAGTAGTTTAGTCGAGTGGCGACTAACTCGCCACTTGACTCGCTGAAAATCGTTCGCATTACTTTCAAGTAGAGTACATTATTGCCCGCAAGATGACAGCGCTTGACGGGCTGCTACAAAGCAAAGTATATTCGCTAATTAAGCATATTGTAATGCTTAAGAGAGATGAAATTTTAGAAGGGGTGGAAGAATAAATAAGTAAAATGAAAATAAATACTTCTTCAAATTTTGCAAATTCAAAATATTGCATTGCATATTCAATTTGCAAAATATTGAAAATAAATAAACTATAGACACGAAAAGAGATTAATAGCAGCATTAATAAATAATTTTAGTGTTACATCTTTGCTCCAATGCCACGACAATTCATAAATGAACTCTGCTAAAACGGCGGGTTTGCGCATGTTAGTGCGCAGGGGCGCGTGGAGGGGATCGCTACTCGCCCAAAAAATAGAACGAAATGGATTGAATCGACTAAAGAGCTGACTAACACACTCTACTAAAATTATGGTGTTCGGACGCGTTTAGTTACTACTATACTCGCCACTCGACTAAAATACTCGACCAATGCGAACGGCTCTAAGGGCTTTTTTTTATCACTTTTAATACATTTTCAGAAGGGTGTTGCCACTTTATTGAGTTGTCATGGAACAATTTTTTAAGATTTTACGTTATTTATTTTTGGGGTGTTATGCCGTGTTGCGCTACCTCCTTCTTTAGCCAACGTTTTGGACAACGTTACAGTATCGTCATCGGGGCAGATGTGTAATAATTTTTTAAGAGCTTAAAAACTTTGTGTTAAAGGGTAGTATGTTATAATGATTCTTGTCGGTAGACATTCGTGTTGCGGGGTCTTAAGAAATGATGTATAAAAAAAATAAAATGCTGGCATCAAATATATTCGGTAAATAATTTTATGTTAAAAAATTATTGAAATTCCTCATTTTTTGAAAAGCAACAATCTCAAAATTCTGTTCGTAAATTTCTTGAGTCAGCTAATTGGCAGCGATTCGTGGAGCCACACTTCACTGCCATTTTCTCCGAAGTCGGAAGCGGCGTGGTTCTTCCCGCTGAGGATCCACTTGGTGGTGAGGAGGCCCTCGACTCCGACCGGACCGCGGGCATGGATTCTGGCAGTGGAGATTCCTACTTCAGCTCCGAGGCCGAAGCGGAACCCGTCCGCAAACCTGGAACTCGCGTTGTGGAAGACGCACGCACTGTCCACGTGCTTCTGGAAGGTAGCTGCCGCCTCAACTGTTAAAAAATATCATACTTTATTAAATAGGCTCGGTCACACAGAGCGATTTCATCACTGATAATTGAATAGTAGTGACGAAATCTTTGAACTCAATATGCGTGAATAGTAGTACTTAATAAGACCAAAAAGGTATTGTGTTGCATGCTACCTCTATTGTAGGTAGGTACCCAATACTGGTCATTCAGTAAGATTATAAGATTACGTAATGATAACTAAAAGAGAATACTTTAGGAACAGCTGGTTAAAGTATTCCAAATCTGTGGAATTAGTGTTTATTTTTTACTCCACTGACGAATTATTTAAACAAAAAGTTGAACTATTCTTAGAGAGATGCTTACGGTCTTCTGTGATAATGACATCAGTGTGGCTGCTTCCAAACTTATGAATATGTTCCATAGCATCTTCCGTACTCTTCACTACCTCAATGCAGCATTCCAAAGACCCATATTCATGCTTCATCGTCTTTGCGGGAGTTGGCCCGAATACCAACAGCTCAGTCAATTTCGGCCCAGCATTAATCTTTACATTTTCATGTTTCAGCATGTTGCATATATCCAGGAAGAATGTACCATTCTTAACCAGGTCTTCATGGATGAGCAAGGTTTCCATTGCGTTGCAAGCAGCTGGATAGTCACACTTGGCATCCTTGACTATCTTCATAGCCTTGTTCAAATTGGCTGCTTTGTCCACGTACACATGACAGATTCCTTCAGCGTGCCCTAAAACAGGAATATGTTGTGATTGCTTCTGGATGCTGCGAACTAAATCTGAAGATCCTCTTGGAATGATGAGATCTATGTGTTTCTCCATACAGATTAAATCGCTTATTTCTTCTCGTGTTGAAATGAGAGCGATGGCGTTTGAGCAACCGACGATTGATAAAGCTTCCTTGACAAGTTCCATGAGAGCTTTGTTAGAATTGATAGCTTCCTTGCCTCCTTTGAGTAAGAGACCATTACCAGAAGCTATTGCGAGAGCTGCTACTTGAGGTAAAGAGTCGGGTCTTGATTCAAATATGACAAGTAGGACTCCAATTGGGACTGTGACCTGTGTGAGATCTAATCCTTCAGCCAGCTTGGTTCTTCTCACAACTCTTCCGACGTTTCCAAGACTGGAGTCTGCAATTTGCTTCAAGCCGACGGACAAACTTCTTAGTTTAGTTTCGTCCAGTGTCAGCCGAGACAAGAGTGGCTTAGCCAAGTTACTGTTCTTGGCTGTTTCCAAATCTTCCAAGTTGGCTTTCAGAATAAAATCCATTTTAGATATTAAGAGATCGGCTAGCGTGTTGACGGCTAGAGCTCGGTCCTCCGGGGAGAGAGCTTGCAGGAGGCGACTGCCATTTCGAGCTGTAAAAGAAAATACATAACATAACTGAAGTGCCGCGTATGAACTGCAGAGAAAACATGAAAAACGATATGTACGAGGATTAAATGAATGTCGAAGAACAGCAGTGGGAAGGTTTGTATTTAAATCATCTAAAATCTAAATGAATGTGTGGGAACTGGGCATGATTCGTTCTGTGTAAGTTCTGTTATTATGCCATCATAAGCCAGTTCTAAAAAAACTAAAATAATCGCAAAACTTGAATAGAACTTACACAGAACGTAAAAATTAACCTAAAAATTTTGATTGTTAATTTTTTGCTTTTAAATAACCCTTTCTAAGTCAAAGTAAAACTGGCCACAAAAAATACTATTACAATAGTAGTATTGATCAATCTACCTACACATATTATAATTTTAAAAGCAATATTTTAAAAATCTTTACAGAGCGTATCAACGGATACCCTGAGCATGTTTGGAGTAAAAAATGTGGAAATAATTTGGCTGTGCTGTGATTTTTTTTAAATGCTCTGAAGCAGTGCGACGAAAAAACGCTTACCGAGTCTACAACACATCCAGAACATCTGAAAACAAAACAGCATACAACAAAATGGCAAAGGAAACCAAGAGGATCATAAATAGGTCAAAATTCGAGCACGACCTGCAGATCAGCAAAAAGCTGGCTGCATGCCAGTGCAGAAACGGACGGTCCGCATTGATGGTCAATGCGTCCTATCAATCCCTCCCACTGCGGTGCAATGCGATGTTCCAAGAAAGTCCTGCTGGAGATGCCAATAGGTCTCCCTCAATCAGTCTCTCCCGATCTGGCCTGCCACGCAGTTGGTGGGCGGAGGCATCCGCCATCAAGATCCAGACAAACCTCCCCCTCCCATGAGCCCAGGAACTCCTGCTAAGTCACCAAACGCAGCGAACCACTTGGGGTGACCTGTGGCAGAGGTTTTGGCTATCCAGTAAATGGTTCTCAGGGCGGGGGGTACGCACACGCGCCTCCCAAATATGTCCAGGAATCGCTGGTTTAAGCCTTACGGGTGCGTGCGATTTCAATATGTTCTTAAATCTTATGTTTATTATCATCATCATCAGCCATTTACTAACCGTTCTCAGCGAGCAGCTCCGTGGAGGCCATGCCACCCCCTTCGACGTTTGTGAAGAAAGTGCCAACCTTACGGCCGCTGATGATGGTTTTGATGGCCTTCTCCTGCATGCCGTTGCAGATCACCACACTCACCCCTCGGTTAAGTGCCCACGTGGCGGCGGTTACCTTAGAATCCATCCCTCCTGTTCCCACCTAAGGAACAAACAGGACATACATTTTAATTGAGTATCTGTAGAGTCCATTAATTCCAATGTGAAATTACACCAACTGGAAATATAAGTAAAAAAAAACCTAACCTAACCTAACATGTTTTTTTTTTAAATGTGAACATTATTTAGCACATTTAAGCGAAAATTTAAAACAAAAATAGTTTTTTTTTACTTGTGTAATTCCAGTATGTGTAATTTAAGAAAATGGAATTCCATCCATGTGTAATTTCGTGTAAGTGTAATTCTATCGATGTTTAATTCAGTCCGTATGTAATTCTGTACATGTGTAATTCTGTGCACGTGTAATTGTGTCATTGTGTAATTCTGTATGTGTAATTCTGTCTGTGTAATTCTGTATTTGTATAATTCCGTCCATGTGTAATTCTGTCCATGTGTAATTCTGTCCTCGTGTAATTGTGTCATTGCGTAATTCTGTCCAAGTGTAATTCTGTATTTGTATAATTCCGTTCATGTGTAATTCTGTCCACGTGTAATTGTGTCATTGTGTAATTCTGTATATGTGTAATTCTGTCTAAGTGTAATTCTGTATTTGTATAATTCCGTTCATGTGTAATTATGACCAAGTGTAATTCTGCCAATGCGTAATTCTGTCCATGTGTAATACTGCCCATGTGTAATTTCGTCCAAATGTAATTCTTTCCGGGTGTAATTCTGGTAGTAAAGTATTGGTGTGTTAAATTGACGCCTGTGTATTTTCGTTCTTACAATAGGTACTTGAAAGAATGTTCCTACCGTTGATTTGTTGCCAAACTCGATGATGCTGGGGTCATTAGAGGAGTAGGTGTGCATCATCTTGGCTCCGTCCATCCAGGGCGGCTTGTTGTAGATACCGTCCACGTCGGACATCAGGATTAGCAGGTCAGCGGAGAACTCTGCAGCCATCATGGCTGAGAGACTGTCGTTGTCTTTGATGATGATGCCCTGAAAATCCAAACACTTTCGCACTCTGCTAAAAATAACTTTTTTTTTTAGATTAATTCCACACAGGAGGCCATGACGAAAATAATTTCCCTCAGGGCCTATATCATCTGGGATGCTGTGTAGAGGGTCTTTTTGAGGAGAGAAAGGAATGAACATTGGTCTTGAAAAGACTCATGTTGTAGGAGAGAGGAAACACAGAGGTCGGCAAATCGTTCTATATCCGAGCTGTTGAACTCAAGAACTAGTCGAAAAAACGACCCGTTCGCATGTGACAAATGTGCATACGTTGTACAACCGTGTACATACGTTGGGCGCGCGTTTGGCGTGTCTCCCGACTTTGCACCGGTGCCGAAGGGATCAATGATGCTAGTTCCTCAGAGCATCTTCCATTAAAATACCGGTAGAACAGGGATAGCATTCCCACCCGACGCCTGTGCTCTAAATATTGCAATCCGTTCGTTAAGGGGGGAGAATGTTCGTGTTAGTATTAGAAGGTCTTCATTTCAATCAATTTACTTTAGTAAGAGTTTTATTTATAGGAGTTTTAGCTATCATCAGCAGAGTTTTAAGAAAAATCCAATTAATATTATGATTCATTTTTTATTAAAATGCTTACCCTTCTTGTAGGAGAACCTGACACTTCGGTCTCATCGGTAATATGCATCGGTGGACTGACGGCGTCGTTGGTATTGACAATAGGCACGATGTTCAGCGAGATCAGCTCGGACAGGGTAGCGAACAGGTTCTTCCTGGTTTGCGGGTTGTAGAAGTCGGGCTTAGTCACCAGGACCTGGGGAACACAACGCACATTAGCCATCAACAAGAGAATTTTAGTAGAATTCAAGAGAAATCAGCTGTAAGCCGTAACTAGCCAATCACCTATAAAGAAAGTTTTAATATCAATACATATTTTCCAAACCTACAGAAATATTGCTCTTTACTTGTAACGTGACCAAGCGTTGCTAACATAGAAACCAAAAACAAATTAATGTAATAATTTCTTTTCCCTCAGAATCTTAGATATTTATATTCCGTGTTGTATTTGGGATCTATTAAAAAAAATTGTGTGTGCTAAATTCACGTCATTCTATTTATGTACTGTTGATTTAGAATTGAGTGTTTATTTCATACTATCAATTCATTTAATATTCAATGGGATTTTGTGTAAATTTAATGTTATTCTATTTATTATGATTATTTTGACGTGATAACGTCTTATAAATCGATGAACACCGGCTGCATGCACGAAAAAGCATGACTCATTGTCACGTTTCGCCTGAGCCTAGCGTGCTAACGAGAGGGCGGAACGAGCGTTAGAGAGGCACGATCGGCCTAAGCGTTCGGCTTATGACGCATCAATGCAATTTTTCATCAATGTTTTCTTATGACGTTATCACGTAAAATTATCGTCCGTAAACCGACTTTACAGACAACCAATTTTTTTTGGGTTTTTATGCCATGTTGCGCTTCCTCCTTCTTTAGACAATATTTTGAACAGCGTTACTCAATTCAATTATTGATTTTATTAAATTATTATCATTATTTAAAAAAAAATCATTTTTCAATTTTTATTTTTCTAATTTCGTTTTCTAATTTTGAAAATCACCCATTTTAAATGATTTTTTGTTAAAAATATTATATTGTAGGTGGATACTTTATCGCTCGTCTGAATTCTTAAAATAATATAAGTAAGATTTACAAAATTTTAAGAAACCCCCGACACAAAAAAAGGCTAATAACATTGAAAAGCCTGAACAGATTTTCATGAATTTTAGCTATGAACCATCTCTATTACGTCAGCTTTCAAACAAAAAAACTGCATCACAATCAGTTCATTCGTTTAGGAGCTACGATGCCACAGACAGACAGACAAACAGACAGACAGATAGACACACAGACACGTCAAACTTATAACACTGCTCCTTGCGTCCGGGGTTAAAAACAAATATTTCCGTTTGAGACTGACATTTAAATTCAAAGCAGAGTTGAGTAACCAGATTTCACGCAGGACGCAGCACAGACAACCGAAATTAGTATGTTCGATGATGAAAGGCAATTTGGAAAGTAATACAATTGATATTTATTGTCATGGTCTAGCGGTAAGAATGATCACCAAATACCAATATCCTGTGCAATGATCACCAAACTGATCTCTCAGTGCATTTAGTTTCGACTCTGTTAAAGCATCCAATGATCAACTGTAGTGATCTCTCAGCGCTTTTAATTCGAATCTACAATGTGCTTGTGCAGTAATTACCGAGAGCTGTGTCCCTCAAGATTTTAATATCGATTCACCATAATATCGTATCAGAGGAATTATAGGGGTAAGTCAGTCCTTACAATTATCCAATGTTCAGCACCTCCCACACAATTGTGTCAACTTGAAAAATTTATAATTATTGATCCATATAATTACAGTCCACAAATTGATTCGCAGAGAATTTATGTCACTTAGCAAGAATATGAATTTGTTTGTCTTACCTGTGCAATTTTGACTCCATATTGAGAGAACATAGCCTCATAGAGTGACATGAGGCCAGACTGCCCCACGGCTGCAGCAGCGCGAGGTTCCAATATACTGAATGCATCCTGAAATTATAAATAAAAAATATTATGAATAACCAAATTAAAAAAAAAAAAACAACAATGTACATGATGAAGTCGTTTATTTGATTTATACAATAAACAACAGTCAAAGGGTTAACATAAAACATTAAAAAAATCGCAAAAACTCGACTGTTGCGAACTACTTAGTGTAGTCAATTTAAGAGTACTCGACTCATAAGGACCTATTTCAATTTCAATGCCACCTTTTTCTTTTAAATTTTAACCAAATGTAAACCACCATAATGACAGAAATTATTTTCTACAACCTGTTGTTAATAATAACTCCTGGGTAAGAAAATCTTAGTTTTATATACCCAATGTATGCATGCGTATACGTTTGTGTATGTATGTTATGTTTGTGTGTATGTGTTTATAGGATTAATATGTTTTAATATGCTAATTGTGTATTAATATGTTCATGCACGCATATTTATGTACCCGTCTCAGAACAGACATCGTCTAGTGAGACGGGTTACAGACTTTTCTTGTATTATATTGTTACTGTAATAAACGCCCGGGTTGCCGGCAATTAAAAAAAAAAAATGTAAAAGCCCCACGGGCATATACAAGAGTTAATAATTAAATACGTGAAAACAAGTACAAATAAATAACAACCGTCCAATAACAGTGCAAAAATAAAACAATTTGTAAAAAAAAAACAATAACAACAACAACAACGATAATAATAACAACAACAACCAAAACAAAAACAACAAAAACAACAACCACAACAACAACCGCAACAACAACCACAAAAACAACAACAAAAACAAAAAAACAACAACAACAATAATAACAACAACAACAACATCAACAACAACTAAAAACAAGATAGGTACCTAAAATAAAATTTGGGTAAAGTTAAAGCAAGAGATTTCTTAAATTTTGTAACTATCGCTTTATTCGGTATCTTTCCGCTACAATGGATATTATAATATAATAGTCGAACATTATCACAAGTTGTTGGATCTTTGGAAAGGAATATGAAAAGTTTCGGAGTTTATTAGTAGACGATGATTGTTATTGATTTTGATTGTGGCCAAGATGGAAGATTCTCCACGATTATTTATAAATTTTGATATCATTTTAGTCACGATGCCGACGTCCATTTAATGTGTCTATATTTGAAATATTTTTGTCTGATATAGTAATAGTGTCTTATAGTGTTAGTGTACTTAATCAAAACATTTCGAATCACAATGACTGTCAAGATTTTGCTTAACTATTTCGATCTTAATTATTCCTACGTGACGTGATGTTTATTTATTAATTTGCTAAGTTATTATTCGTAATTACACAGATTACAGATTAATATGTCTAGATAAGGTAAATTGACAGATTAATATGTCTAGATAATGTTATGCTCTAAGTTGGTGGAGAAAAATCTTTCGATCAAAATACTTGTGAACGATGCCGTATTCTTCTTTCTTATGGTAGGGAGGTCAGAGGGGGACACCTAGGTCTGCGAGCCAGTTTAGGGCCTTAGGCGTTGCCCTGCGGACCTCATCAATCCCGCTGGGGAATGAATGGAGCGGGCATTCGTTGACCACATGTTCGGCGGAGGCTGAGAACGGCCTGAAAGATCAGGTCATTCTTCACCGCCACGGTGTCAAGCAATGTGCCGGCGACCTGCAAACGTGTGGGCTTCACCGCTGCAGCTTCACCGACCTTCATCACCCAACATCACCTCCGTGCATCAGTAACATCTTCATCTACATCACTTCTGTTACCTCTTCATTGACCTTTGCTACGTAACCCTACAATAAACGACTCGATTTACTACACCGACTGCTCACCTTTTATTCCGTCCCGTATAGCCGCAACCAAAGTCCGTTTCCTCAACACTACCTATTTCAGTACCCTTTAGATTGTATTTTTATTAGATTAAATGCACTTTACAGATAAGTCGTTGGCACCCACCTGCACATCACGTAACAAAGATGAAGATAAGTGAAGTTAAAAATTGATATAAAAGCCAAGGGCCAAGCCAACTCACAACTAGCAACACTTGAATGAAACAAGCTGAAATATGACGTACCTACTCGTGCGAAGTTACGATGGACGGAATAAACAATATTATTTTATAAAATCACAACAACTGGAAGAGAAGAGAATGGATGGACACATGTGATCCAATATTATGTCTTATGTTAGGTCAGATTTTGAAAACTTTGTTTACAACAAGGTTAAACCTACCTCACATACCTAGCACACCAACAAACCTACCTTACATACATAGTTCTTTCATCAGGTAGTTTTATATTTTACGTGATTTTGATGATGACATTTTGAAGTGAAAACTTCTATTTTTTTTATTTGTTTCTTTTTATTTTATCTATCTATAAACATAGGGTTTTACATAGGGTTTAATTGATGCCTGTCTCACTAGGATATACCTGTGTTGAGACAGGCTTAGAGATACATATTTAAAATTACAGGAATATTTTAAGTTACGTACAAATTCAATTGAATACTATAAAAATGGAAAGGTGATTGGAAGTGTGGGTAAATACTTTAAAGAGAGTTATGTAAATGTAGGAAGAGATGATGTACAGTGAATAGTAAATCCCGTCAAATCTATTTATGGGATTGATTAATTAATTTGACATGATTCTATTTTTAAATTATTTTACATGGATTAGGTCGTATGCAAATTGTTTACTGTCTATTTATGATTTACTTTACAGATGTTTGCAGTAGTGTGGCGTCCAATACTTACAATCCATTTCTTTAGCGGCGTTGAGAGTGATTCGAATACGAATGAAACGGAAACCACGTGGATACCTAACGCCTACTATGGTTTGCGCCCTGGAGGTTTTTACTAGCGGCAGGCGCCGCGGTTCGGCTCTGTGCTGGCCCTGACTAACTAAAATACAGCTTTAGACACTTGTAAATTGATGTTACCTAATTTCGCCGCCTACGAAATAAACAATTTCTTCAGAAACTCGAACATTAATTAGCATAGCGAAATAAAAAAAATTTCAACAACACCAGGCAAGGCTGAGGTATTCAGAATATGGTCATATATTGTTTATTCACATATTAATCATGGGTTATTAAGATAATAATAATAAAGTTTGTTTACTTCTCTGGTGTGGTCCTTGGGAGAGAGAGTCTCCCTCATAGAGAGCGACATGAGTAGCTCCTGGGTCAGTTTCTGCTTGCCGAAGGCCACCGCGCCGCTGGTTATCATGATGCACTCCCGGCCCTCGGTCTGACACTCGGCTACCTGGAAAAATTCAACAAACATTCCTTTAAATACACTGTGACGTTGAAAGACATCGAAATATATTGATGGACGTTGAAAAACATTGATAATCATTGAAAGACATCGAGGGACGTTGAAATACATTGATAATCATTTAAAGCAGGACTTCCCAACCAGGGGGGCATGCCCCTCCAGGGGGGCGTAGAGAAATGTCAGGGGGGGCGTAATAGGTACGTTTGCATTTCCGAAAAAAAAATCTATTTAACGCGTAGGTAAATTAACTTTTCCGAATTTCTTGTTAATCCGAAAGTTGCTTCTCTTGCTTTGAAAATACGTATTCCATATCGTCCACTTATTTATGCGAGACAGGTTTTTCAGCTCTTGTTTTAAATAAAAACTAAACAACGAAATCACCTTGCCGACCATAGCAATTTAACCATAGCTCTAGCAAAGACTGAACCCAGAATCGACCAACTGGTACAGAGCATGCAAGCTCAAGTAGGTATCTCATTAGTACTTTAAAAGTTTTTGTTTATTTGTTCTAAAATTACTTCGAAAGTTGTTAAACATTATCTAATCATAAGAATATAATTTAAATAAAAAAAATAATAATAGAATAATATGTTTAATTAAAAGAAAATTAAGAAATGTAAATGTAAAAGTTATTAATGATTAAAAGTGTACCTACTATTCTATTAAAGATCCATAATAAATAAATATGTTGTATCTGTATTGTAAATATTTGAAATTCAAATAAATAATTTAGTTAATGTAAAAAAATATATTTCTTATTTTTGTTGAAACTTAATTAAGGGGGGGATGAAAATATTTTTTTTTGGTTAGCGGGGGCTCGGCGAAATAAAGGTTGGGAAACCCTGATTTAAAGAGACATTAAGGGACAACATACATTGATAAAATCATTGAGAGACATTGAGGGATGTTGAAATACATTGATAATCATTTAGAGAGACTTTAAGGGACGTTGAAATACATCGATAATCATTGAAAGACGTTGAGCGATGTTGAAATTCATTGATATTCATTGAGAGACATTTAGGGACGTTGAAATACAATGATAATCACTGAAATATGATAATAATAATAATTTTGAAATACATTGGAAGGATTATTCGAGACATCGATATACATTGCTAGACGTTGAAAGACTTAAGGGACATTGATAAACAAAGATAGACATTTAAAGATATTGAAACACGTTGAGGGACATTGAAATGAAACACATTGAAAACACTAAAAGTTTGAAAGACCTCGAAAAACACACTGAAATGCATTGATAAACACTGAAAGTCATTGAGAGATGTCGAAAGACACATTGATGAACATTGATGAACATTGAAAGACATTGAGATACGTTGAAAGAAATTGAGGGACATTGATAAACAATACATTGAAATACATTGATACTGTAGATCTTGAAATACTTGGGATGCACGCGACGCGTTGCAATACTCATTTCTATAAGGGATAACTTATAGAAGCTAATTGGAATATATACTCAAACAAGAAGGTAATATCAATAACTAGGAAAAAAAACATGAGTTCCGCTTAGGAGGCCTTGAGGAAAATAATTTGCTTCAAGGCCTATGTCATGATTGGGGATCTAAGTGGAAGGCCTTTTTTGGAAAATAAGGAAAGAAAAAAAAATAGATTGATAAAACTGATGGATTGTAATGAAGTAGCACTAGCTCAATTGGAAGAGACGGTGGTCTTGGTAATACTAGAGACTCTGGGTTCGAATCCCTGTTGCCACCGTTACGTTTTTATTGTATGTGTCTTTGTCTGTTTTGAATTTTCATTGAGGGTTATATTATCTTCTTCAATGAATAAACATTTAAATACATTGATACACTGGAGAGACATTGAGATACGTTGAAAGACATTGTAGGGAAATACGAGAGACACAGAAAAAACAAGATTTTCAAGTCACTTTAGGAGAAAAACACTCCGGACGACAAGTACTTTGAATTTCTTTACATCCATACTAATATTATAAATGCGAAACTGCTCGAGTTTGTTTATGACCTTTTCACGCATAACACAATATAAAGACTTTAATAATTCTTTCACCAATATAAAGCTAAATTATACGCGCAGACTACAGGTTGTATATGATGGTAAGCTCTGGCGTTATGAAATTATAAATATTAATATATTATATTTGTTATACGTTTTCTGTCGCTAACAAAAGCGAGTTTTTGCTAACGTCAGAAAAAAATCTTTTCTATGGAAACAATTTTGATATATTTTTGGGCTCTATGCTGGTAGATACTCAGTCTACTGGTCAGCTACTACTGCAGAAAATTCAAATATTAGAATTCGTTTTTTTTTTGGACAAGCTTGGAATAAATGAGAATTCTCCTATATTAAAAATATAATTCGTAACGATTATAAAGACTGAATGACAAATAGAGTATTTTTTTATTATATTAACGAACTTCCAAATATTAAAATAAAAATAAAAATCCGAAATGTTTGTAAGCGTATAAATTCCGAACGAATGAACAAAATTGGATAAGTAATTCTTTTTTTCTTTGAGCTATAGCATTATGAAATTTAGGTGGTAGGCGAGATGTTTGAAAACTGAATGTAAGGGAATGAATATATGGAATGCGGGAGGGGATGGGGGTGGGGTAGGGGGGGAGATAATTGATAAGTGCAAGCGCTACAGTAATTTCCCGTAATACCATGCGAGCGAAGCCGCGGGGAAAAGCTAGTATATGTATATTTGCTTCCTTGCTTGTTTGTTTGTTGGTTAAATATAGCTACATTAAGCATAGGAAATGTTTGAAACGTTCAAAATATCTTCTTCCTACCCTCGCGAAGGTTTCTGGATTATTACAACCACTTGACAATACACCTGAAATTTTTTTTAATCATTACAAAAACCCTTTCGAAACAGTCACAATTTGCGAATGAAGTTTTACAAATCATCGATTGTTCAATCTAAATTCAATTTTCGAATAAACTCTAAAAATAATGAATTTAATTGAAGTACTCTGAAGTAGTATATATATATTTTAAATAGGTACCTATGTTAGGTACCAAGTTTGATTGATTGTTCTAATAATATACAAAAATGAATGTTTTTTCCATGATGAATTGTACCTTTTATTTCTTCCCTAGTTGGAGACCGGCTCGGTCCCAGTTCTAAGGTCTTAAAGGTCCCGCTTGCAAATTAGAAAAGAGTAATCTCATTTTATAAAACAACGGGTTTAAAAAATACCAATATCACAACAAACGAAGCGATAGTGTGTTACACAATTACACTCTTAGTTACCGACTGAGCGAGAACTGCTTTATCATATAGCAAGTAATTAACAGATATGACAGCAGGGTTTAGTCAAGCTCCGAACCTAATGCTTTTGCGGTTTTACAGAGGGATGTGGTAATTATTTTTTAAGAATATTGCTTTTTTAAACAATAAGCAGTTTTTCTTAGCAAACTTCTACGATTTTATCTCGATTTGATTTGCCAAGGGAGTGTGTTTGCTTTGAAAACTTTGCGAAGTTAGTCAATTTGTAGGGTTGATTTCTGACATTTGTTGCACGCCATGAAAAAGTACAAAATGTGCAATTTTACAATGATGATTTCCCAACTGCGTCGTACGCCATGAAAAACCACAAAGAACAACTCGTAAAACATGTTGGTTCCCAAGCTGTATGCCTTGTATTCGTATAATTATAGGATTTTATGTAACTTTATTACACAGCCCCTAACCTATTAGCTTTACTGAAGTGCATAAGATAGGGAAGCAAAAAATAAGCGCTATTTAATAATCTTGGTACTTATTTATTGTAAACAATGCCACGTTAAATTCATGTCCACTGTTGAATTCGACAGCCCCCAAGGTTTTTAGTTTTGTAATGTGAATACTGCTCAAGAGTTCCATCCGCGTCCTTCTGGGGCCAGTGAGACTGACATCCCCAATTGTGAAATGATGTGAGGCAAAAGTAGTGGGGAGGGGAAGGAGATGGGGAGGATGAAGGTGGGGAAGGACTTGGCGATTCAGATCCGGTAACCAAACACGGCTAAAGCCGTTTCAAGCAACTTTTCAATTCTGAATGGCGGTTTACACCTGGGCGATACAGAGAGTATATTCCAACAAACATACCTACTATATATTATTTTAAATGAATGAATTGTGAAATTATTCAAATAAAATTTATTTTCGCAACCTGGGATTCGAACCCGCCACCTTCTGATTGCTAGTCGAGAGAATTATCCGAAAAACTCTCGACTCTTTTTGACTCTGCGCTCAAACAGGCGGTCCGTTTGATAGATTTCCCTATCTCAAAACGGATTGTAATCTTTGGAGCACATGCGTCGGATGGGAATGCTGTCCTTGTTCTACCGCTATTTAAATGGAAGATGTTCCGAGAAACTAGCGTCATTGATCCCCTGGGTAACGGTGCATAGTCGTAAAACAAGTCAAACGCGCGTCGTATGCACGGTTGACATTTGTCACATGAGAACGGGTTCTTACTGCAACTCGCTCTTGAGGACAACAGTTCGGCTTTGTTTCCTCCCTCCTACAATATGGGTCTCTTCAAGACCCAAGGTCACTGCTTCCTCTCCTCATAAAGACTCTCCAAATAGCACCCCTAAAGATAACATTAAGCCCTGAGGGAAATTATTTTTCTCAAGGTCTCATGTGTGGAGTTAAGATGAAACCGGGGAGAGTTTTGTCCATGCAAACGTATTCACCAATTTACTCTCTGGATTTTGATGCTACTGCAATTATTTTTTAATATAATATAGATATCGACAACTTGCATGTCAGTAGGTTTTTTTTGTTGATAAGTTACTTATTAAGTTAGGATACCTTCAAATTAAATCGTTAAAATTGCAGCGTTTGAACGCCATCAATAGGTTCAGAATACAATTCAGAGAATGCATTAAAAAAAAGCAAAACATACAGACCTACGAGTATTTTCTTCTCCTACAGTTAGTATAAATACAATACATATAATGCGATAGTTACAATAGGGTATTATCCAAGGTGGACATTTTTTATTACGAACTTAGCAAATATAAGGGGTACATAAAAGAGTATTTCTCTGATGTTTCATGAATACGTTTTGTGAATATGTTTTTCATTTTTCTATCGTTTAAACATTTAATTCTGTTATGATTTGATTTATATGTACAACCTGGCTTTTTATGGATACCAATGTATTGATATTTTTATGTTTTATGTAAATTTTGTTTTACACAATCTTTTGTTTTATATAATTTTTGGTTTCATTTTCATTTATTACAAATTTTATTATTTCTATTTTTTTTATTGTGCTGTTTAATCAGAGGTAAAGTCACAAGGAGGAAATCCTTAATTGGTTTTATTTTGGCTATACAAACAAGTACAAACTGAAAAAATGTAAACTGTCGATTTCCAGAAAATAAATAAATAAATAAAAAAACTTGAAAATCGATTCCATTTTGGAGGAGAAACATGGGGAATACAATTTTTTATGATTTTATTTAGATATTTTCAGCCTTATGTGCAATTAATAATTGTTGAAAGATTTATATAGCGCCATTTTCGAGAGAAACTCACCTGTAGGGGGCAGTTGTCCTAATCTCTCAGTATTGGGAGTAAGATCGACAGTGACAGCAACAGTTTGGTAAAATATCTATTGTTCAAATTTCTCGACGACCGGGTTTCCTCTTAGCGTAAAAAAAATCAAAATAGTACAGCACGCCGATAACTACAAAATTATAATTTCAAAATAGTACAGCACGCCGATAACTACAAAATAGTACAGCACGCCGATAACTACAAAATTATAATTTCAAAATAGTACAGCACGCCGATAACTACAAAATAGTACAGCACGCCGATAACTACAAAATAGTACAGCACGCCGATAACTACAAAATATTATAATTTCACAATTTTGGATCCCGATCTAAGCCGCAAATCATTTTAAATTACTAAAAACGGTCTTCAAAACTTTGGTGACCGAATTATAATAATCCAATTCCACATGTTTTGTTTCTAAATTCTGGGCGCACAATTTAACACTGTTTTAAAATGGCTCAAGTCCCTTTTAAACAGGGCAGTGTTAGGTTTGACATGTATCTCCCAGGGCTGCGCCAAATCCCTTAATGCCTGGCTTATCCATTGTTTATAATTCCTGCCTTTGGCCGAAGCCATCATCAATCTTAATCAAGGGATAATCTTGTCGCATATAAAACTCAGCCACGCCCTGCCCGGTACAGTAGGGTAATACAGCAATGTACTTATTTACAAATTTCGGAGTCGAGCTTTCGGACTTAAGCTTTTTACAAGACCTCTTGTAACACGGCTGGATTGCTGTTTAAGCTCAGGGAAAATTGTTTTTTTTTTTTTTTTTTACATTAACTCCGCACAGGAGGCCTTGAGGAAAATAATTTCCCTCAGGGCTTATGTCATCTTTGGGTACGCTGCGTGGAGGGTATTTTTAGGAAAGGAAGGAGAGGAAGTTCTGGGAAGGAAAAGGTATGGGGGTGGATACGAATCCAGTGTGTCCAGGAGTGACGGGCATATGAATCCATCCCTCTGACCGTGGTGAAAGACGATGTTCCGAAAGAGTCCTGCTGGAGAGGTCAAAAGCCGAAAGGTCTCCCTCAACCAGTATCTCCTGATCCGGCCAGCCACATAGTTGGTGTGCAGACGCATCCACCACCAAGACCCGGACAAACCTCATGAAAATTGATGTAATCTATAATACTATAAATAACAAAACGATCGCGGTATTTTAAAATGACCTATAACGGTATTTATTTATTTATTTATTTATTTCTATACATTACAGTATTTACCTTTATAATTTTATTATGTTGGGTGTAAGGTAGGTTTGTGAAGGTGAAACTGTGGATAGGTATTGTTGTATGTTTCGTGAACACCTCACTAGGAGAACCTGTGCTGAGGTGTTTACGTGTTTATTTATGTTTATGTGTGACAAGTATTTATGTGTTGTAATATAAAGTTTTATATGTATTTTTTTTCAAATTTTAACAGTTATTGTACATTGGTTATATAGAAGAGAAAAAAAAAAGTATTTAAAGTATTATTATTATTGTTTATATTTCATCTAATTTAATTATTTTTTAAAAGTAAAGACAGGTCAACTATTTCGCCATTGGCCGTGCAGTGTTGTGAGGCGGGACTGAACAATTTTTTTGAATAGGATTGTAGACTAAATTCTCCAATAGCGATCAAAAGTTATTCGTTATGCGCCTCTACAAATGAAAAATTACCCTTCGTCTCTACGAACTTCATCGAATGTTTCATTTAGACGTATTCTGGAATGTCGAAGGGTTGAAGAGATGATTATATTAGCAGCCCTGCGAATATTGCGTATGTTTCTTAAATTGTTGACGTTTCTATGGTGTGATTTTGAAATTACGAACGCACTTTCTTCGAAATGGCTGGCTGGCTGGCGGATATATTACTCAAAACCAACTGATATTCATCCGCCGAAAACAAATGCAAAGCTGCTAACACCTGCGAAACGACGTTGTTAAACCTAAAATTCCTGTCGAAGTCTTCGTCTGACAAATTGTCGAAAAAATCTACCCTCTGGTGAAAAGTTCTTGTTGCTCTTAAAGCAGCTGCGTCAAGTCGCTCTACATTATGTATTGCAGCCAACATCGCAGATAAATCAACAATTATATGGAACCTTTACTTTGTAAAAATTTACGAAGCCTGTCCTTCGAATAGTGCGCGGAAAACAATTTTAGGTTAGGACCAGTACCTAATAGATTTTGACAATTTTACCGCTATGGATTGGTTTGACCCACTCGTTGTTTGATTGGAACTTTTGATGGTTGGCGCCAAGGTTTGTACCTTGACTAATGTACGAGTATGTACTTTTGAGGGCGATTGCATTCGACCCGGATTGGAAAATTGGATCCCTGGGACATCCCTGACTTCTTCTTTTATCAACTTTCACGTTAAAATACAATTTTTTCTCAGCACACTTCACACTTCACACAGAACTTCAGGAACGGATAAAGTCCATTATCCATCGAGAAGCTGGAATTTGCTGCATTTTGTTTCTGACCAATATAAAATAATTCCCCAAAGAGAAACTACAAAATGCACCTTGAAGATTTAACTTGGCAGCCTCCGACGAAATATTCCAGTTTATGATATGTCAATGTTGGCAACATTTATAATGATAGAAACAAATATAAAAATTTTGTAGTATTTGAAATGCGTTTCACTTTTTGTGAATATAATTTGCCTTGCTAAAATGAATAGAGAGAATTTTTTTTTACATAAATTTCAAACTATCAAGTAAATCATTTAATTTCGATTGTGTAAAAATACCTTTCTGAAATATTATATAATTTCTATTGTTGAAAAATACAACCGCACCTACTACTAATATAACTCAGTATTTTGGTCCCCAACCTACAAAATTCACATTAATAACATTGAGCGAATTCAAAGAAAATTTCTGCGTTCTATCAATTTTAAATTAAATATCCCAGTAGAAGACTTAAAAAACGATTACTTATTAAACACATACATTAGAAGACAGACGTAAAATAAACGACTTAACATTTTTATTCAAAATACTTAACTCAAAATTCGACTGTTGTGAACTCTTGCAACTCTTTAACTTACGAATACCCACAGTAACAACACGACAAAATACAATATTCTATAGCAGCACTCATAAGCGTAACTACATTGCCCACTCTCCGATACAACGACTTCACACCATGGGAAATAAATACTCGGGTGATGTTGACATTTTCAATACAAACAAAACACATCCTGTAAACCTATAAAATAGCTGTATTTTACTGCTTATGTTTATGTGTTCGTAAGACTTGTTGTACGACTTTTATCTAATGTAGTTTTATTTTTATTATTTCCTTAGTTTCAAAGTATCTGTCAAATTAAAATTACACAACAAATCATATAAAAGCCCTCTGGGCGTTAAATAAATAAATAAAATTCTCAGTACGTATTGCAACCGATGAATTTATTCCGCCGTTCTTATGATAGTTGGTAAATTGCCAACAAAATTTATGTCTTGTCGGGATTGGAAAAATTTGAAAATTTAACAATTTTCAAATTTTTTTACAGTGCGACAAAATAATACGACAAAACAACTCTAATGTAATGAAAATGATTATTTATAAAGTCTTTGCTTGGCAACACTAGAAGAAGTTCAGATCCGAAAATGTATCTTGCACAAAGCCACAACTCCGTGTATTTGGATGAGATAAATTGAAAGTTCAACCCTCAGGGAAATAATTTTGAGCACACGGAAACCTTCACAGAAACCAAGCCTTTGAATTCGTTCTGGTTCTCCTCAGAGAATTGTCATTCCTTCGTAGAACTCAATGCAACATAAAATAAAATATATAAAAAAAAACTGCACCAAAAACATTAGTTACTTTAGGCATGTTCATAAAAGTCTAATGATTTTATCCACAAATATATAGTTTTTCCAGTAAATCAAAAATCTCTGAAAATGTTTATGAACTTTTCAGTAGTCCCAAGTAGTGCACGTAAGTTTTTCGTTTTTCAATTTCCTTTTGACTTTTACCGTTTTGCATTTTGTCTGTCTATAGATTTGTTGGTGCGTTTACGAAGGTGGCCGTTTTAAGAGGAATATAAACGCTAGAAATATTTCGATTCCATACCATACAAAATTTAAAATCGCGCGTCGTATTTGCACGAGGCAAGTAAGCGAAAAAGTGGTTTTTATTTATTTTGTGCATAATTTTATAAGAATGAAAAAAAGTTGGTACATACAAAACCTCAAAAATAGTCTTAGCCGTAAAAAGGTATTTTTTCAAAATTCTTTCATAGTGAAATCATGAATAAACATATTTATTAGTGGTTAACGCTTATATTTTTTGTTATAAAGAATAATTTTATTGTAATTCCTATACATGAAAAGTTAGTAAAAGCTTCAATTTATCTGTAAATCTTTTATTTTTTGATGTTCGTATTGTAAACCGATTTATCGTAAAGATGAATCTAAATAGGATTTCGCGTATAACTTCATCTTTAGAAGAACGACTGTGCGCCCTTTCTCATACAAAACTTAAATGATTTGAGGCCAAAATTCCCAACCAAACTGAATAATTATTCAATTTTTTATAAGAAAAACTCTCTTTTTATAACTTTTGAAAGTTATTCCCATCAACGTAATATATCATTGAAGAAGAAGATAACACTTATAATCTAAATGAAAATATGAAAGAAAACAAGACACAGAAAAATAGAAAAAGACAATGGTCGCAACTGGGACTATTGATATCACTTCCCTTTTCCACTGAATAAACACTGAAGAAGAACATAACAATAATAAACGGAAATATGAAATAGAACAAGAGACAGAAAAATAAAAAAATATCTTCTTCTTCAATGATATTTTACATTGATAACTTTCAAAAGTTATAAAAATAGAGTTTTTCTTATAAAAAAAAAATTTGAATCAATAGTTCCAAATGAATAAAATCGGATATATTTATCCGAGACGCTATCTAGGTTACAAACCAATTCTTAGAATAATTGTTTCCAATAAAAAGGGTAATTGCCTATAATATGGAAACAAATAGTTGAAGATGATATAGTTAATTCTAGAATTTTAAATATTGAGATTGATTGATTGATTTGAAGATTGATTGATATGATGGTTTGACAGAAAGTGGCAATGGCGGAATTAGTAAACATGCACGTCCCGGTTAGATGAGAGGTTCGGGGTTCGTGTCTCAGTTGCGACCATTATCTTTTTCTATTTTTCTGTGTGTTCCCTTTCATATTTTAGTTTAGATTATTATTGTTATCTTCTTCTTCAATGATATATTACATTGACGGGAATGACCTTAAAAAGTTATAAAAACAGAGTTTTTCTTATAAAAAAAAATGAATGTGTATAACTTTTTATGGCTGCCAAATATCAGTTTAAACAATTTTGGTTTATCAGTAAGGTTTTTAAAAACACGGTTGTTTATAAATTGTAAAAAAATTACACCATGTTTATTAGTAACGCCCTCAAAGTGTTTAAGGAAAGTACTCGTACGTTACAATATGCCGTAGAAATTCGGAATTCGGGTCCTCAATCGAAAGAAACGTCAGTGATCTCCGAACGACGCTTACTTTCACACAATTTCGCGATTTATGCAGTCACGAACAGCAGCCGTATTCCATCATGCATAAGGACTATATTACTGTTACCTGTTCCACGATGGAAGCCAGTCGGCCCAGCGCTATGCCGTTATGGTCCTCCCTGGTGATGACTGCACTTCCCAACTTGATAACCAGCCTCTTGGCGAACTTGAGCTGGGATCTCTCTCCGAAGGAGGACTGTCTTCGGGCAATGCGGTCATCCAGACTGTCGAGCTGCAAAATTAGACACAAAACATTAGAAAAAATAATAAGGCATTGGAAAATGTGACAGCAATAAATAATTGAACACCGTTTACCGAGAAGAAAACATTTTCGTCCAAAATCTACATTTTTCATTCACAGAGTGACATTTTGTACCATTCAAAAATATTGATAGCATTGTTGTGTTCAAATCTCAATGGGTTGAAGTAATCTCTTACCGAGAAGGACAATATCATAAGAAGAATTTTATATTAAAATAGAAAAGCATTAGAGTATTGCATGAAATGCCGTGGAGTATACAAATGTAAGAATAAGTAAAACTACAAAAAGAAAATAAGACAAACAAAGGAAAAAGTGTTCGTAGGGTTTTAAAACGGGTTTCAAATCTTTCAAAATTTTGTTTTCATTCTCTTCGGAAATATTCATGACGTGCGTGTGCCATTTCGTTAGTATTTGATACTATGTAGTGGTTAAATATTATCGTATAGAAGCCAGCAACACAAATGCAGCAAAAAACCCCAAATTACTCGTGAAATCACAATTTATACCTACCCACTACGAACTAATCTTACACACTTTTCACGATTCCTTGCTAACGTCCAACACTTATAATTTCGTAGAAAGCGGTCACCTTTTGGTTTGGCATATTTAATGAAACTAGTGGTCGCCAATTAATTTAATGTGTAATGTTTTTTTTTCATTGATTTAATGTATTTTTAAAGCATAATTAAAAAAAAATATTAGCATTCTGCACTCCTTCTCTATATAAACTACAAAAATATATTAATACGTGAAGCCAAAACTTTGTACCCCTTTTTACGAAAACTGCGCGGACGGAGGAGTATGAAATTTCGCACACTTATAGTTTATATAGAGGAGGAGTGCAGAATGCTAATATTTAAAAAAAATTATGCATAAAAATAGATTAAATCAATAACAAAAACATAACACACACTACCATGTATTTGACACACACACTCGCATCTTTACTCTATTGTTTATTATTTAAGTCTATGGTCAAATTGAGAATAGATTAATATTGTTTGTCTTTAACATTATTAGTCTATGGTCTTACTGAATGTCAAACATAAAAAACATTACAATTATGGTCGAATTTCGACCATTGGGCGACCACTAGTAAACAATAAATGTGTAAAATTTCATACTCCTCCGTCCGCGCAATTTTCGTAAAAGGGGTACAAAGTTTTTGCTTCACGTATTAATATACTGATGATGATTATTTAAAAAAAATATTAGCATTCTGCACTCCTTCTCTATATAAACTATAAATGTGCGAAATTTCATACTCCTCCGTCCGCGCAATTTTCGTAAAAAGGGGTACAAAGTTTTTGCTTCACGTATTAATATACTGATGATGATAAAACAATTACTTTGTTTATAACAACGATTTATTTATTTAATTTTTTTAGTACCGACCGGTTTCACTTAACACAAGCATCGTCATGGTATGTTAAGCGAAACGGGTCGGCATTAAAAAAAAACGTTTTAATAATTTTAATAAAATAATTGTTTTATTTCACCAATTTATGAAATTTCTTAGAATAACATGAATTATTTTAAGTCTACTTACACTTAATTTACCATAAAACTTTTGTTTTGGTCAAAAAACTCAAAAATACCTTGTTCCAACAATTTACAACATGTTACCCTACTCAATAAAAAGCAGTGAATTGATTTTAAGAAGGAAATGTATGCAAAAAGAATGAAAACTTTTTTTTTACTAATCTCTGTTTTTCCGCTGTTCGTTTTTAATGTTTCCCATCATTACTTTTTTTTGTTTCTTTCATTTTCTGTGTTCTGTTTTCTTTAAAAATATGTTAAAAATGAAGATAAATAATAAAGGAATAGAAAAAGGATCCTTCCCCCTTTTTTCTTAACCCACCTTCGATTAACTATTTTCAAGTTTTTTTTTTTATACGTCGTACAAGTCGAAAGGTTAGTCTCTCAAAGTGACATGAATTGATATTAGGCATGCACGCTTTTCATGGTGATTGTAACACTGCAGTACCTACTTCATTTGAATTGGTTAAGTCGTAAAAGATAGCTTATATAGCTTATATCTGCTGCGTGCCTGCTGTTGAAAGTGCCAATTCCACTAAATGTTTTATGAAGGTGTTAAGATCGGTTTAGTTTTAGTAGTTTACTAGAGTGAGCTCAGCAGTACAAACTCATATACACAATAGTTATATCTAATTGCAAGGCATCGATAAATAACAAACTAGATGCGAAAAACTAGAACATATAAAAGAAATGAAAATTAAAATGGATTAGAGAACTCCAGTCCAATTTTTTTTTTTTTTTATGAATAATGACCTTCTAACTTAAATAACTGCATATTTATTTTTATTTTTATAGTTAGTTTTAAAAGTTATAATAAATGTCAAAGTTTTAATTTTTCAAGATCCCCGAAAACCACGGAATATAGTGTGACGTCATCATGACCAACCAAAGTATGAATTTTGTAGGGAACTGGAATCAGCTGTTCGACTCCCATTTCAGCATTGGAGCGTTTTACTGGGCATTATGATCGTTTTTTGTACAGTTAGAGTTTTTGAATATTTTTAATAATATAGATAAACTAATAGAGATACTTTATTTTTGATACTGAATTATTAAGGCCTAAATAATGTTTCAATAAAAACAAAAACTATTATATGTCCAAATCTCTATAAACCAATAACACGGAATGTCGAACGGCTTGCGTCTTACATTTCTATTGATTTCTATACAACTTTGACCCAGGTGACGCGGCGCGGTGACGTCACGCCGCCAAAATCCAGCAATACCAACTTGACAGGGTGTTTTAATGACACGTTTTAAAATGGACTTTTTAATATTTTTTTAAAAAACTCTACGTTAAATATTATGTAATAAAACTTATATATTCAGAATCAGCTTATATTGGTCTATATGAACATATTTTTTTAAAGCCATAATATTTTTTACTGGAGTTCCTTATTCTACAAATTAAACTTGATAACAATAAACTTGATGCGACCTGTGCTTCTCTTATGACAGAACTGTGGGTAGATTACACTAATTGCATAAACTAAAAATCGCTTGCAATAATGCTTATCGCCAATTGTTCCGCCTACCGAGATACTGCAGCGCCACGGAAATATTCTGGAGCGACGAGTGCACTATTTTAGAACACTTCTCCTCCCTCGCGAGAATTTTATGGCGCAAATTATGCCAGTCGAAGAATTCCAAAATCATTGCCATGGTTGCATGGGTGATCGTATGGCCTCCCAGAGACAGTCGAATATCCCAGATATAAACGGATAATTGCACAATTTTTTAATCTTTAAAAAATTTTCTTACTTCTTTTCTGTTTCTACCTGTGCGTGCATTGTTATTTTGTCTTTTTTTGTATTATTTCGAAACATGGAATGTATTGCTTTGCACCACTCCTGCATACATTCTGGAATAAACTATCAATATAATACATCAGGTAAGACTAGTCTTACTGGGACAAATTTTGGTTAAGGCGTTTGTAAAACAAGAGATCCATGTTCAAGCTTCCAGTTGTGACCATCACCTTTCTATTTTTCTGTTTCTTGTTCATTTTCATATTTCGTTCAGGTTTATTTCCTACCGGGATGTCATTTATCCAGTTTCTGCCT
The DNA here is from genome assembly GCA_936435175.1 of Glyphotaelius pellucidus. Taxonomy (NCBI): domain Eukaryota; kingdom Metazoa; phylum Arthropoda; class Insecta; order Trichoptera; family Limnephilidae; genus Glyphotaelius; species Glyphotaelius pellucidus. The sequence continues at coordinate 4,162,885 of OW386550.1, forward strand.
TTCCCTAACCATCACCTTGCTGGAAAAGTATTTGAAATTTGAAACAATGGCAAGAAAAATCGAGACCATTTGTTTTGAAAACAAATGAAGATTTTCATCTACCGCGGAAGCAAGTTGTCGGTGTTTTTCGTGTCACAATCTCATTTTTAACTAAAAAGAAGGAATTTTACCATCTAGAAAGTACATTATGTTGGTTTGTACTCATTCGTTTTGGCGAAATACCTCGACGTATTGCTGCGGAATTATAAAACTAAATTGTAGTTGTGTTGTTTGCTCCTTCGCAGAGTGGTAAGTGATTGATCAATCCTTTTTCCTTTCGTACCTTGTTTTTTCCTACACATTCTATCATTCAATTGCAGCAAACTTCTACAGACCACTGCAAGTTCATTCGTAAACGGTTTTCGGATGCAACAGTTATTATTATCAAATGTTGTAGAAATAAATAAATAAGTTTATTAGTACTAGAGGGAGGATTTTCGATAAGGAAGAAGGAAAAAAAATAGGAAATTATCTGAGGAGGAATAGACTTCTCTTTGAATGTTGCAGACTGAACGATTGAATAAAAAGTGATATTAAAAGTTTGTTATCACTATCAAAATATTTGGTTCTTTAAAAAAATCGCTTCAAGCAGAATTAACGCAGACCCGTGAAAAATCACGGGATACTATAACTGTAGGATTTGTTTGTGTAAAGAACACATGGGAACAAGAACAATTGCCGCAGAGGTGATTAAGATAAAAATATTCAAAAAATGTACTAATTTATGGATAGGATCGTTCTTTGACGCTTATTTGCGTTCTTGAAATATAAGTACTGACAAAATAATTATTTATTAAAATATTAAATTAGATATAGGTTTATTTTATTAGATATCAGATTTTCTCATCGCGTACGCTCACTGTTTCTTGCAAAAAACTAGAAACTCTTCTGTACCTTTGTGGATCTACAAAAAGCATACGACCGAGTTGATAGAAATAATCTACGGAAGGTGTTGTCCAAGTATGGAGTGAATTCGAATCTCATACAGGCAATTGTGTCTCCGTATGCATTAGGGTGAACGGCGATTTTACGGGGATGGTTTGACATCACAAAGGATGTCAAGCAAGGCTGCGTAATGTCACCGTGGTTATTCAATCTATACATGGATAATTGTATACGTATACAAGAATTGAAAGAAATGGGATTGGGCGCAAAATTGATTAATCTGAAATTATGTTGCCTGCTGTATGCTAATGATGCGATGCTGATTGCCTACAGTACGGAAGATCTAAAGTCTCTCGTGTCTAGAATGAATTAAGTATGTATGAAGAATGAGTTGAAGTTGAAGAATGATGAATGGAAGTAGGTCTAAAGTCGTGGTATTTGAAAGAGAGAGTACGAAAACAAAGTGCAACATAGTTGTGCATGATGAATACTTGGTGCAGGTGATTAAGTTTGTGTATTTGGGAAGTATGTTATACCAACAAAAACCTATCCAAAAAGCGGAGCTAGTCATCCACAATGGAGTGCAGGTACCTATCCAGATGTATGGCAGTGAGGCATAGAACTGGCAGATAAAGGATGAAAGTAGACTGAATGCCGTAGAAATGAGATTCCTGGGGCAAATATGGGATAAAACCATACGATCCTGTAAGAAACGTGGAGATCCGCAAAGACTGCAAAGCTGATGTAAGCGTTATGAGTAAGATTAAGAAAGGGATGCTCAGATGGTTTGGGCGATGTGGAGCGAATGAACGAGGAAAGGAGTGTGAGAAGAATATATGACGCAAATGTGAATGGTAGAAGAAGACAGCGACGAAGAAAGAGTGTGTGCCAAGACATAGTTGTTTGACGGTCTTTCCTCTCTGCCTACCTCTGCGGGAAACGGCGTGAAGATTAGTTATTTAATTTAAATTATATGAGTATTTTTTTTAATTGATTAGATTTAATTTCTTATAAAGGTTTTTGGGTTTTATTTTGTACGGCTAAGACATCTTGGATATTTCAAATGGGAAATCCGTTTTCTTCGAGAGTGTGTTGAATTGCTCAGGAAATTGCTTTTATAGAACTATAATTGGTTAACTGGCACCTTACCACCCGAAACCTGAATGGAATAACAGCTATTGCGCCCAGCAGGGAGGACTGACGTAACTAATGACTGCTGGCGACACCTGCTGCTAGTTATTACGACAATTAACTCCACTGGCTCTCGCTAGGTACTGACTGGTAACTCCATAGTTACCTGGGATAAGGACTGCGGTAATCACGGAGCACTAAACAGACTAGAAGTGTTATCTTTTTTTACGTTAGTTTCACAGAGGAGGCCCTGAGGAAAACCATCTCTCTCTTCTAATTCAATATTTGAGGATGCTGTTTGTAGGGTCTATTTAGGGAAATGAAGGAGATGAAGTTTTGGGAAGGAAAGGAGCAGGGGTGGGTCTCTGGGAATCGATAGTTTCTTATGAACCCATCTCTCTAACTGCGGTACAAGGCGCTGGGTTGAGAGAGACCGGCTGGAGGGATATCAAGATGTCCCTCAACCAGTCTCTCCCGATCTGGCCCACCACGCAGCAGGTGGGCAAACTAATGTTCCGCCAAGACCAATACATGAACCCGGGCACCCTGGGCCACGTAGTGAACCACTTGGGGTGACCTAAGGCAGGAGTGTTGGTTATCCAATATGGGGCGGGAACATCCATACCCATACCTGGCTCTCAAATTGATAATTGGCAGGTGGTTATGGATACAGGGATCTAAACCGAATTGAAAGAAAATTTATTTTAAGACCTATCGAATTTTGCCCTCGAATGATATTTCGATATTTGAAAAATGTTTGATAAATTTCACAGTAAGTAAGTCGATATTTGAAAAGGTTTGATAAATTTCATAAAAAGTAAGTCAAGTAAAGAGTCAAACACTTCCGGCATATGGACACGCCCGAAGCACACCTCTATCGATTTAACTCTTCAGTGTCACGGAGCTCTGAATCCTACAACTTCAAGGTGGTAATTGATAATTGTGAGGTTCTAGACAATTTCAAACAGTAATTATCAATCCCATGAAACTCTCCATAGAAACTGAGGTTGCAACTATGCAGATGTAAAATCTAGCAAGGATAGGAGGAGAAGAAGTTAAAAACTAAACATTTTCTGATATTTAACCACTCAGGTCACGTAGTGCTAGATCTGTCGCCAAATAACACATATTTATAAAACTCGTTATATTTCCTTTTCTATTATGGTCAGAAATTTATTTGTTTTTTAAGAATTGATGGCAAAAGTGCCATTTACATAATATATGTTTTTGTTTATATTTTTAAAACATTTATACAGAAACTAGATCAATACAGAAAGAAGAAAGAAAAGAAAAATTATTCGATTACACAAGGAAACAAAAAGAAAAATAATATACATTAGTACCAAGTTATTAATAATAGTTAAGAAGAAATAAGAAAAAAAATCAGATTTTGCAAAACAGACGCGGTAGAAGTGAACTAAAGGAGACAAGAGTGGGGAGACTACGAAACACATTTTTTTTATCAATGTGAAGGATGATTTTTTCCATATTTTGTCGTCGAATTCCAGTGCACCTTTTCATTTACATTTGGTCATCTTATTAGTATTTGTGTTTTCTTCTTCGGAGTCGCTAGATGTCGCTTTCTTTTGCGTGTTCATTTTGGAGTGGTTTGTAGGTAAATTGTAAAAAAGTGTAAAGTGCAAAACTAGATAAAGTGATATTAAAACCTGTTCAACCAAAGTGAAGATTCAATGGCATGATATATAAATATACATTTTTTTTAAAATACCGCTTTATTTTACATAAACTGCTTCATCTAGAAAAAAGTTCATAAGATGGATTCCATTGTATTAATTAAGTGACGTAATCAATAATCACTTCAACATCCTGATTTAACTTTATAAATGATAAGGAAAATTCCTAAAGATATGGAATCAATTCGATCAACAGAAATCAAATTTAAACAACAATAACATGACCAATGTAACAATAGATGAAAAATCAAAGATTCGAGGTGTTGATTAGACTAGATATTTCGAAACGTTTTCTACAGTATTTGAATTTCATGACAAATTTTCAGAAGTGTTTCATGTTATTTACGAAATTATTTTTTTTTTTGCAATTGCAAATTTTGGTTAATTACAAGTATCACAAAGATTTTAATTGGTGAATTCAGAGATAAATAAATTTTCTGAGAGTTCCATTTAGTTATTCGTTTTCGGAAAATCGACAGTTTACAGCCATTTTTTGATTTCCTCCTTGTGACTTTACAGACTTGACAAATAAGACAACACAAAAAAATAAAGATAAAGAAATTTGTAATAAAATTATATAACAAATAAATCAGGTATGTTTTTAGGTTTTCACGGCCAAAAAGTATTTTTGTTATTGTTTTTGGGGTGTTATGCCGTGTTTCGCTACCTCCTTCTTTAGCCAACGTTTCGGACAGCGTTACAGTGTCCATCATCTGCCCTGATGATGGACACTGTAACGCTGTCCGAAACGTTGGCTAAAGAAGGAGGTAGCGAAACACGGCATAACACCCCAAAAACAATAACAAAAAAAAAAAAAACAAACAAATAAATCGTTCGCGAAAAGTAAAAAAAACGTTTACTTTATGGAGCTTATTTTGGTGGTAATCGAAGATGTCATTTGGGAAGCGGGTATGGGTACCATTTGTTGGATAACCAACGCTGTGTTTGGCGACTTAGCCGGGGTGTCTGGGTTCATGGGGTGAGATTTTTCCGGGTCTTGGCGGCAGTAGCGTCTGTCTACTGCGTAGCGGGATTCGGAGAGACAGATTGAGGGAGATTTTTTGATCTCTCTATCAGCAGAGCTATCTCGGAACATCGCTTTGCACCGCAGTGGGAAGGACGGATTCATACGTCCTTCAATCCTAGACATCCCCATATTGATCCCCATATTCCTAAACACCCCTCATTCATTCTTCCTTCCCAGAACTTCTTCTCCTTTTTTTCCTAAAAATAACCTCCATACAGCATCCCCAAGGATAACATAGGTCCTGAGGGGAAATATTTTACTCAGAGCCTTGTGTGTAGAGATAATGTAAAAAATAAGAAAAACTTTTAACGATTTTTTAAACACAATCTATCCTGTATGTACACAAAACGCAGTCTAAAATGTGTTCTGTGCTAGTTTCATTCAAAATTAATGATCAATATTAACATTTGATTGAAGATAAATTCCTTATATCGTCCCTTGACCCTTGCCCAGAATATAATATGTGGTGATTACAGATTACATATTATCAACACGCAAAATAGAGAATTCATAATATGCTTTTGATATTTACTGGCCCTAACTGAGGGCCCAGTGGAGAGATAACAAGAGTTATTTGTACAAAATTATATGTGCAGGTGACCAAAAAGGGAAGAATAATCTATATATTTCTATAATTGATTTTTTTTGGTATATAATCAAATAATAACTTAGTAAACAACTTTTGTTTTTATGCTTTTGTTTTTATAGTAAACAACTTTTATTTTTATACTTAATGCCGACCGGGTTTCACTAGGTACAATCGTAGGCGTAGGTAGCTTCTTCAGGTCAGTACATATAAAGAATTTTATAAAGAAATTGTTTCTTCCTGCGTGTCTTTTCCCATCCGTCCCGTTCCCGTTCCCCTTCCGCTTCCCCGCCATCCCTCACCCCTCTACCGTGAACACCCTCCCGCGAAACCCCCTCCCGCAATCCCCTCCCCACTCCCGCGTTCAATATTTTTTTCCCGGAACATTCAGATTTTCAAACTGCTCGCGCGCCATCTATTGCAATTTTTTTTACAAATGTTCATTTTTCATATATTACAAACATTCATTTTTGTTTATTATAAGAACAGTCAATCAAATTTGGTACAAAGCATAGGTACCTATTTAAAATAAATATAATTTTTGATTTGATACAAAGTATTCGATTTTAATTAGTACCATAGGTGAGTACTTCGATTAAATTCATTAATTTAAAGAGTTTATCCTAAAATTGAATTCTTGTCGAACAATCGATGCGTTGCAAAAATTTCATTCTCAAATTGTGACATTTTTGACAGTTTCGTAAAAGTTTTTGTAATGAATAAAAAACTTTTCGGATGCATTGTCAGGTGGTTGTATTAATCCATAAACCATTGTGAGGACGAAAAGAAGATATTTTGAAAGTTTCAAACATTTCCTATGCTTAAATAGCAATACATAGACAATTCTTAACTCATATACCCCCAAGCAAGCATATTTTGGTTTTTATATAATAGATTTTAACATGAAATGACAAAAAGTGAGTTGACGATAACATTTATAATACATTTGCGTATTAAAATATGTACGTATTTTTAATTTTAGTTATGTAAAATGAAGGATGAGTCATTTTTAAAAAGCTTTTTATGTTTGGGTAAAAAAAAAAATTTCTTTAAAAAATTATACATTTATTTCAAATTAATTATAAAATTTGAAAGCGTATTTTATCACCTTTTAAAAACAGTTTTTAGTTTTCGGAGATGTTTGGAAATATTCAGTTAATTTGGATTTTATTGTAAAACAGAAATATTTTGATCTTCCAACAAAACAGCAGTGAGCTGTTAATCGGAACTAGCAGTTAAAAACCCGCTTCGCAGGTTTTTGCTGCTAGGCCCTGAGAGCGGCTTTTGATTTGGCTTCGCCCAGTTATTATCGGTGACCATTTTATAAATCCAATAGGAACTGGTTCCAAAATTAGCCCGTTTCTCGGATCCACTGTCATCCAGTGATAGTTAGTCACCGGGACAGGCAATGACGTCATATGCAATATATGTATAGCTGCTTAATACAACTGAGTATCACCGTCAATCTTTCCATATCCGGAGAGACCTGCTAACGGAAGTGGCGACATCTTTAGACGAATTCTTGAATTTGAAACCAAATTACAATGGTTGTTTTGTTTAAAATTTCACGTACACAGTTGTCATTTGTGGCGCGGCGCGCATGGCGTGGCGTCAGACGTGCACTCGAAGCCGGGTTCTGAAATTCAACCACGCAGACGCTAACCTATTAATACTGTTCGATTTTGATTCATCTTGATGGAATTCCGCACTTGACGTGTTCAAAATAAGTGGAAAAGTATGTACTGTCTATGTCTGATTTCGAAAAACCCCGGGCAAGGCCGGGACTTCAGCTAGCTTCAACAATCGAAGTGTTTACTCGTGATAAAAACTAGGAAGCAGATATGCTCTGATAAAACAGCTGATAATATTACTAGAATTGCTTTAATGGGTTGTTAATAAGATAATGCTTCTTGCCTATATATGTTAAGATAGCATTATTATTATTAAAGATGATGTTTGAACGGTTTCATGTCAATACGACGTCCTTATCGTGGGGTCATACATATAACAACAATAAATAAAAACATTGATTTGTGGCGAAATACTCGTAACAAACCCATCTGCCCGACGAGTGATATTATGAGCTTGGTCTGAATTTGTTTTTTTAAGTGAAAACTTCTTTAGCATCGTTGTGATTTGAAACTCTGTGAAACAGAAACGAGCGACACTAAATAGAGACGAACACATACATCTATAGGTTATACGGGAAAGTGAGATAGACTAGTCGGTGTCCTTTTTGTGCGGTGCTTCGTAGCTTATCGGCCTGCTCTTTGTACGGTGCTTCGTAGAATAAAACAATGTTTAAACTTGGTAACAATATTATAATAAAATAAATAAATCCTACAATTATCCTACTCCTGGTATTTGTCTCATTCTCTATTTAGTTTTCTGAAGGTTTCACTTCTATCGCGTGTAAATGCACACTTTGATTTTTTTAAATTTTTACATTAGCTCCACACATTTTAAATTTTTGCATTAGCTCTAGTCATAATTACCCTATATCATCTTCGTTGTGTGGAGTCTTTTTAAGAAAGGAAGTTAATACTTGTTAATGAGTCTAGTTTTTGCACTGTTAATTCGTGGTGGAATTCCATCGTATTATAATTGAAATTAAAACACTTGCACTTTTTTCCACTAATTTTAAAATTAGTGGAAAAAAGTGCAAAGGTGTTTTACTTTCAATTTTAATACTTGTTATATAAGAATCATTTGTACCAGGCTGAAGATGGAATTAACAGGTTGAAACCGGTTACGATCACAAATAAATTAAGTACAAAAAGTTTTATATTAGTATTAATATATTATCATCATTTTTACCACAGTAGTAAGACAAGTAGATTAGTTGAAGTTTATCCCTCCCTTGGTTTATGGTACAAGCAATAAATACTAGATTCAAGTGGTTTATGTTCATTGATCGTTAAATTTAGAATGAGCGCCTTAAATAGTGTGAACTTTATGAAACCTAATGAATATCCCTAACTAAGAAAATAACAAAATCGGGTTGAAACATTGATATAAGTTACTCAAGGTTACCATAACATATCAATGAAGTTACCCCACCAACAAGGTGAATCGCGAAACGTAAAGACTTAAGTATTCAAGGGTCAATAGCATAAAATCAAAAATAACATCAGAAGTATCTTGTAGGCGTGTTTCATGATCCAATTATAGACTTATTCAAGTCAGGTCTCCAGAGACAAAATGTTTTCAAAACATCCGACAAAACTAAAAACATTGGAATAGGACTACACTGTTTTTGTTTTCCGTGGCCGTTGGAAAACAATTGTGGCCCCGACTTAAGGCGGCGCTTCCCGGATCAAAAAGAAGAAGATGGAGAGATATGTAATTACGAATGTTGGACAGAGCGCGCTAATACTTTAAGTGATAAAAATGAAGCGAAAATGCTTAATAAAACATGACTCGTTTAAAATGGAGCAAAAATCTCGTGAAAGGTATCTTAAGTTTCATTTAAAGAAACATTGTGATTTTTTCACTAATATAACTTGTAGAATAATAGAAATAGTCTTGTTTTTAATAATTTTCGGAGTATACTTTGCGATTTTTTTCTATCAAAGGAATATCATATAATTTGCGTTTCGGCATGAAACGTATTAGATTATCTTCAAAAATAACATGTATTTTTTTTAAGAGCTTAAAAACTTCAAATGTTTAAGGAAGATATGTAGGAAATCGGTCGAAATTCGGATAGGGGCGGCTTAAGCTTATAATTTAAAAAATATTTTTGATAATATCTATGAGTCCTCGAAAAAAGAAAAATCATTTAAAAATAATCATAGACACAACAACCAATGGGTTACTGTAGAAATTAAGAATATGATTAAAAAAAGAGATTATCTTTACCGAAAATGCAAGAATAGCCCCAATAACCCTGTATTTCGTTTAGAATACACGCGATATAGAAACAAAACAAATAAACATATTAATTTTACTAAAAACACATTTCACAAAAACGTAATAAATAGTTTAAACGGCAACCCGAGGAAACTCTGGGACGAAATAAATAACCTAATAGGAAAACCTAAACAAAATCTAGATAAAATAATCCTTCAACATATGGGAGGTCAAGGAGACACAAAATTTTTATGCGATAAATTCGCTACAACATTTGTAAATGAAATAAAAGACATAAGACATAACTGTACCACAAAATTCCTAGATCGTAACACGTATACAACTCCTGCTAGTATGTCAATGAGATTTAGACCTGTATCACAAAAAGATGTTAAAAAAATAATTAATGATATGGATGTTAAAAAATCAGAAGGCAATGATCAAATAAGAATTAAAGACCTGAAGTTAATTGCTGATAATATAATCACAATATTGACTAAATTAATTAACCTCTGTGTAAGTAAAAGTGTTATGCCTGACGAACTTAAAACATCCATTATCAGACCTATATATAAATCAGGAAACCACAAAGATTTCACAAACTATCGACCAATAGCAATTCTCTCATGTATTGATAAAATTATTGAAAGAGCTATCTTTAACCAAATACAACTTTTTATAGAAAAAAATAAAATCATAAATCCCATACAATACGGATTTCAAAAGGAAAAAAGTACTACCCAATTACTATCTAAATTCACTGACCATATAAATTGTCATTTAAATGAAAAATATTATGTTGGTATAATTTTTATAGACTTTAAAAAGGCCTTTGACACATTGGACCACGAAACATTATTAAAGGCAATGGAGGAATGTGGTATTAGAGGTCCTTTAAAAAAATTTATTAAAAATTATCTATTAAATAGAAAAATTAAAGTTAAAATTGACGGAATTTTTAGTGATGAAATGTTAACAAATACCGGAGTAGCAACAGGGTCGATATCGGGGGCTACATGTTATATAATGCAAGTAAACAGTCTACCAAACGTAATAAAACGTTGTAAATGCTACATGTTTGCAGACGATACTTGCATTATATGTGCTGACAAAGATCCACTAAAAATTGAGGAAATTTTACAAACAGACCTAAATAACATAATTAAATGGTCCCACGACAATGGCATTATTATTAACGCAAAAAAACCATATATATGCTTATACACTCACCATATGCAAATTGTCAGGAAAAGGAATTACATATAAAAAGTCATTCATATGATTGTTTGCACACAAAAAACCAATTCCAGCAGTGTAATTGCCCGAATATAGAAAAAGTGTACCAATATACATACCTTGGTCTTACAATAGATGTCAACTTTAACTGGTCAAATCATATTGAAAATGTATGTAATAGATTAAGATCCATATTAGGAAAATTTTACCACCTAAAAAATTTTGTAAATAAAAATATATTATACTGTATATACAACGCATTAGCAGAATCAATTATAGGATACGGAATAAATAGTTACGGATTAACGTACAAAACATACTTAAATAAAATAGAACAATTACAAATCCGTTTCCTAAAATTGATATCAGGCAAAAAAAAGGTCCAGTTATGTGAAGGTGATTATAAAAAAATGTTCTCCTTGTGTAATGTCCTCTCTATACACAGTAAGGTAAATTACCAATTAATACTAGATGAATTCTGGAATACAGAATTCAAAAAACCTGTAAACCACAACTACCCTACTAGGCATAGAGAAGCACAAATGTTTATTGTCAATAAATCTCAAAATGTATACGGAGATAGAACAAAAAGTCATAAAATTCCGGAAATATTTAACGCATTACCTGAAAATATCAAAAATGAGACATCTTATTCAAAAATCAAAACAAAAGTTAAATCTTTCTACCTCCGAAGAACATGAAATCAAATAAAATAGTTCCTATCTATTTATTTTCTCACCGTATGTTTGTACTGTGTAAAATATTTTTACTACAACGCAATTCATAAACATTAAAACATTGAGATAATTAGTTTGTCGTATTAATTAGTATTTTAATATTAAGTATTATATTTAGTATATACTATGTAAAACTGAAAAGTATACTGTATTAAATAATTATAAAAAAATGAGAGATTTCTTACAATCAAACTGATTGATCAGTTTCGTAAGATTTGTAAAATAAAATATCGTAAAATTAAAACTGAATAAACATATTTAAAAAAAAAAAAAAAAGCATCCAAAAAGTGTGTACTGTTTTTTTTTTAATGTTTGTACAAAAAGTGTCGCTGGAGATTTAACTTTAATCCTACATTTCAATGTAAAACTTTTCTTCACCGTGATTACGAAATTCAAATGGGATGGCGATATACAATTTCAGGCAAGTATAAGAGAGACAGACCTCTAAAAATGCTCACTAACTATCTGAAAGAAAGAAAACAAATAACAAAAAAAGAAACTTTTTATAGTACTTACAGTTCATCGAATATTTGTTTCCAATGAAAAAGGTAGCTGTCAATAATATGGAAAAAATAGTCGAAGAAAATATTGTTAATTCTAAAATTTGAAATATAAGATTGACAAAAATGGTAGCCGAATTGGTAAGGCTTTGTCCCGATAAGGCGAGAGATTCTGGGTTCGTGTCCCAGTTGCGACTTGCGACCGTTGTCTTTTTATTTTTTTGTGTCTTGTTCGTTATCATATTTTTGTGTAGATTATTAGTGTTGTCTTCGTCTTTAAAACATATTATTATTTAACTGTTAAACACAAGACAAAACAACTTATCGTCTGTTTCAATTTTTCTTTACATAAAAATAAAATAGTATGAATTTGCACGTCACAAGCAAAACACCTTCGATTTCTAATAATGTGTGGTGACGACATTCGATGTGACAGTTATTATCGATATTAAAGTACCTCGGATTCAAAAACTTAATTACCTTTTCAAAACTTTCATAGTTTATAAACACTCTTGATTAAATATACATGCAATTAAAACTGCCGCCAATCATATAATATTCTACAAAACTTCAGATTAATAAACGAACTTAGGTTAAAGATTAACAATTGCATGGAAGGAAATGTTATGTCTATAAGAAATACAAGAATTCTATCATATTTACTTATTTAATTTATTTATATATTGTACGCCTGTACGGGCGTTCACAAACATGGAATAAACATAATAATTTCATGGAATAATAATCATGAAGCAAAACATGCTATTTAAAGGGTCTTCCAGTAGCGACTTCCAAATTTTGACAGCAGATAGCGGTCATATTGTTGAAGCGAAATCTGTCAAATTGGCTGTCATTTATTCGGTCTGTTTTGTCAAATCACTATGGACGGATATAGCGTTCAACAACACGTGCAAATGATAAAATTGTTTAAAATTTAATTAATCGTTTAAAATTGTTTATAAAATCTCACATGGAGGTGATGTGAACTGGCCACCGAGATCGTGCGATTTGACCTCGTTATACTTTTTCTTGTGGGGTTTCCTTAAGTCGCAGATCTATGCAAATAAGCCAAAAACCACAGCGGCCCTCAAAGTCAACATAACCCATGCCATCTGACAAATTTAGACTGATTTAAGCACCAGAGTCATGAAAAATCGGACATTTCGGATGCGCGTCACCCAAAGAAGCCACAGCGGACATATTTAAACGATGTTATATTTCATACATAATGGCATCGACAGGCCTTTCAAACGAATAAAATTTTTTGATGATATCTCACACACACTTTGTTTTATTTAAATTGATAGGAGCGCTTAATGAAAGACCCTTTACATTATAAACAATGAAAGAAGGGGAATAGTATTATGTCAACATTGGTTAAGTATTTGACTTGACTGGCTAGTATTAATGACAGTTTAGAAAAGCTTTATTTAATTTGTCAGGACCCGCTTTTTTCTTATGTCGAGTGATTTCATTTTTACGTAATGTTAATATGTCCAGCAGGAATGCGGACCGATGGCTTTGGGTAAAATGGTGGAATTCGATTCCTTACCGTAACACGAATTGTGCTATGGTTGAGACAACCCTACAGTGTTCATTACCAGGATAGGTTTGCCTGATGATTTAATCTGCAAGGCTGTCTGGAAGAAGCAAACTCAACGCGACTTAATCAATCACGGTTACTAAGCCCTCGTGTGTTTAAAAAAATATATATTTATATTTTTAACATTTACTCCACACATACTACCCCAAGGAAAATTATTTTCCTCAGGGCCTATGTCATGTAGAGGGTCTTCTTAAATAAAGGAAGAAGAGGAAATTCTAGGTATATTCAGGAGTGAAGTCTGAATCCAAACATCTCAATGTGATACAAGGTCAAGCGAGTCCAGCTGGAGATGTCAAATGGTCTTCCTCAACTGACCTCTCTCTCTGGCGGGCAGACGCACCCACCACCAATACCTGGGCAACCCTCACCCCCATGAACCCGGGCATCAAACGTAGCAAACCATTTGGGGTGATGCTTTTGCTTAAAACTTTAGGCCATAGAAATTTTAGATACATTGAAACAAAACTATACAAAGCACTTCCACTGGCCGTTAGACAAAACACAATGTATCTTAAATATAAATCTGACACCAAGTCCTAGATTACAAGTCAAAACATATTCAAAATTAAAGATATTATCAAAATCAACATATAAATAAGTATTTTTCAATGGTATGAGATGTTTGTCTGTAAATTCAATTTAATATTGTGTTATTATTTGTATGGCAGAAGTGTCGGTTATCAAATGAATGGTTCTTGCTTCCGAGTAGGCTGGACATGCATTTAATAGTAATTTAACATTAAAGGACCTATCTAACGTGTTGTATATCACGAATTAGAGCTATTTAAGGCTTTGTTTTCTGATTGAACCGATTTATGTGTGCGAGAGAGAGGGAAACGTTAATTCTTGCTCACCTCGCCCAGAACCACTTCCGGCGATGGCTTTCGGCTGTCAAAGACAGAGGACCTGCGCACGCACACCGCGCCCCCCATCCGGTAGAACCTTCCATTTCCGGTCGCCAGCAGCCTTCCGGAACCCAGCACTTCCGCTGACAGGCGGCAAACTTGCTGACCCAACATCGTGCCACAGGTACTGCCAACTGACAACAAGTGAACCCTTCTAATGTCACTGCACGGATTCTTAAAATATCGAAATGTCTGTAAACTTACAAGTTACGTAACGAATAACTTTTTGTTGTCAAAACCCGTAAAACCTTACTAAAAAATTGGAAAATTAATGATTTCAATTCTGTGTGCGAAAGTTAGTGGCTAAGGACGGGTTGTTTAAAAAACTTTGAACAATTTATTAAATAATTGTAAAAAGCATTAACTTAATGGCTCGCCATAATTTCATAATTTACAATAAAAAAACACATAAATTTGTGGTAGACCACTTTTATTTTCGTTATTTGTTTTTGGGGTGCTACAGCGTGTTGCGCTACCTCCTTCTTTAGCCAACGATTTGGACAGCGTTACAGTGTCCATCATCAGGGCAGATGCGTAACACCCCAAAATCAAATAACGAAAAAACTTATCCCACTTTTATTTTATTAACACTCTACCGGTCTCGGAAGCACCCTTCCTTTGTCAGGAGATTATTATAACTGTTATAATATTCTCCTGACGAAAGAAGGGTGCTTCCGAAACCGGTAGAGTGTTAATGAAATAAAAGTGGTCTAGAACAAATTTCTGTATTTTTTTATTGTAATTTATTAAATTTTAGAAATTAGTTTTTACGTTCTATTAAGTTCTATTTAAGTTCCATTATTTTATCATAATAGGCAAGTTGCTTCAGAAAACTGAAATAATCACAAAACTTGAATAGGACTTTCGATGAATTGTAAAAATTTTTTGAAACAACCCTTTTAACTATTATAGCACAAAGTTTTATCTAAGTGTGGTAATTTTAGCAGAAGAATTTAGTTATTTTTAAAACTTTGTACCACAAGATGCGCCATCAAGTGTGCACTTGATGGCGCATCTTGTGGCCCCATGAAATGTTTTTGGTGACAGATTTATTTATTCTGTGAATTATAAGGGAGAGAGACTACAGAAAGTCACCTCTTAGTTACATAATCTTAAAAAAAACCATTTAACTCAAAATAAAATAAAAATGATAATATCAGCCCATCAAAAGGCATAAGATAAAACACATATTTCGCACACATAATTGTAATAAACCATTAATAAATAAATCACAATTCCTGATATGAAACTATTTTTCAAAGAACAATTAAAAAATTGTTCGTTTCAATTTTTTTAAAATTCGCGTCGGATTAAACTTATTGATTTTTTTACTTTTAAAATTAATATAAGACGTAACACATCCGTTTAGTAAGTAAGTGTAACGATTACTGACATTTTGAACTTGATATCGCAGTAAGTACTATAATCAGAAGCAAGGCGTTAGGACTCGAGTACAGCGATAGTAGAACAATAATATTGTACTGAACGTCACTAGCCAACATAGATAAAATGTTTGTTTGGTTTAGACGCTGGTGAACTTTGTTATTTATAATAAAATGATGTTCTGTTTAGCAAAACCAATCAAATTTATTGACAACTATTTGTGGTTACTACTTTCCTTTGGTCGGGTTTCAAACACGTGAAAAAATAACTAGGCCTTGCACTTATTTTTTGGCAGATAAATGGAAAATTAAAAGCTAAGAATTTTCCATGGAAAATACATTTCCAACAGAAAATAATTATTCAATTTTTATTGGAACAACTGTTGTTATGATAACCTACGAAAGTTATACCCATTAACGTAATATTATATCATTGAAGAAGAAGATATATATTTATTTTATGAGGTTCTCTATAAAACAGTTATACACCAGAATATTATGGAGAAGATTACAAAATTTAAAGAAAAAAAGTATTTCAGAAGATAGTTTTTTTTTTTTTTTTTTTAAATTTTCTTTATTCATTTTGTTTATTACAGGATTGTTTAACATGGTATTTCGACTACCAAGCTAGGCAAATGCCCGTATTATGGTAGTCGAGATTCATAAGATATTAAGTATATAATATTTATAATCATCCATATATATGTAGATGAAAGTACAAGCATATAGCATACATATTAAGGAAAATATTCATACTAGTATTAAGTACATGATCACATACAGGAAAGGAGTTAAACTAGGTGAATCTTGTATAAATAAGAATAAAATAAAATAACAAATAAGAATAAAAGTAACAAATAATAATATTTTAAGGATAATAGAAATAAAAAATAAGAATAAATCATCTATACAGATGAACAATGATAGTCTTAGACCCCAAAAAACAAAAGCAAGTATTCCTAGGCAGCATATGAAATGGACGAACAATGTCAAAAAATATGAAAAAAAAGCATCAGCGTAATATAAAGTTTTGGTTGAAAATTAATTTAAAGATAAGATTTTTAAGATAAGAAAATAAGAACAGTTTTTAAGATGTAAGGCATTCTTTATAATATTTCCTTCCCTGAGTAAATAACCAGTTCTGTATATTAATGGCATAAAGATAGTTACTGAACTCTCTGTAGGTGACGTTGAATATGTTGATTCATTTAGCAGTTGAATTGATCTGTTTAATGGCGCATTCTGATAGGAAGAAGTTCTCGCTTTCGGAGCGTAAAAAAGTGAGTGGGATCTCCCACGAGTGTACGCGTTAGGGACATATAAGTAAATCTCCTTCAACATTCGGATGTTCCATCTCCTTCAACAACGGGCGTATTCATATATTTTGTTTATTATATTTTTTGGCGGGCTTCCAATGTATTAAGATCGATCAAACTATGGATACAGGAATAGGTAGTATGTATATTTCCCCATATACAAGTAACACATAAACCCTTTCTATTTTTAGGATATAGTTTGGTTCAGAGGGGGCCCAAATAATGGAGCTATATTCCAGGATACTGTGGATAAGTGCTTCATATGTTCTCCGTATTGCAATTCCATTAGTAAATTTAATGATCTCGCATTACGAAGAAAAAATATGTGGGATTTGAAAGAGAGATTTGCTTCAAAAATCACGCCAAGGTCTCGAATCTCATTTTTGCGTGTTAATATAATTTTATTAATGTGGTATGGGAATAAAAATGTACCTTTGGATCTTGTCTATTGACTTGTCTGAGTTGGCGTCGCGTTTGAGTCCCATTCGGGCGTCGCGTGTCCGATTCCTTGGCTGGCTCCAAATGTCCCCCATCATGACTCAAGCAACATTTACCGCTTACTGTGGTGAAATTATGAGATTTTCAAATATTGTCAGGTTATTCGTAACTCGGGAATGTTTGTCTTTCTTTTAAAAAAATAAAATAACACCAAAAAATTCAGAACGAAAACATAAAAAAAACATAAAAATAAAAAGGTTACAATTGGAGCTATGGACGTAGCCAGGTTTTGGTTTAGGGTGGGGCAAAAAATAAAAATTTAGAGTAGGTACCGAAAAAAGGAGGTTTCTACAATATATTTATGCTTAAGGCTCTATGAATACATAGAGTGTCAACGGGAGAAGGAAGAAGCATGCTATGAAGGGCTGTAAATTTGAAAACGCGACTCGGTCGACAATCCCAGACATGCATCGGCCAACCAGAGTGGGGCAAAGGCCCCACCTTTCCCCACCTTTCCCCACATTTCTCCACCGTACCTACGTCCATGATTGCAACTGAGACTCGATCAAATTATCTCTTGTCTTTCCGGGTCGAAAACTAACTCAGCCATTGGTACCTTTTTTTTCGATTAATTATTTGTTCTTTTTCATACTTTCCTTTACATTTATTATTTTTATCTTCTTTTTCAATGATTTATTGCATTAATGGATATTAAGTCATAGTAAAAGTTATTATCCAAGGGTTATTCCAATGAAAAAGAATATTCATTTAAACTTTTAGAAAAGTTCAATAGATGTTCCGTATAAATAAAATCGGGTATTTTTTTTAAATATATAAATTTTTTTATATTGACTCCTCACAGAAGGCACTGAGGAAAATAATTTCTCTCAGGGCCTATGTCATCTAAGATGCAGTTTGGAGGATCGTTTTGAGGAGAGGAAGGAATGAACATTGGTCTTGAAGAGATCTATGTTGTAGAAAGGAGGAAACACAGAGGCCGGCGAATCGTTCCACGGCCGAGCTGTTGAACCTGTTGAACACAAGAACGTCGAGTTGTAGAAACGACCCATTGTCATGTGACAAATTTAATGTCAACCGTGTATTGGGCACGCGTTTGGCGTGTTCCCGACTATGCGCCGGTTCCGAAGGTATCAAAGACGCGAATTCCTCGGAGCATTTTCCATTGAAATACCGGTAGAATAAGGAGACCATTCCCACCCGACGCCTGTGCTCTAAACATTGCAATCCGTTTTGTTAGTTAAAGTTAGGAGAATCTATCAAACGAAGCGCCTGTTCGAGAGAGTCGAGGGTTTTTTGGGGTATTTTGGTGTTTCAGACCAGAGATGGCTGCCAATTTCAACCGTGGGACGCACTTGTGATTTGTGCAGTTACTACTATACCCGATACGGAATGTTTATCCGGGTTATGTTAATGTTTGTAATGGTTATGTTAATGTTTGTGCCGGTATGTTTATCCGAATGGAATTCAGGAATCTGGATATCTGAGATCCTAGCCTACACGTTTAATAAATATAACGATATTTGTTAAATATTGACGGACCACAATTAATATTGAACGTGCAGGGTTTGCCGTAAGATTTATTCATAGGTACTGTTGGTATTATTATCTGTGATATCATATTATTGTCTATGACTACTTTTATAGGATTGTCTTTACTTGATAACCGTTTCATGTCAACCACTTGTTAACTGTCAGTCAGCACGGCTGGTTTAATAAATGATATTCCAATTACAATCGTGTTCGTATTCACCACAATATAACAGGTACCTACCTTCTTCTTTGATGAAAATAATTGTGTTGATTTAAAAAATTCACGCAGATAAAGTAATAGTATTTTCGAAATTAAACATGCACAAACCGCGCACGTATATTGTTGGAGATATCGCATCCTCATTATTGTGAAATGTGATGCATTACCGAGATACCGGTAGCGTGCTACGATGTCACTTCTAGACTAGTTCTACAAAGGTTATTAGTTCTACAATCTAGGTATTATTTCTACAAATATTAACACACACTTCACAACAATCTGTACATCTGTCCTGATGATGGACACTATAACGTTAGCTGAAGATGCAGGAAGAGCAACACTGCATAATAACCCAAAAATTAATGACGACCTCCGGAAACAGCAAGGGTTTAAGTTAAAATGCTATCAATGAGTGCACCACCGGAAATGACCATTGATTTCAATAAAATAACCCAAATATTTAATGACGTAAATAAATTTTTGGTCGTAAAAATTTCAAATCTTAATCAGTACCTCTATGGAACTTTTTATGTGAACTGTACACGTATACTGATGTAAGGGTTCCATTTAACAAGCGTTTTAAAGACTAAAGTATCTAGAAGGGTTTTCACTCTTAAATATATTTCTCTAATACAAATAAATTGTACCATATTTCTTTCAGTTTTGTATTTTTAGTTTCGCAATAAGAAAAGAAAGCACTAAGACGACGGTAAAGCCAGGTAAATAATTTTAAACAACCTCTACGGATTTCAACAAATTAAGCTAACTAGCCTAACCCCCCGTAAATTCGACTAGTTTTTAGGATTAAAAATAATGAAAACAGTGAACAATGCTATTCAAACTTTATGAACTTATTTAATCACTTTAATATTATACAAAAATATTATTATTAAAAAAAAAAAATCTAGGTAGTTAAGGAACTGCGCTGAAGTTGCCCTCCTCATAAATACGGACTTTGGTGGTGGATCCAGTTTTGGCTTCACTTATCCGTAAAAAAAAACAAAAAAAATTGTGGTCAGTGTGAGTGTAGTTATCGCAGGAACTAAAATCATATATATATATTTTTTAAATTGACAAATGGCGCGCTGTTGAAATTTACAAACAGAGAACTGTTTTTTATTATATTTTGTATGTATTTATTATATTTTGTATGTAATTGATCGAAGAATTAGTGCGGCAAGCGGTGTGTTGCGTCCTCTCTACAGCTCAGTGATAGGAAAGCTGATCTCAGTATCAACACAAAGATGGCAGTGTTCAAAACGGTATATCGCCCGACGCTCACCTACGGCCACCAGATAAGGATGCTAAGCGAACGAACGCGCTCTAGAGTCGAAGCTGCCGAAATGAGGCACTTGAAAGGAGTGGCAGGGGTTACGAAATGGGATCATATAAGAAACTCGACGATCCGAGATGATCTAAACATTGAACCACTGCTACTCTTCATAGAAAAATCGCAACTCAGGTGGCTTGGGCATGTACTAAGAATGCCTGATGACCGAATTCCAAGGAAGATACTATGTGCGATTCTGTTAAAATATACAATGTAATACATTATTTTAACAATAATAATGTTGGTTTAAGGGTTGGCAACATTTTGTATGTGGCAACCCATTTTAGTTCTTCTCTTGTTTTTCATGTAAACGTATATCTTAAAATAAAACCAGTTATTAAAAGTGTTATATTTCTTTTTATTAACTCAGTAGATTACAACTTACAACAGATTCCAGAGGGTAGACGTCCAGTGGGCCGCCCCAGACACAGTTGGGCGAGGCAACTCCAGAAACTGTGTGAGGAGAGGATGGGACTTCCATGGACGGAGGCCGAACAGTCAGCTCAAGACAGGGACGTATGGAGGAGCCTTGTCGATGCAGTGGGTCCCCGACCCGAATAGGATAAGGGGATGAAGATGATGATGATGATGTATGTAAAAAATAAAAAGTATTTAACTTAAAAACTTTTTTTTGTTCCTGCGATAGGTACTAGTGTACGGAATAACATAGTAGAATTAGAGACGAATAGGCCGAGTGTTTTTTTTGCCTCACACCATGCAGAAAAAAGTAGTTTTGAAATATATGCGTTTGAGTTTAACTGCTTCTGCGCCGACCTGCTAAATGAGCTGTAGAACTTTAAATATCTTCAATACCATTACAAAAATTTTACAGTATATTTTTAAAGGATTATATTTTCGAAATATCGAAATTTTTAATTTTTTTTTCAACTTGACCACCGGTTCCCCTTAATAAAAAGCAAGGTAGGAATTAAAAAAAATGACAGTTTTTAAATAGTTCAGATGGCAAGTTGACGAACTTAAATGTTTCTTAAGTCGAGCTTAAAAAGCAACTGAAATAGTTCTTAGTCAAATTAAATGGTTCTTAGGGGGTATTTCACCATCCTCCCCATAGCTTATTCATACACATAACGAAAATTAATAAATAAACAAATAAATACTTGCAACTGGTAAAAAACTCCGCTAACTTATCCAATATGTAGCCATTATTCATAGGTTCAAGTGCCGAATAGTAAACTCCGACTTTTTGAATCAATAAATCCTCTATGATTAATCTAAAATGTACGTTATCGTACCAATAATCTATGAGGAGGATGGTGAAATACCCCCTTAGTAAAATTCAGTTTGTCCTTTCGTGAATCCTCCATTTAACTGAGCGATTTTGGTAAGTTTATTTTTAAACTGTCGCAGTTATCCATTAGGGCGACAATTAGGGGTTTCTAATAAACCTCTGGGGTCACCTTTAATCAGTAAAAGTTTTACTGTAATATGTCTCGGCTGCGGTGGTTGTGGGGGCGGAGAGAGGAGGGCAGTGTGCAATTAATTCACCGCCAGTTCTTCCCGGGGGCGTAGACTTTGTCACGGGCTGTAAAATAGAATGAAGAAAAATACAAGAAATACGATTTGGGCGTGTTTCGTGATCCAAAAGTCTGGCCAATCAGGTCATAAATATCAATGTAACTGTGTTTTATAAATATTATGGCGTTGCGTGGATTTTATGAAGATCCTGTCAAATTTAGATGTGGACAGTAATTTTACTTTTATTTTGAACGTCAAAAAGCTGTATATTTTTATAAGCAACACCACTATTAAAAATACTAATTTCAGATGTCGGTGCATGGGTGCGTGCGTGTAGTTGTTTCCTAGATTTGGAACTGATACATCATGTCAGAGAAGCAATAAAGTAGTTTTTTTTTTAATTTAACTGAAATTAAATTTGATGATGTTATTATCAAGTTCTGAAAGTATTTTTGAATGTATTTTTGTTACAGATGTTTCGGTTAGAATGAAGATTTAGAACAATTACAAATCAATAAACGAACGAATAACTCCAATGTAACGCTAATTAATAATGTACGGAAATAACTTAGTGCGGGAAAACAGACCTCCCATATAATGGTATTATTGTCTCTATTTAGTTTTTTCAGCACATTGGTTTAACCGGCAATAAATCAATTTAAACACCTTCAAAATTAAGATTCGTATAAATACGTTGTCTCAAATTGGTTCAACCACAGTTTGAAAATGGTCTTGTTAACGGAAGCAGCTGTAACAAAAATACATTTTTAAATACTTGCAGAACTTGATAATAACATTATCAAATTTAATTTTAATTAAATTAAAATAATGAAATAAAGTTCTACGAATTAAACACAAAACAATAAATATAATAAAGTAGGTACCAACATTATTTTATTAATTAGTAATTCTTTATTTGAAATAATGTAGATTTCTTTTTGTTTCAATTTTCAGGTCACAAACCAACAACTGTCAGCGTATTTACAAATAGACCACAACAATACTACTCTACATTAACCACTGAGATAGAGAAATCTGTTGGATCATATAGTAAGTAATTAACCTACTTGACGGTAGGTTTTAGTTAAGTTCCGAACCTAACGCTTTTGAGTATTTACTCCACAGAGGGCAATGATAGTTTGCTTACAAACATTTTCCTATTTAAACACTTTTCTAAGGCTAGCTTTACACACGTAATTAAAATTTACGGATTATGTAAGATTGACAGGTTACTCACAGGAGCGTTTACATATGCATCTGACTTGTGATAATTAATGATCACGGAAGTTCGAACTGTGTAACTGCTCATGCGACCATTTACATCTAAAAATTCATTTGCGGTAAGATTGCTTCCTTTCAACAACGACCTATTACTGTCAAATTTACGTGATTTTGTTAATAAAGATGAAAAGGCCCAATTAACGCGCTGAAATAGAATTTGGCTTTAATTAAACAATTCTCCATGTACTTTTGTGCCGTCAAAGGCGAAAATTAATGGATTTCTTTCATTTTATCCGAATGACAGCTACCCACCTGACGGCTGCTGACAGCAACCGACTTCGTATTCAAATACGTAATTTTAAAAACAGAAAAATTGAGATTAGAAAGGATTGGACCGATAATTGAATAGAAGGATGCTCATTTTCAGAAAACTCAAATAAGTGGAAATAAATACTAGTGTTATAGGAAAAAATCTAATAAAAACAATTGTCTTTTGATTTTTGACATTTCGCAACGGCGCATTTTGGTACTATTTCTTACAGAAAGTTCCTCAGCTTATCAAACTGATTTTATAAGCTGTAAGAAGGCTGGAATTTCGCGCGGACGCGATTAGACCTGTCAAAAAACTTCCGAAAGAAGGAGTTCTGTAATTTGCTTTAAATTACGTTATGTGACTTTTGGTGTCGTTTACATTGGTAATTTGGCCATAAATCGCTTACACGAGCGAATTACGGGAAAAAAACATACGAGTGTAAACCTAGCCTAAGACTTGAGAGACGGCGTAATTTTCAAGTTTACTAACATTCGAAAGTTAAATTTATTCATTTGGAAGGCAATATCCTGAAGCAAATAGTTTTTTATAAATAATTTCAGCTTCACCAATCCCACAATTATAATGTTCTGTGATTTTCATGGGTCTGCGCTAGTATACACATTTAGGTAGAAAGATTATGAATCCAAATAGGATTGCAAAATACAATATCAGTCAAGTAAGAGAGACAAAAAGCGTGTTAAATGGGCTAGAACCAAAAAGTATAAAGTCAGTGGCGATATTGGTTTCTATTCTAATCTACATGGAATGCACTTCTAGTGTGTAGTACATATTATTCAGTGGCTGTAATGGACCGAGAAGCTGGCTTCTTGTGAAGAGCAGGATTAGGCACTAGGCGCTAAAATAAAGAAAATCTTTCCACATGTCAAAACTGGTCACTCACCCCTGTTTTAAATTGAAATAAAAAAAAAAATCACCCGAGATCAAAATTTGGTTCTTATTATTTTAATACAAATAATGTCAGGATTTAATGAAAGTCAATGACGTCCCCACCCTGTGTTTTTTGGATCGCCTGCTTTGTTAATTTAGTCTGAATATTTCTCGCTAGGGGAGTAAGACCTTCAGAAGAGCTATTCTCTAAGAGATCTCGTTCTCCCGCGAGATGTCCTGTCAGATTTGTGTGATTTTCTACAGCTGTTAAATGAATAAATAATCATGTACACTTGCAGGAATTCGTGTTTAAAGCGACCGAAACTAAAATACGTGACATCTCACAGCTGAAATTTTGGCATCGACCTATAGAAAAAGCAAATAACAACCGTAGAAAATCACACAAATCTGACAGCACTTCTCGCGGGAGAACGAGATCTCTTAGAGAATAGCCCTTCAGAGCCATTAACCAGTGGCCGAGAATATAATTTCGTCGAACGATGATCTCGCGATTGTACCCTTGCAACGGTACAGGGCGGTTCCGATGAGAAAGATCAATAATTCTCCATTTTAACATAATGACTCAATATCGATTATATTTCATTACAAATTTTCTTTAATAACCCACATTCAAAAATGCTCAAACTCGAGATGATAAAACAATTAAAATTATGTACTTTATGTAATTATTCTTTGATCATAAGTATTTATAATTTTTCAACAATGTCTAAGCAAAATAAAAATGTTAATTTTTCTTTTATATATTAGTTTCTAAGAACGTAAATAAATAGACAAATTGAAGTATTTTCATCACAAAACAAGGGCGCGGATCTTTTTTTAATGATTTTATTTGAACTAAAATTAAAATTCTGAAAAGTAGGTTTCCCAAATAATTTATTGATTTATTTTACTGCATGATTATATGATTTGAAATGTATGTTGTAAATTACAAAATTCTGTTTGAAAATTTAACAAATCTGACAACGACCAACGGTAAAATCTTATTGTTCTAAAAATTTACATATTTTCTCAAAAATCTAGTCAAGCGATGAGTCAAGAAAGTCCAGCTAGAGAGGTCAAAGAAGCTCCCTCAACCGGCCTCTCCCGATCCGGCCCGCCACACAGCTGGTGAGAAGACGCAATCGTCATCAAGACTTGAACAAAATGCAGTTAATTAGCTGCTCACCAACTAAACGTCACCATCCAAAGGAAGTAAATTAGGGTGAATCATTGAAAAAGTGTTGGTTATCTAAAGAATGGTTCCCGGGACGACGGTACCTGCACTCGGCTCCCGAATCGATTTGTCTATCATAAGTAAAGAGATTTTGAAATTTGAATTGAATTTTATAATAATTGAAGAATAGAAAACGGTTGATATTATAACTTGCGTTAAAAATAATGTGCTATTTTCTACAACTTAACTTTTTAATAAATTTTCATAAGATTAAAATTATTTTCATTCTGAATACTAATCAATTACATTGAGGGCGTCAGGATTTCTTTGTCTTTCATATCCCATTTTATAAAATTGACGTGAAATTACCATAAACTTTTTCTTATCCACCCCGAAACAATATAATTTAGAAACAATTTCAAATCCGCCCCTATTGGCGATTGACAGGACACTGAAAAAATGTTTGAAAGCTGAAATTAAGAAGGCCATAACGACCGGGTCGATTGACCAATTACTGGAGAAAGATGTGTCTGCCTCTCGGCTCATTGATATCTTAGCAGACCAATTTTTAAAATACATACAAATAACACATTTAAAAAAGAAAACATATGAAACATTAACTATGTTTTGTTTTGGAGGAAGGAACTTCGTAAATAATAAGGCATCTTCAGGAAACTTTTAAAGGACTCGTGACATTTATTTTGCTCTATTCCCAATTACACTGTGAATATTCAGGAGACCCAAACTACCCAAGACAGACCAAGGATTTTACTTTTACTTATTAAGAAGGTAGGATGGTGAGAAGAGAAGAGAGAGAAAAAACCTTAACATAGGCCTTTTATACTGCCTAAGTCTGAAGGGAGTTTGCATCTCCTGACATCTATGGATAATTTCTTCTATTAATTAATCAACTTTACATAAACCAAAAAATCGAAATGTCTGGAGAGGTGTGAGTCCTAGCTAATTAGATTAAATTTTATACAAACTAATTACAATAAAGTAATTTATTTAACGAAACTACTCATCTCAACAGAGAAAACATTTCAAATGCTTGAATTTGGGAGTAGTGCCATTATAGAAAAAGGTAAAGAAATTATATTATTTGAAGTAAGAAATAAACAAACTTATATAACATGATAACAAGTCTACATAATGAACTTGAGTAACATAAGAGTTACTAAATTAGATACAAAATATATAAATAAAGATGGTTGGTGGTAAGTAAATGGAGTTGTTCTAACATTGATATTTGGAAAGGAAGAGCTGACAATATTGTAACAGTGTGTATACATAAAGTGCATATAGATACATTAAGTGCATAAAAATAACACAATATATTTTTGTTCCAGTTCGAAAACTGATAAAATATTTCAAGAGGATATATATATTTTTTATTTATTAATTAATCATGAAATTAGGTAATTAATTACATATATAAAAGTACATCTTATAATTAACACTTGATGGATCAATTATTGCTAAGGGTATATGTAATCAAAAGCTATGTAAAATTCGTTCTATGAAATTGAAACTTATATAGTGTTGGGTTGGGTTCAACTAGTTGTTTGATTTGGGATTTAAAAAGCATTATAATTTTTTCCAGATTTGATTTTATACAGGAGGGTATTAAAAAAAATTATGCCTTGATAAGCATAATGACGTTGAGAAGCACTTTTTTAAATTTAGGGATTTCTAAGTTGCCACGTGATCTTGGTCAGTTATTTATGTTTCTGAATGTTATTGTTGTATTGAAATGATTTTTGTGAGTTTGTAACAATGAGTTCTTTTTGAAGATTTTGTTTAAACTGAGAACCCTAAAAGAGTTTAATAACTGTGTTGTTGAAAATGTAGGTGGTTTTTGTAGGATGACTTTCAGAATCAACCTCTGTGTTATAATAATGAGGCTAGGAATTTTTAATTTCAAACTAACTAACTAAGTAACCATCACGCCGTTTCCTCTCAGGGGTACGCAGAGAGGACGGACCCCCAAACAACTCGATTTTGGCATACGTCCTCGCTTCATACACATTCATACATCGTCTCATAATACATACTCTTTCATTATTCTGACTCTTGACATGGCCCGACTCGAGTATTTGATTAACTTGTTCGTGTCATGTTTTCCGCAATGGGCGTTTTACATTCATAATGGGCGTTTTACATGATGATTTTTTCGACCAGTTTTCATATTGGTCATCTTTCCAGATTGATTCGGGATGGAAAAAGAACGTGTTCTAATTTGGCACCGATTTTCACACAGTTTAAGATGGCGGTGTGTAGTCTGTATTGTTATTTCGACTGTTGTGGTTTTGAATTTCTTGACTGAAAAGTGGCTTGAAATATGTGTGTTGATTGTTGAGTAATCGTGGGATGCTGCTGGTGATTTCTTGCTAGTATTGTGATTGGAAGGATACCAGAAACTGTACAGATGTCCCTGGCATGAGTGTCCCAATCACCAGGATCATTGTTTTAATGAATGCTTTGCAGATAAGTAAAATTTAATGGCTCATTAAAACCGCATTTGAACATTTTCAGCCGATTGATAATGATCGAGTAGGATATTTTTATTACCTTAATTTAACAAGTTAATGGGTTTTATTAATGGGCCGTGAATAAAATGGAGGAAAATACATCATAATAACGCCCCGCAAAATCTATAAATTTCCTCCCCCCATCAGCGTTATTATTTCGATGACAGGGCTTATAGCGCGTGCATACAACATTCATAAAAATGTGCCAAATTGATCTTCAACGATTTATGGTTCTGATAGTTAAGACGTACAAGTAATTCTGGTAATAAATTCTTTAATAAAATTAGGTGCTGTTTTACACTGTGGGGTCGTCCATTAATCAGGTTATATTTTTTTGCAATTTTTTAACCCCCTCCCCCCCTGGTGATATGTGGTGACGTTTTAGGCTACCCCCCATACCCAAATCACGTGTTTTTTTACTACAAAGTATATTGAAATTTTCAGAATATTGTTTTAATGCAAAACGCATGTATTCGGCGTCTAAATCACAAACTTACTTGCAACGCGCGGGAAAATCGTCGCCTGGCAACGGTGAGTCAAGGCCACGCGCCGCTGTTTGGTTTAGAAATCGTGCGTTCAATGAAAAATAAATACACGTGATATCTCATTATATCCCCCCCCCTCCTTATGATATTTTGTGATTTTTCCGAACCCTTCCCCCCCCTTTCGAGTCTCACGTGATTAATGGACGACTCCTCTGATAAATTGCCAGCCTCATGAAACCACAAGTCCCCTAGCACGGTCGATCGATAAGGATTGATAGATTTTTTTTTTGTTTTTTTTTTTTTAATCATTTATTCCAGATCTCGGGGAGGGTAGTGCAGTCCCACGAGTTCCATATTATACATATAATAATAACTATAATAATATAGAATAACTTTTGGTAACTTCTTTTCGTTCCCTTGCATGACTGCAGATTGCCAATGAATTAATAACAGTTGATAATGACGAAATGTTCTTAATTTATTCGATTCAGACTGTTGTTTGTACGTTAACGATCTGCAGTCGTCCTAGGAAACGATGTCAAGTTACCGAAAGTTATCCTATCAGCCCCTATCGATCGACCGTGCTAGAGTGCCTGGTCGAAATATAAAAAGATTTTTTTTTAAGGATGTATTTTTTTAATTAAATTATTTATTCGTTTTAAAAACAATACGATATTATAATTTTAATGTTTTCTTAGGATAACACCGAACAGTTTAAGTACAGAAAAAATAATTACAAAACATTAATTAAAAAAACATTATTATTATTTGAGAGGCGGGTATAGGTACCGCCGCCCCGGGAACCATTTATTGGATAACCAACACCTCTGCCATAGGTCACCCCAAGTGGTTCGCTACGTTTGGTGACTTAGCAGGGGTGCCCGGGTTCATGGGGTCAGATTTGTCCGGATCTTGGCGGCGGTTGTGTTTGCCCACCGCCAGCGTGACAGGCCGGATTGGGAGAGACTGGTTAAGGGAGATCTTTAAATCTCTCCAGCAGAACTCTCTCGGAACATTGCCTTGCACCGCAGTGGAACGGATGAATTTACTCCTGGACACTCCTGGACACATGGACCCCCATACCTTTTTCCTTCCCCGAACTACCTCTACTTCCATCCCCTAAAAAGATTCTCCACATAGCATCCCCAAAGATGACATAGGTCCTGAGTGGAATTATTTCCCTTGGGCCCTTCTGTTATTACATTATCTCCACACAGGAGGCCCCAAAGAATCTTTGGGAATGCTGTGTTGAGAGCCTTTTTAGGGAAAAGGAAGGAGAGAAAGTCACTGTGTCCAGGAGTGAAGAACGTATGAATCCATCCCTTCCACTGCGGTGCGAGGCGGTAGTCGGGAGAGTCCAGCTGGTGAGATCAAAAGGTCTTCCTAAACAAGTTTCTTCCAATCCAGCCGCCACGCAGCAGTTGGGCAAAGCATCCGCCACCAAGACCTAGACAAATCTCACTCCATGAACCCGGGAACCCCTGTTAAGTCCCTAAACAAAGCTTACCACTTGGGCTGACTTACGGCAGGGGTGTAGGTTATCCAATGATTCACGGGGAGGCGGGTGTGTATCCCGCCTCTCAAATTGAAATGGTATTAATGAAGTTTTAGCACCGTCATCAAGTTTGCTTTCCAAACTTGAACAGTTTCACTTCATTTCTTGAGTTTCCGCCTCAGAACAGAACATGATATATTAATAACATAATGATTAACTAATAACCCACTTAGCGCGTCACTCAACTTTGAATGGTGAATCCCACCATGAAAGTTAGTTAGCCAGGTAATGTAACTTAAGAGCTCTAAGTGCTCAAACTAAACTCTTAACAGGCAATTAACGATTTGTCATACTTAAGATGAAATTTATTTCTAGTTTCAGTCGCGTGCGCGTGCCGGCTTCGCGTCGTGGTCTGCTAGGGTGGCATTGGTAGGGACATCCCGGGCCGGCCCTATACATTTGATATATAACTATAATGATTTGATATATAACGATTTGATGGATAACGTCCCACAATAGCACTTAATCCCAAACATGGGAACACCTCAGCACAGGTTCGCCTAGTGGGGTGTTTACAAAATATTACGACTAATCTTTTTACATACAGTTACGGATCACTAAGGTTTTTTTTCTTATTACTTAACTTGTTATCTATGTAAACTATGTAATAATATGTGAACTGCTGCTAGAAATAATAACCAACTGCTCCCGTCTGGAGCCAGTGAGACTATAGCATCCCCAATTTGGGTATGTTGTGATGCTGAAGGTAGCGGGGAGGGGAAAGATATGGAGGAGTGGAAGTGGGGAAGTATCTGACTATTCAGATAGGTAACTAAGCACGGCTAAAGCCGTTTCAAGCAACGCTTCAATTCTGAATAGTGGTCTTACACCAGGGTGATATTGAGAATATCTTCCACCCTGTAACGTGCCGCAAATACACTTTGTATTATTTTTGATTTATTTATTATGAAACAGCACAAATTAATCAAATAAAATCTATTTGCGCATGCCGGATTCAAACCAGCGACCTTCGGATTGCGAGTCGAGAGGCTAAAAGTACAGTTTTGAGAAATCGGCGTTTGAAGTTACGAATTTCTTTATCAAATCCCTGTTCTATGTTTCCTCTCTCCTACAACATGAGACTCTTCAAGACCTTCATATTCACTTCTTCCTCTCCTACAAAAAAAAACCCTCCACGTAGCATTCTCAAAAACGACATAGGCCCCGAGAGAAAATATTTTCCCTATAACCTCCTGTGTGAAGTAAATGTAAAAAAAGTTTCGTGTTGTATTGACTACCACAATACATAGGTATGTGCACAGCTTGGTGGTTGAAAATTCTCAATAAATGCACAGCGCACTGAATAAAAATAAAAATGAACGGGTAAGCGATAATCAATCGTACTTACTCTAATGTTAAAGCTCATAATATATTCTTTAGGTAGAATAACAAGTCTATTTAACTAAATGAAGACACCGTAAGCGAAACTCAATCGAAAATCTGGAAACAGAAAAATCAGAAAAAGATATTGACACCTCTGGGACTCGAACTCAGGACCTCTCGCTTTCCGGGCGAACGCGCTGTCACTGCGCCAAGGTGTTGATATCAAATTCGGTCACTCTTAACTGTATCATACTTCGACTAAGAACCACCCTTATTATTTAATTTTCTTAACGCATATTTTAATAAAATTTTTCAGATTTTCGATTGAGTTTCGCTCTTAGTGTCTTCATTTAATAAAATATTACAATTTGGGGTTTTACTCATAAAGGTTTAAAATAAAACAAATCTATTTATAACAAAACGCTTGAAAATTTTTACAATCGGCGTTCTT
This sequence comes from Glyphotaelius pellucidus, assembly GCA_936435175.1. Taxonomy (NCBI): domain Eukaryota; kingdom Metazoa; phylum Arthropoda; class Insecta; order Trichoptera; family Limnephilidae; genus Glyphotaelius; species Glyphotaelius pellucidus. Next base: position 4,194,737 of record OW386550.1, read on the forward strand.
TGTTTGGACAGTGGATTGGTCTGGCCCTATACGCGTGGCAAGGGCGAGCCGGCCCTTACGATCTACCCCATTTTGTAGGGTTTCTAATAACCATTCATCAAAATTTATAATAATTACGCACAAAGGGGTGTGGAAACTAACATCCGCGTGTAAAGGAATGGGGTTTCTCCTCGATTAATGAGCAAGGAAATTTTAATACATTATTGAAATTATGAAGAAATAACGCCCCGTTTTTATCTATATTTATTTATTTATTTTATGGAAATCGACGGTTTACGTTTTTTCAGTTTGTACTTGTTTGTATAATAAATGAAAATAATCATGAATTGCAGCTTAAATTATTATAATATATTTTTTAAATATTGAAATTTTTCTTCATGTATTGAGTTTTTCTTACTTATCTTTTTGTTATTATTTGAAATATTTATTACATAATTATTAACACGATTACATATAATTGAGCATGAATTCCCTCACCAAACACAAAAGCGTCGTCTCTTGATGGTGAGGTAAGGCTATTTTTATATTCATTAAAAAAATGTATACTTATTGTAAAAACATACAAATATTAAAAAAAAAAAAAAATAATAAAAAAAAACTTGCTCAAATAATATCATTAAATTTTCCCCCAACCCATCCCACCGCATCCCACACACGCGTGTCCCGGTAAGCCACATGTGCCGCAATCTGCGCTAATGCATAAAAAATCTCTGCCGCACTTGCAAGCGCATTATAATAACGTGTAATGCACCGCTGCAGTCCGTTAGCTGCTAAGGGAGATCTTTGTTGGTTAGTTGGTTCCAATGCGCCTGTATGCCTGTGTTCCGCGTTTATTCCGTAATCAGGATCAGTAATATGCCGGCGCCTGATTAGAGAGTCACTCGTGCAATCTGCATGCATTATTTTGATTGGAATAGTACGGTTATGCACCCGCTTGTAACTTGTAACTTGCAACGTGTTGAGACTGATTCTTCGTTTGTAGTGGCTTAACATTTTGATGTGAGGGCCCCGAGGCTTTTAAATATATTATAAGGAAGCCATAAACCAAAAAGTTCGTATTGTTAGTGCCTTAAATCGCCACTTATATACATACATAGAATACACACGAAATGTACAGTGAAAATAAAGAGTTTTATTTTCAGTGTACATTTGTAATATATATTTTAATTTTTCTGCTACCGGTTGCGACACAACCATGTTATTCACTAGCAAACTTAAAATTTCTATACAAGTATAATTTTTTTATTATTTATTATTTTAACTTTATGAGTAAAACCTCAAACTGTAATATTTAATTAAATGAAGACATTATGAGCGAAACTCAATCGAAAATCTGGAAACAGAAAAATCAGAAAAAGATATTGGCACCTCTGGGACTCGAACCCAGGACCTCCCTACTTTCCGGGTTGGGCGCTCTTATCCACTGAGCTAAGGTGTCGAAAATAAAATATTACAGTTTGAGGTTTTACTCATAAATTTAAAATAATAAATAATAAAATTCATCCCAGACTTGCAGAAGAGTCAATAGATGTCGCACATTAAATAAAATGGATAATAATTTATCCAGACACCATCTAGATTGCATTTAGTTCGAGTTGAATCTTGCAATCATTCATAAAGATGGCAGCCAATAAAAATATGCGTTAAGAAAAATGAAGATAATATGGGTGGTTCTTAGTCGAAGTATGGTACAGTTAAAAGTGACCGAATTGGATATCGACAACTTAGCTCAGTGGATAAGAGCGCCCAACCCGGAAAGTAGGGAGGTCCTGGGTTCGAGTCCCAGAGGTGCCAATATCTTTTTCTGATTTTTCTGTTTCCAGATTTTCGATTGAGTTTCGCTCATAATGTCTTCATTTAATTAAATATAATTTTTTTGTTTGTTTATTTCTAAGGTTTCTAAAGCCCACAAATTAAAATTGTGTTTAAGTATATTGGAATGTTTAAACTTGGTTTTTTCTTTATTCTTTGTTGAAGCTAAGGCCATTGCGAGAATGTTGGGAACACCATTATAAATGAAATGTGAAAAGTTCCCATCGATTTCACATCTGCAAAAAAAATTATTCAAAGTTTGCAAATATGTGTTTTTTGCATTTTTCAGCCAAACGGTAAGTTTTATCATAATATAGTTCACACAAAACTTGTAGATCACGCAATTATATATAAAAAAATTTCAAAAACGTTTTTTTCCTAAAAATGAAAAAGTTGAAAGAGTTGTGTTCTCCATAATACGCACACATTTCCACGCCACCTGTAAGGTAGTGTACTTGATTTTTTGTAACGTGGTTTCCCCGGTTTTACTAAAAAACGGTAGGAAAAGCTTCAATTTATCAAAAGTATACTTTTTGGTTTTCGTGATCCAAAATCTAAACCGATTCGTAGTAAGTGATTACATCTACAAAAGTGATTTAGCATTAATCTTCGCATTAAGACCCAAAATATAGGAAAATACGATCAACGTCAGTTCATCCGGGATGAAGTCCACCGAGTAAAGATAAACGCCAACCAAGTGAAGTTTTAAAAGTGACCGCTTTTTTAAATTACTCGATTGCCGCACAATAGATCCTTTTACCTGGAGCCAGTACCCCATAGCGATCACATCTGTTCTGTCAAAAGTGATGGAACGTGTGGTCAACGACAAACTACTCACATACCTCGAGAAGAACAAAATTATTAACGACCGTCAATACGGATTCCGGCGGAACCGCTCGTGCGGTGATCTTCTCGCGTATGTGACACATGTTTGGGGGCGGTGCCTGGAACGCTTTGGTGAGACCCAAAACGTTGCACTGGATATTTCCAAGGCCTTTGACTGGGTTTGGCACCGAGGGCTTGTCAACAAACTGCCTTCTTACGGACTTCCCGCTTCCTTGTGTACGTGGATTGCCGACTTTTTGAGGGAGAGGTCGATTCAGGCGGTTGCTGATGGTTTCACCTCTTCCTCGCATTCGATAAATGCTGGCGTCCCACAGAGATCGGTTCTGTCTCCGACTTTGTTTCTGTTGCACATCAATGACCTCTTGACATGTGCACCGATTCATTGTTACGCGGATGACAGTACAGTCCATGATAGCTTTTTGTTTGACAAGCCTCCAAAGGGCTCACAAATCCCAATGGCTCGGAAGGCTTTGAAACAAAGAATGGACGGTTAACTCGAGAGTGTTTTCTCTTGGGGTAAGAATAACCTCGTCGAATTTAATGTTTCAAAGACCCAATCATGTCTGATTACGTCTAAAAGGGATCGGAATGATAATCTAGTCTCCTTCAACGGAAGCAATCTCCCGAACAGGCCTTCCATTGATATGCTTGGTGTAACTCTAAGTGACCAGCTCAGGTACAGGGGCTCCATCGAGGCCAGAGTTAAGTTAGCCTCTCAGAAACTGGGCGTACTGTACAGGGCCCGCAGATACTTTAATAGTACACAACTGCTAACCCTGTACAAATCGCAAGTGCGCCCCACGGTTGAATTTGGCAGCCACCTCTGGTCTGGAGTCCCAAAATACCTGAAAAAAACCCTCGACTCTGTGCAGAAACGGGCGGTCCGTTTGATAGATTCTCCTAACTTAACAAATGGACTGCAATCTTTAGAGCACAGGCGTCAGGTGGGAATGCTGTCCTTGTTCTACCGGTATTACAATGGAAGATGCTCCGAGGAACTAGCGTCACTGATCCCCTCGGCACCGGTGCATAGTCGGGAAACACGCCAAACACGCGCTCAACATTTGTACACGGTTGACATTAGTCACATGAGAACGGGTCGTTTCTACGACTCGTTCTTGAGTTCAACAGCCCGGCTGTGGAACGATTTGCCGGCTTCTGTGTTTCCTCCCTCCTACAATATGGGTCTCTTCAAGACCCATGTTCACTCCTTCCTCTCCTCAACAGCACCCTCCACACAGCATCTTCAAAGATGACATAGGCCCTGAGGGAAATTATTTCCCTCAGGGCCTCCTGTGTGGAGTTAATATAAAAAAAAAAAAAAGTGTCACCATAATAGCATTCTTTTGGAAAATGTGGGATTCAAAAGTAGGCTTTGTGGTAGCGAACGACGCAGCAATTTTGACACGCCAATACCTCCTATTGTCTATTCGCACGCCAATAACGAAAACGGGTATTTTCATCACTAATTTACCAACGACCAGTATCGAACGAAAAAAAGATTCATTCTGTTTCTGATTACCGCTGATCCTACAGCTCGTGAATTGCTTTGTGTCGGCAATCTTTTCCGATAACTATTATTGTTCAAATGCAAATTATGGTACTTGGATAATTGTTTAAATAAACCTGTAAATAAAGTGTAATGATCATTTTGATTTATACACAACACATTCATCCGCCCCCATAGCTTCATAAGAACGGGCCGTTACTTCGACTCTTTTTTGTGTAAGTTTGCTCTGATGTACTCGTAAGTATGCTCGGTATCTATTTTTCCTCCTTCATGTAATCCAGGCCTCTTTAAAACCCGAATTAATAAATTCCTTCCTTCGGCCCCCAATAACTTGCCTCTCAACGCTGCCCAACATCGTAGCGATATAGTTTTGAGGCGCTCTTCTGAGGTGTTAAAAAATAGAAGTTGATTTACAAAGTGAGAGTGAGAGGACAACAGATGAGCTCACGCAGCCACTTTTACTCCAGACCGTCATCCAATCCAATAAACTATGTACATTGAGAGAATAACAGGGCTAACGTATATAACAGTGGGATGTTAATCAAACTGTTTTATAAACTAAGTTGCCTACCACTCAATAAATAACTAAATAATATTGGCACAACCGGTAGGATATGATGTTGTGAGGTTATGAAGAAGGTGAGAAAAGGAGGAAAAGGAAGGCAGTGAAAGTGAAGCTTTCGACTATTCAGATCTGGTTACTAAACACCTGGCTAATGCAACATATAAAGCGGATAACTGGTGGAAGTCTGCTTTGAGCGGCTCAACAAAGCCCAAAAAGAAGTAATAAAATCAGGAATATTCTGAAATCTCAGGTTAGAACTTCCTAAGATAAAATATTTTAAAACTTTCAAGTTTTCAATGTGCAAAATAATTTTACAAATATTTGATTTAAACAAAAAAATATATATCTGAATACTCTACCGTCCAGCATAAATATTGAACGAGGGCAATAAGCCAAAATATTCCCAGTTTGAATACTTCTTTTGGAGAGAGAAATATTAACTTTCATGCTGTGAAACTATGTAATGCTCTACCAAGTCAAACAAATACAAACAGAAATGAATAAATTTGTAGACTGTCAATCCATGCTGGTCCATATCTGGCTCGAAGGACCATGTTGGGGTTTTGTATGATCATCCTGGCTACGGAGGACCGTGTTGGGGTTTTTCCAGGTCTGTTATACGATTTACAAGATACTGTTATTTTCATTCGAGTAATTTATTCATAGATTTTTAAAATGATTGATAACCACGATCAAAACAACACATATTTAATATAATTATTGACTGTGAACCATCACGATCTTTTTAGATCTCAAACAAAATAAAGATGACACGTAAAAAAGAAAAAAAACGACTGCATTCCCTTTTTTCCAGAAAACTGTCAACACTCTAGGCTCGAATTCACAACATATATTTAAAACTAAAGTAAAAACATGGTTGAGAGAACGGAGGGATTATCAATATGCAAACGTTTTCAAGACAATGTAAATACTAGAACCTAGAAACTATATATAAACATATTTAAATTTTAGGCCACCTTAAAATAGGAAATCCGAGTGAAGAGGACTGTAAAAAGTTATATTATATAATTTATTCTTATATTAAGCTTTATACTTACATTAAGTACAAACATTGCAATAAAAACTAATACGAACGTTTACAAAATACCATTGTGCAATTACTGAACTTTTGTACATTTTTTACACGAAAAAACGTGCAAAGATTGTTTGGTTTTAAAATTTACCTACTTTACCTAGTTTTTTATAAACTTTTTAATTGAAAGAAAAAGTTTTAGGGTTGGTGGAAAAGGGAACTGATTGTCAGAGTGGAAGTGGGGTGGGGTATTTTGAAGTTACGCCACTGCTCCCAACTACTGTGCAATGCAAAGCTTGAGTAATTGTGCAACTTGTATGCGGTGAGCCCCGTGGGATTTATATCATGCAAGATGCGCTAAATCATATGAACTCAATGCAGCTCAAGTCTGTTCTCAAACAGCTCTCCTATGAGAATAGTTTCCAAAATCAAGCAATAAATTAGGGAGAATTTCTGGTAAATAAACAAATAAATTATTAAAGACGATTCGGTCTTATTTCTGTAGGTTAATTTACATCGAAAGCAAATTACATGAATCAGAAAATTTAATACTTAGTACCATCCACAATCGTCAGAACAAAGATCTAGAACAATGATTATCCCGCGACGGCAATATGCAAATGCGCATTGTTCTGGAAAGCTATAACCACAGCCTAAAAAGAAGAAGTAGAAAGTAAAATATTGTGAATCGAATAGTATTAATAGGCTTGCGTCTGCATGGTTGAATTTCAGAACCCGGCTTCGAGTGCATGTCTGACGCGCCGCGCCACAAATAACATCTGTGTACGTGGAATTTCAAACAAAGCTACCATTGTAATTCGGTTTCGAATTCAAGAATTCGTCACAAGATGTCACCACTTCTGTCAGCAGGTCGGATGGGGGACGTGTCCCCCCTAGGTATAACTGCTACATATTTGTGATTATGTACGATCGCTCCGGATATGGAAAGATTGACGGTAATACATAGTTGTATCAAGCGGCTATATATTAAATATGACGTCATTGCCTATCTCGGTTACTTTGTCCCGGTGACGGCGGTGACTAGCTACACCGGATAACAGAGGATCCGAGGAACGGGCTATTTTTGGAGCGACTTCCTATTGGATTTATAAAATGGTCACCAACACTAACTTGGCAAAGCTGAACCAAAAGTCGCCCGCAGGGTCTTATTATTGCGGTGTTACATTCCATTGGTGTGATTTAACCTTCTCCACAGACCGTTAACTCAAAATTTCTTGGTTTTGAGTTAAGATGAAGCTATAGGTACGTGAAATCCTATTTAGATTAATCTTTACGACGAATCGATTTACATTATGAACATCAAAAAATATGCCACGGATAATTTGAAGCTTTTACTAGCTTCTCTATGTATTTCAATTACAATAAAATGATTAATTACACAAAAAAAATGTTTTTGCATGACTCAACTATTATGAAGTAATATAAGAAACAATTTAAAAAAAAATACCCCTTTATGGCTAATACTATTTTTAAGGTTTTGTATGTTCTAACTTTTTTTTCATTATTATAAAATTATGCACGAAATGAATAAAAACCACTTTTTCGCTTACCTGCCTCGTGCAAATAAGACGCTCGATTTTAAATTTTAAAAGCATGAGAATTGAAATATTTCTAGCGTTTATATTCTTCTTTATGAGGCCAAATGGAAAAGAAGCTCAATCATTCTATATTCCAATAAAAAATAAGAAAAATTTGTTTAAATTTCATAGAAAAATCAGATATTTCCATATAAATTATATTGGAATCAGCACAAACATAATTCAACAGTGAAAAGTGGCAGATATTTCCCAACTGAACTATTGAAATATAGCTATTCACTGTTCAAAAGAGAAACATTTTACATGTTTGTCTATCAAATATTTTAATATCTTATTCTATGTAAACTAAAACCTTTAGGAATTCTGTTGAAACAAATCAAAGATTAGATTAGATCAGTATTCCGCAAACTTTTTGTGTTCACGGTACACCTACCAAATCAAGAAATTTTAGAGGTACACCGAAGAAAAAATTAATGTTTATCTTATATTAATTATTAAAATCAGTATAATATGAAAATATTATGTTCAAGCCGCCGCTATCCGAATTTCGACTGATTTCTTACATATCTTCCTTAAACATTTGATGTTTTTAAGCTCTTAAAAAAATATATGTTATTTTTGAAGGTAATATCTAGATACGTTTCACGCCGAAACGCAAATTATATGAAATTCCCTCTATAGAAAAAAATCGCAAAGTTTGCTCCGAAAATTATTGAAAACAAGTCTATTTCTATTATTTTACAAGTTATATTAGTGAAAAGGTTCACAATGTTTCTTTAAATGATACTTAAGATGGCTTCCACGAGATTTTTGCTCTATTTTAAACGAGTCATGTTTTATTAAGCATTTTCGCAATTTTCGCTTCATTTTTATCACTAAAAATATTAACGGGCTCTGTCCAATATTTGTAATTACATATCTCTCCATCTTTTTCTTTTCGAGCGAGGATACGGCGCCTCAAAGCCCAATAGCTTACAATTGAAAATTCAGAACTAGGAAAACTGGGTATTTCTTGATTCTTACATTTAAAATGATATTTCAAAACTCATTTTTGAGAAGAAAAACATGTAGGTATTTAATACTAACTAACTAACTACATATATTATGGTTTTGCATGTTGCATTAAAAACATTTGTTATAATTTTTTTATAGATATGTTATAAGTTAATTTTTTTAAAGTATGTTATATCCCACCGGCTAAATCTAAATATTAACAAATAGGGAATCTCAGGGGAAATTTCTCCACGTTATATAAAATCGAAATCCAGCGATCCACTAAAATGGCAAAGATATAATACGACACTTTTTAATTTGCGTTCGGGAATGATCGCTGTAACTTCGGGTTTTTACGAGCAGATAATAGGATCCGTTTGCCTAACAATATACAGTAACTTTTGGTGGAATTGGCTTAAAAATTCAAGGGCGACACAAGCAGCACAAGCGACAACATTTTTAACTATTTTGGCAAATTTAGAGAAAATCGATTGCCCTGCTTAGAAAGCGACAACATTTTTTAACTATTTTGGCAAATTTAGAAAAAATCTATTACCCCGCTTAGAGAGCGACAACATTTTTAATTATTTTGGAAAATTTAGAGAAAATCGATTGCCCTGCTTAGAAAGCGACAACATTTTAAACTATTTTGGCAAATTTAGAGAAGATCAAAATTTGGAGCAATCGTTGATAATGTTGATCTCATCTCTTCGTCGATCTTCCTCAGGCATTTTCTTTTTTTTAAAAATTTAATCGGAGTTTTGGTATTACTTAAAACCCCAATAGTAAGAAAAATTGCAATAGCAAGCTTTGAAAGCAGTGGTTACTCATTTTTTATATGCAGCCAAAAATGTGCTAGCTCTGTTTCGAACAATTTTAGTTTAAATGTCCGATCAGTTTTTAGCTCCATGAATTCTTACTGCACGTTTATCGGTAAGTGTCCAAGAGAAATGCTATCTGAGAATGGATTTCGTACCCAGTCCATGTCCATAGGTTGTATGTAGATCACACGTACGAAAATACCAGTTCATTTTTTCTGAATCGGCAACCATGACATTTGGAAACATTTCATTACTTCCATTAGTATCGTGGCTGATCCATAACACCAACTTATCGCGAAAGCTTTCAATCTTGTCCGATGACGTTAAAATATTAAAATTCCTGCCTTAAATATTTTTTTGTTGAGCTCATTTCAATGAGCAATACGAGCAAGATATGCATGTTTTGCTACCCATCAATCCTTTTTAAACAGAGAAGTAAAATCATAATCCTGGGCCTCTAAAAAAGTCTTGGTCTCATTTTTTAGCTCGCTTGCGGTAAGGCACACCAACAAATGACTACGACACACCAGTGTGCCGCGGCACATGCTTTGCGGAACACTGGATTAGATTATAGAAGTTCATGTTTCGACGGCCTCCGTCGTCTAGAGGTAAGCTATCTATATATAGGAGGTAAAGATAGTACCGTTAAATTTAATCGGTAATTCGGTGAACACAATTGCTATTATTATGAAATCGCAACCTTTAATGCTAGAAATCATAAACTGACTATACACCGCGCATGCGTCCTTTGCACTCACCCTTCACTTATTTAAATCGGGTAAGTTATATCTGATCTTCACTTTTCAAGCATTAACTTAAAACCTCCATCGAGAGTCCGAGGTCAACTTTTAAGAAGTCTAATATCTTGATATGTTTCTATAGCATTCGCAATATCTTCTTCACGTGTTCATTCCCTTGAGCGGCAGCAGTTCAAAAAGTTCTTCTTTAGGACCTGGGTACCTAGCGTGGTCGATCGATATAGGTTTTATCGAAAATGTCGGTAACTTGTCATCGCTCCCAAACACGACCACATGCCGCTAAAGAACAAACAACAGTTTACCACGACTAACGGTTCCTAATTTATTTGACTTTTGAAATTGATATTGCGGAAATCATCTTCGACTCGCTGCTCTATTACATTCGAATATATTTTGGAAATGTTGTCTTCCACTGTTTTCACAGAGAGAGGCAATTCTTTTATTCTTTTCGTGATCGCTTCTTTAATTTTAAAAAAGCTCTTCTTCGGATGCTTTCACTTGAACAAACGTATTTGAACAGAGTGGCATTCCCACGATCCCTGCTATTCACTTACTTGTGACCTCTCTGCTCTGTTTCTAAATTTCAAAACCTAAAACCTCACCTGTATCATGTGTTGTTACTTACATCGAAGTATAAAGATTTTCAATTATTTATTTGAAGTATCAAAGTAAAATTTGTAAATGTCTTCTTTTTGACAAGTTATTTAGAGGAAATAAATGAATACATCTAAAAAGTTCGCCCAGATATCTGAAAGACATTACGTAAGATATAAATCGTTTGTCTTAAGACATTTAACAAGTTAAGATTGCTTCCAAATAATGATCCGTCTTAATTTTATTGTCTGTCAAAAGAATTTACGAAATTAGAATATTAATCAATGTTGACAGGAATAAAAACAGTTTTACTATTGGCATAAGGTAAGCTTTGCGAGAAATAAGCTAACGTTATAAAAATATTATAATGTTTGCCTCGAATAACGTTACAACGGAATTAATTAAACTTGTCTTATTCCGCTTCTCCGTTAAGACGAAATATTTCTTATTCAGAGTGTTAGATTTAGATTTATTATTACGAAAAGTAAGGATTTACATAAGTCGGGGAGACGAAAAGATATGCCAAAAATTTGCATTTAACATTTTAATCTTGTTAAAATTATTCAATTACAACTGCACTACGCCATATTCATATTTATATTAATTACACTATCTGACCCGGACACGCGTTACTGTGGCTGACGAAACACAACGCCATCTACTGGATGGTTACCCAACCTTTTAACACACACCGCCATCTGTTAATTTGCATTCACATCAATTCCACACCACCCGCTTGCTAGCCCGCTCAGCCACCACACACAGCATTCTCTTTTAATTACATATTTCAACCAATTTACACAAAACCTTGACAAATTATATAATTAAACCTTCCTGATGAATCACTCTATCTAATGGTGAAAACCGCATGAAAATCCGTCTAGTATTTTTTGAGTTTATCGCGTACAGACAGACGTGGCGGAGAACTTTAATTTATAACATGTAGAGGTTTCATAAAAAATATTATTGCCGTATAATTTATTCATGTAATGAAGTGGAAGAATTGTTGACAAGTTTGAACTTGTATTTATAACAGAAGAACATGGAAAAAAGTCAAATCAAAAGTCGATTCGTATCAAAATAATTACACATGCCCGTCAGACAAATCCTGCTTGCCATATAAACCATTTAAGACTTGGGATGTATATCTAAAGCAGCTTGAACCCCAATCCAACACCCGGAATTTATTTTATAAGTTGGGTACTTCCTTTACTTGGGTACTGATTGTCTATTAATTAAAAAAAGGAAAATTACATTATTATCTGTGAGGCGGACTTAAACATTTTTACCCGACATTATTTTGTAGATGACTTCTGTGGCTAAATATTTTTTTCAAAGCCCTGAAGATAGTGAATTTTCCAAAGATTTGCATTTTATTTGCTCTGCGTTCGAGAATCAAAACTTTGTTTAAAACATACTGAAGGCCATGTAAAGACAACTGGATACTAAATACAAATGTGGAAAAACTACAGGCCGCCTCAGAACAGGGAACCCTAGTGAGGAGGACTGTGAAAAAAAAATAATACCTTAATATAATACAATTTATAAATACATTATGTACAAATTTTGCTATAGATACTAATAAAAAAAAAAAAATGAGATTAGAAATACGAAGCTGGACATACTGTAGGTACAGGGTCCGCAGATACTTACATTATGCAATTATTGCTCCTTACAAATCGAAAGTGCGTCCCACTATTTAATTTGGCAGCCACCACTGGTCTGGAGCCTCTGAAAATACCTGAAAAAATCCTCGACTCTGTGCAGAAACCGGTGGTCCAATTGATAGATTCCCCTGTCTTAACAAGCGGATTGCAATCTTCAGAGTATACGTGTCAGTAAGTGTGCTGTCCTTTTTTACCGGTATTACAATGGAATACTCTTTGTCACTCGAGAACGGGTCGCTTACAGACTCGTTCTTGAGAATAGCTTGGCCGTGGAACGATTTGCCGGCAATCTGTGTTTCTTCCCTCCTACAACATGTTAACCTCTCCAGGAGTACGGACGAAACGGTTCGGCGAAGCGATAAAATGCTCAGAAGAGTAAGGCCGAAACTTTTCGTCCGAGACTACTATTCAAACGCCGTCATATTTCATGAAAATATTTGACTTTAAGTGTCATCTATGGACATCTGCGCATAGTTTGTCAAAGTTTTGGAACACATACCTACAATACCGACTTCACAATTTTGGTTTAAAAATTATTTTTGCGTCATTTAGCGGTCGTCAGAAGATGGTTTTTTGTATGGACATGTTTTTTTCAATGTTGGTTTATTTTCGTGGTTTGATGTCGATGACGTTTTAATTCAAAATATAAAATTATTTTTAGTAAATCTATGATAATTCATAAAAAAATATTTAAAAAATTAACAAAAAAAAACTCACTCCTCACGTACAGTTTCGTTTGCCAAAACTCACTCACGGAGAGGTTAAAAAAGACCCTCCACACAGCACCTTCAAAGATGACATAAAACATAAAAGATATAGAAGCTTTTCAAGTGGTGGTGAAGGTTATTAATTGAGCCAAAGAAGCGAGATTCTTACAGGAAACAAAGTGATTTCTTTTCTGAATATCTCTTTATTCACGTAAAATACGTCATCCATTATTCTTATAATTACCAATAAATAAAAACTGTGACTACAGCTATGTACACTGACAAATAATAAGGTTTTTCTGATTTATTATTAACATGAGTGATTGCTTGTTATTGTTGTTTTATTTGATTCTGTATTGAACTTAATTGATGTTATTTCCTGTCTTACGTTTATAATTATGACAACTTGTCTCAATATGCCATCATAACGATGAGCGATATCATGCGTGATTTATAGTTTTATGTAATCTTACAAAAATGAACATTTCTTCGTTTGTCCAATAGAAATTCCCACATCATTCATCCGATTGCGATGAAACTTTGGTGATTTGTTGTGCGTTTGCCTGCGAAGTTTTCTAGGTGTAATAGTGAGTTCAGGCATAATGAAATTATTTTCCATACTGCTCAAACGGTTGCGATACGACTTTGGTGATTTGGTGTGCGCACAAGGCCGGCGTAATTAAATTTGTATAAAAAATTACAATCGGTGGCGCGCGAGTTATTTAGTTGTTAGGAGAGGAGGGGATCGTTGGAGAGGGGAGAGGCGGGATATGTAGAAAAGGAATGCGTGGGAAGGGGAAGGACGGTTTTTGGGTGGGGGAAGAAGATAGGGGAAGGCGTGAGGGGAAGGGGACACGGGAGGGGGAATGGGGGGGCGGGAACGGGGTCGCATGGGAGAAAGGGCACGCAGGGGAGAAGTGACAGAGGGGTGGGAAGACGAGGGAGGGGTAGAGGAAGGGATTGCAAAGGAGACATAGTTTCGACAAGGGATAGCAAAGGGTAAATCAGGAAATTCCACGCTGCTCACACGTCGGAAAACCTTTTGATTAATTCGTGATGGAAAACCTAAAAATATTGTGCATCCAAAAGCACTTGAACAAACAGAAATAAAACATAAACACTTTATTTCTTTGAGTAGAATTGCAACGCATGCCGAATACTCGCTAGAGGCTTATATGATTCTTAAGCTAGTTTCAGTTTTTTTTTCTTTTCTTACAATAAGCTAGTTTACAAGCTACTAGCCGGTAAGTATAAAAGCGGGTGAATCGGCGAGTGAGATTGTGATGATGATACATAAAACTGTCTACTCGCTCAGTAGCAACAGAAGCAGCTAAAATAACGACTCTCGCGCCACGCAACTCTGTCGACATTTTATAGAAAACTTGAATTCGCAGCGCTTACCAGTAACGAGAATAACGGCTGCCGCCCGAACTAATTCTGACAGACGAAATCAGCTGTTGGTAAGCCGCCATCTTGAGGCAAACACTAGCGAGTAGCGAGTAAAGTTGACCACTTTTCAACTTTTTTCGTAGATTGTCCACAATCTGCTAGTTAGCAAGTAATACGATGACACTGAGCGAGTTTACTAACAGATAGTAGCTTGTAAACTCGCTCTATATCTGATCAGTTGTTGAGTGGGCATCGCGTTTGGGTTCCACCCGGGCGTCCCGTGTTCGATTCCTCGGCTGGCTAAGTCCTCCATCACAACACAAGCAACATTTTCGGCTTTCTGCGGTGGTAGTAGGAGATTTTCAAACATTGATGGATTATTCGTAATCCGGGAATGTTTGTCTTTCTTTAAAAAAAAAAAAAATATATAATCGAGGCTTCACAGAATACATTTTCTATCTGTCTATAAAAATCTATATAATTCTTACAGTCGATATATTTTCTATCTAGGTATAAACAGATGGTCACCTCGATATTATATTCACCTCGAAAGTGCCTTCGGAAGGGAAACAGCTGTTATAGCTGTAGTAATAATTACCCAGCAGACCCTATTTATAAACACACTATTCAATATTAATATTGTGAGCACCGTGTGGATTCTGGGTAAAAAAAAAGGTACATTTTTAAAAATCGTCGGTCGCAACGTTTTTCTAAGAACCCGTTCAATTATGGGTCATGTTAGCATAGTAACTCCTCCGCGAGATTCCATGTAATCGCTGCACACGGTCTTTTTAAACCACATAATGCATTTTTATATTCTCCGTCTCGGGGGAGTATAAAATCCTTCACAAATAAAAATGATTATTTACTTAAAGTAGTTAGATGAGAACCCCGCTAATTAAACAATTGTTTTGAAAGACTACTAAAGAGATAATTTGATAGAAGTGTGTTGTGAAATTTTTGTTTTCTTTTTGTGAAATTGATAAAACAACTTGATTACTTGAAATTGATGAAACAACTTGACTAAGCGTAAAAATCCTGTTTCTAATCGATATTTTTGCTTTTGCATGGTGGTCAAATAATCTGAAATCTTCGTTTTCATTTGGGACTTTCTTTTGGAAAAGCACGAAGAAAGTTCGAAAAAATAATTATCGTTAAAGTGGTAAGATACGACGTTGTAAACATTATATTTAATTATATATGTACATTAAGGTGAGTCACGACTGTATGGGGAAAAAATATCTTGTTTTGATATGTCTAATAGTGATAAAAGGGTGTTATTTGGAGATATAAAAACACGTCATTTTTAAAAAAAATATTTGGATATCATCTTCTTCCTCCGGATTGACTTTGAAATTTCACATAATAGAGAAAAACCCAACCTTGTTAAATCTTAAAAAAATATTAGATAAACCATTAAAAATGAGCTATTTTTTAATAAAACACGAAAAGGGAATATTTTAATTTGTTTATTAAAAAATAAATTTGAATAGAATTCAAATTATCTCAAGTATATTCAAATACCAGCAAAATCCTTTTTACTCTCAAATTTCGGCATTATTTTGTGAAACTCAATTTTGGGACTTTTTGTAAATGATTTCGTCAAAATTTACTACATTTGCTATGGAAGATTACAAAAAATATGGTTTGGTAAAAAAATATTACAATTTTCAAAACTTTGAAGTGAATCTTGAGAAAGAAGATCGTATCATAAAATTGAAAAATTTTAAACACGTCGTTTTGAACCCATTTGGCACCCCTTTATCGCTCTTAGAATTAAAAAATAACATTTTTGTTAAATGACCCTCCTTTATGTACATATATTATATACAATAAGATATAATGGGTATGAAAAACATCACAGTGTATCTTTAAATCAAATTTTAGCATTTGTCGAGAGTTTTATTTTGAGCTCTATTTTAAACGAGTAGTTTTTATTAAACGTTTTCACAATTTTCGCAATAGTATATACATAGTTAAAGAACGTAGATGCTTATTTTAATCAGTGATTTCTGTTATTATTTAGAGTAAAAAACGTTAATTAAATTTTGGAAAGGTTGTTTAATTCTGAATTAATTACGAGTTCACTTTGTAGAACGATTAGCGCGAGCTCACTATATAGCCACAAATTCATTTTTTAACAATGGTAACCCTGACCGCAGCGCGGGCCGACAACTGTCATCGGTAGAGTTTTTGAAACCATTCCAGGGGGGTATAACTTCGATATAAATCTTCAACCGAGTGACGTCACACGGCGCCACCGTGTGACGTCACTCGATTCACGGCGGGACCAATGGAAAGCTTTGTTATTGAATTGTATGTTTTGACGTTTGCTACGAGTACATCATTATGGCGGTTTATTTACCCATAAGATTGCTTCCTAAATAATTAAATGTCTGCGCGGTGGGAAATGAGCAGACTTTAATATATTGATAACTCGATTTTGAGAATTCGTGCATGTGCTTGTAGCTCAAACTATCGCGAAATGGTAAATTTCGCGATTGCAAAAGTGTAAAATGACGCCGTACCTAGCTCACTTCTTGAAATCATGCAACTCTCGTGTAAACAGGATTCATTGTAACCAAAGTACAGGTACAAATATATATTGATTACTTATATGAAATTCTAAGCTCCTTTCGTCCTGTTATTTTCTAAATGTGGAGTTTATTATAACGCATTTAATTTCAATCATTTCATAGTGCAAGGGTACATTCTTTTGCAGAGTTAAACCTTGTTTTCATGCATTTATTTTGTTTTGTTTTGATCTGTCTGTCGTGATGTGTCTCATGAGAGTTGTTTTAATAACCGTGTTTTTAACGGTTATAATTAAATTTTACTAATACGACTTGGCATTCTCTATTTAAAATGACCAGCTATTTAAAATAACCAATCTTGTGTAGGTGTTGCTAGCTAATAGGTTGTTAAAAAGGTAAAATTGCAAGAGAGTTTCTTTCTCAGAAAGAACGACGAAGCCGCACCGATCTCAGTTTTCATTAAATTCCCCAGGCAGTTTATTTTCAATTATTCGGCAGTAAAATTCGTTGACGTTCCCCGGCTTTCTCGTAAATTAAAATGAGTATCTTATTCTGGCACCAAATAAAGCAGGAGAATTTTAAAAAGAAACTTTTCGGGAATATCAACCTGATGCTTTTATTTCTTGTCAAAGGCCAAGTCTTTTGAAATAAAAGTTTTTCTGATATTGTAAAGACTTTGTTTCTTTGTGAGGACAGTACCTATATATCATATCAAAAGACAGGCAGGAGACAGGAGAAAGAGGGATGGGCAAAGAGATGAGATTAAACATGTTATTATAATTATGAAGTTCGGGAGAGGAGAAAATGGTAGGAACAAGTCAATCAAATTAGACGGGCCCTGTCAGAGTTGGAATAATAAAAGTACAATATTTATGAATGTGGATAAAGGACATGGTAAGAACTATTGATTATTAAAAACTCAATTTTCGCAAAAATGTTAGTTATTCACGAACGAGATGCTATTATGTTGAATGAAATGGAGAACTGGAAGACGGGAGAGAGGAAGATTGTAAATTAGGTATTATTTGGATCTGATCACCGAACACGGCTACAACTATTTTAAGGGGATCCAATAGTCCAGGGAAAAATCGAAGTCGGAATTCACGCCCATTGTGGGAGGAGTTAAAAATATTTGAGAAAAAGCTTTTGGAACGGTTGAAAAAGGTATTTGAGAATTTTTTTTACAGGTTGATTTCGTAAAGACCTAAAAAAACATTAACTCCTTTTTTACACATTGTTTATTGTAATAACAAGGAAATTTAAAATTAATTTCACGGAACCGAGCGACGTGGAGTCACACGTCTGTTCACTGCTCCGGCCAGGGCGTTTCTGAATGGAAGTGGGGTGTGGCAAGCCAGTAGTCCTTCGGTGAACGACATAAAGTTCACTTTGAAAATCCACATTCGTCGGCTGCCAGCCGTATTGTGAAATAACAACGCAAATACGCATATTTTATTTTATTTTGTGAATATCGGGCGTAAATATCATTTTTTTTGCGATTATCATAAAAGAAACTAAATTTGCTACAATAAGCAATAAAATCATATCCGAAAAGATGTTCATAAGTAGGAGAGTTTGCACTTGAAAGTTTTTTTTTAAGGACCTGTTACTTTATTTTTTTCTAGGCTTATTAAAAGACTTATAAAAAAATTACCGATATTTTTAAGGGCCAAGATATGTTTTACACGCATTATTTAATTGAAGCATCTATAATATTTCTAAGCGATCAAATTTTCAAAACCAAAACACATGATTTTGTGTGATTTTGCATTATTTACTATGGCTTCATCTTAAGTAACGATTCAATGTTAAATTGGGAAGACACATTATTTGAATGAAAATTATTTGGTCGTATAGGTGTGTCTCTGGATTCAAAGTCGATGATATCAATCGCCTCTACACGGGGGACGTCAACGGTTCTATGACAGTTGATCCGCTGACAATTGCCCCCCCGGCACACTTATATACAATAATATGCAGTCGGTTTAGGGAAAATACGGTAAACCTATTTACACAAGATATAAATAAGTGACTCTGAAGGTATGTGCAGAGAGGATATATCGCCGAATAACAAAGTAAAAAACGTATTTTCATTCAAATGCTTTGAAATGCTTCAAAGAAAAAGCTACTTTAATGAAATAAATAATTTTGTGTACACCACTATTTAATTAACATTATCGACATGTTTCAAAAACAATGTTTTCTTCGTCAGGATAAGTTAATAACTTATTATACAAAGTTATTTGTTTCATTAATAACGACGCCAAAAAGTGAATTTGGGAAGTTTAAAGAAAAAAAAGCTACCTCTTTACATATTGTGTATACCAGCGCATAAGTACAAAAAATCGACACTGTATAAAAATTCGTTTGATATTCTTATCAAATTATTATTAATGGTATTTTTGAAGTCGATTTTACGTTTGAAATTTGATAAATAATGCACAAAAAGATATACTTTTATGGAACCTAAAAATCATTTCAATTGTCGGCGGATCTACTGTCGAGTCACCGACGTCAACATATTTAACTTCTGCAGGAAGACGTTATTTTTCCTTCTAATATGAACCTATTCAAAATTAAAACTAATTTATTCATTCCGAACGAATTGTTTTCTTGCATTCAATATAGAATGAATCGAAACAATGTTTGAGGAATCGAGCTTCATGCTGGACATATTTCGAGTTTTTTTAATGAATTTTCACAGCATAATAAACTTTCTCGTATCAGAACTAAAACGCCCTTAACGATCTAACCGTTAACGTTAATGACCAAAATATGAAAAGTAAATAACGTCCTATCGTCTCAAATGACACTGGTCCTCTGGGATGAGAGGAAAGAGAAACTAGGTTCATAAATATATTTATTCCGAAAAGGACAAGCCCGACAAAAGTTATTTTCGTTTAATTAATTATGCAAACCGAATTTAATCTAAAACTGAAGCAATACAATATCAGAAAATATAAATTTGATGAATTTTCTGCAAAGTTTCGGGAATTAATTATGACGATTGGTGCCGTTGACCAGGAGGGGCTTTTTGAGTTAATTTTACTTTCAATTCAAATGGAAAGGCGAAAACAATTTAATTTTCTGATATGTTTTTGGATGAAACATTGTATCGAAATAATTAATTACTTAAATTTATTTATTTATTTGCAAATACAATAATCAACAATATATTGCAAAAGCGGTAAAGAAAATTACACCAACGCAAATTAGCATAATAAACAGTAAACATAGTTAAAATCATATTTTTTTTTTTTTACATGAGCTCCACACAGGAGGTCCTGAGGTAAATAATTTTCCTCAGGGCCTATGTCATCTTTGGGGATGCTGTGTGGAGGGTTTTTTTAAGGAACAGAAGGGAAGGAGAGTTCTGGGAAGGAAAAAGGTTTAAGGGGTGGGTAGGAATCTGGGGTTCAGTGGGTCCTGGTCATCCACCTCCAAGACCTAGACAAACTTCACCCCATGAACCCGGGCACCCCTGCTAAATCACCAAACGTAGCGAACCACTTGGGGTGACCTATGGCAGAGGCGTTGGTTATCCAATAAAGGTTCCCCGGGCGGCGGTACCCATTCCCGCCTCCCAAATTGTTGCATATATAATATTTCTCGCTTAAATTCGTCATAGGACGTGCGGAAATATCCACATTTCCTGCGAGATAGTTCATTAACCTAGTGAGTCTTTCCAAGGACATCACCATTGGTACGGTAGTTCTTCACATAGGAACCTATAAAAAATCAAAAGTCTGCTTTGGCGGCCTCGCGTGAAATTATCCGAGACACAGAATCCTATTTTAGCCAAAATGATTGGAATTGATAATTAATTATTCAGAATCTTATACGCCATCTTTTGTATTTTCTTTACATATACGGTGTTCTCTGGTTTCCTAACGTGAGATTCATTCTCAAGAATGCTACGAACTAAACTAAAGTAAAGCAACCTTATAACAAACAACCTTTTGTAAAAATTTTGATATGGAACGTTCATAATTTTAAAATTAAATCAAAATAATATTTTAGACAATTATTTTGAGGAAGGAATGCGTATAACCTTGAAACAATTAAAAAAAATATTTTGACAACTTGATTTTGCTAATTAAAATAAAAATATCACTTTTTGAACAAAAACAATTTGATGATACCTAAACAAATATTTTGCCATGTAACAATGTGGCACATTGCAGAATATATTGGTAAAATATTGATTGAAAGGATAAGGGTTTCTTGCAAAAAACCAGAAACTCTTCTGTGCCTTTGTAGATCTACAAAAAGCTTACGACCGAGTTGACAGGAAAAGCTATGGAAGGTGTGGTCCAAGTATGTTGGAAATTGCGTCCCTGTATGGGGGAAGCGTTGCAAGTATTGGGATGAACGGCAATTTGACGGGGTTGCTTGACATCACTAAAAGTGTCGAGCAAGGCTGCGTAATATCACCGTGGTTATTCAATCTATACATGAATGGTTGTATGCAAGAATTGAAAGAGATGGGATTGAGCGCGAATTGAGTTATCTGAAAGCATGTTACCTGCTGTATGCTTGTGATGCGGTACTGATTTCTAACAGTATGGAAGATCTAGTCTCTCGTGTCTAGGATGAATGAAGTATGTATGAAGAATGAGTTAATGATGAATGTAAGTAAGCCTAAAGTCGTGGTGTTTGAAGGAGAAAGTACAAAAACAATGTGCAATATAATTGTGAATGATGAATACTTGGAGCAGGTGGATGAGTTGATATATTTGGGAAGTATGTTTACGAGAGATGGGAAGTCTGATAGAGATATTGAAAGAAGGGTAAATGCAAGTAACTCCATTTATGAAGGACTGAACGCCGTTGGCGCCAACAAAAAAACTGTCCAAAGAAGAGAAACCAGCCGTCCACATTGGAGTGCTGGGACTTGCCCTAATGTATGACAGTGAGGCTTCAAACTGGCAGAAGAAGAATGAAAGTAAAGAAATGTATAGTAAAGATATGAGATCCCTGAGGCGTATGCGTGGTAACACCATGGATGATCGTGGGAACATGGGAAACGTGGAAATTCGCAAAGAATGCAAGGCTGATGTTAGTTTAGTGAATAAGACTAAGAAGGCATGTTGAGCAAAAGAACGAAGAAAGGAGTGTAAGGAGAGTTCATGACGCGAAATGTGAATGGTTGAAGAAGTCAGAGATGACCTAGGAATACATGGAACCACCAAGTGGTACATACTTAAGTCGGGCCATGTCAAGAGTCAGGATAATAGATGAGCATGTATGAAACGATGTATGAATGTGAACGAGGCAAGGAGTGTGTGCCAAGATCGAGTTTTCTGCTAGGAAACGGCGTGATGGTTAGTTAGTTAGTTAGTTAGTTAGTTAGTTAGTTAGCAGATTGTATATAATTTTAATATCTAACAAGTAGGCACTTGCGAGAGAGACCATCTTTCCACTGGCAGTCCCTTTCCATTCTCATCCCCACCGATAACGGCAATAAATTACCTAAATTACTCTCCATGTTTTACTCGTTCGGAAGCTTTGTTAGTTTACAGTAGCTTTGAAATTGAGACGATGACGACGAGTAGGTAATTTTTTTAGTTTTTATTTTACATTAGCTCTGGGGCCCTGGGGACAATAGTTCCTCCTCATCTTTAGGGACGCTGTGTTGAGGGTTTTTTTAGGGAAAAGAAGAAGAGGAAGTTCTGGGAAGGAAAAAGGTATGAAGAGTGGAAATGAAGATAAGGTACAGGATAAGTTTGAGTACACAGTTTTTCACATGCTTTTCGACTACCACTCTAAATGATAGCAAAATGAGAGCACATTTATAGTCATGAATAAAAAATTAACAAATATGAAAGATATATATGTTTGTAAGAAAGATAATTTCAGTCAGAGCCTGAACAAGGTTTTTGTAAAGTCAAAAATTGAGTCTTATTGAGAGAAATCATTATAATATTTGAGTACGCGCTGCGTAACAATAGAAAAAAATCATTTAGAATAACATGAAGAAATTCAATGTTTTAACTTAAGTTGACAAGTCTTGACATTCTGGAAAAATGAGAGTGAAATATATTAATTATATTATATTTAATCTGTTACATTAATGCAAATTAAAGACCTAGACATCACTTTTCAATCAAATCTTTCATTTATTAACCACATAACAGAAATCTGCAATAAGGGCTTAAAAATGTTGGGATTTATAACTAGGCTAACTAGAAATTTTAACAATATGAAATGTATTAAGATGTTATATTTTTCTTATGTTTGAAGTCAGCTTGAGTACAATTCTTCCGTCTGGAATCCACCTTATAATACATGTACAAGTTGTTGAAAGAATACAAAACAAATTCTTACGTTTTCTAAATTTAAAATGGGTGTTCCAGCAATTATGTTGAACTATAATACTGTTAAATAATATGAATATGCTCAAATTGTTAGACAGAAGAATTTTCAGTGACTTGGTATTTTTTAATACAATTCTAAATGATTTATTTGATAGTCCCGTATTGCTTGAACTGATAAGCTTCCGGATACCATAACGTAATACCAGAAGTCAGAATTAATGTCAGTGCAGAAATTCTGGGACTAACTACCAAACGTATTCCTCTTTGCCCAGAATACTAATGAAGGGAAATAATTATACCAAGTCAGTGGACATCTTCAATTTATCTTTAAACAAATATAAAATATTGTTACTGATGCAACTGTATATTTCTTACTATTCACGTGTAAAAGCCCCGATAAAGGGCGTTAATAAATAAATAAGATAACAAGCGTTGTTTAAGATAAAAAAATCATCATTCAGAGAGAATGATTTATTTATCGCATAATAATGCCATTTACATAAGATATATTGTTTATAAATTTTATAAGAATACCAACACAGAATATTACTTAAGAGGAATATAATATCAATAAGGAAAGATTGAATTCATAATATTATATTAAAAAAAGAACAAATGAAATACCGAAGATTAAATTTAATTATTATAATACTTTGGGAGGAACTTAACGTACATCTGCTAATTTCTAAAAGATGTGGAAGCGATATAAGAAGGCATTTGAATGAAGAGATTTAATGTTCAAAACAGATTAACGTTTGTTAAGCACTCAAATTTACAATAAGGATGTAATCAAAAAATATTAGAAATACGAAAATTTAAGAACAATGATGTTATTGCAAGCGACCCTCGAAACAGAATAAAGGTTGGTTTCAAAAACCGCTCCGTCATTGAAAAGCCCTGTCAAAATTTGTCAAAACTTGATTTGACTGATACACAGAGTTATTTTTTATTTATTTACTCGATCTTCTTGGCATCGTGAAGTAGAATGTAGTATTTTTTTTTGTAGTTCTTGGGCATTAACTATGTAACAATTTCTAGACATTTTGTTTTTGAATAGTTTCATTTTCCAATGTACATTTGTAACGTAATTTTTTAAATTTTTTCCGTGACCGGTTTCGATTCACCGTATCACTAGCAGGATTAAAACTAACTTAAAAATTAAATGCAAGTACCAAAGATTATTTAGGTGGGGGTAGTGGGAGGGATGATTTAGGGGGAGGGAGAAAGCGGTGGGAGGGTCAATTTTACACGGAAACATAGTTAGTAAAGGAGATTTACGAGGCGCTATTATTTTATTCACTAAATTAATTATCGATTTAATTTTTTTGTTTATTTTGAGGGTTTCTAAAGCACAAAGATTAAAATATGAATTTATTTTGCAATGTTTGAGCTTTGTTTTTTCTTTATTGAAGCTATGGCCCGACTCTATTAAATGATTAGCAAATTCGGAGTAATTATTATTTCGTAAACAAAGTTCATGTTCCCTGATTCTAGTTTTGAAATTTCTAGTTGTCATACATACTGTGCGTCGCAATCGTTACATTCTAAAGTGTATATCCCGTTTTTTTCCAAATTTATTAGAAAAATCCTTATTATTTATCATTTTTTTTTTATTTTCGAATAAGTCTAGAAAACTGGAGAAATATGATCTGGTAATATACGGGATATTTTTAAAGATAAATCGCCTGTATGAAGAAGTTTTTTTTTATATATTAGGTAGTTACCAAGTTTGCTCATATTATTACCACTGTAAATGTAATTTTTTGATAAAATTTTTGCTTGTTTTTTATTAACTAAGCGGTCAATTATTTCAGGTTTATATCCATTGTTCAGGGCTATCTGTTTTATAATGTTAATTTAATTATTATAATTATCATTGTTTAAAGGGACATTAATAGCGCGATGTATCATTGAGTTGAAGGAGGCGAGTTTATATGACAAAGGGTGAGAAAAAAGAGACAAAGAATGTAGTATTCGGCACAAATACGAGAACGGCGCCCAGTCTTATATATATGTTGTTCATACACACACACATTCTTTGAATGTCTGTCTTTATAATAACATGAATAACGTTTGAATTAATATTTTTTTGAAAACACAGCAGTATTTCTTATTTTCCACAATCTGTGTAGGGTTTGTGAGACAATGGCGAGTCTAGATGTAATGTATAACGTCATTAGATGAAAGCATATTAAAACATAACAATTATTAATGTTGGTATATGGATAAGTTGGTAAGTAATGTGAAATATTCCTGCTAAGTAAAATTATTCGTTTAATGAACTTTTAATAAAAAAATGAAACAAGTTATCACATCAGACAAGCGATAAAATATCCATACTAATATTATAAATGCGAAACTGCTCGAGTTTGTTTATGACCTTTTCGCGCATAACACAATATAAAGACTTAAATATTTCTTTCACAAATATAAAGCTAAATTATATGCGCAGACTACAGGTTGTATATGATGGTAAGTTCTGGCGTTATGAAATTATAAATATTAATATATTATATTTGTTATACGTTTTCTGTCGCTAACAAAAACGAGTTTTTGCTAACGTCAGAAAAAAATCTTTTCCATGGAAACAATGTTGATATATTTTTGGGCTCTATGCTCAGTAGGTAGGTAGTTACTCAGTCTACTGGTCAGCTACTACTGCAGAAAATTCAAATAATAGAATTAGTTTTTTTTTTGGACAAGCTTGGAATAAATGTCAGATGAGAGTTCCTATATTAAAAATATAATTCGTAACGATTATAAAGACTGAATGATAGAGTATTTTTTTTATTATATTAACGAACTTCCAAATATTTAAATAAAAATAAACATCCGAAATGTTTGTAGGCGCACAAATTCCGAACGAATGAACAAAATTGGATAAGTAATTCTTTTTTCTTTGAGCTATAGCATTACGAAATTTAGGTGGTAGGCGAGATGTTTGAAAACTGAATGTAAGGGAATGAATATATGGAATGCGGGAGGGGATGGGGGTGGGGCGGGGGGGGGGGAAATAATTGATAAGTGCAAGCGCTACAGTAATTTCCCGTAATACCATGCGAGCGAAGCCGCGGGGAAAAGCTAGTTAAAAATATTTTATGAATTAAAAATTCTATATTCGAAAAGCGTTTTTATTTTGTTCAAATGCTTGAGATTCAATATACCACTACAAAGAATTCAAAATTAAGGCAATATGTATTCGCACATAGACGTATGGAAGAAATAATGAATTCTTTTATCCATAATTCTTGTACTCACTAAGGAAGTTCTTAGGTAAATTTGTGAAATAAATTTACCTAATATATCTTTAACATATCTCTACGTATCGTATCGTATTAATGCATCTTAGTAATTAATTGTATGATTTATAGTAATTTTATAAACCATCACAATTATTCAAAATAATTTTTTTTTTCTTTTCATCATTGTTACCAACTTACAAATATTGGTACTATCTTACAATAGTGGTTATTATTTTGTTCACAGATTTTCTAAATTTTATTGTTTCATTCAAAATCAAAATCAAAATCATTTATTGTACAAAATTTTCATTTAGTACAAAAGGTAAAACTTATAGGTACCTACATCCTATTTCTTCCAGTTAACCTAACATGTTATACAGAAATGAACACAAATGAAATATAAATATAAAAGTGGTGTAATACAAATTGAGTTTGTTTTAATTTATTATATAAACATAAATATAAAAACAGTTGAACCTATGTGAGGTATTCACTTAATGTGTAATGAGACCTGTTCAGAAGGAATGTTTTTAGTGATGACTTAAATCTGAGTGTATCTGGTATTTGTTTAATATCATGTGGAAGGTTGTTATATACTTTAATGGCCATGTAAAAGGGTCCTTTTTGGAAAATTGTTTTGTTTGCTTTTGGTATTAATAAATTTTCTGTAAACCTTGTAGCGTATTTATGTGTAGAGTTTTTTTGCGGAAACTTTTCTGGAGATGATCGCACTAACATGCATAACTCCATTATGTATATGTCGGTGACTGTAAGAATTTTCAAATTTTTAAATATAGGTCTACATGTAAATAAGGTTTGTTTCCTAGCTTGCAATATATTTTACGTATTACTTACCTACCATTTTCATAAACATTTTCAACATACCTCTTAAGTTTATTTGCAAATATATCATATTTAAAAATATTTTTTCATTGTTGCAATATTGTAATATTTTTTTTTACGTTGTTGCTTTACCTTATCTATGTTATTTTGTAAAAGCCGAATTGCGTTAATTTTATGAATAAATAAATAAATAAATATACCAACATATAACATTCTCTAAATGGCTACCCATTTCATAAGCAATTTCATATTTTCATCCGTTTGGTTTGAATATAACATGTCCTTTATTTTTATAATGTCATTGGATACTTGTAGTAATGTTTCAAGCTTACTAAAATTTTGAAAGGTATTTTTAATTTCTTGATCGTCCGGTAAATATTTTTTTATCAAGTGCTTTGAGCTTCACAATTTGTACAATAATAATATCGTTTGGTTTTTCACGGATCTGCGCCAGTACATAATATTATGGCGTTCAAATAACTTGGTCTTTGTTTGTTAAATGGGTCAGTGGGAAATAGTTAGTAAAATGGGAAGCAAATACCATTCCATGCGTGGTTATCTATCAACCCTTATTTCTTTGAAGCTATCAAGTTAATTTATTATACAGCCCGTTATTTATCGACCTTATTTCTCAGCGCAAAAACCAAATAAGGCACACGCTGCGCTTTGGTATAAACCTTTTTTTGCGAAGAGTTGAAATGAAATTATTTTCTGGAGTCAAGGAATAAAGGGAGGTGTAAAAATGGATACATTCGGATATGCCGAGGGAGCGATTTGAAAGGCCTGATTACGTTGGAAACGAAACTGGAGCTATTTATCAATAGGAATAAAGAAAAACTAGACGTCGCGTATTTCTTTCAGTTTCTGTTCACCGAAAAAATGAATTTTGGTTTACTTAATCATGCATTGTCAAGGGATCTGAAAATTGGAGGATACTTTTTTAGACCCGGAAATTCGCGTTATTCGGGGTATTTTGCAATAAAAGCGTTGTTATGTTTTAGTAGTAGCACTGTGTAGTCTGCACAGAAAATTTCTCCATATATGGAGACATTAAGTATATCGTCGAAACATATGATAAATAACAAAGGGTCTAATACTGTACCTTGAGGTATTGAGATTTCACTACTTTCAGATCAATTGATTTTACTCGTTGGGGTCTTTTATTTAAGTAACTAGTTATCCGTGCTAGGATTTTTCCATTAATTTTTTAGTTTTTTATCCACTGGAGCGATTATGGTCGAAAAATGGACCACTTTTATTTTTCTGCGATTGATAGCGGTCCATCAAAATTGGACCAAAATTGGACCAAAATTGGACCACATTTTCCAACCATTCGTAAAACATATATTGTAATTATTTAAAGCATTTCCATGGCCAGTCATTTATTTTAAGACGAAACTATTGGAATGTTTTATCTATTATGACCATAGATGTCGCAAATCCGAACTTTGTAGACTATATTGAACGATGTTAAAAATAAGTTCTTAAAATCTTTTTTTATCACGAATTTATGATCAGCTGTTTGCGGTTAAAATTAAGTCCCTTTTCCATAGATATGCACCTCTTATTATCAAGTGTACCACAGACAACATACAGACATTAAAAATATTTTTGTTGACTCGAACAAGTACCTCTCACGGAGTTTCAAAGTAACAAACACACAGGATTCGCGCTGTTATAAACTTTACGATTTTTTGATATATATTTTTTTTAAATTTTAAAAAATGTGAAATAAATTGTAAAATACAGATTAATTCATTGGCTATAATCAGATTTTACGTCTCCATGTTAAAATTTGAAGGTATAATTTTTTTGATGTTTGCAAAAAAATTAAAAAATGATCTTCTGGATATCTTTAGCAATCGAGGCAAATTTATTTATTTCGCGTGGTCGCTCCAGTGGTTGTAACGTGCATACGTCGAAGGCCTTTAGTTCTTTGTAATTTAAAAAAGAATGCTGCCTTGCAATAAAAAGGCTATTCAAGCTTATCAAAACCATTGCACTAGAAAAATGTGAACAAAATATCAATTTTACTAGATTATTCAATGATACCAGAATGTTGCGCGAAATTCACCCAAAAAGTTGCAAATATTGTCGAAGTGGAAAAAAATCGCCTACTTGCGAAAAAATGTAGAAATTCGCGCGCTTTACCCATATCTTGTTGATTATTTTACACTACAGCACATCAGGAATAAAAGGCATATTATGTTTATTTCTGAAAGAAATATCGCAATTATTAAGCAGGTTATTTTAACATGACAGTAAGTGGAATTTCGCAAAAGAGTCGCAACTGCCCGAAGCTGGTGGGTCCATGTGCCATATTCTCACTGATTCTAGGTGGGACTCTTGTGAAGTATTAACGTAAAAATACTCCTCACGACTACAAGGAACCAGTAGATCAGCAGATGGCGTCCCCACTTATGTGATTATTAACTTGATTGAAATGGGGAAAGGAATGAGATGAGAAGGATGAAGGTTTGAATATATCTGGCTACACATATTTAGTCATTTAACACGACTAAAGCGATTTTAAGCAATGTTTTGATTCCCAATGGAAGTCTTTCGCAAGGGCGACAGGAAACTATTTTCTAAAATTCACGATATTTGACTTATTCAATTTGTTATCCATTGTGTATTGCAGAAAATTACATAGCTGGAAAATTGGCACGCGCGGGAACTAGTTGTTATAAATAGGAACTTGTGGAAACATTTCATGTGGAATTCAAAAGGCCTCGTAATATTTAATTAATCATCTAAATATTAGTGAATCAACAAGCGTTGATCAACACCGCACATAGGCTCTCAATAATTACTATGGAAATTTGTCATTTGAAATTCAATTCCGTGATGTTGACGAGAATACCAATGTTTACGATCGTATTAAACAGATATTCATTTTGGTACTGTGATGAATCGTAATGCCTACCTACACCTACGCTATCGGAGGAGAAATATTTTCACGTTCAAGAGTGCTTGCGAAGATTTTTTTTTTAATATCGTGTAAATTATAGGTACATCCAATAACGGCTAATAATCAAAACAAGAGACACGTGAACTTTTATCACGATGGGCGACCTTCATTTTCGTTCCCACAGGAATTAAAGTTGAACGAACTTTATTTTAAACAGAATCAAAGACAAAGAAATGAATGTTTATTGGCCCTGAAGAGTGTTTATATAAGTGACATTGGAAACATGAGTTTCTTTGGGCGCCGTTAGTCTAATCAAAACAAAAAAAAATTAAGGCGTAAGTACGTGTTTGGTTTAACACATCAGACGTAGAAGAGTACTTTAGAAAAAACCGATTATATTTGACAGTGCGGCCGTTAAAATTGAATTATAACCAAGTACGTAAAAATTCTAATATAAACAGAATTCAATTAATGAAGATTTATTTCAAAATATTTTAAACATAGGAAGGGATTTAACAAGTTTGAACAGAAATAATCCGGCCCTTGTCGTTAGTTGGGGGACGGTTAGCGGCAGAGACGGTCTGGAGAGAGTTGAATCGTGAACGATTCGGTGTATTCTTTTATATTAATCAAAGTGTAAAATTCAGTGAATTTAATAATAATAATGATAATATTTGGATGATTTGAATTTATATTCGGTGTTTCCGTACGACTTAAAGATAATTGGAGAGTGGTCTTTAAACACTATAGAAATTCAGTGTCACAAAGTGTATTAACAAAATATTAAACAATTAAAACTTGGTTTTAAAACGAATAAAATAACATCAGTGAAATAAATAAATAATAATAACGAATTGCTCCAAAGCGATAGTGATTTAATAAGATGGTCAAATTTAAAAACAATTAAAACTTGGTTTTAAAACGAATAAAATAACTTCAGTGAAATAAATAAATAATAATAACGAATTGCTCGAAAGCGATAGTGATTTAATAAGATGGTCAAATTTTAAAAATTAAAACTTTGGTTTTAAAACAAATAAAATAACATCACTGAAATAAATAAATAATAATAACGATTTGCTCGAAAGCGATAGTGATTTAATAAGATGGTCAAATTTTAAAAATTAAAACTTTGGTTTTAAAACAAATAAAATAACATCAATGAGATAAATAAATAATAATAACGGATTTATTATGAGTGATTAAAATGATTTAAACTAAAAGAGGGAGAGGATCAAAGGGTTTTAACATAATCTAATAACACCTAAGTGAAAATTTAAATACAATCGTTTTTTTTAATCCAATTCTAGCGGAGAGAAAGTTTCAGACAGTCAAAAATATCCAAGTAAAAGTTTTTTTATGTATCGATTCTTTTTTTTTATAATGGAAAATCTAATATTAAGGAATGCGATTAAAATCCTTGAACATCAAATAAACAAATCGCAGTAGTAAATAAATCAAATCTTTCTAAAAGAAATAAGTAAAAAGGGAATCATGTTTAAGATTTTAACCCTTTGCCCAATGGGAAACAATGAAAAATTTGCAATACGGGAAAACGGAATATTACGAATATAGAAAGGATGAATTATTCATATTATATGATCATAATTATTGTATTTTAAAAGCAGGGTTAGAGTTTTATCCATTTAAAAAAGGGGGAATTATATGTGATTAGATATGCTATAGGAAACAAATAGGGAAGCGGAAGGAGTTTAGGTGAGTAGATTTCATATCGAGATGAATTGATGAAAACGTATCATGGAACATGTAAGTTTATCTAATTTATTTAAAATATTTTCAGAGATTGGGAAGCTGTTAGCTGCTGATCCATTCACCGAATTTTAACGAACTTACTAACAAACACTGTTACTAACCAAAAAATTATATTATTATGTGATTATCATTCCTACAAAAAAAACTAGGCCAATAAAAATAATACGTATGTTAGGAACTAGGTCATCCAGGCAAACCCTTTAGAAGTAAGCCATTACCTATTTAAACGGTTATATTTAGCAAAATTAGGCCATTCAGGTAAACTCTTTAATAGAATACCTACTAAAACGATCTATTTGGGCAAGACCTAAGTCAATTAAAATTACCAACCATAACGAATAAAAAAAATGGATCGAGGATTGAAGGATCAATGATCGTAGATGTAAACAATCTTTAAAGGTGGGTCACTGTGCCAAGGGACGTCTGTGTGGGCACATTAGTCATAACAATAATATAGCTTCGTTTATTGCGTTCAGATATTGGTAACACGTTAAAAATTAGAAACCACATGGTTTAATTTAGATGTACTTTACGAACAACTTTAGGTATACATGGAAATTCGTATTTGCGGTTATCTCGGCGTATTTGTAAAAACAAATACCTACCGCTCCCTTCACTAACAAAATTAGGGTTTATTTATGTTACCTTCGATTGTGGTATTTATTTAATGTCAATGTTAATGACCAAATGTTAATGTTAATAACCAGGCGATCTACATATGAATCAGTATATAACAAATGTACTGGACTAGGGGCAAGCTTATTAATTATAGTTTTCGATAGACTTTCGGTCGATATGTGAAAATTAATATGTGCAATTTTAAAGCAATAATCAACAAGCATAAAATCAAGGGACAAGTTTATCAATTGTGGTCGGATAATTTAAAATTTAAAAATTAAATTTATCAAATTGAAATTTATCAAATATTGAAATTAGAACTTTGTGCATGACAGTGCCCTTCTAGTTATTTAGGAGAATACTTACTACTTCATGAGGAGGGCTTCCTCAATAAAAACAAAGCCAAACCAAAACTCACTTTTCCATTTATACCTACCTAATAGGATAGGTATCCCTTATCCTTTCATACCTAAACACGTGGACTCAGTGACCACATTAAAAAGCACTGGTAGTGAATGAAGACATACAGTCCAAATCCAAAAACTTTACCCACGCAGTAAACTTCAGGATTGTTGTATGCAATTATGTGTCTCTGGGGAAGGTTAGTGTCAAACGTTCCCTGAGGGAGAGAGAAACTTTAGGCCCTGTGACGGTATTGCCAAGGAGGAGGCATGCGGAGGCTGGAGGAGACGTATGCGTGGAATACGCTGGTGCGGCGCTTAAAGAAAACTCTAAGTCATTTGCATATCGTAGTCTTGTCGACCTTCGATTTGATGCGAGCCAACTGGAACGCTCCCTTGGCGCAATCGCAGCAGGTCTAAGAGGTGGCAGGAGTGCGATTCTGTCGGATCACGAGGGAGATGGATACGGCAAAAACAGTCGCACACCACATTCAACGCGAGTAGAGTCGTTATAAGGGATGCAATGAAATACCCCTTCTAGAATCAGTCGAGTTAAACTACCTGGAGGTGAGGAGGTTGGGATAGTTCTGAGATACGACGGAAGACCTGGTACTTATCTCTGGTACGTAAAGCTCCTATCGAAGCAAGGAATCCCGCAGAAGAGGGTAAAATCCGGTCTTTAGGTATGTGTAGCCGTGCATTGACAGAGGCCTTTTCGGAAGTCGGTCACCAGAATCTATTTGGTTAGTGGAGGAGCCAACCTTTGCAGAAAACAATTTTTTATTTTATTTTAATCCTTGACCCAATTCCTACACACGTCCCTTCCCCAAACAATCTAGTGTTTACTAACCATGAAAATTAAAACTCATGTTAGATGGAGATTTGCAGACTTCAAGTGAAAAACTGAGACCTAGAATTAGGTCATATCACGCAGGTAAAGTAAATACTTTTCATGAAATGTTTTTTTATAAACTGTTAACTGTTATTCTCTTATTTGTATTTTAAATATAGCTGTGTTAGGGAGGAAATAAACAAAACGAATATCAGGTACAGACAAAATCTAGGACGGGGTTAGTTTATCAAACGCGTTAGAAGATATTTAAATCAATTAATTTAGAATTCTTTCACTCTTACTCTAAAGAACCGAAGTTACCACAAAACCATACATTATACTCTTTACATTTGTATGCGTTTTATTACGCGTATGGGTGTAAATCCTAAAACAAAAAATTACACAACGCAGGATACGAAGATAATGTAAGCAAAAATTTCAAAAATCTTGATTACTGTGTGAAATTATCACAGGGATTGCGAACAATAGGGTTAGATTAGCTCAGAAAATGTAGAAGTTTGAAAAATAGGTTGAGAGAAGAGGTCTTCGCAAAAGTGCGAATGACTTAAAGTTAGACTAGAAATACCCTAAATGATAGGCTAGGTACATCATGATAGAAAGCTACGAAAATTGAAGCTACGAGGGTAGGCGCGACACAACGCATTCGGTGCCGTGATCGTACATAGGGGTAGAATCTCAACATATTTGATTTAGCGTAGCCAGGGTAGATTTATCACGATTTGGTGCACGTAGGCAGGGTGTATCGTCACAGTACAGAACTTGATTTTGGTAGGTACCAAGACCGCACACACCCCTTCAAAATTCAAGGGTATTTTGCCAGTAGGTAAAAATACTTCCGCTTTGCAATAAAATTCAAATAAACGGAATGTTTGTGAACGTACCCGAAAACCAAAAACTGCCTTCAAAAGGTGATAAAATACGCTTTTAAATTTTATTACTAAAATAATCATGTAATTTCTTAAATATAAAAATTTGGAGTGCAAACTTTAAAAGGTTTTAAAAATGGCTCACCTTACGTTTTTTCTTACTAAAATTACTGATTACAAAAAACAATGAAAACGCACAAATACTTTATCAGACAAATGAATTAAAAATGTCAATCTTACTTCTCTTTTTTAAAGTTCATGTTAAAATAATTAAAAAATTACTCACAATGTTTCATAATAAGGGCTTAAAAATGTTGAGAATTATAACTAGGCTAACTAGAAAATTTAACAATATAAAGTGTATTAAACTGTTATATTTTGCTTATGTTAGAAGTCAGCTTGAGTACAATTCTCCCGTCTGGAACCCACATTAAAATACTCATGCACAACTGTTGAAAGAAAACAAAACAAATTCTTACGTTTTCTAAATTTTAAAATGGGTATTCCAGCAATTATGTTGAACTATAACACTCTGTTAAGTGACATAAAAATGCTCAAATTGTCAAACAGAAGAATTTTCACTGACTTGATATTTCTAAATAAAATTTTAAACGATTTAGTTGATAGTCCGGTATTGCTTGAACTGATAAGCTTCCGAATACCACTACATAACACCAGGATTTATTTCAGTGCAGAAATTCTGGGACTAACTACCACATGTATTCCTCTTTGCCCAGAATACTACGGAGGGAAATAATTACACCAAGTCAGTGGACGTCTTCAATTTATTTTTAAACAAATATAAAATATTGTTACTGAGGCAATTCAATTATGAACAATAAATACTGTATGTTTCTTACTATTTATATGTAAAAACCCCGAAAGAGGGCATTAATAAATATATTTTATTTTTTTTCAAATTGCGGTCGGCAACTTTAGTTTTATAACGGTGAACAGTTCAATTATTTTATTGATTTTATAAATCAATCGGCTGGAATCTTTGAGCCCTTGGAAATTATCTGAAGTATGAAATTTTCAAATAAATATTGTATTACGAATGTAGAATGCGTATGAACCACAGTATGAATGTATTTTATACCCCCAAACGAATACCAAACAAATGCAAACACACAGCAGTTTCATTGGACCTAAATCTTTTACCGAAAAAAAATTAAGTGACAACTAAACTACCTCAATTCCTTAAGGAAGTCTTTAAGTTGTCACTTACATTTTTTTCGGTACAAGATTGAAAGTTCGGGGTCCAATAAAACTGCTGTATGTTAAGATTGTGGCTAACAATACAGATGTTATTTTATATTATAATAAAAATAAATATAAAACTTTTTTCCACTTTAAGTTTATTGACCGTAACCGGTTTCAGCTCGCTAGAGCCATCTTCAGACTGGTACAAATTATTCTCAGTCTACGGTTTATATACACAACATATGAGGGAGGGGAAGCGGAGTGTTCTAAAGGATTTTA
This sequence comes from Glyphotaelius pellucidus, assembly GCA_936435175.1. Lineage (NCBI taxonomy): Eukaryota > Metazoa > Arthropoda > Insecta > Trichoptera > Limnephilidae > Glyphotaelius > Glyphotaelius pellucidus. The sequence continues at coordinate 4,230,831 of OW386550.1, forward strand.
ATGCATTATATTAATTACATTTGTTACTAAGTCGTTTTTTTAGACTGTCGAATTTCTAAATATTTTGGTAATTCCAGTGGGCTAATTACCTTGGGTTTGTAGCTCACTTCAACATTGTTCATGGAAAAACCTTACAAGTAATATGAATTATTAATGACCTAATTTTATTGTCAAATTGTTATTATATTTATGATACATGGGATTTTTTAATGGCTTTTTGAAGGGATACATGTTTACATTGGAGTAGGAATGGTTATTATATTAACTAAATACATATTTTAATTTCGAAATTATTATGAAAATTACAATGGATACAAGAGTGGAGACTTAGCAAATGATTCTAATTGTTTATTCATTACAAATTTATGGTCTATTTTTTTAGTTAAGCGGGAAATTTCTAAAGATTCTAGTCTATCTAGCTTATGGCCTAGAATACACTTTACGCTACTAGGTACAAAATCTGTACAAACTGTTAAGACAAATTTTAATTATAAGCTAACTGTTTTTGCTTTATATAACCACTTTTTGTTTCTTTCTAGATACAATAATAAAATGTATACAACCAAGTGCGCCTTAGTGGGTTCCAATTACTCTTATGATTTCAAAATATTGTATACATCAAATGTAAAAATTAAGGAAAACAAAAGTTTATATTGAAGCACGTACAACCTCTTTCTGTCCCGGCTCTCTTATTAGAGAAGTTGATTTTTCCTCAACACTTATCTCCAGTAAAAGTTAAACTCCATTAAAGTACGTAAATCCATTCATTACCCACATTTGCATGCAAGGTCAGCCGCAGATTGCGGTGGAACACTTTAACTCGGGATAAAACTCCGGTTTAAGAATTTAACCCGACGATAAAAGTGTGGTTCAACTAGCAGGTTAATCTATAAAATTCCATTACCAAAGTGGCGCTCATTAACTGGCATATTCCGCAGTGCAGCCTGCGGAGGTCCACGCTGTTCAGGGGTGGATTAGAATAGACCCCAAACAGTTCGGTTAAAAGCGTTTACTAAAATTAAACTAATTTTAAATACAGCACAAATCTCTCGATATCTGTTGTTAAGGCGCGAATGAACTGTAAGCGAGTTTTAATATCTATTAATATAATTTCACTTACCCAAAAAAACTGCTTCCAGCATTCCACTTATTCTTATTACACCAGGAAGGTAAGTGTTAGTTTGGAAAGATTTTGGATAGGATTTGGTGATATAATGATGACAAGCGAGATTAGGCGGGCGGCGTGGCGGAAATATTTTTACTTAGCGAATGGTTGCGGATTATGGACTTAGTAAAGCGATGCTGGTTTTAGGACTTGTGTCCTTTGCGGCGAGGTGAGATCAACTGAGCTCAATAAGGCAGAGAGCACAATAGATAGTTGCCAAAGAGCAACAATAAAAGCGTAAACATCTGTTTTTATTATTTATTTACGCCTTTTTTTTTACATTAACTCCACACAGGAAGCCCTGAGGAAAAAATAATTTCCCTCAGGGCCTATGTCATCTTTGATGATGCTGTGTGGAGGGTGTTTTTGAGGAGAGGAAGGAGTGAACAAGGGTCTTGAAGAGACCCATATTGTAGGAGGGAGGAAACACAGAGGCCGGCAAATCGTTCCACAGCCGAGCTGTTGAACTCAAGAACGAGTTGTAGAAACGACCCGTTCTCATGTGACTAATGTCAACCGTGTACAAATGTTGAGCGCGCGTTTGGCGTGTTTCCCGACTATGCATCGGTGCCGGGGGGTCAATGACGCTAGTTCCTCGGAGCATCTTCCATTGTAATATCGGTAGAACAAGGGCAGCATTCCCACCTGGCGCCTGTGCTCTAAAGATTGCAATCCGTTTGTTAAATAAGGAGAATCTATCGAACGGACCGCCCGTTTCTTCACAGAGTCAAGGGTTTTTTTAGGTATTTAGGGGCTCCAGACCAGAGGTGGCTGCCAAATTCAACCGTGGGGCGCACTTGCGATTTGTACAGGGCTAGCAGTTGTGTACTATTAAAGTATCTGCGTGCCCTGTACAGTATGCCCAGTTTCTGAGAGGCTAACTTAACTCTGGCCTCGATGAGCCCCCGTACGCCTTTATGGCTTTTACATGTAATATTGGTAAGTTGTACAAAAGCATCATAACAAGTACATAAATAAGTAACGGAGCATGAAAAACAAAAGCAGATATAACACAAGTATTTAAAAAGTAAGTTGTACAAAGGAGTTCATCAAGCAGATTCGTATTTGGGCTAAGGCTTACAGTATACGATTCAGCAATGATTGTCATAAGGCTATCAAATCACGATTCCAGTGCAACTCAAGTACTAGAAACATACCGGTGGTAAATGGTGTAAAACATTTTTTTAGCATCAATATAAAAATAGTAAATTTTCTAATAATTTTTGAAATTTAATTGGTAAGTAGCATTTAACGACAGACCGTAAAATTTTCACTAAGCAACCGTCGTGAAAATATTTAATAAAATACCACTATTTAAAACAGACCAAACAGATGATTGTAAATTATTTATGGTTTTTAAGTTTATTTTGTAGAATTCCAGTTTAACACATATATTTTTAAGGCACCAGACCACTGCGACAAAATTTTCATTGTTATTTTTTTTAAATTTAATTTTTTGAAAGATGCATTTCTTAGAAATGCTCTCACCAAATGTTTAAAAAGAAATCATAAAATTGACAGAGATACACCATTTAATGTGAAACCGTTTGAAATAGTTTATACATATCGCTTGCTGATGGTTGATTTATACTACGTCCACAAAAACTCGTATTGAAAAATAAAAATTTTCGAGTTTCAAAAAATTATATTTTTGTTTCCTTTATTTCAAACTAATTGTTTTAAATATTTTTTTTAAAATACAAGGTTTAATCTACCCATTAGTAAAAAAAACAACGTATTTGTTTGAATTTTGAACGAACTAACATATACTTCAATTCACAGCTTAAAAAAAACCTAAAAATACAGAAGTACAAACCAATCATCAGCAAATATGTTAAGTTATCCTTCAGCAAAACTATGAACGAGCTTTTCTCGAAACTCCTTTCTTCAACCTGGTTGACAGCACATAAAAAACTATACATTCGATTTACATGCACTACTCTTTCACTATTGTAAAATTCAGTCTCTTTGGCACCACGTAGGCATTTTTTTTATAAAGGGCCCCCTTCTATTTTTTTTTTATGAGCAATGAAAATTTTCCAAAAAATAACCGGAAATAAAATTCGCTGGTCCGTCATTTTTTCCACGATATAAATTTCCCCTATGTGGTGCCATAAACCTTAATGTCTTGTTTCCAAATATATTTTAATTTTATTTTTCTAATGAACCGTATGGCTAAATATCAATTTATGTCAACCACCGAAAAGCAAGTGTCCCGTTGAAAGCGGCATACACCGCAATACTGTAGATTCGTGTACAAAAATTTGTATACAGTCTTCTATATGTATATATTTAGTTTTAATAAAAAAAATCATTGTTTGAGCTAACATATACAAAAAAAATAGACAAAATATAGCATCAAATATAGGAACAGTGAGATAGCATGAAATTAAAAAAATAACATAGTAATAGAGAAAAAGAGACAAATGTTGTGTAAATAATGGGGTACCATATTATATCTAAAGAGACACAGAATCACCTGAACAGGTGATTAAGGGATAATGGGATTTTTTGAGTTTATGGGAAATATAACTTATATTTGGCTATTGGACACATTTAATTGACTATTAAGAATTTGAATTTCGGTTTTATTTGCAATGACTTAAAAAGTTAAATTAATTTCGTAAATAATAATACAATTAAAATTGAAAAAAAAAACAAACAAAAAAATTCGTGTTTTAAAATTGAATTAAACATTCTTGAAAAAGTGAAAAAATCTAGGAAACGAAAACGAATATCCTTGCAGCGGATGGTAAAAATACATAAATTTGTATTGGAGAAGGAAAAATCTTTGCCCAGAGAAAATTAAATGATCTGCGCCGTTGCGAAAATGTTCTTTTTCAAAATGATTTTTTAAGAGACTATATGATTTTTTGTGTGTTTTTGATTTCTAGGAATTAATTTTCATCTGCTAGGAAATGGAAAATTTTGCCTTGGAGGGGGATTTTTAAAATTCTCTTCACTATTAATATCCGCTTAAACTTTAAAACTAACATCCATTCATTTTCATAAGCGTTTCGTATGCAGGAAATTATACATTGATATATTACTAGGAAAGTTTTCTACCTTAAAAGCACCCATGCAGATTCCACGAAAAAGAAAAGCGTTAGGTTTAAATATTCATGGACTTTGTTATTAAAAACTAACAGATTTTCCATAAGTTTATACCACCTCTGGCTCTGCTCTGATCATAGATATATAATGAACTAGAGAGGGGACACACACTTTATGCTCTTCTCTTTATTTACATACCTCGAAACTGGTGTCAGAATTTTTTAAAATATTTCCTTTTAAATTACGCAGGCGGGAATTTCATGTACCTATCAATATTAACATTTCCAGAATTACACACGGATTGAATCATACGTGGACAAAATTACACCTGGAGAGAATTACACCTTCTTAAATTACACTTACTAAAATTATGAACCTAAAAAAACCTAAAACGAAGGTAATAGGTAAAACTAACCGAAATATTGAGGTAAGAGTAAAAGAATATCTTAGAGCTTTGAAAGACAATAGCGAATCTGAGTTCGCAGATCATTTATTAAGTAATGATCATAGATTCGATATAGACTTCTAATAATAATTAATTTGTCTAAACTTTTCTCTGTCAAGCAGCCACATGGAAAGATGTATTTATAATAGCCGAAAAAAGTTTATCAATCGTCAAAAAATGGCTAAACAGTAATACTCTTACAGTTAATACAATCAAAACAAAATATATCACTCATAGTATTACACAAAGAGGTCAACCTCCATCAAACATAGGTTTGATTCTACATGACTGTACTTTATCCAACTGCCAGTGCGAACATATAGAAAGGGTAAAACATACAAAATACCTGGGGGTTTTTATTGATTCACACTTACGCTGGACTGACCACATTAATTTCATCACAAATAAACTGAAACGAGTCATGCACCTAATAAAGTACGTTAAAAACATCTTCCCACTAATAATACTAAGATCGATCTATTTTGCACTTTGTCAATCCATTGCCACATATGGAATACTAGCTTGGGGAAGTGCTACAAACATAGCAATTGACCCAATTAAAAAAATACAAAAAGCAATAATTAAACTCATCCTGCAATTACCATTTCACACAGATTCTAGCGAAATCTACAAAGCATTAGAAGTCATGTCAATAAGACAACTTTATGCCAAATCTGCTATAATATACCTTGTCCAAAACAAACAACATATTCCAATTCAACCAAAAACCATAACAAAAACCAGGTCCTCAACAAATAAAACACTGAACATACCGATAACCCACACCATACATGGACAAAGACACTTTCAGTATTATGCAACCAAACTTTTTAATTGCATGCCCATTACTTTGAAACAAATACTATCTGCAAAAACATCTACAAACATACATAAAAAAACACATCACTGACTGGATTAAAAATCAAGATATTAACTTTATACAAAACATTATTATTCCCAACCAAACATAACAAAACTATAAAAAGTATAAAATTAAATATACCTAAAAATTAAGTAGTCTTTCAAGTATCCAACAACTATACATACACTTACAATTTATATATGTGTGTACATATGTATGTGTATGTGAATGTGTATGCGTATGTATACGTATGTATATATATATTTATATGCATGTGTGCAGGTACATGTATTTATATGGATGTGTATGTATGTGTATGTATGTGTATGTTTATATAATATGATAATAAAACGATAATAAAATGTTTAAAAAATAATAATAATTAAATAACAAATTTTCTACAACAACACATAAATACTTGTCACACATAATCATAAGCACGTCAACACCTCAGCACAGGTTTTCCTAGTGAGGTGTTCACGAAACATACAATATTACCCACACACAGTTTTACCTTCTCAAACCTACCTTACACACAACATAATACTAAAAAAAAAAAAAAATCTTTTTGCTTACTGCTACTGAAAATTAACGTTTTGTACTCCTATGTAAACCTCTGTAATCAATTGTAAAATTATGTAATCAAGAATAGACGTAAATAAAAAAAAATAAAAAAAACTTAGGTCTTAAAATTTAACATACGGGTTATAAGGTATCGCAGATAAATGGTTTTGAAATCTTAGAAATTAGGAAAAATGTAAATACCAAAACTGACATAATAGAGAACTCCAGTCCAATTTTTAATTTTTTTTATGAATAATGACCTTCTAACTTAAATAACTGCATATTTATTTTTATTTTTATAGTTAGTTTTAATAGTTAAAATAAATTTCAAAGTTTTAAATTTTCAAGATCCCCGAAAACCACCGAATCTAGTGTGACGTCATCATGATCAACCGAAGTATGAATTTTGTATGGAACTGAAATCAGCTGTTCGACTCCCGCCATTTTGAATTTCAGCATTGGAGCGTTTTACTGGGCATTATGATCGTTTTTGTACAGTTAGAGTTTTTGAATATTTTAAATAATATAGATAAACTAATAGAGATACTTTATTTTTGATCCTGAATTATTTAGGTCTAAATATTGGTCTATATGAACATATTTTTTTAAAGCCATAATATTTTTCACTGGAGTTCCTTTAATAAGCAAATAATTTTTATGAACCCACTTTTGAATATTTTCCCACTTAACCAGTCTTTCCTTTCTAATGATATTGTAATCCCAAATTCCAATAAACTTCCCCCGCTCTTACCCCTCCCCCTTCTACCCCTACCCCTGTATTTAATCTATGATCTATATTTAATTTGAAACTTCAGTCAACTCCATTTCTTGAACATTGTTCATGAAACATTTTTTTTTTACAATAACTCCACACAGGAGGCCCTGAGGAAAATAATTTCCCTCAGGGCCTATGTCATCTTTGAAGATGCTGTGTGGAGGGTGTTTTTGAGGAGAGGAAGGAGTGAACATGGGTCTTGAAGAGGCCCATGTTGGCCCATGCCTCTGTGTTTCCTCCCTCCCATAGGAGGGAGGAAACACAGAGGCCGGCAAATTGTTCAACAGCCGAGCTGTTGAACTCAAGAACGTGGAACATCGTAGAAACGACGCGTTCTCATGTGACTAATGTCAACCATGTACAAATGTTGGGTATTTTGGGGCTCGAGACCAGAGGTGGCTGCCAAATTCAACCGTGGGGCGCACTTGCGATTTGTACAAGGTTAGCAGTTGTGTATTATTAAAGTATCTGCGGGCCCTGTACAGTACGCCCAGTTTCTGAGAGGCTAACTTAACTCTGGCTTGGATGGAGCCCCCATACCTGAGCTGGTCACTGAGAGTTACACCAAGCATACAAAGTTATTTGTCTTTTAATAAAATAAATAATGCCATCACAAAGTGAAAACCTTACAGAAGAAGTTTTCTTAGAAAAATTAATATTTTTACTTATACGAGGTACAATTTCGTGCAACCAGGACCAATCTCGTAAAGCGTATTTCACAGGTCAACACCATTATTTAAAGTTCCGGTAGATAATGCAAGTCGCCTGCATACCATTAAAGTTTGTGAGCAAACAAACGCCTTGAAACTTTTCATATGGAAGTGCTTAACTTCATTGTTCGAATTATTTTTGGGAAAGTTTCCAAAAAAATATTGTGCAGTTTCATGAAGAAGTGACATTTTCAACGCGTAATTGAGCGCAAATAATGTTTGCTCTCAAAATTTATAAGGTCATACTATAATAAGGAACTCCAGTGAAAAATATTATTGCTTTAAAAAAATATGTTCATAGACCAATAAACGCTGATTCTGAATATATAAGTTTTATTAATTAATATTGAACGTAGATTTTTAAAAAAATTATTAAAAAGTCCATTTTAAAAGGCGTCATTAAAACACTCTGTCAAGTTGGTATTATTGAATTTGTGCGGCGTGACGTCACCGCGTTCATAATTCTCCAGCCACATGGTATTTTTTTTTTTTTTTTTTACATTAACTCCACACAGGAGGCCTTGAGGAAAATAATTCCCCTCAGGGCCTATGTCATCTGGGATGCTGTGTGGAGGGTCTTTTTGAGGAGAGGAAGGAATGAACATTGGTCTTGAAGAGACCCATGTTGTAGGAGGGAGGAAACACAGATGCCGGCAAATCGTTCCATAGCCGAGCTGTTGAACTCAAGAACGAGTCGAAAAAACGACCCGTTCTCATGTGACAAATGTCAACCGTGTACATATGTTGATGATATGGTGTTACCGTCATGATGACGTCACACTAGATACGATGGTTTTCGGGGGATCTTGAAAAATTAAAACTTTAACATTTATTTTAACTATTAAAACAAACTAATTTGACGGCCGGCGTAGTCCAGCGGTAAGGCGTTTGACTAGCGTTCCGAAGGTCGCGGGATCGAATCCCGGCGTGGCAAATAAATTTTATTTGATTAATTTGTGTTATTTCACAATTTATTCATTTAAAATAATATATAGTATATTTGCGGCACGTTCCAGAGTGGAAGATACTCTCAGTATCGCCCTGGTGTAAGACCACCGTTCAGAATTGAAACGTTGCTTAAAATGGCTTTAGCCGTGTTTGGTGACCAGATCTGAATAGCCAGGTACTTCCCACCTTCCTCTTCCTCATCTCCTTCCCCTCCCCTCTACCTTCAGCCTCACAACATACCCCAATTGGGGATGCCATAGTCTCACTGACTCCAAACGGGAGAAGCTGGGACTCTTGTGAGGTATATATGAATATTGTGTGCCTAGCAACATTTGGCAAATTCCATTTAGACTCCTGATTCAATTCCTCAATTTTTTTTTGTTTCATTCATGTAAAAAAAAAAAAAAAAAAACTATAAAAATAAAAATAAATATGCAGTTATTTAAGTTAGAAGGTCATCAAAAAAAAAAATGGACTGGAGTTCCTTATTCCGTCATAAGTCATTGTCCCTATCGATATTCTCAAAATGTTAATGTATTTATCTAAATGCGTGTAAATTCATTTTTTAAAATACATGACTTAGATTAGGCAGATTTTTTCCCGGATACCAAAGTCATCAATCTTATCCATATTTTTTGTTTGTGTGTTGAAAGCAGTCACTTTGTTGTTTGATTTTCCGAAATAATGGAATGAAACAATAAATTTGTTGTAACAATGCATGTAATTAAATTTATCACGAGTCTCGTATTGGATAGGTATATTCCAGCAGCGGTTCGTGTTTTGTAATTTCCTGTACATCGATATAAAACCAGTATAATTATAGTTAAATAATTTAGAATTGAAAGATAGCTACTTCAATTCAGCAAGCAATTCAAAAACAAATTTACAGAATTTTTTATTTAGTTAAAGCCGATGCAATATAATAAAATATACTGTTACTTCCTAAACGCTAAGAAAAAGGATTTTCTACAAAAAAAACTCTTAAGAGCCATTAACCAGCTGCTGAGAATTTTAATTTCATCGAACGATAATCTTGCAATCGTACCCTTGCAACGGTAGAGGGCGGTTCCGATGAGAAAGATTAATTATTCTCCATATCAGCATTTTAACATTATAACTCAATATCGGTTTTTCATTCAAAATTTGCTATGATAAATACCCACATTCAAAAATGCTCAAACTCGTGACGATAAAACAATTAAAATAATGTACTTTTTGTAATTATTTTTTGTTCATAAGTATTTATAATTTTTCGGTAATATCTAAGCAAAATAAGAATGCAATTTTCTTTTTTTACAAGGGCGCGGATCTTTATTTTATGATTTTATTTGAACTAAAATTAAAATTCTGGAAAGTGGCTTTTCCAAATAATTTATGATATTATATGATTTGAAATGTATGTTGTATAGTACGAAATTTTGTTTGAAAATTTAGCATATCTGCCAACGAGCTACGGTAAAACATCGTACTAAACATCGTACAAACATTGTACTAAAAATAAACAGATTTTCTAAAAATTAAAAAAAAAAACTTCACTGGATAAAAGAACAGCCTTTCGAAATCAATTTATAATTTTTTTGTGGAAAAGGGTCAATACGTCTAAAATTTGATTTAAAAATGACATATTTCCGTTTTTGTCTGCTTATTCCATCTAAATACATTGGCAGATAGTTATCGTTATTATTGTGGATAGAATGCTAAATTAATTAAGCTTGATGTAGGTGCGTTGTTTTCTAAAACTAATTTGAAAGTTTAAGGGATCATTAAATTAAAGGTAGAATGTATGTGCGAGATAATTTATAGCTAGGTTGGTGGTTAGGTTTCACAGACAAACTTTAGTTATTACGCCCCTATAAAACTACAAAGTTTTTGGTGGTTAGTTTGGGTGTAAAGAATTTAATATCCGACACTATTAAATAAGGTTAATAAAAACATGCACACTAACAAACAGACATCGAAAACTTTGTTTAAATTCTGGTTTAGGAGGGTCCTTTTATGTAAAATGTTAATATAACTTTTAATTTATCATATATTAACAACCTATAAAGGACCCATAAAACAAAGTAGTTCTGTGAACACTCGTCGACCTCACGTCGAAAAAAACCCTCAGGGCCTGCGTCATCTTTGAGGATACTGTATGGAGGTCTTTTTTAGGGAAATGAAGTAGAGGAAGTTCTGGGAAGGAAAAAGACACGAGGGATGCGTAGAAATCTGGAGGTCAATGTATCCAGTAGTGACGAACGTACGAATCCTCTCACTACGGTGCACGGCGATGGGTTGAAAGAGTCCGGCTGGATTCCTGAAATTATTTGGAGTAAAAAAATAAATTATTTTGGCCTCCGCTGACTTTTAATTTTTTTCTTCAAAACTAAACTAAATGAAATTTCTACCATATGTCGACAGTAGTTACTCAGCCAAAAAACCGCCTCGCTCCGACCCCAACCGTCTAATACCTACTGATTTTTAATATTTTAAGTTGAAAAAACATGAAAAATGTAACCGGAGACCAAAATTTCATTTACAATTTGGGGTGCAGGATATTGCCACCCCCGGAACACTTTTATTGGATAACAAACTCCTGTGTCATAGGTCACCCAAATTGATTTCGTAAGTTTGATGACTTAGCAGGGGTGCCCCGGTTTCACGTGGTGAGTCACCAACCAGGTAGCGAAAACAACGTTGAGGGACACCTTTTGACTTCATCAGCAGGACTTTCTCGGAATATCGTCTTGGAAGGGATCGTCACACACTGACCCCGCGATTCCAATCCACCTCTTACGTCTCTTTTCTTAGTAGAACTTCCTCTTTCTTTATCCATACAGCTTCCCATTCCAAAGTTGACATAAGCACCTAGAGGAATTATTTCCCTCAGGGTCTCCCGTTTTTTTTTATTTTACATTAACTCCACACAGGAGGCCCTGAGGAAAATAATTTCGCTCAGGGCCTATGTCATCTTTGAAGATGCTGTGTGGAGGGTGTTTTTGAGGAGAGGAAGGAGTGAACATGGGTCTTGAAGAGACCCATGTTGTAGGAGAAAGGAAACACAGAAGCCGGCAAATCGTTCCACAGCCGAGCTGTTGAACTCAAGAACGAGTCGTAGAAACGACCCGTGTGACTAATGTCAACCGTGTATAAATGTTGTGACTAATGTCAACCGTGTATAAATGTTGGGCGCGTGTTTGGCGTGTTTCCCGACTATGCACCGGTGCCGAAGGGATCAATGACGCTAGTTCCTCGGAGCATCTTCCATTGAAATACCGGTAGAACAAGGACAGCATTCCCACCTGACGCCTATGCTCTAAAGATTGCAATCCGTTAGGTGTGGACTTAATATAAAAATAAAAGATTTAAATGTTATTATCTATCTTCTTCTATATATTAATACGTGAAGCAAAAACTTTGTACCCCTTTTTACGAAAATTGCGCGGACGGAGAAGTATGAAATTTCGCACACTTATAGTTTATATACAGAAGGAGTGCAGAATGCTAATATATGCAGAATATAATATAATATAAAAATTATTCATAAAAAATACATTAAAACAATAAAAAAAACATTACCCATTAAATTATTTATGGTCGAATTTCGACCATTGGGCGACCACTAGGTTAACAATAAATCGATTATACACACAGAAAAAACGATTCTCAAAATCACTCTGATAACTTAAAAATATATTTAAAACCTTATAATTTTAAGCAAGAACTCCAAGGAAAGGAGGTTCCTCCTAATACGTTGAGTGCAGCGTCAAGTGGGCCCCTTTACAGAAAGATCAGAGCCATTACAGCATCTTAACTTTGCACTTCGCCAAGAGGAGGGCAATCTCGCAGGGGAGGGGAAAACGGGCAGAAGTTAACCCTTTCAGACTTAGTACATTCCAGATAAACGGTTAACAGGCATATTTTATTTAAAAAACACTTTGCATCAGATACCTATGAGCAACAATTATTTCAGTAACCGAAATTTAAAATAACGCATTGTAATAGCTATTTCGTTTAAAATATCCATAACTTGACGTCTTTTATTCACGCCATGTTTCAACATAATAATTACGTTAATTTGTGGACACTTGAACCCGTGATCTTTGGATTGCTGGTTGAGAGTCTGACCCCTCCCGTCCACGGAGACTGTTATCTAATTGATACAAGCGTTTTTTAAAGTAAAAAATTCTTTAGCACCGTTGTGATTTGAAACTCGATGAAACGGAAACTAGCGACATTAAAAAGAGACAAATACATATATCTTTAGGATTTAGCCTGCGATTAAATGAGATAGCAATAACTATATTCTAAATATTTTCTTCACAATTCTATACGGCGTGGAAACATGACACTTGGAGCCAGCGGAAGGAAGTGGATAGACGCCATCGAAATGTGGCCAATAACCAACACGTCTGCCATAGGTAACCCCAAGTGATTCGCTACGTTTGATGATTTAGCAAGGGTTCATGGAGTAAAGTTTTTACGGATCTTGGCAGCGGATGCCTCTGCTACCAATTCCGTGGATCGGGAGAGAATGGTTGAGGGAGACCCTTTGACTTCTTCAGTAGGGCTCTCTCGGAACATCACCTTGCGCCGCAGTGGGAGGGATGGAATCATTCGTCCGTCACTTCCGGACACACTGACCCCCAGATTCCTACCCATCCTTCATACCTCTTCCCTCCTCAAAACATCCTCATCTTTCTTTTCTAAAAAATATTCTTCACAAGCATCCCCAAAAATGACAGAGGCCATGAGTAGATTTATTTTCTTCAGGACCTCCTGTGTGGAGCTATTTAAAAATATATATATCAGCGTATTTTTAAATGCTTTGGACACGTTGCTCGCCAAATTGAGTACTCTAATATAAAGAAACTCATGGTTACTGGCAAAGAGGAAGGCAAGAGAAGCAGAAGAAATGCGCTGAAAAACCAATGCGCCGGAATGACCAAGCATTACTGGCATCCGGTAAGAACGTCGGTGTCCTTGGCTCTCCATGCAGCACATATCCGCGAGGAGCGGAGAAGTCTTATCAACCACGGACATTGGGTGGTAGTAACGATCCTCAACAATGAGGAACCGAATCAAGAAGACGATGGCCTGAACGTGAAGGAAAACGAAAACCACCAATTTTTAAATAGGGAAGAAAAAATCATTTCGTATTTCAACACATATGTACGCTCTGAGAGGGTTAAGGGCGTTGAAGGGAAGGCTTATAGGTATAGCAGTGAAGCTCGTGTGATAAGTTAGGAACCTACTGCATTTGATGTGTCGTCGAGTTAAGTGCATTCTTTGAACGTCACGTCGACGTCCTTAGCGTCTTTTGATCTTTTTACTCTCTTGTCACTGGTGTTAACAGGTTGTTAAATCCATTTTTGTTCATTTTGAACAGATAGTAAGGTATTTTTAATAAATTGTAGTTTTTTTTTTTTTTTTCAATTAACCCAACACAAGAGGCCCTGAGGAAAATAATTTCTCTCAGGGCCTATGTCATCTTTGAAGATGCTGTGTGGAGGGTGTTTTTGACGAAGGAGTGAAGATGGGTCTTGAAGAGACCCATGTTGTAGGAGGGAAGAAACACAGAGGCTGGTAAATCGTTCCACAGCCGAGCTGTTGAACTCGAGAACGAGTCGTAGAAACGACCCGTTCTCATGTGACTAATGTCAACCGTGTACAAATGTTGAGCGCGCGTTTGGCGTGTTTCCCGACTATGCACCGGTACCGAGGGGATCAATGACGCTAGTTCCTCGGAGCATCTTCCGTTGTAATACCGGTAGAACAAGGACAGCATTCCCACCTGGCGCCTGTGCTCTAAAGATTGCAATCCGTTTGTTAAATTAGGAGGATCTATCAAACGGACCGCCCGTTTCTGCACAGAGTCAAAGGTTTTTTTTCAGGTATTTTGGGGCTCCAGACCAGAGGTGGCTGACAAATTCAACCGTGGGGCGCACTTGCGATTTGTACAGGGTTAGCAGTTGTGTACTATCTGCAGTATCTGCGGGCCCTGTAGAGCACGCCCAGTTTCTGAGAGGCTAACTTAACTCTGGCCTCGATGGAGCTGGAGTTGCAGCAAATCTGGGAAATATTCGGGAGAGCTAGTGTTATTTGTATTTATAGAAAGTTGTATAATTATTTTATCTGAAAGAAGTAATTATTATTAACTATTTCTTCCAAAGGTTTGGCGTAATTATTGGTTTAATTTGTGCAAACGTAACATTTCATTATGTTAACAAAGTAATGAGAGTTAGCCACATATATCAAAACCACGAATAAAACAAATTCGTTCAATTAATGACAAATAAATGCAAAAATGCCCAAAAAACTGGTGAAAAATTAACATAATTGTTGCCCTTTTGAAATAAAAAATGTAACAAACTTTTTTGTTGCTAGTATAGTATACATGTTAGTGTAAAAGCCCATACTACGGTAAATCTTAAGATTTTTCAGTAAATTCTAAGATTTACTAACTTTTAATGAGTGGGTTAATCCTACGATTTACTAGTAAAACCTAAGATTAACCAATTTACGGGCTTTTACAGTAACACATATATGTATTCACTGAAATATAAATTTTGCGTATTAATGCAATTCATTAAAAAAACACCTAAATGAACAGTTTTGTAATGTTTTTTGAAAACTTTTAAAACAATTATTGAATTGAATTTAAAAATGATTAAAGGCAAGTTGTTTCACAGAATTTGAAAAATTCTTCAAATAACAAAGTTAATTTTCAAGTTCTGTAAAAGTTCTATTCACGTTCTGTTATTATTTCAGCTATGAAACAACTGACCAATAATAGTATCTTAACAGAATTTTAACAAACCCTTTCCAGAACTATAACATTATCTTTTATTTTTTTTTCAGACGTAGCACACACTTTGTTGGTAGGCATAATTATGAAAATTACAATAAAACAACTTTTTTGAATTTCACTTTATTAATTTTTTTTAAACTAACCGGTTTCGGTTCAACCTGAACCTTCCTCAGGGAGAATAACATATTTTAAATACTGGAATACAGAGAAGTTATTTGAAAGAAAAGTAGAAGAGGGAGAGAGAACATCAACTTTGGTGGGAGGGGGAGCTCCATTTTTAACATATTTTCCTTCCCCACGCCTACTTTAACCCCCCCCCCCTGCAAGGTACATCCTCCTCGCCCGCCAACAAAGTTGATGTTCTCTTTTCTTCTTCCACTTTTCACTCTATAATCCTGAATTTTATTTAATATATTTTATTCACTCTGAAGAAGGTTCAGATCGAACCGAAACCGGTGGGTTAAAAAAAAAAAATTAAGTGGAATTAAACATAATTTTTTTATTGTTATTATTATAAAATTTTATTTGAAATTTGACGAAGCGTTCAAATTATGTGAAACAACTAACCTTTAAACATATTTAAATTCAATTAAATCAAGAAAACGTCATTGTTTAAAGAGCACACTTAGTTGGGATGCTTTTAAGCAAATGCATTAAAGAAGAAAAGGAAGTAATGAAATAAGAGAGAAACGAATTATTTGCAACTTCATAAAACCTTCTACCATATTTGCTTCCACCATTGTATACACACATTATGCTTTCTACCACTTTTCAAAAAGGTAAATAAAGCGAGCATAGTTATTAAGTTAGATACAGCACTTCCGACCACGTCGGGAGGGTAAGGGTAATGGGAGACAAGTGCGAAGGGAGGCAGTGTGCAAGCTGCCCGTGTAAAAATAGCCAAGGGTTTTCCTCCAAAGTAAATTAAACAACCCTTGTTAAAATCACATTTCAGGGATCTTGTTTCTCCCATAGAACAACGTGGAAATGAATTTTAATTAGAGGTTGATTAAAATAATTTAATTACTATCATTAATTTTAATTTTGCACGCCCATTAATTAAAATATTACCCATTATTAAATAGAGAATGATTTATTAAATTTGTGCTCTGAACGGACGTTTTAGAGCACGAACTTGTTAAAGGTAACGATTAATTAATAGGAAGCACATTGTATTTCAGTGAGTTCGCGAGAGTTACTACGTGAAACTGAACATTTAATAAGTCATTGTAACCTTTGATACGAAAACAATAGGTACTCTACAGCTTTCCTCGAGTTCAGGTGTTTTTAATATAAAATTTTAGAAAGGGAAAACACGAAATCCCGTTTCCGAGAAGAAATATGGAAATGTGTACGTAAGTATAGGTCTCGCAAATTAAGTAAAATTCTGAATAGTGGTCTTACACCATGGCAATACTGTGAGTATATTCCATTCTCGAACGTGCCGTAAATAAACCTTATATTATTAACTTGTGAGAGCACAAATCAATCAAATTAAATTTATCTGAGAACGCCGGGATTTGAACACGCGACCTTCTGTTCGCCTATATATCTAAACGCTTGCCCCTCGATCACGGAGCCATCTAGTATCTAGTTATCCAAAATCAAAATCTTTGATTTTCTAAATCAAAATCTTTGATTTTGGATAACTAGTAAATATACTTAATAAAAAAATGATACAAACAAAATTTCACATTTCTTAATTGTGGGGATCATTATTCAATTGTGAGGATTGTTTTTAACAATGTTTTTTTTGCGTTTTCCCAACAATTGACATTTTGTAGCTGCCACACTTTAGTTGGCCAAGTCAGAATGAAATTCAGAACCACCTCAGAAAAGTGATTAAAAAAAAATTAAAAATTGGTTAAATAGTTTACGTTAGGTTAGGTTGAAAATGATATTTTTTTTCATAACTTTTAAAGACTTTTCAAAGAGGTGATAAAAATGATTTTATTCTCAGTTGGCATCGAACCACTGCGCCTTAGTCCCCTTACAAAGCTTCCCAACCGGGTGGCGACATAATTTTCATGTCCTTTCGTTGTACGGACAGAGACGCAGATGAAAGTATTGAGGTATCACATAAAACAAAAATCAAAACCAACATAAAACATATCTCAACGAATGTTTCATTTCAAAATATTATTTCTGAAAATGCTTAGATTACAATATTTAAAAAAAAAATTATCCAATTGTAAACCCCGTAAAAACCATTGTTTTTGGAATAAGAGTCATTGATTCCTTCGGCACTGGGATGCCGCTCACAATCTGAAGGTCGCGGGTTCGAACCCGGCGTGCGCAAATAAATTTTATTTGATTGATTTGTGTTATTTAACAATTTATGCATTAAAAATAATAAATAGTATATTTGCGGCACGTTCCAGAGTGGAAGATACTATTAGTAAAGCCCTAGTGTAAGACCACCATTCAGAATTGAAACGTTGCTTGAAATGGCTTTAGCCGTGTTTAGTGACCAGATCTGAATAGCCGGGTACTTCTCCACCTTCCTCTTCCCTATCTCCTTCCCCTCCCCACTACCTTCAGCCTCACAACATACCCCGATTGGGGGGATTCCATAGTCTCACTGGCTCTAGACGGGAGCAGTTGGGACTCTTGTGCGGTATTTCATATAAAAAACAAAAAAAAACACATGTGCACGGTTGACAATTGTCATGATTGTCATGACAATGATTACGATGTAAAAAACATATAAGTATTAAATAAATTAAAAAATGTATCCAATCTAAAGCCCTAAGACACAAAAGAGTGATATCTAAATTTTCAGGCAAAATAGTATTCTTTTTGTTACGACCCAAACCAATGTTTCTTTGTCAACAAAGAACGGCATCCAATAATGTTTAATTTCATCTGCCACCAATTAAAAGTGCCACAAGCCCAGCGTTGTTCCATTCCGTGGTGTGGATATCATGACGATAGTAATATCGGCTACTTTTGTCTTACTTCTAATTCGCTCGTTAGATCTTCTATCTCGCAGAGGGCCACCTAGGACGTCTCTTTGTGTAATTGTCATTTTTGTCGCAACGTTTCAAGAGGCAATCTACGTTTGTGCTCCAAACATGAATACGGTCCCACTGCTGAGAGCTCCTTTGTATGTTCTCTTTCTTCTACCTACTTTGTTTATGGGAAAGGAGCAGAGGCGTGCCGTCCATGTAGGCACAAAAGCACTACATGATTGCAAGAAATCAATCATCTAATTTGGGAGGCGGGAATAGGTATCGCCGCCCCGGGAACCATTTATTGGAAAATTTTTTAAAATTATTTTTAATCAAATGGGGTATATTGTGAGGCTGTAGGTAGGGGGGAAGTGAAGGAAATTGGGAAAAAGAAGGTGGGGAAGTACCTGGCTATTCAGATCTGGTCATCAAATACGGCTTAAGCCATTTCAAGCAACGTTTTAATCCTGAATGGTGGTCTTACACCAGGGCGATACTGAGAGTATATCCCACTCTGGAACGTGCTGCAAACATGCTACATATTATTTAAAATTAATTAATTGTGAAATAACACAAATTGATCAAATAAAATTTATTTGCGCAAGTCGGGTTCCGATCTTGTGACCTTCGGATTGCGAGTCTTTACCCCCTGGACTATAGAGGTCGTCAAATAACCAACTGTATAAACATAACCAACACCTCTGCCATAAGTCATCACAAGTTGTAACCAATTAATTAAGGTTATTAATTAATAGTTAATTAAAGATGTGTAAAGATGTAAAGTGTGAAATGAAACCAGAGCATGATAATAAATATCAATCTATAAGAAATGAAACTCATTTAGTAAGAATGTAAAGATTTATTGAATCTACGGATTGTACAAGCTTAGATTTAATAAAATCGATTGACTGAGACACTACCATCATTTTAAATCTCAGGAGCGGATGGATAAAACCTTACATCAATCAAATTAAATGTAATATGTTATTATAATATATCTAAGGGCGCCAGACGTTTAACATTACGAACAAGTAAGTAATAGAGTAATAATTTAAATGGTAAACAAAATATTGGTAAAAATGGTACTTTAGATGGTAAACCAAAATGAATAAGGAACTCTAGTGAAAAATATTATGGCTTTAAAAAAATATGTTCATATAGACCAATATACGCTGATTCTGAATATATAAGTTTTATTACATAATATTTAACGTAGAGTTTAAAAAAAATATATTAAAAAGTCCATTTTAAAACGTGTCATTAAAACACCCTATTGCTGGATTTTGGCGGCGTGACGTCACCGCGCCGCGTCACCTGGGTCAAAGTTGTATAGAAATCAATAGAAATGAAGACGCAAGCCGTTCGGCATTCCGTGTTATTGGTTTATAGAGAATTGGACATATAATAGTTTTTGTTTTTATTGAAACATTATTAAGGCCTAAATAATTCAGTATCAAAAATAAAGTATCTCTATTAGTTTATCTATATTATTTAAAATATTCAAAAACTTTAACTGTACAAAAAACCATCGTATTGCCCAGTAATGTCTATGAAAATGCTCTTATGTTGAAATTCGAAATGGCGGGAGTCGAACAGCTGATTCCAGTTCCCTACAAGATTCATACTTCGGTTAGTCATGATGACGTCACACTAGATTCGGTGGTTTTCGTGAGATCTTGAAAAATTAAAACCTTGACATTTATTTTAACTATTAAAACTAACTATAAAAATAAAAATAAATATGCAGTTATTTAAGTTAGAATGTCATTATTCATAAAAAAAAATAAAAAAATTGGACTGGAATTCTCTATTCTAATAAGTAAAGATGAGATGTTACGATTTCAAAGTTCCGCCATTTGCTTGGTAAATTCTGAATAAGCGTCCCCCCTTGCTCCTGTCTGAATTACAATTAAAATTGCAAGCAAGGTGTAGCCACTTTTCAATCTGTCAAACAGCATGTGGTGTATCGCCGACGAATGCCATTTTTGTAGCGATGATGGGATCGGGGTAAGTAGTTGTTTAAGTTAGAAGTCAACCGCTACAAAATGACTTAGCAGGGGTGCTAAGGATGCAACTGCCCACTAGCTGCGTGGCAGGCCGGATCGGGAGAGACTGGTTGAGAGAGACCTATTGACCTCTTCAGCAGGACTCTCTCGGAACATCGCCTTGCATTGCACTGGGACTCCTGGAGACATTAACCCCCAGGTTTTTACCTACCCCTCACACCCCTTTCCTTCACAAAACTTTCCTCAAATAACATTTTATTACTCACATAACATTTAATCACATAACATCCCCAAAGATGTTATAGACCCCGAGAAGAATTATTTCCCTCAGGACTTCCTGTGTGGAGCTAATGTAAAAAAAATATTACCATAAAAAATAGTATTGCATGAGTGAGTAATTAGGTATCAAAGGCAGGAAGATTGATTTCATTTGACACAAAAATATACATATTGCGTTCGCGACTCGTTTGTTTAGTGTCGAAATAGGCAGTGCCTTTTGGTATAAATCAAAAACTTAGCAATCAATGCCATCTGTTGGTACCTATATAAATTAGTAATACTTTGCTAATATTATTTTTAATTGATTAATTATTAATTATGATTGATTATTAATTATTATTAATTACGGATGAAATTGTCTTTAAGGGGTTACATGGGTTTGATAGCCACGAAAAAAGGCGTATTTTCTCGATTTTTGAAAATTTTTATCTTTGAATTATTTTATTCGAAGAGTTGAGCACATAACAGAACAACTTATCAACTAAATCGAAAAAAAATTCATAAAAAAAATCGGAAAATTCAGCCGGTGGTGCCTGGTTTCCGGAGATCCCAAAAAAAATTCTTCTCGCGGTAGGCAGTATAACTCATGATAGCTTCATTCGAAATCAAAAAAATAAATTTTTTCCTTTAGTAGGTAAACATAAGCTATTTCTGAATGAAGGTTGTCTCAAAAAATTGAAATCTGAATTTTTATCAGAGTGTTATGCAAAATAATTCAATTTTTGGTACAATTTGCACTATGTATAGACTTAAAATTAATGTAAAATTATTTGTAATAGTAGAAAAATAAAATTCTTCGTTAAGGGACTGGTCAATGCTATTTTGAAGAAGTGTGCCAAATTTCAATGAGATTGGTGCATTGGTTTCTGATAATAGAAAAGAAAAATTTAATAAAAATCAACACGAAAAGATTGTTGGTAAGTTTATTTCTAATTAACAACCTTTATTACAATTAAATCTCAGTTTATATCAAATGAATCATACTTTTACTACTTCAAAACCGTGATTAAAAACCCAGTGCACGCCACTGGTAAGGAGGGATATGCTACGATGGAGCGTGTTTCACTATTTCTGCTACAAATGTCGTTTATGAGAACGAGAGAGAGCCTTTGAAGGATCTATTCGCAATTATTGAATACACAAAATAGGAGGAAATGAGAAAGCTTCTGTTTTAAAGATGGATGACTAAGTTTGCAAAAGACATCACAGCCTAATTTTCTAGGCCCAGTTTCGCTGGTCTAGTTAGTAATAACAAGTGCCTACCTAACATCATTTAAATGTAAATCGGTCCTTGACAGATGGCTGAAACTACAAAGAGCCTACCGAGAATGGTTCCCGCATGATTGAGCTGCAAACATTTGAGCGGAAGGCGCTTAAGTTCTGTTTTTCCCGCATCGTTCAACGTACATTCCGCCTTCAGTTAGGCCACGCATGTCAATGTAGTAAGATTTAAAGTCGCACGATTAAAGTCGTTGCAACTTAAAAACATTCCTAATGATATCAAAGGTATCAATCAATCATGTATTGTATTAGTACACAGGGCATGCACCCGAACAACAATATGATTTTTTTCTTGTTTGGTAGCAATCGCATTTTGGGAGGCGGATATGGGCACTGACGTTCCGGAAACCATTTATTGGATAACCAACACTTCTGCCACAGGTCACCCTGAGTGTTTTGCGACGTTTGGTTGACCTTAGCAGGGGTGCCCGGGTTCATACGGTGAGGTTTGTCAAGGTCAGGCCATCAGGACGACGGCCGGCGTGGTCTGGCGGTAAGGCTCTTGACTCGCAATACGAAGATCGCAGGATCGAATCCCGGCGTGGCAAATAAATTTTATTGACTAATTTGTGTTATTTCACAATGAAATCATTTCAAATAATATAATGTATATTTGCGGCACGTTCCAGAGTGGAAGATACTTTCAGTATCGCCCTGGTGTAAGACTACCATTCAGAATTGGAACGTTGCTTGAAATGGCTTTAGTCGTGTTTGGTGACCAGATCTGAATAGCCAGGTACTTCCTCACCTTCCTCTTCCCCATCTCCTTCCCCTCCCCACTACCTTCAGCCTCAGAACATACCCCGATTGGGGATGGCATAGTCTCACAGACTCCAGACGGGAGCAGTTGGTCCCGTATTGTGCGGTATTCATACAAAAAAAGATCATGGCAACCAATGTGCCCACCTGCTGCGTAGCTGGCTGTATCGAGAGAGACTGGTTGACTAAGTCTTTTGACCTCTCCAGCCAGAATTTCTCGATCCATCGCTTTGCATCGCAATTGAAGGGATGGACTCCTGGACTCATTGACCATTCCTACCCAACAATCAAACCTTTTTCCTTCCCAAGACTTCCTCTTTTTCCTTTCCCTAAAAAGACCCTTATACAGCATCCCCTGAGATGACATAGTGTGTAGCTAATGTAAAAAAAGAGCAAAGCATAATTGCGACAGCGCAAATTTAATGGCACGGTTACAACCTCGTGCGCAGATCTCATCCTTTCCCGTCTCCGACAATGTGTCGTCTATCGTTCGCAGTTAGTTCACAGAGCAAACAAAAACCATATTTGGATTTTTTCACACGTATTCGTTTGCAAAACTTTCTCTTCACAAATGTTCAGTCGCGCAATAAAAGTCGCTCGTGCGAAACCTAACCTTAAATGTCTCCAACAGTAAGGAGTTAGTCTCGTTATATGTACATAGACAGATAATCCCTCACTTACAATCCTTACAAACCGCGTGTCCTGGTTTATCCAACTAACGGCTTTGTACTGTTTCTGCGAACACATATATTCTAATTTCCCACTCCAGTGACTGTTGAAGTAATCGTGTCTCGCGTCTCCATCGTTGATCGCTTCGCCGTTCCGTTGAAGTATTTAATTAATTGTACTTAATGTTAGAAGCTGCGAGCTCAGACTGTACTTGTCGTAGAAAGCTTTGCAAACTGTAACATTATGCTTTTATGGGATCTTGGAATGAAGTTCATTTTACAATGAAACGCTTTCTTTGTACTAAGTACACTAAGGATGTTACGTCGTATTTCTAATGTAAAACTATTCTAAATTACATTTTTCGAGCATTTTTTTTTAATAATTGTTCGATAGGATCGTTTAATCGTTTCCTTTACTCGAAATATTAGTAAAAAAAAACGAGCCGTTCACACGTGGTAGAAGCGAAACTTTACCGAAACAATCTCAACCAACCTTGAAAAGTGAGGTCATAACCAAAGCAGCCAATGAGCGCAGTTTGATGCTTCGTCGGTAATGTAATGCGTCATTTCCGTTTCATATCTCAAAAGTGAGGTCATAATCAAAGCGGCCAATGAGCGCAGTTTGATGCTTCGTCGATGATGTAATGCTTCACTTCCTTTTCATATCTCAAAAGTGAGTTCATAATCAAAGCGGCCAATGAGCTCAGTTTGATGCTTCGTAGGTAATGTAATGCGTCATTTCCGTTTCACATCTCAAAAGTGACGTCATAATCAAAGCGGCCAATGAGCGCAGTTTGATGTTCGTAATGCGTCATTTTCGTTTTATATCTCAACTCAACCAACAGGAGCCTTGTAAAGTGACATTATAATCAAAGCGGCCAATGAGCGCAAGTTAACGCTTTGTAGGTGCTGTAATGCGTCATTTCCGTTTCATTCAAATTTCAAATCACAACGGGGCTAAAGAAGTTTCACTTCAAAAGTTCTGGGAAGGTAAAAGGTATGACGTGTGGGAGGAATCTGGTGTTCAGGAGTGATGAATGATGTGTTTAGGAGTGATGGACGTATGAGTCGGGCCGAGAGAGTCCTGCTGGAGAGATCAAAAGGTCTCCCTAAACCAGTCTCTCCCGATCTGACCCGCCACGCTGTAGGTGGCCAAAACATCCGCCGCACAGTGGGGCCACACACCACATTTTGATACAAAAAATTAACAAAAAATCGATATTGCAGTGTTGCTTTGTTTGTTGAAAAGTACCCATTTAGTAGCATAATTACTAGACATCGGATTATACGCACTAACAAAGTGCCAAAATATGCATGCAAAGCACTAAAAAAGGCCGAAATATGCACTAAAAAGCCGCGATATGCCCAAAATATGCACAATGCAAAATCAAAAAACCTTTATTTTTATATATTTCTTTAAAGACGGTAAAAAAATAGCGAAATATTCTTAAAATTATGCATAGTTTTGGTGAAAATATACAACTAAGGACGGGTTGTTTCAAAAAATTTGATGGATTCATCAAATATTTGAAGTTGATTTTCACGTTCTGTGTAAGTTTTGAGATGAGGAAAAATTCTGTTTAATGGGTGCGTCTTCAAATACTATCTTGCTTGACTGAATTGCAATGGCCCCAGAACTGTCAAATCGACCAACTACTTGTTTTACAGCCACAAAATTTTCAGCATAGAATAACATCGCATTTAACCAAGTACCCATCAAGTAATAACAGGTTCTGGCGGCAATGCTAGATTTGGCAATGCTCTTCTTTGTAACACTGCATACGCGCCGGTGCTTTTAAAAACACTTTTTTGTAGAGGAAATTAATTTGTCAACATTCCCATACTCTTGCCTTATCTCTTCTGCAAGGCGATTAAACCGGTGAGCTAAGCAGGTAATGTGCCGTAAATTTGGAAAAAAGTTTGCAGGACTTGGCCAGCTTTCACCATGTATGGCGCAGCATCAGAAACAAATATGTACCTCCCGCCGCTATTAAACGAAATATGCACGATTGGGGAAAAAGGCTAAAATATGCAAAAACGCCGTAATTAGAGAGATATATGCATAAAATCCGATGTCTAATAATTACATTAGCAGATAGACGCGATTGACCCAACCCTTTTACCTAAAATAGCCTTAATTCGAGGTTAATCGCTCATGAAGACAAAACGTATACGTACACCAGAGCAACCCTTAAGTTCACGTTTTTATTTCGGAATACAAACCCCAAAGTGATTATGGAGCCATCATGTTCAGATATTTATCTTATTTTTTCACATTTTTTATTATTTTTAACATCTTTAGTTGCTGTGACCTGGAAACACCGATCCAGGGATAAGTAAAAATGTACATCAAATAAATACAAAAATGTGATTTTGATATAAAAAAAATTTCAGATTCATTTAATGAAAGACATACGTAACTACGGGCATGTCTGGACTTCCATTTGATTATTGTTAAGACCAGTAGCTAACGCAATTTACGAATCACTTTTAAATTTGTGCACCTTTTTTGCACTTCTGAGGAATTAAACCCCCAGTCCTCGAACAAAGGCTAAATAATTTTCCGCTTTGCGATAAAATCCAAATAAATGGAACAATTCCGAATGGATCAGAAAACGAAAAACTGTTTTTAAAAGTTTATAAAGTATGGTTTCAAATTTTATTACCTATTAGAAACACATTTGTAGTTTTTAAACAAAACTTAAGAATGCAAACATAATTTTTTTTTAAATGGCTCACCTTACGTTTTTTCTAACTAAAATTACTGATACCCAAAAGAAACTAAAAACACACACATGCTTTATTAGACAAATGTGTTGTATACGTTATAGTCATCTCACTTTTTTGTCGTTGCATGTAAAAATATGTAATACAAAATTCATAAAGTTTAATGTTTTTTTCCCAAATATGTGTACATTCAAATTCTTCTGTGGTCAAATTTAAGATTTGAATATAAAGTGTTTTATTTTTCTAATACCTTTAGAGCGTGTTCACACACAGCTATTAAAGATGTAGCTTGGCTTATTTCAGCATATCACTCGCCATATATTCCCATTGGGGATGTACGCAAATGCTTTTACAAGCAAATGCTTTTAATGGATCAGAAATACTATAAAATGTACCATTTTTAAGATAAATAAATAATAATAATAAAAAAAAATACCATGGTCTTATTACTTGCGCATTTCTCTTCGATAGCTTGAATATTGTACGAAAAATATTGCATACGAATATCACGTGAAAATATCGCGAAAACACACACAGCGTGAAGTGTACGACCACCGAAGAAACAGAACAATAGAAGTGAGTTGCGGGCGTTTATTTGTGTCTCAACTAAGCTCAATTTTTCCCCACTTACTTAAGATGAAATTTATGAAAAATTCAAATGTCGAATTCTTTCTCGACTAGATAACCAATTTCATAGGTTTGAGGTTGAGATGTTTTATGTCTCGTTTGTTGATTATCAAATCGACGTGCAGCGCTATTTTGAATCGCTGTCACTTGAACGTTCCCCGTTGAACACCGATTTTTGACCAACAATTTTCAACATTGGATCAAATCGTGTTTAGCTTTCAAGCATAGCGGTCATTTTGTTATGCTTAACAAATGTTAAATATTTGATTAAATACTAAAACGGACCGAGAATCGGAGTTTACCGGCAACCGGCAAAAAACATAAATGAAGTTGTCTTATGTAAATTGTCTTTTGAGAATTATCAAAGTAAACTGTCTATCAAATGTAAATTATCTTATCTGTCTAACGTATACCGCCTTTAACGTAAATTATCTTTAATGTAAATTGTATAATGTCTATTGTCTTTCAAGTAAATTATCTTTTACGTAAATTGTCTTCTACGTAATTCGTTTCTTACGTACTCGCAGTTTGCCTTCTACGTAAATTGTCTAATGTAAATGTCTTTTATGTAAGCTGAGTTCTACGTAAATTGTCTAATGTAAATTGTCTTTTATGTAAATTGTCTCATTATTGTCTTTCATGTGAATACTGCATACATATATTTTTTTCTTTTATTTGTAAATTGTTTTATGTTATTTTTTATTTTTATTTATTTTTCACATATTCAAGTTTTATATATTAATAAAAACAGTTTATTCATGAACAAGTTCTGCTATGTAATTATTATTACGCGTGACAGCTGTTTCGCCTTCTGAAGATATTATCAAACTGTCAAACAGTACCACAAATTAAACTTGATAACAATTAATAAATTGATTGCCTTTTATGTAAATTGGTTAAAATCAATTATATTTAAAATATATATAAAGATCATACCTTATGGGATAAGATATGTATCAGGATCATCTCCAATATATTATATTCCTCTTTCTCTTCCTTTTACTTTCTTATTAGTTTTAAGGTAAAATATCCTGTCTCCAACCAATTTTATAACATGATAAACTTTTTTGCTTAGCTCCGTCTACCCTCAAATATTATATTTCTGTTTTATAAAACAAGTTTGTTTCGTACAAATAAATAAGTTAATAATTATCCATTCAGGGGTTATTAACTATTTACAGGTAAGGTCCATACTTCTAGGGATTTAGTGTTCAGTGCATATGCTTTATTCCGACTTGCTGGTGGCTGCAGCGGAACGGGTTCCGTCCCCGGATATGGGCCGTCGAAGAACCATTATTTCCCGCTACAATGGACTCGCAAATAGAAAACTGGAGTGACTGACGGGTTCAATAATTAGAGATGGGGTAATCGAAAAAATGGCTTTCGAAACGTTCGAATAATCGATTAATAATAAGGTGTTCAAATAATCGATTGGCGTTTCGAATTAATCAGTATGTTAGGATCCGTTGCTGAAATTACTGGCCGTGTTTGCAGCTGGGAATCTTGCGAGGTATTCACAAAAAAAATATGAAATAAAAGTTGTAATGTACGCGCCAAATGTAATGGCCGCGCCAAATGTAATGTACTGGGTGTCGATGTGTCAGCCTTTATTGCGGCGTGTCGGGTAGTACTCAGTAAAAGACATATTTGATGTTGTACTGGTATTTATCGGGGAGCTGCTTATAGCTAAAGAGGCTCTCTACTGACACGCGTCACCTTTTATAGCATCTCGCAAGCATAACATCTCGCTTGCTCTCATACACATTCACACATACACCACAAAATTATTAACAATTGGATATTTAAGAATGCACCACCAACGCTAGCAAAAATATTATTAGGGATATTGACATTAGTTATATTGCCGTATATTATCCTCTGCATATTTACGTTACGAGGGAGGGAGTGCAGCAGAAATAATCCATTAGGGAGCAGAGGATCAAATTTCAAGGATTAGCTGTCGAGGCATCAACTGATAAGGGATCTACTGGCGGGGGATCAAAGGTCGGATCACCATTACGCTTGTACGAGACCTGTCACATTTGGCGGGTAAGGCGAGTTGAAGCTCCATCGCGAACGGCTGCCACGACGGACTTCATTCTTGATAGCTTAAAAATGACTGCAACAATATTTTGTGTATGAAAAGTGAAAATGAGACTTTTGGTGTCTAATATAAAAAATGATAAAGAGTATTTTTGTCTCAACCAGACGATCTCAAGATCTGCGCCTTATCCACTACGACAGTTGATTCTTTTGTTCAAAATAAACAGTAATTTTTGTATTTAAATTAATATTACCACAACTAGTAGTTTGTGAACTCGCTTAGTATTGATTATTCTATTTTTTAACATTAAATCCACACCCCGAGGAAACTAATCTCTCTCTAAAATTTTTTTAAGGAAAGAAAGGAGAGGAAGTTCTAGGAAGGAAAAAGGTATGTAGGGTGGGTAGGAATCTGGCCGTTAGTGTGTCCAGGAGTGACGGATGAATGAATCCATCCCTCATCCACGGTGCAAGGCGATGTTCCGAGAGTGGTTAAAAGAGAGTTTAAAAGTTACTAGAGAGGTTAAAAGCATCAACCTTGCAGCACCAACATTTGTTAAAATCCTTGGGTGTTTTACTAGACAGTAAGCTTTCTTTTCGGGAACACATAAATTTAATTGCTAATAAATCTCTTTAACTACTTTGCTTCTTCACTATAATTATTTCTGACTTCGAAAACATAAATACCCTCTTATATACAAAAATAACTCTTTACTGCTCCTTACTTCGCCCTCATCTTGAATACGCTTGTGTTGTTTGGTCTCCTTTTAATGCTGTTCATTTTCGTCATATTGAATTCGTTTAACATCGGTTCTTAAGAGGTATTGCCAGCATGATGCAATTTCTCATATGATTAAATTGAACTAACTCTATCTAAACCTTTTTCCTTTAGAAGACAGTAAAAAAAATGATCTCATTTATTTCTTCGAAATTATCAATCGCATTATTTATTCACTTACATTACAACTCATACCTTTCAATATGCCTTTCCGTAGACTCAGAAATAATGAACTACTTTCCCT
The DNA here is from genome assembly GCA_936435175.1 of Glyphotaelius pellucidus. NCBI lineage: Eukaryota > Metazoa > Arthropoda > Insecta > Trichoptera > Limnephilidae > Glyphotaelius > Glyphotaelius pellucidus. The sequence continues at coordinate 4,260,510 of OW386550.1, forward strand.
CAATCAAAAATGAGTAATTATGGATATTATTCTCCTGCGTTTAGAATGCCGTGTAAACTGGTCAACTCAAGACTTTTTTGGCAAAACTTTGACGCCATTGACGCTTGACGATATTGATTTTTAGCTAAGACTTTATTTGACTTGTAACTTCTATTTTTTTTTTGTTTAACATTGATTTCGTCTTTGCTTTCAGTTATCATCCTAATTTTATAATTTACACTTTTTTAAAATTCGTGTTATTTTATTGTTAATTGGACGTAAGTCAGTTAATAAATAAATAAATAATAACATATTTTGTTCGATTATACGGAAAATAATTTTTCAATCCCTCGATAAATCGATAGTTTTGAAATAAACATCTCTATTACGCTCACCGTCAGTTTAAACTCTTGGGATTCGCTGAACCAGCTAAAGTGATGTTTATTCAACGGATCTCTATATATGCATTATCCATTGACGACTTTGATACTGTTCGTCATAAAGGGATCAAAATAAAACATATAATGTCATAGGTATGTGATTTTTTTTCGTGATGAACCCAAATCGTAACACAAATCAACCGAATTTACAATAAAAATTTACAATATAAAACATATAAACATATTATATGCTATAACAAATTTATGTTTTTATTGTAAATTATGGCAAGCCACGAATTTAATGCTTTTTACAAATATGCAACCGAATTTAGTTCGAATAATAGATAGCTACTCAATTTTGGTCACAAATCATCAAATTAGGTGAGTAGATATTTAAATATTTAGAAATATTCACTGTAGTTTGTTATCAAACATAGGAAGTTCTTCTGGGAATTATACGTAGGAAGTTCTTCTGGGAATTATACGTAGGAAGTTCTTCTGGGAATATGAAATGTGACAAGTTTTAGTTTAATTTAATTTAAATTTTTTTTTTAATTTTTAATTTTTTTATGTTTTTTCCTATTTTATTGACTTACTTAGTTCTTTATTTAAAAATTCTGTTGTATTAAAATATGTGTAATTATATAAATATGTATAATTGTGACCCGTACCTCATTTATATATCTTATATTGTAAAGCTGAAGGTAATGGGGTATTTCCACAAACCAGGTATACCGCTAAAAACATGTGGAAGATTTAAAGATTATTTTTCTGAACATGATTATCGCATTAAAAATGTTTAATTTTGATATTTTCATTCATAATTATTGATTTCAAAATACGCGTAAACGGAACGAAACGTAAACGGCCCATAACTGCTTGTACGATTCATGACGTCGCAAGAGTCGCCGTTCCGAGGTTTATCACCGTGTTATTATCAAAAATCTAAACATCCTAGACTTGTTCGGGGTTATGGACGGTTTTATTTCATATTTAAGATGATTGTTTATGATTGTGTTATGTTTCTACAGTTTTATTTATTTATTTATTTCAAAAACATACGGCACAACATGTGCCATTAACATAAATTATATTATATATGTATTATAAAACAATAACAAAACGAAAGTAACAACATAGATTGAAGTTAAATATAAAAACAAAAGGTAAAAAAAGGAGTTGAGGTAGTAAGCAGTAAGTAAAAAGTAAGATAGATAAATGAAAGTATAAAGTAAAAGTTTTGTATAATATTGTTCAGTTGTAATGACTGACAGTAGTATTTTTAACGGCGTAATCCGACAACTTGCCTAAAATAGACGCTACAATGAATAACAATAATTTTCTAAGCCCTAAATTTCGGGATTCTAATACGATATGGTAATGAAAACATTTTTTTACACAAACTCTCATATTATATACGTTATATACTGGTTTCAATATTTTGACAAAATAGAATTAAATCCTACCCTTTTCTTGTCTTGACTTAAAATAAATAAAAAATATATTTTTTAAACGTTTATTATAAAATTTATATATACAATTTATATATACATACATATACATATTAACGCCGGGATTGCTAGTCGAGAGCCTTACCCCTCGACCACGGAGGCAGTCATTATTGTGTAGATATCCATCTTACGACTGTATACAAAGGTGTTTCCACGTTTAAATTATGAATTTAAATAGTCAATAACGAAAGGTTTTTTTTTTGTAGATTAAAATTTAAATCTGAAAAAAAGGCACGGGGGCTCCATCGAAGCCTCCTTCTTCTTCTTCTTACTGTACTATAGGGCCAATATATACTGCAGATAGTACACAACAGCTGACCCTGTAAGTCCAAGTCCACCTGTTGAATTTGGCAGCCACCTTTGGTCTAGAGTCCCAAAATATTTGAAAATTCAGAAAGCATAAACGGGCGGTCCGTTCGATAGATTTCCCTCTCTAACAAACGGATTGCAATGTTTAGCGCGCAGGTTTCAGATGGGAATGCTGTCCTTGTTCTACCGGTATTTCAATAGAAGATGCTCCGAGGACCTAGCGTCATTGAACCCTTCGGCGGTGGTGTCAAACACATTAAACGCACTCCCAACAATTGTACACAGTCGATATTTTTTGTCGCCTTAGAAATGGTCGTTTAAACATCTTATTTTGGGTTTTTCTTGTAGTATTTGTAAACATGTCTACCAAACTGTACATGTTTTGCAAGTGGGAAAATATAGGATAAATATAAAGATATAATTCGAGCAAACTGGAAGTCAATAAATAACACCAAGTACAACTTACGGACTCACTACAGGCGGCGATCGCATGATGAGAGGCGCCTGTGACGTCACAGAGTGACTGGTGGCAAAACCATCGTTTTGGTGGCATTTTAAAAAGGCATATTTTAAAACGTTATAGAAAGTTAAGTCGTCGTCATAAAAATAAAATAAAAATTCCGTTATCATCGTAATTTTTTACTTAATTTTTTTCAATAATAAAAAAAAATTGTGGAAATACCCCATTGTTCCCTTACGTTAGCATATACCTGGATTCTGGATTACTCTGTTCACCTTGTTTAGGAAACTTACCACACAGCAACCATTCAATTAGCTAATGAATGTATTTTTTATATAAATGTGTATAATTAGATTAAAGTTACTATTTGTATCATTGATAAATATATTGAAATTTAACAAGACTGTGTGTAATATAATTTTTAAAAAAATTAACAGATGGCAACATAAACAAAATTATCAATTAAATAACAAACAGATTAAAATAACTGGAATATATATATATATTTTTTATTTATTTTTTGTTATTGTGTACGAAAGCATTATGCAAATATGTCTGGTCATTTCTGTGATTTATTTATTTTTTTAAATGATAACGATTCCTGCTTTCTTGTATTTTTACATGATATAGTTTTGTTTGAGATTCCATTGTAATAAATACTGTTAGAATTATAGAACTATTTATTCCTATCAGAATTATATTACTAGTACTATCAGACTTATAATCTTTCTCAATTTTCATTTACGGAGAAGAAATCTTTGATATCTCCCATTCACTTTACTTGTTTAAATTATTTTTATTATTTATACATGTATTTTTTTTAATGAAAATATAAAATAGATCATGAAATTATTTAAAACATAAAAAGAATGAGATTGCCTCTACTCAAACCTATCGTATATTTTCTTAAAAACAATTTAAAAAAAAAAAAAACAAAACTTCGATATATTTCCTATTCGATCATTCGGATAGGAAATATATCGATGAAAGATTTAGTTTTTAAGATTAAATTTTCATTTTTAAGATTTAGTTTTTATTTTATGTTCACAAACCAATGAGTTTATTTATTTTGTTTTCTTTTTAATTTTAATATATTATCATTTTATTATTTTAAACTTTTTAACTTTTCTCAGTAACTTTTACAACTATTACTATATTTAACTGCTTTACAGGCTTTATAACCTTGTACTTGAAATGATGTTTACATTTGTATCTAACAATTACAAATGTAAACATCATTTAATATTTAATATTATGTTCTACAAAAAACAACAACTACCTAATGTGAACTAAACCAGGAAATTTGACTGTCCTAAAACGGGAAATCTCCTAGTTGGACAGACAAAATATTTTTTTTTTATAATGTATATGTATTTTTGTTTCAATAAATAAATAAATAAATAAAAAATAAAAAAAGTATAATTATATTGGACGTGGGGGTTTGCACTATCCTTCCCACATCCTGAAATTGTTCTTTTGACTTTATGTCCGGGTTAAATCTTCCTTACAGGAAAAACTTAACCCTTCCACACACTTTTCCACAAATGATCATCTAGCCAATCCACGCTATGCAATTGCACTGTATAAGTATAATAAATACAACAATGCAAGAACAACATGTCAACCTACCAGAGACCAAACGGGAAAATAATTCACCGACTCCAGATATTTTCATATCACAGGGTTCGGTTCGATAGAACTCCTAACTGGACCGATAAATCCTACTTATCCCTCAATATAAATATTTAAAAAATCTTTTCTTCTTTCTTCAAAATAGGCATATTTACTTTGTGGCGTCATCATTAATTTAATGACAAACAAATACCTTTGTGTAACACCACTATTTTATTAACAATATCAACATAAAAATTATATATTAAATAACAAGGACAAATGTGTGTTTTTGAACAAATCTGGGGTTTATAAATTAATTTGTAATGATTTTAACTTTTTTTTTTATTGGGAAGACTTCTAGAAATTTTAACATTAGAGTTAAGGAACATCTAAGATGTTTAAATAATAATAATTATTCAGAATTTGCAAACCATATTTTGGAAACAGGTCATTCTTTTGATATTAATAAAGGTTTAAAAATTTTACACACTAACACAACGGGTATACAATTAGATAATTTAGAAATTTTAGAAATTAGAAAAAGTGTTAATAGTAAATTAAATATTATAAATAACCAAACGTTTTTTAAAAATAGCCATCTTTTAAATTTATTTTCGTATTAATACTAATATTTATAATAATTTATTTTGTTATTTAGACTTCTTGTTTTCTTTTTAAAAGATTTTTTATTATGTTAATGTAATTTTTACCCATTCTAAAATAATTTTTATATTTTATTTTATATAATTGTTTTTTATGATATATTTTAGGTAATTAATCACCTCTCCTATCTAATATTTTGTCTATGTTCTAATTAGTCTATACTTGTTTGTCTTTTGTTATTTTTTATTGACTTATTATCCTGACGAAGAAAACATTGTTTTCGAAACATGTTGATATTGTTAATAAAATAGTGGTGTTACACAAAGGTATTTGTTTGTCATTAAATTTAAAAAATCTTTCATAATCCTATATGTGTTTAATATGATTGATTTTTGCATTTTTATATATAGATTCTTTGACAAATCTAACAAGCCTAAATTTTGAATGAGAGAGCTAGGCAGTCAGTAGCCGAAATAACAAGTGGTAATATTTTTATAGTCTGAGAATGCCAAATACTTTTCATCCCATTTTCGAAATCTATATATTTTCTATTTTTTTCAGAAACTCCCTTAAGATTTTTGAATATTACAAGAATTTGGAATAGCGACATCAATGATTTAAGTTATCTTTTTTAAATTTTGTCATAATATATTTTTAAATCCAAAGATGCTAGACATCATTATTTTATAATTTATCATTTTTAAAAAGAGTTAAATGGTTTTATCAACATTTAGCTGGTTCATATCGATGAACAGCCAAACCCAATTGTTAGCCTCCAGATAGTGATTTAAAAAATGTTTTTAACAGCAAGCTAGGTACACATTCTAATTCTAATAATCTTACATCAAGAAGCTCTATTCAGTTTAACAAAACCTTATTAAGAAAATACAATTGTCACGCACGAAAATAAAAGCAAGTGAAACTAATTTCCTTTTGATAAAATTGTCCTCAAAATGAAACCAGCTCCACAAAATAAAATCCCACAAATAAACAAAAATGTTGGCCTGTTTATTAAATATATATTTTTAATCCTAAGCTTTTTGCCAAACCAACTTTTTGTAAGAGATTAGAAAATATTAAGTAATTGTGAACCAGATTCGCCCTTTAAAGTGGTGCTCCATTATAATTTTAATTACGTATTAAAATTTCAAACCTTATTTCTTTTTTATTGTTTAATCCATTACCAAGAAGACTTTAATGTCAAGATTTTAAGGAAAAATAAACCTAAAGTTAATGTGGAACCGCAACCATTACAATGTTAATAAATTATGGCACTAAAGCATATAGTGGTATAAAGCATTTTAATGTTTTGTTATTTTTTAGTGCTGGGACGTGTAGAAAATAAATTGTGTGTGGATAATCATTATATTTAAGTTTTTCTTTGTTTTCCTTCATAATCCCGATTCCAGATCTCGTCATCATCATTATCATCGGCAATCGCGGTTTTCTCTAAAGTGCAAGGGGTATTTTCACAAACCAAGTATACCGCTAAGACACGTGGAAGATTTAAAGATTATTTTTGTGAACATGATTATCGCATTAAAATTTTTTAATTTTAATAATTTCATTCATAGTTATTGATTTAAAAATACGCGTAAACGGAACGAAACGTAATTGGCCCATGACTGCTTGTACGAATCATGACGTCACAAACGTCGCCGTTCCGAGGTTTATCACCGTGTTACTATCAAAAATCTAAACATTCTCGACTTGTTCGGGGTTATGGACGGTTTTATTTCATATTTAAGATGGTTGTGTTATGTTTCTACAGTTTTATATAATATTGTCCAGTTGTAATGACTGACAGTAGTATTTTTAACGGTGTAATCCGACAACTTGCATAAAATAGACGCTACAATGAGTAACAGTAATTTTCTAAGCCCTAAATTTCGGGATTCTAAGACGATATGGTAATGAAAACATTTGTTCACACAAACTCTCATATTATATACGTTATATACTGGTTTCAATATTTTGACAAAATAGAGTTAATTCCGGCCCTTTTAAATTTAATTGGAACAAGACAGCAAGTGTCAGTTCGTCACATAACTTCCCTGTCATAAAATGACGTTTAAAACTTTGGCCATTCTACAAGTAAATTTCCTTATTTTAAGTGAATACCGCACAAAAGTCCCAACTGCTCCCAAACATCTGGAGCCAGTGAGACTATGGCATCCCATTTGGGATATTTTGTGAGGTTGAAGGTAGTGGGGAGGAAAGAAGATGCGGTAGAGGAAGGTGGTGAAGTACCTTGCTTTTCAGATCTGGTCACTAACCACGGCTAAAGCCTTTACAGCAACGTTTCAATTCTGAAAGGTGGTCTTACACCAGGGCGATACTGAAAGTATCGTCCACTCTGGAATGTGCCACAAATATAGTACTTTTTTTTTTACAGTTAATACCGCACAAGCGTCCCAACTGCCCCCGTCTGGAGCCAGTGAGACTATGGCATCACCAATTGGGGTATGTTGTGAGGCTGAAGGTAGCGGGGAGGGGAAGGAGATAGGGAAGAAGAAGGTGGGGAAGAACCTGGCTATTCAGATCTGGTCACTAAACACGGCTAAAGCCATTTAAAGCAACGTTTCAATTCTGAATGGTGGTCTTACACCAGGGCGATACTGATAGTATCTTCCACTCTGGAACGTGCCGCAAATATACTTTATATTATTTTAAATGAATAAATTGTGAAACAACACAAATTAATCAAATAACATTTATTTGCGCACGCCGGGTTCGAACCCGCGACCTTCGGATTGTGAGTCGAGAGTCTTGCCTCGGGACTACGGAGGCCGTCAATTACTTTAAACGAATAAATTGTGAAATGCAAAACAATTTATTCAAAGACCGGTCAGTGGCTGATTTGGCATCGCGTTTGGGTTCTCCATCACGACACAAGCAACATTATCCTGTTTCCTATGTGGTGGTAGTATGAGATTTACACATATTGACAGATCATTCGTAACTCAGAAATGTTTGCCTTGATTTAAAATAAATAAAAAAATATAATTCTTAAACGTTTTTTATAAAATTTATATTGTATATTATATACATATTAACGCCGGGATTGCTAGTCGAGAGCCTTACCCCTCGACCACGGAGGCAGTCATTATTGTATAGATATCCATCTTACGACTGTATACAAAGGTGTTTCCACGTTTAAACTATGAATTTAAATAGCCAATAACGAAAGATTTTTTTTAAAGTTTAAAATTTTAATCTGAAAAAAAAGGCACGGGCTCCATCGAAACCTCCTTCTTCTTCTTCTTACTGTACTATAGGGCCAATAAATACTGCAGATAGTGCACAACTGCTGACCCTGTACAAATCGCAAGTCCATCTGTTGAATTTGGCAGCCACCTTTGGTCTAGAGTCCCAAAATACTTGAAAATTCAGAAAGCATAAACGGGCGGTCCGTTCGATAGATTTCCCTCTCTAACAAACGGATTGCAATGCTTAGCGCGCAGGTTTCAGATGGGAATGGTGTCCTTTTTCTACCGGTATTTCAGTAGAAGATGCTCCGAAGACCTAGTGTCATTGAGCCCTTCAGCGCTGATGTCAAACACATTAAAAACGCACGCCCAACATTTGCACACGGTCGACGTTTTTTGTCACCTTAGAAAGGGTCGTTTAAACATCTTATTTTGGGTTTTTCTTGTAGTATTTGTAAATATGTGTACCAAACTATACATGTTTTGCAAGTGGGAAAATATAGGATAAATATAAAGATATAATTCGAGCAAACTGGAAGTCAATAAATAACACCAAGTACAACTTACGGACTCACTACAGTCACCCACGAGCGGCGATCACATGACGAGAGGCGCCTGTGACGTCACAGAGTGAATGGGGGCAAAAACATCGTTTTGGGGGCATTTTAAAAAGGCGTATTTTAAAACCTTATAGAAAGTTAAGTCGTCGTCATAAAAATAAAATAAAAATTCCGTTATCATCGTAATTTTTTGCTTAATTTTTTTCAATAAAAAAAAATGTTGAAATACCGCATTGTGTACCGCGAACTCCCATAAAAATAAAAATTAAATAAAAACCTGTATTACAATTTTTCCACGCTTTTAATAGCCCGCCATGCATATTCCGTTCAAGTCAAAATAGGCTGAAGAACTGTGGGACTTCTTTTACAAGAAATAGTAACAAAACACTTGTATAGTAGCGCTAGAACGGTAGACATGCAAATCTTGGGTTTTTACTAGGTGACTATGAGCGCAGCGATTCTGAGATTTTTTAACACCAAATTTGTATGGAGTAGTATTTTGCCTGAATGAATTTGAATCAAAAGATTTTTTTTCCCGTGGTTGTCGTGATTCACTGATTGATGATTATGAAAAAAGGTTAATAACTAATGATGATACTTTTTTTTTTTTTTTTTACATTAACTCCACACAGGAGGCCCTGAGGAAAAAATAATTTCCCTCAGGGCCTATGTCATCTTTGAGGATGCTGTGTGGAGGGTGTTTTTGAGGAGAGGAAGGAGTGAACATGGGTCTTGAAGAGACCCATATTGTAGGAGGGAGGAAACACAGAGGCCGGCAAATCGTTCCACAGCCGAGCTGTTGAACTCAAGAACGAGTCGTAGAAACGACCCGTTCTCATGTGACTAATGTCAACCGTGTACAAATGTTGAGCGCGCGTTTGGCGTGTTTCCCGACTATGCACCGGTGCCGAGGGGATCAATGACGCTAGTTCCTCGGAGCATCTTCCATTGTAATATCGGTAGAACAAGGACAGCATTCCCACCTGGCGCCTGTGCTCTAAAGATTGCAATCCGTTAGTTAAATTAGGAGAATCTATCAAACGGACCGCCCGTTTCTGCACAGAGTCAAGGGTTTTTTTCAGGTATTTTGGGGCTCCAGACCAGAGGTGGCTGCCAAATTCAACCGTGGGGCGCACTTGCGATTTGTACAGGGCCAGCAGTTGTGTACTATTAAAGTATCTGCGTGCCCTGTACAGTATGCCCAGTTTCTGAGAGGCTAACTTAACTCTGGCCTCGATGGAGCCCCCATACCTGAACTGGTCACTTAGAGTTACACCAAGCATATCAATGGAAGGCCTGTTCGGGAGAATGCTTCCGTTGAAGGAGACTAGATTATCATTTCGATTCCTTTTAGACGTGATCAGACATGATTGGGTCTTTGAAACATTAAATTCGACGAGGTTATTCTTACCCCAAGAGGAAACACTCTCGAGGTAACCGTCCATTCTTTGTTTCAAAGCCCTCCGAGCCATTGGGGTTTGTGAGCCCTTTGGAGGTTTGTCAAACAAAAAGCTATCATGAACTGTACTGTCATCCGCGTAGCAATGAATCGGTGCACACGTCAATATAATAGTATAATCGATACTATTTGTGTATTAAAAAAAATAATGAAATTAATCAGCAAATTCGATTATCGTGCTTTAAAATATTGTTTGTTGCCTTCGACATTGTACACTCGTATAAGCCACAGAAGTTTTTATGAATCGACGAAATGTACGTTGTTGCTAGATCGCCATCTCCGATGCATTGTTGTGACGAGAATCCGCTAGATCTTGGGACAAAAATATAACACAGAATTGTTTTAATGTATCAGAGAGCAACACAGAATTGTTTTCATGTTATCAGAGAGCAGCACAGAATTGTTTTCATGTTATCAGAGAGCAACACAGAATTGTTTCATGTATCAGAGAGAGTTTACTTCTTCATCTTTTGACCTAACTCCTAATGAAATAGGTCACGAAACGCCACTTGAAGTGTCTATGTTTTTTGGATAATGGGTTTCTAAATGTAAGATTTTGTGTGATACTGGGATGGTGGTATTCTAATGAATGTAATTAACACGATGTAATACTCTACTTAATACAATATGCTAGAGTTATTGCGACACAGAAAAATTGGCAGGTAGTAAGCTTAGCTTAGCTAGGTTTGTAGGCGATGTATTCACAACAGTACAAAACCCCCCAATCCTAACTTTGCCAAGCGCACGTGTTGAAATATTACGTTCCATCAACAAATATTTACCGTCCAAGATAAATGTGATTGTTGATTTGTTCCAGCTGAGTACCTGCAAAAACAGATAATGCATATTCCAGATCGGCACATGAATAGATACCACTCTAAGCACCCAAAATGACTTTCCGGTCAAATGGAGTTTATTGGATCGTACAGCTAGTTTCATACATTAGTCGACTGCCAACAGTTCATCATCAACGAATAACCAACCATAAAATACCGGCTACGGTTTTAAGATATTGCCAAAAGAATACCGTAAAGCTTGGTACATGCAATCGTCGCAGCAAAGCAGCATGCTCGCGGCGAAAAGACCCGAACCAGACGGAAATCACGGTCATCTCCTCGTAATACGCCCTACCGAAAAACGAAATAGAACACAGATTTGAGTTCGCGCTTGTTCCTATCTTTTCTTACATTATTTCTTTTTTTTTTTCTTTTCTTTCTTTCCTCTCTTTTTCCTTTCTTTCTTTTTTGTCTTTTCTTTATTTTCTTCCATTAATTTCTTTTCTTCCTATCTATCTTTTCTTACTTTATTTTTTCTTTTCTTTCTTTTCGTTTTTTCCTCTTTTCTTTCTTTAATTTATTTTCTTTCTCGTCTTTCTTATCTTTATTTTTTTTTTTTCTTTCTTTATTTTTTTTTCTTCTTTTCATTTTTCTTTATTTTACTTCGTTTCTTTTCATCTTTTCTTTTTAATTTTTTTTTCTTTATTTTATTTCTTTTCTTACTTTTCTTTCTACGGTCATCATTATTTTAGTTTGTGAGATATTTGTTATAAATCCTACATTGTACTTTTCCTCCCTTATGTAAAAAATGTCGTTAAACATTTTACAAGGTTTTAAACCATCGTTACTGACTTTTAGAGCTCCGAAGACATTATCAGCAAGACAGGAAAGGTTTTTTATCTTTCGTTGAAGAGAAGATTTATAGTTTGCTAATGATGAATAATTCATACTTTCCCCTTTTATACTTAGGCGGTAGTTTTACTTCGGAGTACCTCATACATAGGTAATGTCAAGTTTTGTAAAATTCGTTTGGGCCCATCGCAAAAATCTTCTGCATTGAAATAGAACATAATAGAGAGTTCTCGAAAGATAAACAATAGAATTGAAGGGTCCGGAACACTCGTAAGATAGTGTCAACCCGCACTCCGGTAAGTGTTGTTGAGTATGCCATAGTGGGAACAGAATAAAAGCTTTTTGAAAATATAACAGATTTCCCGTTTGGCCGACAAGTAGAACATAAGGGTATTGGTAATTGTTTTGCTCTAATGTTTGTTGAGATTTTATCTTGTTTGTCAATATTTTCAACGATGTCAAGATCTCAAAGGCGTCTCTTTTCAAAGTGTTTCTAAAGATTTTTACCATGTTTTTTATTTTTATTATTTCACGTAAATTTCACGTTACAGTATTCATTAGCATTAACACGTCCACCATACTGGCTAATGCCCGAAATATGACTGACGAATATAGACTAAATTACTATGTAATAAAAAATAAAAATAAAAATCTAAATACCTACGTCTCTCATTCAAAATTTAGGCTTATTAGATTTGTCAAAGAATTTTGAATAAAAATGTAAAAATCAGTTATATTAAATACATGTAGGATTACGAAAGATTTTTTTAAATATTTATATTGAGGGATCAGTAGGATTTATCGGTCCTGTTAGGAGTTCTACCGAGCCGAGCGAAAGTTTTATTAGAACCGATTTTTTTTTACTTAACTCCACACAGGAGGCCCTGAGGAAAATAATTTTCCTCACGGCCTTTGTCGTCTGGGATGCTGTGTGGAGGGTCTTTTTGAGGAGAGGAAGGAATAAACATTAGTATAAGAAACACAGAAGCAGGCAATTCGTTCCGTAGCCGGCTGTTGAACTCAAAAACGAGTCGAAAAAACGACCCGTTCTCATGTGACAAATATCAACAGTGTACCCGTGTTGGGCGCGCGTTTGGCGTGTCTCCCGATCATTATACATATACAAGACAATGCGATGACGCGGACGCGCGCGCGTGCTACATAAGAAAGTATAAAAACTCGATAACTCGACTCAGAGGCGAATAACGAAAGAAACGAACAAATAGCGTGTGGGCTGGCGGCCTGGCAAGGGGGGGGGGGCATATGAGGGCGTGCTCCCCATATGTCACTGCCATCACTGCTTCATGTTTTAAGCAGATGCTTTTATGCTCAGATAAAATTGTGTTTAAACCTCTATAAAAATTACAATTACCAAAAATGTAATGTTGAACAAACTTCACATGAGTATGAAATATTAAAAAAATATTTTTTTCAACGTTATCACATTGATTAATTCTGTATTTTGACGGCCTCTGTGGTCGACTACAAATCCAGAGGTTGCGGTTGCGGGTTAAAATCAGACCACCATTCTTGAAGTAATATTAATTTGTTTTGTTCCAATTAATTCGTTCAAAGGAATATTCTCATAGTATATTTGCGGAACGATACCTGCAGTGTGGCTCTGGTGAAATACCATAATTCAGATTTGAAACTTTGTTTGTAATGGCTTTAACCGCATTTATGCCTTGCGATTTGAATAGCTAGCCAGGCAATTTCCTGTCTTCTAACCCCATTCCCCTCCCCTACTTTATTCACTCCTACAATACACCCCAATTGGGATGTCATAGTCTCATTAGCTCCAGACGGCTAGAGCGCTTAAAACTCTAGTGCAGTATTAAAAATGGTTATTAAGGGGCATATTTGGTAATTACAAAGAATATTTAGGAATAAATACATATTCATTTGAATACAATAAAAATAGAAAGGTGATTAGAAGTGAGGGTAAATACTCAAAAGAGAGTTATCATTTAAATGTAGGAAGAGATCAAGTAAAGTAGTAAATAGTCAAATTTATTAATGGAATTAAATTTAATTAAATGAAGACATTATGAGCGAAACTCAATCGAAAATCTGGAAACAGAAAAATCAGAAAAAGATATTTACACCTCTGGGACCCGAACCCAGGACCTCCCTACTTTCCGGGTTGGAATTAAATTTGACGTGATTCTATTTCTTAATTTATTTTATATGGATTAGGTCGTATGTAAATTGTTATTTCTGTCTATGTGATTTATTTTACAGATGTTTGCAGTGGTGTGGCGTCCAATACTTAAAATCCATTTCTTTACATCTTATTTGAATTTTGTCAAGGATTCAGTTTGTCTGATCGTAGCTGGTAGTGTAGTGTATAGTTTGCAAGCTATGTATTTGAAGTGTCTTTGTCCAAATGTGGTTACAAATTAAGCATGCAGTTTTGTTATTGATTAAACACATCTAGAATCAAGCCCAACAAATGATTGTTTTAAAATTGTCTCTTACGAGATAAGGTATTAGTTAGACACGAATAAATACTAAAATGCTGTTCTTGTTTCATTTTTGTGTTCTTTTTTAAGTTCAAAGACCAATCTTTAAATCTTATTTCAACCACTACAGCACTGGATTTGGCGGTCGACCTCGTACGATTTATTGGTCCTCAGATTATGTTTACGTCAGGAGCAATTCCTTCCTTGACCTCAGCAGCTTGTAGACCTCCACTCTCTACACCCTCCACAGAGCCTTTTTAAAATCCCCATACGCACCAGAACTCGGCTATTATATAATGTACAAAATTCTCACTTTGGAACAACATATGGGCTGACTAAATTAAAGTTCATCTCCGGGTAAGAACTTCGAATAAAAGTATATCTTTACAAAGTCATGTATTGCTGTATTTTTTATATCGAAGCTAACTTATTAATTATTATTTTTTTTTTATTTTAACCTTTATGTGTAAAACCTTAAACTGTAATATTTAATTAAATGAAGAAATTATGAGCGAAACTCAATCGAAAATCTGGAAACAGAAAAATCAGAAAAATATATTTACACCTCTGGGACTCGAGAAAAATAATAATATTCATCCTAGACTTGCAGAAGAGTCAATAGATGTCGCACATTAAAATAAAATGGATACAAATTTATCCAGACACCATCTAGATTGCATGTAGTTCGAGTTGAATCTTGCAATCATACATAAAGATGGCGGCCAAAAAAAATATGCGTTAAGAAAAATGAAGATAATATGGGTGGTTCTTAGTCGAAGTATGGTACAGTTAAAGGTGACCGATTGGATATCGACACCTTAGCTCAGTGGATAAAAACACCCACCCGGAAAGTAGGGAGGTCCTGGATTCCAATCCCAGAGGTGTAAATATCATTTTCTGATTTTTCTGTTTCCAGATTTTCGATTGAGTTTCGCTCATAATTTCTTCATTTAATTAAATACTAACTTATTTATTTTTCAATTTAATTTGTTCGAGAAACAAGCAGTTTTACACAGATTTAGCTGGTGCTTGGCTTGTGTTATAATTCCATCCAAAGAAATAAATTGTTCTCTCTGCGTGTCTTTTCCCAATAGTTCATCCCCTTCCTCTCTCGCGTCCCCCTTCCCCACTTTATCACTCCCTCGTTACCCCTTCCGCGAACTCCATCTCTTTTATTACCCCCCCCCTCTCCTGCCTGTCCTCCCTGCCGCTAAAAATATATGAAATTCACATATTTTCGTTTATACGAAATTCATAACGCCAGAACTTACCATTACATATAAAAAAAACTTCGCGGGAGTGCGCACAACATATTAACAAAGTTTCATCGCAATCGGATGAAAGGTATAGCAGCGCATAAAATATGAACAAACAAAAAAAAATTGATTTTTCTAAATATGAGATTTCATGTCCACTGAGTTGCATAAATCAGCGAAGTTTTCGCATAAATTCATAAGTAAAAAAATGTTCACGATAAAAGAAAAATATTAATTTGAAGGTGTAATTGAGAGAAAAAGAAATCATAATTAAAAAAAAAAAAGTGTGCTGTTCACACGCGGTAGAAGTAAAACCTTCACCCGCACAATCTCAACCAATAGGAGCCTTGAAAAGTGAGCTCATAATCAAAGCGGCCAATACGGTAAGGTTTCATTCTATCTCACACTCACAGGCTAAATCCTATATATGTATGTGTTTGTTTCTTTTTAGTGTCGTTTCCGTTTCATCATATTTCAAATCACAACGGTGCTAAAAAAGTTTTCACTTCAAAAAATTCAGACAAAAAAAAATTGTGAAAATTTCATGATATCAATTGTTCGAGAAGTTTCTCTGCGTTAGAATCAAACTGATTTTCTGCTTTATAGTTTAGACACAGCCAAGTAATCACGAATCAATATTATTATTGTAGACAAGACCCAAAGGAATCGATACTACGTCACAGATACCCGTCACAGACACCCCTATAATTGTAGGGAAGATAATGTTCAAAACGTTTAGGCTTAATGTTTGACTTGGGAAACTGATATCAACCCATTGGGATCAACCCAGGGTTAGAATTAATTCATTAGCCCGTTATGGTATCGGTTTCAATGATTTGTGTATTGTAGCATTTACAGATAACATTTAAGGAGATATCTTGCGATTGTTTATTACGAACAGATATTATCATTGTATTTGCATCATGATCTACATCTTCGAGTCAGCGTCTTGGAAGACAATAATTTACTATAAAATGTAAAAGATTCGTAGAATTTAACGTACAAATAATTAATTTAATAATAAATTACCCATTTCTTTCCTCTTCCCACTACTGTCAGCCTCGAAACGTGCCCCAATAATTAGGGATGACATTAGGTTTGGTAACTTATTTTCTCAAATAATTAAGAACATTTTATCACCTTAAGCCGCCGCTATCCGAATTTTGACCGATTTCTTACATATCTCCCATAAATATTTGAAGTTTTTAAGCTCTTAAAAAATATATGTTATTTTTGAAGATAATGTACGTTCCACGCCGAAACGCTAATTATTTGAAATTCCCTCGATAGAAAAAAATCGCAAAGTATGCTCCAAAAATTATTTAAAACAAGTCTATTTCTATTATTTTACAAGTTATATTTGTGAAAAAATTCACAATGTTTCTTTAAATGATACTTAAGATACGTTCCACGAGATTTTTGCTCTATTTTAAACGAGTCATGTTTTATTAAGCATTTTCATAATTTTCGCTTCAACTTTATCATTGAAAATATAAGCGCGCTCTGTCCAACATTCGCAATTACATATCTCTCCATCTTCTTCTTTTTGCGCCGGGTAGCGTGGCCTTAAGATCTTGTTGTTTTATTTGTAGGTTACATGTGTTAAATCATTCACGCTCTATGCTCTTGTAAAATTTTCCAAAAATGAAAAATGTGTGCAAAACACGATGCAATTTTTTTTTGCCTCGAATAACATTTTTAAACCCCGCTTTGAATGGAAAATCTGAATCACACAAAAATGTTCAAAATAGAACGACAGTAGAAAAAATATCATTTCGACAAACGGTGCAATCTATTCGTAGTCATTCCCCAAGGGATCGAAATTCACGAATTTTTAAATACGTTTGGAGGTTATCACACATTTCCTCTGGCTTCCACGCTTGTAGGTTTAAATAAAAGTTAAGGGTTACAGAAAGGTCAAAATTATGAAAAGAGCATTTTTGATATATATTTTTTTACATTAGCTTCACACAATGAGAAAAATAATTCCCCTCAGGGCCAAAGTCACCTTTGAGGTTGGAGGGTCTTTTTAGGAAAGGAAGGAGAGAAAGTTCTGGGAAGGAAAAAAGATATGAGTGGTGAATAGGAATCTGGGGGTCAGTGTATGCAGGAGTGACGGACACATTAATCTCTCTCTCTCTGCGGTGCGAGGCAATATTCCGAGAGAGTCTTGCTGGAGAGGTTAAAACCAAGCTCTCTCGATCCGGCCTACCAAGCAGTTGGTGATCTAGGCATAGGTTTTGGTAATCCAATAAAAGGGGACGGCGGCACTCACACCCGCCTCTCGCATCAAAATATCATATTTAAGAGGAATATAAACGCTGGAAATATTTCGATTCTCATGCCTTCAAAATTTAAAATTGAGCGTTGCGTTCTGTGGAGGTTCTATGCAAGTTCTGTTATTATATCATTATAGGCTAGTTGCTGCATGAAACTGAAATAATCACAGAACTTGAATAGAACTTACACAGAACGTGAAAATTAACTTCAAATATTTGATGAATTCATCAAATTTTTTGAAACAACCCGTCCTAAGAGTTTTCTTTTTCGACGTGCAAACCTATTTGAAAATTGAAATTTGCCACAAAAAAACGAGGAGTTTTTGATTTCTCTAAGAAACAGAATAAGAGAAGAAGAAAAAAATTGTGAATATTGGAATAGCAGGTATACATTTATTTGTGAATATTGGAATAGCAGGTATACATTTATTTGTGAATATTGGAATAGCAGGTATACATTTATTTGTGAATATTGGAATAGCAGGTATACATTTATTTGTGAATATTGGAATAGCAGGTATACATTTATTTGTGAATATTGGAATAGCAGGTATACATTTATTTGTGAATATTGGAATAGCAGGTATACATTTATTTGTGAATATTGGAATAGCAGGTATACATTTATTTGACAAAAGAGTTCTTTATACTCTTTAAAAATAATTGTCACAGCAATTTTTCCCTTTGTCATTTTACGTAAGTATCATGTTTTAGATTAAATATTTGTTTGTCTGTAAAGTCTACGGTTTACGGTTTACGGACGATAATTTTACGTGATAACGTCACGAATCGAACGCTTAAGCCGAACGCTTAGGCCGGTCGTGCCTCTCTATCACTTGTTCCGCAATCTCGCTTGCACGCTCGGCTCAGGCGGAACGTGACAACGTGACAATGAGTCATGTTTTTTCCTGAATGCATCCGGCGTTCATCGATTTATAAGACGTTTTCACGTCAAAAAATATACATCTAGGATTCTTACGAAATATTCGACGAAAATTTTTTATTAATTTTGATGGTCGTAAAATCCGCAGATTAATTACCTTGTACTAAATTGTATGAAGTTGTTGGGTATGGAAAAAGTATAATACGCTGATTGAAATAAATTTAAATAAAATTCCTGCAAAGAAATGATCCTTTCAGTTTCATTCATATGAAATGTGATCCAAATTTTAATTTCTTTCACGTCAAAGCTAATTCAGATCTAAGCGATATTCACTCTCGCCGTGGGTAGCGAATTTTGCTGCGCATTGAACATCGAAGTGCATTTCGAATAAAATAAACAAAATTAAATAGCTACATTTAAAAATATTTTTGGGCAACCCCAAACTCATACAGAAATAGTAAAATCATTGGAGCTTTTAATTGTGAAGTGTAGTTCTACGTTTTAGTTCCAATGATAAAGAAAACGCTAGATTGGTTGTAGCGATGATAGTTATTATTTTCATTAATAACCAATTAATATTTTTAAAAACATATTTAATTTAAAAATTACATGAAAATTTCGACTAAAAATTATATGGATTGTTTGAAAACATTTATTTATTTACTTAACACTTACGGCACAAAGTGCCATTTACAAGCATGTATTTATTTAATAACAGTCGTAGTACATTGAAGAAAGAAATGATTTTTTTAAGTACGCAAAACAAAAGAAAAAGAAAATAAATTACTAACAAATTAATAAAACATTAAAAAGAAACAATAAAATCAAAAAACTTGTTATGTAGTGATCTCGTAAAATATGTTTGGCTGAAATGTTTGATCAGTACAGCCTTGTATTTCAGTAAGGAAATATTAAGAATATCAGAAACATTTGCATAAAAATTTTGTTACCAATGGTGAGTAATCTATTTATTTAATAATTAATAAAATCGAAAATCGAAATTCATTATTTACATCTAAAAAGTGGTGGACTAATTTGGATTTAAATGTGTCAAAGTTCAAATTAAATATGTCTGCGACATCAGTTAGTTCATTGCCCAACCTATGTATTCTTTCTAACACAGAATTCATAGCGAACTTATTGTTGTAGAATAAAATATTCCGCCTAGTATATTTTGGAGGTATGTGTATAGATAACAAATTGATAGCGTCAGGGCAGTCCAACCTTGAATGAACCTAAAGATAAAAATTACAATACATTTTAGTAGCTTAGCCTCTTTCTTGTTTTTGTTTGATTTATTAGAATGAAGAAGAATTGGCGGACTTAGAACCGGCATGCCTTTTTAAGTTTTTATATTTAACAAATTTAGCAAGATAGTAATGACAGCGTTGAAGCGTTCACGGTGGCTGCCTACCCACCGCAAAGATGTTTCGAAACAATGTTAGAGATACATATGAAGATTTTTTTATCAAAATAACCCAATAAGCGTAGTACTGGCGAGGAATAACTTTATAATTTTTAATCGTATAATTGCAATCCAAAACTTTGTTATGATAAAGGTGTACATAAATTAATTCTATTTTGTTAATTCATACATTTTAATATAAAGCGTGGTGTTTTTTTCTAACACTATTTACATAATATTTCTCACTATGATAGTAAGGGAGAAAATGATTTCTATGAGATATATGTGAGTTGTTTTGATAAGCGAACAATTAAGCCTGCGGGTTAAATAATTTGACACACTGTTGAGTTGATTTTTCACATAAATTATCAAATTTTTAACATTTTTCGACTTTATTAAGGGGTTAAATCTTCCCCACAGGAAAAACTAAACCATTCCACACTTTTCCACAAATGGTCATCTAGTCAATCGACGCAATGCAAGTGTATTATATAAGTATAATAAATACAAAACAATACAAACACAATATGTCAACCTACCAAAGACCAAATGGGAAAATAATTCACCGACTCCAGATATTTTCATATCAGAGGGTTCGGCTCGATAGAACTCCTAACTGGAACGATAAATTATACTGTTCCCTCAATACACATATTTAAAAAATCTTTCGTAATCCTACATGTATTTAATATGACTTGATATTTTTATTATCATTGGTCTTGTGTTATCTATCTCAATGGAAAGGTGCATTTCGAAATACTGTGATGTCTAACCATGGGCAGTGGAGAGCCATAGAAACATTAACAATGGACTGATTCTACAAATAGGAACAATTGTTAGACAGCTTCCAGTCCACCACAGTTCCAGTCCGACCACAGGATTCAGATTGCCATCGCTCCTGGCGTAATGGTTCCGGGAAACTGCAAGTAGATGAAGTCTAGATTGCATAATATATCTGAGTGAAATAATATCAAGCAATGCTGACTAAATAATTCTCGTCAAAATTTTTAAGGGGTTATATGCAGTCAGGAGGCCGAAAAATACGAGTTTTTCAGGATTTTTTTCTGGAAAGACATTTTAATTAATTAAAACAAAAATGTATGCACACATTGTTGTAACTTTGAACTCTATCTGATATTTTTTGTTGTTTTAGATTTTTAATAATGTTTTTTATAGCTGTTGAAGCTGTTTTTCTCAAAACTGTGTTTTTAAAGCCGGGAAACAAGATTTCTCTAAAACGGTTTAACCGGTCAGTTTCAAAATTTTACACAAGCTTTAAAATTGATATACATTCTAGTAATTAACGAAAATTTTTTCTTACCATTACGTATTTTCCATTTTATAAACACTTTAAGGACAAATTTTTCTACAAATATCGATAATTTTTTTTGAAAAGCCGCCATTTTATTAAAAAAATATATTAGTCTTATTATTTTCATTTAAAATTACATTATAACTAATATAAACGAAATATTTTTTAGTTTTTGATTCCAAAAGATCCAATCCAGAGACATCGTGCTCTCCGTAAAACGCCTTTTTTAGAGGGTTTCCCCAAGATCGGCAACAGCAGCTTTAAAAATCATTATTTTAACAACAAAAAAATATTAAAAAAAAGGTTTTAGCTACATAAACATGCATATCAATTTTAATGTAAATACATTTTAATATCTTTCCCGAAAAATAATTGAGAAATCAGTTTTTTTCTGCCTATACCCACTAAATCAAAAGTGGACAGAAGTCGCAAAATGTTTTTGTGAATGTAAATCTTTATGATATTTTTTAAATATTCACATGCTCTTTTAAGCGTAGGGGATTTTTTTGAGTAAGGCATTGAGGAAAATAATTTACCTCTAGGACCATGTCACCTTTGGTGATGCCGTGGGAAGGGTTTTTTGAGGAGAGGAGAGAGCGAACATGGATCTTGAAGAGACCTAAGTTGCAGAAATGATGAAACACAGAGGTCGCAAATCTTTCCACAGCCGAGTTGGTTGAACTCAAGAACGTGTAATAGAAACGATGCGACGCGTTCTCACGTGTCATATCAATCATGTACAAATGTTGGACGCGCATTTCGCCAATTTCCCGACCGTGCACAGGTGCCGAGGGGATCAATGAAAATAATTCATTGGAGCATCTTCCATAAAAACATAGGTAGAATAAAGACAGCATTCCCACTTGTAGTCTGTGCTCTAAATATTGTAATCCATTTGTTAAGATAGCGGAATCTATATCATCGCCAGTTTCCTTATGAAGTCATCAGGCCAGAGGCGACTACCAAATTCAACTAGCGATTTGTACCGATTCAATGAGTAAAAATAGTTAATTATTTATTTATAAATAAAATTGTCGCTTTAAATCAAAATTCGATTCCTATAATAAAAGAAATGTTTGTATGAATGCTAATGAAGTAGCAAGGAGTGTGTGCCATAACTCACATTGGAGTTTTAGATGGGGTACGATTCCAAAAATAAAAGTTTTCATTTATTTATTTCTGTTTGGGGTTCTTGTAGGAATTTCCAACTTTGTCCTCAGAGCGGCTTTTTCGTAAAATTGTGTATATAAAGTGATAGTTTTATTATCATTTGAATACATTTTATTTCACAATTGCTTTCTAATAAATTGACCCTTTCTGTTCTCCCGAGTCTCTCTGATTCGAGGCTTATTCAAACGGAAGAAAATATAACAATATTTATATACATTGATGAAGGGAAACACACTTGGAAAACCTTAGAGATTTAAATAATAAAAAATATGAATTCTTGACGATGTTCATTATCAATGCCGTTTAACAACATATTACGCTCGTACTATTATATAATCTATATCTATAGTAACATCATAAATGCGAAACTGCGTGTGTTTTTTTGTTACGCTTTCACGCATAAAACACTAAACCGTTTTTAAAATTATTGCAACAATTGAAAGCTACATTATAAGCGAGTAATATAAACTGTATATAATGGTAAGCTCTGGCGTTATGAAATTATAAAATTTAATATATTATATTTATTAAAATATTTTCTGTACCTAACAAAAGCGAGTTATTGCTAACGTCAGAAGAAAAGCAAAAAAATTCGTTGCCGTGGAAACGATGTTGATGTATTTGCGGGAAATTTTATTTCAGGCGTCGTAGTTAAGGTTCTACTATTCGTATTTCGACCGATTTCTTACATATCTCCCTTAAACATTTGAAGTTTTTAAGCTCTTAAAAAAATGTATGTTATTTTTGAAGATA
The DNA here is from genome assembly GCA_936435175.1 of Glyphotaelius pellucidus. Classification (NCBI taxonomy): domain Eukaryota; kingdom Metazoa; phylum Arthropoda; class Insecta; order Trichoptera; family Limnephilidae; genus Glyphotaelius; species Glyphotaelius pellucidus. The sequence goes on from OW386550.1 coordinate 4,283,742, forward strand.
ATATCTAGATACGTTCCACGCCGAAACGCAAATTATATGAAATTCCCTCGATAGAAAAAAATCGCAAAGTATGCTCCGAAAATTATTTTAAACAAGTCTATTTCTTTTATTTTAAAAGATATATTTGTGAAAAAATTTACAATGTTTCTTTAAATGATATTTAAGATACGTTCCACGAGATTTTTGCTCTATTTTAAACGAGTCATGTTTTATTAAGCTTTTTCGCAATTTTCGCTGCTATTCTACGACTCAACATATTAGCGCGCTCTGTCCAACACTCGTAATTACATATCTCTCCATCTTCTTCTTTTTCAGCGCCGTGCGTTTCAAGAGTGCGGCCTTAATATCTATCTCTAAAAATGAATCACCGCAATGTATGTACGCGCATAACTTCCGAATGACAGCGCCAAATTGAATAATTATTTTTTTTGTGTTTGTTATTTTGTAAACTGGTGAGCTCTGGCATTATGAAATTTGAAATAGGTGGCACGCGAGCTGTTTGAAAACCGAATGTACCGGGACTGGATGTATGGAATGCGGGAGGGGGAGGGGGAGGAGTGAGGGGAACCTGGGAGGGGGGAGAGGAACTCGGGAGGGGGGTTCGCGAGACGGGGAAGGGGGGGAGTGGAGTGGGGAGAGGAAAGGTGGAGGAGGTGGAGTGGGAACGCGAGAGGGGAGGGGACGCTGGATAGGAAGGGGAGGCAGAAGGGAAACGGGACAAATGGAAAAGGACACGCAGGAAGAAACAATTTATGTATTAAATGGCATAGCAACGCATGCCGGTAATTTAATATTTAAAAGAATTGTTGATGGATATGAACAACGCCGGATTCCCATTTGTAGTAATCAAAAGCTTTAACAATAAAAGGTAATATTTTTGGCTCAGAAGGGGGACAAATTTTCTTGGAATATTTCATCATTCTCACAATTTCATCTTTTCAATGCTGGAGGCGGTAATAAAATTTCCCTATACCATCTACAAGCGAAATTGTGTAACAAACGCAGGAATGAATTTGTAATAAATAAAAGTAGACGCTTCAAATAGAAGACGAAGGCGTTACACGATAAAAGCAATTAGGAGCCATTAACCAGCGGTCGAGAGTTTAATTTCGTCGAACGATGATCTTGCGATCGTACCCTTGCAACTGTACAGGGCGGTTCCGATGAGAATGATTAATTATTCTACATACCAGCATTTTAATATAATAACTGATTTTATTTCATTAAAAATTTGCTTTGATATGTACCTAAATCAACAATGCTCAAACTCATGAATATAAAACTATTAAAATTATGTGTTTTTTGTAATTATTTTTTGATAATAGAATAAAAAAATGTATATTTTTTTTTGGATTATTAGTTTGTAAGACCGTAAATAAATAGACCAACTGATGCATTTTCGTCACAAAACAAGGGCGCGGATCTTTTTTTAATGATTTTATTGGAACTTAAATTAAAATTCTGAAAAGTAGCTTTCCCAAATAATTGTTTGATTTATTTTACTGCACGATTATATGATGCGAAATGTATATTGTATAATACAAAATTTTGTTTGAAAATTTAACAAATCTGCCAACGACGTAAAACCTTGTTGTACTAAAAATAAAAGTATTTTCTCAAAATTTAAAAGATAGTTTTACTAGATAAAAGAACAGTCTTTCCAAATCAATTTATAATTCTGTTAAGGGTCAATGCGTCTAAAATTTGATTTCAAAACGACATATTTCCGGTTTTGTTTGGTTATTCCCTCTTAATAAAAAAATATAATTTATTATACACCAATAATACAAATAATCGACAAATGGCTTCGAAACATGATAATTAATTTAATTTTATATCAGTTTATACAAAGTTATTTGCTTACATTGAACTAAAATGACACGCCTGAATTGCGTTTAATGAAACTGTAAATATTAAACGTAAATACAATAAAGCGTTTGTAATGATGGCTTTTTTTTATTTTATTATAGGTACAAGCTGAAGTCTCCAATGTTGCCCAAGATTTTCAAAATTGGTATAAACAGTTACTTTCTTCTAATTTTGATTATTTTTTACATAAGCTTCACGCAGGAAGAGGCCTTAGGCCCTGAGAAAAATAATTTCCCTCAGGGCCTATGTCATCTTTTGGGAAGATGTGTGGAAGGTCTTTTTAAGGAGAGGAAGTTCTTGGAAAAATGTAAGAGGGGTGAGTAGGAATCTAGGGTTCAGTGAGTTCAGGTCATCCGCCGCCAGATCCAGACAAACCTTACCCCACGTACCTGGGCACCCCCGCTAATTCATCAAATGTAACGATGATGATTTATGATCAAGCTTGCAAAATTTCACCAAGAAGATAATTTGGGAGGCGCGTATGGGTACCACCGCCCCATTTATTGGATTACTAACACTTCTGCCATAGGTCACCAAAAGTGGTTCGCTACGTTTGGTGACTTGGCAGGGGTGACCGGGGTCAAGGGGTCAGATTTGTCCGGATCATGTGTGACAGGCCAGATCGGAAGAAACTGGTTGAGGGAGATCCTTTGACCTACCCAGCAGGATTTTGACCTCAGTGGAAGAGATGAATTCATTAGTCCGTCATTTCTGGACACACTGCCCCCCAGATTCCTACCCACCCCTCAAACCCTTTTCCTTCCCAGAACTTCCTTTCCCTAAAAAAACCTTCCCACTCGGCATCCACTAAGATGACAAAGGCCCCAAGGAAAATTATTTTTCTCAAAGTTTCCTGTGTGGAGCTAATGTAAAAAAAGTGTTTAAAGGATATAAGGGGGGCGGGGTGGTTTTTTTTTTAAATTTTTAAAGTTTTGGTTTTCATAACGAGATATTTTTTAAGGAGTTGGTTTTCATATTGAGATTTTTTTAAAGCTTTGGTTTTCATAACGAGATATTTTTTTAAAGAGTTGGTTTTCATATTGAGATATTTTTTTTTTGGTTTTCATAATGAGATATTTTTTCAAAGAGTTGGTTTTCATATTGAGATTTTTTAAAGCTTTGGTTTTCATAACGAGATATCTTTTTAAAGAGTTGGTTTTCATTTTGAGATTTTTTCAAAGCCTTGGTTTTCATAATGAGATATTTTTTAAAGCGTTGGTTTTCATTTTGAGATTTTTTAAAAGGTTTGGTTTTCATATTGAGATTTTTTTAAAGCTTTTGTTTTCAAAATGGGATTTTTTTAAGGCTTTGGTATTCGTAATGAGATTTTTTTTAAAGCTTTGGTTTTCATAACGAGATTTTTTTTAAGCTTTTGTTTTTACAATGAGGGTCGGTATAGAAATAAGATTCGTGTCGCTCGCTTTAAACTGCTTGCATCCAAAAAAATACCCCGGCAAAAAGTTAAGTATGACGATTTTATACATCAGTTTATCGGTATTGGTTTTTATTCTTTTTCAATACACTGATTGTCGCATTTGGAAGTCTCTTGCGAGGCCCTGATGTGACTGCCGAAAGTTTTCACGGCAATCATTCTTCCTTTTACATTCTATTCCCAGCAGACCGCCGCAATTTGGCTACGTGCGAGGTAAATAATAATTCAGACGGTTTAACGTGCCAAAATCTAGAAAATCGGAATAAATAAACGTTTGTTGTATTGTGAAGATTGATTACTATTTTTCCATTAGCTCCATACTGGAGTCCCTGAGGAAAATAAATTTCCTCAGAGCCTTTATCATCTTAGGGGATGCGTAGGGTTTTTTTAAGGAAATAAAGAGGAGTTTGTTTGAGTTGATTTGTCCATCATTTAAATTTCAGGTTAAATATTGGTTACCATGACGTAAACAGCTCGATGGACCTTTATAGACTTAAACCATTAAAAATTAAAGGAATCTTCGCAGAGATAATTTAACTTTGTATTGATCATTTGCTCCTTTTGTCTGAGATTAATTTTAGAGTCCCAGGCATTGAAATTGCTCTTGAAACACTAACACAAATTAAAGACTTAGGCATCACTTTCCAATCAAATCTTTCATTTGTTAACCACATAACAGAAATCTGTAATAAGGGCTTAAAAATGTTGGGATTTATAACTAGACTAACTAGAAATTTTAACAATATAAAATGTATTAAACTGTTATATTTTGCGTATGTTAGATGTCAACTTGAGTACAATTCTCCCGTCTGGAATCCACATTATAACATACATGTACAAGCTGTTGAAAGAATACAAAACAAATTCTTACGTTTTCTAAATTTCAAAATGGGGATTCCAACAATAATGTTGAACTCAGTTAAATAATATGAATATGCTCAAATTGTCAGACAGAAGAATTTTCATTGACTTGGTATTTCTATATAAAATTCTACATAATTTAGTTGATAGTCCTGTATTGCTTGAATTGATAAGCGGATTCCACAACGGATTACAAGAAGTAAGGATTTATTTCAGTGCAGAAATTCTGGGACTAACTACCATATGTATTCCTCTTTACCCAGAATACTAATGGAAGGAAACAATTACACCAAGTCCGTGGACATCTTCAGTTTATCTTTAAACAAATATAAAATATTGTTACTGAACCAGTTCAGTTATGTACAATAAATATTGTATTTATTACCATTAATATGTAAAAGCCCTGAAAAAGGGCGTTGATCAATAAATAAATAAATAAATAAGATTTGAAAAGAATTTTAGTGATATAGATATATTCTTATGTAATTTAAGAATCTTGAAAAATATGTCATGGCTAACGTTAAATAATTTTAAAGACCCTTTTGCAAGTTATCATGATATTACTGCGAATCAATACTTTTCAGTTACTTGCCATTGAAATTACTGTAATGTGTTCACTTCACACAGTTGTAGGTACATATTATTAAAAAGGCCCCGTATTCTCGCTCGAAAAGAAGAAGACGGAGAGATATGTAATTACGAATGTTGGAGAGAGCGCGCTTATATTTAAAACGATGAAATTGAAGCGAAAATTGTGAGAATGTTTTATAAAACACGACTCGTTTAGAATAGAGCGAAAATCTCTTTTTGTCTATTCTTGTCAAAAATTGTCTTTAGTTGTCTAAAACGTCTACGCATTCCCTTTCAACATGTTTTCTTCGTAAGGTAAAAAGAAATGCATTACGAAAACGGTTTTTAATTTTGCACACACAAACTAAGACAAGATGAGATAATATTTACTGCATCAAGAATGCTTTAAAGCAGATTAACATATTTTAAAATTTAAACCACTTCATTTTCAAAAAATAATTTCCAACCAGGAAATAAATTTTCCTTTAAAATCCGTTTATCTCCTGAATCTAAGCGGCTGGAGCCACAGCATCAGGTTAAATTAAATTTCTTCTATGTAGATTAATCTCGTGCAACACCGGATAGCCGAAACAACATAATCCACATGAATAGGTAATATTTTGGGGGTAGTTGCGTTCTACGGAGTTACTTGGTTCCAAATTTAGTTCAAGGTGGAGTCGATACATTTTAATTTATTTTTTGTGTCTCGTGTAAACAAATGTTCCTATAAAAAAACAATAATTTATCCTTAGATATGATTTAATATTTCACAGCCAAAAGTATGATGGTGATTAATTTTTGGGGTGTTATGTCGTGTGGCAGAATAACCACGTGAGCATAACATAATGAGCGTGGAACACAGTGAATATACGTTGAAAAGCAAGCAGTCGACTTCCCAAGTAAAAAATCTTATCGAGGTTCCACAAATTGATTCAACTTCGTGGACACCTTGACGCTGTTTGAAACGCTACTAAAGAAGGAGGTAGTGCATCAATGCATAATACCCCGAAAAATCACGATCTATGCTTATGCCAGCCTCATACTCTCATGGCTCGGTCTGGTTCCATGACAGTTGATCCTCCGACAGTTAGTCACCCGGCATACGTTTATCATATACAATATGCAGTCGGCTTAGGGAAAACACGGTATACATAATTACACAAAATATAACTAAGGGATGTGCAGAGAATGATGTGTACCGCCGAAATAACAAAGTACAAAACATATTTTCATTCAAATACACCAAGGAAAAATCTGCTTGTCTATATGTATACTGTGTGTAAGAAATTTTATAGTAAATATCATTTCGGGGGGCCAATTGTCGGCGGATTGGTCTATCTCACCACATTGCTCGCTATTTGCGGTTGGTTGATTCCTTTCCTACGATTTAGCTCTCAATATACTTTTTGCCATAGGTCACCCCAAGTGGTTCGCTACGTTTGGTGATTTAGCAGGGGTGCCCGGGTTCATCGGATGAGGTTTGTCTAGGTCTTGGACCAGGACACACTGAACCCCAGATTCCTACACACTCCTTAAACCCCTTTCCTTCCCAGAACTTTCCTCCCCTTCCTTTCCTTAAAAAAACCCTCCACACAGCATCCACAAAGATGAAATAGGCCCTGAGAGAAATTATTATCCTCAGGGCCTCCTGTGTGGAGCTCACGTAAAAAAAAAAAGAGGTGTACATGGCCTTAACAGAGGCGTAAATGCGTAAATGCGTAAATGCGACAGCCTGTAGCCTGGAAAATACCCACTTACGTCCTATTTTTTGTAGGAAATTTAAGGTTGGGATATAAATTAATAATAAAACACATTATATCAAGCAAAACTACAATCACAGTTCTTTATTACAACAAAACAAAAAATTATGCTTTTTTTTTAAAAATCAACTGAAACATGCATTTTAAAAAAAAAAATATTTTTTTAGCATTAACAACGTATTATTAGAGCAAATATTAAAAGTATTCGACGAAAAAGACTTTAAATAAAATTTTGGTTGAATTTAAACTAAATTATAACTAAGTTAAAAGTTGCACAAAGCCTAAACATACGTCTCGCAGGCGTGCTGTACCTCAATAAGTCAAAAGGACAGGCATCATTTGGCAAGCTCGCGTCGGCCACTGCCTTGGTTAAAGAGCACGAGGTGCTAACTTCAACCGTTAGAAAGAGTTAGAGAATTTTCGGTTGAGTGTACGCCTCGCAGGCGTAGATAAGGCTTCAAGGGTTAATATAATAGTTCTAAAATATAATTTAATTATGTTGGTCTCACGGGTGGCTTAACTGTGCTGAGGCATTAGGATTCGTTGTAAGCATACTGTTTTATAACTATGGTAATAGTATATATCGCACCTGAGGGATAACAGTGGCACAAGTCAAAAAAATGCATTTCCCAGTTAAGTATGCAGAAATGTTCCTGGATATCTATTCTATCTTCGATAAAAAAGGCACAATTTAAAAAAATGTTATTGTGGCCTTAAAAACAAATATGCCGTTATTGTATAATAATGTTTTACTCGAATTCAAGCAAAAATAGTGGCACAATGATCATTGTAACACTATTATAATATTAAACCTGATAAGTGTTAATATACTGCTTTTCAACTTTTGTGAAATAATGTATTTTTATTGGTTAAAAAAATGATTCAATTCACTCAAACTGAAATATTCAAACTGCTCTCCTGAAAAAAGTGGTTTTTTGAGTTTTGCCATTGTTGTCCCCCGGGTGCGATATGTAAGTGGGGTGGAGTCGTAATTTTCATTTAAAAATTACGACTTTACCCCACCCTATCTACTTCACCTCACATTACGGTACCTATCCGGCAGAGAAGAATCCTTACCAGTACCGGGTAACCAAACTCGTCGTTCGCCACTAAACCAAATTTAAGCTTGAAGTTAAATTAGTGCTCGCATTGACAATGTGCGAAAGGGGGGCGGAGGCTGGCCGCGCGGAGCGAATTAACCGGTTCGCGGAGGGGGCGGTAGCTCGCCGTGTCGTAACGGATTAACCGGGGGGCGGGGGAGAGGGCGAAGCGATGAAATAGTGACAGCACCAACAAAAGACTTTGAATAGAATGGACATGTTGCGGAAAAAATATGGCTGTTGTTGTTAAAATTTTCTCAAACATTTGTCGACAAATTTTAGTTTTTGTAAATGGTATCAAGTTTACCCACAACTTTACAAATAAACGTGGTGTAAATTTTGTAGTAATTGATAAACAACCGCTTATGCAAAAACTTACTTACAGAAATGTTAAATATAGACTGACATTTGGGTATCATAAGCTAACCAACTGACTATTTTATGTGTTTTGACATTTGGGTGTGAAAATATCCATAATTTATTTATTTGCGAAAGAGAAGTATATTTTTGCAAAATTAACTTCGAAATTGAATTGTTTCCTTTGCGTTTAATAAACCAGTGGATGAAAAATAAAATTTATTGTCAATTCAATATCACCATCTTTTCTATTTAACAAAATACATTGGATAATTGAAATGTAAATGAATATGTACGTATTGTCAAGGTCCTTCAACAAATGTCGGTAATACAGATAGTTAAATGTAGTTTTGAGATGTCTTAACTGTCATTAAAGTTGTACATGCGCGAGTCAACTGTTGCCCGTTTAAGTCTAATACCCGAACGGTCACGGAAATATCCGAAGATATCCGACCAACAGCTGGGCACCTTCGGTGCCCAATTCCCTTGCCTCAGATAAACACAGAGCTTCCAGAAGACGGACGTAAGTCCAGTTAAATATTAATTGTAAGCAACACGATGAAAACACGAATCGTAACCTGATAAACCGTAACCTGATAAATGAGTACCATTAAAATTTCTGATCATCCGAGAAGTATTGTTCATAAGCAAAAACAAAAGAACACCACATAGTGAGAGAACTTTTGTAAAAGATGCAAGGTAATCTTCAACATAACCGCATTGGACGGCAAATTGCAACAGTAATACCTACCAAGATCATCCTTTTACTTGTCCGCCATCCAAAGTAATACATATATTCTCATAATTAAAATACATATTTGATCCCTTTCGGAATGTGGGTAGTTCAATGAAGGAAGACGGAATTTCCAAGTAACTAGATGCAAATTTATTAAGACTCAATTTTACAAAAGGTAGAGCATGTAAATTATTTAATGAATCTACAGGGGTGGTTGATCACCTATGATGAATCAATTAATGTTTAAACTCGAATCTCGGAAACATGTGGTATACCCAAAAGGTAGCAATACAATAAAAATCCAGAAGGGCGCCTGTATAATAATTATACATATTTAGAAAAGGATTATTGAAACGCTAATACTAAACTAAACAAAGTTAGGAATTATCTCATGATGATTAATAAAATTATTCGCTCACGCGTAATTATGACCATGACCTTCGACGGCTTGAAGTCCAGCTGCTCAAACACGAACTCTCAGGAACCAACTGACGAAACTTCACGTCACTACTCTCCTGCCTGTATAATAACGGCCGGCTGTAAATATTCTCAGGCAAACGCGTGGCTAGAACACTAGAATCAAATCGCTAAAAAGCAGGTACTGGCCCCAAACTGCTGCAAAGAGAACCTTACATTTGGTTCTAATGGGATACTATTATGGTCGGCTTTATAATGTTACTATTTATATACAATCCTCGCATCCAACAAAGAACGATCTTCAAAAATTAGCTTAGCAAGCGTGCACGAGGTAGAAGGTTGTGCTAAATAAAATATAAAACAATGCAAGTCACATATTGGTTCTCTACAAAAAATTATAAGATTTTGAACTTCAAAATAAAATATTCAAAAGGAACAATTTGCCAATTGCAAAATGTTACACTTGGTTGAAATACAATACCGAATAAATACTAAATGAGCCAAGCGGTTTTTTCATACATATCGTCGAAAATATGTTAATTTCTGTTATTTTTTTGTGTATTAACTATGTAACAATTTCTAGACATTTTGTTTTGAAGAGTTTCATTCATCTTGTACATTTGTTACCTAATTTTGCTTATTTGCTACCGGTTTAGACTCATCCATGTTCAAAATTATATAATTTGTTAGGTGCCATTTTAACTCTACACTTCCACCTCTTGGTTGGGAAGGTTTCCTTGTCCTCCGACCAGCTCAGTTTGTAAAGAATTCTAATTGAATTATTTAATTTAAGGCGTAGAGTTCTATTCAGTATATTCGTAAGAAAATAAACAACAGGATATCTCAGTAGAAAATAACACCAGCAGTTTGGGGTATAAGTTATAATGCATTTAGGACACACATTAGAACAATTTCTCATTATATCAAACAATTTCCTACTGTATTGATGATAGGATAATCTCTTCCTGACGTATTTGTACGAAGAAATTTACAGTTATTTTAAAAGGGCATACAATACGAGAGGAAATTCAGATGAGCGAAAAGACAAATGCTGGGCAGGCTATTCTCCAAGCCAGGTCGCTCGCAATCGCCGCTCGAAAGTACGTGCATTGGTCGACTCGCTTATTCTTGAGTCTTTTCAAAGGTACATACTTAGACGCCAAATGTAAAAAGCCATTCCACACGAACAGCGAGTGGGTCGAACCAGTCGTAGCAAAATGTGGTTTGATTGCGTATATATGCATTGGCTGTCAAAAATATTATGTTATTGTTTTCCCGCGCGCACTTCCGCACCCGCAAAGACATCGTAAATTTTTATAAAGACATTGTAACCTTAAAAGAATGGCTGATTTACCAACGATGTTGGCTATAATAATCTATCGAGCAAGCTGAAGCATCTGCTTTAAGACCTGTAATATATCCTGAACTGCCATTTATATGCCTGAATATATGCCATTTCAAATATCATCAACCGTTTGACGTTTTAAATTTACATCATAGAAATCTCAAAAACATCAGGAACATAGACAATATTCACAGGGTTGCCAATATAATCATCTCTTTGACCTTTCGACGTTCAATAATACGTAAAAATGAAACATTCGACAAAGTTCGTCGCGACGACGAGTAATTTTTCGTTCGTAGGTGGCGCATAACGAGTAGCGATTGATCGTTGCTCTAAAATAGCTGCCCTGTTCCGCTGTCGGTCCTCGAACAACCGTCGCGCGTCGGCGAGCCAACTACCCGGTTTCATGAGCCCTGTAAAAACACTTTTACCTTTCAAAAGTGCAACGGTGAAATGTATTGTTAAATTAGGCATCCCACGCCGACAATGGCTTTTGGAATTGAGCTCGCAAATCCTTCAAAATAGAAATAAGACTAAAAAATGAACCTTGCTTAAAACATCAACCTCGACAAGTCTTACTATTTAATTCAGCTGATTATGATAAGATTAACGAGTTTTTGAAGCAATTTGACTAGTCAAATATTTTTAGTTCAAGAAGTATGGAAGAAGCAACAAATAAATTCTATGAAATTATTTATGAAGCTATTGATCACCATGTACCGTCAAAGACCATTTGTCTGTCTCCCAAGTATTCTCCGTGGTTCACTCCCTTCTTAATCAAAATTATCAAAGAAAAGCTTAAGTATCACCGAAGGTATAAAAATTATTCACATCCCTCCGATTATCGTACCTTTTCATTACTCAGGGCTCGCCAAAAAAGAACAGAAAAAGAGTGTTACACCAATTATATAAAGAATACTGAGTTCAATATAAGGAAAGATGTGAAATATTTTTGGACTTTCGTGAAATCTAAACAATCATCTTCTAGAGTACCTAAAAACGTGTATCACAAAAACATTTCAAGTGATGGGCAACGAATTTGCAATATTTTTAACGATTATTTCCAATCTGTCTTTGTCCCCGATACAACTGCTAATAATAACTTCCACAAATTTTGTTGGTATAATTAATGATGATGCCATAAATTCAATTAATCTTAATTCAATTGATATAACTGCACCATTAGTGTTAAAACATCTCAAAAATGTGGACACAAAAAAAGTGCCGGTTGTGATAAGGTACACCCAATTTTTATTGTTAATTGTGCTGAAACACTAGTTACTCCTGTAACACTACTGTTCAAAAAATCTCTTAAAGAAGGTGTATTTCCTACCATTTGGAAACAAGGTTTTGTTACACCTGTTTTTAAAAAAGGGGACAAGCACAACATTAAAAATTATAGACCTATCTCTAAGCTATGTATGTTTAGTAAAATCTTGTAAAAAATCGTGTGTAACCAACTTTTTAACATATGCAAAAATACTATTATTAACCCCCATCAACATGGTTTTTTTCAAGGCAGATCTGTTAAATCGAACCTAGGACAGTTTACTGATTTTGTTCATAACTCTATGGATAATAGGAAACGGGTTGATTCCATTTACACAGATTTTTCTAAGGCTTTCGACAAAATAAATCACGAAATACTGTTAAACAAGCTCTCGAAGATTGGAATATGTGGAGAACTTCTGAGATGGTTCTCTTCATATGTTAAAAATAGAAGTCAAGCTGTTGCTTTAAAAGGTTACATGTCACAAATTATAACTATTCCCTCAGGGGTACCGCAAGGGTCTCATCTAGGGCTTCTATTGTTTATTTTATATATAAACGATATGAACCATTCTTGTTTCCTTTTTTACGCCGATGACGTGAAATTATATAAATGTATTAGCTCCATAGATGACTGCAACCAATTACAAGAAGACGTTAACAAAATTGAGGAATATTGCGAAAACAATCAATTATATCTAAACATAGATAAATGTAATGTTATTACTTTTACACGAAAAAAAAATTCAATTAATTATATTTACAAATTAAACCATGTACCTCTACAACGAGTAGAAACAATAAGAGATCTTGGAGTAATACTAGATTCTAAAATGTTATTCAGGGATCATATTGAAAATATTCTAGAAAAAGCTTATAAGCAATTGGGTTTCATTATTTGCATTACAAAGCCTTTTATTATAGCACACACCCTAATTCTGTTATATATGTCATATGTACGTTCACAACTCGAGTTCGCCTCAGTTATTTGGAATCCTCAATATCAAACATATATTCATCGCATTGAAAATATCCAGAACAAATTTATAAAACACCTATCATATCGTTTTAGTGATCATCGATTTGACCCTATCGCTTTATATAAACGCAGAAAAATCTCTGATGCATTATTCTTATACAAAATCGTGAACTGCCTTGTTGATTCATCATATCTGTTAGAAAATATTGCATTTCGTTGCCCCAAACAAAACACCAGATCGAACGACTTATTTAGAATACCACACAGTAAATCTAAATATGCGCAAAACTCTGTAATAGTACGTATCTGTGAAACTTACAATGCCTTACGAAATGTAGACATTTTCAACCATGACTTGAAATCATATAAAATGCAGCTTAATAAATTAATAACTTAAAATACTTTTTTTTTCTCTTTTTTGTGAAAATTATATTATCATCAACCATAGTAATTAGTATAACCATGTTTGTTAATAATTTTACGTTTTTCTTTATTATGTTTTATGTTCTTCTTTTTTATGTTTTTTCTTTATTATGTTTATATTTTTTTTCTTTGTCATTTAAGTTGAGTAGGTAAAAATACTAAACCAATATTTTTTAACATAATGGAACTTAATTGGTCTACAACATATGAATTTTATTGTTATAATCATTTTTCTGTATGACTGTTTGTTTCCTCAATAAAAAAAAAAAAAAATAAAAAAATAAAAACCGTGAAATATTTGAAACAATATAACATTTGACAATAACGTAGAATAAAATATAACATAAAACATTACAATAACACATCAAATCGTTAAATATATTATACCCACGTTACAATAATTTGTAGGATTCCACAAAGTGTTGGTTTAAATTGTATTTTAGATTATAAAGGGAATCAGCGAATATATCTACAATATCACCAAACTTGTTGCCTAAATCATGCATCCTATTGGTAAGTGAGTGTGATTGATAGTTGGTTTAATGGTTTTCAGTTGGATAAATTCGAAATATTAGAAACTAGCTTTTCCCCGCGGCTTCGCTCGCATGGTATTGCGGGAAATTACCGTAGCGGTTGAACTTATCAATTATACCCCCTCCCCACCCCCACCCCCTCCCCACCCCCACCCCCTCCCCACCCCCACCCCCTCCCCACCCCCACCCCCTCCCCACCCCCACCCCCTCCCCACCCCCACCCCCTCCCCACCCCCACCCCCTCCCGAATTCCATACATTCATTCCCTTACATTCAGTTTTCAAACATCTCGCCTGCCACCTAAATTTAATAAAGCTATAGCTCAAAGAAAAAAAGAATTATCCAATTTTGTTCATTCGTTCGGAATTTATGCGCTTACAAACATTTCGGGTGTTTATTTTTAATTAAATATTTGAAAGTTTGTGAATATAATAAAAAATTACACTATTTATTCAGTTCATTTATTCAGTCTTTATAATCGTTACGAATTATATTTTTAATGTAGGAACTGACATTTATTCCAAAACAGAAGCTTGTCCAAAAAAATAAAACATATTCTAATATTTGAATTTTCTGAAGCAGTAGCAATCGTTTCCATGGAAACGATTTTTTTCTGACGTTAGCAAAAGTTTGCTTTAGTTAGCGACAGAAAACGTATAAAAAATATAATATATTAATATTTATAATTTCATTACGCCAGAGCTTACCATCATATACAAAATATAGTCTGCGCATATAATTTAGCTTTCTATTGGTGAATGAATTTTTAAAGTCTTTATATTGTGTTATGCGTGAAAAGGTCATAAACAAACTCGAGCAGTTTCGCATTTATAATATTAGTATGGATAAGAAAGAGCGTAAATTCAAATCCAAATATTATAAATAATCAAAAAATATTTTTAAATGATCCACTATTGAACCTTTTCCCTTTGTAAATTATGCCCTCAATTACCCCCCTTTCCACTCCTACATTTCGATTGACACCGTTAAGTTTATTTATAATTAGTTTTTAGTAAACTCTGAGGAAGAGAACATCGTTCTCGAAACATGTCGGTTTCATAGACATTAAGTGGTTAAAACAATGAAATTTTTAAATTAAAATATTAATAATTCAAATAAATAAATTAATAATTAAAACATAATTTGTGTTATTTCACATTTAAGTATCCATCTTTGGGGCAAGTTCCAAAATTGGTAGACACTCAGTATCGTCGTGGTGAAATCACCATTCCGAATTGAAAAGTTGTTTTAAATGAAATTAACCGTCTTTGTTTGGTCAGATTTTAAAAGCAAGACAGTAACTCAACCTTCCTCTCATTCATCTTCTTTACTTCCTCACTTCCTTATGTCTCACAACTAACAACATTATCGTGTTAGGAATGCCATATTCCTCATTGACTCCACATAGATGGGAACTATTGAGACTGAAAGATGAAAAAAAATTAAAAACTTTTCTAAAAAAGTTCCAATGTCTTAAAAACAATTAGAATGTCACGAGTCTCTTCAAGACTCATGTTCACTACTTCCTCTCTTCAAAAGGACCCTCAATATAGCATCTCGACCACCATAACACGGGCAAGTGGCTGAGGATTGGTTTGTACTCCTGTAATTTTAGGTTTTTTTAAGCTGTGAATTGAAGTATATGTACGTTGGTTAATAGGAAGATTAACTCCTTTTTTAATATTTATAGCAATTAGTTTGAAATAAATGAAATAAAAATATAATTTTTTGAAACTCAAACTTTTATTTTTCAATACGAGTTTTTGTGGACATAGTACAAACCAATCCTCAGCAAGCGATGTGCGTAGCATGGTGGTCGAAGAATTCACAAATTATGTAACCATCATAGCAACCATCCTGTGTGTGAAAAATTACGAAAAAGATTACCAATCGATCCTGATTTTAAATAAAAGTACAACAGGGCGAATCTGAAGAGAATTCCCAATGCTAAGACTCCCCAAATTGTTTGATAAATAATGCTGAACCCTGAGAAATTAATAATATTTTGAGTATTAATAAACAAGATTTAATTTGCATAGCACAAATGAACGCACGATAATAATTTTTGGGTAGGAATCCCAAACGATAACGGACCACTGAAGTTCGGGAATTATCTCTCCCTCTGAAACTAGGGCAGGGTTCAATGTGAAGTGAGACCATTTGCGGAAATGTCGGGGTTCGGCGGTCGCAAAACTCATAAATACACACGCAAACGAATGTTGATAATTGGTTATGTTTCGTGAAAGTTTAATCCAGTTTTAGGACAATGATGTACGATCATTGGATAGCATTAAATTAACGAAAGTACCACCGGCGGTTAAAACACCACATCTGCTAAATAAATCCCAATTTGTGGATTTGTATTTATAATGAATTAAAGTACCACGTAAATAAAATGCGGTTGGTTCACGTTTGAAAGCATTGTAATTAAGAATGTTCTCAAATTTTTTGGATAATCGTAAAGCAGAGTGGTCAGACAACTCAGAACGAACTCAATTTAACTCAATTCTCCTTTGAAAATTCATTTAAAAAGTTGTTTAAATAGGTTACGTCAGGCTAGTTTTTCAATTTTTTTTTCAGAGCTTTTATTGATTTTTCAAAGAGGTGTTGAGTTGAGTTGATTCTGAGTTGTCATGGAACCGTAAAGCAGAGAGTCCCGTTGTGGGTTTGTTCTTTAAACGAATCTACAGTTTTTTCCAAGATTTATGAAATTTGGCATATTGACAGATAGGATGAAAAGAGAAAGATCACTGTCTATGTGATATTTCAAAAAACCATGCCCACCACAAAATGAAATTTTGATACTTCTTGATGAATTTTTGCACATCAGACTATCAAAATTAGGAGTGAAATTGATGTACCTTTTCTAGTGTGTATATAAAAGTGAAATAAAGTTATTATTAAAAGTGAAATAAAGTTAAATGGATCTTTTACATTTTAAAGTAACATAGATCTGAGTAGCCCCTACTTCAGCACACCCTATCTTATTATTATAATCGACAAATTTGAGTCAGAGGGCTAAAATTTAAATGTATTCTGGTGAAACATGCCAAGGCGTCTTAAACAAGAGTTGTTGGGAACTATTATTTCAATATTACCAAGTCATAATGTAGTAACAAGATGACCGTGAATTATTTTAGGTAAAAATATGAGATCAGTCAATTACCCTCTAATTTTAAGTGTATTAATCTTGAAGTATTGAAGACTTACTTCGTACGATCTAAGATAGTCACATAGACCACATTTAAAAGATGTTGGTATTATTGTAATGTCTGTTTAAAGTTCAAGTAAACATTGCGTCGCCTTAGTTCGTATTTGTCCAACAGACCATTAGAAAATTTTACAGGAGAAGGAAGTCTTCTTTCATTATTTCAATGAAACATTATGATAGGTGTTTTAGATAAAGCTATTTCCGTAAAGGTCTCATTAGTTTAAATAAATCTTAGTTAAGTCATTAACTTTACCTTTTTATACTATTTTTTAATTTTAAAGTGGATATTGAACAAAAACTAAAATGGTCTGTTGGACAAATGAGAACTGAGGCAACGATTGGTTGAAAACTTTCATGGAAACAGAAAAAAATTAACGGACTTCCGAATTATTATTGGGTGCCTCCGGAAGTCGTGAAACCCATTACAGCATTAGTCACTCGAGAACATAGCTCATTATGGGGAAAGTTGTTCCTAGACTTCCTTCAAGCGGTTCGACTTTCCTAATGGCTAAACTTGCGGTTAATTCACGGTCCTTAGCGGATTGTTGATGTGTGATATAAAATATCACCGGTCTAGATATTACATCAATGGCGAAAATTATTCGGTAAGGTTTTAGATAATTACATGTGGAACGATGTAAGCATTACGGGGCTACCGTGGCGAAATTTCATTCTCAATTCGAAGTATTTTTTTGTTGCGTATTTACTCTGGAACGTGCCGCAAATACACTATATATTATTTTAAATGATTCAATTGCGAAACAACACAAATTAATCAAATAAAATTTACTTGCCACGCCGGGATTCGATCCCGCGACCCTACCGCTAGACCACGCTGGCCGTCTTGCAGTAATTGCAAATTTTTATTCCAAACTACCAAAGCAGTCAATTTTATTTACAGTTTTATTGAGAAAGTAAACATTTATTATTTGTAATCGAATGAACTCATTTTCAATTTCGTATTGTAAAATAATGTGAGTAATCCCCTGACGATCAAATTGGATATTTATTTAAATACTTGTTGGAAATATTTTGCCCTATTGAAATTGATTTTGTAACATCTTATCAGTAATTTACATATGTTTTGTAGCAATCATTAGCACAACACTAAAACCGATACTGACCATTTGAGTCGGCGTTATTTCATTGGTTTTAGACAATGCAATCTGATAAAAAACAATTTTTGGTTAACTTTTCATTTCATGGATTTTTTTATCTTCAAGTGTTGAAGTGTTCAATCTATATAAAATAAGAAAGTTAAAATTGATTAAAACCTGTAAAGCTGAGAAAACATTTAGTTAGCCTGCATTATTCGTCCATAAAGTTGATAACTGGGTTGTTCTTCTTTTTAACCTACATAACTTTTACCATTTTGTCACATTTTAATCACTCTGTCATATTTTTTTTAACGATAAATGGATTCTCTCCGTATCTCAAAGGGGAAATTGTAGCAAGGGGGGAAGAAGGCCTAAAATGCCTTTTGGGGGTGACAAACCGAGCTGCGTGTATACCTATTTCGAATGACAACACACGTGACAGAATTAACGTACTACATAAAAGTGGTAGGAGACAAGTTTTTGAGATTATTTAAAATATTTAATTAAACATCATTAAAAATATTAATCGCTGTTACATGATAGGTTATACCTTTCGGAGTTTAAAAATAGTTTTATATTTTATGTCGTCATATCATTTTTTTGTAATATTATAGAATATACGCAAGTCGAGGTGGCAGAAGACAACTGTGATTTGTATGAAAAACATTTCTATAACGAGGTAACTCCTCGTTATAGCAACTCTAACATAATTTTTACTACAAAAATATAAACACATATATTTTTTTTAAAACGCACACAGTCGTTACGTCCTTAGTACAGTAGATTTTAAAGTAATTATAAAATAATTGGTTATTCTGTCGAATTTTTTTCACTAACTGGTGGAGACACCTTTATTTATTTATTTATTTATTAACGCCCTTTTTGGGGGCTTTTACACATGATTAATAAGAAATATACAGTATATATTGTACATAATTGAATTGCCTCAGTTTTGTTTAAAGATAAATTGAAGATGTCTACTGACTTGGTATGATTATTTCCCTCCATTAGTATTCTGGGCAAAACGGAATAAATATGGTAGTTAGTCCCAGAATTTCTGCAGTGAAATAAATCCTGACTTCTGGTATTACGTTATATGTAGATTAAAAAGAAGAACGACCCAACTACACGGTATATTTTTAATTCTGCTTCGTAAGTTTTTTTTCGTAATCTCTGTACCTTCAAAATGTGAATATCAATTATTAAGTCATTCCAATATTTACAGCCGGGGAAAACCTAGCTCAAGCCTAGCTCAAGCCTGCGTTTGATGTATAAAAGTGCCTTTTTTATCGTCTAGACTTCTAGACTAGTGATTCCCAACGAGGCAGTATCGCCCCCCCTGAGGGCGTCGGTGAGATCCAGGAAAGGCGATGATGGTAAAGGCACCAAGGGGGCGGTAAGAGCTAAAATGGGCGTAGAATAATAAAAAAGAATTCCCAATTAAATAAATTAGCACGTAGGTACATTATTGCAAGAATCTTACGTATGGACCTTTAAATTAGTGATAAAGTATAATTGATGGCTTGACAGCTTTTTGATAATATTTTCTCAAAAATCCGTGTGGCGATCGCACACGGCTACCTATTTACCAAGTACATACCTGCTTACGCGCTATCGATAGCTGACACTGCCTGTCACCACACACAAGCGGCTGGCGCGAGTGACTAGATTATTTCACCACTTAAAGCTGGTTCACACTGCGCTACCAAATATAAAAGATCATAGCAAGCCAAATAACGCTCTCCATACAATCCCTTCAGACCGTTCACACCTAGCGGTTTTAAGCGCAGATCAATCATAGACAATACACATCTCAGACGTAACCGCTCCAGACGCGATATCCCAGAAGATAACTCTCCCCTTCTCCGACTAAAACAGGAGAGGGGGTCATTGTAATTACGGAGCTGCCTAGACCAGTGGATGACAGATTTCAAGTTGACAGATTTCAGTACAAAAAATATGCGTTCCGTTGCCGCTCCCTAATTCGACTGACCCCCTCTCCTACCACAGGAAGAAATATTTGATAGCCTCGTGTGAAAGGACAAAAGATAAGCGCTCGCGAAATCAACAGATATCTGCTCGCAGATATATAGCTCAGTGTGAACTAAGCATTACTCGAAAAATCTGGACCTGCAACCCATAATTAACAATACCGCGTCGATCATTCGAGTACTACACTGGTAGAGGTTCGAGTCCGGGTTAAAATATAAATGAAATAACTACTACGCTACTCACCGGTTGATCGTATTACAAAACATGTAACTTTCATTTGCTTCAAATTTTTTATGCTGTCATACTTTTTTGATTGAGTGGCAGGAGGGGGGTTTGAGAGGGGAGGGAGGGGCGTTGAAAAAAAACTTGAAAAGTGGGTGGTGGTGCAGATAAGGTTGAGAGCCTCTGGTCTTGATTTACTCAATTTTAAAAATTTAAAAAATGACTCAACTGACATTTTTATTAACTAAAATTATCAAAGAAAAATAAAATTCCCAAAGTTTCACATACATATTTTTAAAATTTTGGCGGGAAACTTTGGATTTATAAACGTGAACATTTTAGTTATTTGTGGTTAACTTTCAAATTTAGATATAAAAAGTGGAGTTTTCTCTTTAACACCGTTTATATCATAATAGCCTTTACCCGCGGCTTCGCTCGCATGGTATTAAGGGGAAATCCCCCTCCCCTCTACCGCATTCTATACATTCACTCCCGGTACATTAAGTTTTCTAACCTAAATTTCTAATGCCTAAATTTCACCTAAATTTCATAATGCCAGTGCTCACCAGTAGTAAAAAAGAATTATCCAATTTAGTGCAGTCCTTCGGAAGTTATACACATAAACATTTCGGAGATTCATGTTTACGTGCAAAACTTCCGAATTATTCGTATAGATAGAAATTAACTACACAAAATTTCCCGCAAATATATCAACATCGTTTCCTCGGCAAAG
The DNA here is from genome assembly GCA_936435175.1 of Glyphotaelius pellucidus. Classification (NCBI taxonomy): domain Eukaryota; kingdom Metazoa; phylum Arthropoda; class Insecta; order Trichoptera; family Limnephilidae; genus Glyphotaelius; species Glyphotaelius pellucidus. Next base: position 4,304,648 of record OW386550.1, read on the forward strand.
ATTTATTTTCGGACAGAAAACGAGTTAAGCGTTAGCGACAAAAAACGTATAATAAATATATTATATTAATATTTATAATTTCATAACGCCAGTCCTTATCATTATATTTAGCCAATATTACTCGCATATAATGTATCTTTCTATTGGTGAAATAATTTTTAAAATCGGTTTATTGGTTTTTGCGTGAAAGCGTAACAAACAAACACACGCAATTTCGCATTTATAGTATTAGTATAGATTTCTTGCCATTATAGTAAGGAAGACACAACGATTCGTACGAGACCTATTTGAGTTATTCCAAAATTCGAACAAATTAGCCTGAGGGGTTAAGTACCATCGTAGTTATAGTTTATATTATGTATTCTTACTGCACGCTATTGCCGACCAGTTTTCGCCCAACGAATTTGTCAACAGTAAATAATTCTCAATATATTTGGGGATAGATGTATCTACGTTAAATTAACGATTGTTGGCGTCCAGCGTGCGTGCTGATGCTAACGGCAGGGTTGGAGAAAGCTCTCACATATTTAATACAATTAGCTGCTGTATCTGCCCCAAATAATAACTAGCTCAAGATTCGGTACAAGCAGGATTCCTCGTAACCTCAAGGCTAGTGCTTGTGGTTCGGAACTTCACGTTTCTCCATTGTCCCAGGGCCTCCCTCGTCAAGCAAAACACGGTAGGTTATCACATAAACAGTTTATTCAATTCTAGGAGACACAATAATACATAAAAAAGGAACGATCCTAGCTGAAAGTTAGTTTGAATGTCCGTCTCTCTTCTCTATCACGCGTGGTTAGGGTTAATACATTTAATTGCACACAAAGGATAACATGGTAATTGACTCACGTTTGTTTATGGGCCAACAGCGGCTTCACACACTTGTTCTCTCAGACTACGCACCGTCCATCGGGGACCGGAAGCGCACACGGCGAAACTGAACTGGTGTCGCCCATATTCGCGGGGTACGTGGGCCCGCGGAGCTCGCTTGCTGAAGACTGAGGAGCTTGCGGTGAGCGGCGCGTCTAGCGGCCGCTCCGGTTTGTTGCTCGCGGGAAGGGGTGGTGCGCGCGCATCTATATTGGCGGTCTATTTTGTAACGTAACACTTCCCCCCTCGCCGCAATAAAAGCGACGTGGTAATGGAGCTGTAGGACTAATAAATCCTCTTACCTTTTCAGCACTTGTGCCAAAACATTTAAGAGAAACGAGGAGAGAGAGAGAGAGAGAGATTCCTAGCTGGAGAATAGTTATGAACAGAACACAAAAGAGATGATACATGGTGTAACAAGGAATTGTCAATAAATGTATATAAAGGCAGTGGCATACATAAATACAGTTGCAAAGAACAAGGATCTGTTGAAGAAAGGTACAAGGGTTATGCAGTGATAGAAAAAAAAAAACTCTAAAATTGTATCATTGGTCTGTGAGCTAATGTTTGCGAACGTGGTTTGCGTAGGATGTCTGGGGTGGTTGAACGTTTCACTGAAGTTACAAGGTTACTTTGTCACAGTAACCTGGCCCATTTGAGATTACACTCAAGGGACACTAGGGCCTTTAAGAAAATACGAGGAAGAGAACACATGATGAGGCTTCTAGGTGGTGTGGAGAGTTCTACCTGTCACAGAGGTCGAAAGGGTAACTGCTTCCGGATCCTGTGGGTGAGCCAGTACGAAACCATTGAAGTACTGGAGAGTGGAATCGCAATTGGTGGTTGGTACACTGGTTTTTGTATGTAGTGGGATTGTTTTGTGAACAATCGTTGGTATTGTTATTTGCGCAAGGGCACAGGAGCATCCGCACAATGGCAGTAGGGCATTTGCATTATGCAGCAGGAACATTTGCATAATGGCAGCAGAGCATTTGCACAAGGGCAACAGGAACATTTGTATTATGCAGCAGGAATATTTGCATAATGGCAGCAGAGCATTTGCACAAGGCAACAGGAACATTTGTATTATGCAGCAGGAATATTTGCATAATGGCAGCAGAGCATTTGCACAAGGGCAACAGGAACATTTGTATTATGCAGCAGGAATATTTGCATAATGGCAGCAGAGCATTTGCACAAGGGCAACAGGAACATTTGTATTATGCAGCAGGAATATTTGCATAATGGCAGCAGAGCATTTGCACAAGGGCAACAGGAACATTTGTATTATGCAGCAGGAATATTTGCATAATGGCAGCAGAGCATTTGCACAAGGGCAACAGGAACATTTGTATTATGCAGCAGGAATATTTGCATAATGGCAGCAGAGCATTTGCACAAGGGCAACAGGAACAGGAACCAACCTAGAGCTGGCGTGCTCGGGTTTGTTTTGAGTGTCGGTTCTTTGTGGTGATACGATTCGCAACTACACGCACGACTCACACTAGGTTATGTTAGATGCGGTCGGGTGCTTTTGGTACGCAGGGATTGAAGGCAAGGGACCTCCGTGACGGTAGCGAGGGCAGCATGAAGAGGCGCAGATGTAGATAGGGTGCAGAGCTGCTGGTTTTTTTTTTAAATCCGGCAAAAATTATTATTAGAACAAAATTTCTTGAAGTTTACCTGCCTAGTAGACCAATGATGAAAAAAGTTTGGAGAGAAACAAGTGTGCATGTTGAGAAAAGTTGGATTTGTTTGGCGTGTAGAGAGAGAGACGGAGAGAGAGCTAACTAAATGTGGCTAATTCCTAATACATGTTACAAAGGTACGTATTCAAGGACAGGTTCTGTGTAACCCCTTTTTGGTTTTTTTCTTTACCAAATACATTTCCAAGAATACGTGGTTGAGGGATTGTACGTATAACAAAATTCCCCATTCGAAAGAAGTTGGTCTTCCATGACCTATGCTCACGTCTATACGGTAGCATTTTTTCTACTTTCGAAAAACAAAACATTGCGTACAAGATTAGTTATAACAAAGTGGGAAAGGAGTAGGAAGTTGAAAGGATCCGCGTATGAAGATTGTCCCATTTGACAAACGAAACGCCAAGTGCGTAACGCATATATCCCCATTCACGGATAATTTCGAGGAAGGGGGAGGGTGATAATTGGGAACATTTGAACGAAGAAAACTGCTGGGGACTCGGCTATTTCCGAAATTCGACCTCTGGGTGGAGGTGAAACAAGGTCTACAGCAGTCATCCTGGCACATTACAATAATATTTGGTAGTGTTGGACAAAAGAATACACTGACATAAAAGTCTAATCCTCTACGTGTATTGGGCAGAAGATTAGGGGTCGTTTTATTCTCCTACTTGTTTGCGAGAAATGACAGACCCTTGCTCAAATCTCACAAACCTGGGGATTTTCTTTGTTCGTCTCCCAGACAACGAGTTAGGTGTGTTTGTGTCCATCAACTTAACTCCCACGACACGATGCCCCATAATCATGCGTGAAGCGTATGATTAGTCCTTTTGAGATAGTAGATAGTTCCTGGGTTCTTGTGACAGGAAGTCCACGGGCATATTAATGATTACAAAAAAAGGGGTGTGGACTACATTGAGTAGTTCACACATAAAGGTTTGATATTATTTCGTTCGCACGATTCACGGTGAGTATTGTAACGTCTTCACGTATAGCGTACAAGATTGCAAAATCAAAAGATTTGCAAGTAAGTTTTATAACGTCTTCACGGATAACAATGAACGAATTACAACTGGGTTGCCCAGTATTGAAGGGAGGTGCAAAAGACTAGGTGTTTATGACATTTCTGACAAAAACCCACAGAGTAATTATAACGGGCTCCCCGTATCGCATTTAGTAGATATTCTGAGATTCCCATCTATGACGGCAGATTTTATAAGGTTCCCACCTATGATGGCAACAAAGGTTAACGTTCATATAAAGGTACCTATTCAATACAGACGGCGAGACATACTGATGTACTTAGTACAACAATACCGTAGCATAATAAATCCATATTAGCGTACGTTAAAGACTTGCACAAAGGCAAAAACATATTTGAAGATCTGGCCAAGATTTTATACTTCAACAATTAAGGGACGAAAAATTCTGGCGTGCTGATGGAATGTGAATTTCATCTAAGCTTACCGCAAAAGAGATCCTTTGTGGTACAACCCTTTTGGTTACGCACAGAGTATCGTATCGTGATGGTACAACTTTTGTTGTACTTACACGTACGATGGTAGCAACAATACAAGACATGCGCTTATCGTTGTTTGACAAGGCAAATTATTTACAAAGGTCCGATTTGAGTGTTTAAGACCTTCTAGGTTTTACTTACTTAAACAGACTGCGATGGACACACCTTGGTGTTATGAAAATTATAATAATGGGATGGGTTGTTCGCAGGGTGTTCACTTGGAGACCTGGCTTCTTGTTGTGACCTCGTACTTTGCACGTGATAAGTCACAACAAGGCAACCCCAAAATTTCAGTTTGAGCAGTTGAGACCCAGGGTGACTCAATGTTGCTGAAATGTTGTAAAAAAATTTATCGTTAATGAAGAGGCACGTTAAAAGTTGTCCCTTTTATAACGATACTTTCCAGACTCCACATTCAGTTCTGGGGAGAGCTAGAGCAATTAGGGTTATTTATTGAGCGCCATTCTATTTTCTTAAAAAACAGAAAAAAAAAAAAACTTAGAACTGGTAGCAAACATCTGATACCGCCGTGGGTTTACACAGGTTTGCTTACCTAATTTAATTACATATGACATAAGGGTTAGATGCACTTTGGCGAGGACCCGATATTTAATGTACAAAAAAGATTTTTCTAACATTTAGAAAGGGGTGACGAGGTATGACATGATGATGTGAAAATATGATGCTGCGAGTTGTGACGATGCACAAAACCTTGGGCACGTAGTCTCTGACTACTTGCAGTAAGCCACAGGGAATTCCTTTCTCCGAAGTGATCAATTTCAGGTAGAGGTGTGCATGCTTAGAAAAAACGATGTTTCCAAGGTTTGACACCTGGGGCAGCAATTAGAGGCGAATGACTGATGATGACGAGATATTTATACAAACAAAAATAAAATAAAATGAAACGAAACCACAAGGGAGAATTATAATTTCTTCCATGACTTTGGCTACAGTTGACAACACTGTGCCAGAGCTAGAAAGGTTTCTTAAAAAAACATTTCCTTTCGTTGTGCTCCGGTTTTATGCCGGACGAAAGGCTTGGGCGAAAGTTTTCTTTGGGGAATCTTTCGTTTTTTACAAAACGGGGTGCCAATTTGGCAGAGAAGTACAGCGCACCTTGCGACAGAGTGTTGTTTCTTCTCCAGACGTTCTTCCTTGAACGTGACGTGCTTCCTGATGTACTTTTTGTTGTAGAAAGAAGCATATTGAATAAGGCATTTTTTGGATTTATTCCTGGGAGAAATCTTTCTACTTCTCAGGGCCTGTAGTAGTTCTTCCTTTTTTGACGTAGAAATGTGGGGGATTATACCCAGCGTGACTTGAGGGACTTCCATAGTGTATAGGGTCGTGTCAGGGTGACCTTACGTTGGGAGAAAAACGAGAACTCGACTCTTTATTCGTAATTGGAAAGAAATTTTTTGCCAGGGATTGACCACTGGGGACGTATATATATTTTTTTTAAAATGCTTCTGCGAAAAAACGCGCATTTGTAAGTGTTTGGGTTATTTGAAAATTTGGGCAGGGGTTTGCCTCTGGCCGCGTGCTTTTTAGGAAAAATCCAAGCGTTTTGGAAAAAAAATTTTCGAAAATTTAAAAAAAAATCGAAAAAAGGAAAAATCGGAAAAATTTTCAGAGTCCGAGAACTGGAGAAAATTTGCGCAGCGATTTTCCTCTGGCAATGCGTTTTTAAGGAAAACTCCAAGCGTTTTTGGAAAAAAAATATTTCGAAAATTAAAAAAAATCGAAAAAAGGAAAAAATCGGAAAAATTTTCAGAGTCCGAAAACTGGAGAAAATTTGCGCAGCGATTTTCCTCTGGCAATGCGTTTTTAAGAAAAACTCCAAGCGTTTTTGGAAAAAAAAATATTTCGAAAATTAAAAAAAATCGAAAAAAAGGAAAAAATCGGAAAAATTTTCAGAGTCCGAAAACTGGAGAAAATTTGCGCAGCGATTTTCCTCTGGCAATGCGTTTTTAAGAAAAACTCCAAGCGTTTGGAAAAAAATATTTCGAAAATTAAAAAAATCGAAAAAAGGAAAAAATCGGAAAAATTTTCAGAGTCCGAAAACTGGAGAAAATTTGCGCAGCGATTTTCCTCTGGCAATGCGTTTTTAAGAAAAACTCCAAGCGTTTTTGGAAAAAAAATATTTCGAAAATTAAAAAAATCGAAAAAAAGGAAAAAATCGGAAAAATTTTCAGAGTCCGAAAACTGGAGAAAATTTGCGCAGCGATTTTCCTCTGGCAATGCGTTTTTAAGAAAAACTCCAAGCGTTTGGAAAAAAATATTTCGAAAATTAAAAAAATCGAAAAAAGGAAAAAATCGGAAAAATTTTCAGAGTCCGAAAACTGGAGAAAATTTGCGCAGCGATTTTCCTCTGGCAATGCGTTTTTAAGAAAAACTCCAAGCGTTTTTGGAAAAAAAATATTTCGAAAATTAAAAAAAAATCGAAAAAAGGAAAAAATCGGAAAAATTTTCAGAGTCCGAAAACTGGAGAAAATTTGCGCAGCGATTTTCCTCTGGCAATGCGTTTTTAAGAAAAACTCCAAGCGTTTGGAAAAAAAATATTTCGAAAATTAAAAAAAATCGAAAAAAATTTTCACAAGTTTTCGTGGAAGTAATTTGTTTGAGAATTCAACAATATCTTGGGGGCATGGTTTCATTACGCGGCTTCCTATAGCCTGGCTTTAAACAGCACCAATTTTTGGTATTTACCCGCGAATTCCCTTCGTCTTTTCGACAAGATATTACCTTCATTGTCAATTGACAAGGTATTATAGTGTCAGATGTCAAGGAATCCACGTCAACGCGAATTTAGTATTTTTTGCATTATTCGAATGTGATTTTGGCATGGCATGGCATGATCCGGTTTCATCAGACGACAGAGTCAAAAATACTTAATTGTCAAATGACAGAAAGAATTTAAATCCACTTGTTCCCTAGGTGTCAGCGAGTGTCCGTTTAAGAACGTACCAGCGAGCTGCAAACTAGTATATTATTAAAAATATTTAGCACTTTCGAGACCAAGCGGATGATTTGTTTATCATGTACATGATTTTAATTGTTGAATAAATTCTTCTTTAATTTGTGTTTATTTCCACTATTCACTTGTATTGAAAATAGCAATTTTAATCGGCCGACACTTTGTAATCACTGTATTATTCGCAGCGACAACTTCCTAGGTTGGGCACCTTGCGTTGGAATACCGGTAATATTTTGTCGAGTGACGAGTCACAAATGATAAAATCGCGCCCGTAATAATTTAAATTGTGATTCGAAATTACGTTCGCGCCGAGATTCCTGTTGGAAGTGCTAGACAATTGGGAATAAACAATACATCATAATAACATTTCAGAGTTTACAATTGTTGCTTGGGAACGAGGCCGTGGTGGAACAGAAAAAATTTAAATGGCCCCACGTTTAGCGCCAGTGTTGGCGTCCAGCGTGCGTGCTGATGCTAACGGCAGGGTTGGAGAAAGCTCTCACATATTTAATACAATTAGCTGCTGTATCTGCCCCAAATAATAACTAGCTCAAGATTCGGTACAAGCAGGATTCCTCGTAACCTCAAGGCTAGTGCTTGTGGTTCGGAACTTCACGTTTCTCCATTGTCCCAGGGCCTCCCTCGTCAAGCAAAACACGGTAGGTTATCACATAAACAGTTTATTCAATTCTAGGAGACACAATAATACATAAAAAAGGAACGATCCTAGCTGAAAGTTAGTTTGAATGTCCGTCTCTCTTCTCTATCACGCGTGGTTAGGGTTAATACATTTAATTGCACACAAAGGATAACATGGTAATTGACTCACGTTTGTTTATGGGCCAACAGCGGCTTCACACACTTGTTCTCTCAGACTACGCACCGTCCATCGGGGACCGGAAGCGCACACGGCGAAACTGAACTGGTGTCGCCCATATTCGCGGGGTACGTGGGCCCGCGGAGCTCGCTTGCTGAAGACTGAGGAGCTTGCGGTGAGCGGCGCGTCTAGCGGCCGCTCCGGTTTGTTGCTCGCGGGAAGGGGTGGTGCGCGCGCATCTATATTGGCGGTCTATTTTGTAACGTAACACGATCAACAAAAGGTTTGAAATTTTTGAAACAGTGAATTCGATGTATATTTTGAAAACCCTATCAGGAATTGTAATTAAATGCAGGTCTATTATTGCAACACGAGTTGCAAACAAATATTCACACTGAGGGATTTATCACATCAAATGCAGTTAGGCTAAATGGTTAGACAAATGAGAAATGCAAATGAAAATCGAAGTTTGCAATTGGTTCATACAATTCAATTAGTGAAACATTTATACCTTATTTAATTAGAGCGGTACAATGAATTTGCTTTCATAATTTGCGCGTTTTCGCATATCAATAAACTAGAAAAGACTTCATCAAAAGATAATTGTTTGAATTCACACTTAAGTTTGCACTTCATTAGCCATTTGGAGCTGCAGTATTGCGACATTTAATAATACTAGTGGTCGCCCAATGGTCGAAATTCGACCATAATTGTAATGTTTGACATTCAGTAAGACCATAGACAAATAATATTAAAGACTAACAATATTAATCTATTCTCAATTTGACCATAGACTTTAACAATAAACAATAGAGTAAAGACGCGAGTGTGTGTGTCAAATACATGGTAGTGTGTGTAATGTTTTTGTTATTGATTTAATCTATTTTTATGCATAATTTAAAAAAAAACATTAGCATTCTGCACTCCTCCTCTATATAAACTATAAGTGTGCGAAATTTCATACTCCTCCGTCCGCGCAATTTTCGTAAAAAGGGGTACAAGGTTTTGGCTTCACGTATTAATATATTGATTGAAACGGTATTGGAAATCAAATGTTCACGTGTATGGCACATGTTAGTGGAGCCGCACAAATACTGTTAATTCAAAAGTTCACCGGTACACATGGACACCTTGATCCCTGAGTTGTTCTGGTAGAGTCCAGCTTGTAAAAACAGCAAGAGCTTTGTAGGAGCAGTCGGTATTTATGCAATTAAACATTGTATGTATTACTTTTCCCCAGTATTATTGGATGAGAAGAGCCTGATTGTACCAGTTATTCTTTATTTATTGAGCAAAAAATTTACAATAAATCATAAGGTAATTATTTTAATAGGAATGATCATCCTTATCTCCTCACAGAGTTGAACAAAGGAAATTATTTTTAAATGTCTGATAAGGCCGACAATTCTTTAATGTTGTTTTGACCGGTCAGTGGTTGAGTGGGCATCGCGTTTGGGTCCCACCCGGGCGTCCCGTGTTCGATTCCTCGGCTGGAAAAGTCCTCCATCACAACACAAATAACATTTTCGGCTTTCTGTGGTGGTAGAAGGAGATTTTTAAACATTGTTGGGTTATTCGTAACCCGGGAATGTTTGTCTTTCTTTAAAAAAAATTTTTATGGCTGAACAACCTTAAAACATTACTAAAGTAAAATTTTACCGACTGGTATCCCTGAGTCGCTCTCCGGTTCAGCGCATGATATTGCAAATTCATTCCGGTTCCCGCGGCCGCTCAGTTCGTCTGTTTTACATTCCTTCTCATGTCACTCTTTACTTGTTACGATTTTAATTTTGTATCAAGTTTATTATAAAATATGACGTTACTTGTAAATATATTTGACCTGCATAATCTTATTGGCAAATTTCCCCTACACACGCATCTAATCAGGATAAAAATACATAATTTACCACCATTTCAAAATGTTAATTGCATCCATCTTATGTTTGAGAATGCGTGATTAAGATCGAAGGTAAAATCATATTATAATGTCATATTTTACGGAGCATGGATATGATATTCATTATATCAGTTAATGAACGTCCGAAATACTTCGAATATTTATAACATACGTACATTATTTTTACCTTTATTATTTCAATTCGTTTGATTTACATAGGTACATTTTTAATTTAACTAAGAACCTAACTACAAATCTGAAAATCTTTACTCAGTAAACAATTCTGTGTTTTCGTTTACTTTATTTTTTTCCTGATGTTTTCTTTCTGTCTTGTACGGTCTGTGTGGAAGTTCTCATTGTGAAAGTTCTCATTGTAATGTAGACTGTCTCTAAAGTAAATTATATGAAATTATTTATTTTAATAATTTTCACCTATGTCAAATAAATCTGTAAAAACCCAGTGGGTAACTTTTATTATTAAATAAGTAAATAACATTATTTAATACAATAAATAAAAATTTGACAAAGAAAATAGTTTTAGAAAGTGAACGTTAGCTATCTGTAAAATCTGAATAAAAAAATAAAACAAGCTTCGATACAGCAAACATGCACTCCTCGCTCCTCTGCGAGGCATTTACTTAATCGAAATTCTTCGAAAAACGTCTTTTCCAAAACGAAGAAGCAAAGCGGTAAATGGATTGCATACCCGGAGTCTCTTCGCTGACTTCTGTTACGAATTGATTTATTAGAAATCACGAAATAAAAGTTCGCTTAGTCACCGTGGAAATAGACGTCGAAATATTCCCGAAAATGTGTAAAATATTGGTAAAAAGTTGCTTTCCCCAGACTCCAACATTTTGGGGTGAAAATGAAATAGTTTTTTTTGATATGAACTATAGAAAAAAAGAAATAACATTTACCAGAGGTCTGAGAGAATCCTAATGATCTTTATCGTGTTTGAGAGTGCTGAGTAAACGATCATTTTACGGAACGGAAGGAGTTAAACAATATATTGAAGAAACTCTAATAGTTGTTGTGGGAAGGGAGAATTTGTAACGCAATTATTTAAAATTAACTTATCAATTTACAATAAAAACACAATAATTTCGGTTGTGACTCCAATTTATTGAGATCTTTAATTCGGATTTAATGAATTTAAATGTCATTTTAAATTTTGTTTATATGGATAATCGACTGAATTGATTTGTCGAGATCGACGGACAATCCGTGATTTTCACGGGTCTGCCTTACGTATAAATAATAAATGCTAAAACAGGAACAAAATATCAGGAGCACAGAAATGTCATAAGGTAATTTGTTTTCATTTCCAGTGGCACTAATGTCACAATCCTCTTTATGTGTAATAATTAGTGTGTCTTTGTTTGTACAGTATGCGTTCCCATACCATTAGTCTGATTGCGATGAAACTTTGGTGAGTTTTTGTGTGCACGCCCGCGATGGTTTCTATATATAATGGAGTGAATTTTGGGTGTGCTGTGCTAATATTAAAAAAATGGCATCATGGATGTTGTCGTATGCGAAAAATATAAAAATATATATTTTTTAAATTCGGTGTTTTGTAAGAAGATTTTTCAGGAAATCCGTGCGGCGCACGGCGAAACTGAAACTTCCTGAAATTTTTCATACAAAAACCGATTTTCAAATAAAAAAATTTTTTTTTCGGCTACAACAACATCAATAATGCCATTTTTTTAAATATCAGCACTCTAGCATACCCAAAAGTCACGAGCCGTCACAGATGGTGAGCGCTGGCGTGATGAAAATTGTATAAAAAATGAGCGCGCGAGTTGTTTGAAAAATGTGTGTATTTCATAGAGATCCAAGGCAGAGAAGGAAGGAGGGAGATGGAGGGGAAGAACAGAGGGAGCGGGGGGATTAAAAAGGGGGTTTGTGGGACAGAATGACACGGGAGGGGGGATATGTGAGGAGGGAATGCGGGAAAGGTGGACGCATAGGAAAGGTCGCGCAGGGGAGGGGGAGGGTTTGCAAAGGAGCCAAAGTAGCGGTAGGGAATGGCAGGGGGTAAAATTGGACAATCCTATATAATTGGACAATCCTATAAAAATGGACAATTGGACAATATTTTCACACAGATAGCTTTATATGGTCTGCTCACGTGTCGGAAAACCTTCTGATTTATTTGTGCACGTATTGTGTATCCAATAGCACTTCAATGAACAGAAATAAAACACAATCATTTTCGTTCTGTGAGGTGGCATTGCAACACAAACCGGGTTACTCGCTAATTATAATAAAAAATATCAGGAGCACAGAAATATGATTGGTTATTTCCATTTGGTTATTGAATAAGATGGACGCGATGATGACACCACCTTACATGGGCTGGAGTGGAGCTGAATGCACTCTAAGTGAGCTATGCCTGTGGATCTCGATTTGATATGTTTTCTGAAGCAAATAGCAAAGGTAATTTCACAAGGGTAACTTACGATAGTTTGGTGATATTGCCTGGTTCGGGATCCCTCGTGGTCGATTCGGCTATTGTCTGGATTAACCACAGGTAGTCAATCACAGTCAGTTTTGTAGCGATTTAGATGAGTAATGGTACTGACACATTTGCTCATTGACAAGCCGGCTTATGAGCATGCTCATTAATGAGTACGCTCATGTCAAATAGTCAACTGTACACACTTGCTCATTAACGAGCAGGCTTGGTTTGAGCTTTCTCTTGAATGAGCGTGCTCAAAGCCAACATTTGAACACACATGCTATTTAATGAGCATGCTCATGTCAAATAATAAATGTCATCGTGTAGTGTCAGTTCCGTTCGCCCAGAACTAAACAAAGTAATCGTATTGCTTGCAACGCAATTATTCGTTATTTAAGAATCTTTTGACGAAAGAAAACAAAACGGTTGATTTGGGTCCAAGATGTCAACGGATATACAATTACAAGGACATAATAGAGTCAGTTCTGTCCGCACAGAAGTCAATAAAGTAATTGTATTGCTTGCAACTCATTTATTGAAGAAACTTTTGGCGAAAGAAAAAACAAAATAAAAAGTTCGATTTGGTTTCGCAATTGGATCACTATAAGAACAAACCTTGGAGCAAGTAATCATTTGTTAGTAGAAATGCGAGAAGAAGATATCAACGGATATAAAAATTCATTTATGAATGCTTCCGCAGAAATTTGACGACATACTCTCTAAAATTGAAAGCGTGATATAAAAACTCATACGCGGAATGTTATTCCGCATATGAGTTCCTATATTCTAAGGGTTGATTTTCGTCAAAGACGTCAACAAATTCGAATAGTCTAAATTATAAAAAATAAATACTAATTTCAATAGAATGTGGTTTCATTTTAGAGGTAAAGGAACTGTTGGGGAATTTGGAAGTCTATTGTGAATATTGTGGTGACCTTGTAATAATAAAAATCCAAACACATTCGTGATTCCCATAATAAATCACGAAAAGAAAGGTTTTTTCGTCCACCTAGCGATCTATTTTGACATTTTTGCCAAGAACGCGCAGGCGCGAACCAGGGATGGTATGTCTAGGGGAATTTCCCTAGATCTAGGGAAATTTCGAACTCAAACACTTTGTACAATTTTTTTTACGCATGACAATATTACTGGTATTGCTAGTCGATAATTATTATTATTTTTAATTTCCGTGAATCTTATATACTGTTAATATACTGACATAAATCAAGCAATGTTGTTTTTAACACCGACAACTCAAAATGATATTAAATTTAGGTTTCAAATTGCGTTTTTATCTAAATATGTTTATTACAAGATATTTTCTTCAGTTTCGGTGATTGCGGTTGATTTTTATTTTGCAAAGTGATTTTTTTAATAGGAATATCGTTTTTAATTCAGTTGTAAGTGTAAACATATTTTGAAATTATTATTTCATTTGGCAAAAAGTGTTTTATTTGGAAAAGTACAGCAAGAAATGGGACGTTTGTATAATTATGATCTCACAAGTAGTTAAAAATCCGCTCCACAGGTTTTTGATGCTAGGCCCTGCGGGCGGATTTTGTTTTGGCTTCACCCAGTTTGAGTGTTGGTGACCATTTTATAAATCCGATAGGAATTGGTTCCAAAAATAGCCAGTTCCTCGGATCCACTGTGATCCAGTGACAGCTAGTCACCGAGACAAAGTAACCGTGACAAAGTAACTGAGACACGCAATGGCGTCATATGTAATATATATTTTTTACACGAACCCCACACAGGAGGCCCTGAGGAAAATAATCTGCCTCAGGGCCTATGTCATCTTTAGGGATGATGTATGGAGGGTTTTTTTAAGGAAAGGAAATGGAGGGGAATTCTGGGAAGGAAAAGGGTTTAAGGGGTGGGTAGGAATCTAGGGTTCAGAGTGTCCTGGTCATCCGCCTCCAAAATCTAGGCAAACCTCACCCCATAAACCCGGGCACCCCTGCTAAATCACCAAACGTAGCGAACCACTTGGGGTGACCTATGGCAGAGGTGTTGGTTATCCAATGAAGGTTCCCGGGGCGGCGGTACCCATTCCCGCCTCCCAAATTTCATAATATATAGCCAAAATATATCGCGTATAGCCGCGTGATTTTATTAATCGCAACTCGTCAAGTACCACCTTTCCATATCCTGAAAGATACTTAATTCTATAAATTCGTAGTACGTATACCTAGGGGTAAAATTTACACATGCGGCTGTTGACGGAAGTAGCGACATATTTTGACAGATTCTTGAATTAAAACCGAATTACAACGGTAGATTTGCTTGAAATTTCATGAACATAGATGTTATTTGAGGCGTGGCGCGTAAGGCGTGGCGTCAGATTTGCAATCGAAGTCGGGTTCTGAAATTCAACCAAGCAGATGCAAGGGTACTGTGTGATGATTATTATTCTGTATGTATACATTTGACACTGTGACAGAGCCGTGTCAGATTAGTTGTTCCAGTGTTGCTATTGAGAATCGAGAATTTCCATTAGCAAAATTAAAAATTGCCATGTAAGAAAGATAATAAAAACGGTGACTACAAACTTGCGTAAAAGTACGAAATACTATTTAACGAAATAATATTTTAACGAAATCTAGGGAAATTTTGCCTCAACATCTAGGGAAATAAATTTTTTAGGCATACCATCCCTGGCGCGAACTGAGATCGGAATGACATGAGCATGCTCATAAGCCAGCCTGTTCACACATGCTTAGAGGCTTCCCCTTCCACCCGATAATCCAGTGAGCATGCTCATAAATCAAACGGCTGTTGATTCGTGAGCTATCTCATTTGGCTTCAAATGAGCATGCTCATTACTAGCAACGTCACGGACACACATGCTACTAGGTAGCATGCTCTTTGGCTTCAAATGAGCAAGTGTGCCCGTAGCATAATGGCGGTTTTTTCACTTTGCGATTCGATTAGCTTGTCACGATAAAAACGATAAGACGTTGACAACAGCGTTATCAGCCAGTATAGGCATCCATTGTGCGAATTTCACAAATAATTTTGAATTCTGGCCTTTGCCATGTGAAACAGTACAAAACTATTGAGATCCAATTTAGCGTTACGAAACAGATATTCTTATAAACATTTATTGCTCAGTGAGAGTAATCGATACAACAAAAACCTGTCGAAGAAATCACATAAGAAAATGTTTTTTTTTTTAATTTTTGTCATGGTTTTTCACATAAATACTAAAATCTACAATTAGTAATAATATATCTAACTAATATTTTGTTTTATATCAAATTGAGGATTGCAAAAATAAAATTGAATATTACTCCAAGCAAAAAATATTTAAAAAGTTTCAAGTCGAGAGTTGTTTTCTTCATTGTCCTATTCTTTCTATAATGATTCTATTGCCTACTCAAGGAAATATTACGATTGATGTAAACTCCTTTTGTTTGTTGTGTTTGAAAGCTTTTAAATGTTTTTCGCAAGAACTATTATTTCCTCTAATGCTTTTCCAATAATACTGGATATTACCTATTAAGTAACTCAAGTAAAGGTTTTTATATTAGATTGACAAGGAGGACCTTCCCAGTCGGAAAGTCTTCCCAGTCGAAGAGGTTCCACGAAGCGCTTTAATTAATATTGCATTTCTTTTCAAATGTTAAAGACGCCATGAATTGAAAAAAGTAGCTTGCAAGTTTCTAGTTTTCGAGAATTCCTGCAAAGTTTCTATTTTATTAGTTTCGCTTAAAGTTTTACGTTGTTTATTAAGTCAAGATTTTTTCCTAGAAAATTATGTTGTTTGACATATTATTATTAAATGAAACACACAATTGGTTATTACCCATTAATTTATCGTAATTTCAACAATCGGTTTGGCCTGGCTAAAACTTCATCTGGGTAATACTTCGATATAATAACTTTAGTTAAGCTCTCCCATACCTAATTTCCATCCAAAGGTGACATCACCTATTCTTCAAATAATTACCCATCAATTTCCGTGGAATCTCTTGCGTTACATTAGTTGTTTGATAAATGTCTATCTTTTTGATAAATGTTTTCACTTACTTTTACATATTTTTATATATCTGTTTATTATCTGCTTCTTCTGTAGAATAGTATTTTTTAGTTCCCTTATAAAATATTTACTGTATGACTACCACAGCACGGGTTAGCCTAGTGTGGTAGCCGAAAAAACACAATGATCTGTAACAAATAAAATATTATGAAATAATAAAAAATAAATCGTAAAATATGCCTATATTAATACCATTTATTGCATGCGTACAACACTCGCAATCTATTTTGAGAAAGATAACGCTTAATTATGTATTTATTTAACTGGAAACGGTCAAAATTTATACGTGTGCACATACATAATTTCGTGATAACAGTGAAAACCCGGTGAAACGGCACTAAACTTCATAAATTTACCTCCGCGGTTAACCGCGACTGCCGCTCGTTCGCATGTTCGTGTCATTCATCAGGCGACTACGCGGCTTGCACTCGCCCATTATGCGTCGTTAATTAACACGTTATTTCTGTAGAGGCACGCTGGTGCACGCCAGTGACTGCATTAAACGTGAGGGTTTTTCATGTAATGTAATCCGATTTACGTGTCATACTCTCACCGATAATTTTATGACCGAATAAATGCTGAAATGATCTGTAATATTTACCTTTTAGAATAATATGTCTACTTTTAACAGAATATAATAATATATACCTACTGATTCACTCTACATTATATTAGCATAGACTCTAACTTGTTAGTCACAGATTAAATAAATGTAGGATTTGTTTATATTTGTTAAGTTAAAATTATTACCCCTTCGACCAAGTATATCTAGTCAAGGCGTGTGGGTCTTAAAAATATAACCGGAACCAAAAATATTGGTTTACGAAAACTTTAAATAATTTATCAAAAAACTTTTTTTGTTTTTTTGTTTATTAATTTATTTTGCAGAATTTACAAATATAACACAAAAAAGTCCCGATAAATTACTTTTTAGCAGTTTGTCTAACGAATTCTTTACATTAAAAATCTTATTAAAGAGAGTTTATAGTAACATTTGTACAATTATAAAAATAAAAATTTTACAGAAATACAGAGACAAGAAAAATTATGAAAAAATAAATAACAATTTAAAGTCTTTAGAATAATGTCATTGTAAGCTAATACAAATTGATTCTTTCAGTAAGCCAAGTCTTCAGTAAATTCACCAATTGTTTGTTTTGGGCACAGTTTTTAATTTCAGCAGGTAACATATGTAAACAACTAGAAATCATGTAATTTAAGGTTTTGTCCATACTTATTTGTATGCTTAGGAACAATTAGTCCTTCATTAAAGTTAAAATGAGTATTGTGGTTGTGTTCAGCCTGTTTATACATAAAGGGTTATTTGTGTCCTAAAATATAATTTTGTACCACAGAATTGCTCTCACTGAAAGAATTTTGAGATTCTGATAAAAGTATGGAATATTATGCCTTTATTTGTATTTTTTTTTCAGCTAATAATTTAACCAATTAATTTTGCACTGATTAAACATGGTCGATATTTGTTTTACAGGAAAATCCCCAAGCTGTTATTCCATACCTTATAACAGATTCAACTGGAGATAAATAAATTTTAGATGGGTAATTATTTGAAGGGTAGGTGGTGTCACCTTTGGATGGAAATTAGGAATGGGAGGGCTAAACTATAGTTATTTTATCAATGTTCATAGTAATGTGTAAGCAAATGTTCATGTATTCATTCGAAGGAGACCCGCTTATGATGTTTTGGTTTATATAGGTTGACATGGTAGGGCCTGGACCTAAAGAATGTAGTTGTTGCAATTCAAATGTGGTTCGAACTCTTTTAAACTGTGTTTTTTTACATAAGCATAAAAAAAATGATTTTTTTTTTTTTAAATTAAAATTAACGATTACACGAAGGTGTTCAAAGCATTTTTAAATTTAATTCCGTTTATTTAAAATTGAAATTCAAAATTTAAAAAATTCATTATACCCATGGCAATAGAATGCCACCTAGATTTAACCCGTCTAATCACAGGAGACCCAAGTTGTCCCAAAACATCATATGCCGTTATAATAACAGGAGACCCAGATTGTCCCAGAGCGACCGTGCATTATTAAAAGTTAGATATCTCTCTTCCTGTCATATAAAAATTTGTGATTTCTTTTATGTTAGAGAGCAAAAGAAATTATGCTTCTTATTGTTTTAGAAATAAACAAGCTGTATTGATTAGATATTTTACAAACCCGATCATAAGTGACGATTTTATTTTGCGCCAATTTGTGACGTAACAAACACTAAATTTAAAAATAAAATTGTATGAAAGTTGTAAAAAGTGAGGTGACAGTTTCATTACAAATTTTCATATGAAAATGAATCTGTATTTAAAACTTTAAGTTTATTTAATTTAACGTATTTTTTTGAGGAATCCCCAGGTACGTATTTTTAAGCCAATTTACATTTTCAATATAAAAATTTTAATGTTAAAAACAAAAAATTTGATTTCTACTAAACACATCGGAAAGATTATTTTATCTTGATTTGAGAACAATTTTTGTTTTTGCAAAAAAGTTACAAAATAACTAATAAAAAAGAACATTTAAAATGCATGGCAAGAATCGGGAATTTTGCACGCAAATCTTGACAGGCAAAAGTTCAAAGATATTATTTTCTCATTATTCGAAGGGTTAACAGTTGCAAAAGTAGAAATTTTAATTAAAAGTATAAAACTTTTCTTTTTTGTATCAACTTCAGTGAAGGTAGTTTTGTATTTAAACTTTTATTGACATTGTTCATTCGTGTAATACGATAGCACCACTTTTCAATCATCTGTTTTGATTTTTACTTCATTGAAAAGGTTATTTTCATTAATTCAATAAATATTTTGATAGTATATGAGTATATGTATATAAATATACCTATGTGTGTGCATTTCTGTTTTGAGTGTGGGAGGGTTGTTGACATTTTCGCGATCGTTTATTGTTTGCCGTGCTTTTCTTACTGTTTGGTATTAGATAAGTTACACATATGTATGTAATGTGCATATGTGTGTATATGTATAAACACACACTTTCATATACATTGACGGCCTCCGTGGTCAAGGGGTAAGGCTCTTGACTCCCAATGCGAAGGTCACGGGATAGAATCCCTTTGAGCGCAAATAAATCTCATTGGATTAATTTGTGTTTTTTCACAATTAATTAATTAAAAATAATTTATCATATATTTGCGTCACATTCCAAAGTGGTAAATTCTCTCAGTATCACTTTGGTGTCAGACAACCATTCAAAATTGAAAAGTTGCTTGAATTTGCTGTAGCCGTGTTTGATGACGAGATCTGAACAGCCAGCTACTTTTCCATCTTCCTCTTCTCCATCTTCTTTCCATCCCCTGCCTCCACAACCTTCAGCCTCACAACAAACCCCGATTGAGGATGCCATAGTCTCACTGGTTCCAGATGAGACCCTTGTGACTCCCTTGTAGTTGGGACCCTTGTGAGGTATTCACATAAAAAACATGTATGTATGCGTGTATGTATCAGAAAAATCGGAAAAATGAAAAAAACGAATAGTTTAGTGGTTGAATTTTAGAAACCGGGTTCACGCGCCGCGTTAAAAATAACACCTGTGTACGTGGAATTTCAAACAAAGCTATCGTTGTGATTAGGTGTCGAATTTAAGAATTCGTCGCAAGATGTCGCCACTTCCGTCAGTAGGTCGGATGGGTACGTATCTCCCCTAGATATAACTGCTACGAATTTGTTAACATGTTTCTCTCCGGATATGGAAAGATTGACGGTAATACATAGTTGTATCAAGCGGCTTTATATTACAAATGACGTCATTGCCTGTCTCAGTCACTTTGTCCCGGTGACTAGCTATACTGGATGACAGTGGATCCGAGGAACGGGCTATTTTTGGAACCAGTTCCTATTGGATTTATAAAATGGTCACCAACACTAACTGGGCGACGCCGAACCAAAAGGCGTCCGCAGAGCCTAGCGGCAAAAACCTGCGGAGCGGGTTTTTAACTGCTAGAAATTATGAATATGTATGTTTGAAAATATTGTATATTTCTTTAGTAAGAAGCCAGGTAGAGTATAAATCGCAAATTTGGTCCCCATTGCATAAAACACATTCCGACAATGTAGAAAGGGTACAACACAAATTTCTAAGATTTATTAACTTAAATAATATTATGTACTACGTACTTGCTTATTACTTACCGTATTACTTATTATTTTATTACTTATTACTTAATTACTTATTACTTTATCATTACTTATTACCATATTTGTAAAAGCCCACAAGGGCGTAAATAAATAATCTAATCCTGTCATTTTCTATTTCTTACTTTCCATTATAACTTTAAAAATTTAAACGGTTCACTAATGTAAGATCAAAAGATAACTTATATTTAATTAAATCATCCCAAACTCACACAGACCCGGCAAAGGACTACTATCTGCAAGGTGGACGTTGTAAGTAGGTCTTTAGTTATATAGAAATAATGACTTGTAGACCTACGGTTCTACAGAGTCTACAGATCTATAGACCCGTGATCCTGTATCCGAAGCGAGAATTCGTATTCCCGCCGTAAACTGGTGGTTTCTTTCCCGGAAATCCGTCAAATATTCATTTCCGGTAAATAGAGTTGTGCTCCCCGACAACAGGGTGGGCGGAAAATTTGCTTTTAAGGCCAGTTTGCAGGAGGTAAAGCCGCGCGTAACAACTTTGTAATACATTACTTTTTTTGGAATTGAAAAATAGATGTCAACGTGTTTAGCACAGGGACGGCCGAAGTCATATCAGAAATGATTTGTTTTAAGCAAATTATTTGAATTAGTGAAACAGATGGTAAATATATTTGGTCTTACGAATTTATTGCGTAAAAATGCAATACATTTGCTTTTTTGGCAAACTTATGTAGATTGATAAAATTGAGATTACGTTAGAAAGGCAGAGATTTGCAAGGTATGTAAGAATAGTGTAATTGTAATGAGTAAGGTTAAGAAAGGAATACTTAAATGGTTAGGACAAGCAGAGCAAATAAACAAAGAAAAGAGTTCAAGGCGAAAATAAAATGACGCGAATGTGAATAGTAGAAGTAGTCGGAGACGCCCGAAGAAGTCATAGCACGATCAAGTCTTCTCCTTTCGTATAGTGGAGGGGTCAGAGGGGGACATGCGAGCCAGTCTAGGGCCTCAGGCGTTGCCCTGTGAACCTCATCAATCCTGCCGGGGAATGAATGGAGCGGGCATTCGTTGACCATATGTTCGGTGGTTTGCACCGCTCCGCATTCACACATCGTCGACTCTTCAAGGCCCCATCACATGGGAACCAGCATCTTATCTTATTGATGGCGGACCAGAGTTTGCGAGATAATGAGAACCCAGGCTGTCTCTCAGTGGGGTCTTGAACGAGATGGGCATTTTCACGTTGGCCGATTGTCACTCAAGCTTCCACCAATCTTCTGGGGTGAGATGTGATTGGAGGAGCCTTTCTCCTTCTGTCCAAAAGGGTTTTCGGGACTTGAAACAACATGCTGGGTGAGAGATGACCTCACCGTGCAAAGGTGTTGCGCTTTAGGAAGCGCCTTCTTGTATTTCTTCAGTGCTTCAATCTCTCGCCTGATATTTGGCGAGGTTATGTTTGCAAGTACGGGGAGCCAAGGGAGAGGAGTAGATTTTAACGTTCCGCTTATGGTTCTCATTGTGGCATTAAGCTGAACGTCGTCCACGGAAGTGTGGGTGCTTCTAGCTCATAATGGATCACAGTATTCAGCTGCTGAGAAAACCAGGGCAATGGATGCCTTTCTAAGCGTGTTGGCGTCGCATCCCCAGCTAGTTCCAGCTTGCTCACTGACTAAGTTTAGTCTTGTCCTGGTTCTTTGGCCCACTGTTTCCATGTGTTGCCGGTAGTTCAGAATCTTTTACAAAGTCACTCCAAAATAGCGGAGATGAGGGTCATAATAAATATTTTTTCCATCAAACTGAAGACAGAGTTTTGCGTTTGCCTGTGAACTACTGAGATGGAAAGCTGTCACAACAGGTTTCGACCCATTTTGCTATAGTCGCCAATTGAGGAAATATTCTTCCATAGACTTGAGGTCAGAATTAAGGATCTCTTCCGCTGAATTGAGTGTTTTGGTTTTTGCTCTGACGGCGATGTCATCTGCGTAAGCAAATTTTCTGCCTTCAGTGTGAGGAAGATCTCGTGTATATATATTAAAGAGCGATGGAGCTAGCACTGAGCCTTGAGCAAGGCCACTATTCAGGGGTATTTTTTTGCTTTTTAGCCCGCCTAGATCAGCACGATCTAAGCACGATCAAGTTAACTAAATACTTGAGTCGGGCCACGTCAAGGGTCGGAATAACCGAAGTTTATACATGAGACAAAGAATGAAAATGAATAAAAGTGCGCGAAGACAGGTCCTCCTCTCTACCTATCCCTGCGAAGAAACTGATAGATGATTAGTTAGTTAGCAAGTTTATGACAAAATTGATTTTGTGTATAATAAAACAGTAATTTTACAAGTTATAATACTTTGTCTTTATTTTATAATACTTTTAAAAGGTCAGTTAGACCTTCCGGGAGATGCGAAAAAAATAAATACTTTATATTGGTTAGAACCAAGGATATTAAAATATAAGAAGATATGCTACGATGTCAGCCCGACTGTCGCCGAAACTACTACCTAATAAGAATAGTGTGAATACAGAATTTAGTTGATTTTTCGAAGTTGTGCAGTGGTATACGGAATGGTTATGGTTAACAATATAGTTTGAATACGGAAAGAATTCGTTCATTTAATTGATTTTTTTAAAGTGTGCAATAGTATTGGTTAAAAATATCGGCGACACCAGGAAGCAAAAGCCCAACCAGTAAAACTGCTGACAGCCCATCTCTTTATATATCAATATCTTTGGTTGGAACTGATTGCTTAAATAAAATTCTATTGCGTCCATGCGCCTGAAACTTTAGCAATGAATACAAATCCGCATCGAGAGTCCGAGTTCTAATAACAAAAAAGTTCCAATATCACAAAATAAAATATAAATGCGATAAATTTACTTTTGTACGAATACCAAAATCCAAAACATAGAAAGCTGAACACTTCATTTTGGACATCAAAAATTTTTCAATTGTCCGCAGGTTCGCTATGCCTGATTTAAACAATTTCAACACCTTAAACACCAGTTAAATGAAAGGACACAGAATTAAATGAATTTTTTGAAGTAATTCAATTTACCTTAATTGTCAACGGCGGGATCTGCACATTCCCGGCAGCCACGGTTACTGCCTGCAAATTGCACCCGCTGCGAAGTGAACAATTTGATTTTATTACGTTCCCAACCGTGCATTTTTCAGCTGTTTTCAGGGCATTTCCAGCAAACTGTTGGCTATTGGACAAACAGGTCGCGCTTTAAGGAGATAAGCACAGCGCAGGAGGTGGTTAATAAAACAGAATATTATTTTCGTATTCTGGTCTGGAAGCTCTGACCATTATTTTCACGTTTTCGTACACCTAAATTAAATAACAAAAGGCAGTTTGCACTTTTGTTTGTCTGCCATACTGACCATAAAATGCACAATGGTCAGTAGAATACAATGAAATGCAATTGAATTAAATTCAACGTTGTTTAAATCGCAGATAGGTTAGAGGTATTCCAAGAGAAAAAAAAAACATTCCCAGGCTACGAATAACGTGAAAAATTATTATTTTTTATTGTAAATAAAATTTCTTTACGCACTCTTAGTTTCTCATTTCTTTACGCACGCTTAACTTAGGGAGTAAGCTGGTGATTGCGTGACGAGAACGTTACGAAAAGAGTGATCGGGCGAAGCGAACGTTTGATTTGGGGAGTAAGCTGGTGAATGCGTGACGAGAGCGTTACGAAAAGTGTGAACGGGCGAGGCGCACGAAGCATAAACAAGTTTTACTGCAGTCGTGTGGTCTAAAGCACACTCGTTTTTTTTTTACTTTAACTTCACACAAGAAGGCCTGAGGAAAATAATTTCTGGGCGTATGTCATCTTTGGGGATGCTGTGTGGAGGGTCTTGTTAGGAAAGGAAGTAGAGGATGTTCTGGGAAGGAAAAAGGTATGGAGGTGGATAGGAATCCGGGGTTCAGTGCGTCCAGAAGTGACTGACGTATGAATCCATCCCTCCAACCGTGGTGCAAGGCGATGTTCCGTGAGGTTCTGCTTGAGAAGTCAAAAAGTCTCCCTCAACCAGTCTCTCCCGATCCGGCCAGCCATGCAATTGATGGGCAGACGTATCCGCCGCAAAAATCCGGACAACCTTCAATCCATGACCCTGGGCACCCCTGCTAGGTCACCAAACGTAGCGAACCACTTGGGGTGACCTATGGCAGAGGTGTTGGTTGGCCAGTAAATTGTTCCCGGGGCGACGGTTCCCATACCCGCCTACCAAATCGAACCTCCCCAATACCCAGAAATTTCAAAAATGTACAAGAG
Organism: Glyphotaelius pellucidus; assembly: GCA_936435175.1. NCBI lineage: Eukaryota > Metazoa > Arthropoda > Insecta > Trichoptera > Limnephilidae > Glyphotaelius > Glyphotaelius pellucidus. The sequence goes on from OW386550.1 coordinate 4,329,360, forward strand.
TTAACAAAATACAGGTAACAAAAAACAAAAGTTGTACCAACATCCATTGAATCAACGTTAATATCAATAAAAAAATATTAAATTACAACAAAAATCTACAATGAAAAAGTTCGCATGTACCTTTGAAGTTGGCTATGTTCAAACTATTGTTAATACTTCCATTTAAATATTTTAATTTGGAAGGCGGTTATTGGTACCGCCGCCCCGAGAACTTTTTATTGGATAACCAACACCACTGCCATAGGTCACCACAAGTGGTTCACTAAGTTTGGTGATTTAGCAAGGGGGTCAGGGTTTATAGGGTCAGATTTGTCTAGGTCTTTTTAACTTGTTTAACGTCTTTTATTCATTTGTGGCATTGACAATTAAGCACATGCTTTCTTTAATATGTCTTTACACATCATTACTGAGCTAACCCAGATATAACTATTACATTTGACCCCTCCATGAAAGTTATGAATAATTTTTTTAAATCATCAGTATAGTAATCATCATCATCAGTATATTAAATACTTGAAGCAAAAACTTTGTACCCCTTTTTACGAAAATTGCGCGGATTGAGGAGTATGAAATTTCGCACACTTACAGTTTATATAGAAAAAGAGTGCAGAATGCTAATATTTTTTTAAATTATGCATAAAAAATAAATTAAATCAATAAAAAAAATACTACACATTAAATTAATCATGGTCGAATTTCGGCCATTGGGCGACCACTAGTATTATTAATTGCCACAACTGGATAAGTTTTTGTTTTTTTTGTGAATCAGCCCTGCAATATTTGGCTTGACCTTCATACATGTCGAATGTATGCTGAATAATGTACTCAACATTTCCTTTCCTTCATTTTTCCACTTTCCAGAAGGTGAAACCCTAGATTTACCCAATTGTGTGTACCTACGCATTGTAGTAAATAAAAACGTGTTCATTTTCGCAAACATCAATATTCGTGGTGGTAAATAATAAACAAGTTCTAATCTTGATAAAAAAGGTATTTTTAGTAAAAAAAGCATTTACTTTTAACAAAAAAAAGCGTCGCCTTTAAACAACGTGAAATATTTGAAAAACGTTGAAGAAAATTGAAATTATTTATGTGTGTAGGTGCCAATAACCGCTGCCCCAGAAACCATTTATTGGATTGATTGATTATCTTACAATATTTTCATAGACAAGACTTTCTCTAAAAATCGCCTTGCATCGCAGTGGGAGGGACAGATCCATCCGTCCGTCACTCCTAGACACAGCGATCACAAACTTTTTTCCTTCCCAGAACTTTCTTTTCTTCCTACCCTAAAAAGAGCCTCCACACAGCATCCCAAAATATGATTAATTAATGACTAATTGGGCACATCAAGGAAAGTCTTTTTGAATGAAATGAATTAAAAGAATTTTTGATTTCCCCCTTACAAACTATTTATCATCATTGGAGAAGAAGATAACACTGATACGAAAGAGAACAAGACAAAGAAAAATAGATAAAGATAATGGTCGCAACTGGGACTCGAACCCAGAACCTCTCGTTTAACCGGAACGCGCGCTTATACCAATTCAGCCATTGCCACCTTCCACCAAACCGTCTTAATTATCAATCTCATATTATAAAATTAAAAATATTATCATCGACTATTTTTTTCCATATTATGGGCAACTATCTTTTTTCATTGAAAACAATTGTTCTAAGAACTGGTTTGTATTCTAAATAGCGTCTCAGATTAATACATCCGATTTTATTTATATGGTACTATTGACTTTTTAATAAAAGTCTACACGAATTTTAAATTTTTTATAAGAAAAACTATCTTTTTATAGCTTTTGAAGGTTGTCCCATCAATGTAAGAAGAAGAAGATAACACTTATAATTAAAACAAAAATATGAAAGAGAACAGGACCCAGAAAAAAAGAAAGATAATGGCCGCAAAAAATAAAAAAAGTAGTCGTCCATGATACGGAAAAAAATTGTCGAAGGTAATATCGTTAATTCTAAAATTATCATAACATTTTTCTATTTTTCTGAGTCTTATTTTCTTTCATATTTTCGTTTACATTATTAGTGGTATCTTCTTCTTCAGTGATTAATATTACGCTTGCAAATAATGTATTACTTTTTATTTTGCTGGAAGCTGCAAATAATTTTTTTTTATCATTAGAGCTGGTTCACACTCAGCTATCAAATATAAAAGATCATAGCACGCCAAATAACGCTCTCCATACAATCCCTTCAGACCGTTCACACCTAAGCGTTTTTAAGCGCAAATCAATCATAGACAATATACATCTCAGACGTAACAGCTCCAGACGCGATATCCTAGAAGATAACTCTCCCCTTCTCCGACTAAAACAGGAGAGGGGGTCATTGTAATTACGGAGCTGCCTAGACCCGTGGATGACAGATGTCAAGTTGACAGATTTCAGTACAAAAAATATGCGTTCCGTTGCCGCTCCCTAATTCGACTGACCCCCTCTCCTACCACAGGAAGAAATATTTGATAGCCTCGTGTGAAAGGACTAAAGATAAGCGAATCAACAGATATCTGCTCGCAGATATATAGCTCAGTGTGAACTAAGCATTAAGCTTGCGGAATGAAATATTATAAGCATCGAGTTCTAAGAAATATAAATCTTACTTTTATAACTTGTTTTTTTTTTAACTTAGTTGTCTAGCTACTTAAAAAGATTCCATTTATTTTTTACGACCATTAGAACTCTAACAAAAAACCCTTCAAAGTGCTTTAAACTATCCCAGTTAATATTTTATTTATATTCATGTATTTACGTTGCCTAAAGCTAAGATACGGAATCATAAATCCAAAAAATACATTTATTTCTTAAACGCTTATAAAAGTGCCTTTCCAGCAACAAATTCATAATTTTATTTATAATTCCTGGCAATTTTCCCGCAGTGTTCGAATAAAGGAGATAAAGCAGTATCATTTTTTGTACGCCAAAGCTTTTTAAACAAAGTCTTTGCTAACTTTGAAATTTTGGGATAGTCACTAGCCATATCGGTATTGTTAAATTGAGGTGGCATTTTTTAAAGTGAAAACTTCTTTAGCGCTGTTATAATTTCAATCGTTCAAGTTCTATATCGAATTGAGTTCAATATATCTAAATGTTTAGTTTTGTCATTCACTAGGGCGTGTCATACCTGGTATTACCGGTATACGATGGACGCCCGAAGTTTAAAACGTGTCTCCACCATGAAAGATCTTGGAATCGTGTTTGATAGTAGGCTGACATTTCATACTCATATTCAGATGACTTGTAGCGCTTCATTGAGAATGCTGGGCTTTGTTCTGCGTACTGCAAGGAATTTTAGAGACACCCGGATTCTCATAATTTTATTCAATTCCTTAGTAAGGAGTAGACTTGAAAGTGGGTCGGTAATTTGGAGTCCACACCAAATAAAATATTCCCTCATGTTGGAGAGGGTTCAGAAGAAATTTCTAAGATTTCTGTACATGAGGGAGTACGGCTATTATCCGTGGCTCTATCCTACCGACTTTTTTTTGGGTATGCTCGGAATGAACCATCTACGGGTCAGAAGGGATGTACACATCGCTACGCATTTCTTCAGATTGATCCGCGGATGGTTTGAAAACTCAGCTATCATGGAGAGCATTCATTTCTATGTTCCCGATGGGTATCTTCGCCACCGACAGCATAGACTGTTCTATCTTCCGCCCTGCAGGACTAACTTGCCAATGGTCATGCCGGTCGGGAGAGCAATTTTACTGTTAAACAGAATTAATTCGGATATCGACATATTTAGCGTTAGTGAGGCTGCCTTTAAAAGGCAAGCTCTATTAATGCTTGTATAGTTTGTATCTACCACTGTTACAAATGTATTTTAAAAACGAATTAAATGTAAAATTTTGTAATGTTTTTGAAAGAATAAAATGAATTGAATTGAATTAAATTGAATATAGTTGCATATAAATAAATAAAATATTTTTGTTGGTCGACACTCTATATTCTCTCCGCTCATCCCTTCGGTGATACTTTATGCAGTTATATTTTTTGTAAGCGGGAAAACCGCATTTTCCTTAAATCGGCTCGTGCCGTAGGGGCAACTATCGGGGTTTTACTGTCATGAAATTAAAAAAAAAAAATTAAGATTTTTTGTTAGGATAAAGAAACACTACTAAAGTTGTGCTTTCTTATAATATACGGTCAAAGGAATTTATTGGAATTTTTGTTGTTTACCCACGTTTCCATTACACCGCCCTTTGCAGAGTTTTTATCTTCATTTCCGAGGGTAGACCGAAGATAAATCCGTAAATCCGATAGTTAGTATTAAGTTACACAACATTCTGCCAACAGACTTCTTCAAATGGCAAATGGCAAACGCTGGACACAAGAGATACAAAATATTTATAACTCAGTATACTGTTACGGCGTTTTGTGGCATTTGTTGAATTGCAATTTACTTTTTAACACAGAATTGAAATTAACATTTTGCAATGTTTATTTCACAATTTACATTGTTTAGACTTAACAATTTCTACGACACTGTACACTATGCACTTAATTGTTAGTTTGGCAAAGGAATTGTTAGTTTGGTACTTGTTAGAAGGTAATTGTTAGTTTGGCAAAGGAAAATTAGGGAGCATGGTGAAATTTTCTTTGATTGTTTTTGAAAGAATGCCATAATAAGGAGCTCCATTCTGATTATTTTTATTTTTTTATGAACAATAACCTTCTTACTAAAATAACTACATTACTTTAGATTAAATAGTTAAAATAATTATCAAAGTTTTAATTTTTCAAGATCCCCGAAAACCACCGTATCTAGTGTGAAAGTTATCACTCTCCAAAAGTTTTGTTTATTTTCAACAGGTGTTGTCATTTTGTATGGAAGAATCAATGGAGGTGTCAGAAGTCGAGGCGTTTTTTATTCAAGATTAACTGCTTTTAATATAGAAAATCATTAAGAAAAATGTCAACATCTCATCGATACTGTTATTGTATTGTACCAAATGCAATAATACATCTGTGACCGCAACTGATAAACAGTTCATTAGTGTTCCATGATCTGCATTACTAATATTATATATAGGCAACTGAAAAGATACAGCGCCGAATCAACTGTTCATAGAACAGCTGATTCGGCAATTCGATTAAAACAATGTAACATTGTTTGGACATCGTATTGTATTTTTTATAATTTATGTAGATTTTCACTATTAAAATCTTAAACCCTTCCATTTACAATACGTATAGAACGATAATTTTTCCGTTCAGTTTGTGCACGTTGATTCCAAAGATGTAAAATTTTAAACTTGGTACTATTTTTTTTCATTAGCTCCACACGGAAGGCCCTGAGGCTCTCAGGGCCTATGTCATCTTAGGGGATGCTGTATAGAGGGTTTTGTTTAAGGAAAGGAAGGAAATAGGTACGAGGGACGAGTAGGAATCTAGGGGTCAGCGTATCCAGTGCTTCCAACTGCGGTACAAGACGATGGGACGAGAGATTCTGCCTGGAGAGTTCAAAAGACCTCCCCAACCAGTCTCTCTCGATCCGGCCTATCACGCAACAGGTGAGCAGATGCATCGACCGCCTAAACCTAGAAAACCTCACCCCATAAACCCGAGCACCCCTGCTAAGTCACCAAGCGAATCACTTAGGGTAACCTATGGCAGAGGTTTTGATTATCCAATAAATGGTTCCCATACCTGCCTTTCAAATTTAGCTTTTGGAATTCTAAAACTTTTTGATATTAGTGGTATGATTTGGATGCTTTGTGAGGCAGTAGCGAGAGAGAAAGGTTAGGAAATATCTGGTTATTCAGATAATTCTAGTAGTATTCAAATTAATCTGGATATCGAACCCTGCTAAAGCGATTCCTTTCAACGTTTGGTGATCTTTCACCATGTCTATACTAATACTGAGCTATTCAACCGTTAAAAACGATATGTTTGTTGATCGATAAGAAAATACGTTTGAGTCAGAATATAGTCGACCAGCTTTGCGAAGCGTGTAGGCCTTTACACAGAGGACGAAGGCTGGGCAATAGGAATAAATCGAGAATTCTAGTTGAGAAAAAAGGAATCAAACCAATATGAGAAGTATGCCTTTGTGCTAGAAATATGTCTTTCAAACAGTCGATTGCTGCTTTGGTCGAGTGCCGCTGAGAAATTCTTCAAATCCCGGCTTTCAATATCTTCACAAATCATTTCTATCAAAGCAATAACTCGGAACAAACAAGGATAATATTGTTAACTGAACTGAACATTGAACAAGCGACATTACGCATTGCCAAGTTTTCTAAGGTTTCCAAGAACATTGTTTGAAGAATTTTGATGAGACCATTTAAAAAACGTTTTTGTGTGCGAACACACAAAGTCAAAAGGAATTATTTTAACCCCGTTACAAAATGTTTCTGTGGTCCCTTTAGGAATTTGAACTTCGGAACCTTCTGCGAACCGGGCGAATGTCATTGAGCTATTGAGACAACCTGACAATTAGTTGAAGGGGTCGGATTACCCTTTTCCAACCAAAATTTTATCATACGTCTTCCAAGGTTGCCATATCTGTACGTTTATTTTGCCTTGCATGTATTTTGATAAAATATTAACGGTAATGCGCGTTTTTATCCCGTGACAGAATGTCCTCCGATAAAATATTCTCCGACAAAATGTCCTCCTACAAAATATCCCCCGACAAAATATCTTCTACAAAATATCCCCCGACAAAATATCCTCCGACAAAATATCCCCCGACAAAATATCTTCTACAAAATATCCCCCGACAAAATATCCTCCGACAAAATATCCCCCGACAAAATATCCTCCGACAAAATATCCTCCTACAAAATATCCCCCGACAAAATATCCTCCTACAAAATATCCCCCGACAAAATATCCTCCGACAAAACATCCTCCGACAAAATATCCCCCGACAAAATATCCTCCGACAAAATATCTCCCGACAAAATATCCTCCGACAAAATATCCTCCGACAAAAAATCCTCCTACAAAATATCCCCCGACAAAATATCCTCCTACAAAATATCCCCCGACAAAATATCCTCCGACAAAACATCCTCCGACAAAATATCCCCCGACAAAATATCCTCCGACAAAATATCCCCCGACAATATATCCTCCGCAAAATATCCTCCGATAAAATATTTTCCGACAAAATATCCTACGGATAAAACATCCCCCAACATAAGATCTACTAAAACTTAACCTAACCTAATCTTATAAAAAAATGGACAAAAATAATACAAAAATCCTGTAAAGACCATAAATTGTTTTTCAAAAATAGTAAAATGGGACAACATTTTTTTTTACATGAGTTCCACACAGGAGGCCCTTACGAAAATAATTTTTCTCAGGGCCTATGTCATATTTGGGGATGCTGGGTGGAGGGTTTTTTCTTAGGGAAAGGAAGGGGAGGAGAGTTCAGTGAAGGAAAGGGTTTAAGGAGTGGGTTAGAATCTGGGGTTCAGTGTGTCCTGCTCATCCGCCTCTAAGACCTAGACAAACCTCACCCCATGAACCCGTGCACCCCCGCTAAATCCCATTTTTTTGTTAGGTTGGATTTTAGTAAATATTTTGTTGGGAGTTGTTTTGTCCGTAGGATATTTTGTCGAAGGATATTTTTTCGGGGATATTTCGTCACGGGATAAAAAGTCGCGGAACCATATTCAATTTCAGTTTCAGTGCCGGCAACCCGAGCGTTTATTTTATTTTCACCTGTGTAAATAGTTTTCTTTTACCCACCTCACTAGACGAGTCTAGATTAGCGATGAAACGGATAGTTACCGGATACCGGATATCCGGCCAACCTTAAATTCGTATATCCGGCTGAACATAGCCGATTGGCGACTCGTTACACGAGCAAACCGCACGAACGATCGGGTGTACTCGGGTGAGTTTGGGCCCTTTCGTTTATGAGAGAAGCTAGTTTTTCATTATCTTATTAAATTGATTGCAAACACGATCATTTGAGGTTACGAAAAAGCGTGTTGTTGTAGTTTGAGGTGATTTTATTAGTTTATTTCTTTCTATAAATTCAAAGAGATTCAGATACCGAAAAAAAATGTTATAATTTTTTATTTTAACGTTTATGAGTAAAACCTCAAATTGTAATATTTAATTAAATGAAGACACTATGAGCGAAACTCAATCGAAATTCTGGAAACAGAAAAATCAGAAAAAGATATTTGCACCTCTGGGACGATAAAGATGGCAGCCAATAAAAATATGCGTTAAGAAAAATGCAGATAATATGGGCGGTTATTAGTCGAAATATGGTATAGTTAAAAGTGACCGAATTTGATATCGACACCTTAGCTCAGTAAGAGTAATAAAAAAAAGAAATTTGCACCTCTGGGACGATAAAGATGGCAGCCAATAAAAATATACGTTAAGAAAAATGCAGATAATATGGGTGGTTCTTAGTCGAAGTATGGTACAGTTAAAAGTGACCGAATTTGATATCGACAACTTAGCTCGGATAAGAGCACCCACCCGGAAAGTAGGGAGGTCCCAGAGGTGCAAATATCTTTTTCTGATTTTTTTGTTTCCAGATTTTCGATTGAGTTTCGCTCATAGTGTCTTCATTTAATTAAAGAAAAAAAATGTCTTCGATAAAAAAAAGATCGCCTTTATGGAAATATTTTGATATAAAAAGGGACCATTAAAAATTTGCAATATTTTCGTTGTATGTTAAAATTTCTTGTGGTGTGAAGGAAAAAAGGCAGTTATGAACCAAACAAAAATAGCTTACCTCTTTTCTTCTGTATTTAATTACTTGGTGGAATTTATCGCTGAACGAACGATTTATCCATTGAATTTTATGGTTAGGAAAATAGGTGTAACTAGTGTTAAGTTCAATACACGAAGAGAATTCGATTTTGGCCTTCGCGAAAAAATGACATCTCTTCTTAATAAAACATCCATTTGACGATGTTTTATCGATTTGCCTCGATAAAATATCATGACGTTACAAAGAAAAAAACATTATATTAACGTTATATACGTTCAAAATTAGATTTTATAATAATTTATTCCTACAGTTAACTTACACGTCAAAAATCAAAATATTGCATTTTATTCTAATACTCTGTGATTTAACATTATTCGGTATCCAGCCGGATACTCGTTTATTATCCGGTATCTGGTCGGATTTTAAATTTAGGCCGGATAGGCTGGATACCGGATATTTACTGAATATCCGTTTCATCTGTAGTCTAGATATTAACGACCATTCGTTTAATTTTCTTGATTAGATCTAAAAAAATATAAATTTACCGACTAAAGCCCTTAAAAGAGACATTATATTTGAATTTCAAATCTTTTTTCTGTTCAAAAATTTTCCCGCAAAAAAACGAGCACAGTAAAAAAGACTGTCATTCACTTGAATAAGTCAGATATGCTAATATTTGAACTGCGCTTTTCCTGGATTTGGATTCAGGAAACTTGGTTACATAATGATTTAACAAACGAATGGAGAATTTTATTAGAAGTTTAATTTAATAATTTCCATTGAATGAACCCAATTCTTCGAAATTCAATAAAATTAATGCAGCCCATATATGAAAAGTTTTAGGTTGAAATGTAACGGGAATTCAGAATGTCAGGTATCGGAAGTAGAAAAACTCTTAAATGGAAAGTTCTGACGTTATGAAATTTACACAGAATATTTCAGTTTATTAACTATTTTTAGCTTCCAAGGTCATCTTCATTTTAAGCATTTGCGATTTGAAATTTCCGTCAGAAAGAAAGGCAAGACATAGAAAAAAGAAAAGAGAATTAAAACTAAAAAAATATTTTTGCAGCACAACAGGACGTCCTGTATAGTAACAACAACCGAAGAAATGATGTTTTGGAGGACACACTTGTATGATAAATGGACTTCCTACCTTTAATCTTGTCAGAAAACACTTGAGATCGCTTTGTTAGGTGCGCAGAGATCGTAGAGGCAATTTCGTTCACCGTGAAATTTTTCTCATTTGTGTTTGGGCCAAATTATCTGCGATGGCCATAAAAAGCCAATTTCTAAAAAGACCTTACTAACTAACCATACCGCCGTTTCTTGCGGGGGAGGCAGAGAGGACGGGCCGCTAAATAACTCGGTCTTAACACACACTCTTTGCCTCGTTCACATTCATAAATCGTCTCATACACGGTCTTCTATTATTCTGACTCTTGATATGGCCCGATTTAAGTATTTAATTCACTTGATCGTAATGTGCCTTGCTCGGGTCATTCTTATTTACGTCGTAAATTCTTATTACACTTCTTTCTTCGTTCATTCATTTATTTATTTAACCCCATAAAAGGGCGTTTACATAACAAAGATAAATAAGATCATGGCTGGGTGCATACGTCCGATTTCTCCATCCGATTGTCTGATCCGATTGTCTGATCAGACAACCTGAAGGCCTTCGCGCCACACATTTCTTATGAAAGCCCGCACACATCCGATTCGAAAACCTGACCGGCCATAAAAATAGGCCACGCCCTTCCACGCCGGCCGTCCAATCCGACCGTCCGAAGGGCGTGGCCCCGGTCGTATTACCCATCCGATCTTCGAATCGGATGTGTGCGGTGTTAATCCGATCCGATTATCTGATCAAACAATCGGAAAGCCAAATCGAATGTATGCGCCCAGCCTGAAAGTAACAGTAGCACAAAGGAGGGTATCAATAGTATTACAGTAGTGGACAAAATAAGAATGAATGAGACAAAAATAATATGTAAGAGATACAGACTTTTTTTAAAACTCAACATTTGGTTTTTTACAAAAAATATATTGAAAAGAAATATTAAAAATAATATATGTGTACTTGTGTAATCGTTATAATAACAGAGAATATTCTATAGTAACATAATGAAAATATTTAATTTTTACTTAATGAGTAAAACCTCGAATTGTAATATTTTAATAAAATGAAGACAATATAAGCGAAAATTACTCGAAAATCTGATAACAGAAAAATCAGATAAAGATATTACCCAGGAGATCCTGGGTTCGAGTCCCAGAGGTGTAAATATCTTTATCTGATTTTTGTTTTGTTTTTGGGGTGTTATGCCGTGTTTCGCTACCTCCTTTTTTAGCCAACGTTTCGGACAGCGTTACAGTGTCCATCATCAGGGCAGATGAGTAAATGATATTGGTGAGAGTGTTTACTTATGTGTGTCGAAGCGATACCGTGCTGCCAGCTCCATTTCTCTACGAGCTGGTGTTAGAAAAAATTCAGCATGGTTTATTGCGTTTAGCTTTGGTGTAGCCGTCAATTACTGGATACCAAGAACTATTGAGCTTAGCTCCGTCGTCTCTGTTAATATTGATGGGGTTTTTATGGATTTCAATTGCCTCCTGATCTTTATCTGATTTTTCTGTTTTCAGATTTTCGAGTAAGTTTCGCTTATATTGTCTTCATTTAATTAAAATATTAGAATGAAAATATGTAAAGAAAGGTAACATGATAGCAAGTATAATCGCGAAAAATAGTCAAAATCAATATGTAATCTATTCATAAATTAGCATTTTTATTTGCAAATCTTTGAGTTCTAGGTATTGGCTTGCAAATAAAGTAATTTTGGATTGAAATTATTGTTAAATTCAAAACTATATTTACTTGAATGGTTCTGAAAGTTAACTCTCTCAATTCAATTCAGGGCTGTCAGTTTAATAATAATTTCTTATGTGTGTGCAGACAATAAATCACAAACGTTAGATACGCGCCATCTATGTTGGTTGTATTATATTGAAGTCACCTATGTGACATTGAGATTCAGTGTATTCATGCATTTTTCTTACCTCTGTGAAGCAGGCAATTACTTCCGACGTGAGTGTAGTGAAAGCCAAGAGATGTCAGTCCTAGTCAAATCATATTAAAATAATTCACATAACTGAATTTATTTATTTATTTATTGTATCTTTACATTGCAGGTAAAAATGTTTACAAAACAATTTGCAACCTCACTAGGACAAGCCTGTGTTGAGGTTAACAGTTCTACAATTAACAAAATAACACAAAATTATACAGATATTGAAAGAACAATATTGTTGCATTTCTTACAGGTTGAGATTATTACTAAACTGCTGGCGCTAGGTAGTACATTCATGTAAACATGTAGACTTTTGTAGGGTGACCATTTTTTTGAGGACTGATTTAAAGTAAAAAATAAAAGTTTTTTTTTTGTTTTAACGATGAAGTTGTAAATAATAAATATATGTATATAATATAATATGCTTTAAATTTGGCTGAAGAATGCTAATACTAATTTGGCTTATTATTACTATAAACATAATCATTTAGCTAATAATTTAGAAAGGACAAAGTTGAAAAAATCAATTGGCAATCCTCGGCTAACATAAATAATTTGACAATCTTTTTAAAAGTGCTCAAGGAATTAGATGACTTGATATTTTCTGGAAGGCTGTTAAAAATGAGCGGAGCCTGATAAAAATAATTTCTTTGGCCAAAAGAAGTTTTAGTTTGAATTGCAACAAAGTTCAGACCAGAGCCAATTCTAGTAGTACGAATTTGCTGTGTTCTTTCTGCCATATTAATATTATTAAAAAATCTACAAAGCGTTTGTGTAATATATAACTGTTTTACATTCATGACATTGCATTCCTTGTAAAGTAAATGAGAATTATTGTCGTATCTAAGATTTGATTTTGACACGTATTATTAATTTGCAAATTTATATTCATTGTTTGAACTTCCTTCCTGTGATACACATGTTGACATTGTGCACTTACCGCCTTGGCAAAGAATCATTAGTTTGAATGAAAACTAGTGTCGTTTTGTGCTGGACATAGTGCATGAGCTGCATTCTCTGAGTATTGTTTTGTTTTCACTTAGGATTTTGGAATTGCTGTGTAAGCTGTTTTGTGTCACATAGGGAAGAATTCAACCTTCCTTAATTTACATAGGGTAATATTTCCCTTGTGTCTGGGGCTATTTACACGCCCCGACAAACGTATATAAAACCTAATCCAACCAAACCTAACCCAAACTTAACCTAACATAACCTTACTTAACAAGATTATATAGTTAATGAGCCTGCTATTTTTTTACTAACTACAACATGACGATGATGTCCAAATGACTTTATTGATGTTTTTTTCTTGCGAACGCAATATTAAATTTGCCAAGCATTTAATTGGGATTTTTTCTTATCATGCAAACAGTGAATCGCATACAAAGGTCTGAATATAAATAATATATATATTAATGCACAGTTTTTGAAAAACTCACTTTTTTCGTAATTTAGGCAAAAGACGACCTTGCCGCCCCTTAAGTTTTACCCGTTTCGAGGTTCAGTTTCGCTTGAAAAACAGGGCTTTTTTTTTCAGTCAGGGCCTCCCACGCCAAAATGACCTCTCCGCTCTTCGAGTTTGACCGACCGCAGAGACCACTATCGCAAGACAGGAAACTCACACGAAATTCTTATTTTAGAAACGCCAAAAGTCAACGGAAAAAACTGATACAAAATCAGCGGCGATAACTGGAACCTCCGGCTGAATCTCTCATCGACGAAGAAATCGGCCAGGTTATATTTCCCGCCGACAGGTTCGCATTTGCAAAAAAGATAAGAAATCTTAATCACTATTTCCTTTACGCGAAACGAATTTGCTAGAAATTTATTCTTTTATTTTAATGGCGATGCTGCTAAAAAATGACATTTTATAGGTACGACACGCGGTACGAGATATCGTCGAAAAAGCGCGTTCTGGTGGAGATGTTTTTTAATAAATAGGAGGAATAGAAATTAAGGAAGCTTTTAAAATCGACAAATATGTCGGTCACCATTCAAAATGTTACACGATAGCGCGCGGAAAAATGATATTTTCTGACGTTTCGCAAAACTCGCATTTTTCACGAGGGTGCATTATATAGCTGGCCAGTAGAACACCTAATTTTCTTACAAATAAATTCAGGTTGGGTAAATTTTCTCACACCTGGTAACACTGGATTCTGAAATTTTACAAATGGCGGAAGGCAACACTCTCCGCCAACTAAAGATTTCAATCCAGAGACATCTAGCGGTGCGGAATATAAGTACGGATCGTTCACGCAATACAAAATCAAATGTCTGTCGAACACGCCTGTAGTTCTATTTCAATCCGTTCAAATCGGCAGGTTCGTCTGTATCGAAAGAAATTTGCTCAATTCACGAAAAAAGATCTCCGTATCGAGTGTTGCTAGACGCTCGGTTTTGGAATGCCTATTTTGAGTAGGTAGGTACCTGCACATAACAACACGGAATCATCAAATAAGAATTGCATATGTTTTTTTTTTTGGAAATTTGTAATGAAATTATTTGAAGTTGAAAGGATAATTTCTTTTGTAATAATTTTTTGGGCTGTTATGCCGTGTTGCGCTACCTTCGTCTTTAGCCTAGATATTTAAGGGATTTATTTTTTTTAAATATTAAAGTTACGTAACGCTTTTTTTGTATTTTGCTTCTTTATGATAATTATTCAACGTTAGAGGCGGGCATTGGCACTGCCGCTCAGGGAGCCATTCGTTGGATGAGCAACACCTCATAAAAATAGGTACACAATAATTTTGATAATTATATTTTTATAGGACCGTTTTTGTAAAAAATGACAAAAAGGGTGACGTACAATATTGAAAATCTACCAGGAGCTCATAATACGCAGGAGTAAAATATTACAGAGGGTACATTTATTTACTGGGCTACTCAGACCTCACTTTGGAAAAGTTTCACTTCTACCGCGTGTAAACTGCACTCGAATTTTTTTTGACAACGTACTCGGACACTATATATTCTGAACATTTCTAATAAAATGAGTAAATTTAAATAAAGATGGTCCATTTTTTTTTTGCGAAATGGTGTAGGTACCTTTTGAATACTGTACGGGAACTAATCGTTCGTACATTTTACGTTAAATTTCAATGTGAAAACCGCACAAGAGTCCCAATTACTGACGTCCGGAGTCAGTGCGACTACGGCGTCCCCAGTTGGGTTTAGTTTTAGTTTCTGAAAAATTCTGAATAATAAATTTTTATAGCGCCGTTTTCTGAAAAACTACGGTAAGCTGCACTCGAATTTTTTTTTGACAACGTCCTACTCGGATACTATTTATTCTGAACATTTTTAATGAAATGAGTAAATTTAAATAAAGATGGTCCAATTTTTTTTTGCCAAATGTTGTAGGTACCTTTTGAATACTGTACGGGTTCATACATTTTAAATTAAATTTCAATGTGAATACCGCACAAGAGTCTCAACTACTGCCGTCTGGAGTCAGTGAGACTACGGCATCCCCAGTTGGGTTTAGTTTAAGTCTCTAAAATTTCTGAATAATACATTTTTATAGCGCCGTTTTTTGAAAAATTACTTTCAGTTATAAGTTCAAAAATTTCCGAGATCCAACAATTTTTTTTTTTTTCCAAAATTAAAAAATTTCCAGAATCCAATAATTTTTTTTTCCAAAATTAAAAAATTTGCAGAAACCAAAAAATTTTTTTTTCACAATTAAAAAATTTCAAGAAACCGAAAATCCGAAATTTTTTTTTTCCAAATTTAAAAAAATTCCAGAAACCAAAAATTTTTTTTTCAAAATTCAAAAATTTCCAGAAACCAAAAAAGTTTTTTTTCAAAATTAAAAAATTTCCAGAATCCAAATTTTTTTTTTCCAAAATTAAAAAATTTTCAGAATCCAAAAATTTTTTTTTTCAAAAACAAAAAATTTCCAGAAAACGAAATTTTTTTTTCCAAAATTAAAAAATTTCCAAAACTCAAAAAATTTTTTTTTGAAAATTCAAAGATTTACAAAATCCAAAAATTTTTTTTTTAAAATTCAAAAATTTCGAAAATCCAAAAAAAATTTTTTTTTTAAATTACACCCTACAGTACCCGAGATGGATATCAAATTACGCGTCTCGACCTACACAATCCAAAGGGCTGACTGAAAAAATTGAACGATTACATCCGAGGACCCTTTTAGGCTCTATTGGTTTTTCTAATTTAAATTAAATGAAAAACTGAACGCCCTGGTCGTTGCGGCTGGATTGGTTCAGTACTGAATTGAGCGGTAAGCTCCTGGGACGTTTTAAAGTGTCGGCGACCAAAGAGGCACAGTGGTAGGAGTCTTTGCAACAGTAAATTATACGTTACGGGTAACAAATTACAAACATCGTTTTTTTCTTCATCTATTTTATTAAACACACACTCCTCGCTTCATCCGCGTTCACACGTCAAATCGCGTAGTGTTTAACCCCTTGGTTGCCTCTGCAACAGGCAAAGCTAGTATATATTAATGCACAGTTTTCGAAAACTCACTTTTTTTTCGTCATTTAGGCAAAAGACGACCTTGCCGCCCCTTAAGTTTTACCCGTTTCGAGGTTCAGTTTCGCTCGAAACACAGGGCTTTTTTTTTCAGTGCAGGCCTCCCACGCCAAAATGACCTCTCCGCTCTTCGAGTTTGACCGACCTCAGAGACCACTATCGCAAGACAGGAAACTCACACGAAATTCTTATTTTAGAAACGCCAAAAGTCAACGGAAAAAACTGATACAAAATCAGCGGCGATAACTGGAACCTCCGTCTGAATCTCTCATCGACGAAGAAATCGGCCTGGTTATATTTCCCGCCGACAGGTTCGCATTTGCAAAAAAGATAAGAAATCTTAATCACTATTTCCTTTACGCGAAACGAATTTGCTAGAAATTTATTCTTTTATTTTAATGGCGATGCTGCTAAAAAATGACATTTTATAGGTACGACACGCGGTACGAGATATCGTCGAAAAAGCGCGTTCTGGTGGAGATGTTTTTTAATAAATAGGAGGAATAGAAATTAAGGAAGCTTTTAAAATCGACAAATATGTCGGTCACCATTCAAAATGTTACACGATAGCGCGCGGAAAAATGATATTTTCTGACGTTTCGCAAAACTCGCATTTTTCTCGAGGGTGCATAATTTATCTGGCCAGTAGAACACCTAATTTTCTTACAAATAAATTCAGGTTGGGTAAATTTTCTCACACCTGAGAACACTGGATTCTGAAATTTTACAAATGGCGGATAGCCGAGCTCTCCGCCAACTAAACTTTTCAATCGGGCCAGGACAGCGTTGTTTGTATGGAAAACGTTAAAAACCACTCGATTTTCAGGCCGTGCTCGAGGTGGTGACTACATTATTTCGTTTCGGTCTTGCCAGCGATGAAAATATAATTGCAGACTATTGTACGTCTGCGAATGACGAACTAAGTAGGTACCTGATAAATGGGCTCCGATGCATTAGGATTCGTATTATTTATAAATATAAATACTTTGCGAACTATTTTTCATTGAAGTGATTATTTGATAAAAAAATTCTGAATATACATTTTAATGGCGTGTTTTTTTTTACGTATGTGCAGGTGTACCAACTGAGAATCTGAGTAGGTAGGTACCTGCACATAACAACTCGGCATCATAATATGGGAAATATATATTTTTTTTTTTTGGAAATTTGTAATGAAATTATTTGAAGTTGAAAGGATAATTTCTTTTGTAATAATTTTTTGAGCTGTTATGCCGTGTTGCGCTACCTTCGTCTTTAGCCTAGATATTTAAGGGATTTATTTTTTTTAAATATTATAGTTACATAACGCTTTTTTTTGTATATTGCTTCTTTAAGATAATTATTCAACGTTAGAGGCGGGCATTGGCACTGCCGCCCCGGGAACCATTCGTCGGATGAGCATTCTGAACATTTCTAATAAAATGAGTAAATTTAAATTAAGATGGTCCAATTTTTTTTTTGCGAAATGGTGTAGGTACCTTTTGAATACTGTACGGGAACTAATCGTTCGTACATTTTACATTAAATTTCAATGTGAAAACCGCACAGGAGTCCCAATTACTGCCGTCCGGAGTCAGTGCGACTACGGCGTCCCCAGTTGGGTTTGGTTTTAGTTTCTGAAAAATTCTGAATAATACATTTTTATAGCGCCGTTTTTTGAAAAACTACAGTAAGCTGCACTCGAATTTTTTTTTGACAACGTCCTTCTCGGATACTATTTATTCTGAACATTTCTAATAAAATGAGTAAATTTAAATAAAGATGGTCCAATTTTTTTTGCCAAATGGTGTAGGTACCTTTTGAATACTGTACGGGTTCATACATTTTGAATTAAATTTCAATGTGAATACCGCACAAGAGTCCCAACTACTGCCGTCTGGAGTCAGTGAGACTACGGCATCCCCAGTTGGGTTTAGTTTAAGTCTCTAAAATTTCTGAATAATACATTTTTATAGCGCCGTTTTTAGAAAAATTACTTTCAGTTATAAGTTCGAAAATTTCCGAGATCCAACAATTTTTTTTTCCAAAATTAAAAAATTTCCAGAAACCAAAAAATTTTTTTTTCATAATTAAAAAATTTCCAGAAACCGAAAATTTTTTTTTTCAAAATTCAAAAATTTCCGGAAACCAAAAAATTTTTTTTTCAAAATTAAAAAATTTCCAGAATCCGAAATTTTTTTTTTCCAAATTTAAAAAATTTCCAGAAACCAAAATTTTTTTTTTTCAAAATTCAAAAATTTCCAGAAACCAAAAAAGTTTTTTTTCAAAATTAAAAAATTTCCAGAATCCAAAATTTTTTTTTCCAAAATTAAAAAATTTTCAGAATCCAAAAAATTTTTTCCAAAATCAAAAA
Organism: Glyphotaelius pellucidus; assembly: GCA_936435175.1. Lineage (NCBI taxonomy): Eukaryota > Metazoa > Arthropoda > Insecta > Trichoptera > Limnephilidae > Glyphotaelius > Glyphotaelius pellucidus. The sequence goes on from OW386550.1 coordinate 4,347,999, forward strand.
ATTTCCAGAAAACAAAATTTTTTTTTCCAAAATTAAAAAATTTCCAGAACTCAAAAAATTTTTTTTTGAAAATTCAAAAATTTACAAAATCCAAAAATTTTTTTTTTGAAAATTTCAAAAGTCCAAAAATTTTTCTTCAAAATCCAAAAATTTTATTTTTTCGAAATTCAAATATTTCGAAAATCCAAAATTTTTTTTTTTTAAATTACACCCTACAGTACCCGAGATGGATATCAAATTACGCGTCTCGACCTAGACAATCCGAAGGGCTGACTGAAATAATTGAACGATAAAATCCGAGGACCCTTTTAGGCTCTATTGGTTTTTCTAATTTAAATTAAATTGAATGAAAAACTGAACGCCCTGAGTCGTTGCGGCTGGCTTGGTTCAGTACTGAATTGAGCGGTAAGCTCCTGGGACGTTTTAAAAGTGTCGGTGACCAAAGTGGCACAGTGGTAGGAGTCTTTGCAACAGTAAATTATACGTTACGGGTAACAAATTACAAACATCGTTTTTTTCTTCATCTATTTTATTAAACACACACTCCTTGCTTCATCCGCGTTCACACGTCAAATCGCGTAGTGTTTAACCCCTTGGTTGCCTCTGCAACAGGCAAAGCTAGTGTCATATTATTTCACAAATTACTATAATAACTTGGGTGTGAAAATCGTGTTTCGTATTACATTCTAAAATTCTAAAATATGCTGGTATCTTGACTGAAAATCGCTACAAAAATATTTTTACTAACAATAATTTTACTCCGAAGGAGCGTGCGGTAATAACAAAATACGACATACTTCTACGTGTAGTCGATTTGGCAAAAAACCAAAGGAAGGAACCTTCGTTATATAATATAACTTTGCATATAATATAACTTTTTTATGCGAATACAACACAAGAAACCCAACTTCTTCCAACCGTCTGGGGCCGTGAGACTATGGCATCCCCAATTTTGGTATGTTGTGAGGCTGAACGTAGCGGGGAAGGGAAGGAGATGTGAAAAATGTACCTGGCTGTTCAGATCTAGTCACCACACACGGCTAAAGCCATTTCAATTAATAAGTGTAATAACTGTATACACTCTACACCAGAATAAATGTATGAAATTTTTTAAAAATATAACTTTTTTAGTCGCCGGATCAATTCTCGGGTCGCCGTTATTAGATAACTAACACCTGTTCCATAGGTCACCCTAGGTTTATCGCTGCGTTTGGTGACTTAGCAGAGATGTTCAGATTCCGGATCTTGGTGGTGGATGCATTTGTACCTATTGCCTAGCGAGATGGATCTGGTCGAGGAGAGAGATTGAGATAGGCCTTTTTATCTGTCCAGCCGGACTCTCTCGACCCATCGCCTTGTACCGCAGTTTGAGGAATTTATTCATTTGTCTGTCATTCCTTGATACATAAACCTTCGTGATTCCTACCTATCCCTTGTACCTTTTTCATTTTTAAAATTTCCTCTCCTTCCTGTCCTTAAAAAGACCCACCACTTTCAGCATTCCCTTAGATGACATACGAAAGTATTTCCCTCAGGGCCTCCTGTGTTCAGCTAGTGTACATAAAATCAAACCTTATCTTTAATGATTATTTAAAAAAAATGGGAATAGGGAAAAATAATCGGGAAAAGGTTCTACTCTACGAATCTGGAGGTGGCGGGTTCAAATCTCGGCGGGCGGAAGTAATTTTTTTTTAATTGATTCGTACTAATTCACATTAAATGTGTTCGTCAGAGTTTATTTGCAGCTCGTACCCGAGTGTATCAGTAACATTCTGGTAAGAGACCACCATTAATGACTAGATCTGAATACAAAGTTATTTTCCCACCTTCCTCTTCCCATCCCCTCACCACTACCTTCAGCCCAATAACTTACCCCAATTGGGAATGCCATAGTCTCACTGGTTTCAGACGGTCGGGCGCACTATTGTGTGGTACTCACATAAAATAATTTTAAAAAATCTGAAAATCTTCGAAATTTCATTATTTTACCTTTGCTTCACTCAAGAAACCCGGAATGAAAAAAACATATGTTATCTTTGGGGATGCTGTGTGGAGGATCTTTTTATGAAAAGGAAAGAGAAGAAATTCTGGTGGGTAGGAATCTGGGGGGTATTAATATGTTCAGGAGTGAGGGACGTATAAATCCTTCTCACCCTCTAAAGCGCAAGACGGTGGGACGAAAAAGTCCGGCTGGAAAGGTCAAATGGTCTCCCTCAATCAGTCTCTCCCCATCCGGCCCACCTTTCAGTTCAGCAGACCTCGTTACCATACATTTTCGGTATATCGTTTTATTTTTGATTGTTCGTTTTTGATTCAAGATATTGGATAGTAAAGCCTCATTATTTTGACTGGCCCCAGGGATACCTAGATACACCCTAATGAAACCATTTATCACCTCCCTTGGAGCAAACGTTATTTTTGGGAGAAAAAAATCCCATTATCACGAAATATCATTATGTGGTGCTCTCGCGTGAACATACGAACATGATAGCAGTGTGATTTTATTTGATGGGGTTAATCACAATTTTTCTGAAAGGAAATGTAGGAAAAATTTTTTATATTGTGAAACTGATATTATTCTAGTATTTGATGCCCGTAGGGCTTTTGCAAACATAATACAAGTCGAAATTTTGCATAGTAAAGAAATATAAAATACTAATTTTTACCCGCGGTTTTGTCTCGCATGGCATTGGGAGGAAATATCACTGATTCAATCATTCACACACTCACTCACTCACTCCCTCACTCACTCATTCGTTCTTTCCCAAAGTTTCACCGCAAACGGATGAATGGTTAGCAATGCATAATTTCATGATGCCAGAACTCACTACTGCATATAGAAACCATCGCGGGCATGCGCAAATCAAATCCCCAAAGTTTCATCGCAATCGTATGAAAGGTTTAGCAACGCATAGGCATCTCACATACAAACCCAGAAACAAACACATTTAGATTTTTATATAAATAGATAGATGTTAACATAACCTACATTATAATAAATATCAGTTTTTTAAGTTAGAACCACACAAGGGGCCCGAGGAAAAAAAATCCTAGGTGCCTGTGTCATCTTTGGGGATGCTGTGTGGAATGTCTAGGGAATTTAAAGAGAGGAAGTTCTGGGAAGGAAAAGCTATGAGCGGTGGCTAGGTATTTATTTATTTATTTCAACGCCATAAAAAGGCTTTTACATTCAAGTGTTACATGATACAGTGGTACACAGGGGCGTAGCATTTTAATAATAACGAAAATATAATAGTTATTCAATATTTAAATAATATACACACTAGGTTTACGTAAGAACTGATATAAAACAATATGATGTTTGTGTGATAAAGGCTAGTAAATAGGTATGTGATACAATTATGTGTTACAACCAAAAAAAATAATAATGTGAAAACTTGAGGCAGAGAATAGAACATGTTAAAATAACAAAACATTATATTTACACCGAATAAAAATATGCAAATAAAGTTGACTTGTTAGCAAGTAGAATCGAAAAATCGAGCAAAGTCGAGTAAGTATACCTATTCATACATTCACATTTGTTTGCAAATCTAGGAATCGGTTATAAATAGAGCAATTTAGTATAGAGTTTATTGTTACCTTAAAAGTTAACATTGCGCTATATTGTTTATGTTAACAGGTTAGAAAGAGTTCAGGAGCGATTTCTCAAATTCCTCAATTTTAAATCATTCAACATATACAACTCTTACGACGAAATCGAGAAACATTTTCGAATCACAAAACTATTCAACAGGAGGCTTGTCACTGATCAGATGCTCCTGTACAAAATTATTAACTCAAAAGTTGACTGCCCGGATTTGCTAAACAAAATAAATTTCCACACGTCCATTCGATATAGTAGACAAAATACCCTTTTCTATATTGATAGATGCAATACCAATTCCAATCAAAATGAATTTATACAAAGGACATGTAACTACCATAACAACAAATTTGCAAATATAGACACACATGCTGACGTATTTACTGCTAGTTACTGTCGCTACAGAACTTCACTGTATAACATTTTAGGTGCGAATAACACATGAATTAATTGTATCTAATATTTTTATATTACTTGGCAACTTTCCCTTATCCCTCTCCTCTCCTTACCCTTCCCAACCCAAATCCCTATTTTGCAGTCTATTTCAGTTATAATCACACTTATTTTAATGTTGTGTAATAGTTTACCATTTGTTGAATTCACATTTGTACTCTTATTATTTTTTTAAATATTCTAGTTTATATTCAGTTAGTCTTGTTTCTAAATACCTATCTGTGAACATTAATAATTGGTCTGTTTTTTTATCATCCTCTTATGTTTATTGTATTACTAAGACTGTTAATGTTCCTTAAATAAATAAATAAATAAATTGCTTGAAATTACTGGACACGCATAGTTAGCAAATTAGCTCTGTTATTTGAGGGTATCTGTGTCCAGGAGTGACGGACATAAGAATCCATCCCTCCCACTGGTGCAAGGCAATGGGTCGAGAGAGTCCGGTTGGAGAGGTCTAGGTTTGGTCTTCCTAAACCAATCTCTTCCAATCCACGCAGTGGAACACCTCGGTCACCAATATATAGACAAACTTCACCCCCATTAACCCGGCACCCCTGCTAAGTCACCAAACGTAGCAAACCACTTGGGGTGACCTATATACCTATGGCAGAAGTGTTTTTTATTCAATATATGGCTCCCGCGGCGGCGGTACCCATACCCACTTCCCAAATTAGACAGGACAATTAATACTTTTTATGCTAATTTCTAGTTACATTATCGTAGAAATGAGTTCAAAATTGAAATAATTTTATTATTTCATTTTTTCACTACCGTTATGAAGACTTTCACATAGACATTTTCTTATTTTGTATTTGCATTATATTTATAAAAACAAACCAAAAAGTAAGTTTTTTTAAATTTTTTATCAGCCTTACCAGCGTTATTTTGCACATCCAGACTTAAAATCTAAAATTAGATATTTGTAATATATGAAAAATGAAAATTAGAATGAAAAAAAAATGTAATAGGTGGCACGCGAGCTGTTTGAAAACTGAATGTACTGAGACTGAATATTTGGAACGCGGGAGGGGGTTGACGGGAGAGAGGAGAGGGAAGGCGGGGAAGATAGAAGGGGAACGCGGGAGGAGAAGGGGAGGCACGGGAAAGGACACGCAGGGAGAAACAATTTATTTCTTTGAATATGGCATTGCAACGTATGCCGGGAACCAGCTAGTTTTTAAATATAATACGATTTTTTTGGTATTTCTGCTTTTTGAATGGCTTATTTATGTGGGAAAGCTATTTCGATAGTCAAATGGTACCAAAGTGACGACATTGGTTGAAAGTGTTTTCAGTAGTTACGAATTTTATTTTATTTTATACCGAATACATAACATTTATATTGAATACGTTGTTATAACGTATCTGCTTGCATCGGTTTTTTTTTTTACTTCAGTTATTTTCATTTACAAATTCTTATTTATTTTTATTAGATAGCATGAGTATTGTGTATTTTTATAGAAAAAACTTCCTTCTCATAAATTGTTAATAGAAATCTACCGGTAGAAAAAATACTTGCGTAAAAGTTGATTCTTTTGTATCAACTAGAAAAGAAACGGGACCTTTCACATATTTATTGAGTCGCTTTTCAAGCTGGATTTATTTTTATAATTGAATTGGTGTATTTGTTGGAGAACTTTTATTTTTATTACGACAGCAATTTCCACCGCAACCGATTTTTCTTTCTTCCCCAATTACTTTCCATTTAAAAAGAAGTTTCTGTAAGAACTTAAATATGGTTTTTATTACGGTAACACAAATTGTAGACAGGCACTAGGCAGAGTCCAACACTGCTGTAGCAATTTCAGTCAAAACGTCAATCGTATATTTTTTCTATAATATTGTGAATCTATAGTTTGGAAATATACATTTTTTTGTGTTTTTTGGTGGCATGAAAAGTGGGACACTTTATATCTAACTTGTTGGCCCTGTACAAATTGAAAGTGCGCCCCAGTGTTGAAATTGGCAGCACCACTAAACAAACACTTGACTCTCTGCAGAAACGGGCCGACCGTTTGATAAATTCCCCTATTTTAACAAAGCGGATTGCAATGCACTATTAAATAATGTCACTTAAAGTTTTACATGGTTACCTAAAAATGGCACAATAAATATAAATTTAGTACATATTTTATTAGAAAAAATAGATAAAAACAACATTTTATTACAAAATACATGTCTGACTTTTTCATCAGCAATTGGTTCCTTAGAACAGGCAATCTGCCTAGCTAGGAACTAATGGCGACCTACAAGACATAATAACACTTGTACACATTTTTAATATTTACAGTTATCTTGAAATATATTATTTTGTTATTATGTTATTTTGCTATTTAATTGTATATAATGTAATATAATAAATAAATAAAAAAAAATAAAATAAAAAAATCTTCAGATCACAGAAAGATGACTAGGATGCTGTCTACCGGTATTACAATGGAAGATGATCCGGGGAATCAGCGTCATTAATCCCTTTGGCAATTAGTCGAGGAACACGTCAAACGCGCGCCCATCACATGCACACAGTTGATATTTGTCACATGAGAATGGGTCGCTTCTACAACTCGTTCTTAAGTTCAACAGCTCGGCTGTGGATTTGCCGACCTCTGTGTTTCCTCCTTCCTTCAACACGGGTCTCTTCAAGACACATTTTCATTCATTTCTCTCCTCAAAAAGACCCTCAATAACACAGGACCTTAGCCTTGCCGGGGTTCTGCTCTAACCATTGAGCTACGAATTCGACCCTATCCCAATTCCAAATCAATCCTTCGGTTCAATTCCTAGATGCGATCGAATCTTTTTCTGATTTTTTTTGCTTGAATTTTCTTTGAGAGTCAATATTGTCCAATGACAAAACATTCGAAGTTTTACTCATTTAGTCTTTAACACCACCGATTAATTCACTCACTCACTCATTCATTCACTCACTCACTCTCCGCGAACCCCACCTTCCCCGTGCCTTTCCTCCCTGCCGCTAAAATGTATGCAATTCACACATTTTCATTAATACAAATTTAATAACGCCAGAACTTATCATTATATATAACAAATGTTAATCGCTGATAATGTAGCTTTCTATCGGTGAAAAAAAATAAATCGGGTTAGTGGCTTAGGCGTGAAAGCGTAACTAACAAACACACACACTTTCACATTTATAATATTAGTACAGATGTTATATTGCAATTTAAATTTTATTCCGCATTTTTGCTCCAATTTACATAGGTGTTATTAAATATTTTTGCATAACTTTAATTTATAATTGTTTTTTTTTCTTAATTTCAGCACACCCACTCTTAAATACGTATTTAAATATCTTCTCTTCAAACCATCTTCTTTTTCCCTTTCAGCGCTTACTGAGGAGCCAAATTCATATATGCATCTCAAGCAACGTTCCGATTTTGAATGGTGGTCTTTTACTAGAGGGAGTGAAATACATTACATTGAAATAGATAACTTTCCAATATCGGATTGATGGGCGTAACTACTGTTAGCGTCCAGCGTGCGTGCTGACGCTATCGGCAGGGTTGGAGAAAGCTCTCACATATTTAATACAATTAGCTGCTGTATCTGCCCCAAAAATGACTAGCTCGGGATTCGGTGCAAGCAAGATTTCCTCGTAACCTCAAGGCTAGTGCTCGTGGTCCGGAACTTCACGCTTCTCCATTCTCCCAGGGCCTCCCTCGTCAAGCAAAACACGGTAGGTTATCACATAAACAGTTTATTCAATTCTAGGAGACACAATAATACATAAAAAAGGAACGATCCTAGCTGAAAGTTAGTTTGAATGTCCGTCTCTCTTCTCTATCACGCGTGGTTAGGGTTAATACATTTAATTGCACACAAAGGATAACATGGTAATTGACTCACGGTTGATTATGGGCCAACAGCGGCTTCACACACTTGTTCTTTCCGACTACGCAGCGTCCATGCGTGGACCGGAAGTGCCAACCGGCGAAACTGAACTGGTGTCGCCCATGTTCGCGCGAACGTGGGCCCTGTAAGCTGGCTTGCTGAAGACTGCGGCTGCCGCGAGAGTTCGGTCTAGCGGCGGCTCGGTTTGTCGCTCGCGGGAGGGGGTTTGATGCGCGCGGGAGGGGATGGTGCGCGCGCATCTATATTGGCGGTGTATTTGTAACGTAACACTTCCCCCCTCGCCGCAATAAAAGCGACGTGGTAATGGAGCTGTAGGACTAATAAATCCTCTTACCTTTTCAGCACTTGTGCCAAAAATATTTAAGAGAAACGAGGAGAGAGAGAGAGAGAGAGATTCCTAGCTGGAGAATAGTTATGAACAGAACACAAAAGAGAAGATACATGGTGTAACAAGGAATTGTCAATAAAAGTATATAAAGGCAGTGGCATACATAAATACAGTTGCAAAGAACAAGGATCTGTTGAAGAAAGGTACAAGGGTTATGCAGTGATAGAGAAAAAAAAACTCTACAATTGTATCATTGGTCTGTGAGCTAATGTTTGCGAACGTGGTTTGCGTAGGATGTCTGGGGTGGTTGAACGTTTCACTGAAGTTACAAGGTTACTTTGTCACAGTAACCTGGCCCATTTGAGATTACACTCAAGGGACACTAGGGCCTTTAAGAAAATACGAGGAAGAGAACACATGATGAGGCTTCTAGGTGGTGTGGAGAGTTCTACCTGTCACAGAGGTCGAAAGGGTAACTGCTTCCGGATCCTGTGGGTGAGCCAGTACGAAACCGTTGAAGTACTGGAGAGTGGAATCGCAATTGGTGGTTGGTACACTGGTTTTTGTATGTAGTGGGATTGTTTTGTGAACAATCGTTGGTATTGTTATTTGCGCAAGGGCACAGGAGCATCCGCACAATGGCAGTAGGGCATTTGCATTATGCAGCAGGAACATTTGCATAATGGCAGCAGAAACATTTGCACAAGGGCAACAGGAACATTTGTATTATGCAGCAGGAATATTTGCATAATGGCAGCAGAGCATTTGCACAAGGGCAACAGGAACATTTGTATTATGCAGCAGGAACATTTGCATAATGGCAGCAGAGCATTTGCACAAGGGCAACAGGAACATTTGTATTATGCAGCAGGAATATTTGCATAATGGCAGCAGAGCATTTGCACAAGGGCAACAGGAACATTTGTATTATGCAGCAGGAATATTTGCATAATGGCAGCAGAGCATTTGCACAAGGGCAACAGGAACAGGAACCAACCTAGAGCTGGCGTGCTCGGGTTTGTTTTGAGTGTCGGTTCTTTGTGGTGATACGATTCGCAACTACACGCACGACTCACACTAGGTTATGTTAGATGCGGTCGGGTGCTTTTGGTACGCAGGGATTGAAGGCAAGGGACCTCCGTGACGGTAGCGAGGGCAGCATGAAGAGGCGCAGATGTAGATAGGGTGCAGAGCTGCTGGTTTTCTTTTTTTAAATCCGGCAAAAATTATTATTAGAACAAAATTCTTGAAGTTTACCTGCCTAGTAGACCAATGATGAAAAAAGTTTGGAGAGAAACAAGTGTGCATGTTGAGAAAAAGTTGGATTTGTTTGGCGTGTAGAGAGAGAGACGGAGAGAGAGCTAACTAAATGTGGCTAATTCCTAATACATGTTACAAAGGTACGTATTCAAGGACAGGTTCTGTGTAACCCCTTTTGGTTTTTTTTCTTTACCAAATACATTTCCAAGAATACGTGGTTGAGGGATTGTACGTATAACAAAATTCCCATTCGAAAGAAGTTGGTCTTCCATGACCTATGCTCACGTCTATACGGTAGCATTTTTTCTACTTTCGAAAAACAAAACATTGCGTACAAGATTAGTTATAACAAAGTGGGAAAGGAGTAGGAAGTTGAAAGGATCCGCGTATGAAGATTGTCCCATTTGACAAACGAAACGCCAAGTGCGTAACGCATATATCCCCATTCACGGATAATTTCGAGGAAGGGGGAGGGTGATAATTGGGAACATTTGAACGAAGAAAACTGCTGGGGACTCGGCTATTTCCGAAATTCGACCTCTGGGTGGAGGTGAAACAAGGTCTACAGCAGTCATCCTGGCACATTACAATAATGACAACTGGGAAAGGAGTAGGAAGTTGAAAGGATCCGCGTATGAAGATTGTCCCATTTGACAAACGAAACGCCAAGTGCGTAACGCATATATCCCCATTCACGGATAATTTCGAGGAAGGGGAAGGGTGGTAATTGGGAACATTTGAACGAAGAAAACTGCTGGGGATTCGGCTATTTCCGAAATTCGACCTCTGGGTGGAGGTGAAACAAGGTCTACAGCAGTTATCCTGGCACATTACAATAATATTTGGTAATGTTGGACATGGTGAGTATTGTAACGTCTTCACGTATAGCGTACAAGATTGCAAAATCAAAAGATTTGCAAGTAAGTTTTATAACGTCTTCACGGATAACAATGAACGAATTACAACTGGGTTGCCCAGTATTGAAGGGAGGTGCAAAAGACTAGGTGTTTATGACATTTCTGACAAAAACCCACAGAGTAATTATAACGGGCTCCCCGTATCGCATTTAGTAGATATTCTGAGATTCCCATCTATGACGGCAGATTTTATAAGGTTCCCACCTATGATGGCAACAAAAGGTTAACGTTCCTATAAAAGTACCTATTCAATACAGACGGCGAGACATACTGATGTACTTAGTACAACAATACCGTAGCATAATAAATCCATATTAGCGTACGTTAAAGACTTGCACAAAGGCAAAAACATATTTGAAGATCTGGCCAAGATTTTATACTTCAACAATTAAGGGACGAAAAATTCTGGCGTGCTGATGGAATGTGAATTTCATCTAAGCTTACCGCAAAAGAGATCCTTTGTGGTACAACCCTTTTGGTTACGCACAGAGTATCGTATCGTGATGGTACAACTTTTGTTGTACTTACACGTACGATGGTAGCAACAATACAAGACATGCGCTTATCGTTGTTTGACAAGGCAAATTATTTACAAAGGTCCGATTTGAGTGTTTAAGACCTTCTAGGTTTTACTTACTTAAACAGACTGCGATGGACACACCTTGGTGTTATGAAAATTATAATAATGGGATGGGTTGTTCACAGGGTGGTTCACTTGGAGACCTGGCTTCTTGTTGTGACCTCGTACTTTGCACGTGATAAGTCACAACAAGGCAACCCCAAAATTTCAGTTTGAACAGTTGAGACCCAGGGTGACTCAATGTTGCTGAAATGTTGTAAAAAAAAATTTATCGTTAATGAAGAGGCACGTTGAAAGTTGTCCCTTTTATAACGATACTTTCCAGACTCCACATTCAGTTCTGGGGAGAGCTAGAGCAATTAGGGTTATTTATTGAGCGCCATTCTATTTTCTTAAAAAACAGAAAAAAAACTTAGAACTGGTAGCAAACATCTGATACCGCCGTGGGTTTACACAGGTTTGCTTACCTAATTTAATTACATATGACATAAGGGTTAGATGCACTTTGGCGAGGACCCGATATTTAATGTACAAAAAGATTTTCTAATATTTAGAAAGGGGTGACGAGGTATGACATGATGATGTGAAAATGTGATGCTGCGAGTTGTGACGATGCACAAAACCTTGGGCACGTAGTCTCTGACTACTTGCAGTAAGCCACAGGGAATTCCTTTCTCCGAAGTGATCAATTTCAGGTAGAGGTGTGCATGCTTAGAAAAAACGATGTTTCCAAGGTTTGACACCTGGGGCAGCAATTAGAGGCGAATGACTGATGATGACGAGATATTTATACAAACAAAAATAAAATAAAATGAAACGAAACCACAAGGGAGAATTATATTTCTTCCATGACTTTGGCTACAGTTGACAACACTGTGCCAGAGCTAGAAAGGTTTCTAAAAAAAACATTTCCTTTCGTTGTGCTCCGGTTTTATGCCGGGCGAAAGGCTTGGGCGAAAGTTTTCTCTGGGGAATCTTTCGTCTTTCTTCCGATCCTGGTATGCCTCTAGTAGCTGGCAGACATCTTTCAGTTGCTCCAGCGTGGCAATTTTCTGAGAAGTAGTGATGTTTTCGTATCTGGGGAGAAGACCGTCGATTAAAACCGGGAGAAGTTCCGCTTCAGGGACAGGTTGGGTGAGCTTAATATTGATGGCCTCTGCCCTCTGTGTGAATCTAGCAACAGGCTCTCCGGAGTGCTGCTTGATAGCGAGTAGGGATAACCTGACTCTATGTTGGGCCTTTTTTTCTCCGAAACTGGATAAAAGTGCCACCTTGAGTTCCCTCCATGAGTTTGTTTTTCTCTTATGTATCCTGTGCCAGGTAAGCATTTCAGGAGCGATGAGGTCTATGAAGTTCCTGTGCAGAATACTTTCGGGGATTCCTCTGACTTGGGCTGTTTCTTCTATTCTGTTGATGAAATCCTCCACATCCGTGAGTCCGTTGTATTTCGTCTTCCAGGTTGTCAAATCATATATTTTCGTCTGTTCCTGGGCTTGTACCACCAAGGGTTTTGCTTCGGAGACTGTGAGGGAGGTAGAGATGATTTCTGAGGTGTCTTCCTGTTGAAACTGCAACTTCCTGATGTACTTTTTATTGTAGAAAGAAGCATATTGAATAAGGCATTTTTTGGATTTATTCCTGGGAGAAATCTTTCTACTTCTCAGGGCCTGTAGTAGTTCTTCCTTTTTTGACGTAGAAATGTGGGGGATTATACCCAGCGTGACTTGAGGGACTTCCATAGTGTATAGGGTCGTGTCAGGGTGACCTTACGTTGGGAGAAAAACGAGAACTCGACTCTTTATCCGTAATTGGAAAGAAATTTTTTTGCCAGGGATTGACCACTGGGGACGTATATATATATTTTTTTTTTTAAAAAAAATGCTTCTGCGAAAAAACGCGTATTTGTAAGTGTTTGGGTTATTTGAAAATTTGGGCAGAGGTTTGCCTCTGGCCGCGTGCTTTTTAGGAAAAATCCAAGCGCTTTGGAAAAAAAAAAATTTCGAAAATTTAAAAAAATCGAAAAGAAGGAAAAATCGGAAAAATTTTCAGAGTCCGAGAACTGGAGAAAATTTGGGCAGCGATTTTCCTCTGGCACTGTGTTTTTAAGGAAAACTCCAAGCGTTTTTGGAAAAAAATATTTCGAAAATTAAAAAAAAATCGAAAAAAGGAAAAAATCGGAAAAATTTTCAGAGTCCGAAAACTGGAGAAAATTTGCGCAGCGATTTTCCTCTGGCAATGCGTTTTTAAGAAAAACTCCAAGCGTTTTTGGAAAAAAATATTTCGAAAATTAAAAAAAATCGAAAAAAGGAAAAAATCGGAAAAATTTTCAGAGTCCGAAAACTGGAGAAAATTTGCGCAGCGATTTTCCTCTGGCAATGCGTTTTTAAGAAAAACTCCAAGCGTTTGGAAAAAAAATATTTCGAAAATTAAAAAAATCGAAAAAAGGAAAAAATCGGAAAAATTTTCAGAGTCCGAAAACTGGAGAAAATTTGCGCAGCGATTTTCCTCTGGCAATGCGTTTTTAAGAAAAACTCCAAGCGTTTTTTGGAAAAAAATATTTCGAAAATTAAAAAAAATCGAAAAAAGGAAAAAATCGGAAAAATTTTCAGAGTCCGAAAACTGGAGAAAATTTGCGCAGCGATTTTTCTCTGGCAATGCGTTTTTAAGAAAAACTCCAAGCGTTTGGAAAAAAAATATTTCGAAAATTAAAAAAAATCGAAAAAAAAAAAAAAAAATTTTCACAAGTTTTCGTGGAAGTAATTTGTTTGAGAATTCAACAATATCTTGGGGGCATGGTTTCATTACGCGGCTTCCTATAGCCTGGCTTTAAACAGCACCAATTTTTTGGTATTTACCCGCGAATTCCCTTCGTCTTTTCGACAAGATATTACCTTCTTTGTCAATTGACAAGGTATTATAGTGTCAGATGTCAAGGAATCCACGTCAACGCGAATTTAGTATTTTTTGCAATATTCGAATGTGATTTTGGCATGGCATGGCATGATCCGGTTTCATCAGACGACAGAGTCAAAAATACTTAATTGTCAAATGACAGAAAGAATTTAAATCCACTTGTTCCCTAGGTGTCAGCGAGTGTCCGTTTAAAGAAACGTACCAGCGAGCTGCAAACTAGTATATTATTAAAAATATTTAGCACTTTCGAGACCAAGCGGATGATTTGTTTATCATGTACATGATTTTAATTGTTGAATAAATTCTTCTTTAATTTGTGTTTATTTCCACTATTCACTTGTATTAAAAATAGCAATTTTAATCGGCCGACACTTTGTAATCACTGTATTATTCGCAGCGACAACTTCCTAGGTTGGGCACCTTGCGTTGGAATACCGGTAATATTTTGTCGAGTGACGAGTCACAAATGATAAAATCGCGTCCGTAATAATTTAAATTGTGATTCGAAATTATGTTCGCGCCGAGATTCCTGTTGGAAGTGCTAGACAATTGGGAATAAACAATACATCATAATAACATTTCAGAGTTTACAATTGTTGCTTGGGAACGAGGCCGTGGTGGAACAGAAAAAATTTAAATGGCCCCACGTTTAGCGCCAGTGTTGGCGTCCAGCGTGCGTGCTGACGCTATCGGCAGGGTTGGAGAAAGCTCTCACATATTTAATACAATTAGCTGCTGTATCTGCCCCAAAAATGACTAGCTCGGGATTCGGTGCAAGCAAGATTTCCTCGTAACCTCAAGGCTAGTGCTCGTGGTCCGGAACTTCACGCTTCTCCATTCTCCCAGGGCCTCCCTCGTCAAGCAAAACACGGTAGGTTATCACATAAACAGTTTATTCAATTCTAGGAGACACAATAATACATAAAAAAGGAACGATCCTAGCTGAAAGTTAGTTTGAATGTCCGTCTCTCTTCTCTATCACGCGTGGTTAGGGTTAATACATTTAATTGCACACAAAGGATAACATGGTAATTGACTCACGGTTGATTATGGGCCAACAGCGGCTTCACACACTTGTTCTTTCCGACTACGCAGCGTCCATGCGTGGACCGGAAGTGCCAACCGGCGAAACTGAACTGGTGTCGCCCATGTTCGCGCGAACGTGGGCCCTGTAAGCTGGCTTGCTGAAGACTGCGGCTGCCGCGAGAGTTCGGTCTAGCGGCGGCTCGGTTTGTCGCTCGCGGGAGGGGGTTTGATGCGCGCGGGAGGGGATGGTGCGCGCGCATCTATATTGGCGGTGTATTTGTAACGTAACACTACCGATGATTTAATGCCGATTTCCCGAGTACTGTCGATTGCCAGACTTATACTGATAATGCAACGAATAAGAAATCGGTATACGCTGGCAACAATGGAGATATTTTCTATCGAATTGACAATCCGAAACGTCAAACGTTAGCCACGTAAACATACTTTCTAATAAACTGACAATGATGAATTGAAATTCTAACCGAAATGTGCATTGGCAGTCCACATTTACTTTTGTTTACTAAAAAGTGAGTTCATTACTTAACGAGCTCTGTATTCGAAACTCGTTATATGCAAAATTTCGTTTCCGCAAACCCGAACCAATGTAGCATCATTGACCTGAAGGGATTCAATTCACCGCGCATACGACTTCTTTCAATTCTAAGAGCTTTGTTAGTTTAACTCCGTTTGTTAATAAGTCAGTAACTTTGCATAACGAATGACATCATTCAAAAAGATATTTAAATTTACAGTTAATCGCTATGAAGCAATGGATATATGAAGTCCGCGCTAAATTTTTTTTAATCGTTTCGGAACGTTTCTCATCATTTGTTAAATATCGTTAACTGACCATAGATGACCAATTTAGTCAAAATCGTTTTCAAATACGGCCTTATCAAACGACGGTGTTAAATTTTCAGGGCTCTATTGAAAGTAACTATCACCCTGAACAATATTATCATAATGAAAATTATTATAATTTTTTTTTTTTTACAATAATGCTCTGTAAAACATAATCTCCCTCAGGACCTATTTCATCTTTGGGGATGCTAGGTGGAGTCTTTTTAAAAAAATGAAGGAGATGAAGTTCTGGAAAGAAAAAAGAGGAGTGGGTAGGAATCTAGGGTCCAGTGTGTCCTGGCCATCCGCCGCCAGATCCGGACAAACCTCATCCCATGAACCCGGGCACCCCTGCTAGGTCACCAAACGTAGCGAACCACTTGGGTTAACTTTACGGAAATAGCTTTATCTTAAACACCTTTCATAATGTTTCATTGAAATAATGAAAGAAAACCTTCTTCTCCTGTAAAATTTTCTAATGGTCTGTTGGACAAAAACGAACTAAGGCGACGCCATGGCAGAGATGTTGGTTATCCAATAAATGGTTCCCGGTGCGGCGGCACCCGTTCCCGTTTCCCGAATTATTATTTTATTGAAAAATGTGTAGCAGATAAGTATTTTAAAGCCATTTAATTTGGGAAAAACAAGAGAGAGCATTGAAATCTACCTTTAGAAAAGATGGCTAATCCAGTTTATTTTGCTTTTCAAATACATCCTTCTTCTGAGAACAAAATGATATTAACTCTACTGGAAGCAGCTTTCAATTATTTGCATGGGACGCTCGCTACTTAAGGTATTCACAAAGACAACATTTTATGTAGGTAGGTACTCTTTAATATAGAAATCTGCAAATTTGAATGAATAAAAGACACGAAACAATTTTAAAAAAAGTTTTAAAAATGAATGCGGAAGACTTTCGCGTAATGGAATAAAATACAGAATCCAGATAAATCATATCCTTACAATCCTAGATTGGTACACCTCTTATTTAATTTTATTTTAGGACGAATCCGTGCCAAAGCTGTAAGCGCTTTGGCTCTGGGCCTAGAGGATGCAGATTCTAAGCCAAGCGGGTGCCAAAAAGTTACATAGGTTATGTAGGTTATATAAGTTATATAGGTTTTTGTACATATATTAGAGTTATTACCAAGTACTTTAACCCCTCAGTCCTCGACTGTATTTTGTCAGAGGGTCAACATATTTCCATTGTGCAATAAATTTCAAATAAATGGAATATTTCTTAATGTATCTGAAAATTAAAAATTGTTCGTAATAATAATATAATTTATATTATAAAATAAGTATATAAGTTTTTAAATATAAAAATTTTGCATGCAAACATGATTTTTTTTTTAAATGGCTTATCTTATGTTTTTTCTAACTTAAATTACTGATAACGAAAAAAACCTTATACCATTTTCTAGGTAAATATATTATTTATTTTTTTATTTAAGGAACATTAACAGTCTTAGTAATACAATAAACATAAGGGGATGATAAAAATAAACAGACTAATTATTAATGTTCACAGATAGGTATTTAGAAACAAGACTAACTGAATATAAAATAGAATATTTAAAAAAATAATAAGAGTACAAATGTGAATTCAACAAATGGTAAACTAATACACAACATCAAAATAAGTGTGATTATAACTGAAATAGACTGCAAAATAGGGATTTGGGTTGGGAAGGGTAAGGGGAGGAGAGGGATAAGGGAAAGTTGCCACGCAAGTAATATAAAAATATTAGATACAATTAATTCATGTGTTATTCGCACCTAGAATGTTATACAGTGAAGTTCTGTAGCGACAGTAACTAGCAGTAAATACGTCAGCACGTGTGTCTATATTTGCAAATTTGTTGTTATAGTAGTTACATGTCCTTTGTATAAATTCATTTTGATTGGAATTGGTGTTGCATCTATCAATATAGAAAAGGGTATTTTGTCTACTATATCGAATGGACGTGTGGAAATTTATTTTGTTTAGCAAATCCGGGCAGTCAACTTTTGAGTTAATAATTTTGTACAGGAGCATCTGATCAGCGACAAGCCTCCTGTTGAGTAGGCTATTATAAACGCTATCGTCAACTCACTTTTTGTCGTTCTATGAATAAAGAAATTAATTAAAAATTCTCAAAATTTAATTATTTTTTTATCAAATGGCGGTCGGAAACTTAGGTTTCGTAAAGGTGTACATTTAATTTATTTTCGGTTAACTTTGAGATTTGTACATAAAGCGTGGTATTTTCTCTTTCTAACATCGTTTAGATCATATTTCTAACCATAATAGTAAGGGCGACACAACAATGAAGCCTACACGAGATGTTCCGAAAATCGAACAAATTAGCCAAGAGAGGATAAACCTAATTCATCTGCCGAGCACGTGTGTAGAAAAATCTGGACGGAAATTTCTTTCCATTTTTGAACAGCAACTTTTACTCCCAATAAATCTTTACGCTCAAACAAATTAGATATTGCGATGTTCCTCTGCTAATACACAACTACCGTAGCTTCTAAAATTGGTCGAATTCACTCAAAAAGCATCGGAATATTCGCGTGTTTGGTGTTATTTATTGCCTGAATTATTCGCTCCAGCCATCTCCTGCATTTGATGTGGACCGCCATAAATCTATGTGTATAATTTCACGACAACCCAGTGGCAGCTTTTCTTTGCAAACTTCCAGTAGTTGGGTTGATGGGGTCTGTAGTAAGGGTGGAATATCTTCAATATCAGAAATAATAAAATAAAACAAATTAACCGCTGTCGTGGCAAAGATTTATATGCTTTGTATAATTATGCTTATTTGAAATAATTATTTTCATAACCTTTAACCTTTATAGTCTGTTTGTTTGCTTTTCGGAACAACTCATATATATATATATATATATCTCATAGAAATTGTTGTGACCCCCTTACTATCACGGTGAGAAATATAAATTAACCCGCGAGTGTCCGTGCCTGTAAAACTCACATGAGCACCCGCGTATAGAGCATTTTGCTCACGTTTTATCAATAGCCAAAAAGTACATAAATTGTAGTAAATTTATTTATATTACTACTAATATATAACAAAACAATCATGTAAAATCAAATCAAATATTTATTTTTAATATATAACATTTGTAACTTTAATATTTTAATAACAAATATCGGAACTAATTTGGCATTTCGTAACTGCACTTTTAACTAACTGACGGCCGGCGTAGTCCAGCAGTAAGACTCTTGACTCGCATTCCGAAGGTCACGGGATCGAATCCCGGCGTGGAAAACAATTTTTTTTTATTAATTTGTGTTATTGCACAATTTATTAATTTACAATAATATATAGTATATTTGCGGCACGTTGCAGAGTGGAAGATACTCTCAGTACCGCCCGCGATAAAATAAACAAAAATAGATGATAAATCATGGTATAAAACCAACACAACTACCTACAGTCCGCCTTGGAACAGGCATCCGAAGGGAGGAGGACTGTAAATAATTTACTATATTTCAACCGGTCAGTGGTTGAGTGGGCATGGCGGCTGGCTAAGTTCTCCATCGTGACTCAAGCACATTTTCGGCTTACTGCGGTGGAAGTAGGAGATTTTCAAACATTGTTTGGTTATTTGTAACCGGAGAATGTTTGCCTTTCTTTTAAAAAAAATAGTCTAATTGTTAAAAAAAATACAACTCACCAACATTCCTTATACATGTGAATTCATTGAATATTATTATGCACCATTATAAAAGAGATAGAAAAATGGGTTCATTTTGATGAGCAACACATTTTTCAATAATATTTTTTTACATTATGAACGTCGAATGAAACGCCGTCACATTAAATAATAAATCAGTTTATTTATACAAATCGAGAAGTGATTTTATTTTGATTCATTATTAATATTTTTGATTGATTATATCTTTATCGGAAAAATATCACGTAGATAAAATGGCCTCATACTTTGCATGATTGATTGACTTCCTATAAAGTCCTCGAAATCCCTATTCCCTTTGTTCCCATTCCTCTCATTTTCACTTATTTCTTCAGTCTTACTTCCACCTGCCCTTATCATATCAATTAAGTTTATGTATTATTATTTGTCCACCCGAGGACGCGGCTATACTAAAAATGGTTGGCATTTTAGTATAAATAAAGAGTTACCCAACATTTATACTAGAAGATTTTTCATACATTTATACTAGATGATTTTTCATACATTTATACTAGATGATTTTTCGTACATGTATAAATACATTTTATGCTACTTACAATTTTTACAGTCTGAAGATGCCAGTTGCAAGTTGAAACAAGTTCGGTGTAAAATAATAAAATGGAAATCTACCTTCAAGTATAAAAAGTTTCAAAACAATTAATTGATGTTAAAAAGGAATTTTACCACTAATTGTTGGTTGAAGATTAATCGAAGATAAAACGTGTGAAAAGTAGATAACTTAGACTTGACGGCCGGCGTAGTCCAGCGGTAAGGCCCTTGACTCGCATTCACAAATTTATCAAATACATTTTATTTAATAAATTTGTGTTTTTTCTAAATAAATTCATTAAAAAATATATTATGTATTTGCAGCATGTTCCGGAGTGAAAGATACTCTCAGTATCGCCCTGGTATAAGACCACCATTCAGAATTGAAACGTTGCTCGAAATAGCTTTAGCCGTGTCTGGTGACCAGGTCTAAATAGCCAGGTACTTCCCCACCTTCTCTTCCCCATCTCCTTCCCCTCCTCGCTACCTTCAGCCTCACAACATACCCAATTGGGGATGCCATAGTCTCACTGGCTCCAGATGGGAGCAGTTGGGACTCTTGTGCGGTATTCATATGTTAAAAAATGGATGTCCAAAAATAACAGAATTAATTCTATACTAAAGTAAATATATGGCTAAGAGAACTGAGAAGAAGTGATAATCATTAAAAACATTTTTAATCTACAAGCCGCCTCAGAATAGGAAATCCTAGTGAGGTGGACTATTAAAACTTTGAATTCACTTTTATTGTAAACTTTTTACCTACATAATGTACAAACTTTGACATAGAAAGTAAAAAAAATAATGTAACGGAGTTGTGGAATGATTTTCCAGTAAAAATAACACTTGCTGTATTTCAAATTTTTATTTAATTTTATGTAAAACTTCACAACTGTAAAAATACGAGCATGAATCCAATTTGGTGAGTCGCGAAACATTTTATAAATTTGTAATACATAAATAATCATGTGATGAACCGTGAACCGAAAAAATTCGAAATTTCCATTTCGAAATCAATTTTCCAGGAAAAGTTATAGGGATAAGACTCACTCTCTGATTCTGAGAAGACTAGTTTTTCCACCCCCGAGCAAATCGGGTGAGAGGCAGAAAATATTCCGTGAATAGAAATTCTAGTCATTTTGGCTCTCTCGGAATTTAGGGGCCTCTATTGACGATCCCCGAATATTTTTTTTCTGAATAAGCCATTGACATCCGGAGTATGTAAGGATAAGAATTCGCCAATACTCATATGTACACAGACTTGTCGCGGGATGAATGAATGAGGGACAAGCCTGGTATGCCTGATCCTAAATTCCCCCGCCGCAGGTTTATTTTTTTCGTCGTCAAGGAATATTAAATATGGTGTATGTCATGCCCTTTCTAAAAGCTTTCGGGATATTATGTCACAATTATTTTAGGAAGATGATGTTTTTTAATAGAAATTGAAAACATAATCAAGGAATGAATTTTTATCAATGAACAAAAATAATATACGTACAGCTTTTTAAAGTTTATGTTTTTTTTTTTTTCAATTATTTTTTGGCTTTCACCTTTCAAGGGTGTTTTAAGCCATCATTTCAAATCACAGAGAAAGGAAAGGTGAATTTATATATTAATATTATTTAAATGTGCAAATTTCAGAATTATGTGGAAGATTGGAGTCGAGTTCAGACTTAAAAGAGATGAGATGTTGAATGGAGGGAAGTAATTTTAGATACAGTTTATGTTTATTTTTGTTTAAATTTCAAACATTTCAAAGCGTGTGGGTTTTTGCAACCTTAATAAATATTATTGTTGCTGCCGAAAAAAAAAATTTTTGTATTTATAACTAGCTGGAACCCGGCATGCGTTGCAATGCCATTCAAATACATTGTTTCTCCTTGCACGTCCTTTTCCATGAGTCTCCGTTCCCCTCCCACCCTCCCCGCTTTCCCCCTCCCACGTCACCCATCCCGCGAACCCCACCTCCTTCGTTAACCTCCCCTTCCTGCCTCCCCACCCTGACACTTAAATATATGAATTACACACATTTTCACTTATACAAATTTCATAACGGCAGATCTTACTATTATATGTAGAAACCTCCGCGGGCGTGTGCACACGAAATAAGCAAAGTTCCATTGCAATCGGATGAACGCTATGGCAACGCATAAAATACGAACGAACAAACAAATATTGATTTTTATATATAACAAGATAAACTGACCCGTCCACACGTTGCTTTGTCCACACGTTGTCGATAAATTAACTCACACCGCCATCTGTTAGAAACTTATGGAACTTACAAATAATTACAAAGCATTGTCCCATAATAAACGCTTAATGAACATTTAATTCGCAATATTGAGGTCAATATTTTTTTTTATTTTTTATTATTTTTATTAGCGACTATATAAAATAATTGTACATACAAAATATAATGATGAATTTAATGTAAAAATACTGTGTTTCTTAGTCCTACTCACTAGGGGGTGTTGTGCCGAGGCGGACTAAAATCATTTAAATATATTTTATTTGTCTTCCTTGTCGTTTTTAGTGTCTCCATTCATATTTTTATTCTTGATTTGTATTCATTAAATTTTTTTTTCAGTTTTATGTCTTGGGGAAGGATCTTATGGAGTTTAGTCGTAAAGTGTATATAGTTTATTTGTCCGAGTGTGGTTTTATATATCATTTTTATTCGATCTAGTGTTATGCATACACGGTCTTGTCGAGGATTCAGTATTTTTGAAAAGCTTTAATAATATATTTTTGGAATATATTTGTTGCACATAATCGAGGTATAAACTATTATATAAGTTGAACCAAATTACATACAGTAAGCTAAATATCATCAAAAGTTTTAGAGTTTATCTCGAACAAACATCGTGACGCGAGAATTTATGTATAAAGATATACGCCGAATCGTGAAGATTAATACTTGAAAGTAGTGATGTAGCATTAATCATCGCCTTAAAGTCATTTGCCGTGAAGTAAACGATAAAAATGAAGAGCAATAAATCAATTCACACAGAAGAACTAATGGCTATAGCTTTATGCCGTTGATTTAACATGATAATTTAACGCCCCTGACATGAATGAACGTTCCACAGTATTCAACACCTTCAGGTGATAATTCAACGCGTTAAATTAATTCCCGTCACGTTCCGCCGAATAACTGCGATTTCTGGTGCCATGCGATAGCAAACCGAATATTGTATCTGAAACCAAATTTACCGAAAATTTCGCAAATAAAATGTGAAATATTGAGGAATATTTAATTTGTTAGTAAGTCGTTACCTGAGTTCGTATTTATCCAACAGACCATTAGAAAATTTTGAGAAGGTTTTCTTTCATTATTTCAATGAAAATTTTTTATTTATTTATTTCTATACATTACAGTATTTACCTATAGATCAAATTCGAAAACATTTTTACATAATATATTTTATAATTTTATTATGTTGGGTGTAAGGTAGGTTTGTGAAGGTGAAACTGTGGATAGGTATTGTTGTATGTTTCGTGAACACCTCACTAGGAGAACCTGTGCTGAGGTGTTTACGTGTTTATTTATGTTTATGTGTGACAAGTATTTATGTGTTGTAATATAAAGTTTTATATGTATTTTTTTTTCAAATTTTAACAGTTATTGTACATTGGTTATATAGAAGAGAAAAAAAAGTATTTACATATATTAGAGGAATATAAAAAAATAAATATATATAAACATACACATACATAAACATCCATATAAATACATGTACCTGCACACATGCATATAAATATATATATACATACGTATACATCCGCATACACATTCACATACACATATATATATGTACACACATATATAAATTGTAAGTGTATGTATAGTTATTGGATACTTGAAAAACTACTTAATTCTTAGGTTTATTTAATTTTATACTTTTTATAGTTTTGTTATGTTTGGTTGGGAATAATAATGTTTTGTATAAAGTTAATATCTTGATTTTTAATCCAGTCAGTGATATGTTTTTTATGAATGTTTGTAGATGTATTTGCAGATAGTATTTGTTTCAAAGTAATGGGCATGCAATTAAAAAGTTTGGTTGCATAATACTGAAAGTGTCTTTGTCCATGTGTGGTGTGGGTTATCGGTATGTTCAGTGTTTTATTTGTTGAGGACCTGGTTTTTGTTATGGTTTTTGGTTGAATTGGAATGTGTTGTTTGTTTTGGACAAGGTATATTATAGCAGATTTGGCATAAAGTTGTCTTATTGACATGACTTCTAATGCTTTGTAGATTTCGCTAGAATCTGTGTGAAATGGTACTTGCAGGATGAGTTTAATTATTGCTTTTTGTATTTTTTGAATTGGGTCAATTGCTATGTTTGTAGCACTTCCCCAAGCTAGTATTCCATTTCCATATGTGGCAATGGATTGACAAAGTGCAAAATAGATCGATCTTAGTATTATTAGTGGGAAGATGTTTTTAACGTACTTTATTAGGTGCATTACTCGTTTCAGTTTATTTGTGATGAAATTAATGTGGTCAGTCCAGGGTACGTGTGAATCAATAATAACCCCCAGGTATTTTGTATGTTTTACCCTTAATTATGATAAATGTTTAAGATAAAGCTATTTCCGTAATGGTACAAGATTGACTACCATTTTGTATACTTTATTTTTAATTTTAAAGTGGAAATTGAACAAAAAATTAAAAATGGTCTATTGAACAAATAAGAACTGAGGCGACGAAGTATAAAATGCGATCATTATTACTTTGACTTTGTTGCCCGGCTTCGCTCGAGATTTTAAACTAACTTTTTAGAATTGGAGAAAAACCTGACTGGCTCCGTGGTCGAGGGGCAAGGCTCTCGACTAGCGATCCGGAGGTCGCGTGTTCAAATCCCGGCGTGCACAAGTAAATTTTATTTGATTGGTTTGTATTTGTATTTTCACAACTTAGCATTGAAAAAAATACAATAAAAATAATATATTTTTGCTCTCAGATACTCTCAGTACCGCCCTGATGTAAGGAAGTAATTTGCTTGAAATGGCTTGAAGTTGCTTGAAATGGCTTGAAGTTGCTTGAAATGGATTGAAGTTGCTTGAAATGGCTTGAAGTTGTTTGAAATGTCATTAGCCGTGTTTGGTGTCTAGATCTTTCATGTAATTCCCCACCTCCTCTTCCACATATCCTTTCCCTTCCCACTCATTTCAGCCTCACAAAATGGCCCAATTGGGGATGCCATAGTCTCACTGGCTCCAGATGTTTGGGAGCAGTAGGAATTCTTTAATTCACATAAAAAAGGACCTAGTTACATTTAACAGTTTTCTTTCATTAGCACAATTTATTAATATTTCTACTTTTGAAACTGAGAATTCATGCTGGAATTCCATTATAATGTATTATTCATTCTCTGGTGAAATAGTACTATTCAAAACCCAGATTTCTACCCACCCCCTTAAACCATTATAATAATTTTGAAATTAAAATATGTATTTAGTTAATATAATGACCATTCCTACTCCAATGTAAACATGTATTCCTTCAAAAAACAATTAAAAAATCCCATATATCATAAATATAATAACAATTTGACAATAAAATTAGGTCATTAATAATTCATATTACTTGTAAGGTTTTTCCATGAACAATGTTGAAGTGAGCTACAAACCCAAGGTAATTAGCCCACTGTAATTACCAAAATATTTAGAAATTCGACAGTCTAAAACGACTTAGTAACAAATGTAATTGATTAAAATCCTTTAGAACACCCCGCTTCCCCTCCCTCATATGTTGTGTATATAAACCGTAGACTAAGAATAATTTGTAACAGTCTGAAAATGACTCTAGCGAGCTGAAACCGGTTACGGTCAATAAACTTAAAGTGGAAAAAAGTTTTATATTTGTTTTTATTATAATATATTACAATTTATTGATTCTACAATTTGACATTTTTAACTCTGCACTGCATGCCTTAAAATCTCACAGGCGGTTTCTGGATGCTTTAAAATAAATTTAGATGCTCTAATGCAACCATCACCCTACAAACTTCCTTTTTTATTTATTGTTACGCACATTTTTATTACTGTACTTCAACTAAACCGACCGACCCCTTTCCTTTTACCACCTAAATAACTTGTTTCTTGTAATGTAATTTTTAAATATCATCTTTCTAATCATTTCACTTGTATATACCTCTGTGGAAACCTGTAAATGGTACAATTATTGTGACTCAGATACTATTATGCTCTATTATAAAATATAACTGTTGGTCTTCCACACAAAATAAAATGAAATATTAATTGTTATTTGGCAAATTGACTTTAACTTCAGAATATCAAATGGCGTTCAAGGATTCTGAAGCTACCGCGCGTTATTGCGCGCGCAAATTTTCTAATGGGATTTCAATTTTGAAGGCGGGTACGGGAACCACGCTAACCAGGGGACCATTCGTTGGATAACCAACACTTCTGCCAAACGTTATTTCAACTGGTTTGCTACGTTTGGTGACTTAGTAGAGGCACCTGCTTTCAGTGGATAAGGTTTTATTCAATTACAGTTCCATGGGCTTGATCAAGTCTTGGCGGCGGATGCGTCTGTCCATCGACAGCGTGGTGAGATGGATTGGAAGAGGATGTTTGAGGAAGACTTTTTTTACCTCTCCAGCTGGACTCTCACAACCAATCGCCCTGCGTTGGAGTGGGAGGGATGCATTCATATATCCGTCACTTCAACTGAACCCCAGATTACCCCAACTACCCCCCCGATTCCTACACATCCCTCAAATTATCTATTTATTTCCTAGTTGGGAGGTCTGGTATGGGCGCCGCTGCCCTGGGGATCATTTATTGGATATCCAACCTCTGCCTTGGATCCTGAGTGGTTCGCGACATGGGGTGAATTAGCAGGGGTTCCCTGGGTTTGTCTAAATCTTGGCGGCGGATGTTTCTGTCCACCCACTTCATAGCGGACCGGATCGGGAGATACTGGTTGAGGATTTGCTTTCTCCAAACCAGTTGGCTTTTTCAGCAGGTCTCTCTCGACCCACCGCCTTCTACCTTAATGGGAGGGATGCGTTCATACCTCCGTCACTTCTGTAAATACTGACACTAAAAATTCCTTTCCATACCTCACATTTTAATTGAGAACAATTTACCTTAATTGAGGTTGCCATAGTAACACTGCAGAGTCTCTCGTGCAGAATTCTCAGAAGAAAAGAATAAAACATAGTTTATTATAAGTCTCACAGAGGTCCCCTCAATGTCATACATATTTTTTATTCATGCTACAAATATTTTATAATTTCGAATAAAATTTATCGACTGGCAAAATAAATAATGATATTCCTTGATACATAAATGGATATGAAAATACTTTCAAATTACTTTCAAATTTTATCTGCCCACAGAAGCCTAGTTCATACGTGATGATGAATTTATTGATATAATTCTTAAAGCCAGCTAAAGTTTAGCCGTTTTGGACCGAAATTTTGACGGAAATTAGAATACTATATTGAAGGGTATGGAAAAATTTACGATTTTCAGAATTTAATTTGAACAACTTTTAATAAAATATCGAAGTTTGGTTTCTTAGAATTTCTTAACGTGCTCCAAATTGTAACATTTTCCCGTCAAAATTTAAAAACTTTTAAATATTTTGGATATGGAAAGAAAATATATTCAAAGAAATTCTTGAAAATCTTGTCTTCTTCGACGGAAGCAATCTTTCCAAGAAACATACAGAGTGTATTTTTGCAACCAGCTCAGGTATGGAGGCTCTATTGACCCCTCAAATGCCAGGAAAAAACGAAAAAACGTCAACTTTAACGTTATATTTTGCAGGTTAATTTTATGCTATCTTGTGTAATTTTTACTGAAACACATTCCTTGAAGACTAAACTATACAATATTACTTGCGTTTATTCAATGAATTTATACGTTTTACGATCATTTCGTCGACCGCGACGCGAGACTTGACAGCCGCCATTTTGACAGCAGAGCGGCGCGAAAAATTTCCAGGCCGTGTCATAAACAATTTTAAAGAAAATATATCGCTGCTCTAGGTGGGTTCACGGTATCTTATACCTTATAAACAAGAATATGGCAAGCGATTCTGACCTTCTTCTTCACACGTTTTCTTTATACATAAGGGTTAAAATCGCATAACAAAATTAAGTAAGCCTTTTAGAATCTGGGCGTAAAGCCCGCGGAACCTGTTGAAAATTCACTAGTAACAAATAATAAAAGAAAGATCACAGAATGGGTAAAGATTAATTAATTTATTTATTTATTTGTTGACGCCCTATTGGGCTTTTATATGTACACTACAAATTTCATTTATAAAAACAGTATAACCATAAAAATATTACAAAATATATAAATAAAACATAGGACTCAATAGAATAAATAAGAATATATCTAATGCAATTTTACTTGGATGACTTTAGAGAACTCGTAGGTACAATTCATATACCTACGAGCAACAAAAACATAAAAAAAATCAAAAAACTTTAATTTTACAAATACAAGTCGTTGTTTGCATCTAGAATATGAACAATAAAAAATTAAAAAACAAAACAAAATTGAAATAAAATAAAATGATTTCTCATTCATTATTTACATCTAAAAAGTGATGGACTAATTTGGAATTAAATGTTTCAAAGTTTAAATTAAATATATCAGCGACATCAGTTAATTCATTGCCCGATCTATGTATTCTTTCTAAAACAGAGTTCGTGGCGAAGTTATTGTTGTGGAATAGGATATTTCGCCTTGTGTGTTTTGGAGGTATGTGTATACACAATAAATTTATAATGTCAGGGCAGTCCAACCTTGAATGAACAATTTTATAGAGTAACAGGAGATCAAATATTATTCGCCTTTCAGATAATTTCGAAAAGTAAAGTTTACTGCGTAAATTGACATTCAATAATAGGAATACCAATTTTGAAATTGATAAAACGTAAAAATTTATTTTGAATTTTTTCAATTTGTAAACAATGAGAGTTGAAATGAGGATACCAAATGCTTGAATTGTATTCAACCTGACTTCTAACCAAAGACGTGTACAGTAATTTTGTTGTTTTTATGTTATTGAAGTCTTTAGCGATTCTAGAATAAATCCAAGCATTTGAAATCACTTACTGGTAATGCTAATAATGTGATTCAAGAAGCGTAATTTGGAGTCAACGATAACACCAAGATCGTTAAATTCAAAGACTTTTTGAAGAATGGCATTAATGTTCAAATATTTCCAAAACCAGTTCATCCCAAACCGAAAATAATGCAATTTTGTTGTAAATTATTTTATATAATTAGATCTACTTAAAAATAGATTATAATTTAAGCATTATTTGGTAAAGCTTTTAAATGCTTGCATTAATTCTGTACCCTAAAGGATAAACCACGTAAGTCCAACGCATTGTTGGTGGATCAATTGTCGGGTCACCATGTTTTAGAAAGACGACGATTACAAGACGACGATTAACCTGGGGTGTTTCACTGTCAAAGCTTTGTCAACTGTGCGGTCTTCGAAACAGCTGGGCGCCTCTGGGAAAATTAATTAAATGTCATCTCAATGCTCTCGTGCACTAATAACACCCTCTGCGTTACAGGTATAAGCGAATATAACGGATAATGCATGACAGCCTTTGCACTTAATAATATTATGTTTTAATATCACGTTTTATTTGAATTATATTAGAAAATAAACAGAATCAATAAACAATACAAATATTCAATTAGGGAGGCGGTATGGATATCGCCGCCTCAGGATCCACACATTGGATAACCAACACCCCTGCTATAGGTCACCCCAAGTGGTTCGCTGCGCTTGGTAACTTAAAAGGGGTGCCCGGGATAAGATTTGCCTACCTACTGGGTAGCGGGCCGGATCAGAAGAGACTGAATAACCTAGCCGGACACTCGACCCATCGTCTTGCAACACAGCGTGAGGATGGGTTCATACTCCTGGACACATTGACCATTTCTACCCACCAAGCACACCTTTTGCCTTCCGAGGATTTTCTCTTCCCTTTTCTAAAAAGACCCTTCTTTTCCCTCAAAACAAATATGACATAGGCCTTTAGGATTTTTTTCTTCTTCAGGGCCACATGTGTGAAGCTAATGTAAAAAAAGTTAAAGAAAAATCATCTTTATTTTTCACAGATTTTTTATTACATTTTATAACATATGGAAGAAATAAACAACATATTTTTATGTTTGTTTTCATTATATTAACCCTAGAAAGATAATATACGTCTTAGAGACGTAAGAGTTGCTGTCTTTTTATAGACAGTTAAACATCGAAGTTTGATTTCTTAGAATTTCTTAACGTGCTCCAAATTGTAACATTTTCCCGTCAAAATTTAAAAACTTTTAAATATTTTGGATATTGAAAGAAAATAAATTTCAAGAAATTCTTGAAAATCTTGTCTTCTTCGACGGAAGCAATCTTTCCAAGAAACATACAGAGTGTATCTTTGCAACAAGCTCGGGTATGGAGGCTCTTTTGAAGCCAGAGTTAAGTAAGCCTTTTAGAATCTGGGCGTAAAGCCCGCGGAACCAGTTGAAAATTCACTAGTAACAAATAATAAAAGAATGATCACAGAATGGGTAAAGATTAATTTATATATTTATTGACGCCCTATTGGGCTTTAACATGTACACTACAAATTTCATTTATAACATCAGTATAACCATAAAAAAATATTACAAAATATATAAATAAAGCATAGGACTCAACAGAATAAATAAGAATATATCTGATGCAATTTTACTTGGATGACTTTAGAGAACTCTTATGTACAATTCATATACCTAAGAGTAACAAAAACATTAAAAAAAATCAAAAAAACTATGTCAGTTAGCTCAGTTGTTGTGCAAAGCTTGCGCGAGGTGGCTGTGTCGACACGGTAAGTACAATAATTACATAGAAATACATTCACCGAAATAAATACGTCCGAAAGACGTATGATAACCTCTAATGTAACTTTCAGCCTTGTTCGTATAAATGTGATTTACAAGAACAAAAAATATTATTTTTACGTATAACGACTAAGAAATTAAACATTATTTTTAATTTAAAAAAAGACTAATTACTTTGTAAATGATTTGTAGGAGGCTAACAGAACCTTGTTAATTTTTTTAATTACGATAAATATTTTTTACAATTATTTTGGTTTTCTTTAAAGTAAGAAAAACCCTTAACCAATTATTCAACTACTTTTTAAATGTTTAAGTATGATAATGTGTCAAATATACACTTTTTAACTTCAGTACGTCTCTAAGACGTATCATTATCCTTAACTTAGGTAAAATAAGATTATCTTTCTAGGGTTTATTTCATAAATGTCCGAATTTTTAACAAATAGATATAAATATTATTTAAAATCAAAAGCAAGTTAGATAACTGCCAGGGGGTCATTCTTATTGATTCGCAGCAGAATAATTCAATGAATTAATAAAAATAAATACACTAAAGACGTACTAATATCTAAATAAAATAAAAATAAATAATACATATAAGGAAAATATATATTTTTTTCTTATTACTATCAACAATGTCTTAATACTTTCTTATATATTTGATTTTATTATTTAAGGTTGAATTCCTCATCCAAACCAAGAGCGTTACTTTACACGCTACGAACATGTACTATTTGTATTTTTTTTTTTGTAATACACTACACTTATATTAACAAATAAAAAAAATGATGTTATTATGTTGAATACCTCTGTACAAGATCTTCTAACAAGATGTTTACGAAACATAATAACATAAATAATTAATATAAACATTAAAAAATACACAATATTTTTTTTATATTTTTTTTTAAACTAAAAAATTACTAGAAACAAAGAAAAAAAATGCAGGAACTGTCAAAACGTTCGGTGTAAAGGAAGAAACGAAGACAGGGCGCCGTTGTGCATACGTCGCAGTAGCAAATTTCATATTATTACTGGTTCATGGCTCATCTCCATGGTTTCTATTATCTTAAAAAAATTTAATCGGTTTCCACTGTTCTTAATAATTTTGGTAAAGTATTGAAAAAAAAAACATTTATTTCCAGATGAAAACCGCTCGTACCATTGTCACAGGAAGAAAATAAAGTGAATTTTTTTCGTGGTTACTAAACACAGCTTCGTGGTATTTTCTACTTTTAATAAACTAATTTCTCCATTAAAAAACATACTCTGATTCCACTGTTCTTAAGGAACAACCTGGGGAAGCCTTTGGTAAAGTATTGAAAAAAACATTTACTTCCAGACGAAAACCGTTCGTACATTTGCCACAAAAAGAAATTAAAGTAGAATTTTTTCATGATTACAAAACACAGCTCCGTGATAATTCCTACCTTTAATAATCTTCTTTCTCCAGTAAAAAGCCTAATCTGATTCCATTGCTCTTAAAGCGGAACCTGCGGAAGGCTTTGGTGCAGTATTGAAAAATACGTTTGTTTCCAGACGAAAACGGTTCGTGCATTTGTCACAAAAAGAAATAAACACGGATTTATTTCCGTGGTTACAAAACACAGCTCCGTGGTATTTCCTACTTTTAAAAAACTTCTTTCTCCAGTCATTTCGGGATTTCTCTCTGCGTTGTCGCTCTAGTATGGCAGTCATCCGTCTGATATCCTTCATGGCAGTAGGGTGTTCTTTCATCCAGGTTCTGTCTTCCTCAATCTCCAGGTCTGGAAGGGTACTTGCAGAATTTCCAGAAGACGATAAGAACTTAGAAAACGAAGGACCTTCGATCAAAGGCATTTTAGCGCTCAATGCTGAGCTGGCTGAGCTGGTGTAGGTTCTTTTATAACTACTGCTCTCGAACTCTTCCGAAGGAGAATCTGAAAAATAATTATAACGTATTACAGAAAATTTGAAAAAATAATTTTTGTTGAGATGGTGACTGCTAAGTACATAAAATAAATGGTGGACATATTTTTTTTTCAATTAAAGAGGCATTTAAGAGGAGTTTGGGTACCGCCGCCCGGGAACCATTTATTGGATAACAACACCCCTGCCGTAGGTCACTCCAATTGGTTTGCTACGTTTGGTAACTTCACGGGTTCATATGGTGAGGTTTGTCTGGGTCTTGGTGGCGAATGCCTTTGCCCACCTAGTGCTGGCGGACCGGATCGGGAGAGACTGGTTAACGGAGACCTAACCCGGACCTCTGCAGCAGGACCCTCTCAAACCACAGCCCTGCACCGCAGTGGGAGGGATGAATTCATACAATTCCTGGAACTTTCTTTCCTTTTTTTTCACATTTGATCCACACAGGAGGCTCCGAGGGAAAAAAATCACTAAGGGCCTATGTAATTTTTGTATGGAAAATCTTTTTAGGGAAAGGAAGAAGTAGAAGTTCTGAGAAGAAAAAAGGCCTAAGGGGTGGTAAGTAATCTGGGGTTCAGTGTGTCGAGGAGTGACGGACATCCCCCCCACTGCGGTGCAAGACGATGGGTCGAGAGAGTCCGACTGGAGAGGTCTAGGTTAGGCCCCCAGCCGGTCTCTCCAGATCCGGCCCGGCAGGCAGCAGGTGGGCAAACAAATTCACCGCTAAGACCTAGACAATCCTCACCCAATGAACGAGGGCACCACTGCCAAGTTAACAAACGTAGAGAACCACTTGGGAGCTTACGGAAACAAGTACCTACATACAAATCTTATGATTTCAGAGAAAATTTTGGATTTGATGTAAATCAGAGAAAGTTAGAAATTACACGGAGGTCCGTTGTTCGCAGAACTACTATTAAATTGAATTATACAATACATGTGGAGGTTTTTTGTAAATTTGCATTGTTCTTTTCTAATGAATTTCACAAAAGTTTGTCTACGAAAAAGCATTCAATGGACCGTTCCAAAAAAACGTCATCGACAGCACAGTCCTTTATAGCTTTTGTTTGACAAGCCTCCAAAGGGCACACAAGCTCCAACGGCTAGGAGGGCTTTGATGCAAATGGACGGTTTATTTAGAC
Source organism: Glyphotaelius pellucidus (assembly GCA_936435175.1). Taxonomy (NCBI): domain Eukaryota; kingdom Metazoa; phylum Arthropoda; class Insecta; order Trichoptera; family Limnephilidae; genus Glyphotaelius; species Glyphotaelius pellucidus. Next base: position 4,381,993 of record OW386550.1, read on the forward strand.
GAGTATTTTTAAAGTGAAATCTTCTTTTTTACCTTTATGATTTGAAAACTCGATGAAACGGAAGCGAGCGACATTAAAAAGAGACAAACACATACATCTATAGGATTTAGCCTGCGAGAGAATGTGATCCAATACTCGGTTCCAATATAATACACTAAATCCACGGTCCCACGCAGGTCTCCTAAAGTGAGAAGAGCCAATGGTCAATGATAGTTACATTTGATTTGTATTTACATTCTTACTGTAATATCACACTTCTGCCCATTTAAATGTTTCTATGAACAGACTTCCTTATAGATTCCTTATTAAATTAAAACCAGTTTTGTGTTCGGAACACAAAAAAACAACCGTTCGGCGGCTTCATCTTATAAGGCTGGTGTTGAGTAAAAATTGCAATGGGGTATTTCCACAAACCAGGTATACCGCTAAAAACATGTGGAAGATTTAAAGATTATTTTTCTGAACATGATTATCGCATTAAAAACGTTTAATTTTGATATTTTCATTCATAATTATTGATTTCAAAATACGCGTAAACGGAACGAAACGTAAACGGCCCATAACTGCTTGTACGATTCATGACGTCGCAAGAGTCGCCGTTCCGAGGTTTATCACCGTGTTACTCTAAAAAATCTAAACATCCTAGACTTGTTCGGGGTTATGGACGGTTTTATTTCATATTTAAGATGATTGTTTATGATTGTGTTATGTTTCTACAGTTTTATATAATATTGTTCAGTTGTAATGACTGACAGTAGTATTTTTAACGGCGTAATCCGACAACTTGCCTAAAATAGATGCTACAATGAATAACAATAATTTTCTAAGCCCTAAATTTCGGGATTCTAAGACGATATGGTAATGAAAACATTTTTTTTACACAAACTCTCGTATTATATACTGGTTTCAATATTTTGACAAAATAGAATTAATTCCGGCCCTTTCCTTGTCTTGATTTAAAATAAATAAAAAAATATATTTTTTAAACGTTTATTATAAAATTTATATATACAATTTATATATTCATACATATACATATTAACGCCGGGATTGCTAGTCGAGAGCCTTACCCCTCGACCACGGAGGCAGTCATTATTGTGTAGATTTTCATCTTACGACTGTATACAAAGGTGTTTCCACGTTTAAATTATGAATTTAAATAGTCAATAACGAAAGGATTTTTTTTGTAGCTTAAAATTTAAATCTGAAAAAAAAGGCACGAGGGCTCCATCGAAGTCTCCTTCTTCTTCTTCTTACTGTACTATAGGGCCAATATATACTACAGATAGTACACAACTGCGGACCCTGTACAAATCGCAAGTCCACCTGTTGAATTTGGCAGCCACCTTTGGTCTAGAGTCCCAAAATATTTGAAAATTCAGAAAGCATAAACGGGCGGTCCGTTCGATAGATTTCCCTCTCTAACAAACGGATTGCAATGTTTAGCGCGCAGGTTTCAGATAGGAATGGTGTCCTTGTTCTACCGGTATTTCAATAGAAGATGCTCCAAGAACCTAGCGTCATTGAACCCTTCGGCGGTGGTGTCAAACACATTAAACGCACTCCCAACAATTGTACACAGTCGATATTTTTTGTCGCCTTAGAAATGGTCGTTTAAACATCTTATTTTGGGTTTTTCTTGTAGTATTTGTAAACATATAAACTATACTTAAATAATTTATAATTTGTAAACTATACATGTTTTGCAAGTGGGAAAATATAGGATAAATATAAAGATATAATTCGAGCAAACTGGAAGTTAATAAATAACACCAAGTACAACTTACGGACTCACTACAGGCGGCGATCGCATGATGAGAGGCGCCTGTGACGTCACAGAGTGACTGGTGGCAAAACCATCGTTTTGGTGGCATTTTAAAAAGGCGTATTTTAAAACGTTATAGAAAGTTAAGTCGTCGTCATAAAAATAAAATAAAAATTCCGTTATCATCATAATTTTTTGCTTAATTTTTTTCAATAATAAAAAAAAATTGTGGAAATACCCCATTGATGTCTGAAGAGCCGAAAAGCCGCAGACGCCTATGTTTTTTTTTTACATTAATTCCACAAAGCCTATGCAAAAAGCCGCAGATTTCGACCCCTGGTCTAGTGTTATAAAGCACCTGATGATTCTTAGCGGCAAGACGAATCAGAGCGGACCAAGAATCTAATCCTATGAAATCCAACAAAAAAAAAAAAATTTGTAAAATCAATATCCTATCTTCAAACCACTCAAAAATTACAGGTAAAAGATTACACAAAAGAACGCGACATCTAGTGATTCCGAAGAAGAAAACATAAATACTATGACCAAATACACATAGGAAAAGGTGCACTGGAATTTGACGACAAAGATATGGAAATAATCATCCTTCCAATTGATACCAAAAGTGCTTCGTAGTATCCCCACTCTTGTCTACTTTAGTTTTCTGAAGGTTTTTAACTTCTACTGCGTGAGAATTTCACACTTTTTTTTTTTCATCTCCACAAAAGAGGCCCTGATGAAAAAAAATCCCTCAGGGCCTTTGTCATCTTTGGGGATTCTGTGTAAAGGGACCTTTTTGGGAAAAAAGGAAGAGTAAGAATTTTTTGGAAGGAAAAAAGTACAACGAGTGGGTAGGAATCTGGGGGTTTTGGAGTGACGAACGTATGAATCCATCTCTCTCTGAAATTAATCCCTGTTAATTCTGTCACGTGGGTTTTCATTCGAAATAGATAAACACGCAGCTCGTGTTTGTCACCCCCATAGGCATTTAAGGCCTCCTTCACCCCTTGCTACAATTTCCCCTCTGAGATCCAGAGAGAATTCATTTATAGTAAAAACAAAATGTGACAAAGAGTGGTGGGAATGAGGCAAGAGTGATAAAAATTATGTTGGTTAAAAAAAGAACAACCCAATTACGCCTGTTTGTTATTCTGGCAGTGAAAAATTGGTAGATTATGTGAAATTGAAGACTGAGAGAGTCTTACCAACGACGACCACGTAGTTTACGACTGCACAATATCGTGGATCGTATTTGCGACGGATACGTGAAGGAAATGCTGTCAATATCTCATATGCGATGCAGCTGTATTTGTTAGGTTAACTAGTTCATAGATAACATGATTTTTACTCACCATCCGAAAAACAGAAGCTTGACGTACTTTCTTTTCGCACGAAAAGTTGCCCCTGCAACAAAAAATAATCGAGTATAAGTTTGATTTTATTTTTATACCAAACAAGAATCCCATTTGTCTAGAGCCAGGCTATTGAGAAAAGAAAGCATCAAGACTCTTTTCGAAATCCAAGATTGAAATTGATTATTTTGGATTACATTACTTTGGATTTGTTCCTAAAGTCTTGGGAAAACCCAAAACTCATAGAGCACACCCTACGGAGGCAATTGAAATTCACAAAAATCCCTTTCACATTAACGCAGACGATGGAGCTAACCTCAATAGTTCTCGGTATCCGATAATTGATGGCCACCAAAGCTAAACGCAGAAAACCATTTCGAATTATACTGTAATACCAGCTCGTAGAGGAGTGAAGCTGGTATAATCGATATCGGCAATACGGCATCGCATCTACGTACATAAGCACATACTTCAGCACTATCAATTGCAAATCTGCTTTATTGATGGACACTGTAACGCTGTCCCAAGTGTTGGCTGAAGAAGGAGGTAACGCAACAGGCATGTCGAACAAAACGACAGATAGCAACTTTAAGATTCTCGCAACTGACAGAAATTATGAAGACCTCTAGTTTACAACTGTGATATTACCTCAAATACTAGGTCGTATCCAAAAATATGCGACGCTATAATACATATACGTAATATAACTTCGTAAAATGTCTAGGGACCAACTGTCGAGTCATATTACACGATATTGCGTGCATAAACGTACTTAAGAACATAATATAATTATGTTCATCTTTTCTGTTCAGTAAATTAAAAATTAATGTAGGAAGATAGTTAGTGGTTCTCTGAATCTGCTGCACTGTCATTTCAAAACTTTTCGAAAAATCTATATTTTTACCAGACAGGAAACTTAATCAAACTTGTGCAATATTCGTCCCACACAACTTCAAGTATACTTGTAAATACCCGCCATACACCTTCAAGTATAGGTATATATACCCGCCATAGCCTTCAAGTATACTTGAAGGTATAATAATATACTTTAAGTATACAATACGTACATATTTGAAGGTATTTGTAATCTTACTTAATATTATAAAGGCGAAAGCTTGTATGTATGTTTGTTACTCTTTCACGCAAAATCTACTGAATGGATTGTAATAAAACTTTACAATAATATAGCTCATACATCAGATTAACAAATAGGCTATATACATATAATGGTTAGCTTTGGCGTTATGAGATTGGAATAAATGAAAATATGTGTATTTCAAATATTTTAGCGGCAGAGAGGAAAAGCAGGGGAAGGGGAACGGGGGAGATGGGGTTCGTGGAGAAGGAAGAGACGAGGGAGGGGGAAGGCGAGGAAAGTGGAAGGGAACGGTGACGCACGGGGAAGGATATGCAGGGAGAATCAATTTATTTCTTTGAATGGCATTGTAACGCTTGCCGGGTAAAAGCTAGTATACCATAATAATATACTTCAAGTAAACTTGTACAAATGTATTTGAATGTGTATAGCGGGCCAACTTTACCTGGCGGAACTTTACAAATCGTAATAAATTAGAATATTTATTAATCTAAAAAAAAGCCCAAAAAAAATTTATGAAAAAATAAATTACTTTCTTACATGAGTCGGAAGTATTTTTCTCTTGTCAGATCGTCTTTTCCTCAGCTTTTTCTGCTTGCCGGGTTTTTTACTTGAGTTTTCCATTTCCATGCTTTAGAGGTTTATTTTTAACGATGAATTTCAGTTGAACGATTCTGAAAACGAAAAAATAAATTATGTTAAATTAGATGAAAGCATATTACATATGAATTCAAATAAATCGGGCGGGCGGTGTGGATTTGATTTTTATACAAATCTACAGTTTTTTTTCAAGATTGATGAAATTGTCCACACTTGACCTTCAAAATAAGAGAAAGGTCATTGTCTATATCTCAACTCCACTAACACAGCCTAAAGCCCAGGTGACGCCGGGGACAATAATATCAGATTTGATTACTAGGAAAAATGGTACCTGAACCTAACCTAACCTAACCTATACTAACTATCCGATTTTTTTTACATTAGCTCCACACAGGAGGCCCCGAGGAAAATAATCTCCCTCTCTAAGGGGTCATCCATAAATTACGTCACACCTTAAAGGGGGGGAGGGGAGTAGAGAAGTGTGACATTGTGTGACAAGGGGTATGGGGGGGCTCATCAGTTCTGTGACGTCACATGTAAAAATCTAAATATTTTTAATAAAAATAAAAATAAAATTGTTAACTACTGTTTTGATTATTTTTAGATGTAAAATTGCAAAATATGTGACGTCACACTATGGGGGAGGGGGTCTCACAAATGTGACGATATGTGAGAGGGACGGGGGGGATAAGAAAATCATGAAATTCGTGTGACGTAATTTATGGATGGCCACTAAGGCCGATAATGCCTCATCTTTGGGGATGCTTTGTGATGGGTGTTTTTTGGAAAGGAAGGAGAGGAAGTTCTGTAGAGGAAAAAGGTATGAGGGTTATTAATTAGGAAGTTAGGAAATTAGGAATTAATAGGTTAGGAATTTGGGGGTCATTGTTTCTAGGAGTGACGGACGTAAGAATCTATCTCTCCAAATGCGGTGCAAGGCAATATTCCGAGAGAGTCCTGCTGGAGAGGTTTAAAATCATTCTTACCTTACCTTCGTTAAATAATATATGCGCATTTCGTTATCTTCAAACTAAACAAGAAATAAACATAGAATGTCATAAAAACCATGGCCTGAAAAAACTTAACTTGACTTAATTTTTAACTTTATTAAATGACAAAAAATGGAACCTTAAAGCATATTTTTTCATCTCCCCCGACAAAACTACATTACAACACCTTCATGTAAAAAAAAAATTGTATAATTGTACAAATTAATGGTCTTCTCTTATAGTAATGAGACTAAACAAAGTACTATACAAAAAAATAGGTATTTAGTCTGAAGCGGAACTCTGTATCATTGAATTCAACCTAACTGATCTCATCCACTAGTACAAACTATTCTTAGAGTGATGAACTTAAAGAAGTCTATTACAAACTGAATGCTGTTGAAATGAGATCCCTGCGGCGTATGCGTGGTAAAACCATGTATGATCGTGCGAGAAACGTGGATATCCGCAAAGAATGTAAGAATAATGAGTTAAATTGAGGGTAAATATTTAACTAATAGGGACACGCTTAATATGCACTCTTTATTACAAAAACACTTAACATCAGTTACATAATAATGGGAAGAATTTCAGTTTCCGGAATTGAAAAATAATGAATTAACATAGTTATTTCGTCAAAATCAAAAACGAATATTCACTCGGCGGCCATGTCATTGATGTCAAAGTTTTGAGGTTAGTTTTTTTTTCTCTTTTAATTCAAAATATTAACACATGACCCTAAAATAGGTTCTTAGGTTCTTAGTTTGGGTTTAATTAAAAAAGAATAAAAAACTAGCCTAAAAAGCTATTTTAATATTATTTTATCAAAACATGGCGTGAAGAAAGGATGTGAAATTGTCTGTTTTTTAATGAAATATCTACTAAAAAGCATTATTTTCCAATTCCGGAAACTGAAAAACTTACTTCTCATTTTATTTCACTGATATTTAAGTGTTTTTGAAATAAAAAGTGCATATTAAGCTTGTCTCTATTAGGTAAATATTTACCAAATTGAGAAAGGGACTCACAGATGGTTTGGGCATGTAGAGCATATTTAGTCGGGGACGCCCGAGGAAGACATGGCACGATCAAGTGAGTCAGATACTTGAGTCGGGCCAAGTCAGAATAATAGAAGAGTATGTATGACGATGTACGAATGTGAGTGAGGCAAAGTGTGCCAAGATCGAGTTGTTTAGCGGTCCGTTCTCTCTGCCTACCCGCGAAACCCGGGAAATGGCGTGATGGTTAGTCAGTTAGTTACAAACTATTCTTACGTTGATAAATAAACTCAAATAAGTCTTTGATTTATCAAAAATAATATCATTATGTATAATATTAACCCACATGTCTCTACGCCTGCATAGTTGAATATGAAGTTATAAATTTAAATGCAATATTTACCCGTTTTTACGAATCGTAACGTAAACAGGAATGGTGTAAGTCTTGAAATAATATAGATATTATTCAATCGATATCGAAAATAACTGACATGACCATTTCTGAAAACTTCGTGTTTCGTTCGACAAGACGACGACGCGTCGACTGTTTGTTATTGTTGCTAGAGTTGGTAGAATGATTTAATTAACCAAACATATACATATATTTGTAGGCTATTTAACGAAAATATGTTTTTGACCGTTATCAATTTTGCTTTGTCCGAAATTAAATTAAAAAAAAATATATGGGAATGTCTGTACGAATTTACTATTTGATATTAGTAAATTCGTTTTTATATTTTTGTTTTTAATTCGAATTTGGCCGTTTACGGCCGCATGGTTAAACAGAGAGGATGGGTAGGCAGAGAGGATGGACGGTCTAAAACTTTAAGTATTTGGTGCACTTGATCGCTATGTCTTCCTCGCGTTTCCCCGACTTTTTTTACAATTCAAATTCGCGACATATATTCTCCTTACACTCCTTTTTTTGATCATTTGCTCTACGTGTTCAAACCATATAAGCATCACTTTCTTAATATTACTCATTACACTGGCAACAACCTTGCAGTTTTTGCGATTATTCACATTTCGCATACGATCTTTAATAGTTTTACCACACATACGACTCAGGGTTCTGAAGCAATCAGTCTACTTTCACCCTTCTTCTGCTTGTTCCATGCCTCACTTTTTTTTTTACATGAGCTCCACACAGGAGGCCCTGAGAAAAATAATTTCCCTCAGGCCCTATGTCATCTTTGGGATGCTGTGTGGAGGGTTTTTTAAGAAAAAGAAGGGAAGGAGAGTTCTGGGAAGGAAAAGGGTTTAAGAGGTGGGTAGGAAACTGAGGTTCAGTGTGTCCTGACCATCCGCCTCCAAGACCTAGACGAACGGAACATGAACCCGGACATCCCTGCTAAATTTTAAAATAATATACCTATAAATGTACTTACTATTATTTAGTTTGAATATTTTGATTTGGGCTTATATTTTGAAAATAAGAATTAAAGTTTTTTTATTAACAAAAGAACATTTCATTCAAATGCAATGGTCAAGCACAAGATTCCAACTGCTCCCAACCGCCTGGAGCCATTGAAATCATGGCATCCACAAATGGGTGAAGGTGAAGGTAGTAGGGAGAGAAAAGAGATATGGAAAATGTATCTGACTATTCAGATCTAGTCACCAAACACGGCTGAAGCCATTTCAAGGATCATTTCAATTCTAAATCAATACTGATGAATAGCAAAATACGACATTCCCACAACGATCACAACATACCCCAATTGGGGATGCCATAGTCTCACAGGCTCCAGACGGAAGCAGTTAGGACTTTTGTGCGATATTCATACAAAAAAGGGGGATGTACCTAGCTTTTCAGATCTAGTTACCAAACACGGCTTAGCCATTTCAAGCAATGTTCCAATTCTGAATGGTGATTTGCTCCCAACCGCCTGCAGCCATTGGAGCCACAAGTGGGGAATGTTGTGAGGGTGAAGGTAGTGGGGAGGGGAAGGAAATTGGGCAAAAGAAGGTGGGGACGTACCTAGCTTTTCAGATCTGATCACCATGATTTTTTCTCTAACGATTTAATCAACACGATGATTTTTTCTTTAAGAAAGGTGAGTCTTACACCAGGAAGATACTGAGAGTATCTTCCACTCTGGAACGTGCCGCAAATATACATTTAAATTTATTTAAAATGATTGAATCGTGAAATAACACAATACAATTGAATGAAATTAACTTGCGCACGCCGAGATTTAAATCCGCAACCACGGAGGCGGTCAACTGAATATTGAATGGATAATGCATTATTGATGTATTTGCGTGCCAGAACTAAGGTCGATTTTTCCTCACGGGTCTTATGTAAATTAGAGATAACTCGTTTCTTTCAAATGGGTTTAAATCATTTCTTGGGATTTTCTATTTAGTGCTTGAAATCGAATAAATGGCTCGATTATGAGTTATGAGATTTGAAGCGTGGTGTCTGCAAAAGGCAAAAATCATAATTTATGGTCATAATTTATTTGACTCTAACGTGCACTGCAACACACTGCGAGTCTGTCTGGCACGTTGCTTCTCGCCTCGAGAGGAAGAAGAAACAAATTTCGCCAAACAACTCCACAGTAAACCACCAACATAAGATTTTTGGCTGTGATACATACATTGAACCCCCAATATGTCGTTCTCGTGTTCAGAGTTTTCCCACTGCTTGGTTTTGAAATGAGAATATACAACAGTTTCTACCGGGATGTCATTTATCCAGTATCTAACCACATCACGTTACTAGAAAAGCATTTTGAATTTGCAACAATGACAAGAAAAATAACAAATTCGAGTGCATTTGTTTTTGAAATAAACAGAACAGTTTTTGAAAAAAGCAGAATAATAGTAGAGCATGTTTGAGACGATGAAGATGAATGTGAAGTTGTTTGGCGGTCCATTCTCTCTGCCTACTCCTGTGGGAAAACGGCGTGTGGTTAGTTAATTAGAGACTTTCTCGCAATGCGCATTATCTATATATCTATCTTTATAATAATACGTGAAGCAAAAACTTTCTACCCCTTTTTACGAAAATTGCGCGGACGGAGGAGTATGAAATTTCGCACACTTATAGTTTATATAGAGAACAATAGCTTCCGTGGAAGAGTAGTATTGGTATATTTGTTTACATGTAATTAAATATATAAGCATCCACAAATAAAAATAAATAAAAAAGAAGGAGTGCAGAATGCTAATATTTTTTTAAAATTATTCATAAAAAATACATTATATCAATAAATTTTTTTTTTAATTAATTATGGTCGAATTTCGACCGTTGGGCGACCACTAGTTTTTGTAAAGTCCCTTTAAACCGAAGTATCGGGGTTCCACTGAATTGAAATAGTAGTCGACAGATATGAAGGTACGAATAAAATCCTGACGGTATACGGAGCCAAAATAATCCAATGTTCTGAATGACGTGCTCGAAATCCCCAGCTGATTTCTCGTCCTCGAACAATAACTAATGGAAAAATATGAAAAATGTATATTCAATGTCTCTTTGTCTGCAATATTAATATTTACTTTCATGCACGTGCTGCACTGTGGCACAAGTGGATTAGATGCTCGGTTACAATTTTTTGGTTCATCAAATTAAACTCCTGCGGGTTATGTCTACAAAATAATATTTTGTGGATTAAAATATATTTTTATATAGAAGAAAAGAGAGAAAAGAATAGAAAAGAGAGAAAAAAGAGTAGTGGTCTGTGGACACCCTCAGTCTCGTCCAGCTGAAAGACCGCCATTCAGAATCAAAACGTTCGAGAATTTGAAAAAGCTTTAGCCGTGCTTAGTAAAATCAATGTATCACACAAACAGTTCTCCAACTCGTCTTGGAAGGAGATACTTCTTTGGGAAAGAATAAAGTTATTCATGTTAACCAGGGATTTATTTAACACTTCGCGTATTACTAAGTGGTTACTATTACAAGTGGTGACTGTGGATAGTCGGCCTAACTGGAAACTGGCTAAATGAGATCTGATAATCTGATTCTGAATGAATGAATGAATTTATTAATACTAGTGGTTGCCCAATGGTTGTAATTCAACCATAATTAATTTAAAATGTAATGTTTTTTATTGATTTTGTATTTTTTACGCATAATAAAAAAAAAAATTGGCATTCTGCATTCCTTCTCTCTATAAACTATAAGTGTGCAAAATTTCATACTCCTCCGTCCGCGCAATTTTCGTAAAAAGGGGATAAAAGTTTTTGTTTCACGTATATACTGATTTTAACGTAATTGTTTTACGTTTGAAATTTCCAATTGTGAATTCATAGATAACTCCTCCATTGTTGCCAGCCTAAACCGATTTCTTATTCATTTCAATATCGGCCTGGCTATCGACAGTTTGACCACGCTCGGGATATAGATAGAAAAAAGATGTAAGTCACGCCTATCAATCCGATATTGTAAAGTCTACGATTTCACTTTGCTAAAGCCCCAGTGGTAAATGTTAGTTTGGAGTAAAAGTATTGTCCATTTTGGGGTAAGATATACAAACATTAAAACGTTTAGCGTGCATTTCCACAATGCTAGTACAAATCCTACACTGGCTTTACAACCCGCAGTTCATAAATTACTCCCGCCCTGGTCTTATCCGAGGGAGCGATAGAAACATCTCTTTTGTTCTGGCTATACAATAAATTATTAGCATCCAATTCGAGATTGCGTGTTCAGGGCTGGGATTGGAATAGTATGGTTAGGTTAGGTTAGGTTATGCACGTCCGCTTGGAGTTACCTACCTGGAAGCCACGAAACTATCGTAGGAACACAATCAAACTAGATTTAGCATTTACCAGTACAAAGCAATAATTGAATTGCTTTATGGGGTCCAATTCTGAAATCTGAAATAATGAACTATTGTGAGTAATTCACTTTGTACACTGTTTTTCGTGATTGTACGGCAAAGTATCAGCGGCCATTCATGAAAATGAAACAAATATATATTGAAAAAAGATTTTCAAACAAAGCAATAAAAATTTTAATATACAGGGTATCCGGGAGATAGAGTGCATTAAATTCGGGAGGTGATTCTATGATAGTATTAGTAAAATACTCATGAAAGTATAAGTAAAAAAGATTAATAACTTTTTCGAAATACCAAATTTTTTTGGGGTACTTATTGATAAAAAGATAAAATTAGTCCAGCATGTGCGGCTAGCACTATTATTTACGCTGTTACGATGCGGGCCAATCACAATCATACAACGTTGCCACTCGCGCCCGGCAAGCTCACAGCAAATTTATCGGGTAAGATCTCACACCAAGGATTTTTTTATTAGATACGTCTTTTTGTTTGGGAAAAAAAGTTGGAATTTCGGAAAAAAATTGTTAATGTATTTTACTCTAACCGTCATGTATAATCACGCATAATACATTTTACCCCCGAACACCCTATATAACAGCTTTTCCAGAACAGTTGATTATCTGTCAAACAAACTCAATCAATTTGAATTTGAATAATAAGATGGAAACGGATCTTTTATCAATAAGAGTATGCAGATATTTTACTTCTAAGCATTCTTTTTTAATGAGAATATCGCACAAGAGTTCCAACTGCTCCCAACCATCCTGAGCCAGTGAGACTAAGGCAACTTCAAGTGGGATGCGTCGTGAGGTGGAAGGTATTTGAGAGGGAAAAAAGACGAGGAGGAGGAAGGTAGGAAAGTACCAGGTTATTCAGATCTGGTCATCAAACACGGCTTAAGCCATTTGAAGCTACTTTTAAATTCTGAATGGTGGTCTTACACCAGGGCTATACTGAGAGTGTTTTCCACTCTGGAACGTGCCGAAAATAGACTATTTAGTATTTTAAACCTATAAATTGTGAAATAATACAACTTCAACGGGATTTGAAACCGCGTCCTTCGAATTGGTGGAACCATATTAAAGGACGAAGAAACATTGTAATTTTACGTAAATTTTTTAGATATATGTTATTCCAAAGATGGATTACTTTGTATTTTTATTTCGATGTAGTGAGAATTATCACCAAATGATTGTGGGTTTGTCTATGGGTGAATGTAACACTGGTTCAAGGAACTCGAATTTGTTTGAATTTAAGTCTCATTTTCAAAATTGGAATTCATTCAAGCAATACAGTACCTACGAAGCGTGTTTTAACAGAAAATTATTTTCATTGTCACTTTCAAAATTGGAACTGAAAAATTCCGCAAGCGATAAAAGAAGTGAAAAAAAAATCTGAGAAGAATTCTACAAGCGATAAATTCCACAAGCAATTCTTTCTATTTTAGTTTACAAAATTTGAACTGATGTGTCAAGAATTTTGATAAGTGACCAAGTGCCTAGCTTTGAAATAACACTTTTTACGCCAGAATTTTTCAAAATTCTACGATCAAAATGTGCATATCTTTTGCTTAAATTTCTAAATGTTAATCTCAACAAGTAAAGTCAGATTTCTTGATTTTTCGAGGGTCTGCGCTTTTAAGCTAATAAGCAATTGTCAATTCTACAAATTTAGTATTCCGTGATTTTTCACGCATCTTCGCTTGTAGATTTGAATATCGTTGATATTTAATGCCCGCACTTTAAATTTTCACTTTACGTACCTACCAACGTTCAAAGACGTTCTATTTTCATAGAATTACTTTATAGAATTCGATAAAATACAAATCGAATTTACATTTTTTGAATGTTTGATATGATTAAGTTAAAATTTGCTTTCGTTGGAGTAGAAATCTACTTATGTTCCAAAGAAAATTCGCAAGATGTAAATTCACAAATTAAAATTCACAAAAAACAAAAAAATTCACGAATACGAATTACGGCGGAGTAAAATAATATTCTCTTTTCATACTTTGACATTGGTAAGTATATATCACTGAGCAGATAACACGTAGTAGCGTGGATTTTACTGATTTGAAGGAAAACTGTAGTCGTCAATTTACGTAAGCGTTTTGACTCATTTGCCTGAGATAAGCCAGTATATATCCGCTCTGGACAATCCCACACCAATTTTTTTATTAGTATAAACTGAAGAAATAAATCCATTTTTCGTGTGCCCGAAGTAGGTCCAAATTATCCTTAAATGTGTTAAAATTGATCAAACATTTTCAAATACCAAACGTCTTGCTTGAATAGGTAATCTCTTTCACTGGCCTATCTGGGGCCCAATCGATAAGTCAAGATATATAAATTAGGCACAACCAAAGAAACATATTATAAAACAAACTACTCCGCCGCGTTTGTACGTCTGTTCGCAATAAACTCAAAAACTACTGAACTGATTTTCATACGGTTTTCAACAATAGATTTAGTGAGTAATTGGTTGAAATATGTAAAATATAAAGGATAATGTCTGTATGTGGTGGACGAGCGGGCTGGCAAGGGGGCGGTGTAGATTTGACTTGTATGCAAGTCTACAGTTTTATGCCGGAGTTGATGAAATTTTGCACATGTAACCTTCAAAACAAGAGAAAAGTCACTGTCTACATTTGATTTCGAAAACTCTGTATAAAGCCCGGGCACCGCCGGGGACTTCAGCTAGTTGAAATATAAGAGATGTGCTATCCGCAGTTTTACTGGGTGGGACTATGTTTCCTGGTGTTGCCGATATTATTAACCAATATTACTGTACACCTTCAAAAAATCAACTAAATGAACGAATTTTTTCCGTATTGAAATTATATTGTCAACCAGTACTATTGCACATATACATATTCCTAAATACGTACATATTTTAATTTTTTGTCAAAAAACAAACTACTTTCCATTCAAAATATTCACTATGTATTCAAAATATTCACATTAGGAAGTAATCCGCTGACAGTATTTTTTATTTATTTTTTTATTTATTAAGGAGAAAATACAGATACAGATAATAATTAACAATAATATACAAGACAACAACTAGAGAACTCACCTGCATCCAAACTATTTCTCACGAATTGACTTTAACAGCAAATAAAAATATGTACAAATATTTTTACGTGTAAATAGGGAAAAACATAAGAATATTATTTTACAAATAAAGAGAAAAGAGAAATGTGCAATATCCTTACAAAAGTTTCAAAACTATTTTTGGAGAAATTGAGATGGTAAGACAAGAAAAAAAATAATAAAAAAATACATAAATAGAAAAACATAAATAATGTTATACAGAATTTAAAAGAAAGGAAAGTACTTAAAATCATAAACGAAGTATGTCTAAAAGAAAATAATTTAGAATTATAAAGTCGGGCGGACACCATGCACCACATCTCTTGTATTTGTATGTCTTGGGGCACAAGAAGACCTATCTCTATCTTCCGGGCAGCGCAAGATAGAGATAGGTTTACCATAGTGACCGCCAACGTTGGGGAGATCTGATAGGGCACACGAAGAAGAAATTTTTTCATCAGCGTAACAAATGTACTGTTAATTTATTTTTTATTTTTTTTTTTATTTATTCACGGCTATATAGGCTTTTACATATACATAACAATATTAAGAAATTATACTTGTAAATAGTGCAGGAAACAACCGACACTCGTACAAAAATAATTATAGAGTAAAAACATTATTAAATTTGATCCACACAGTATGTAAGGTACAAAATATAAAAAAAATATATAAAATACAAAAAATCCAAAAAAGCTTTTTTTCTTACAGCCGACCCAATACAATTTAAATAGCTTTATCAAAATAAAAATATTCCCCTACTTGATGGAAAAAAACTTCAATAAGGTATGCTTAAATATTAAAATTGATGTACTAAATATATCAACAACATCGGAGTATTTGTTTCCTAGCTGTTGAATCCGCCGCATTGGAGTGTAATATTGGGAGGTTGATGTTGAATTGCCACAATAATATGGTAGGTACTGTCTTGTAACTGACCTGCCTGGAGTATGAAGAGATTACATACAATAAATTAGGGGTATCAAACATTTAGTTTATCAATGTTTAGTTCTACATATAAAATAAAATAAAAATTATCATCTAACTTAGCGAAATACCTTTATGCATTGCTTCCAATTCGGTCGCTCAGTCAATCATACGCCACGAGGTAAATAAAACTATAATAATCCCGATGCATTGGACCGCTCGATCAAATAACCGATCAAATTCAAGTCTTTGTTGTCTACCTAGCGAACATCCCCTATTCTGCTCCCGATTCGACCGCTCAGTCAATCATGTGACACTAAAGAAAAATAACTCAGGTTTACCGCCGAGGGCCCTCAAAGGGTATTATTATTGGAAAGTCTCTCGTAAATAGGAACGCACTCTACCTTCTTCCTCTAAATCAGAGATTCCCATAAATGATGACATCGTAAACAGTCGTTTCTCGTAATAAGAATGATTCTAACATCATATTTAGCAACTCTGCAAATAAGGAACTGAAAAATATTATGGCTCAAATATATCAACAAACGCTGCTTCTAAACATATAAGTTTTATTATGTGTTATTGTACGTAGAAT
Source organism: Glyphotaelius pellucidus (assembly GCA_936435175.1). Lineage (NCBI taxonomy): Eukaryota > Metazoa > Arthropoda > Insecta > Trichoptera > Limnephilidae > Glyphotaelius > Glyphotaelius pellucidus. Next base: position 4,398,194 of record OW386550.1, read on the forward strand.
TTGTAAATCGTCATTTAAAAACGAATACAACACCATCACATTAAAACTCACGGTTTCGTTTTTACGTGACTAAAATCTGCTGATTCTGATATCAAAACCAGTATACAGTGGTATGTGTATGTTCTACGGTGTCTACATTTGAATCAATGAAACTTAGGTTTTGTTTATATAAAGATTTCTGATCTGTTGCTGTTTTACAGTGTTAATAGAATTGATACATTATTTGGTCACCAGGCCTATAATAATTTTTATTTTAGAAAAATAAGAAGATGATGATGATGACGATGATGATGATGATGATGATGATGATGATGATGATGATGATGATGATGATGATGATGATGATGATGATGATGATGATGATGATGATGATGATGATGATGATGATGATGATGATGATGATGATGATGATGATGATGATGATGATGATGATGATGATGATGATGTTATTTTTAAATGACATTTTGATGTAAGTGTCAAAATCAAAACACAATTATATATGTAAGGTAATCAGATTACGTAATACTATGTGCAAACGATATTGTCATTGTTGATTAATTAATCCAATATAATATGTTCCGAAAAGAAAAAATCTGGAAAATATCATGTTATTTAAAAAGAATTTGTAATTTGAAAAGAAAAACATGTAATTTAAGAATGCAGTTTGAATCAGCAAAGTGTCAAAAAAGTGTTAAAACCTATAATTTGAATATAATTCAGGTTAAATTTGTAGCAAAAATTTATAAGATCACCCAAATGAAACTATCCTACTTGCATCAAAATGATTTCACGAATAAAATGCAATTGTAAGTGATAAAGGACCATTTTTCCAATAGTTGGAATAGTTTGATGTCGTCACACCGTTTCATTCGTAGTAATGCAGGTTTTTGACCAACGGTAAATTATTTATTTGGTGTCAGCATTGATGTATTTTGGCATTTTGCTTAAATGCAATAAGTGACGAATGATAACACTTTGGTTCTTCAATATTAAAAACAAATAAAAAACGTTTCAACTACCACACAAAATACAGCAGTCGTTGAAAAAACACGTTGGATTTTTGTGACTGTTTTGTTTGATTTTTAAGAAAAATTTAAAAGGATATTATAGATATATAGGAGACTGATGGCTACAGCAAACAAACTTAGAAAATCAATATATTTCTTTAAATATACTCGCAACTTTTTAAACTAGAATCAACTCAAAAGAATTTACTATGCTCTATGTCAATCCCTAATTGAATACGGTACTATATATCCTAGGGAGGAGCAAACGTTGCCGCCATTGATCCGATCTTGAAAGCGCAGAAACTAATTATAAAGATTATATTAAAACTACCGATCACAAGCAGTTCGGATGAAATCTTTAAGAGAATCTGTGTCTTGGAAATTAGGCAAATTGATGCCAAAAACATACTAGCGTACCTCTTCAAATACATAAATTACCTTAGAAAATGTCCAAACTGCTCGAGATACTAGAACCAAAGGGCATAACCTCCCTCTCATACCTTTTGCTAAAACAACCCTTGGCCAAAGATATTTTAGATACTCTGCAAGAAAACTATATAATACACTTCTACTGGCAATTAGACAAGACACAATGCATCTTAAATATAAATCTGACACCAAGTCCTGGATTACCAGCCACAACAGATCCAACATCAAAGATTTTATCAAAACTAACTTATAAGTATTTATTTTTTCAATGGTAAGATGATGATTTTCTGTTTTTTGTAATATTGTGTTATTATTTGTATTTTGTAGGTGTTATTATTATAAACTGCTCATGTTAAGCGCCTGCTTTCAACACAGGTTCTCCTGGTGAGACAGGTATAGGAAAAAACAAATTGTAGGTGCGTTGATAGTATTAAATATCTTGGTGTTATGTTGGACAAATGTCTTAGATAGGACGGACACATGGAACTAGTCACTGCAAAGGTTAGAAAGCTTACATACATGTTTATAACGATCAGAAATATCTTACGTAAAAAAGAATTGAAACTCATCTATGATGCTATGTGTGGGTCACTTCTAGACTATGCATCCCTAGGTTGGGGTGGGTGTGCAAAAACTGTTTTGGACAAATTAGCAAAAGCTTAAAAATTGCTACTAAGGGTAATCCTCAAAAAACCATTTAGATATCACAGCGATGCACTATTTGAAGTTACGAGTTCTGGATGTTAGACAACTATACATGAGAAACTTAATTTTAAACACCCATAAACAACGCCACCTCTACCCATCTATTAACCACTCTCACGACACCCGACACTCACGGAGAAATCCAATTGTACCACTCACAACCAAAACATCTCTTGCTCAAAGACACTTCTCATTCTTAGGTCCAAAACTATACAACTTAATGCCTGATGCTTGGAAAACGAAAGCACAAGGGTTTTTCGCAGATTTACCACTACTTGGTTTCATCAATTAGGGAGAAAGGAGAGTGAACTTTTAAACTTTACTTAACTACACAAAAAATGAAATCAAACACAAACCAAAATCAATAACAAAAATTCCGACAAAAAATGAACTGCGCAAAAGATACCTTTTATATTCTAATTGTTTATATTATGTGCATGTATGTACGTACCTATTACTTTTAAATTAGAATTCTACAAGGCAGCAGTTAATCTTATGTTTTAATTGGATATTTTATTTTATTCTATCACTTCTCTTTTTTTATTTCATATTCATACAAAATGTATATGTAAGCCTATTATTTTGTAATGCAAACGCCATTTATAAGAAAAATTATTTTATTATTATTTTGATAACTATGCAAAGCATACAACAGTAATAATCATACCTTAATTGTTTATTTTATTTTATCGTTTCTGTTCTCTTTATAGTTTTCATTAATAGGACTACATTATGAAATGCAAACACCAGTTCCCTTTATGTTAAAGTGTAAAAATATTTTTATTCCTTTTATTTATTATTATTATCATTTTAATAACTGTTGTATGCCATGCATACACAAGTGAACTATATGTTTAAGCCCTTTTTTTCAAGAACCTATACATATAAACCTTTTTTTTTAAAGTAATATGTTAATACGCTTTTAACATTCCAATTTTATGTTTTATTCTTTCTCTTCTTTTCATTTCCTCAATTTTCCCTCTTTTTGTATAAATCATGGTCCATATATATTCACACTTATCCTAATTTGACTGTCCTAAAACGGGAATCATCCTAGTTGGACAGTCAAAACATTTTATAAATAATGTACATAAATGTGTAAATATTTTACTAAATAAAAAATAAAAAATGAAAAATGAAAATGAAGTTAATAAATATGAATAATAAAATAAAAAAAGCTATCAAACGGATTGCCTGATTTGCCTCAAATTAAATACTTTTATTTTTATCTTGGGGGAAAATTAGAAAAATGTCTTTAAAAAATTGAGAAGAGGCTCAGAAGCAAATAATTTTGAGAAACTGTGCTCTGAATTCTTATACTTCCGGGCCCAGCGCTCCGCGGGTGCTACTCCCACCGTAAACCGTTTTGCCAAAGGAAGTATGAGACACGTGATCTCAGGTGGAAACAATTTGTTTGCTACATTTTTTATTACGTAGAAAAGTCAATTTGATGTATTGACGCGGAACCAAAATGGGGATACTCACTGACTTCTTTATGAGTCCCTAAATCTCATAGGAAACTATGAAGAAATTTACAAAATTGTGAGATTTTTAGTAAATTTTCGTTAAATTACTAATAAAATTATGAAATAATTTATCAAACAGTCTTGATATCTTCATATTATAAACCTGTTTTCACGGTTTTTTTGCAGTTAAGACACGAGTAGTTCCGAAGTCCCAGTCGTTGCCCGGGCCTTCGTAGAGTTTTTCAAAATCAAATATAGGCAATATTAATTATTTTCCGTTGTTTTTGAACATTGTGTTTGGAATATATATATCTTGTCCTTTTCCTACAACTTTTTACATTTTTTTTTTTACATTAACTCCACACAGGTTCTGAGGCAAATAATTTTCCTCAGGGCCTATTTCATCTTTGAAGATGCTGTGTGGAAGATGTTTTTGAGGAGAGGAAGGTGTGAACATGGGTCTTGATGAGACCCATGTTGTAGGAGGGAGGAAACACAGAGGCCGGCAAATCGTTCCACAGCCGAGCTGTTGAACTCAAGAACGAGTCGTAGAAACGACCCGTTCTCATGTGTTTGGCGTGTTTCCCGACGCCAAACACATGAAAACGGGTTGGGCGCGTGTTTGGCGTGTTGCCCGACCATAAACCGGTGCCGAGGGGATCAATGACGCTAGTTCCTCGGAGCATCTTCCATTGTAATACCGGTAGAACAAGGACAGCATTCCCACCTGCCGCCTGTGCGCTAAAGATTGCAATCCGTTTGTTAAATTAGGAGAACGTATCAAACGGACCGCCCTTTTCTGCAGAGAGTCGAGGTTTTTTTTTTTTTAGATATTTTGGGGCTCCAGACCAGAGGTGGCTGCCAAATTCAATCGTGGGGCGCACTTACGATTTGTACAGGGTTAGCAGGTGTGTACTATTACAGTATGCCCAGTTTCTGAGAGGCTATACCGACCTACCCACCTACATACTTCCTTCTACCTGCTTGGTGAAATTGAAATCAGTGCGGTGATAACTTTCAACAAGCTAGCAGTGTATTATTATGATTAAGTTCTTTTATGTTCGTATTTTTGAATGCAAGTGCAAATTACCTGTTTACATAAAGACTTCAAATTATAACTTTTGGTGATCATACAATCTGTGCAAAGTTTGGAAAATTATTGTGAAATGTGACTTCATCAAATCGACCGGCCTGCTACATCAATTCAGTGAGTTTTACGCCTTCCCCAATTTCCTACCTTCTAAGAAAGTTCCTAACGAAGTGAGAAATTTCGGGGTGCAAAAGGTGGAAAAAGGGAATGGGGGTAGTTTTTCGAAACGTCGTATAAACAGTGATCTTTTTACGTTTTGAAGGTCGGGTGCTTAATGCTTCATCAAACTCGAAATAAAATTTGATTGTGTTATCGATTTGTGTTACAAACAAACCCACCCACAGACACTTATTATTACTACTTATATAACTGTTAACCATTTTATGATGAACTATGCATAGCACTATGTTAAATATTTAATACGCAAATAATGTATGCACCAACAATCGTGTCGACAATTCCACATATACTATATCATCACATATACATACATAACATCACATTTACGTCGCACAGCCAGCCCTTCGTTACATTACAACTTGCAATTATATCTAATTAAAAACAAACAAAAAAACGAGTGCAGTTCACACGCGGTAGAAGTGAAAACTTCACAATAACTTACACACAATCTCAACCAACAGGAATCTTGAAAAATGAGCTCAAAATTAAAGCGGCCAATGCAGTAAGGTTTCTTTCTATCTCATTATCTCGCAGGCTAAATCCTATAGATGTATGTGTTGATCTCTTTTTAGTGTCGATCCGGTTCATCAAGTTTTAAATCACAATAGTGCTAAAAGAGTTTCACTTCAAAAAATGTTTCATGATTATTCGTTCTTCAATTGTCTTATTACTATACAATACGTGAATAGAATTATTTTCTACAAATATTCGCAGCATAGATAATACTATAATAACTTACTTGTAACACTTGAAGGTTTGAATAATATTTTTGACAAAACAATTTTAACAGAATGTTGGACCAAATAAAACAAAACAGTGTTATATAAAGCAGTGTTTATAGTTTTCAATACACTAAATAATAGTCAGATTTAGTAATTGTTTACGTAAAATCCAAGCTAGACGCGATTATCTCTGAACTATTCATCAATAATGTCACCTAAACAACAGAATATTTCGTACGTACAGATGCTAGCGTAATAATACTATTGATACCTCCACGATATTATTATTATTTGAACCGTACACAATGTGTCAAAATCTGTAGATACTGCAGTGCATAATACATCACCAAAAAATAGAATCATGTGAAATATAATTCCATAAATAGATTTCACAGGATTTACTACTGTACTTCATCTCTTCTTACATTTTTTATTTATTTATTTATCGGAACAAAAATACATATACATTATTAAAAAAAAAACTTTGACTGTCCAACTAGGAGATTTCCCGTTTTAGGACAGTCAAATTGCCTGGTTTAGTTCACATTAGGTAGTTACATGTTGTTTTTGTAGAACTTAATATTAAATGATGTTTACATTTGTAATTGTTAGATTCACAGTCAAGTACAAGGTTATAAAAGCCGTAAAGCAGTTAAATATAGTATTAGTTGTTAAAGTTACTGAGAAAACTTACAAAGTTTAAAATAATAAAATGAAAATATATTAAAGCTATAAAGAAAAAAAAAATATAAACTCATTGGTTTGTGAAACAGAAAATAAAAACTAAACTAAATCTAAAAATAAAAACTAAATCTTAAAAATAAAAACTAAAATACTAAAATAAAAAAATAAAAACTAAATAAAAATATATGATAGGTTTGAGTAAAGGCAATCTCATTCTTTTTATTTATTAAATAATTTCATGATCTATCTTATAATTTCAAGATCTATCTTATATTTTCATAAAAAAAAAATATATGTATATATATGACAATAAAAATAATTTAAACAAGTAGAGTGAATGAGAGATATCAAAGAGTTCTTCTCCGTAAATGAAAATTGAGACAGATTATAAGTCTGATAGTACTAGTAATATAATTCTGATAAAATAATTCTATAATTCTAAATAAAGAATAAAAAGTCCTATAATTCTCACAGTATTTATTACATTGGAATTTATATGATAACTCTCTTAAAGAATTTACCCACACTTCCAATCACCTTTCTATTTTTGTTGTATTCAAATGAATATGTATTTTACCTTAAATACTCTTCCTAGATATTACCTTAAATATTCTACCAAATAATATGTTCCTTAAATATGTTCATTTATGTACCTCTAAGCCTGTCTCGACACAAGTTTATCCTAGTGAGACAGGCATCAAAAAACCCAAATGTAAACATACTTTTTAAAGATAAATAAATAAATAAAAATCTTACAATAAATATATTAACTCTCGGGAATTCGATGTTTTTGTACTTTTTAAATAAATAAAAATAATTATTTGTGAAAAAATAACACTGCGCATTAGTAAGTGTCCTCATGCCAGAACATATCAATTCCCCTAAGGGGTTAAATAGGTAACCATAATGTGTAGGAATATGTGTGTAGTTTCAGAAAATGTCGTTAATATAGGTAGGTTTATATAGTTTTAAGGCGATATCAGTAAAGTAGCACTATAGGAGAGTGTCAACTGTCGTCATGAGAGTCAACACCCAAACGGTTAAGGAAATAGCCGATTATCACAGCTGAGCACCTTCAGTGCCGAGTTCCCTTGTTTTAGAAATGCACAGAGCACCCATTAGAACGGACATTTGGTCCAGTTAAATATTCATTCTAAGCCTGAAGATAAATAAACACGACTCGTAACATCGTAACCTGGCGAATTGAGTATCATTGAAACTCGCGATAATCTGAGAAGTATTGTTTATCAGAGGGATCCACAGTACATCACAGTAATATTTTTATTTTTTATTATTTTGTTAATTCGTCCGAAACTACTTTCAAAATAATAAAAGATATAAAAACTTTTTTATCGAAGGAAGCAAATCTCTGGGGTGTGATTTTATATATTTAATTCACTTTGTAATACAAAACTTTTTATTATTAATTTTTAACTGAAATAGAAGAATAAACACCTTATTGGTGACAGAAAGAGATAAAATAGAAAATAGTAGGTAGGAGGGGGAGGGGGGGGGATTTGATTTATTGTAAACGGTTTTCTTAATTTCGAGAGCTTGTAGATTGTTTAACCTGATTCCTATTGTACTTTTATGTAATACTAGCAAGTTTCCGGCATGCGTTGCAATGCCACAAATAAGGAAATTGTTTCTCCCTGGGTGTCTTTTCCCATTCGTTCCCCTTCTGCTTCCCCTTCTCATTCCCCTCCCATGTCCCCTTCCCCTCACGCGTTCCCCTTTCACATTACTTCTCTCCTCTCCCGCGAACGCCTCAGTTTTCCTGCGTTCAATATATTCAGTCCTGGTTCATTCAGATTTTCAAACAGCTCGCGTGCCACATTTTGATTTTTTTTAATAAATTCATTTTTTGTATATTTTAAAAACAATCAATAAAATTTGGTACATCACTTTTCCTATTTAAAATAATTATAATTTTTGATTAGATTCAAAGTATTCGATTTTGATGAGAACTTCGATTAAATTCATTAATTTAAAGAGTTTTTGAAAAATTTATTTTTATTTATTTATTTTATTTTATTTATTCATACACGCCTTGAAGGCTTTTACAGAATCACATTATTCAAGTTACACATGTTATTCAGGAGTATAATTGTAAGATTGAAGTATATAACATTATAAACTGTACTTTAAGGATACGAACAGGTTTAATATGTACATAGGTATGTAGTTTCGTTATCATTAAAATTGTACAAAGGAGTTAAAAAGTTTACATAGTGTAATAATGGTAAAACAGAAGAGTGCTTAAGATACTTAAAAGTAGTTATTGAGGAACGTGTAGGTATTTACTATGTTGATTTTATTATTAACTTGATCATGAATAAATTGTTCGAAAGCAAGTTTTTCAAGAATTCAGCAAAATTAACGCAGCAATAAATAGTACCTACACATAGAAGAAAATAAATAAAAAATACATGAGTTGTAATATCTTGAAAAGTTATACAGATGAGTTCAACAAGTGTATAGTGTGATAGTAAAAAAGTAAAAAATAGTACAAATTATTATTATTATTATTATTATTCATTGAATTTTGATTTGAAAATCAATGTTTGCAAAACGTCATTCTCAAATTGTGACAATTTTGACACTTTCGTAATAATGATTATTAAAACTTTTCAGTATGTATTGTCATGAGGTTGTAATAATACAGAAACCTTCGCAAGGGTGGAAAGAAGGTATTTTGCAGGTATGATAGCAATGCGTAGACAACTCACATACATAGAAACATATTTTGATTTTTATATAATATATAGATTTTATTCCCAGAGGTCTTAGCAAACGAGTGATTAGTTTCCAATAGATGGTTCGCGATTTCTGAAAATGTGAATTCTGAAGATGCTTGAGCCAAGCGAACCTGGTCACTTGATAAATATTAAATTATTTTTGTCTTACTCCGTTTACTGGTTAATACGCAACATTTCTTATTCAAACAGTTAGATTTCGCTATATTATCACGAAAAGTGAGTATTTACGTCGAGGGAGACGAAAAAATATGCATAAATTATGGATGTTACACTTAAATTTTGTTAAAATTATTTCACTCACGCGATATACGCCATTTTTATTTTCATCCTTTTTTGGTTTACATTTCATAGACAATCATCAATCGATGCTGCCAATCGTAGAAAAAATATTATTGCCATATAAAACAATACTTTATTAGGTTTATGAAGTGAATGCATTATTGACAAGTTTCAACCCGTAACAGAAGAACATGGAAAGAAAGGTATTAGAATAATTACACATACCCTTTAGACAAACCCCGTTTTGCCAAAAGAACCATTAAAAACCTGGGATGTATATCTAAATTATGATGACATCCAGCTTTCGCAGCTTGAATCTCAACCCAGGAATAATTCGAAAAAGGTACTTTTCTGTTTTTTTTTTTTCGACGAGAATTTATTTTATAAGGTTGGTACTTCCGACAAATGTCGTATTTGTATGTCTATTAGTTAAAAAAGGAATATTCCGTATTATCCGTGTATCGAACTCCAACAACACGAACGTTCCGTATTATTCGTGAGGTGGATTTATACAAATTTACCACTATTAATATAAAAAAAGTGGTGTATTACAAAGTGTATTAATATAAAACAATACTTGCAGAACATTCATTATAATAACATTGTTAAATTTGATTTATTTAAAAAAATATCAAATTTTTAAGGGATTACCCAAATTTCCATTGACATCGCAATTTCAGAATCAAACGGGACATGTGGAAAAGGCCGTGCATTATTCATTAGTTCACATTCGCTATTCGAGTTTAATGAAAATCATTTTTATTAAAATTTTAATATCGAAACGGTCCGCAATATTTTTTGATGGACGTTGAAAAATTATTTGTTAAAAATTAAAATAGTGCATAGTTCTGTGAACAGCAAACCTCGCATCCAAAAAAGTTGGTTTTTATTTTTTGCTAATTTATGAAATCAAAACCAAAATACCACTGAAATCATAAGATTTTGTAAGTAGATATTTAAAGATCTACCTATTTATAAACCATATAATGTTTTAAAAAATATTGTTTATTTTAAACAAGGAATTTAAAAATTTTTTTTTTACAGTTAATACCGCACAAGAGTCCCAACTGCTCCCGTCTGGAGCCAGTGAAACTATGGAATCCCCAATCGGGGTATGTTGTGAGGCTGAAGCTAGTGAGGAGGGGAAGGAGATAGGGGAGAGGAAGGTGGGGAAGTACCTGGCTATTCAGATCTGGTCACTAAACACGGCCAAAGCCATTTTCAAGCAACGTTTCAATTCTGAATGGTGATCTTACACCAGGGTGATACTAATAGTATCTTCCACTCTGGAGCGTGCCGCAAATATACTATATATTATTTTAAATGAATAAATTGTGAAATAACACAAATATCAGATAAATTTATTTGCGCACGCCGGGTTCGAACCCGCGACCTTCGGATTGTGAGTCCAGAGTCTTACCTCGGGACCACGGAGGCCGTCAAATTATTATTATTATTATTATTATACAATATGTCCTGATAAACATCACTATCTCAATGACAATTATTTTTTCAAGCTTTTTTCAGGCTTTAGACCATAATATTGGAAAGCTCTGTCAAAGTTAGCTTTTAAGTCAAAGTCAGGCATGCTTAATTAATAAGTGAATGCAGCAGATTTTTAAAACAGGAAACGGAATACACAATCAAATTTACAAACAAATGAAATGTCAAACGGTCGAGTTAAAACCATCTAAACCATCATATTGCACAAAACAATTACGACACAAGATATAGACATCAATACATGACTTCGAAGACAAATACTACATAAGGTCTTTGTCTTTACCAAACATGACTATTATCTGGTTCCAAATATTTTTACTTTAATTGAAAAAGATATTAAAGATTTTCACGTGACAAAAAATGCAAATCTAAAACACAAAATTCATACGTGAATAGTCAGCAAAGGCTTTCTATACTGCGGGCAGATAATTTCTACAATATAGCAACCCACTCAACGTCTGTATTTTTTTCTCTTTCCTCTCAATTATTTGACGGCCGGCGTGGTCTAGCGGTAAGGCTCGTGACTCACAATCCGAAGGTCGCGGGATCAAATCCCTGCGTGCCAAATAAATTTTATTTGAATAATTTGTGTTATTTCACAATTAATTAATTAAAAATAATGTATAGTATATTTGCGACACGTTCCAGAGTGTAAGATACTCTCGGTATTGCCCTGGTATAATTTAGGGGTTGGTCTATTTAAATTAATAAAGCATAAAATCAACCCCTACTGAATAGCCAGGTACGTCCCCACCTTCCTTTTCCCCATCTCCTTCCTCTCCCCACTACCTTCAGCCTCACAACACATCCCAATTGGGGATGTCATAGTCTCACTGGCTCTAGATGGGAGCAGTTGGGTCTCTTGTGCGGTATTCATATAAAAAAGATTATTTTCTCCTCTTTCTTTGATATTTTTTTCCATTTTCTCTTAACTTATGTTTTTTATTTCTCTCTTATTCTATATCTATTCAAATTTAAATAAAAAAACTTAACTTTTATTTTCCAAGATTAAGATATCAGAATTAGATTAAATTCCTGCCACTTCCGAACAGGCTCAGCCTAATGAGGTGGTTTATACCAAAAAATGTAAATTGTGTGGACTATAATATTACCTTGGTTAATAAATAATAAAAAAACGGAACCTCATTTAGAATAAGTTAATGTTTTGTAATTTATAATTAAATAAGTTTTTATGGACTGAATAGTAAAAATCAAGATGGTCTGGTTGTTGTTCTACCGTGAAAAAACCAATAGCGTTAGAAACGTGAGACATTGGTACTGTTTTAAAAGAAAATTATTGTTTTCAATTTACATAATTTCATCTTTAGACCTCTGATCAGTCAATGAAATTGGCAATAGTTTCAATACGTGAAAATGTCTTATCAATTTCATCGCAGGCAATGACGTTACAACACATAGACTTGCTATTGTCTCACAAACTTAACATTAAATGTGGCAACTAAGCAGCAGTCGTTTCCTTTAAATTCTTAATTCAAACGTTGTGCATTTGTGAACCAGATAGACATCCAAAGAATGTGTGCTTATGAACGAATTAAACGGTTGGACCGAGCGGCGTTTTAGTGTAAAAAAGTTCCCTTAAGGCCGACTAAAGTAGGAGGCCTGGGCGATTTTGGGTGTCAAGTGACCAAACTATTGTAGAGCACCGACAGTTTGCACGCAATGGTGGCGTTTTATTGTACTTGTTTTAACTGCTGTTTTGCATGTTGTTTTATCATAAACATATAAACAAATAGGGTGAATAGTGATTACAATATTTTAAACAGTAAAGTTTACTACGCGCCCAAACCTTATACGAATAGGGCTTGCTTTCTTTAATGATGCATAAAGTGGGCAAAAAACAATTGTAAACGACAATTGATAATAAGTAATTTGCGTGTATTTACAAATGAAATTATTCCTTGACCTGTTTTCCGAGCAATGAAAACATTTTCTCACACGTACGAGGGCACTTTGGCACTGATTTTTAATGCAGTTTACTTAGAGGTAGCACATGGCCTAACGCGACGCTTGGTATTTAAGTACTCAACATACGAAATCGAAAGCACTACAATTGATTTGTTTTTAGCTTGCCACTTTGTGATTTTTTGTACAGCACGCCTATATATATTCAAACGTCATTGATTACAGGTACAAAATTGACTTTTGTCAACACGGTACGATTCAGGACTTACACAGTAAAAACTGGCCCAGAATTTTTCACAGCTTTCACTTCGATCAACATCTTTGAAGTTATTTTAAACAGTTATCTAAAATGCTTCGATTTTAAACAATCAGAAAAAAAATCGTTTGAGCTACTTCTCAATTATTATCTATGCTTCCAATAAATTATGAGATACTATAATCATAGCTTCGAATATAATATTGCACTTGCTGTGTATAAAATAGCTGGAAAGATGTTCTTCGAAGTGAAAACTGGGATTACTTACTGGCAGGATAAACTAATCGACGATCCTGGAAGAATTAGTTCTGCTTCTTGGCTTACACGGTGATTGGAAATCACTGCATTTACATTATTTCAAGCTGAAGCATGTGTGTTGTGTGAACTCCACAATACAATTTGGGAGGTGGATATGGGTAGCATTTATTGGATAACCAACACATATGTAATAAGTTACCCTAAGTTGTTCCCTACGTTTGACAGCAGGGGGGCCCGGATTCATACAGTGAGGTGTGTTCATGTGTTAAAATTTTGGCGGAAAAATGAATCTATTCCTCCTACTGCGGTGCAAGGTGATGTTCCGAGAGAGTTCTGTTGGAGAGGTCTAAAAATCTTCCTCAATCGGTCTCTCCCGATCTGCCCTGCCACGCATTTGGTAGACAGACTCGTCTGCCGCCAAGATCCGGACAAACCTCACCTCATGAACCTGGGCACCCCTGCTAAGTCACCAAACGTAGCGAAACACTTGGTCACCCCAAATGGCAGAGGTGAAGGTTATCCAATTAATGGTTTCGGGGTGGCGGTACCCATACCTACCTTCCAAATTGATGTGTTAATTATTTACATAAATGTACCTCTTGTTGATATTTTCAATGTGAAGCTTAAATCAGCTCCCGGCTCAGAACAGATATTGTCTAGTGAGTCGGGTAGCGCACATATATGTAAATGTAAATAACTCTTTATATTAATAAACGCCCGGGTTACCGGCACCTTTAAAAAAAAAAAAATCCAACATTATTTCGCACAATGGCTAAACTGAATTATGAACTTAAATGCGAGAATTTTGTATTCTTTGAAAACGTATAAGCTTTATGGCTTAGTAGAAAACCATATTCATCCACTTTTAAATTGTTTTCTTTTTATACGCCTGCCAGTTTCAACAATTTTCGACAACTCGTGTCAAAATAAAAATACGTTATTTTATAAACAATGGCCTTAAAATTATGGACGTAAGTAATTGTTATTTAAGGCCGGCTAGCAAGCGTTCAAAAAGAAGAAGAAAGGGAGATATGTAAAACTAATGTAAGAGTGAGCGCACTAATATTAAAATGATTATAATTCGGCGAAACAGTAAATTTTTTTACAAAATTTTTTACAAATCGTTTTTAAAAATTTTAAAACGAAATAGTAAAATTTTATACAATATTTTTACTAATTTTTAACAAAATTTTTTACAAATCGTTTTTAAAAATTTAAAATAGAGCAAAATCTTTCGACAAATTTTTAAGTTGCAATTAAGGATATACTGTGATTTTATTTTTCAAAGCTTAAACATGTTAAATAATATAATAAAATGTGGTTTCAATAATTTTCGGAGCATATTTCGAAATTTTTTTCCGTGGAGAGAATTTCATATAATTAACGTTTCGGCACTACAAACATTATGTACAGATATTATCTTCAAAAATAATATATATTTTTAAAGGAACTTAAAAACTGAAAGTGTCCAAGAGATGTTATAGATAGCTAGAAATGAAGAATGCCGCGACTAAATGCTCAACATTCGACAGTATTTGATGATTCAGAAAAAAATGTTAATTAAATATAAAATTACAAAAAAGGCTAGCTTTTTCCAGTCACCGTGTATAAGCTGCAATGCTGTACACTAATTAAAGCAATCCCAGAGCTGAAACCACAATTCAGTTGGTGCAAATTCTAATTAGAAAGATAATTAATAATCTTACAAATAGACATCATTCACATTGCACCAAACTGAGAAGTCCTGTGAAAATAAATCAAGAGATGTCCAATTATCTCATGTAT
This sequence comes from Glyphotaelius pellucidus, assembly GCA_936435175.1. NCBI lineage: Eukaryota > Metazoa > Arthropoda > Insecta > Trichoptera > Limnephilidae > Glyphotaelius > Glyphotaelius pellucidus. The sequence goes on from OW386550.1 coordinate 4,413,240, forward strand.
CCGTACCATCAATATTTTACAAGGGAAAATATTTGTAATTTTTTGTTTAAGGTTTCTACGTCAGTTCTAAAAATTAAATTCAAAACAAAATGTAAATACCTACAAGCTGAAACTGTAAAACTGTAAACCTGTGTTTATTTTATGACACTTTCTAACAAAATCGTAAAGTTACAGCTCTCCTATAAAACTTCAATGTATTTCAACCAGGTTTCAATGAATTTGTAACACTCCGACCAACAAATTGGTACATGTACACAATGTACACTGTTTCCAAGAAATGTTGCAAGAGTTGACATTAAAGAGCAACAATATTAAACATCCGAGGAGCGATTCCACATCTTTTGTGGATATGAGAAAGATCTCGTGTACGGAATCAGCTGTCAAATTTGTGTGAATTTTATGACTTTCAATTGCTTTTTCTATTGGTGACGTTTGCCGATTTCAGATGCCAGCTGTCGCATATTTTAGTTTAGAGCGTTTAAAACCCAAATTACTGTAAGTAGGTAATACATACATAATTATTTATTCAGTTAATTCAACTTAATGAAACCCATTTTATGAATCAGAATTTTTTTATTTGTTTTTTATAATGTAGGCGCATACCTAAAGTTTAGTTTTAATTAGTTTTTGAAGATCAAATCAGGTAGGTGACGTCCCACATTCTCCATACACTGAGTAAACCGATTTCTGGCGTTTGTCATGACTCTTGTCAGCATATCAGGCGTTATCCTGACAATTTCTTCCTGGATGTTGGTCTTCAAATCTTGTAGAGTCATTGGATCAATCTCCAAATGTCCGGAAAGATTCACGAAGTTACAAATCAAACATATTATTACGTACAACCGTATGTAAGAATCGTGGCTCCCTTATCAGATGCAAGTGCTTCTCTTTTCTGATAAGGTGTACATGACCAATGATGATCTTAAATATAATATTTAAATGAAATATATAGAGAGGTCTGGGTTCGAGTCCCAGTTGCGACCATTGTCTTTTTCTATTTTTCTGTGTCTTGTTTTCTTTCACATTTTCATTTAGATTATAAGCGTTATCTTCTTCTTCAATGAAATATATATGTTTAAATATTATAACTTATATTATTTACATTCCAATAAAAAAAAAAACATATAAAACATGTAACGGCGTCCGTTATTGAGTGGTTAAATTATTAGTTACGAATCGTCGGTGATCGTGGGTTCTAATCCCGTCGTACAAAATTAAGTTTATTTAGATTAATTTGTGTTTTTTCACAATTCGTGTAAAATAACAAATAGTAAGTACCCTTCCGGAAAGTTCCAGAGTGGTATATACTTTCAGCATCGCCCTGTTGAAAGACCACTATATAAAATCGAAAATTGCTTCATAGCCTTCATCTTCTCCAACTCCTAATTAATTCCCACTTCCTCCTGCCTCGCAACATGTCTTAATTGGACAGACTGAAAGACTCCAGACGCTTGGCAGAAGATACTACAAAAAATATTTCATTTTATTTTTCATTTTTTATTAATACAAGAAAAAAAATTAATACAAGTTTTAGTCCCACAAAGCTATCACACGACGGCTTGTCTGTAGGGTCTACCAAAAAATATACATTTTTTTTAATTAATAATATACATATGTAAATAAAATATAAAATAATGTATCTCAATGTACCTACCTAAATACAAATTGTTCAGAGATACATTGATTCGTCACTTATTAGCCAACGCTTAGTGTTATTGGGGTAGGGTCTCTTATTTTTCTAAGGTTTAAAAAATTTATTGAAAATCTCTGGTATTAAGTATTTAAGTGTTCGGCTTCCATACTTATTTGTTATTCTTGGAGTTATGAGGCCCTTATTTTCAGTGAATCTTGTGGTGTGATTATGCACCAGTTGCTTTTTGTTTTTGCTTTCTCCCTCATTATCCATTTTAATAATGTACCAAAAAAGACCCTTTATTGGAAGTAGGCCTTCAGAACCAAACAGTAGTTTTAGATTACTTCATTGCTTGTAAATATTGGGTGCTACTATTTTCCAATTTTACTACAATTAGTTTCCTAAAATATCAAAATTTTTACTTGTATTCTTATGAACCCGCCTAAGTATTTCTCATAGTGAGAAAAATAGGATTTCGTAAATTTAGGATCTTCAAAGGACCTATAATATAATCTAAATTTCGATAACTATTTTATTGCCACGTGCTACCTAAAATTCAATGCTTTGTTTCATGGGACATTGTTTGTTTCCTAGCATTTTGTAAAATTTTGCGATGCAACGTAAAAGTTGTTTGCTTTCCATGGAACAAAATAAACATATTGACAATAGAATCATCCACGTGTTTCAACATCCAGTCTCTGTTAGTCCCTCAAACAGTTCCGAGGCAATATTTTCGCTCCATAATATATATATCTAGTATTATAAATACGTAGGAACATATTTTAGGGCCGGCTAATTGCTATATATAATTCATCAAACTTCGCAAATTCCCTTTGTGGTGTCATCATTATTAATAAATAGTGGTGTACACAAATTTATTTGTTTTCATTTATTGCTATATATAAATTTGTGAAAAGTTTAATTAAAGGTTCCAAAGGCCTTTTTTATTAATAAAATAAAACAATTCGTACAACCATAAAATTTATTTAATTTATTACGACCGATTGGTTTTATTTACAAGCAGCATCAGGATATTATATAAAACTAATCAAAAATACACTCCGTCTATGGAACGTGTCGAACAAATCATATGAGATAAGTAAAAACTTCAAAATCTGAATTAACGTGACCACATAGTACCGCGCCGCTAGCACATATTTACGTTTCTTCCATTAACTTTATCAATTGCAAACATACACGCAATTGGTAATAAATATTACATGGGGTATCAAACACGGACTTCAAAACACAAAATCGTCTAAATAACGACGCAACTCCTCCATCAGAGCCTGCAAACAGCAAATGACCACCACCAAGGAAATGTTGCACTATTTACTACTATAATCCCGAATGAGAATATTTACGTCTCCACATTAGCATTTTCGAAAACTTTGAACTAAATTACGAGAGTTTGGTGGTACTTAGGACCAAAAATAAAATATCGTCACCAAAATATAGACAAATGCTAAAATAATAACTCGAAAACCGACCAGTAATTTTTGCATTTAAAAAAAATGTTTTCCAAAATATTGGACTATATATGTCATATGTAAATTTGCTCATTTTCTTTAAAAAAAAATTAAAATAATGTTAGGCTTTGGTTTTGGACACCTGAACTGACTCGACAAGAACTACCACATACAATTTTTACACATCTGACCCCAAAACACAGCGATTAGGAAAAATACCTAACTCACAAACTCCATAAAGAATGGGGAGTTTTTCCGCTATAAATGTTCAACCCGGGTTAGTCCTATAAATAGAAACCTCTATGCCATCACAAGTCAGTTCAAATCTACCATCGAAAAACAATAGTCTCCTATAAACCAAAGTCTCCGAGTTCAAACCTATTTTCAAGTATTAAATTCAGTTTTACCTTTATTCCCAGCATTCCCCAGTCTTCTGCAAACCCAAGTCTCCAAAATGCAAAACATATTTTCAAGTGTTTTTAATTCAGAATTAAATTCAGTTTTGCTCAGTAGATACTTAAAATCATTTTTCCAGTATAAAATTCATTAAAAGAGCCATTGGCGTAACAAAAGTTGTGTCCAGCTCGCTATCGAATAAAATATCTGTACGTACGCCCCCACTCGTCTCTTACACTCCGTCTGCTTGTACAAGGTGTCCGAAGGTAAAGTGCAGAAACTTAGGGAGGTGATTTTACAAGATAGTGCAAATAAAAAATAAAACAAATAGTATTAAAATCTTTTTTAAGTTAGCTCCACACAGGAGGCCCCAAGGAAATAAAAAAATCTCCATGTGAAGTAGACGGTGAGTAAACTGAATTCTAGAAACTTTTCTCATTATCAGCGCTAACGGCTACGCTGTTGGGAGGCATAACGAAAATGTCAGTAAGCCGTTTGCAAAAATCATTGGCATAAAAAGGCAAGATTACCCTTACATTGTTTCAATATAAATAAATATTTTTATTTTATTTTTTTGATACAACGATATAATGTATTTTAATATATAATAATATCTTAATGTGGGCCTTACTGGGTATTTTGCCCGTGCTGAGGACTCCTTTTTTCAATTAGATAAAGAGTTATCATGAAATACTAAATTGAAATAAATAAAAAAAAAGCAGTAATGATATAAAGGGGATGGGGGAGGGGCATGCGGAAGGAGAGTTCGCTGGAAAGCGTATAAAGGGAAAGGGTAGGCGTGGTAGGAGGAGAGAGAATGCGTGAGAGGAGGGGTCACGGGGAGGTGAGGGAGGCTAAAGGGGAATGGGACGAATGGGAAAGGACACGCAATGAGAAACAATTTCCTTATTATTGCATTGCATAGCATGCCTGGCACTCGCTAGTCTTAAATAAGAAATATTAAAAATACGTTTTAATATTTAAGACCGCCGCAACCACTTGCATTTTGATAAAAATATTGAAAACACAATTAATGAGATTGAGTGCAAAAATAATTTCGCCAAAGCTGTTCTTTCGTGTGGTTTAAACTTCAGACTCTAAAACGGTAGGAAAATGTACTTCATTTGCAATATCTCAAGAAACAATACCAAGTGAAGTATAACTAAAAAATATTCTGAACGTTTCTACGACTCGTTTTTTGCGACGATTTGCCGGTTTCTTCGTTTCCTCTCTTCTACAACACGGGATTAGAAGAGATGTCCGCTCCTTCTTCTTCTCAGAAAGGCCCTTCGACCAGCATCCCCAAGGATGGCGTAGACCCTGAGAGAAATAATTTTACTTTCCCTTCTTAATTCATATATTTTGAAAGAGGTAGGCTTATACGAACCTAACGAGTACACTCATGGGAGTTCTAATGCATTTTTTCATGCTGCGAAAGTGAGAATTTCCGAATCAGATGCGCTTATCAAGAGAGCGACTCCATAATATGGTGTTTAATAGGGTGGTTTGTTTTTAGGTTTTCACGGCCAAAAAGTATTTTTGTTATGATTTTTGAGGTATTATGCCGTGTTTCGCTACCTTCTTCTTTAGCCAACGTTTCGGACAGCGTTACAGTGTCCATCATCAGCCCTCATCAGCACAGTGTCCATCATCAGCTCATCTGCCCTGATGATGGACACTGTAACGCTGTCCGAAACGTTGGCTAAAGAAGGAGGTAGCGAAACACGGCATAATACCCCAAAAATCATAACAAAGATTTAATAGGGTGGGTCACGACCGTATGGGGAAATTTTTTTCCTGTTTTGGTTTGTTTAATAGTGATAAAAGGGTGTTAAATGGAGATATAAAATCACGTAATTTTTTAAATAATATTTGGATATCATCTTCTTCCTCCGGATTGACTTCGAAATTTCACGTTATACAGAAAAACCCACCCTTGTTAAATCTTAAAAAAATGTTAGATAAACCATTGAAAATGAACTATTTTTAATAAAATACGTAAAAGAGGGAATATTTTGATTTATTTATAAAAAAATATATTTAAATATAATTCAAATTATCTCACGGCAGTGTATTCAAATACCAGCAAAATCCTTCTTACTCTCGAATTTTGGCATTATTTTGCGAAACTCAATTTTGGGACTTTTTGTAAATGATTTCGTCAAAATATACTACATTTGCATTTGAAGATTACAAAAAATATGGTTTGGTAAAAAAAAAAAAAAAGTTTTTTTTTTTTAAAAGATTAAAATTTTCAAAACTTTGAAGTGAATCCGGAAGAAGAAGATCGTATCAGAAAATTGAAAAAATTTAAATACGTCGTTTTGAACCCATTTGGCACCCTTTTATCGCTATTAGAATTTAAAAATAACATTTTTTGTTAAATTACCCACCTTAGTGTTTAACCGTTTCACGGAGAAAATTTTCTAATAGATAAATAAATAAATAAATTTTAATCATAAAATACTACAAACTCCTTTCGAATGAGAAAGATGAACTCGTCATAGAGATTTATATGATTTTAATGATATAGTACCTATTAGCAAGTGAAATGTTGAGGTATTTTCATTATATAAAAGGCTGTTATAGTAAGATAATCAACTTTCATAACTATATTTCCTAATTAACTAACCATAGAGCTCTACTATTTGAGGCACCCTTACATACACACATGCTTCTATATACATACATGCAATATTTCATGAGTTATTACATTTTCAACGTGGTATTATGGTAACACTCGGCTTTAACCCAAATTATCAAGGTGATCCACTACTCCTTGAAAATTTCGAAATCGGAATCCCCACCTCCTTCTGAGTAAAAATACTTGAGAAGTCTTACAGCCTAAATGATAAAAAAACGCCTTAATGGCCGTTACGTGGTATATTAGTTGGGTGACCGTTGAACGGTATTTTTACATCTTTACTAATAACAGAATCATTTTTTTATGTTGGCTGCATTCTTATGTGTCTGCTTTGCTTGATTTGCGTATGCGCATCAATTTTTTGCGCATGCGGCGGCCGTCTTTTTTCATCAATTCGCGCAAAAAAATTTTGTGACATGTGTTAGAATAATTGCACATAACGACTCTTATTTGCATTATTTTTGTCGGTTTTAGTGGATTCATATTTTTGTCAACATAAAAGTATAAATTTTTTCGGATAAATTGTTTTTTATCCGTTCTATAACCAACCTTATGAATTTTATTTCTACGGTGAAAGCGCTGATTTTTTGTTCCGTGTAAAGTGATACAGATAATAGGTCTTTCAAACAATAAAATTCCAAAATACCCCCTTATCACGAGATTTTGTTAAGATTGGAATACATTTCAGGCAGTATGAAACATTTTTTTTCGAAAGCATAATAAATCGATCCAGGAACTTATTTTGGATATTCCTCATGAATATGAGTAGCTACCTATCTAACGTAATCAAATATTATCATCATTTACATCTATTCACAAGGTGGAGAAGTGGTTGGATTAGTTCAACTCTAGTTAATTATTCTCATTGAAATGCCAACTGATCCGGAAGTAAGTTTTGGTTTCAGTGAATCTATAATGCTTTTAATGTCATCTGCCGTAACTGTATTTAATACGGTGACATTATGAGAATAACAAAATACACAGTACATATTCATTATCAGTACAAGAAGGTTTAATGATTTTTTTTAGCTAAATTGGAATCCACACAATGCTTTTAATTTCATTTGCGTAACTGTATTTTATAAGGTGACATAACGAGGAAACATATCAGTACAATGAGGTTTAATGATTTTTTTAGCTAAATTGAAACCCACCTTGGAGTAATTTTCATTCACAAATTGAAAAATTTCCTTTGGATTTTCTGTCTGACAAGTCCGAAAATATCACTGTTTTTATTGTTGTTAGTATATGTCATATATTTATGTAGTAATTTTTTAAACAAGATAAAGTTCGTTATCATCATTTATAGTAGACCTATTAACAGCATCGCTACCATAAACATCCTTTCAACGACGATGAATCTTAGTAAGAGTCTCTTTTTCCGCAGTGAAAAATTCAATAATCCCACGCTGTTGAACTAGCATTGACAGCACTAGAACACGTCTCCATACTGCCGCTTTTCAAAATACACTAGATGAATTCAACGAACTTAAACTTGCGCGTGCGTTAAGAGGAGAAATGTCACTTCCACATTCCACCTGGCGCGCTTCTGAAGATCATTTTGTTCGCACTGTGCACACATGTGTGCATTAATTTTCAGCCTACCCTCATACATTTTCGTTATATCCTAATATTTCGTTATAATTAACTCCATTGATTAGTCCATGATGCAGTAAAAAACAGTTGGCAGTCAACACATTGCGTTTTCTTACTGTACATTCCAGCGTGAAAGATACTCTCAGAATCACCGTAGTGACAGACCACCACTCAGATTTGAAACGTTGCTTAAAATGACAGTAGGTATGTTTGATCCATTATCTTCCTCCTTCAGCCTTGTTTGATCCATTATCTTCCTCACAACATACCCCTATTAGAGATGCCATAGTCTCCTTAGCACCATATGGTTGGTAGTTGGGACTCTTGTGAGGTATTCACATAAAAATAAAACACCTTGATAAATTTAGGTTTAATTTTATTCTTTATTTTTATTCTGAAAATTGGTTTGCTTTTTCCGTTCGCTGGTAAAAAAATACAATTCAGGTTCCGCAGCCTTTTGTGTCAAAGGAAAAAGGCCCGAAAACATCAATGTAAATATTGCCTTTCAAAAGGTTTTTTTTTCAACTTTCGCCTTTGCACTTTATTAAGTGGGAAACGTAACGAAGGTAAAGTCTACACATTTTTTATGTTGTGTTCTGTATAAATCACAAACACGTGGAAGAATTTTTAGACTTGATGGAATTTAGGTTGTATAGCCTACAAAAACAGAAATGTTTATTTTTTGGTTAAAGGACTTAAAAAACAACCCACCTGGTGGGTTCGTGGTATTCATATTTGAAAACGAGTTTTCTATTTTTCTTGCATATCCCATTTAATGTAATTATTTAATGGAATTTTATAAATGTATGCTTTTATATGGCTGACACGAGTATTGCACTCACCGCTCTGTTCGGCTGAAATAAACACTATTATTATTATTCATCTCAATCCTATAATTTACAGGGTGGCCAAATGATTGCCATTTCTGATAAAAAATAAAAATTGTGGGAAGGAACGATAATGTACATATACATAAATATACACAAACGCAGTCCCATTAAAATTCGAAGGATATTATATTTATTGTAGGATTTAATAAGCTGAAAGTATTTATTAGGAAGTAAAGGTCTCGAGAAAAACATTAACTAACTAACTAACCATCACGCCGTTTCCCCGCAGGGGTAGGCAGAGAGGACGGACCACCAAACAACTCGGTCCTGGCACACACTCTTTGCTTCACTCACATTCATACATCGTCTCATACACACTCTTCTATTATTCTGGCTTTTGACATGGCCCGACTCAAGTATCTGATTCACTTGATCGTGCCATGTCTTCCTCGGGCGTCCCCGACTTCTTCTACCATTCACATTTGCGTCATATATTCTTCTTACACTACTTTCTTCGTTCATTCGCTCTACATGCCCAAACCATCTGAGGGTCCCTTTCTTAATCTTACTCATTATGCTTACATCAGCCTTACATTCTTTGCGGATCTCCACATTTCTCACACGATCATACATGGTTTTACTAAACATACGCCTCAGGGATCTCATTTCTACAGCATTCAGTTTACTTTCATCCTTCCTCTGCCAGTTCCATGCCTCACTGCCATACATCAGGGTAGGTACCAGGACTCCATTGTGGACTGCTAGTTTCGCTCCTTTTGACAGTTTTTTATTAGCGCCAACGGCATTCAGTCCTCCATTAACGGAGTTACCGGCATTTCTATCAGCCTTACCCTTGTAAAAAATTAAAACAAAAGAAAAACACTGTTGAAACACTGTTGTAAATTATTAAAATAACTAGCTTTTCCCCGCGGCTTCGCTCGCATGGTATTGCGGGAAATTACTGTAGCGCTTGCACTTATCAATTATCTCTCCTAAATGCAATATTGTCGTGAAATAGCCATTCAGAGGCATTATTTATTTTTGAATGGCCCCGTTAAACGTCGATTCTTGGTGCGTTTCAGCTTTCTATCAAATTGTAATAAGTTTAACAATATGAAAGTTATCCTCTTCTACTGAGCACAGTTTGTTTAAAAGCTGAAACGGACTTAGAATAGGCATTTAACGGGAACCTTTCAACTGTCAAAAAAACAAAATGATGCAGAATGGCCATTTGACGACAGCGTTGTTACCTCCTTGTTTTGTTTTCCATTGACTCACACTTTATTTCCTCGATAATATTGTTTTGCACTGTTGCGCGATGTTGAGCATTTATTGTTTACTAGAGCACACACGTGATAAATCAATAGACACTAGGTAGTCTAAATTCTTGACACATCAGTCCCATTTTCAAAATGACGATTAAAATTATTATCGTATTCGACGAAAGCATTTACTTAAAAGTATGTTTTATTTAGCTATAAAACTTATAATTTTATATCTAATATAATCATAACTTTATGGCTTGTAATAATAACAATATTAACACATGCAACTGTTTTTTTTTTTAACAGTTTAAAAAGTAGAGAATAATACAATTTGCAGATTAAACAAAAAAATCCCACATAGGCATTGCCAGTTCGTGAGTATACTTGAGTGTTTTTAAGACAGTCAAAATTTTACTCATAAACACACGTTATAAAAGTTAAACATATAAAATTATCTGGCATGTTTTTAATTATCAAATTTGAAGTGTTATTATTTAAAAATACAATTTTTCTCCAATTATTAAAAGATCTAAAAAACTTTAAATAGAAATCAGAAAAAGTGTTAATAGTAAATTAAATATTATAAATAACCAAACGTTTTTTAAAAATAGCCATCTTTTAAATTTATTTTCGTATTAATACTTATATTTATAATAATTTATTTTGTTATTTAGACTTCTTGTTTTGTTTTTTTTAAAAAAAAAAAATTATTATGTTAATGTCATTTTTTACAGATTCTAAAATAATCTTTATATTTTATTTTATATAATTGTTTTTTATGATATATTTTAGGTAATTAATCACCTCTCATTTCTAATATTTTGTCTATGTTCTAATTAGTCTATACTTGTTTGTCTTTTGTTATTTTTTATTAACTTATTATCCTGACGAAGAAAACATCGTTTTCGAAACATGTTGATATTGTTAATTAAATAGTGGTTGTTACACAAAGTAATTGTTTTTCATTAAAAAAATATTTTCTATTAAAATATTGTATAGGTATTCTTGCCCCATTCCGTTCCAATTTTGAAAATGACATTCAAATTTGAAATAAGTTCAGGAAGTGAACCGGGTTTACAATCACAGACCGACAACCGAAATTCTTCTTCAAAAGGGGGTCAAAGAGGGACATCTAGGTCTGCGAGCCAGTCAAGGGCCTCAGGCGTTGCCTTGTGGACCTCATCAATCCCACCGGGGAATGAATGGAGCGGGCATTCGTTGACCACATGTTTGGTGGTCTGCACCGCTCCGCATTCACACATCTGCGACTCTTTAAGGTCTCGTACGAAATGGGCATTTTTCACGTTGGCCGATTGTCACAACGGAAATAAGTATGTATGATGATGTTACTGGTATTTATTTGTAGTTTCATGTCCTTTACCTGTTGTGTAGAGTATGAAATAAATAAAGAATCATAATTAAGTAATGTAAAATATTTACATTTCTGCTAAAAAAGGAATTTGACTACTCATTTGGCCAATATCAAGTATTTACTACTAACAGGGAAAATCATACTTTTTGAATTTCATGTGCACTCAACAAATATATATTTAAACCGATACCATGGTACACAACAATACAATTCGAGACAAAGGTGTCTTAAAACATTTTCCTTATTTTATTTGATACTAGCTGGTACCCGACATGCGTTGCAATGCAAATAAATAAATTCTTTCTCCCCGATCCCCTCCCGCATCACCTTCCCCTTCCGCTTTCCACGACTTCTCCTCCCTCGTCATCCCTCCCACTAACCCCACCTCCCTCGTCATCCCTCCCACTAACCCCACCTCCTTCATTACCCTTCCCCTTATGCCTTCCCTCCTTGCCGCTAAAATATATGAAATACCTTATTTTTTACAAATTTCATAACGCCAGAGCTTACCATTATATATAACCTTTAACCTTCGCGGGCTTGCGCACAACATATCACCAAAGTTTCATCGCAATCGGATGAACGGTATGGCAGCACATAACATACGAACAAACAAACAAAAATTGATTTTTATATATAAGATATTTGTGGTATTATTATGTAGCTCACGATTTTTTAATTCTGTTTCCTTTAGAAATAAAACTGCTTACGAAATCTTGACTCAACCCCGACGTTAACATAAAAACCAACTAAAAATATACATTTTATTTTTAATACAAAAATGTTATTCTAATTCAACCAAAAACCTTACACACAACCAGTTGCTCTTAATATTAAAAAAAAAAAACTTTTATAAACCCCCTTTTTTACCCTCCTTCGTCAATCCAGGCCCCGATTCATGCAACCAGAGCAAGAGGTATCATGTATTCATTTTTCACCCTTACGCCGCATCATGTATTTTGATCCCTCTATCGAAGAAAGGATGAGGGGATAGCACTCAGTGCACAGTGCATCAAACTCACGGGATTCTATCTAATGCATTCTGTCTGCATACTGCTCGGGTCTAATGATGTCACGTGTACACTTCCAGTCAAGTTTAGTCGTAAGACATGCACCGCGCTGTGAACTATTCAAGTAGGGCAATAATTATTCTGTAATGAGCATTTGAACCCGACGTCGCCCGTGTTGCATCGTATATGGATATTTTTGGAAAGTTTGTAAATTTCGTTATTGTCATGTCTAACGATTTTGATTGTACCTTTCATTGTTACGTGTAGAAGAATATTGGAAAAGGCTGTATTTTTAACATGCACATTTATTAGTTTACTTTATTTAGGGCATACAGATACAGGGCACGCAGATACTTTAATAGTGCACAACTGCTAACCCTGTACAAATCGCAAGTGCGCCCCACGGATGAATTTGGCAGCCACCTCTGGTCTGGAGCCCCAAAATACCTGAAAAAAACCCTTGACTCTGTGCAGAAACGGGCGGTTCGTTTGATAGACTCTCCTAAACTAACAAACGGATTGCAATCTTTAGAGCACAGGCGGGAATGCTGTCCTTGTTCTACCGGTATTACAATGGAAGATGCTCCGAAGAAATAGCGTCATTGATCCCCTCGGCACCGGTGCGTAGTCGGGAAACACGCCAAACGCGCGCTCAACATTTGTACACGGTTGACATTAGTCACATGAGAACGCGTCGTTTCTACGACTCGTTCTTGAGTTCAACAGCTCGACTGTGGAACGATTTGCCGGCCTCTGTGTTTCCTTCCTCCTACATCATGGGTCTCTTCAAGACCCATGTTCACTCCTTCCTCTCCTCAAAAACACTCTCAACACAGCATCTTCAAAGATGACATAGGCCCTGAGGGAAATTATTTTCCTTAGAGCCTCCTGTGTGGAGTTAATGTAAAAAAAAAAATTGTTAAATGCAACTGTCAAACATCTTTATATTTTTAATTCATTATTTAGATAAAAACAGTAGTGAGTTCTTACATGTCCCATTTCTGCATTTAGGTGGGAAATCGGTGTAAGTTGGCGTATTTTTAGTGATTTATAAGAACACATAAGGAATAAATATATTTTATATATACTGTAGGGTCATTTTACAGATATATTCAAGAGTAATTAATTCAAAAGTAATAAGTAAGTAAAAATCTAAAATTTTCAAACATTTTCCTAAAAAAAAAACGGAGATATCAGCTGCCGCGCATTGTAAGTCGCCATCCTGCTGGGCAATTTGTCTAACTCCTGGAGGTCACAATTTTCATTTGAAATCAATTTTTCAAAAAAATTAACTTTTTTATATATGTTTCTTCTGTTTAAATCTAACTCCTAATAAAAAATCGAAAATTAATATTTTTTTGAGGAATGTGAAAATTTTATGTGATTTTTTCCCATTATTTTGTACGACTTTTTGCAATAAAAATAGTTAAAAAAAAGATACTGTTTAGGATTGAGATTCATTTATATAATGAAACTTTGTGCCGAGTTTTCGAAAAAAGTAATTTTGAGAAAAACGCGTTTGAAAAATAAGAGTGGCAGTAAAATAGAAGTAGTTTATATTTTCATAATTTTTAATATTTTGGTTTGGAATTTTCAGAATATATTTTTGATTGGTTTTACTATCGATTTATGAAAGAAAAAAAAATAATTTTTTGAAGCCTCTACGTATCAGATTTTTTTTTATAATTTCCTTACGAAAGAAGATCATTCCGAAACCTAGCAATTAATGTTAGTGTATTATTTGGAATAATATATTTCTTTTAAATTGGTAATTTTTTTTCATATTTTAACTTAGTTTGGAGTGAAAATATCACTATAAAAAAGTTCTCATAAAAACTTCACATCATCCGGTGCATTGGTTTTGACGCGTTGGAGAATTTTTTTATAGGACATACAAAAGTACTGCTCAGAAATATATAGACTGCACGTTTCTTTCAGGTATATCCAAAAAGGTAACGTCACATCTTCAACGAGAACTTTCTAGTTAGATAATACAGCAGTCGTTAGAAACCCAGCATCCAGCTATTTTAGTGTAAGGGTAGAGGGGAATATAAAATGCAACAAAGGTCTGGAATATTATGACGGCACGTGCACTAAGAACCAATGAATATTATATGTACTAATATACCTGTCATCTCGACTTGCAACATCAGGTATGTTCAATCTCGTAAATAAAAACACTTACAAATAATAAAGTAAAGTTATACAAAAACTATTCAACGATAACCCAGATGATACCCCCACTAAAAATGTAAACATATTATTATCAAGAGACTTAAGAGGAACGTATGCGCGGCCCATTCCGGCCAGTTTCATACAAATCTTAAATTTGGATTGAAGATCAAAATACCGAACCAAACTGAAAAATTATTTTTGTAATCAAAAGTTATATCAAATATCTAGTACCGAAGTGGCTACTTTGTTTATTTTTGCTTTAAATTATAAGCCATATGGAGCGTCATTTGGTCACTATGAATTAGAATGCTGTCTTTTCTTTTAATACGTTTTTTCGTACTTTCAAACTCGGATTTTGATGAGAGGAAGGTGAGTTTTCAACGTTTTTTTTTATTTTTTTTTTCAACAAAGTTTCCATTGAATTTGTTAGATGCACAATTTGAATCTCTGTGGAACTGCATTCACAACTCTTTTTTCAATATTTTGGATATTGCTGCATTTGCTTTTACACACCTCATTTAAGGATCTGAGTTTTTTTAAGGCTAGGCTTACACTCGTAAGTTTTTTCCCGTAATTCGCTTGTGTAAGCGATTTATCGCCAAATTACCAATGTAAACGACACCAAAAGTCACTTGAGGTAATTTAAAGCAAGTTACAGAACTTCTTCTTTTGTAAAATTTTTGACAGGTTTAATCGTGTCCGCGCGAAATTCCAGCCTTTTTACAGCTTATAAAATCAGTTTGATAAGCCAAGAGACTTTCCGCAAGAAATAGTACCTCAATGCGCCGTTTGATAGATGTCAAAAAGACAGTAGTTGTTTTCGTTGGATTTTTTTCGTATAAAACTTGTATTTATTTACACTTATTTAAGTTTTCTGAACATGAGCATCCTTCTTTTCAATTATCGGTCCAATCCTTTCTTTTCTAAATGATTCTAATTTTTAACATTACGTGTTTTATTCAAATTAGGTTGCTGTGAGGTAGCTGTCATTCGGATAAAATGAAAGAACTCCACTAAATTTCTGCCTTTGACGGCACAAAAGTACGTTGATAATTGTTTAATCAAAGCCAAATTCGATTTGAACACTTTATTTGGGCCTTTTCGTCTTTATTGAAAAAATCGCGTAAATTTGACAGTAGCAGATCGTTGTTGACAGGAATCCATCTTACTGCAAATAAATTTACAGATGTAAACGGTCGCGTGAGCATTTACACAGGTCGAACTTCCGAACAACTTCCGTGAGCATTAATTACCACAAGTTGGAACTTGTCAAAAACTTACGAATTTTTCTTACGAGTGTAAACCTAGCCTTAGAAGGAACAAATAAATTCTTGGGATATTTATTTTAATACTCATATTAAATAAGTGCAAAAAGTTGCTTGAGTAATGGTGGAGCACTTAATTAGCAGCGCTTGTCAATTTAATTTGTTTAAAGTCATGCAGATTTATCGCTAATTACATTTTACGTACTGGTATTTTTAACCAACACGCATTTTTAAAATTTTTTTATTTTAATCTGTATTTTTTTATTGGAATTTTTTCATGATAAAATAACTTGGATTTATAATTTATTCAGGCGGTGGTGTTAAATTTCAGAATCTGAAAAGTTGTTAAAAATCTTCGGGAGTCAATCTCCAGTTTTGAATGAACTTTTCTTTAAAATATTCTCGACGCTCTTTTGTACGAAAACATGTTTTTCTGAACTTTTTTATGGCCTTTCATGAAATATTCATTTTTCAAATTAATCCCGAAATAGAATTACTAACGCCTGGAATTTAATTTTAAAATACATTTTTTCAGAAGGTTTGAAAAGAAAATATGCAACTTGCCACAGAGGTCGTGTATTCAAAATCCAATGATTTGTTAACTAAAATAATGACCGGACAACTCGGAATGAAACCAACTCAGAAACATCTCAGATAAGTCATTTAGAGTGATATAAAATATATATTTAAGAAATTGATTAAATAGGTTACGTTAGGTTAGGGTTATCGGCTAATTTTAAATTATTTTTTTCATAGTTTTTAATGACTTTTCGAGGTGTTGAGTTGACTTTATTCTCAGTTAGCATGGAACCAACTAAAATATGTAGTAATAATAAATTTAGGTGTTTTAACGTTTTTTTTTTTTATATTATCGCAAGGGAAAAAAATCCCTCAGGTCCAATGATATCTTTGAAGATGCTGTCTTTTTGAGGAGAGAAAAGAGTGAACATGGGTCTTGAAGAGACCAATGTTGTAGGAAGGAGGTAACACAGAAGCCGGAAAATCGTTCCACAGCTGAGTTGTTAAACTGAAGAACTAGTCATAGAAGTGACTCGTTCTCATGTGACAAATGTCAACCGTATACATAAGTTTGGCGCGCGTTTGGCGTATCTCCCGACTATGCACCGGTGCCAAAGGGATCAATGACGCTAGTTCCTCAGAGCATCTTCCATTGAAATACCGGTAGAACATGGTTAGCATTCCCACCTGACGCCTATGCTCTAAAGGTTGCAATCCGTTAGTCAAGATGGGAGAATCAAAGAGTTATTTTGGGGCTCCAGAATGGAGGTGGCTGCCTAATTCTACCGTGGGGTGTACTTGCAATTTGTACAGGGTTGTGTACGATTAGAATATCTGCGGTCCCTGTATAGTACGCCCAGTTTGTGAGAGGCTAACTTAACTCTGTCTTCGATGAAGCCCCCGTACCTGAGCCCGTCACTTAGGATGGGCGTACGCTGAGACATCGGTCGCGCAGCATGTTCGGCGCAGATGTGGAATGTATGAGAAACATGCACGTCTCAGCGTATGTCGCCCCATACACTTCCATACAACACAAAAACCAAAACTATCTTGCGCTGAACATTCTGCGCGACCGATGTCTCAGCGTACGCCCTTCCTTGAGTTACACCAAGCATTTCAATGGAAGGCCATCACATTACACTTAAAAAAATTATTAATTATTTTGCCGATTTCGGGCCGATATAAAAAGCACAACAATCATTACAATCAAGTTTATATAAGCCCGAGTGACTAAGTTTGTCATCCTTATATGTTATAGTGTTGATTAAGTATTATCAAATTTACCTATCTGATACTACCAACATAATATAACGGCCGGCGTAGTCCAGCGATAAGGCTCTTGACTAGCATTCCGAAGGTCGCGGGATCGAATCCCGGCGTGGCAAATAAATTTTATTTGATTAATTTGTGTTATTTCACAATTTATTCATTTAAAATAATATATAGTTTATTTGCGGCACGTTCCAGAGTGGAAGATACTATTAGTATCGCCCTGGTGTAACACCACCATTCAGAATTGAAACGTTGCTTGAAATGGCTTTAGCCGTGTTTGGTGACCAGATCTGAATAGCCAGGTACTTCTCCATCTTCCTCTTCCCCATCTCCTTCTCCTCCTCACTACCTTCAGCCTCACAACATACCCCGATTGGGGATGCCATAGTCCCACTGGATCCAGACGGGAGCAGTTGGGGCTCTTGTGCGGTATTCACATTAAAAAAAAAGAAACATGTATGTGTGTGTGTGTGTATGTTTGTGTGCCTTTATGTAATTACATTTAGTTATTTTAATAATCCCTGACTAAGTTTAAGCTAAGCGAAACCCGGTCGGCTGTGAAGTGGATTTTTTCATTGGTCTATCTTTTGTTTAAAAAACCGCAGGCATTTATACATACATGTATTTAATATATTTTAAACACGCATTCTGCAAACTGCTTGACATAAGGACACAGATAAATATGTTTATTAAATTTGACCAGACATTTCACACAATCAGTCGACATGACCGAATATTTAGTGAGAGTTTCGCGGACTCTCACAAAGCCTTAGAAATCCTCGATACTTCCGGTACGTAGTTAACGAAGATAGGTACATTAATGATTCTGGCCTTACTGAGAGCTTTCTGGAAACAATTTGCAGATACCTGTCACGTAGAGGTGATACACCTGCGTTTCCAAAGAGAGAGAGAGTTTGGTAATAATTAGTTCATTTGGTTGTTTCAAAGCTCTCTGGCAAGTTTCAAAACTTGTCCAGATCTTAGGTCGTACGACGTACGTTGTGATTACTTCAAGATTGATACACTTAAAACTAGAAGGCAATTGACTGATTAAATATGTTTACATAAAATTATTCACGGCCATCTTGATACTGCAGTATGTCTTAGCAGTATTGAAATAAATGTGTCCAATTCCCATTGTTTAAGACGTCATAACATTTTTCACATGAATACATTTAAAAATAATGTTGCCTACTTTAGTCCTCTGACCCAGATGTGTCGACTGTATAACACCTACTTTAGCCCCTGACACAGATGTGTCGACTATATAACAAGATAGAGTGTGCTGAAGTAGATATTTTCATCGATAATTTGTACGGATGCAAAAAAAATTCTGGCGCTGTTAAAAAATACTAACTAATTATATTGTGTCAATTGTCTCTCTATGCTTGCCTCGTGTATTTCTTATATCTCTTCCCACTCATTGTAATGTGTTATTAAGTGAGTCAGTATATAATTCTGTATTTTTGTTTGTGATGTTTTTGTTTTTCTAATTGTACGTATCTGTATTTAATTGCATGTAATTGTTGATTTTGCTTTCTTGAAATAATAATACAGAATCACAATAAGGAATTCCAGTGAAAAATATTATGTCTTTATAAAAATATTTTAATATAGACCAAAAAACACATTCTGAATATATAAGTTTTATTCAATAATATTTAACGTAGAGTTTTACAAAAAAAATTTTAAAAATCCGTTTAAATCGTGTCATTAAAACACGCTCTCAAGTCGGCGTTATTGTATTTTTAGTGCTGACGTCACTGCTCTCCATAATCCAGAACACCTACTGTTCTTCAGCTCCATCCCCCGAACTCGAAAATGGCGGACGTCGAACAGCTGATTCGGCCGTGTATCTTTTCAGTTGCCTAAATATTAATAATGCAGATCGTAGAACACTATTAAACTGTTAATCAGGTGCAGTCACAGATGTATTATTGCAATTTGGTACAATACAATAACAGTAACGATGAGATGTTGATATTTTACCTAATGTTTTTCTATGTTAAAAGCAGTTGATCTTGAATAAAAAACACCTCAACTTCTGTTACCTCCATTGATCCTGTCATTCAAAATAACAACACCTATTGAAAATAAATAAAACTTTTGGAGAGTGATGACGTCACACGATTCACACTAGATACGGTGGTTTTTGGGGATCTTGCAAAATTAAAACTTTGATATTTATTTTAACTTTTACGACTAACTATAAAAATAACAATTAATTTTCAGCTATTTTAGCTAGAAGGTCTAAAAAAATTTAAAAATTGGCCTGAGGTTCCTTATTAAAAAATGTGTTGGTGTTTGGTCCATCACAAATAACTAGGTTAAGCGTAGGATAGATCAAGCACCAATAGAGCTTTTATAATAAAAATTTCACGGTATTTTTTTAACATTTATCAATTGTTTATGAATAACATGTTATTGCAGTCTCATAATGATTTTCACATATTACGCAATTTTTAGATGAGCTTTTCAAAAATATTATTGTTAAATTATTTTCAATGTTTTTTTTTTTTTATATTAACTCCACATAGGAGGCCCTGAGGGAAATAATTTCCCTATGTCATCTTTGAAGATGCTGTGTGGAGGGTGCTGGTGAGGAGAGGAAGGAGTGAACATGGGTCTTGAAGAGACCCATATTGTAGGAGGGAGGAAACACAGAGGCCGGCAAATCGTTCCACAGCCGAGCTGTTGAACTCAAGAACGAGTCGTAGAAACGACCCGTTCTCATGTGACTAATGTCAACCGTGTACAAATGTTGAGCGCGTGTTTGGCGTGTTTCCCGACTATGCACCGGTGCCGAGGGGATCAGTGACGCTAGTTCCTCGGAGCATCTTCCATTGTAATACCGGTAGAACAAGGACAGCATTCCCACCTGACGCCTGTGCTCTAAAGATTGCAGTCCGTTTGTTAAGTTAGGAGAATCTATCAAACGGACCGCCCGTTTCTGCACAGAGTCGAGGGTTTTTTATCTGATAATGTATCTGATACACCTGTTTGAAATTTTCAGGAGACAAAAATAGGGACGAAAAAAAGTAATAGAGATAGTAAAAACCTTCAAATCAAATTAAAATCCCAAAGAATTTCTTTTTAATAATTGTTATAACAAAGGAAAATAATTTCAGTGCCATTGTTCAGCCGAGGACGGATATTTCTTTCAGGATTGATTTTTCTGTCAGAACCAAACTACACTCGGGGAAAAATACCAATTATTACAATGCTCGTATTGCAAGGACTAACCATTAATATTCTTCATCTCGATTCTATAACCGATTCCATAGATACTACCGACCTAAAGTACTTTATTTTCAAAATAATTATTAAGAGGAACATAAATGCTAGAAATATTTCGATTCTCAAGCATTAAAATTTTAAAATCTAGCGTCATATTTGCACCAGGCAAGTTAGCGATAAAGCGGTTTTTATTTATTTTGTGCATAATTTTATAAGAATGAAAAAAAGTTTTAACATACAAAACCTCAAAAAAAGCCTAAGCCATAAAGGGGTATTTTAAAAAAAAATGTTTTTTATAGTTAGGTCATGCAAAAACATTTTTTTAGTGACTAAAGCTTTTATTTTTTGTTATGTGTAATTAATAATTTTATTGTAATTCCAATACAAAGAAAAGCTAGTAAAAGCTTCAATTTATCTGTAGCATAAATTTTGATGGTATTAATGCAAACCGATTCGTCGTAAAGATGAATCTAAATAGTATCTTAATAGGATTTCACGTATAACTTCATCTTTGGTCATTTCCACCAACAATTACGTTTTTATTTTAAGTGATACTTCTTTAGCCCCGTTGTGATTTGAAACTCGGATGAAACGGAAATAACGCATTACAGTACCTACGAAGCGCCAAACTGCGCTCATTGGCCGCTTTGATTATGATTTTAATTTTCAAAGCTCCTATTGGTTGAGATATGAAACGGAAATGACTTACTACATAATCTACGAAGCATCAAACTGCGCTCATTGGCCGCTTTAATTATGATCTCACTTTTCAAGGATCCTATTGGTTGAGATTGTTTTGGTGAAGTTTAGCTTCTACCGCGTGTGAACTGCACTCAATTTATTGTCATTATAATCCCTTAAAAAAAAGCTCATACTCTGGAGAGCAAAATATATTTTTTTAAATAATTTACCTCAGGACTTATGTCATCTTAGGGGATGCTATGTGGAGGTAAAAATAAAAAAAGGAAAAAAAAATCCATCCAAAAGTATTGGCGATCCGCCAATACTTACGTGGACTCCAGACACGTTACCAAAAGGATGTTCGGTATATTTAAATGAATAATATAATATTTGTTTGACTTTCATTTATTCACTTCAAAAACCGATACAGGTGATTATATCAGAAGGGTTCAACATAAGTAGAAAAAAGTAGCGTACGCAAAGCGACTCGACAATCGGGCCGTGAAACCAGAATGACAGGCAAGTTCGCCGTCCGTCTCACGCGGGGTTTTTAGTGTTGCCCGTGTAATAAAATATTTTTAAGGCTGTTCAATGCGTACATTACCTTTCGCTACAAAATATTATATTATTCATTTAAATACACCGAACATCCTTTTGGTAACGTGTCTGGAGTCCACGTAAGTATTAGCGGATCGCCAAACCACATTTCACCAAAAAGTTCTACAAGTATTTTAGACTTTATTATTGCGACAGCTGTTTAGGCTTTTTTCAAACTGTAGTTAGACCGATAGATGACTTTTTTATTTATTTTTGTAATTATAACATTAAGAATATGAGGTTTGTTTATACATATACTAGCTTTTCCCCGCGGCTTCGCTCGCATGGTATTACGGGAAATTACTGAAGCGGTTGAACTTATCAATTATCCCCCCTCCTCCCCACCCCACCCCCTCCCGCATTCCATACATTCATTCCCTTACATTCAGTTTTCAAACATCTAGCCTGCCACCTAAATTTCACAAAGAAAAAAAGAATTATACAATTTTGTTCATTCGTTCGGAATTTATGCGCTTACAAACATTTCGGATGTTTATTTTTAATTAAATATTTGGAAGTTTGTTAATATAATTCAAAATTACACTATTTATTATTCAGTCTTTATAATCTTTACGAATTTTATTTTTAATGCAGGAACTCTTATCTGACATTTATTCCAGCTTGTCCAAAAAAACAAAACATATTCTAATATTTGAATTTTCCAATACAATAATTTGACCAGGGGGCTGAGTACCTACCAGCTTAGAGCCCACAAATATATCAACGTCGTTTCCATGGGAATGATTTTTTCTGACATTTGCAATTAACTCGCTTTTGTTAGCGACAGAAAACGTATAACCAATATAATATATTAATATTTATAATTTCATAACGCCAGATAATTTAGCTTTCTTTTGGTGAATTAATTTTTAAAGTCTTTTTATTGGTTAATGCCTGAAAAGGTCATAAACAAACTCGAGCAGTTTCGCATTTATAATATTAGTATGGATATTTAACAAAATATTATGTTAAAGGTCATCATTGGTCATGTATACCTCATCAGAAAAGAGGAGTCCTTGTGCCACAAGCCACGATGGGAGCATGGAATGGATCTTGGAGCCATAATCTTACCAAGGTTGTATGTTTTAATATATTTTGTATAAAATATTTACTTCACAGTTTAAGATTTTTTTTAATTGTTAAATTTTATTTATTTGTTCTGATTGGTTGATGATACAGCGCAATTCAGAAGGGGGGTAAAATATTATATGATTCTTTTTACTCGCCCAATTTAAATTTTTAAAGTTCTTAAAATGACTTATTACCGGTGAGTCGAAACAGCTGTCACAATAAAAAAAACAACTAAAATACTCACAGTCTCAACAATAACATAATTAAATGTGATTTAAAAAACAACATCGCATTACTTTGTGTTATATATTTACTGTCTTTTAAAAATCCATTATTATGAAATATGAACATAAATTGCAATAAAAAATATTTTAAAAATTCAGTGTCTCTCTCTTAGATAAAACGAGTATATATTATCCTATCTTAA
Source organism: Glyphotaelius pellucidus (assembly GCA_936435175.1). NCBI lineage: Eukaryota > Metazoa > Arthropoda > Insecta > Trichoptera > Limnephilidae > Glyphotaelius > Glyphotaelius pellucidus. Next base: position 4,436,699 of record OW386550.1, read on the forward strand.
TCGCTTAGTTTCATAAGAATTTACTGATCATTGAAAAAAAAACTCATTTTTAAAAGACTTCTGGTGCAGTAAGCTGAAAAAGTCTAGCCTTATTTGAAAATACTGAGAAATTTAATATTGCGATACCCACGCTCCTTTCTTGTTCTAGACCAAGATCCCAAGTAGACGCACCCTACGTCATCGAGTACAAGGATGAAACTAATGGAGAACTTAGTGAGAATGGACGTTTAGTAAACCTTAAAAAAGCTGGTCCGGATAATGATAATAAAAATTCCAATTAGACGGGCAAGGTTTTCGATGCGAAACAACTTACGAAATCTGCCACGGAACCCCTCACCGCACTCGCGTGGCTATATTATTACACAAATAAATGGACTTAATAGTCCTTGTAAGATTGCCTAATAGTCTATAATGGTTAAAAGTTTAAAAAACCGACGCGCAACCACCGTAAGAGCAGCGGTTGTTTGAAAAAAAGATGGAAACTGCTGAACCTCGTCCGTTCCATATCGGTTTTGCATGCCCAGTTGCATTGATTGCATCGACTACACCAATTACTTCGACCATATCAGTGAAATCAACTAATAACTGTTCTCCGACTTCATATATAGTGTCTATTTATGAAGTCGGAGATAAATTAAGTTGAGATATTTAATTGACAACCTGAAGTTTGTTGTTATAAATATATGATTTAGAGATACAGTCCGTCCATATCACCCAGACCAAGTCCTTTACTATTGTGTTTTTTAATGATTGAAAATTATGTGAAATACTATTTTTTAGGCGTTAATGAAGTTAAATTATTGGGCTTTAAAGCGTTTATGTAAAATAATCCTTTTACCTAATGAAAAACAATTTAACAGGAAACACAAAAAACTATTTAAAAAATTGAATTGAATTTCTCATATGTTGTTTGATAGTTGCTTCGACAAATCGAGCTGTAATACCTATAAATGATTGCAATTAACAAATTTTTTGAGTAAGTCAACATTTTCTAAAACCGTAACGTACTCTAATAGTGTCTCAATCATAATTTAAGGATTTCTAATTAAAAATTACCACCTGAACCTATTATTTTTTAAAATTGCCAACAAAACAGGCGAATTTATTTTCTTTCCTTGAATTTTCTTTAGATGTTGATGGGTTCGTTACTTTTAAGGAGAGATTGGCAGTTCAAAGATAGGACGTTTACAATTTTTTTTAGGAAGAAGATATATTATTTGCGGAATTAAGCGTTTTACCCGAAACCTTTACAATCAGAACTACCTAAAGAGAAATATTTTTGTGAAGGTACTATTCCAGAGTCGCTTGCAGACTGCAAACCGCAGCAGCCGACCGCTGACATTATGATAGAAAGTATATTATTTAAAACCGTACATGATATCAAAATAATAATAAAGACAATGAAAATATTTTTTTAAAATTTAATCAAACTTAAAAAATCGTACATAAAAAAAACTGCCAACTGGCCGGCGACCAAAAAATTCTTCAATGGGATGATCTAGATTACAGTTATTATATATTCGTTGGTTTCATTCGTGTACTCGATGACGTACAATTAACAAATTTTTATCTCACTTTAACACCGGTTACTTGCGAACGCGTCAGGCTGCCAGTCAGCAGACTGACTATTTTCTCATCTATTAATTGATACCTATCGTAAGAAACCATTCCCGTTCGTGTACCTGATAACGTACTTTTTGACGTGATATCGTCTTATAAATCGATGAACGCCGGCTGCACTCACGAAAAAGTATGACTCATTGTCACGTTCCGCCTGAGCCGAGCGTGCAGGCGAGAGCGCGGAACACGCGATAAAGAGGCACGATCGGCCTAAGCGTTCGGCTTGTGACTGTAAAATTCTATGCAAAAGTTTTCTTATGACGTTATCACGTAAAATTATCGCCCTAGACTTTACAGACAACCAATTTTTTTTAGACAAAAATCGCTCACTATTTCCTTGACGTGCGGAATCCTCCAAGAGGAGCAACGGCAGACTGGTTTTTTTAAGGCATACTAAACGTTCATTCTCAGTACAAATTAGTTTCATCCGTGTAGTCGATGACATAGGGTTTGTGTACTTGGGATCCTGGTCTACACGGTACAGTTTATATTATGCAATAAACTGACAAAGACGGAATACACTCATCGTACAAGCGTAAGAGCAAAGTGAGATATTCTTCGATTTTATTTTGTAGAACAGACCAAGAGGATAACGTCTAAAGCGTTTACAGCCAACGGACAATGTGACATAATAGAATTAGTACGAGATCAAGGAATGCTAGAACCGTGACATTTGACGTTTAACGTAGCAATATTATGCATTGTAATATTATTTTGTGAGAAAATTGGGTACAAAACTGTTTTAAATCGAAAATAAGGTGTATATTTTTACGTGTCTGCCTACCTAACCTAACCACCCTTAACCTTACCTAACGGTGAACGCTGCCTTTTCATTATTTTGTTCCCCAATTCGGCATAGCCCTACATAAGATCTGTCTATCTGTTGGAAAATTGGGACTGATGGTGTGAAGAATTCACATTGCGATAACGTACGAAGCTGTAATATAATATTTTAACGAAAAACTATTTCATTTTGCCTTTATGATAATTGAAACTGATTTGTCAAGAAATCAAATTATCCTGTGGTTACATACGCTTTTGAAGGCCAAAAGTATTTTCGTTATTTGTTTTTGGGGCGTTATGCCGTGTTGCAAGAACTCTTTCTATAGCCAACGTTTCGGACAGCGTTACAGTGTCCATCAGTTCTACACATCTGCCCTGATGATGGTCACTGTAACGCTGTCCGAAACGTGGGCTAAAGAAGGAGTAGCGCAACACGGCATACCCCAAAAACAGATAACGAAAATATCCCGTGGTTTTTCACGGTTCTGCGCTAGTAGGCATAGTATATTTGCAACACGTTGGCCCTGGTGAAACACCACCATTCTGAAACGTTGTTTGAAATGGCTTTATCCTAGTTTGGTGACCAGATCTAAATTGAAAGTACTTCCCATCAGTTTAAGCTTGCATAGCACGTTTTTTTTCGCTTTTATCCATCGCGTAATAATCCAAAACGAATAATTGTAAACGGTAACTGTCGTAAGTAAATTTTATAACATTTTTGTTGTGATTTCAAATGCCATGTTTCACCTAGTTTATAACACGTTCGATATATCAACAATGGTGTATTTCTGGTTCGGTTTCACGTATAACAATTAACAAATAAACCTACAAACATATTGCAAATAAAATGCAAACAGATAATTTAAAATCAGCGTTTTCACTGGGAACATTTTTCAGGTGAGTCAAAATGAATTCTTACCATTTTTAGCTGTTGTTTCGTTTAGTAGACATGACATATTTTTTATTTTATTTATTAATTAGCCCATAAACAGCTAACGAGAATAACAATAAATAATTATTACAGCAAATAACATTCAAACAATGATGTAATTATTGGTGAGCAAACCATTTATCTAAAAATTCTTTACGTAACGATAAATTAAAATAATAATAAATAAGCATACATTAAAGTAAAGAGGATAAGAACAGTAAGTGTGGTCCAGCGGTGAGGATCTTGACTCGAAATCCGAAGGTCGCGGGATCGAATCCCGGCGTGGCAAATTTTTTTTTTGATTAATTTGTGTTATTTCACAATTAATTCATTTAAAATAGTATTATACAGCATATTTGCAGCACGTTCCAGAGTGGAAGATACTCTCAGTATCGCCCTGGTGAACACCGCCATTCAGAATTGAAACGTTGCTTGAAATGGCTTTAGCCGTGTTTGGTGACCAGATCTGAATAGATACGTACTTCCTCACCTTCCTCTTCCCCATCTTCTTCTCCTCCCTACTACCTTCAGCCTCACAACATATCCGAATTGGGGATGCCATAGCCTCACTGGCTGCAGATGGGAGCATTTGGGAATCTTGTGCGGAATTCTTATATATAAAAAAAAATATATAAAAATTAATTTTTTCAAAATATAAAAAAGCATGAGTTTTTCGTGAATTTCGACATTATATTAAGATTAATTTGATTTTTCAAAGATGAATTATACATGTTGTTAATGATTTTCAACAGAGAGAAAATATCTAGTTTTGAGGAGTGAGACTTTTCTAAGTGAATAAGTCTTTTAGCATGAATACCGAGATTGGTAAGCTGGTAAACTGATGTTTTGTTTTTAAACAGACTACACTTTACTGCTGTGAATATCAGTGTAACGACAAAAAGATCCGTTAGATTTGTGAAACCAATAACTGGTATTATTGGGGAATGTTATTTGAAAACTGTGCGCATAGTTCGAGGATTTTTCGTTTGACAAAATGCATCAAATGATTCAACATTTCTGAGAGTATTCTGGTATTACAGGTATTCGAGCAAAACAGAATGATCGCGATTTGAAATACACCAATGCGTCACCGTACCTTCCGTTCTAAATATAACATTACCGCAGTGACCAAAATTTAATTGTTATTGACAGTCCAGGAAACACTGAAATGTCACAATTCACTCGATGATATTCCCGAAATACCGACAAAATCTGCATTATACTTGCAACGCAATACATGGAAATAAATAGCTTGAATTTAATTATTATTTAATCACTTGTTTTGGCACGCCTTATACTTAGTTCACTCATATATTAGAGAGAATTCTTTAATTCTATAAAGATAATCTTATTTTGACGTACGTCAAAGATAAATGATACGTCTTAAAGACGTATTGAAGTTTTAAATGTTTATTTGACATATTATCATACTCAGTTAAAAAGTAGTTGAATAATTAGTTTAGGGTTTTGTACTTCAAATAAAACCAAAATAATAAAATAAAAACTGTCAACCGCCCATTGATCAACTTAACACTTTTAAGTCTTTTTTAATGAAAAGTAATGTTTTATTTTATGTCTAACTAGTATTTTTTTACATGCTATGAAAGTTTAAATGTAAATCAGTCGTTATACTTAAAAATGATAACATTGTTTACGCTAATATCACATTTCCAAGAAGTCCAAGATTTACAAAAAAGATAATCGTACGTCTCTCGGACGTATTGTGTATTCTTGTTCCGTACTGCACAGCCGCCCCACGCAAGTCTGCTCGGAACTGAGCTAACTGAGATAGATTGCGCGCTACGTTGCGAAATAAAAAAGACAGCAATACTTGTGTTTCGCTTATGTCGCAAAGATTTTTTTTCTATAGTCAATTATCTAGTTAACATAATTTTAAAATAAAATAAATTATGTAGCACAAAAACGTTCAAAATATTTGATTCATCTTTTGATCAATGCCAAAATATTTTCTCAAATCCAAAATTAAGACTTGTATAAAACAGGCCGAATGGGCCATGTATCCTTTCCCTTCTGCGTATCCATGCACGAACGAACGCGAGGCGAGATATGAATTATGGGAAAGGGACGAAACTGCAATTGCTTCATTCCTTTCCCGTAATTCGTGGTTCGGCTAGCGGAAGTACCTACGTGTTTATACGCAGCATAAGATGTTCACAAGTTTCTTACCTTTTTGCCAATAAAAATCCGAACTTATATCAATCGACTGAAATTTGTAGGCATCTATTTATGTAAGTGTAGCATATAGTTCGATTTTGGATCCTTTGAGATGCTTAGCTAAAATTTTATTTTATTTTGGTTTATTAACAGAGGTCTAACAAAGCGACAAAATAGCAAAGGATAAATCCCAACACTTCAATTACGATGTACAAGAATATGTAAAACAAATATATTCTGGTCTAGGGTTACCACATCAGAGTCATTTGCCGTTACAATGGATCTTATTTATAATATAGTCGACTCATTTACACAAATGGTTGGAGAAGATTCAGTAAGATCTTTGGAAAGAAATTTGGAAAGTTTAGAGACGGTGATTGAAATTGATCTTGATTGTTGACCAAAGCCAAAATTATGGATTGCTATTAATAATTTTGAATAGGTATTTGATGAAATTATTTTATTGAATTCATTGAACAACTTTAAAATATTTGATTGCTATTACAGAGGGCTGTTATGTTGGGTGCAAGCGTGACAAGAAAAATAACAAATGATATAACATCAAAATAATGACTACTGCCTATCTATTCAAAGTAATGGCAAAAATATAGTATGTTTTCCTTGAGGGTAATGATCAAATATGTTTTTTTAGGAATATTAGAAACAGTTATTTCGTAGGGATTAGAATCTCAATGTCGTATTAATAGACTACTGCCGAGACAATTGACTTTTGCAAGCATACAATTATGACAACTACAGTGAAATATTAGAGAACTTAAATTACTCCTTAACTCTAGAAAAAAAAATAGTTTAATTTTTTAGTTTTGACAAGATAAATATGCGTCTGAGAAGCGCACAGTTTAAAAAACCGATTTATTAACAAAATGAAACAATGTTACATTATTTTTATAACTTCAATCAAGTGTTACATTTTTAATAATTAAATAAAACACAAATGTACATTATTATTTTTGAATTTTAAGGAAATGTGTAAGGTTTTACAAAAAGTAACAAAAATAAAGGGCATTTATAGTAGTAACTAAGTATAAGGATATATATTTTTTTAAATAATTAATATTTTTAGTATTTTGTCTCACTAACTAATTAACTACGATATATAATCAGTCTCAAATTACAAAAAATACTGAAAAAAATTAAATGATTAGACAGTTGTTACACAGACACAAAGGTTACAAAGAAGATAAAAATGCGCCTCTCGAGCGCAACACGTTGTTATAGCAACAAAACTGTGGTACTTACCGAACAGCAGCGGTTGTCCCTCGGCAGTGTTGACCGACGACTGAATTGGCTCGGAAACACAAGCTTGTACACGCGTGGGTTAAAAAAATACAGCGATATATCGCTCCGCAGGCGTCTCTGAGGCGCACGTTATCTTTCTAGGGTTAAATAATTCCAGAGATTTGATTTACCAAGCTCTTCTTTGCAAGTGATAAAAAAATGAATTTGTTTTCAGTTCACATATTATTTTTATCTCAAAATAACAATTGATTCTGTCCAACTTTTGAGAAATATATGAATTTCAAATAGCCTTCACCGGAATGGCTTATGTTTGTCCAAATACCACAAAATGCACTTATTAAAAATCTACTTGTGATTAATTATAACTTTTTGATTTTGAACAATGGTCTTGAGATTAAAATGAGATTTAAGCACTTGTGGCGATTTTTCACAAAAACAGCGCAAATTATCCAATATATTATGATTGATTTATTATCAATATATTGGTCACATTACATTGAATAAACAACAGATAATATACAGGGCAGTTCTTAAAAAAAATTATATGACAGATTTATTATTATCAATTATTAGTGACCGACCAAAGGACCGGATTTATGAATGATGATAATTAAAAATAAAAGAAATTATATTTGATTCACACATTCATTAATTATTCAATGAATGTTTATTTTCATAATTTTTGTTTGTTTTATAGCAGTAATATCAAAAAAATAAATAAATTTTTTTTCACATACTTCAACAATTGTTTTTTTAATTTTTATTTCATTTAACACATGTAATAAGAATGTTGTGATTGTAAACAATTAAAATTAAAATACTCAATTAATAAGATCTTTCCTTTATAATAAAAGTGTAAATTTTATCGACAAATTTTGTTCCAAGAAGTAGTTAAAATGTTTTGTTAATTTTTGTTTGTTTGTTTTTTTTTTTTTTTTACATTAACTCCACACAGGAGGCCCTGAGGAAAAAATAATTTCCCTCAGGGCCTATGTCATCTTTGAGGATGCTGTGTGGAGGGTGTTTTTGAGGAGAGGAAGGAGTGAACATGGGTCTAGAAGAGACCCATATTGTAGGAGGGAGGAAACACAGAGGCCGGCAAATCGTTCCACAGCCGAGCTGTTGAACTCAAGAACGAGTCGTAGAAACGACCCGTTCTCATGTGACTAATGTCAACCGTTTTACAACAACAATAATATAAAAAAAATATAATTTTTTCACATACTCCAATAAGTATTGTTTTTTTTTAAATTTCATTTAACACGTGTTAACTGTCTGTATAGCTGTAAGAAATAAGCCAAATTTCAGTAAACAATAGATTTTTAACATGTCGAAAAAAGGTTTCGGCTTCGGCCGAAACCGAGACAGATACCGAAGATTCGGTTTCGGTAGAAAGTCTTGTTTCGGTTGGACACTTTCAATTATACAGTAGGCACAATATTTTTCAATTTAACATTATCAACATTTGGGAAGAGAGGTAGGTATATAAAAAAAGGTTAAATTACCAACTGTTTTAGAAATTTTGTTCATTCCTCTTATTTGTATTATGCTAGAATATGTTCTGCCGTATGGCATTTTTAATAAGTCGTGGCGATGACTAGGCTGAACTTTTCAGGCACGCAGAAGCCATAGCGTTTTAAGAGGAATGGGCTGTCAGTCAATAAAGATATTACTATATTAAATGTTGAAAGATTTACAGAACGTCTGGTTTCTGGACTACACCTATTCGTTGCCTCAAGAAAATACAAATGTAAGTCCATTGTAAGAAAGTTGTACCGTGCTGCAGCTTATATTAACATTAAATAGTCTGATTACCTACATATACACAGTAGAAACAAAGCAAACCGGAGTCGTAAACTGCGATTACACGCATCCTGTACTTTTTATATCAACGATGCTACCTTGGAAATAATCGCATGGAATTCCATGTTCCCATTCAAATTTCACATCTCCGCGGCGGAAGGGATGATTATTCACTATCAAATCTTGATCTAAAGCATTGCCGGGATATTGGCAAGATATCGCCGTGATATCGCCGGGACACTGCCGAGATATTCCAGACCCCTGGGGACTTCTGACGCGCTGCGCCATGTAAAATGGAAAATTTTCATCCTAGCCAGTTTTCAATAAAAATCTGTATATACGTCACACGTATTATTTGCAGGTACCTCTTTGGATTTCCATTTTGTTATGGGGAAAATAGAAAATGCCGTGGAAGACGCCGCACTATACAATTTCGTAGTATGTTCGCATGTACCGATATTCTTTGAATGCAATATTACGATAGCGCTTTGTGTTCCATTTTTTTGTTTGTGACTGCGTAGTTTTTACAATATATACAGTTTTACAGTATATATAGTTTTATAGTAACAAGTAACAGTTCATTCATAACAGTCCGTAGTATTTGTTTTTTTGCTCCATTGTTTACCTTGTAATTTTATTTTTATAAAGAAATCGGTAATTAATGATCAAATGTTTATCATTAGTTTTGAACACGTCAAGGTACCGTCAACACGATACCACCAAATACATATATATATATATATATACTAAAGCCCTAACTAAAGCTGGACTTATAAGTGCAAAGGAGGAGAACTTGCACAGCAGAGAAAAAATTGACTCCACGACTTGAGTGCCTGGGGGGATCCCGATGCATTTATCTAATCAGTTACTAGCCTGTTACACCTTAAGAGCCATTAACCTGCGGCCGAGAATTTAAATTTCATTGGACAATGATCTTGAGATTGTACCCTTGAAAAGGCACAGGGCGGTTCCGACGAGAAAGATTAATTATTCTCCATATCAGCATTTTAACATGATGACTCAATATCGATTTTATTTCATTCCAAATTTGCTTTGATAAATACCTACATTCAAAAATGCTCAAACTCGTGATGATAAAACAATTAAAATAATGTACTTTATGTAATTATTGTTTGGTCACAAGTATAAATAATTTTTCAATAACGTCTAAGCAAACGAAATAAGTAATTTTTTTAAAATATATTTTTAAAATTTTTTTTTATTTAGTAAGATGTTTCACAATTAAATACATTATTTATGAAATGTTTTGACTGTCCAACTAGGATGATTCCCGTTTTTTTTTTTTAGTTTGTAAGACCGTAAATAAATAGACAAACTGAAGTATTTCGTCACAAAACAAGGGCGCGGATCTTTTTTTTAATGATTTTATTTGAACTAAAATTAAAATTCTGAAAAGCAGTTTTCCCAAATAATATATTGATTTACTTTATTGCATGATTAAATGATTTGATAATATAAAATTTTGTTTGAAAATTTAACAAATCTGCCAACGACCTACGATAAAACCTTATTGTACTAAAAACAAACATATTTTCTCAAATTTAAAAAATTGCTTACTAAATAAAAGAACAGTCTTTCGAAATCAATTTATATAATTTTTTGTGCAATAGAGTCAATAAGTGTAAAAGTTGATTTAAAAACGACATTTCTGGTTTTGTCTAATTATTCCCTCTTAAAGCTTATAAATTAAAATAATTATTCCCTCTTATTAGCTTATAAATTAAATTAACTGGTTTGTTTTTAGTATGTTTCACAAAGTTAGTTTAAAAGGTTTTTAGTTTGGTATGTTTTACAAAATACCAGGTTAGTTGCATAATATTATGAAATAGTTCACACTTTCAACTAATTAATCCCGAATAAACATGCCAACCTCACGTTTCAGGTCATGTTGCATTTTACCCGTATAAAGTGTGAATAATTAAATTCTGAAAGCTCTGTGAGAACTTTTAGTTGCAGAACAAAATAGTTTGATGTTTCCACAAGTCTTATGTTACGTTCAACCGCGGCTAAATTGCCTTAACCCCTGAGGCCTCGGGCTTTTTTTTGTCGGAAGGTCAAAATATTTCCGCTTTACAATAAAATCCAATTTAATGGAATATTTCTGCATCCGAAAACTAAAAATGTTTTTGAAAGGTTACGAAATACGCTTTCAAATTTTATAATTCGATAAAAACATATACATTTTTTTTTTATAAATTTTTTTAATGCAAACACAAAGAACTTTTTAAAATGGCTCACCTTATGTTTTTGTTTAAATTAGAATTACTGACAGCGAAAAAAAAATAAAAGCACACACATGTTTTAAAAGACAAATTTATAAAAACGTTATTGTTAACTTGCTTTTTTAACAATAAATGTGAAAATAATTTTAAAATTTCCCAAGGTTAACTTTTAAACTAAAATATAAAGCGGGTTTTCATTCGCAAAAAAAAGTCAAAACTGTCACTCGAGACGGAGATGATTTTTTGAAATCTCTTGTAAACAGGATCTTTCTCTTGATTTGAAGTTCAATTCTCCAAAGTTTCATCAACCTTGGGATAAAGCTGTAGATTCGTATTCAAAACGAATCCACGCTGCCTGCCACAAGAGTTCAATCAATTTTATACATTGCAAAATTAAAACATGATGTCACGATAATATTTATTTATTTGTTCATGTCTGTAAACTTAAGTGACTTAGTTTTAAGTTTATGTTTCTTGGTAACTAAATATTAATTTTTTTTTTTTTAAATACCTGTTGGACCTATCTTTAGTTAGTTAGTTTGTTCAGTTTTGCGGGCGTGGTTTTCTTGTTTGAGGGCAAACATTTTCGCGGGAAGGGGGGAATTGTCACGATAATATTTATTTTGATTAAATAAATATTGTCTTGACCTATTTAATCTTAAACTCACCTGGCCGCTGACGTTTTATTATGATCGCCGTAAAGATATGTTCTTAACCGCTAGCGACTAGCGCCATCTATTTTTCGGGAGCGACTTTTTGAATTTTCGTCGTCTGGGGAGCCGAGGTTGATTTGACAAGTCGCCGAATTATTTAAGTTTCTTGTTAAATATGTATCACCTTTTAGCGATAGTATCACCTTTACGGGTTTTACCCATTTAAAGAAGAATCATGGTTTATTTTATAACCGCGAGCCGTGTTGTTTCCGTGAGTGAAACGGGATTTTTAAAAGTTCAAATGGTGGAGTCATTGACAATATGGCTATTGTCAATGTGCCCACCTTCACTCTCGTACTTGAGTGTGGATAATCGGTGTAATCCTTTGTTTGGCGTTCATGATATTAACGTGGCCAAGGCTTTGAGAGGGGTTATCCTCGCGGTACTCGATATTTGAGGCGGATGGAGGCCCGACGCTGATCTATGAAGGGCGCGGTAAACGGCGTCTACCGAGATTTCACCGGTACGCACAACCGAGAAGCCTTTCCTGGTTCCTGTTCCCTGGTGAGGAGTCCCCAGGCCCTGGGGCCTTCCTCGGTTCCTGTCCATGCAGACCCCGCGTGCTCCTGGTCGCCTATTAACAGTGATTCGCGTCAGCGTTAGAGTCAGGATAATTTAGATAAATTACGGTCCACAGGTATGCTCTCTTGCTTATGTGTTATTTTATTATTTCTTTAGGAAATGTGGAATTCTTGATCCCTTGGAGGGCACCCATGTATACACCATACCTTTAAAATATAGGTGATATTGTACTGCTAAATTATTTCTTTTATTTATCTAAAAATGCCCGAAGATAACCACTGGAGCGATCGCGCGATAAAACATTTTTCCCTCCGATTGCTCGCTGTTTTTTTGTGACGATTTTGAAAATTTTTCGCCCACATTAAAAAAATCATACCTCCGAATTTTCATATGGAGACATAAAAACTGATTACAGTTCTACATAGCCAATGAATTTACCTATATTTTACTAATTTTCTTATATTTTTAGAATTGATAGATAAATAATTAAAAAATCTTTAACTTTATAAATGCGCAAAATTTGTGTTGTAGTGATTTGAAATCGCCGCCAGTGGCAGTTTTAAATATCTATTTTGAATATTTTCTACGTTTCTATGTTCTCTATGGCCTGTTCGATAACCACAGATGCAAAAATAAACTCAGAAAACGATTTTTTTTACATGCTAATGTCTGATTAAAAGTTTACTTCGAAATTTATTTTAGAATTTTAGTGCGTGACGATGTCAAAATTGAATTCACTAAATTATACTATTTAATAAATTTAACACAAAAAACTGGCATTACATTAGGAAGATACATCAATTGCCTACAATTAACCATGAGAATAATTGCCGTGTTTGGTTTATTTGAATCATTTGATGAATTATACAGATTACCTTTTTCACAATATTAAAATCATGGTGCTTCTTTTTGAACGATTGTGATTTAGAACTAGAAATGTTTATCCTTGTTTTTATATTACGTGATAAAACAAGAAACAAGGTTTAAAATAAAACATATATCATAGATATACACATTGCCAATATTTCAGCGTGATAGTTTGAAAGTTGATGAAATCGTGTCGCCATTTGTCAATTTTCGACAAAAATGTCATTGACAACCGACATAATGGTCAATGCACACAGGGTCTCTCATGACCACGTAAAATGATGATGATGATAAAACCGTATATATCAAACCTTTTGTAGGAGTGTCTTTTGGCAAAATAAAACCATAATTATTATTTTATTTCTAAAAGCTGGATATCGAAAAAAATGGGGAGGAAAATAATTGATGTAACAAATTAATGATTTATTTATTTATTTAAGCCCTAATAGGCTTTTACAAATTAAATTAATATTAGAGTTGCATAGTTACATTGGAAAAACAGTATATTGATTGAAACATTGTTTACACCCTTCGTCATAATAAAAATGTATTCAATTTATATTGGTTTTTCTCATAATTAAAGTAAATCAATACATAATATCATTGTGCCTCGCTCTAGAGTGATACTCTCAGTATCGCCCTGGTGAGACCACCATTCAGAATTGAACATTGCTTGAAATGACTTAGTTATGTTTAGTGACTAGATCTGAAAAAGCCTCTTTACAGAATAATTGACAAAATATAATTAACTAACTAACTAACTAACTAACCATCACGCCGTTTCCCCGCAGGGGTAGGCAGAGAGGACAGCCCGCCAAACAACTCGATCTTGGCACACACTCCTTGCTTCGTTCACATTCATACATCGTCTCATACATGCTCTTCTATTATTCTGACTCTTGACATCGCCCGATTCAAGTATCTGATTCACTTGGTCGTGCCATGTCTTCCTCGGGCGTCCCCGACTTCGTCTACCATTCACATTTGCGTCACATATTCTCCTTATACTCCTTTCCTCATTCATTCGCTCTACATGCCCAAACCATCTGAGCGTCCCTTTCTTAATCTTACACATAACGCTTACATCAGCCTTGCATTCTTTGCGGATCTCCACATTTATGTGTGACGTATGTGTGGTAAAACCATACATGGTTTTACCACACATACGTCTCAGGGATCTCATTTCTACAGCATTCAGTCTACTTTCATCCTTTCTCTGCCAGTTCCATGCCTCACTGCCATACATCAGGGTAGGTACCAGCACTCCATTATGGACGGCTAGCTTCGCTTATTTTGACAGATTTTTGTTGGCGCCTACGGCGTTCAGTCCTCCATTAATGGAGTTACCGGTATTTACCCGTCTTTCGATATCTCTATCAGTCTTTCCATCTCTCGTAAACATACTTCCCAAATATACAAACTCATCCACCTGCTCCAAGTATTCGTCATTCACAACTATGTGGCACATTGTTTTCGTACTCTCTCTTTCAAATACCATCACTTTAGACTTACTTACATTCATCATTAACTCATTCTTCATACATACTTCGTTCATCCTAGACACGAACGACTGTAGATCTTCCATACTGTTAGAAATCAGCACCGCATCATCAGCATACAACAGGCAACATACTTCCAGATCACTCAATTTCGCAAAATATAATTAAGACATAAAAATAAAACAAGTTATTATTTAATGGGTACAATAAACAGGGAAAAATGAGAATACCTGTGCATTTTTTAACACGCACATTTCAATGATCAGAATTGAAATATACGTATTAAATGTCCACCGAACCTTATCAGATAGAAGCGAAAGTCGAACCTTTGAGGACAACTTAACATGAGGTGTGAGTATGCGGAAAGAAGGGTCTTAATGTTCAAACAAAGTTAATTAAATTTATTAATTAGAATTTCACAACTAAAAAACAAGAAAAGAAAAAAATTGAAATTAAAAAAAACCCTCAGCAATTCAATACTGTAGTGTGATATGGCTTCATGCAATCATAGCATAAAGCCACATCACACACATCACACTTTGTGAGGGTCCTTTTAAAAATGTTATTTAAATTGCACCACGCACATTTCACTTTTTTCCCACTACGGACCACGAAGTGGTTGCCTTTCAGGATAGGTCGCAGAGCCTTTCCTTCAGCTATTAGGCTAATGGTCCTTACAGTCGTATCAATTCGACTACGACAGAACAGCTGGAGGAGATCCTCCGCAACCTCACTCCTGAAGTTTCGGTGCAAAATGCGTTTATTTTCCTTGTGGAGCTTTGAGCTGTACATTATATACGCATTCTGCACCGAAAAATTTAGTAGTCTCCTGAAAAGTTTCTTGTACCAGACCAGGTTTCGCTGTCGTTCAATGGGGAAGCCTGCCAAAAGCTGATCTTTTCGGTCAACTCCCCCCATTAATCTGTTATAGTCAAGTACACGCTCGTGTTTGTATTTAGTGGTACCAAATTTTTGAGCTGACCCGATTTCTGCCGAATGGTAGGTAGACAACATACTTATCACGTTTTTGTCCACCCAAACCAAAATATTGATGTCCCCGCAGTTCGAGTACCCCATCTCACCTTCCCTCAGTGATTTTCGGACATTGGGCTTCAATGCAGAGGGCACAAATTCTCGGTTTAACCGCAATGTGCCCATGCAGTCCATCCCATTTCTTTTGAGGCATCGCGCTAATAATGGACTATTATAAAAATTGTCCATTATTAGCGTATACCCCTTGTTAAACAGAGGGCTGGCCAGGTCGTATACTATCTTTGCAGTGGCCCCAACTGGGCAGATATCGTGACCGCCCGAAAAGTTGGCCCGTGTCATGTCTTTCGTCATGTCTTCCGTCATGTCTTCTGTCATGTCTTCCGTTATGTCATTAGAAGAAAACGATTATAATCCATGGCTTGGCTGAAATAAGGCATGGCGGTGATTGTTTTTGAAAAGAAGTAGCCTTTTTCAACGGGAAGGGGACAAATACCTTGATGCATTAAAATTGCCAAGAATACGTACACTTCCTCTTTATTCGTGGGAGCCCGTTTATTGGTACGCGCATGGCGCTGAAATTGTTTTTTGCAATGCATTGATCTGCATACCCGTTGGTCTCTCTCGCGATTAGTTCAACGAAATCTGCGTTGAAGATTTTTAAAAAGGCATCCACAGGTTTGCCCATTTCGTCGGTATTGAAGGTTGGTCCTGGCATCTGTGTACCTGTGAAAGTCTCCCTTATACCAGTAAAACGTGAGACCTCGCTGGACCAATCGAAAGAGTAACCATCAGGCGGCAGAATCGAACACATTGCCTCACGATCTAACTGGTCTTGTCTACTAAAGTCTATGGCCGTTAGTGGAATAGGTGAAACGTTGTTAATATTATTATAAGGTATCGGTGGCATGCACAAGGCATCATCAACGCCCTCTTGGTGGTCGACGTCGCTTGCCTCGTCGTCCACGTCGCTCGTTCTGTCCATTTCTGAAACAACAGAAAACCCAAATTAATTTTAAAGTGTCTGTATTACGATTACCTACTGCCTCTGGTAAAACGTTTCAAAATAATTAACTCTTGGTACGATCAAGTTAATCAAATACGAGGTTTGTTCAAAAAGTAACGGGAATTTTAAAATTTAAGATTGAAGATGACGAACGCCCCGGATGCCCCAGCGCATCAACAAACCGATGAAATCGTGGAAAAAATAAAAGAAATGGTTATGAACGAAAAGAGTGTGTGTGCCAAGACCAAGTTGTCTGGCGGTTCGTCCTCTCTGAGAAATGGCGTGAAGGTAAGTTAGATAGTTTAATAACTCACGTTTCCCGGTACTGACTCTTCTTGATAGAGAGCTGCCTCGTCCACGTTGCTGGTTCTGCCCATGTCTGACTCTGAAATAATAGAAAACACAAATTTACAGTAGAATTCGGATATAATGACTTTGCATATAACTGCCTACCGTTTTAAGCGACGATAATGTAAACTCAAGTTAGGTTTCATAGCTTTTAGTAGGAAAACGTATACGTTTAGTATGACTCCGTTTTAAGCAACCCATTTTAATGACAATTCGTCAGGTTAGAATGACATGCAGTGTTTTGTTTACAAAACCCACGCACCAATACCTCACCGCCCCGCGCCTCGCTTGTGACTAGAAAGCTCGACACAATGATTTCCGTGAAGTGAAAGTGTTTTTTCAATTGAAGAAAAAAGTGCTGTATTAAACCGTTTAGAAGACGGTGAATCCAATGAATAGTACCCTTTACACACAGAGTTCGGAGCGGGGCGTGCCCCGCGCCACTTCAGGCCGCCATGCATAAAAGTCTCACAGTGAACTGCGCTGTAAACCGTTATCTTACTTTCGGTCTTTACTTTTTTGTGCGGCGGCCTGAAGTGGCGCGGGGCACGTCCCGCTCCGAACTCTGTGTGTAAAGGGTACTTAACTTATTTAGCGAAGGAGTTCGGCGTGTCTCATTCTACAATATCCACCTGATCTTACTATCGCACAAAAATTGGCCTAAAACAAGGTCAAATTTCAGACTTTCTACGTTAGCAACTACATATTTGCTTGCATAGAATGTAGGTACATTGTATCGTTTCAGATTACAGTAAATAATGTATGTTTTTTACGTGGAAAGTTTAAGTTCTACGCTTATTCCCTGCCAATATACCAACAGTGAAACTGTGCTAGGTATATTAATATTCAACCATTGGAAGTTACGCCTATCTATCCGATATTGTAAAGTTATGGATTTCACTATGCTAGAAGAGCCCCTGGTATAACATTTCAAAAAATAAACTCACTGTTCCCAAACGCAGACAATTCTTGGTAGAAAGGCACGTCCACCCACAGCATGCTGTTGTAGCCGGCCTCCGGAGAGAAGAGTTCTCCACACTGGAGTTCCCCACCCCACGATGTCCCAGGTAACGGTTCCCGAGATGCTGCCTGGAAAGGTGCAGCAGGCGGAATCGGTGCATAGGGAGCCGTTGCTTGGGTCTGTACGGGAGTGGACAGCAACGGTGGTGAAACAGGTGGTGGTAATGTTGAAGGTGTCCCTTGTGAAAAGTGACAAGCTATTCTCTTCGGAGATGGATTTCTGAAAACATTTACATAAATTATATGAATCTTTCTCATTCACGCGTGAAACATAATATTGTATCATGCATCTAGATACGATAACTTACTTTTGTTTATTTTTTCTTGGAGGTGCGGTGGGGAGCAAAATGGAAGGAAGCAGGCAGAGACCTAACGGCTTTAAAGGCCTTGGCGCGATCCTCCCTCACCAGGGTCACTGTTAAAATAAATAAAAAATATATAATGAGTTCAATATCTCCACAGCCGTAGCAAAGTACTTTCATAAAAAAACATTAAAAAATACTTACACTCCGGGCCGAGCTGCAAAAGCAGCTCTGCGTTGACGCCCACGTCCACATAGTCCGGCACCAGAAATTACTGCTTCTGCAGCTGGTACCCCACCTCTACCTCTCATTTCATATTTCACTTCCACTCTACATATTTCAAATTGAAAACACTTCATGTACTTTAATGTTAAAACTTTTTTAAATACTGCACATTAATATTATAAAATTTAAAAAAAAATTAATCCTGGATCGTGGAGTGCTCCTTTTCCCTGAACAATTACTGTTTGTGCACACATTTGGTTAAAGTAAATAAATTAATTAAGTGTTTAACGAAATAACTGTTAAAATCATTGTGTGGCGGGAGCTTTAGACGAATTTACATCATAAAAAATGTCGAATTTTTGACATAGGACATTCATAATTGGATAGCTGATATCTGGATTAATAACGAACCAATTCAAATAAAACTTATATTTATCTCTTAGTTATGAATCACTCTGATTAAATAACTGCATTTCAAAAGCGAAAGTGCAGTAATTATGGATATTATTGTAAATCAAAAACTGATGGACGTTTTCAGTTGACGCTTGTTACTAAAAACTACCACAGAAACAATATATCATGAACAAACGAATTGAAAACACATTTCAAAGATAGATAATTCATTCACGATTACACTGATATATATTTTTGCGTTAAAAACTCAAAAAATCAATTCCTAACGGCATTTTAAGTCGAGAGCAAAACACGTCAGAATTCAGAATGTTCAAAAGTTTTATGTTGATTTTTGACAGGACGCTCTTAAAAAGCCGCGAAAACTTGCTGTTATTACTTCAAAGACAACCATAAGGTAACCGATAAGGTCATAGACTAAAAGAATATTATATTAACTATTCGAGAAATCAAACGGCTGGCCATGGAAATGTTTTAAATAATTACAATAAATGTTTTACGAGTAATAGAAAAATCGGTCGAAAAATCGACCGACATCAATCAAGGGGTAGGTACAAACGGTCGATTTTTCGACCGAATTCGCTCCAGTGGTTATAGACTGTATTTCCCTTCCCACAAACTTGAGGGAGATTCTGATGCTCTACCAAGAAATACACGTTACAATGATAGACCAATTAAGTTCTGTTAATACAAACAAATTATTATTAAACATCGGTCAAATATCATACTTAAGTACCATTGGTCGATAAATACTACAATGAGAGAAAAAAAAGAGTGTAATTCACACGCGGTAGAAGTGAATCTAGAAAGTCGCTAGATGTCGCTTTCTTTTCTTTTGCCTGTTTATTTCAAAATGGTTTGAAGATTGGATAATTATTTACAAAAATAAAAATGTTTATTTTTTTGGATTTCGTAGGATTCGAACTCTGTTCGGTCGACGTCTGTCGCTCTGGCCGCTTGAATTTGTCTGGCACCCTAACCGTTGCGCTACGGGAAGGTCGAGCCGAGGTGAGACTTTAGCGCATTATATTAGAACCGACAACCCGTCATATAATAAATTTTATTGACGTTTTTCCGTTTCATCCGAAATTCTAATCATTAACGACGTTAAAGAAGTTTTACTTCAATAAACAACAAAAACAGTGAAAGAAGTAAAAATAAATAATTAAAACATTTTGCATCAAGGGATAGAACAATCCATTTTTTTATTGTTTTCAACGTACGGTTTAAAATAAAATAAATAATTATATTATTTTTTATAAGTAATATTTTTTGTACTATATTTTGGTAGATTATGAAGTTTACTTCAATTATTTGTATCTGCCAGAATATCTAGATAACCTCCATTATTATTAGCATTATTAAGAGATAATTTTGATATGCATTTCACGGTATTGTGATCAATGTTTCTATCTCGGTATCCACATTTCGGGATCTCTGAGTGTGCGCCATTATCACCGCACTTCGAAGTTTATTGTTTAATATGCAAGTGATGTGTAAATACTAGAAGTTAGGCGCTTTATTGTACATTGCACATTTTGGCTTTTGCCTTAACTTTGGACTGCTGATAAGCGAATAATTTTTCATATAATAACGACAAAGTCCCACTACATGAGAACTTGGAGATTTTCACAATGTTTTCATCAATGTTAGTTCTTGAGTTTTCAGAATCTAAAAGTTATCGACTTACAAAAAAATGTTTCGATTCCAAGAATCACAATTTACAAAAAAAAACGTTATTTTTATATAATAAAAAGGAAAATTTTTAGTAATTAACTATTTATTTTAGGGAGGGGGGTGGCAAGGTTTAAAAATTTTTTTTTGCATTTTTTATATTTTTTTCTAAATTTAAATCATGTAATAATTGTGTCAAAATTTCAAGTAAATCGGAGCAAAACTGGCGAAGATACAGCAAGCAACCGGCCCTCGTGCTCGATTCGAGTATGTTTTTCGAGCATAAAAAACTTTCAATCGATTTTCTCGCAAACAACATTTTTGAAGTTTGTGAACATCAGTACTCAAAATCAACTTAACTGATCTTTTTAAAATTTTGTACACTATTTCTACACACATGTAGACAGAGGGAGTTTCTTTAAACATTTTTTTTCCTTTTTATAATAACAAATTCACCAAAATTTTTTAACGAAAGTCGCGTTTTTCACTTCAAAATGCTGCCAAAATAAAAAAAATAAAATCGAAAAAAACTCCCTCTGACTACCTAGGAATACAAACAAAGATATTGTTTTTCTATATCTTTGAATACATATCACCTTTAAAACGCATTTCAATTTTTTTGATTCAAATGATTCAGTAACGAGTTACAGAATTCACCGCATGACAACTTTTTTTCGAGACGCCTCCGGAGATTTCCTCTCACGGACTTATTTATTGTATTTAATTGAAAATTATTTTAAAGATATTTCAGATGTTACACTATTACATGAAAAAAATAAACCAACATTATTTATACCAAAAAAAAAAACCTGAAAATAAGCCTTTCTTTCGCCTTCAAAGACTTACCCCCTTAATAGATATGATATAATCAGATATGGGGACCTGAGGACATCGTCTATGTACTAATGGTTGAGAAAATACAAAAAAAAAATTACGATACCTCTATATGAGAGAGTTCGGTTTTTACCCATGGCTGTTTCCAACAGCATTTATCTCGGGAATGCTGGCTACCTGCAGCCTTAGTTCCAGAAGAGATGTCGCATTACTGCTGATGGCATATAAGCTTCTAAATGGTTTTATATCGGTACCAGATATTCTGTCTGAAATAGTCTAATGTCCCGGATAATTTCAAGCAAGGTCGCCATCACAGGATTTTGATTCTTCCCAGGTGCAGAACTAACTTACTAATGGTGATGCCCCTGGGAAGACTTACTAGGTTAATTAACTGCCTTGCAGGAAATGTGGATATTTTCCACATTTCCTGCAATGATTTTAAGCGTGAAATCGCACTTATTAAATAAATGTTTTAACTGTAAACGTAATGATTTTGTATCTTGTATAACCGTTTTTGCAATATATTGGTGTAATGCTGTTTTTGCTAATAAATAAATAAATAGCTTTATAAAACAATTAAATTAATGGTTTCCGGGACGGCGGTACCCATATCCGTCTCCTAAATTAATATAAATATGGCTTTTCAAAAATGAATTGAGCCTTCTTTTTATTCTTCATATTTTACAGTTAGTTGAATTTGCATTTAAATATTATCATAAAATATTGAACCTCTTTTAAAACTGTCACCAAAAAAGTTTTCTCTTTGTGAAAATGCTCTTTTAATTCCTATTATCTGTTAAAGTCCAATAAATTACTTATGTCTCCTTTCTAAACAAAATAAAAACAAATATTTGCTAGTCACTTTTTTGAAGATCATAACTCCCAATAAGTTGCAAGTTTCAGGTTTCAAAATATTATGTAAGTACTTTAATTTCATGCTTTATTGTAATGAAAAAAATAATATATCTATACTGTGGGAGTTGAAGATATGAACTGTGGAACAGAAAACCCAAGGATGGCTCTCTTGAAATAATTATATTGTAGTGTTTTTGTGTCTTAAGAGGAACGTATGCGCGGCCCGTTTCGACCAGTTTCCTGCAATATTAAATTTGGATTTGAGGTCAAAATACCCATCCAAACTGAAAACTTATTGTAATCAACCAAACCGGGGTGCCCGCCCAGGCGGCAGTTTAAGGGTCTACTATTCGTATTTCGACCGATTTCTTACATATCTCCCTTAAACATTTGAAGTTTTTAAGCTCTTAAATTACAAAAAAATATGTCATTAACACCCATTAATAAGCAAAACAAATTGGGGTCCCCGAGTGACCCCCCTTCGGATCATGTGTGATTTTTTTCTTTCCGGGACGAAAAGGTTAAGGGTCCACTATTCGAATTTCGACCGATTTCTCACATATCTCCCTTAAACATTTGAATTTTTTAAGCTCTTAAAAAAATATATTTTATTTTTGAAGATAATATCTAGATACACCAAAGCTAAACGCAAAAAAACCATGCTGAATTTTTTCTAACACCAGCTCGTAGAGAAATGGAGCTGGCAGCACGGTATCGCTTCGACACACATAAGTAAACACTCTCACCAATATCATTTACTCATCTGCCCTGATGATGGACACTGTAACGCTGTCCGAAACGTTGGCTAAAGAAGGAGGTAGCGAAACACGGCATAACACCCCAAAAACAATAACAAAAAAAAATTATCTAGATACGTTCCACGCCGAAACGCAAATTATATGAAACTCCCTCCATAGGAAAAAATCGCAAAGTATGCTCCGAAAATTATTTTGAACAAGTCTATTTCTTTTATTTTACAAGTTATATTTGTGAAAAAATTCACAATGTTTCTTTGAACGATACTTAAGATACGTTTTACGAGATTTTTGCTCTATTTTAAACGAGTCATGTTTTATTAAGCTTTTTCGCAATTTTCGCTGCTATTCTACGACTAACCATATTAGCGCGCTCTGTCCAACACTCGTAATTACATATCTCTCCATCTTCTTCTTTTTCAGCGCTGTATTCACGAATAGTAGACCCTTAAGGGGGCGCCAAAATCGTAATTTATATATTTGATTGAAAAAAAGAGCCTTGATTCACAAAGCGCCTGGTATGCAGTACACGTTGCTCTGTCGAAACCCAGAGAAAATTAGGAGGGCATTTAGATAACCAGTGAGGGCGTGGGTAGGTAAAAGAAAAACGGTCTAAAAAAGGCAAAAAATACGCTAATTACGTACTAATAAAGCCAAGTAAACTTTAATATTGGTTAATTTTTGTTATTGTATATATTGTAATCATTTTTATTAAGTGTGCAAATTTCACATATTTCGGTAGATCGGGAAATTGATGAAAATTGAACTGAAAGATTCCACCCATTACATTCAAAATGAAAATTTAATTGGATGATTTGAAAATTTTTTCTTGTTATATTATCATCCTACGTGGATTATTATTATTATTAAGCGTTGACACTATATCACGAATACAAGAAGGAAGGAGGTAGCAACCCTGTACTTAAAATACAAAAAAAAGATTTTTTTTTACTTGCAAGAAACTTAAACAAAATGCATAACAAATTATGTAATATATTTAATAGAATTATTGATTTTTTGAAAGTTGAGCCCCCCTCCCTTTCAAAAGCTGGCGAGAGGAGGCGCCACCATCAAGTTTCTGCCCTTGTTTGAAAAGTCGTAGATCCGGGGCTGCTTCCTTATCTAACGTGCCTTAATTTCTATTGAACCTTTTAACTTCATATGTTTGTACGACCAGAGAGAGAGAGAAAGAGAGATTGCCTTTTTTTAGTTAGGTTTGCATATGTACCGATTCTACAATAAACTGTGTTTAAATGTATCCCTGAGTTGTTTCTGAACAAGCCCGATGACCCCCGACGTGGCTATGGTGGGATAAGGCTGCGGTCGACCCTTCTGAGAATAGAGTTTCCTATGTTTAGCTAGTTCCTTGCCCTTGAGGTGATTCGGGAATCCTTTGGGTATCTACAGAGACAGGAGCGCCCCTTCAGCCCCAGAGCGGCCCCAAACTCGGGTACTTTTAGGGCCCCACCTAACACTGGCATCTAACATGCGTACAATAAATTATCGAATGATGAAATCCAGAAACATTCACAAAATTTCGACAAATCGGCGCCTCAGTTTCTATTATTTGTCCAATAGACCATTTTAGTTTTTGTTCAATCTCCACTTTAAATTTAAAAATAAACCATAAAAGCTGATAGTTGTTCACTTAACTGAGAATTATTTAAACCAATGAGACCTCTACCTTTACGGAAATAGCTTTATCTTAAACATATATCATAATGGTTCATTGAAATAATGAAAGAAAACCTTCTCCTCCAGAAAAATTTTCTATAGGTCTGTTGGACAACTACGAAACAAGGCGACGAAATATCATCAAATATCGAAATAGCCACGTGCAAAAAAGTTCCTTACACTACTTTAGATGGTCGATGATGGATTGATTATTCAAGTATGTATCATTCCAAATTATTCTTAATTGATTGATTGATTTAATTTTTATCGGGTATTTTACTCCTCCAAATAGGTAAACCATTTTCGTTATTTATTATTGTGGTGCTATGCCATGTTGCGCTCCCTCCTTCTTTAGCCAACTTTGCGGACAGCGTTAAAGTATCCATAATTGGGGCAGATGTTAGATATACTATGGCAGTGTTAGATATACTATGACTATTTAAAAAATATATATATATGAATATCGCACAAGAGTCCCAACTGCTCCCGTCTAGAGCCAGTGAGACTATGGCATCCCCAATGGGGTATGTTGTGGGGCTGAAGGTAGTGGAGAGGGAAAGGAGATGGGAAAGAGGAAGGTGGGAAGTACCTGGCTATTCAGATCTGGTCACCAAACACGGCCAAAGTCATTTCAAGTAACTTTTCAATTCTGAAAGGTGGTCTTACACCGGGCGATACTGAGAGTATCTTCCACTCTGAAACGTGCCGCAAATATACTTTATATTATTTTAAATTAATAAATTCTGAAATAACACAAATTAATCAAATTAAATTTATTTGCAATGCCGGGATTCGATCCCGCGACCTTCGGATTGCTAGTCAAGAGCCTTACCGCTGGACTACGCCGGCCGACTATGGAGTATATGTCAAGTTGTGTAGTTATTATCTGTTTTACCACCGCTAAGTAACACTACTCGTAATTTAAATGTGTTCACAGACACGATAATCCTATTATAACCGTCCGTTCGTTATGCTTATCAATCAAGTATTAATATCGTATCAAGCGTAACGAACGGATGGTTATAAAACCGGCCCTAAGTGAAGAAGAAATTCCCCATAAACTTCTTTCAAAATGTTCAGAGGTATCCAGAGTATTATTTGAGGATCTATATCGTTCGAAAGTTACTAACGGAGAGCTTATCTTATGAATATTTGTCAATGGAAAAGTATTTTGGAGGCTTCACAACTCAAAATTCTATTATTGAAAACCTTTTATTAAATATAATGGCTAATCTCTTTATTCGAAGGAGATTCCATTTCTAAAGATACGCCTGGAATCCAGAGTTTCAAGAACTTCAAAGAAAATTGTACAGATATCAAATGATATGAAAATTTATTGTTTTCTTAATTTATTCTTTTAATGAGGAGGATTTATGGCTAAACACAACCGAGGGGCGCCAAACCATAACGTTTTAAGTGCCAGAAAATGAAATTTTCAAGAGACACAAGAAACATTTTTAATGGTAAAATAAAAAGAAAAAGAATTTATAAAAAATGTAATAGAAAATAATCATTTATCATTAATAATTTAAAACAAATTTTATGCTCTGTCAAAATATGGAAATAATTTTTTAAAAATCATGAAAAAAATGAAAAGAACAAAACGTTTTAAGTGCCATTATTTATGCAAGTCATAACGTTGTAAGTGTTACATTACTTGCACATAACTCAACCCTTTCAATATCTTTATTTTAAAAGGTTTTCATAAAACAATTAGCTTTCTCCGGCTACATACGGCAACATGGCATCAATGTCTTTCTTTTTTTCGGCAGAAAACTTACTGGGTTTCTTAGGTTATGTTGTGTGGAGTGTCTTTTTAAGAAAAGGTAGGAGAACGTTCTGGGAAATATAAAGATATGCGGAGTGGTTAAGAATCTCGGGGCCTACGTGTTCAGACGTATGAATCCGTTTCTCCAACTGCGGTGCAAGGCGGTGGGTCGATAGGATCCGGCTGGAGAGGTCAAAAGGCCTCCCTCAACCAGTCTCTCTTGATCCGACACACCAAAGGCCGAAAAAACCTCACCGCATGTATCCGGATTAACCCTGTTAAATTACAAAACAAAACAAACCACAGAGGTGTTGGTTTTTGCTCTTAAGGGCCTTCTGTATAGAGCCAACGTAATAAAAAGTACAACATTATGCAAGACTTTCTGAGGCTTTCAACGTCAAACCTTGAATAGTGAGTGGTTAGCCAAACAAACAAACATAGCACGACGTCGACTTGCATAACTAAATGGAGTTTGGCGAGTTGCTCAATTTGCGCTATTACCGTTTCACGTAATTAAGGCAGTCATTCACGCTTAAAAACTTTAACCTATAAAGCCTTCCATGAAGCTTACGGGTGGTGCAGGTGAGCTTTAATTAAAACAAACTCGTGGAAGCTCAAGAGGACATTTCAGTGCCAGAAGACAGCTTGTTCTGAACTTAATGCCAAAGGATGAGCTGCATTTAAAAACTAATTAAAACTGGATGTCGTGCACTTATTTCACGGAAGTTATAATTGAGACCTTTATAAGAGGGTATAATGAATCTTTTAATTAGGATGTTGTACATTCATATTTCATAGCTGTATTCTTCTTCTTGTTGTTTCAAAGGCAGCCGTAAGTGGAAGATGTTTTCTGTTGCCTCCGAGCGATGAATCGCGATTCAGAAACAATTATTGTTTTATGTGTGAGTTTGAATATATTTTCCCTATATTTCAGAATAACTTTGTACGAGGTATATTACACGCCAATCTTTTAGACCGATCTGAACGTGCTACATTCTTTTAGACCGATCTGAACGAGCGTACCTACTGTACAGGGCCCGCAGATACTTTAATAGTACACAACTGCAAACCCTGTACAAATCACAAGTGCGCCCCACGGTTGAATTTGGCAGCCACCTGTGGTCTGGAGCTCCAAAATACTTGAAAAATACCCTCGACTCTGTGCAGAAACGGGTGGTCCGTTTGATAGATTCTCCCACCTTAACGAACGGATTGCAATCTTTACAGCACAGGCGTCTGGTGGGAATGCTATCCATGTTCTACTGATATTTCGATGGAAGATGCTCTGAGGAACAAGCGTCGTTGATCCCTTCAGCACCGGTGCATAGTCGGCAGACACGCCAAACGCGCGCCCAACATATGTACACGGTTGACATTTGTCACATGAGAACGGGTCGTTTTTTCGACTCGTTCTTGAGTTCAACAGCTCGGCTATGGAACGACATAAGCCCTGAGGGAGATTATTTTTCGAGTTAGAGTGGTTAGTTTTTTAGAGTTAATGTAAAAAAAATTAAAATAAATTTTAAATGTACCTAACTAAACAGAATCTTATAAAAGTTTGTTATAAATTGTTTTAATAATCAGTTTTAAATTTTTAAACCCGGACTATAAATGAAACCCCGCCCGGACGCTCCCCGGACGCCCTCTAAACTAGGACAAATCCGGGGAAACCCGGACGGATGGCAACCCTACACACACCGCTAGTGCTATTTCCTTTTCAATATTTTCAAAACTTCTCCATCCTGCATCAAAGCAAAAATATTTAGTTGTGAATATTGTAATGAGTGATTTAACAAAACAAAACATTTGTCTCCGTTTTCCCGTCGCATTCATTCCCATGAAAGGTATCGATAGTATACGCGCTCATCTCTAAGGCGCTTTGACAATCAACCGAGATGCCAGACACGTTCCGCACTTCAGTTGGGATGTTGTAGCAGAGATAACATTATTTAATTTTGGTTGAAGGACGGGCGAGCTGCAACTCCCTAGAGAAACTGAACAATGGCGGAACTTCGTTATCGTAATTCAAAACTAATTATTGTTAATACTTATTTCAATTATGGTTTACCAATAATTTCCTTCACCTTAAATACTTGGTTGTGATGTTTAAATTATAAATGACCTGGCGTCTCACATAGTTTAATTTTCTACATGAAATAACGTGACTTTTAATAATTTAACTAATGAAAGTTCTTCGAGAATCTCACTCCCTGAGATATTTTAAATCAATATAGTCTTTACTAATCCTTACAAATAACATTCATATGTTGAACTTAGTATTTGCGATGAACTTTAATATTGTTTAACATGATTGCTCTTTTATTTAATTTGTATAATTTATTTATTTATTTATAAATAAACGCCCTTTTTCGGGGCTTTTACATATATAGCATAGAAAAAACATTTTATTGTACATAACTGAACTGCCTCAATAACAATATTTTAAATTTATTCAAAGATAAATTGAAGATGTCCACTGACTTGGTATAATTGTTTCCCTCCATTAGTATTCTGGGCAAAGAGGAATACATATGGTAGTTAGTCCCAGAATTTCTGCACTGAAATAAATCCTGACTTCTAGTATTACGAAGTGGAATTCGGAAGCTTATCAATTCAAGTAATACCGGACTATCAACTAAATCATTTAGAATTTTATATAAAAATACCAAATCAGTGAAAATTCTTCTGTCTGACAATTTAAGCATATTCATATCGTTTAAAAGTGTGTTGTAGTTTAACATATTTGCTGAAATACCCATTTTAAAATTTAGAAAACGTAAGAATTTGTTTTGTATTCTTTCAACAGCTTGTACGTGCATATTATAATGATGATTCCAGACAGGAGAATTGTACTCAAGTTGGCTTCTAACATAAGCAAAATATAACATTTTAATACACTTTATATTGTTAAAGTTTCTAGTTAGCCTAGTTATAAACCCTAACATTTTTAAGCCCTTATTACAGATTTCTGTTATGTGGTTAACAAATGAAAGATTTGATTGAAAAGTGATGCCCAAGTCTTTAATTTGCATTAATGTCTGAAGAGCATTGTTATCAATGTTGTAATTAAATATCACTGGATTTTTTATTCTAGAAAATCTAACAATTTGACATTTTGAGATATTTAAATAAAGTCTATTTTCCATACACCAAATTAACAATTTGTTGATATTATCTTGAAGAATGTTGCAATGATAAATATTTTCAATAATTTTAAAAATTTTGAGGTCATCAGCAAAAAGTAAGATAGATACATCATGAAATATTTTTGTAAGATCATTTATAAACAAGATAAATAAGATTGGGCCAAGGTGTGAACCCTGTGGAACTCCACTTGTTGCATTAATTTTTTCTGACAGGGAGGATTTAATTCTAACTATTTGTTGTCTTCCAGTGAGATAGCTTTTAAACCAGGCTAATATATTGCCGCGTATACCAAGCTTTCCTAATTTCCAAATTAAGATTTCATGGGAAACTGTATCAAATGCTTTACTGAAATCAGTATAAACAGTGTCCACTTGTTTTTTTTTCTTTAAAAGCATTGTTTATAAAATTTTCATAAATAATTAAGTTGGAAAGAGTACTTCTACCTGGCATAAATCCAAACTGGTGAGGTGATATAACAGGTTTTATTTGTGTAAAAAGTTTGTCAAGTATTAGGCTTTCAAAGAGTTTCGGTATGGTGGATTGAATACATATAGGTCTGTAATTACAAACATCACTTTTATCACCCTTTTTGAAAATTGGAGACAAATAACTAATTTTCCACTTATCAGGAAAAATTCCACTAGATAAAGATAGATTAAAAAGTTTGGATAATGGAAGAGCAATTACTTTGATACATTCTTTGATAAATATTGTAGGGATATTATCCGGTCCAGCAGATTTGTGGATATCTAAGGATTTAACTTTAGTAATTACATCAGATATACTTATGGTACACTGTGAAATATCAAGAGTTTCATCTAGAGTAGTTGTTGGAATAGGAGAATTATTTGAGTCTGTTGAATAAACACTTTTAAAAATTTTTGCAAACAAGTTAACAATACCATCAGTATTATTGCTATGGCTGCCATTTAGGTGCATAATGTTCGGAAAATCAGAATCATCTTCTTTAAGAGATTTCGAGTATTTCCAAAAATAACTAACATTATTTAGTATGGAGTTTTGAATATTATTTAAATAGTTACGGTAGCAGGTCATAGACATTTTTTTACACGAAGTTCTTAAATCTTTAAATTCAATATAATCAGAATTTTTTCGATATAATTTATATTCCTTATGTTTCAGTTTTTTGGTAATAAGAAGATTAATAAGTTCATTGGAATACCATTTTGGATAGGTGCTTGGCTTATATTTCATGGTTGGAATATACATGCTAATAGCCTTTCCCAAAACAGAATAAAAATTATTGGTAGCTGTGTTGATGTCATCATATTGCATAGATGACCAATCAAAAGAGAGAAGATAATTACAAATTAATATATATATAATGGACACATATATTCTTCATTCATGCAACCTTTTAACAAACTCACTTTATACACCCTTAAAACATTATTACTCGAACTATTTTAATTTAAATACTGCATTTGCCGCCCAATCGTGGTATAAAAGTTTAACCTTCTTTTTACAATACAACTGATGTTTATGTATTACGCTTGGAATATTACTAAGTAGTAGTACTTATTGTATTGTATGTATTATCTTTACATATAAAAATCTCGCGTCACGATGTTTGTTCAAAATAAACTCCGAAACTACTTAACCGATTTTGATGGAATTTGGCTTTATGTGTGTAATTTGGTCCAACTTAAAAGAAAGGATAGTTTATATCTCGATAAGTGACCTCAAAATTTATTATTACGAATTAAATGTTTGTTATACGACAATGCTTTGTAATTATTTGTAGGTTTCTGAGTGGTGGCGGTGGCGATGTGAGTTAATTTATCGACACAGCACTTGGTTTAATCTAGTCGGGTAACCATTCAGTAGATGGCGTTATATTTCGATTTCACTTCACAGCAACGCGTGGCCGGGTCAGCTAGTAAATTATATGTTTGAATATGTAATATGTTTGTAAACGTTAGAATACTTAAATGTCTTCAAAAGCCCTATGGGTGTTTAATAAAT
The DNA here is from genome assembly GCA_936435175.1 of Glyphotaelius pellucidus. Lineage (NCBI taxonomy): Eukaryota > Metazoa > Arthropoda > Insecta > Trichoptera > Limnephilidae > Glyphotaelius > Glyphotaelius pellucidus. The sequence continues at coordinate 4,468,110 of OW386550.1, forward strand.
AAATAAATAAAACTCCTTCACTGTATGGACATCACTTACATTCATTTTTACGTGTGGCATCACCGTCACCTCTCCGAAAAATATCTCGGCACCACTCCGAGAATGACCGTGCAAATTATTCCGTTCCTAGCGCTCGATCCAACCGCCCGTTCGCGTTTTGTACCTCTCTACCCGTTTCATACGTGAACACTAATTGTGTAAATTATTAAAATCTTAAATAAATGTTAAATCACTCAAATAAGAGTACAGTGTTATCAATCAGCATCCAGTATAATCATTGAACACAGGGCGCGGCCTGAAAGTACCGCGACCCCCAGGAGCCTGACTATTCCTCATGGTTAAATATTAATATACACTCGTCTGATGAGAAGACGGAGCACAGGTCAAACATCCTCCACCAGCTCCTCAGCCTCTGGAACCAATTCTTTCAACCTTTGTAATCCCGACGCTCAAAAACTACTTTCAACAACTGTATTAACCCGGTGAGCGTAAGGTTGGGTAAAATTTACCCGAAGCGATTTATGGTGCTCGATAATTTTAGTTTGCTGAGCTCAGTTAATGTTCCGTGACCCCCCAGTAACTACGCCGGGGGAGGAAAGGAAGCGACAAGAAACGAAAATTTAGTCATCTACCGGTCAGTGAAGCTGTTTGACGTCGACAAAGTCGTCGGCGGGTGAGTTTTACCCACCTAGCGCTCGGTGTTATTATTTTTCACAAGTACTAAGATTAGTTGTAGAAGAAAAATAAAATTATGGTTTTTGTTTGTTATGATTAAAATCTTAAAAGATGTTATTTTTTTGTGATTTTATTTAGTTTTATATAAAAATGGACAATTTAGTGCCACAAGTTGAATTCTCTAAAAAAATGTTGATTCGAATAAAAAAGATTAAAATACTAGTTGTAACACTTTTATACATGTCCGTTATTCGTTTTGGGGTGTTATGCCGTGTTGCGCTACCTCATTCTTTAGCCAAAGTTTCGGACAGCGTTACAGTGTCCATCATCAGGGCAGATGATTGCTTTTGCCGTTCCGTTACCGTAGGAGTTATAAAAGTAGCCATTTTGAAAACACAAAATTTGTACGGAATAGTGTTTTGCAGGAATTAACAGATTGTTAGGTTTTATGAAGTTATTAAAATAAGTTAATCACTGACGATGTTACTTTTTAATACATTTCTTATGTAAATTGTGATTATCGTTATTTAAACATTTTTCTGAAAACTCAAGAACTCCGACGACAATGATAAAAAGATTGTGAAAATCTCCAACTGGTCGTTGAGTGAGATTTTTGTTGTTATTATATGAAAAATTATTTGCTTATCAGCAGTCCAAAGTTTGTACACAAGCCAGAATGTGCAATGCATAATAAAGCGTCTAACTTCTAGCATTTACACTTCACTTGCATATTAAACGGTAAACTTCGAAGTACGGCGACAATGGCGCGCACTCCGAGATCCCGAAATGTGATACTCAGATGGAAACTTTGATTACAATACCGTGAAATTCATACCCAAATTATCTCTTAAGTTATGCTAATAGTAATGGAGGTTATCTAGATATTCTGGGAGAGACAAATAATTGACACAAACCTCATAATCCATCAAAATATGCTACGAGATATTCAACTGGCTTTATTCATCCCTTGATACCAATAATTAAAGATACTTCGTTGCAAGAAAGCAATACTGCTGTAACAACCCAAAAATAAATTGTTCAATTGTTGATTTTGAGGTGTGTACTTTAGTTTAAAAACGTATTATTGACAAAACGGCTAGTTTTTCCATCGTCGTACATTTCTTATTTATTTTTATTTTTTTATTTTTACTTTTTATGAGTAAAACCTCAAACTGTAATATTTAATTAAATGAAGACATTATGAGCGAAACTCAATCGAAAATCTGGAAACAGAAAAATCAGAAAAAGATATTTACACCTCTGGGACTCGAACCCAGGACCTCCCTACTTTCGGCAGCCAATAAAAATATGCGTTAATAAAAATGAAGATAATATGGGTGGTTCTAAGTCGAAGTATGGTACAGTTTAAAGTGACCGAATTGGATATCAACACCTTAGCTCAGTAGATAAGAGCCCCAACCCGGAAAGTAGGGAAGTCCTGGGTTCGAGTCCCAGAGGTGTAAATATCTTTTTCTGATTTTTCTGTTTCCAGATTTTCGATTGAGTTTCGCTCATAATGTCTTCATTTAATTAAATATTACAGTTTGAGGTTTTACTCATAAAAAGTTAAAATAAAAATAATAATAATATTCATCCTAGACTTGCAGAAGAGTCAATAGATGTCGCACATTAAATAAAATGGATAATAATTTATCCAGACACCATCTAGATTGCATTTAGTTCGAGTTGAATCTTGCAATCATTCATAAAGATGGCAGCCAATAAAAATATGCGTTAAGAAAAATGAAGATAATATGGGTGGTTCTTAGTCGAAGTATGGTACAGCTAAAAGTGACCGAATTGGATATCGACACCTTAGCTCAGTGGATAAGAGCCCCAACCCGGAAAGTAGGGAGGTCCTGGGTTCGAGTCCCAGAGGTGTATATATGTTTTTCTGATTTTTCTGTTTCCAGATTTTCGATTGAGTTTCGCTCTTAATGCCTTCATTTAATCAAATTTCTTATTTATCTTTGTAGAGTCAAGGGACTAAGATAGATCAATGCACAAAAAAAACTTCTGCAAAATGGTGAATAAAAAGTTGGTTGTCTGTAAAGTCGGTTTACGGACGTTAACTTTACGTGATAACGTCATAAGAAAACATTGATGAAAAATTGCCTTGATGCGTCATAGGCTGGGCGCCTACATATATACATCCGATTTTTCCATCCGTCCGGCCGTCCGATCCGATCCGACAACCGGATCGAATCGGACGGAAAAGGGCGTGGCCACGGTTTTATTACCTTTCCGACTTTTTCTTTCGAATCGACAGGTGGCAAATGAGTATTGTTACCTAACTACTCATCAGTAATAGAAACGTTTCAATGCCTATACAATAATATTATTATTTAATTTTTTTTAAAAGATTAATTTGTAAACAAGTTCTGCTGTCTAATTTTATTATTACCATAATGCTTGTCAGAAATGTTATATTTTCATTTTTTTGAGACCCTCCACTTCAACACCCTGTAACTTTTTTTAATTTAAATTTTTTAAAATTTTTTTAGTGTATTTTTGTAACTTTTTTTAACTTTAATTATTTTTAATTTTTTTAGTGTATTTTTTTATGCTTCATTAATATTTGATAAAGTAATGGCTATATAAATATTATTGGTTTTTTTTATTGCACCTGAAAAGATACTTAAAATTCATGCTTTATTATCTTATCGTAAAGCACATAATATTTATTACATTTGAGGCAATTAGCCGCGGTTGAACATAACGAGAGACTTGTAGAAACTACAAACTATTTAGTTCTGCAACTAAAAGTTCGCATGAAGCTCTCAGAATTGAATTATTCACACTTTATACGGGTAAAATGCAACATGACCTGAAACGTGTAGTTGGCATGTTTATTCGGGATTTAGTAGTTGAACGTGTTAATTATTTCGTAATATTATGTAGCTATCTTGGTACTTTGTAAAACATACCAAACTTAAAACCATTCAAATCAACTTACTAACATACTGAAGCAAATCAGTCAATTGAATTTATAATCTAATTAATTACTTAAACTATAACAGGTCAGTAACTGATTAGACAATGCGCCTATTAGACAAATTCATCCAATGCATCGGAAGCACAGGTGTTGGGTGGGAATGCTATCCGGTTATACCGATTTCTCAATGGAAGATGCTCTGAGGAACTAGCGTCATTGATCCCTTCGGCACCGGTGCATAGTCAGGAGACACGCCAAACGCGCGCCCAACATATGTACACGGTTGACATTTGTCACATGAGAACGGGTCGTTGCTTGGCTATGGAACGATTTGCTGGCCTCTGTGTTTCCTCCCTCCTACAACATGGGTCTCTTCAAGGCCAATGTTCATTCCTTCCTCTTCTCAAAAAGACCCTCCACACAGCATTTCAGATTACATAGACCCTGAGGGAAATTATTCTCTTCAGGGCCTCCTGTGTGGGGTTAACGTAAAAAAAAATAATTGTTCCTCTGGTTCTCGTGGTTTCTCCATCTTTGCACAAGCAACGTTTTCCGATTATACTTAGGGCATTAGTAGTTTTTCAAATAACATCAAGTTATTCGCAACCCGAGTACATTTTTTATCGCTTTTACGGCACTAGCTACACTCTGAAAAAAAAAAATTTATGTTATTTTTTTTTATTTCATTTTCTGAAAGATGCATTTGTTAAAAATGTAATCACCAAATTTCTAAAGAAATTCAATTAAAACTAAAATTGACGGAGATACAGCATTTTACGTGAAATAGTTTGAAACAGTTTTTACGTTGAATTATTCTTCAGCAAAACTTTGAACGCGTTTTTCCCGAAACTACTTTTTTCAACCTGGTTGACAACATATTAAAAAAAAAGCTATACATCCGATTTGCATGCCACAAGTCATAAACTATTTGAATATTCAGGGAACTATGAAAATTTTCCACGCGATCGTCAACGTTGCTCGTGCGTTTGTGACTGCCCGTCTGATTGCTTGTATACATCGTGCTTCTTGTCGTGCCTAGTAGCCAGTAGCATTGCAGGGCGCAAAGATTTCCGACGTTTTCTGAAGTAAATTTTTCTTCAATGCTCTCCCCCGGCCTTTGCATAAAAGCAAATAAGACAGAAATCAGAAAAATACGCCTCGTTTTGAAATATCACTACCACTCGGGCGTTGCTGGTTCGATCTTCTACTTCTACTAGATAGCCCATTCGTACATGGAGCTCCTTACAAGCAACTCGAGCTTCATGCGCATAGCGCACACGCCGCTCGTGAGTAAGCTCGAGTCGCTTGTAAGTAGCTCCATGTACGGATGGGCTGAGTCATCCTTTTTTTATATTTTTTTTTAAATATTGAATTAAAATTAAATTTGATACTTTTATTATCAAGTTCCGCAAGCATTTTAGTACGTATTTTTGTTAGAGCTGTTTCGGTTTACAAGACAATTTTCAAACTGTGGTTAAATCCACTGTTAGGCGACTTATTTATAATATTTTAAATGCCCATTTTCGAAGGTGTCTTAATTGACTTATTTCCGGTTAAACCAATTTGCTGATACACTAGTTGAGAGTGTATTATGTGGGGTTAAAAATTAAATAGAGTTCTACGAATTCAACACAAAAACAATAAATAATGAGTTATACTTAATTGCAAAAGCCAAATTGTCTAGAAAATTAGCGATGGAAATGGATTTTCAGCATTTTTAGATTATTTGTATATATGGTAGTATGATAGCACATACGAAAAAAGCGCCGCAGGCGAAATTTTTTAAGTGTTCATTTATTTTTATTTTTACATAAGCTCCACACGTGAGGCCCTGAATAAAGAAATTTCCAACAGGGTCTATGTCATCTTTGGGGATGCTGTGTGGAGGTTTTTTAAAGGAAAGGAAGGGAAGAGGGGGAGGAGAAAAGGAGGAGAAGGAGAGAGTTCTGATAAGGAAAAGGGTTTAAGGGGTGGGTAGGAATCTGGGGTTCAGTGTGTCCTGGTCATCCGCCTCCAAGACCTAGACAGCAGTTTGGGGCCAGTACCTGCCTAATTTAGACGGAGTGTTGTAGCCACGCGGGTGCCTTATAGAATTTACAGCCGGCCGTTAATGTACAGGCGCGGTAGGAGGGGAGTGAGGAGAAGTTTTCGGGTGCGTTCGTCAGTTGGTTTCTGGGAGTACTTTGGATAACAGCTGGACTTCAAGCCGTCGAAGGTCATGGCCGCAATTCACGTGAGCGAACTAATTTATAATTAATCATCACGAGATAGTTTTAACTTTGGTTTAATAAATCATTAGCGTTGATTAATCCTTTCTAAATATGAATAGTTTATTTATACAGGCGCCCTTCAGGATTTTCTAATGAAATGCAACCATTTGTTTGATACCAAATGTTCCGAGAAACTAGTTTAACATTAATTGATTTACCGAAGGTAGTCAACCACCCCTCTAGATTCAATAACACAATAATCATGCTCTACCCTTAATGTTTGAGACTTAAGAATAAATCTGCATCTTTGTTACTTTAACATTCCGTCTTTTCTTTCATTGATCTACCCACATGCCAGTACTTGTATTCCGATATGGATTAATGTTTATTTTAATATGAGAGCAATAATTATAGCATTGGTATGGCGGTGAATGCAAAGATATATAAATAGGTAAGTGTCACCGATACAACCTCACCCCATGAACCCGGGCATCCCTGCTAAATCACCAAACGTAGCAAACTACTTGGGGTGACCTATGGCAGAGGTGTTGGTTATCGAATAAAGGTTCATTAAACATGTTTTGAAATGTCATGACCGACCAGTTAGTAGCGTTGCACATAGTTATTGACTCCCACTCGTGCGTTGTTCGTTAATAAAAACTTTCATTTATATTTGTAACAAGAACTTGTGAACTAATGAAAAAAAAACATATATAATTATGACCATTGGTGCGGAAGTATTGTGGGGAGGAATTATAGTCCGTTCAGAGCACTTCGCGGGCTACATCTGGCCCGCAGGTCGCCAATTGCCCATCGGTGCGTTAGAGGTTCAGTGGAGCGATGATTGAAAGGCAAGCTGATTGTTTTGAGTGATGTATGGGGTGTGTGGATATTAAAATAAAATTGGAAAACGGACAAACGAAATTTAGCAAGTCCAAAAATAAATTCTAATTACGACATTCGTATTTGTATTCAATAGCTCAAAACGAATGTTGAGCAACTTGTTAAAAGGACCGTATGTGGGCGTTTAGTACTTATATATTGATTTTAATTTTGTAAAAATAAATGAATTCCATAAAACTGACTTACAATTTTAATTATTCTGTTATATCTTTTATATTATTAAGTCTAAATGAGTATTGTTTTTTTTTTGCATTGTTAAGAGGAAAATGTATGCAAAAATCTTAAATTAATTAAATGTACCCTTAATGCGTCTTATATTACTACGAATACAATTTTTTTTTACAATAGCGTCACAAAGGAGGCCCGGAAGGAAAATATTTTCCGTTGTCATCTTTGGGGATGCTGTGTGGAGGATCTTTTAAGGGATTGGAATTAAAACGTGACCTATGTCAGGGGTGTTGGTTATCCAATAAATGGTTCCCGGGGCGGCGGTAGCTGTATCCGCCTCCCAAGTTTCTAGGAGAATCTGAAAAGAAAGACAAAGATAACGTACCTATACTGAGATAATTAGCTACGTATTTGTATACATTTGATATTATACGCATCAAATGTAGGCTCTATAAGCAGGTAACGTAATACGGGGTGACTTTTGAATCGGGGGGCGATTTTCATCTTCGCGGATATTTGCATAATTCTGCTTACACTCGAAAAATACACGCTTCTTTTCAACGCTCTTTTGAGCCACGTTAATGCAATAACGCATTAAAAATAAGAATTATCAAATTAGTTAGTTTCCAGTTATATTTAAACGTATTTTTTTTTTTACTGAAAATAGATTTTTTTCATGTTTACATTATACCTGCAAAGCTACTGCAAGTAGCTTATCGGCAGAAACAGTGTGGACAGAAACATAGTACAATTAAGAATAATACATACAGGAAAAAAATATTTCAATTTAATAAAATACATAATAAAAACAAAAATATTGTTTATTGAATTTGTGAATCAGGTTTATAGATATTTTCAGAGCGCGTCACATGTTTTTTATGTCATCTTCCCAATCACAAAATATACTATTATAAAATATATATTTCGATAATTGAAATACGTGCAATAATTATGACAATTTTTCCAACACAAAGTAATTTTATTTCAAAGATAAAAATTGATCAACGTCACCCCTTTTTACTGAAGTCAATTCGTTTTCCTTATTGTTCAATAAGTCCAATCCATTTTGAGACATTGTTGAAAATCTGACTTGATGATTTCTTTTAACCGATTTTTTTTAATATAAAACAACAACAAGGTTTTTCAGTAATATTTTGTGAGACGAATTAATTTTTAATTCACTAGTGATGCTATCCATACTAATATTATAAATGCGAAACTGCTCGAGTTTGTTTATGACCTTTTCACGCATAACACAATATAAAGACTTTAATAATTCTTTCACCAATATAAAGCTAAATTATATGCGCAGACTACAGGTTGTATATGATGGTAAGCTCTGGCGTTATGAAATTATAAATATTAATATATTATATTTGTTATACGTTTTCTGTCGCTAACAAAAGCGAGTTTTTGATAACGTCAGACAAAATCTTTTCCATGGAAACAATGTTGATATATTTTTGGGCTCTATGCTGGTAGGTACTCAGTCTACTGGTCAGCTACTACTGCAGAAAATTCAAATATTAGAATTCTTTTTTTTTTTGGACAAGCTTGGAATAAATGTCAGATTTGAGTTCCTATATTAAAAATATAATTCGTAACGATTATAAAGACTGAATGATAAATAGAGTATATTTTATTATATTAACGAACTTCCAAATATTTAAATAAAAATAAACATCCGAAATGTTTGTAAGCGCATAAATTCCGAACGAATGAACAAAATTGGATACGTAATTCTTTTTTTCTTTGAGCTATAGCATTATGAAATTTAGGTGGTAGGCGAGATGTTTGAAAACTGAATGTAAGGGAATGAATATATGGAATGCGGGAGGGGATGGGGGTGGGGTGGGGGGGGAGATAATTGATAAGTGCAAGCGCTACAGTAATTTCCCGTAATACCATGCGAGCGAAGCCGCGGGGAAAAGCTAGTGTAAGATAATCTTGGCTGAACCAAAATTGGAAATAAATTTCTATTTGGAAGATTAGTTGTATCTAAATTGGTAAATAAATAATTTCAGTATTATCTCTCGTCTAAGTTTTTGAATAATGGAGAAAGTCTGTACTATCCATTATAGTTTTATTTGGTTTCGTTGATCCATATTTATCAATTTACCAGTCGAGGCATAATCCAAAAATACTTGTAAAATATGAATTTCTTAAATGTTTTCACCTCCGAAATCACAATTAAAACTTCTGCAAAATTTGTTACTGACGCCTTAATAACCTAAATTAATCTCACAATGTTTGAAAATCTCCTACTACCACCATAATAAGCGTAAAATGTTGCTTGTGACATGGACGACTTAACCAGCTGAGGAAATCCAAAAACGCTGGTGGGACTCATTCATATCATAACTTTTTTTTTTATATGAATACTGCACAAGAGTCCCAACTGCTTCCGTCTGGAGCCAGTGAGGCTATGGCATCCGAAATCGGGGTATGTTGCGAGGTTGAAAGTAGTGGGGAGGGGAAGGAGATAGGGAAGATGAAGGTGGGGAAGTACCTGGCTATTCAGATCTGGTCACTAAACACGGCTAAATCCATTTTCAAGCAACGTTTCAATTCTGAATGGTGGTCTTACACCAGGGCTCTAATAGTATCTTCCACTCTGGAACGTGCCGCAAATAAACTATATATTATTTTAAATGAATAAATTGTGAAAAAACACAAATTCATCAAATAAAATTTTGATCCAAAACGTTTGGATCCCATAATTCCTGGTGGGATCCAAACGTGATGATATGAATGAGATATCTTCTTTATGTATCGTGTTTCAGCAGGGTTGGTTTTCACAGCTGAAAGGATTATTGCTGGAAATTTCTAAGTGAGTTCTAACTAATGCTAGTTGAGAATTATTAATGCAACGAACATTTTAAATACTTGGATTTTTTCTATAAATTTTTATTGAGGCAAAACATGGACCAAGCTTTGCCGTTGTCATTTAGATTTCTTATATGGTTTAACCCTTCGAATAATGACAAAATAATATCTATGAACTTTTGCCTGTCAAGATTTGCGCACTAAATTCCCGGTTCTTCCCGTGCATTTTAACTTTTCACAAAACAAAAATTGTTCTAAAATCTAGATAAAATAATCTTTCCGATGTGTTTATTAGAAATCAACATTTTTGTTTTTTAATATTAAAATTTTGGTATTGAAAATGTAAATTAGCTTAAAAATATATACCTGGGGATTCCTAGAAAAAGTACATAAAATAAAATAAACCGAACATTTTAAACACAGAGTCCTTTTCTTAAGAAAATTTATAATAGAAGTGTCACCTCACTTTTTATGACATTCATACAATTTTATTTTAAAATTAAATGTTTGTTACGTCACAAATTGGCGCAAAATAAAATCGTCACTTATGATCGGGTTTGTAAAATATCTGACCAATATAGCTCGTATATTCCTAAAGCAATAAGAAGCATTATTTCTTTCGCTTTCTAACATAAAAAAATCACAAATGAATGCGTGACAGGAATAGAGATATCTAACTTTTAATAATGCACGGTCGCTCTGGGACAATCTGGGTCTCCTGTTATTATAACGGCATATGATGTTTTGGGACAACCTGGGTCTCCTGTGATTAGACGGGTTAAGTAGATAATTACAGTATCGCGTCAATAAGAAGAAGAAAGGGAAAATCGGTAAATTCGAATGTAAAAGGCAGCGCGCTAATATTAAAAAAGCTGTTATAATTAAGCGAAAATATTTAACAACTCAGGTAAATTTGTTCGCTTTTCGGAACAACTCATATAGGTTTCACAGAAATCGTTGTCTCCCTTACTATCATAATGAAAAATATAATAGAAGCAGCAAAAAAAAGAGAATATACCACGCTTTATATTAAAATATCAAATTAGAATTTATAAACGAACGATAAATTGAAAAAAAATTTCAAAAAATAAATGTAGGTATAGGTGTGTATGCATGAATGTATATTTGTATGTATGTGTGTGATATGTGTGTATGTGTATGACTAAGAAAATAAATGTATAGATGTTTGTACGTGTATGTGTAATGTGTATGTATGTGTAGGTATATATTTTAAATCGTGATTAATTTTTATTTTAACCACGCTGTTCAATATCCACAATCCATGTTTAATTTGAAATCCTTCGCTATTGTGAGATTTTTTTTGTTACTCTCTTATATTTTATGTTGTTATGTATATACCTGTATGCATACGAATCTAAAGAACTTTGGCAATAAAAAAAATTAAAAAAAAAATGAATAATGATATCAAAGATATAAAATAAAGAACAAATTGTTCAATAAATACTTTCTAAGGACTCCAACGCAGTCCTAAAGGTCAAGCCGCCGATAATTCCTACGCGAACGTTTTATATTACATTCATATGTCTGCTTTTAATGATCGAATGTAGACGATAAAGTATTTGTCGTATTTGAAATATTGCATGTCGGGGACCGCCTGTTTCGTGTTTTCACCAACTTGTATCGGGACTAACTTTTGGAAACCTCCTCTTGTGTACCACGGTCATTATAAAATTATCTCAGTGGGCCAAATTAAAATGATAAATGGGTTCCTTAAATTAAAATACCTTTCATAAAACGGCCCAGAATTGAGAATATAGAAGTAATTAATTTTCTTAATTAACGTAATTATGGAAGGCTTTTGCGCAAGAGCTTTGTCTCGTAGAAGAACACAGTTGAAATTCCTTTATTATGTTTAAAAATAATACTTCCAAGTTTCCGCGTCCAATTCTGAATTAAGATTCAGGTTTCTAGAGATTATTCAAATAACAATATTTATGAGAAAACACTGACTTATCAGGCGACAAAAGTGATCTATATGTCTCCGACGTTTTCATAAATCAATATGCTAAACAATGATAACCTACTCGTAAAAACATGTTTCAATTGTACGATATCGTTCCATGACAGTTGATTCCCTGAAAGTTGCCCCCCGGCATATTTATATACAATAAACATATGCAATATACAATATGTACAATAAATAAATAATAAACAACTTTGGAACTATGCTAAAAGCAAAAGTAAAACAATTGGCATCCCTCAAATCATGCATCTTAAAGACGAATCAGGCACCGGCGCTCATCAAGTGTGCCATTTGTTCTCTAAACACTTTCAATCCACCTATGTATGCGATAAGGATACGAATGATCCCAGTTTAATCGAAATTTTTACCTACGAGAATAATCATGACCCGATCGGGAACGTACAAATACACAATTTAATGATTGATAGATACATGAAGCATTTAGATATAAATAAGGGCGCTGGTAGCGACGGCATCTCACCATACTTTGTCCTAAAATGCTCCAAACATCTTTCATACCCTTTAAGTAACATATTTACATTGTCATTAAGATCAGGAAAACTTCCTACAAAATTTAAAGAAGCCATTATAATCCCTATCCATAAAACAGGTTCAAAAAGCAACATTGTAAACTACCGCCCAATCTCAATTCTCACAGTATTTAGTAAACTCTTTGAAAAAATTGTCTACGATCAAATTTATACGACGGTGGTTCACAATATATAAAACCAACAACACGGATTTTTACAAAAAAGATCCGTACTAACAAATTTGGTAAACTTCACAGAATATTTAACGAGTAATATGGATAAAAGAAACCAAGTAGATGCAATCCTGTCTCAACACAGATAAATCCTAGTGAGACAGGCATCAATTAAACCCTATGTAAAACCCTATGTTTATAGATTAATAAAATAAAAAAAATCTACACTGATTACTCTAAGGCCTTCGATAAAGTAAACCATTTTATTCTTATTAAAAAATTAAATCAATTAGGCATCAATGGTGATTTACTTCGATGGCTCACTTCATATCTTCAGAGCAGACTTCAATGTGTTTCAGTTGAGGGAACAAAGTCCAGCTTCTTCTCCGTACCCTCCGGCGCGCCTCAAGGTTCTCATCTAGGACCATTATTATTTAATGTATATATTTATGATATTCACAAATGTTTTTTACACGCTAATTATCTAGCATATGCAGACGATAAAAAAATATACTCAGTTGTCAAATCAATCGAAGACTGCATTAAACTTCAAGAGGACCTCAATCGTCTTTTTGTCTACTGTAAATTAAACAAACTTGTTGTAAATACCTCACAATGCAATAAAATATCATTTACACGCAACATAAATAAATTTTCCTTCGAATACACAATAAACGGGACACAAATTAAAGAAGTAGAATCTATCAGGGACTTTGGGATAATAATGGACGTTAAATTAAACTTTATACGGCACACTGACGAAATCATCAACAAAGCCAACAAAATGCTGGGATTTATAATTCGCATAACAAAACCTTTCCGCAACATTAAAACTCTTTATTCCCTTTACACGGCGTACGTCCGTCCCCACTTAGAACACTGCATACCGATCTGGACTCCTTTCTACCAAACTCGTGTCGAAAGAATCGAAAGTATTAAAAAAAAATTTTTTAAACACATAAATTACAAACAAAACTTACACTTTTCACATTACACCGAATCTATTGAATTTCACTTAAACTTCAACTCCCTATATACACGACAATTAATTTTTGACCAAACCTTGGTATTTAAATTTTTGAATAATGGCCTGGACTCGCCAGAGCTTACCGACTCAATAAACATTCATATTCCGACAATATCAACAAGAAAATCCGACTTATTTTATTTACCATCATGTAGAACTAACATTAGAAAAAAATCCCCGATTCCCCGTTTATGTGCGCAATATAATGGTTGTGACGCTGGCAGTGACGGTATTTCACCATACTTTGTCTCCAAATGTGCCAAAAATCTCTCATACCCTTTAACTAACATATTTTCAATATCACTAAAAGAAGGAAAATTTCCCACAAAATTTAAAGAAGCAATTATAATCCCTATTCATAAAACAGGTTCTAAAAGCAACATTGAAAATTACCGCCCAATATCAATACTCACGGTATTTAGCAAACTATTTGAGCGCATTATCTACGATCAAATTTATACTACAATTGTTCGCAACATTCAAAACCACCAACACGGATTTTTACAAAAAAGATCGGTTCTAACAAAGTTGGTAAATTTTACCGATTATTTATCGAGTAATATGGACAACAGAAACCAAATAGATGTGATCTATACTGACTACTCGAAGGCCTTCGATAAGGTAAACCATTTAATTTTAATTAAAAAATTAAATCAATTAGGCATTCATGGTGACTTACTCCGATGGCTCACTTCATACCTTTCGAGTAGACTCCAATGCGTCTCAGTTGAGGGATCAAAGTCCAACTTCTTTTCCGTGCCCTCCGGCGTACCTCAAGGTTCTCATCTAGGCCCATTATTATTTAATGTGTATATTTATGATATTCACAAATATTTTTTACACTCTAATTATCTAGCATACGCAGATGATAAAAAAATATACCTAGTTGTCAAATCAATCGAAGACTGCTTTAAACTTCAAGACGACCTCAATCGTCTTTTTGTATACTGTGAATTGAATAAACTAGTCATAAATATCTCAAAATGTAATAAAATATCATTTACACGTAATAAAAATAAAATTTTATTTGATTGTACACTAAACGGGACACTTATCAACGAAGTTGAATCTATCAGGGACCTTGGGGTAACGCTTGATTCTAAATTAAACTTTATCCAACACACTAATAATGTCATCAACAAAGCCAACAAAATGCTGGGATTTATAATTCGTATATCGAAACCTTTTCGAAATGTAAATACTCTATATTCCCTCTACACCGCATATATCCGCCGACACTTAGAACACTGCACACCGATCTGGACTCCTTTCTACCAAGCCCACATTGTTAGGATCGAAAGAATTAAAAAAAAAAATTTAAACACTTAAATTATAAACTTAACCTACACTTTCTAAATTACACCGATTCTATTAAATTTCATCAGTTCAACTCCCTTCATACACGACGATTAATTTTTGATCAAATTTTATTATTTAAAATTTTAAACAATGGCCTGGACTCACCAGAGCTTACCAATTTAATAAAACTCCATATTCCTTCAAGATTAACCCGACAATCGAATTTACTTCATTTGCCCACTTGTAGAACAAACTTAAGAAAAAATTCCCCGATTCCTCGAATATGTGCGCAATACAACGAATTGTTTCACAACGTAGACATTTTTAATTTAAACCTTCAGAAGTATCGAATAGAAGTAACGCGTGCGATATTGGATTGATACGGAGTGTGGAAGGTATCGAGAGCATCTCATATCCTTATCCTATATTATCCCTCCCCTCCCCCTCCTCTCCCCTTCCTCTCCCCTTCTTAAGTCTAAAATTTTAAAACTCCATCTAGAAAATATATTAGCATAAGAAACTCTTTTGGCTTCACTGCAGTTAACATGTATATTTTTATGTCTATTTTATGTTTATAAGCTGTTTGTTTCTTACAAATAAAATATAAAAATAAAATAAAAAAAATAATACAACATTGCAACACTAAGGGAGTACAAGAAGGCGCTGCAAAAAAGCGCAATACCTTTGCACGATGATGTCGTCTCTCACCCGGCATGCCGCTTAAAGTCCCGAAAACCCTTCTGGACAGAAGGAGAAAGACTCCTCCATTCACCTCTCACCCCAGAAGATAGGTGGAAGCTTGAGTGGCAATCGGCCAAGGTGAAAAATGCTCATCTCGTAAAAGACCCCACTGAGAGACAGCCTGGGTTCTCATTGCCTCGCAAACTCTGGTCCGCCATCAATAAAATAAGGTGCTCCCATAGCCGTTGTGCCCATATGATGTATAAATGGGGCCTTAAAGAGTCGGAGATGTGTGAATGCGGTGAGGTGCAGACCACTGAACATGTGGTCAACGAATGCCTGCTCCATTCATTCCCCGGCGGGATTGATGAGGTCCATAGGGCAACGCCTGAGGCCCTAGACTGGCTCGCAGACTTAGATGTCCCCCTCTGACCCCCCACCATACGAAAGGAGAAGAAGAATACAACATTTTACAATATAGACATTTTTAACAATACCCTTCAGAAATACCGAATAGAAGTAACGCGTACGATTGAAAATTAATTCAAAATTAATTCAAGATTGTAGAATGTATCGGGAGCATCTCCTATCCTTATCCTATTTTCCTCTTCCTCTCCCCCTCACCAAAAATTAATTTTTAGATCTAATAAAACTCCTATTTTCAAATAATTTTAACATAGGCGACCTTTTTGGGTTAACTTAATTTAATTTTATATGTATGTATCTATATTTAATGTAAAAGCTGTTTGTCTCTTACGAATAAATAAATAAATATGCAGTCAGTTTAGTGAAAATACTGAGTACCTATTTCCACACAACATAAGTAAGTATCCCCGAAGGGGTATGCATAGAGGACGTACTGCCCGAATAACAAAAGTATTAAACATTTTTTCATTCAAATTCATCAAGGATAAAATTACTTGTCTATAAAGTGTTTGTACCATCCTATAAGTACAAAAAATTGACAACGTAAATAAATTTGATATAAATAATTATTTGATGTCCATACCAACTTATTATTCAATTTTTACAATTTTATAATAATTAGAGAATCAGCTGTTCGGCCTCCATTTCATCCAAGTAACATTTATCTAGAATCACGTTTAGATATTGTGTTCTCATACATAACATTAATTCAAACTTGTCCCTAGACAAATATTTCAAAGTCATGGTAAGAAAACTTTGAACTTACTACATATATTGTGAGATCATTTCAAATACACGATATGTAGGTATTTGGGAAAAGGCAGGTCATGTAGACTGAGAAGTAATGATTGGTTCAAACTCTGCTTGGTCTAAATTAATAATCAACCAAAGATTAGCAAATGCCACCACGAAGACTTTGCTGTGGAACGATCAGAAAAAAATAAGGTTTTC
Organism: Glyphotaelius pellucidus; assembly: GCA_936435175.1. Lineage (NCBI taxonomy): Eukaryota > Metazoa > Arthropoda > Insecta > Trichoptera > Limnephilidae > Glyphotaelius > Glyphotaelius pellucidus. The sequence goes on from OW386550.1 coordinate 4,484,898, forward strand.
ATGTTTTGATACTGGCTTTGGTGTACTGATATCTCAGAGCTATCTGTAGTAGATAGTAGGTAGGTAAGTAACGCAATAGTTTACAATTATGCTTTTTGATGATTTTATTACGACTTCATTTTAGTGTTTCCTATATTCTTGGTATTGAACTTTTAAAGTACCGGCTTCGGCATTGTTATATTTATTGTAATGAGCGTGAGAGAGCGAGATTACCTACTATGTATGGTTTATATACCATTCTAAATCAACTTCATTGTAAACTCTTGCATCGCAACTTGTCAACATGGCTTTATCTCTGGCAGGTCAACTTTGACTAACCTAACATTATACAAAAATTTCATCGCAAATGCACTTGTCCATAAACATCATTAGTAAGGCATTTGATAAGGTTTGTCATAAAATTCTAATTAATAAACTTTCGAAACTTGGCATTAATGGGAATCTTTTATACTGATTTGAGAGTTACTTACTAGGCGTCAGTTGACTGTCTGCATAAACTTTATCTTACACGTTGGAAGCTACCAGCGGCGTACTCCAAATCTTGGTCCTATGTATACTTTATAATTTATTTATAATAAACATTATTCACCTTTGTTTTCATTTTAATATTTTCCAATGATGTGAAGATTATATAGAATTTTTGATAATATTGAGGACGATCTCTCCGTAAAATCTAATCTTAATTGCTTTTCCGATTAATTAATAATATAACCAATGCAAATGCTGAGATTTGTCTTACAGATTTCGGATTCGTAAGGATTTTAAAATTTAAAAATTGTTAATTACTATATACTTCTCCTGTTAGAAGCCCAGTAGAATTCAACTCCACCATTTGGAATCCATACTTCAGCGTACATGAAAATATAATAGAAAATACCCTTGAGCGACATCCAACGTTACATTAATTTAAATTGGGAATATTCATTGAAAACATTTATTACTTCTCTCTGTTACGATAATGGGACTCCATACATTAAAAGAAAGAAGAATTGGTTCAGACTTATTTTATTTATTTAAAAATTTTGACAACTTGTTGAACTCCCCTAAACGTCTAATATTTCTATTTACCGAGTAGATCAGTTCATGACAACAATACAGGATCAAACGCAGAATTAAATTCCATAATGAATCATCTGCATACTCTTGGAAATAAATATTTTGTTGATGATGCTATATATATTGAAAGAATGTCAACATAAAATTACTTGATGAAAAAACTAAATTTATTATGACTCTCAGATCGAAGAATTATATCCGACTTAGTATTTATGTTGTAAATGGTAAAATAGACAGTCTTAATTTAACTAGGCTTATTGAATTTCATATACCCACGAGAGCCACTTGTTCTAAAATCCTGTTAAAATGCTACAATAACCGGACTGAGTATACAAAACACTCACTTGTACCAAGATTACATGAAGTTACCAATAGATATGCTGATGTGGCAGATCTATTTAACTTCACGGAAGCTAGGTACAAAAAGGCTTTACAATCAAATATTTTCACTTTTTACTTTATTTGCACTATAGAATTTTAAATGATATTGTATCTCTGTTGTCATTTTTTAATCAAAAGCCACAATTAACTCTTGTATTTTTTTTATTATTTCTTATTTAACTAAGATTTTGTGATAGGTAATTCATGTTTATGGTATATGTATACCGTTTATATTAACCCTAGATTCATAAACATACGTCTCTCATACATCCCGAAGTAGTAAAACGCTCATAGAGTGCAGCGTGAAAGATATTGCAATACGTGCGTCTCAGTACCCTCCCGACACGGTTAGAGCTCAGTGTGACACCAGGGATCTTGGCGCGTAAAGGTGTAGTTGCGCAAATACTACGCCTAAGGTATCTGAGGTACGTTTGTTTATGAATAGTGTAACAATTTTATTAAGAAATACTATGCTACTTTTACGGTGTGTTAAGTATGTTCATAGTCAATTCGTTTGTCATTTACGTCCGCAATAATAGTCGTAATCAAAACAAACCACTAACAAGGGGAGCTTTTGTCAAAGTAATATCAAATAAGTTGATCGAACCTTGGTTACGGCGTCGCCGTGAAACACCAACTTTGAGGCGATGCCTAAAACAGAACATCGAAGCGATTTTAGGCGATACTTTGCCTGATGTACCAGCCGATCCTGGAATACAAACCAGGAAGCTATGCAACTTCTGTTGTTACAAAAAAAAACGTGTGACTAGATTTATCTGCACCTCTTGCAAACGTCTCATGTGCAAGGAACATCGGGGAAGTTTGTGCTTAGAATGCTCTGAATGATCTCAAAAATTGTTTTTTAATGTGTTGATCTCAAATTAACCTTCCTATTATTAATTTAATGAAATATTATTTATTATTATTCTTATAGTTTAAAAATTTGGCGCACTTAAAAATAGGGTTTATCACAGATGTATGTTTATGAACATTGTAACAGTAAATATAGTTTATGAATCTAGGGTTCAATAGATAAATTATTTAATTGTCAGCGCTTCTCAGTTCGATTATAATAAAACATTCTTTGAATGTTTATATTCTTCAACACAGTTTACTTCCGGGATTTTGAATTTATTTGTTATCACATACTTCAAAGTACTTTTCAAAACGTTATTTTTCAAAGTACTTCTTAAGTACCTTTGAAAAATCTTATATCTTTGTACCCGTAGTGTATTTATTCAATTTTTTTCTTTGTAATTGTATTTATAGTAGCTGACTCTTTGTACTTTTTATGTTGTTCGCTTTCTTACTAATAAAATACCTAGTTACTTTCAGTCTTACGCTATTGAATATAAATATTAAAATGGCACGTGTCGACATTTTCCAGGGAAATTCTTCCAACCGTAATAAAAATTTGCTGCAGCGAGTTTATTACAAAATGGTCGTATTGTTACAGTATGACTGCTAAAAGGCAAACTGTTAAAATGTTGAAATACCCACCTTTTGCATAATTAGCATTTATTATGGGTGCAAATGACCGTAAAAATAATTAATTTGTAGGTACTCTCTTTATCATATCTCTCTTTATCATATCAGAAAATCGTTTTTGGAAAACATCCAGTGGTTTTAAATCTGATTTTCGATTTCGAATAAACGATTATTGCGAAATTAAAACAATTATTACAATTTGAGACGCAAGTTTCGGTACCGCCGCCCCAGGAAGCAATTATTGGATAACCAAACACCTCTGCCATTGGTCGCTTAGCAGGGGTGCCCGGGTTCATGATGTGAGGTTTGTCCGGATCATAGCGGCGGATGCGTCTGCCCACCAATTGCGTGGCAGGCCGGATCGGAAGTGACTGGTGAAGGGAGACCATTTGTTCACTCCAGCAGGATTCTCTCAGTTGCACTGCAATGGGAGGGATAGATTCATACGTCCGTCATTCCTGGACACACTGACCCCCAGATTCCTACCTTTCCCTCACACTATTTTCCTTCGCAGAACTTCCTCTTCTTCCTTTCCTTAAATGACCCTCCACACAGCATCCCCGAAGATGACATAGGCCATTAGGAAAATTATTTTCTTCGGGTTCACACGCGGTAGTAGTGAAACCTTCAGAAAACTAAAGTGGACAGGAGTGGGGAGACTATGAAGCACTTTTTATCAACGTGAAGAATGATTTTTCCATATTCTTGACTATTGAATTCCAATGCACCTATATTTGACATTATATTGAATTCCAGTCCACCTTTTCCTATACATTTGATCATCAAATTAGAATTTGTGTTTTCTTCTTCGGAGTCGCTAGATTTCGCTTTCTTGTGTTTTTCTTTCCCCGTTCATTTTGGAGTGGTTTGAAGATTGGATATTTATTTTCAAAAATAAAAATGTTTCATTAATTTTTTTATTTTCTAAAAAAAAAAAATTTAATTTTTTCGCCCCTTATCACATTTTTCTCCCCTTATCACATTTTTCTTTCCGTCACCATCTTTGAAAATACTAAAGGTAAAAACTTTCAGAAAAAATACTCAATTAAAACCTTCGAATTAAATAAATCTGATCACCCTTTTCCAAAATAACTCTTAATGCGACATGTAAGAAATTTGATAGAAAAGAGTAAAAGTTAAAAAAATCATTTTACATTGTATTTGCTGTCCGCAAAAACGTTTTACAAATCGTGATAGACGGCCAGCAAATTAACAACATTTTCCCAGATTTATTTTAATGGCTACAAAATGGCAACAACTTTGATTAATGAAACTGTCGGAAATGAAAGAAGCAGCCTCGCTACAAATCTATTTGTTAGATGAGAAAAGAGCCCATCCCTATTGTCTGTCTCTGAGCCTGTAAAGATTTACAAAACCCAATTTTATAAACCAGAAATGTGCTGATTTTTTGTTGTTGAATCCGAAATTAACGGTATCTCAATAAAGCCTCTTTCATTTAATGTCTTGAAAAACACACCCAACCGAAGCAAATAATATGGAATCGTTTAAAAAAGAAAAAATACTAGGTGAAATGCAAAATCACAGTACGAAGAGAGAAAAAATGGTGATTTAAAGGAAGTGGTGATGAATCAGACGAAATTAATGTTATTGTTTTGGGCAATGCAATCAAAGTTATGTAGTAGTTTTCAACAAATGTCAAGTCATGCATGGGACAAATATGAGGTGAGGTGTGAGGTGTGAGATGTGTGGCGTTCATACAACTATTTTCCGCCACTCAAAGAAATCGCGAGAAAGATCTACAGCCGCAAAGTACCTGCAAATTCACACTGCGCGCAGCACCTACTTATGCACGTATCGGCCGGCAATGTACTCGTTAGGCCGGCTGCCCGATAAATAATAATTTCGCCACCTTCGCGAAAGGTCGAGATTCGAGCGTGCATCCACGAACACAGTGACGAGTACATACTAGCACCTTCCAGCGCACATATTGCCAGTGAACGGAAAGTTACTTGGCTGGTCGCTCCTATATAAGGCGGCGCACTTAACTTTAGACTAGTCAGCCTCGCGACGCGCTAATCAACACAGTTTTCAGTCGCGACCCAACGGTCGCCTTTACATCTCGCCTCTCTACAGCGAAGCATGTGCAACTCCGAGTGCCCGGTGCATCCGCTCTCTTCCAGGGCAGCTTCCTTCGTGGACATCACAAGGACTACCTGCCGGTGTCTCCGCTCACCGAGTCACCGCCGCTCATCTCCGCAACGAGCGTCGAGCAACGGCCTGGACAATCAGGTCCTCTCCGCAACGAGCGTCGAGCAACACCCTGGTGACCTGCAGGCCCGTAGCCTGCTCCACCACAGCATCACCGACCTGCATCACTCATCATGACCGTGCACCCGCAACGCCTCACTCTACGGCACTTCGACATCTTCATGTTACATCGCACCGACCTCAGCTACGTAGTTCATGATACAATAAACGACTGGACTCGCAACCAACTCGGATGCCTTTCATTTCTCTCTCAGTCTCCGTCGACACCCGGAGTCCGTTCCCTCAGATGTATTGGACTACATTCATGTCATGTCACGTATGGGACAAATATGAGGTGAGGTGTGAGATGTATCGGACTACATTCATGTCATGACACGGATGGGACAAATATGAGGTGAGGTGTGAGGTGGTTGGTGTATTGGACTACATGTCATGTCACGTATGGGACAAATGTGAGGTGATGTGTGAGGTGGTTGTTGTATTAAACTACATATCATGTCACATATCGTATGGGACAAAGTATTAGGTGGTGAGGTGTGAGGACTAAATTTCATGTCCCGTATCGTATGGAACAAAAGTGTGAGGTGGTGAGGTGTAATGATTTTTGTATTGCATGACATTTTTGTATTAGAGCCGTGGGGTATGAGATGGCAAGGTGAATTTTTTTTTGTTTAAAAATAAAATTATGGTTAATTTTTGTTATGTGAATACCGCACAAGAGTCCCAACTGCTCCAATTTTTATTTTTTATATATTTTTATTTGAAATTATTGTTATGTAAATTCCGCACAAGACTCCCAACTGTTATTTTTTTACTGTAAATTATGTTAAGTGAATACCGCATAAGATTCCCATGAGAGGGGGGAACAGATGGGTGGGTGGTGGGTGGTGGGGTGGTGGGGGAGAAGGGGGGGGGGGGGGGGGGGGTTGAGAGGGGGATTTGAGTCCAGGTCTTGGAGAGAGTGGTTGATTTGACTTCCCCCCTCCCTTAAATAAACACATCCTGATGTCGTGTCCTACCCAATACTATACTAATTTCTGTTTTTTTTTTTTTTTTTAACTTGGAGGTTCTAATCATCATAGAATAATGCAAACAATAATTGTTGTAAGGAGACCTCGGAATACGTTTAATACCTAATGAAGTCCATAATAAAACAAACCAAAAAATGTTACTCTTATTCAAAGTAAAAAAAATTACTTGGCAGAATTTATTTCAATTTTACACGCTTAGAAATGCATATTAAGCAGCTTAAAAATCATGCCTAACATCCCTTTAACGGTCGGAAATTCTTTAATAAGGTAGAATTATTACACATTCCTGTGAAAATTCTTGGCGAGAGAACGCAGTGCAAATACATTATGCAAAGCAACTTAGCAGCTGCCGACTAAAAACCGTGCTCTGCACGCGAATGGGAATGAGAAGATACATTTGATGTAAAGTGGTACAGTGCAGGCTTCAAAAAAGGTGCTTAACTAATTAATAATTCAATTTTTTATAAGAAAAACTCTCTTTTTTTATAATAAGTAATCATTGAAGAAGAAGATTTAATATTTTATAAATCTAAACAAAACATTTATTAAAGGGGTATTCCAGTCTAGAAAAAAAAAAATTTTTTTCTTCATATTTCCAAATTTTAAATATTCAAAAATATCTCCTTAAAAAGATTTTTCGAAATTCGCATTATTTTAAAAGTTATAACCTTTTTAATTTCGCGGTTTAGACAGAATCTAACCAAAATCTAAGTGGGACAAAATTTTAAACAACTTTTTCTCAAAACCACTTTTTTCGTGACGGTTGACACGATATCTCAAACCTAAACCAATTTATTTGAAATTTGGTGTGAGCCTTTTCTATACATTATTTTATGGCATGAACCAGAATTACAACAAAATTTTAATTTTTACTATTCTCAAAAAATTCGGAAAGTCAAAAAACTGGTAAAAAAATAATTTTTTTTTTCAGACAGCCGCCATTTTGCGAAAAATAAATTGTATGACTTCTCCGAGGTTCATACCATAGCAGCATTTGTCTGAATTAAAAATTAATTTGTTTTTTTTTTCGGATAACTAGGAGGGTTGCAATCGTGCCAACCAGGGCGCGCCATATTTTTGAGAAGCCCCACTTCAACACCCTGTAACTTTTAAATTTTATAATTTTTTTTTTAGATTTTTTTTATGTGTTCTTTAATGCTCAATAAATATTTCGTAAAATAATGGCTTCAAAAATATTATTGTCTTTTTTTTATTGCACCTGAAAAAACACCTACAATTCATGCTTCTAGACTAGAATACCCCCTTAAGACAGAAAACAAAATATAACGGTCCCAATTGGGGATCGAATCCAGGCTCTCTGTCTTACTGGGACAACACTGAACTATTATTGAAACTTTTTTATCGATTTTACGAGATGTAAGTAACTCTCCGTGGTTGAGAAGTATGGTTTTCTAGCAGCAGACCGAAAGTCACGGGATTGAATTCCGGGGTGGGCAAGTAAATTTTGTTTGTTTGTTTGATTTGTGTTATTTAACAATGTATGAATTTAAAATTATTTGTTCTATATTTGCGGCACGTTCTAGAGTGGAAGATCCTCTCAGTATCGTCGTTCCCGCCTCCCTCTTCCCCATATCCTTCCCTTTACCTTCAACTTCACGACTTACCCCATAGGGTTCGGTTTTGGGATGCCATAGTCTCAAAGTAGTTGGGACTCTTGGGCAGTATTCACATAAAAAAGGTCAGCAAAGTTTATTGACTTAGCTCGGTATTCGGGTTCATGGGTTTTCCCAGGTAAAGGCGGCGGACGCATCCGCCTACCAAGTTATACGTGCGTGCGTACTAGTTACTGTGTGAACATTAAAAATTTGTTGCCGTTCTACGCTCTGAATTTAGCCAGACAATCTCGATGCATCATCGTCTTACACCCCAGTGGGAGGGATGAATTCATATGTTCGTCACTCCTGGATACACTGACCCAGAATCCTAACAACCCTTCGTATATTTTCCTTACCAGAACTGCCTCTCCTTAATTTTATTAACCTTCAGCTTATTTAATTTTTTTGATTCTGGGAACAGCTCTTATAGGTCTTACAGAAATCGTTGTCTCCCTTACCATCATGGTGAGAAATGTGATCTAAATGGTGTTTAAAAGAGAAAACACCATTTTCTACATTAAAATCTTAAACCATAGAAAAATAAAATTATAGTGAGGACGCTGCACATTGAACAACTACGTGAAACTAAAGCTCCCGACAGCAAATTGAATTTTTTTTACTTATTATTTTTACATGAAACACAAAAAAATGAGGCAACACCGACGGTAACGTTTATTTTACGTTTGACGTTTGTGCGCTTTTATTTAATTTTAGTTAGAACGTAACGTGAAGCATTTTTAAAACTTTTTATATTTAAAAATTTATATGTTGATGACTTAATTCAATTTGAAATCGTATTTCGTCCTCTTTAAAAAACAGTTTTTAATTTTCGGAAGCATTCAGAAATATTCTGTTTATTTCGATTTTATTGCAAAGCGGAAATTTTTTGACTTTCTGGCAGAACATGTCCGAGGCCTGAGGGTTAAACATATCCTCTAGACGACATCTGTAAAGAAATAATGAGTTAAATTTTTGTTTTATGTAAACTAAATCCTCAGCACGGGAGGAAATAATTTTATTTATTTATTTATTTATAGAACACATGTAACATTATTTATACATGTTTAATTATTTATACATGTTTAAAAAAATACTGACAATAAAACATTTTCACAATTATATTAATTAAGATGAAGAGCATTTTTCATTTGAAACTAAGAAATGAACAACACCAAAAGTAAATATTGACGTGTAACAATTTTGTGAACAAGTCAACCCAGTTCGGGCCCCTAGGCGAGTGCTCCAAAAGACTACGTGAAAATCCACCACCGCGCCGAGCTTTGAACGCCGTACATCTCGTACATTATGCGGGAAAGCTTGATGAATAATATAACACTTAAATAATAATACTCACAACGTTGCATCGTATGTCGCTCGACGCATGTTACTTCGTAAATGTTTTATTAAAGCATTTAAACAAAACAGTAAAAGTAAATACCATTACCTTACCATTAGTAACTAAATACCATTTCGAAAATCCTGGAAAAAACTATTAAAAAACAGCTCCAACATTATTTAGAAGCAAAACAAATACTCTCGGTAAACCAACATGGCTTCAGGAAAAACAAGAGCACAGAACATGCAATAGCTACCGTAACGGACTTCATTACACATAATCTAGACGCTAAAAAAAAATTATCTCTATTTATTTAGATCTATGTAAAGCTTTCGACACAATTTCACATAAAAAACTTTTCAAGAAGTTAAAAGATATTGGCATTAATGGAGTAGAATTCAATTTGATTAAAAGCTTCATGTCTGACAGAATGCAACAAGTAAAAATTGACAACAAGACAAGTGAACCACTTTCAATTACGTACGGAGTCCCACAGGGGAGTGTACTTGGCCCTTTATTATTCCTCATTTATATAAATAAACTGTGCGACATTAAAATTGAAGGTAAAATCGTGACCTTCGCTGACGATACAGTTCTTCTCTGTCAAGCAACCACATGGAAAGATGTATTTATAATAGCCGAAAAAAGTTTATCAATCGTCAAAAAATGGCTAAACAGTAATACTCTTACATTTAATACATTCAAAACAAAATATATCACTCATAGTATTACACAAAGAGGTCAACCTCCAACAAACATAGGCTTGATTCTACATGACTACTTTATCCAACTGCCAGTGCGAACATATAGAAAGGGTAAAACATACAAAATACCTGGGGGTTATTATTAATTCACACTTACGCTGGACTGACCACATTAATTTCATCACAGATAAACTGAAACGAGTCATGCACCTAATAAAGTACGTTAAAAACATCTTCCCACTAACAATACTAAGATCGATCTTTTTTGCACTTTGTCAATCCATTGCCACATATGGAATACTAGCTTGGGGAAGTGCTACAAACATAGCAATTGACCCAATTCAAAAAATACAAAAAGCAATAATTAAACTCATCCTGCAAGTACCATTTCACACAGATTCTAGCGAAATCTACAAAGCATTAGAAGTCATGTCAATAAGACAACTTTATGCCAAATCTGCTATAATATACCTTGTCCAAAACAAACAACATATTCCAATTCAACCAAAAACCATAACAAAAACCAGGTCCTCAACAAATAAAACACTGAACATACCGATAACCCACACCACACATGGATAAAGACACTTTCAGTATTATGCAACCAAACTTTTTAATTGTATGCCCATTACTTTGAAAGAAATACTATCTGCAAATACATCTACAAACATTCATAAAAAACATATCACTGACTGGATTAAAAATCAAGATATTAACTTTATACAAAACATTATTATTCCCAACCAAACATAACAAAACTATAAAAAGTATAAAATTAAATATACCTAAAAATTAAGTAGTTTTTCAAGTATCCAACAACTATACATACACTTACAATTTATATATGTGTGTACATATATGTATGTGTATGTGAATGTGTATGCGTATGTATACGTATGTATATATTTATATATATTTATATGCATGTGTGCAGGTACATGTATTTATATGGATGTGTATGTATGTGTATGTTTATATAATATGATAAAACGATAATAAAATGTATAAAAAAAAAAAAAATAATAAAAAATATAACTAATTTTCTACAACAACACATAAATACTTGTCACACATAATCATAAGCACGTCAACACCTCAGCACAGGTTCTCCTAGTGAGGTGTTCACGAAACATACAATATTACCCACACACAGTTTTACCTTCTCAAACCTACCTTACACACAACATAATACTAAAAAAAAAAAAAAAATCTTTTTGCTTACTGCTGCTGAAAATTAACGTTTTGTACTCCTATGTAAACCTCTGTAATCAATTGTAAAATTGTGTATTCAAGAATAGACATAAATAAAAAAAAAAAAAAAAAAAAAAAAAAAAAAAAAAAAAAAAAAAAAAAAAAAAACACAATGAAATATCAACAATACGTGAAAGAGGTCAACGTTTTGGCCCTTTTCATACTTAGGTTTTAGGCCAAAATAAATACCCAACCAAACGGATTTTTTTAATTTAATTTTTTGTTATCGTGTTTTGTTTGTAATTCTTAACTTTAAAATTTTATTTTTATTAATACGAATGTAACACTCGACTACAGAGTTGCCTTAAAAAATTCTTTTAAATTAAATTCTTACTTAAATCTCTCGATATCAAATACCTAGTCAGATTTTTGTCGGATAAAAAACTCAGACATCTTTAATTTCAACCTTTATAACAAAATTCTTTTGACATTAACACAAATTAAAGAAATCTAGATATTAGATTACTTTTTATTGCATTTTTCTTTTATCTTATCTTGCACTTATACAAAAAAATAGAAACCAATTAAATATGCGTTAAGAAAATGAAGATAATATGGGTGGTTCTTAGTCGAAGTTACATGATACAATTAAAAGTGACCGAATTTGAAATCGACAACTTGGCGCAGTGGACAGCGCATTCGCCAGGAAAGTAAAAGGTCCTGGGTTCGAGTACCAGAGTTGCCAATATTTTTTTCTGATTTTTCTTGTTTCCAAATTTTCGATTGAGTTTCGTTCATAGTGTCTTCATTTAATTTAAAAAAAAATCGCTAGCACCTGCAAAAACAGCTTGTACTAGATATACGAGTAAGCTGTTTTGTAAAGATTAAATTTGCTTGGGTATTTTGGCCTGAAATCTAAAATCAAATTTGAACAAATACCTTTTTACTTTTTTTTTTTTAAATTTAAGTTTTTTTTAAATTTAAGGTTTTATTTTCAGCAGGACTGAGAGGGTTGTGCTATCCCAGTCTGCCATATTTCATAAACAATTATAATACATGTAACAATATAAGAAAGGATATTAAAAGATCTAAAGGAAGAAAAAAGAAATAAAATATGATAACCTTTTGGGTACCTACCTAATTAAAACATAAAATGAAGACAAGATTCATCGAATAAACAAATTTAAAAAATTAAAGCAATAAAAACTAAGCATAAAATTAAATTAAACACAAATTAAACAGAATAAAAAAAAAAATATTTTGGTACCGTCCATCAGGGAGGTTGCCTCATCGTCTGCATCCATCGTTCATTTAGGGGGGAACTAAGCAACTCCGATGCAGCCACGGCAATGATGTTGTTTGAATTCAGCGTCCTGCTCCAGAAGCTGGCAGTTGGTGGCAAAGTAAGGATGGGCGTACGCTGAGACATCGGTCGCGCAGCATGTTCAGCGCAGTTGTGAAATGTATGAGAAACATGCACGTCTCAGCGTATGTCGCTCCATACACTTCCATACAACACAAAAACCAAAACTATCTTGCGCTGAACATTCTGCGCGACCGATGTCTCAGCGTACGCCCATCCTAAGGCTGGGAATGAGTGCACCCTCCCCTCGGTGAACATCGTGGAAGCACTGCAGAACCTCGGTAGTTGCGTAAGTAACAAGCATACTTGTTTTTCGTTAAATGAAGGACAAATTGTACCTAAGCATTTAAACAAATATCGACAAAGAATGCTGGACTACATGATACCTAATTGCTTAAATATGTTACCTGCCAAAATTAAAAAATTTACAAATGGTAAAACAAATATTATGTTGAAGAATTGGCTCGCCGAAAGAAATAATTTGTATTAGACTTATACAAAAATTCTTACTGTATAAAAAAGTAAAATTAGTTTATTTATACCTTCAAAGTAAAAGCACCCATTGACAAACTACTTAAAAATAGTTTCTTTTTTTCTGTAGTATATTTTATTTTGCTGTCATATTGTATTACTCTGTCTTTATAATAAATAAAAAAAGTATGAATGTAACGTGTCTTGTACTTTTGTAATGTCATTGGAAAGACGTCGTAGTATTTCAAGATTTCTAACTGTTAGGAACTTTACTGTAGGTGGAAAAATAGGAATGGCGTAAAAACTCACTGTAGTGAAAATAGCGGGCTGGGTTGATGTCCACAGGAATTCACATAAAATGTTCCTAACTGTACAAATTGTATGATCACCATAAGTTATTTGAAATCTTTGCATACACAGTAATTTGCACTTTGAAAATATGAACATAATAATAGACTGCCTGCTGTTCGAATGTTGTCACTTCACCGATTTGCACTGTAGGTAGTAGAAGGTAGGTAGGAATTTCGGGAAAGGACAATTATATTCCAGACACTAACATTTTGGTAGGTAAAATTTCTTCTCTTGAAAGGCAACATACTTGCAACTTCACAAATTTCATAATTGTAAAATCACATAATTTTTCACAGTTCTGCGCTAGTTTTACTTATGCACACATTCTAGTGGTCATCTCTCCATTGGCGAGTTCTACGCTAGCCGGCTTAATTTTATAAACGCTTGAGCACACAATTTTGTTGCAATGCCATTTTCCCACCTTCATTAATATGAAAACATGAATGCCTTTGACATTTTTTCCGATTGAATTGGCACGCTTTTGTGCAATTGAATGCACGCTATGAAGCAAGATGAAAAAAGTTCAATACTCAGATCATCGACAGAAAATACACGAGATTGGATAATTGAAACCAAAAATAACTTCACACTCTCCGATATATTTATGATGGAATAGTACCACCCTGTCAGACAATTTCACTAGAAGCGCTCGAAAATGTCTCTTTTTATGAATAATACTCGTAATAAAAATTGTTTTATTATCTTCCTTCTTCTTTGTAACATTAGCGATAATGATCTCCTCACTGGGATCTGGCTTGCTGAGGAATTCATTTACACATGATTTTTAATAGAACGAATTTATGAAGTAATTATAATTTTCATAAATTATATATTTTGATTGGTTTTTTTAGTGCAGCTGAAGTGGTTTCAGTCTAGTTTCGGTCTGTATCAGTATATTTTTTATTTCTGATCTCCGTATATTTTGTACACAATTTTATTAATTAGTTGAGCTTAGGAGGGTATTCCAGTCTAGAAAAAAAATTTTTGTCATATTTCGATAGTTTAGATATTAAGAGTATCTCCTTAAGGATTTTTCAAGATTCGAATTATTTTATAAGTTATAGCCATTTTAGTTCGATCGGTTTAGACGGAATTTATTTATTTATTTAAGGAACATTAACAGTCTAAGTAATACAAAAACATAAGAGGATGATAAAAAATAGACCAATTATTAATGTTCACAGATAGGTATTTAGAAACAAAACTAACTGAATGTTAACTAGAATATTTAAGAAAAATTAAAGAAAAACAAAACTAAGCAGCAAGTAAAAACAAATAATAATAGTACAAATGTGAATTCAACAAATGGTAAATCAATACACAACATTAAAATAAATGTGATTAAAACTGAAATAGACTGCAAAATAGGGATTTGGATAGGGAATCTAACTAGAATCTAAATAGAACAAAACTTGAAATGCGTTTTCCTAAAAAATACTTTTTTCGAAACGTGTGTCAAAGAATCTCAAGTTCAAATTGACCGATTTTCTTGAAATTTGGCATAATTTTTTTTACATATTCTTCTATGGTAGGAACCAAAAAAAAATTTAAAATCTTAATATTTACTATTTTAAAAAATTCAGGAAAGTAAAAAAAAAAACTAAAAAAATCCATTTTTTTGAGTAGCCTCCATTTTGCGAGATAATTATTTTATTAAATTTTTTGTTGTTTTCCTCCATAATGACATTTGTACGTATAAAGAATCTAACTTTTTTTTTTTAAATTTCTGATGACCAGAAAGGTTGAAATTGTGACACGGACGACACGCTCTTTTTTTCCCCCTCTACTTCAACAGCGTGCAACTTGGTGATATATGTATATATATATATTTTTTTTAAAAATTGTTTTTGTGTATTCAAGCCCAAAAATCGGGCTTCTTGACTAGAATACCCCCTTAATAATAATAATATTGCAATATTTAAATAAGAGTCGGATTTTGATGTAGAATTTAGTACTACATTAAGGCTCTTGGTCCAAATGTTGTATTCGTGGCTACTTGTTGGAAATGTTTTTGACCTTGTGATCTAGTGTTTCTAAAGCGCGTGTTAATTATGATTTGTATTTATGAATGTAAAGGGTAGAAAAGAGTTGTTTAATTAACAAGATGTTAAGGTTGTTGCAGATTTTGTCAGCGCTATTTCTCACAGGAACTTCCAGCGTAATTTTCATTGTAGCTTTTTGGGATATCTTCAAAAATATAAATTAAAAAAAAATAATAAATAGTATGTTTAATAAAAAAATTTAAAAAAATATTTTTAAATATCATCATGGAGTGCATCACAACATCGTTTCCACTAAACAGTAAAAAATAAAAATTATAATGCGATTAAACATACTACTTATTTAAAAAGTCAGTCTATGAATTACATAAAGTCAGGTACGTATGTCTGGCACCATTAAATTGTCTTAAAAATAAGCTCATGGGTCCGAGTAGTTGAACCATTTTCTTCAACTGATGGCGCCATCTAGTATATTAATTTGTGTTATGGATGATCTATTGATGGGCATAAAATAACGATAGCAAATCGCTGAAAACACCGACTGACCAATTTAAAACTCGAAAGCGAGTTATCCTTTCATTTTTTTTTTATTGGAAAATCTCCTCTAGGGAGGTTATTGTTTGCCGACGGTTCCAAATTCTATAGACATATTTTTTTTAAGGGATGATAAATGTCCTTTAGTTTTAATATATAGTGAGGGAGCCTATCCCCCAACACTATATATTATCGCATACTTGTAATCATTCCTCAAGACTGAGTTTCCTTAAGAGGGTATTCTAGTCTAGAAGCATAAATTGTTTGTGTTTTTTCAGGCGCGTTAAAAAAAACAATTTTTAGCAGCTTTTACTATACCTAATATTAAAGAATACATAACAAAAAAAAATCAAACGAAAAAAATTAGAAATTCAAAAAGTTACAGGCTGTCAAAAATATGGCGCGCCCTGGTTGACACGATTGCAACCCTCCTAGTAATCAGAAGAAGAAAAAAAACAAATTGACACTTAATTTAAACAAATGCGGCTATGGCCTGTACCTCAGAGAAGTAAAAAAAAATGTTTCGCAAAATGGCGTCTGTCTGAAATAAATAGACATTTTTTTACCCCTTTTTTACTTTTCGGAATTTTTAATCAAAAGTAAAAATTGAAATTTTGTAATAATTCTAGTAAGGGCAAAAGAACAATGTGTAGAAAAAGCTCACACCAAATTTCAAGCAAATTGGAACCGTCTCGAAAAAAGTGGTTTCGAGAAACACGTGTTTAAAGTTTTGATATATTTAGATTCTGGTTAGATTCCGTCTAAACCGCGACATTAAAATGGTTATAACTTTTAGAATAATGCGAAATTCGTAAAATCCTGTTTTTTTTTCTAGACTAGAATACTGCCTTAACCAACCTCGTCATAGCCAAAGATCCACACCCTGAAGACCTCATGCTCGAGAACCCGTTTTCTGGCTAGCCGAACCACGCATAAACCATGTGCGCGGGAACGTTCTCCTAATTACCGCAATGTTTTAACACTTCCTTACCGGACCGGGGGAACGCATTTACACTAACGAGAGTTTTACGCTGTATCTAAGTTGTTTTTTAAACCACAAACTCAATAATTTGGGTGATCTTAGAAAAACTATTTGGTTATCGATTTGCATTAAAAAAATTAATATCGCATTACTACTTTTCTTAAAATTAAATAGTTTATAACAAATTCCGGCGAATAATCTGTGCCACCCGCCCCCCTTCCCCTCTGTTCGGGCGTACCCCGTCCCTATCTGCTGAATGTATCGGGATAATTCTAAGCGATAGAAAGTAATTTCTATGTTGTTAGTGGAAAGGACTAGATCGCGTTCATTTACACCGCGCATCTCGTTTGCTCTTTTAACAATGCTATAATGTTCGCTTGCCGGTCAAAGATCATTCGGTCTGAGTCGTTTCCGGTGAACGCCAATCGCCAGTCGAGATTCGGAAACAAGGTGTTGTGTTGGCTATCGGCCCGCCTTCTCTGTTTTCTATGGAAAAATACATGCTATGGTCTAAATTCATTAGAATATTAATTATGACTTTATTTATCAAACGATTTTTAAAATGACTACTGAAATACGATGAATATACTTTCCTCTAATTATTATCATAACAAATTGCAAAAAAATATTTCATTAATACCCTTTAATAAGCAAAACAAATTGGGGTCCCTGAGTGACCCCCCTTCGGGTCATGTGTGATTTTTTTCGTTCCGGGACAAAAAGGTTAATAAACCCAACGAGCAACCAACGTTTTCCTAACCTAACAATTGGCGCCCTCCGAGATTTTTAATCTATTACATTCTTGGAGCGGTTACTTTATTTTTGAAAGGAATAAATTTAAATGTATTTTTAATGTTGAAAATCCCAAATAGTCTTAGGTACAAAAAAGTTTGAATAAAAGTACTTACTTAGCGTCTTTTTATTGCGTAGTTTGATGTTCGCTTTAAATGTAGATTATCTGTCAGCTCAGACATTAGAACGATTTGACTGTCTCAAATTTTGAAGATATCGCGAATAAAGGTAATGGAATAGAGTTAATGCGAAATAAATAGATTTTTGCGGATTTCAGAGGTAGAAGGTTGGACATAGATTGCAAGTACATCGAACTACTATTTAATACTAATTTAAGATAAATTGAGTGAGATTGCGAACTGAGGCGATTTTATGTAAATACAATTCAAGAGAACTATAAGTCGTAAGTCGTAAGTCGTAGTCGCCTATCTAATAAGGTGGGTCATTTAACAATTTTGTTTTTTTTTTTTTTTTTTAATTCTTAGAGCGATAAAAGGGTGCCAAATAGGTTCAAAACGACGCGACGTGTTTAATTTTTTTAAAATTTCTGTTACGATCTTCCTCCTCCGGATTCATATCAAAATTTTATATTTAAAAAAAGAAATTTTTTTTACGAAACCATATTTTTTGTAATATTTCGTAGCAAATGTAGTATGTTTTTACGACATCATTTACAAAAAGTCCCAAAATTGTGTCTCGCAAAATAATGTTGAAATTTGCGAGTACAGAAAGATTTTGTTGGTATTTGAATAAACTGCCTTGAAATAATTTGAATTATATTCAAATTTATTTTTTAATAAATAAATCAAAATATTCCCTCGTTTTTGTGTTTTATTAAAAAAATTAATTTAATTTTTAATGGTTTATCTAACATTTTTTTAAGATTTAACAAAGGTGGGTTTTCTCCATTATTTGAAATTTCAAAGTCAATCTTGAGGAAGAAGATGATATCCAAATATTATTAAAAAAAATTACGTGATTATTTTATATCTCTATTTAAAACCCTTTTATCACTATTAGACAAATCAAAACAATTTTTTTTCCCCATACAGTCATGACCCACCCTACTTTCTAAAGAGGAATGTTGTGAGTGGTGAACTTAAATAATAATTTGAAAATATAACAATTTTTTAAAAATTGATTAAAAATTAACAAACCATGCGAAAATTCTGAACGAAAATTTTGCAATGGTGATGATTTGCTTTTGAAATTTTATTTAAAAAAGGACTTGTTTCACGAATGCAACATAGCATTTCTTGTGTTCTTCCTTATTCTATGTATGGACAGTCTTATACTTTATGGTTCTACAGGTAATGATGGCAAAAATGATGCCAGCAGAAAATTGATTACATAAAGCTCAATACTTAAAAAATATATACGTTGGCAGTCTGCTAATGCAAGAAACACCAAGAGTGAAATCACTCATGGTGTTTCTGTTTGTTTTTATTTTCCTAATTATCTGTTAATTATTTACCGGTAATTAGGAACATGTATTTCTTTCGTAAGATTTGTAAAATAAAATATTGTAAAATTAAAACTGAATAAACATATTTTAAAAAAAAAATGAGGTTTCAACGGAAAGAGTTCTTACAAGCTTTTGTTATATTTATATATGCCTTTCTTAACTAACTATCCATTTAAAATTTACATATAAATTTTGGTTCCATGCCAACTGAGAATAAAGTCAACTCAACACCTCCTTGAAAAGTCATTAAAAGCTATGAAAAAAATAATTTTAAATTAGCCGATAGCCCTTACCTAAAGTAACCTATGTAACCAATTTTTTATTTATATTTTTCATCACTCTAAATGACTTATCTGAGATGGTTCTGAGTTGGTTTCATTCCGAGTTGTCCGGTCACCATAAATTTTAATTTAGTGTTGCTTGAGTTAGTGGACGACAACATAATGTTTAGGGGCATTTTTTAGTGCTGAATTTGCAGAAAAGCTGTATATTAATCACAACGCCATATATTTTGCATCTCTAGAAATATCTTCACAGCAAAACGTTTATCACAGTTTTATGCATAATAAATAAGTTTACTCGTTTATGTACATTTTTTATAAGTTCTATTTAAGCAAAGTTCGTTCATGATTATGACTACAGTGATTGTTTGTGCGAATTATTCACATCCTACTTCCGTTCGCTACGGATTCTGTCAAAAACAAAATATTGGATTGAATCGCATAATATGCATATGGAGAGGAAAAGTTGGGAAGAAGGCCACAGACTCACCTGGTCTATTCTTTGGTCTGATCTCTCACTGATTTGGTCTGATCTCTCAATGATTTTTTCAGGTAAATAGTTCCCTATTAGGGACACGCTCAATACGCACTTTTTATTACAAAAACACTTAATATCAGTTAAATAATAATGAAAAGTAAGTATTTAATTTTCCGGAATTGGAAAATAATGCATTTTAGTAGATATTTCATTAAAAAACAGACAATTTCACATCTTTTCTTCACGCCATGTTTTGATATAATAATATTAAAAGCTTTTTAGGCTAGTTTTTTTTTCGTTTTTTAATTAAACCCAAACAAAGAACCTTAGAACCTATTTAAGGGTTATGTGTTAATATTTTGGATTAAAAAAGAGAAGAAAAAAACCTAACCTCAAAACTTTGACATCAATGACAATGGCCGCCAAGCGAATATTCGTTTTTAATTTAACGAAATAACTATTAAAATTCATTATTTTTCAATTCCGGAAACTGAAATACTTAGTTCCCATTATTATCTAACTGATGTTAAGTGTTTTTGTAATAAAAAGTGTGTATTGAGCGTGTCCCTAATAGGGAAATATTTACCCAATTGACAATTAATTCACAAGATTGAACTGATTTGCGGGTATTTATAAATAGCGAACTATAGCGACGCGGAGCGGTCACAAACCAAACGACGATTGATTGACAAACGATGATTGTTGTCTGTGGCCAATGTTACGGAAAATGGAATAGAAGGAATGCATAATTTTAGACTATTCGATTATCTTAATTAAAATCTCGATAGGTACCATAATCTGCGCAATAAGTGATAAATACAGTATCTTATATGATGTATGGTGTAAAGCGTAAGCATAAGGAGTAGGCACCTATAATCCTATTAGAATAATATCATACAATAATGTTCTCAGTCGTCACTTTGGTATCATGTTCTGAAGCGCCCTGAACTTATATATTTTCATATTGAGTATCTAGTTGTCGTTTCATCGTCTTCACAACGTTTGCAAGTTCTCTCAATCATATTTTTACTTTAGGCTTAAATATATTAGTTTCTGTTATTTTTTTTTTATTAGTATGGCATTGTATAGTTTCGGATCATGAAATTTAATTAATTATTAATTGTTTTTGTAATTAATTCGTAGAACTCCATTTAGTTTTTTTAAATATTTTATTAAAATTAAATTTGATAGTTTTATCATCAAGTTCTGCAAGTATTTTAGTATGTATTTTAGTTACTTAGTGGCTAGATCCACTGATAGGCGACTTATTTATAAGATTTTAAATGTTAATTTTTGAAGATGTCTACATTGATTTATTACCGATTAACCGATTTGCTGATACACACTAATTGAGAGTGTATTATGTAGTGAAATTCCAAACCCTACATAAAAAAAATTGGCTTATTTCCTTTGTTCAGTATTAACGTTGGTCATTTTGACTTGAGAAATGGAATTCTAGTATTAAGCATTCAGAACATTGAAGTAAACTGGTCCCAGCGATAGCTCATACAGACGTTTGTCCTCTTCCTTCTCAAATTGTTTGAAACCGAAAAAGACGAGATATTTTATTTATTTATTAAAAGAAAATAACTTATTTCTTCAAAATAGGCATATTTACTTTGGGGTGTCATCATTAATTTAATGAAAAACAAATACTTAATACTTATATTTATAATAATTTATTTTGTTATTTAGACTTCTTGTTTTCCTTTTAAAAGATTTTTTATTATGTTAATGTAATTTTTTACCCATTCTAAAATAATTTTTATATTTTATTTTATATAATTGTTTTTTATGATATATTTTAGGTAATTAATCACCTCTCCTTTCTAATATTTTGTCTATGTTCTAATTAGTCTATACTTGTCTTTTGTTATTTATTATTGACTTATTATCCTGACGAAGAAAACATAGTTTTCGAAACATGTTGATATTGTTAATAAAATAGTGGTGTTATACAAAGGTATTTGTTTTTCATTAAAAGAAAATAACTTAGTTTACATCACTTTATTTATTTTATACTATCAACATGTTTCGTGAACTGTGTTCACTTCTTCAGGAATAAAAGTATACTTTTATTCCTGAAGAAGTGAACACAGTTCACGAAACATGTTGATAGTATAAAATAAATAAAGTGATATAAACTAAGTTATTTTCTTTTAATAAATAAATAATGACATCACAAAGTAACAACCTTTTAGAAGAAGTTTTCTTCGAAAAATTAATATTTTATTTATTTATTTCAACGCCCTGACGGGCTTTAACATGAATAGTGTATAGTACAAGACACAGTTTTTAAATAAAAAAGATTAACTTGGAGAAAAAAACATCATAAGAATAGTAGATATAAAGATAAAATAATATAATTTAAGAAAAGAGAAAGTTTTTAACCCAATGAAATAAGTTATTTGTTTAAAACCACTTTATTTAAAGTTTTTAAGTTGTAGATGGCATAGAAATAATAATCAGTGCAGGTTAGTAACACAAAATTTACGGGATAATAATATGTAATTGCTCTTTTGCGCTCCTTAAATATCAAAATATGCTACATAAAATATCATTCAGATATTTCTTAAATAGTGGTAAACTTATATTAAATACGTCAATATTTGAGATGAATTGGTTTCCAAGTGTGTGAAATCGAGGAAAAGGTGCATGTATGTGGTAGTTGGTTTCAGAATTATTGTTGTAGAATAATATATTTTGCCTTGTTACTCGATTAGGCACCTTGAAGTCGATGATATGCAGGAGGATACAACTGTCAAATTTATAGTGAATAATTTTAAACAAAAAAAATTGTCATTTTTTTTTCTTCTATTTTCTAGGGAATGCAATTTAAGCGTATTTAGTAAGAATGTAAAGTTATTGTGTTGAATAGGTATATGTAACTTGAAGTTAATAAATCGTAAAAATTTATGCTGCAATCTTTCAACATTTTTTTACATGGATTTGATAATATGGAGACCACATTATGGAATTGTATTCTAGCAAGCTGCGGACTCGTGACTAATATACGATTTTATAACTTTTAACGAATTGAAGTCTTTGATTGTTCTGATTATAAATCCTAGTGTTTTCATGTCTTTGTTAGTTATTTGTTGTATGTGATTTATAAAATTTAATTGCTTGTCAAACATAACTCCAAGATCCCTAATTTACTTGACTTTTTTTAAGATTTTGTTATCTATTGTGTACTTGAAAGATAGCGGGGTCTTTATCCAATTGTGTAATTTGTCAATGTTTGACTGTAGGAACGTCACGTCACGTACGATCTCTCCCTTGGACTAGTATATCTTCTATGGTCTAATAAGGTTATGTATGGAATAGTTGATTAAACGCATGCACGTTCATTGTGCCTAGAATGTCTAGATGATGAACCGCCGCACACTTCAGTGGGTCATGGCATGAAATATTTCTGTTTCCGGGTCTAAGGTCGGCATAATTTACTAAGCTTATGACACGAGTTACTGGGATATTAATGTCCTTCACAATAGCTGGTAATACCTTCCTCACAGTCATACTGAGACAATGGCTAAGTGGATTTTATAGATTAACGTATTTGTTACCAATGTGATATTATAGGATTTATGGACTCTGTGGTTGAGTGGTTACAATCCTCGAATATGAATTCGGAGTTCAAGGATTCAAATTCCGGCACGCGCAATTAAATATTGTTTGAATAATTTGTGCTTTACACTATTTTATCATTAAAAATAATATTTGCGACACATTGAATGTGAACATGTAGATATTAATGCAATAAACCTCACATATTTCAAAAACCAAATTAACAATCTTCTACCATGATATATCATGGAGAACAATAATTATGTGATTGTTCTATTATCATTTTATTTTTATTAACTTTCTTTTTTTTCTCTGCAGGTTATGTTTTATATTTGACACTACTATGTTTGGTATTTCATTTTGTAGTAACAACTAAACATTGATTACAGCATGCTGTGAACATTTATAATTGAAAATGACAATTAAAATAATTTTCTGTTAAAAAATTGAGAGAGAAAACATTATCATTATCCCCCTGGTGTAAGGACCACCAATCAAAATTGAAACGTTGTATAAAATGCCTATTGTCGTGTTTGGTGACTAGATCTGAATATTCAGATACTTCCCCATTTTACTCTCCTCCATCTCCTTCCTCTCTACTACTACCTTCAGCCTCACAAAACACCCCTAATTGGGCATGCCGTAGTTTCACTGGCCCCGGGCAGTTGGGATCAGTTAGGTCACTTGTGCGGTATTCACAAAAAAAGAATATATATATTAATGATGGACAGGTACTTAAACGCTTGCCTGAATTTCTTACTCAATAAGTGAATATTTTAAATATAACACTTTAATTCCTTTAAAAATAATCCGAGTTCATTGAACAAGAGTTGTAATCACTCACAGACACACTCGCAACCGACATTAGTACCGTCTTAGATTGATGCTGACGATTCGCACAAAGACTGTTTGCACTGAAAGCGGTAACGTCTTTGTTTCATCTCTTGTATTTCTTAATTTAGACTGCAATTCCTTATCTCGAGTTTACATTTAATTACGATGACTGTTTCAAATACGAAGACACAGCGCTTTTGTTTTAACGTCATTACCAAACTTGTCCCTGTTCATGTCTTTTTGCACCATATGGGACTGGTGGTTTGTCAATGGTATTGTATTTCCTACAAAGCTTCGTTTTCCCACACAACAACTTGTACCGCAATAACTTTTCCAAGGAGATTGCAGACTAGGGTAGGGTGAAATAACATATCTTTGAACCATGTCAGCGGGTGGGTACATCAAAAGATTTGGTTTTGCAAAACTTGCTTACAGCTGAGTCGTTGGCTGTAAAACTTATGTTTTGTTTCTTGAGTCTGTGTAAATGGCTTCATGTTGCGATTTTCCCAATAAATAAATCAGAATGTAACACAACAAAATGATACCTACGTAAAAAACTCCAGCGGTAAGGCTGTTGACTCGCAGTCCAAAGGTCGCGGGATCGAATCACGGCGTGGCAAATAATTTTTTTTTTTTTTTTAATTTAATGAAAAACAAATACCTTTGTATAACACCACTATTTTATTAACAATATCAACATGTTTCGAAAACTATGTTTTCTTCGTCAGGATAATAAGTCAATAATAAATAACAAAAGACAAACAAGTATAGACTAATTAGAACATAGAAAAAATATTAGAAAGGAGAGGTGATTAATTACCTAAAATATATCATAAAAAACAATTATATAAAATAAAATATAAAAATTATTTTAGAAGGGGTAAAAAATTACATTAACATAATAAAAAATCTTTTAAAAGGAAAACAAGAAGTCTAAATAACAAAATAAATTATTATAAATATAAGTATTAATACGAAAATAAATTTAAAAGATGGCTATTTTTAAAAAACGTTTGGTTATTTATAATATTTAATTAACTATTAACACTTTTTCTAATTTTATTTGTTTAATTTGTGTTATTTCACAATTTATTCATTTAAAATAATATTTAGTATATTTGCGGCACGTTTCAGAGTGGAAGACACTCTTAGTATCGCTCTGGTGTAACCATTCAAAATGGAAACGTTGCTAGAAATGGCTTTAGCCGTGTTTGGTGACCAGATCTGAATAGCTAGGTACTTCCTCACCTTCCTTTTCCCTATTTTCTTCCCTTCCCCCCACTACCTTCAGCCTCACAACATACCTCATTGGGGATGTCATAGTCTCACTGGCTCCAGACGGGAGCAGTTGGGACTCTTGTGCAGTATTCATATAAAAAGTAAAAATAAATATACAAAAAAACGTTTGAAGATTTTGCAGTTTTTATTGAAGCAAAACCATTTGCTATTCTACAACTGATTACCAATGCTAGGTATCTCCTTTTTTTTACATTAACTCCATACAGGAGGCCCTGAGGAAAATAATTTCCCTCAGGGCCTATGTCATCTGAGATGCTGTGTGGAGGGTCTTTTTGAGGAGAGGAAGGAATGAACATTGGTCTTGAAGAGATCCATGTAGTAGGAGGGAGGAAACACAGATGCCGGCAAATCGTTCCACAGCCGAGCTGTTGAACTCAAGAACGAGTCGAAAAAACGACCCGTTCTCATGTGACAAATGTCAACCGTGTACATATGTTGGGCGCGCGTTTGGCGTGTCTCCCGACTATGCACCGGTGCCGAAGGGATCAATGACGCTAGTTCCTGAGAGCATCTTCCATTGAGAAATCGGTAAAACCGGATAGCATTCCCACCCAACACCTGTGCTTCCGATGCATTGGATGAATTTGTCTAATAGGCGCATTGTCTAATCAGTTACTGACCTGTTATAGTTTAAGGACGGGTTGTTTCAAAAAATTTGACGGATTCATCAAATATTTGATGTTAATTTTCACGTTCTGTGTAAGTTCTATTCAAGTTCTGTGATTATTTCAGTTTAGTGAAGCAGAGTATTTCCATTGAAATACTGGTAGAATATGGATAGCATTCCCAACCGACGCCTGTGCTCTAAAGATTGCAACCCGTTCGTTGAGATGGGAGAATCTATCAAACGGACCGCCCGTTTCTGCACAGAGTCGAGGGT
Organism: Glyphotaelius pellucidus; assembly: GCA_936435175.1. NCBI lineage: Eukaryota > Metazoa > Arthropoda > Insecta > Trichoptera > Limnephilidae > Glyphotaelius > Glyphotaelius pellucidus. The sequence continues at coordinate 4,511,227 of OW386550.1, forward strand.
ATTTTTCAAGTATTTTGGAGCTCCAGACCAGAGGTGGCTGCCAAATTCAACCTTGGGGCGCACTTGCGATTTGTACAGGGTAAGCAGTTGTGTACTATTAAAGTATCTGTGGGCCCTGTACAGTACGCCCAGTTTTTGAGAAGCAAACCTTACTCTGGCTTCGATGGAGCCCCCCCTTGAGATAAAGGAAGTCAAACTGTAGCAAGTTGGCTGACGTTGCCATCACAATCTCTATCTTCTGTAGTGATTATTATGGGCAAGTTGTTGAAAAAAGAAGCAGAGGTTGCTCATGGATCAGACGGGCTGACGATGTGAATTGAACTGTAGGCTTTGAAAGGGAGAGAGATGTCTATAATCTTCAAATCAGAAAGAATTCAATTCTTTCGATAGAAGGTCGCCCGCCATTCGCACCACAAAAAGGAAGAAGAAAGTAATTATGCGTAAAGAATTAATGTTAGCCATGGGTCGATCGTGATTGACCTGATCATTTTAATCCGATCCCGAACCACCATCATTCATTCCGTTTGAATGTTCCTGGGTAATCAGATCTGGGAACAAAGCAGAACCATTTTTAGCGAATTCTCGGTTCTTAGAAGAAACTGGATTTGAGGCAGAAAATACTCATCTAAAACATTAATGTAAAATGTAAATGTTTATTCAAAAGTTAGCGAGAATACTAAGTGAAATATTGTATTTATCTGTGTTTTTTCTAAAATACAGGCCATTAAAAAAAAACTATTCTCCTGATTTTGGAGGCAACTTTGGCAGTAACTTGTTAAAATGATATTTTATTTTTTGAACATATTAATTCTATTTTTTGAACATATTAATTCTATTTTTTAAGTACATTTTTAAGTCAAAGTTCATTCTTAATTCAAGAACCCAAAAGCCGACACTAGGAACAACCACCGGTCATTTTTCCGTAATTCTGAAAAAGGCTGCCATTGCACTTTCAGCCTGAAACTGCAGTCAGTGATAGCTCATTTCAGATTAACCATCTCTATTTCTGTGTGGCGGGAACAAGACTCGATACGCCCTGTGTACACAATTTATACATCTATGGTCTATGTCAATATGGTAGTGGTAATCGATAAATACGTGGACTTTTTTCATTTTATAAAAGTACCCGATCATCTTGCCAGTGACGCGTGATCGACCAAGGTCGTGTAAAATGATCTACCGACCCAGAACTAATCGACGCCCCTAACTCTACAAATTAAATTTCAAATGTAGGGTTCGTTGACGTTTTTGGGTTCAGTTTGCTTTAAAATTCGTAATTTTAAATTATTATAGTAGCAACAGTATCCAGTAAATGTAAAGTAAACTACCTCCTATAGAATAATAAGTAAATTTCGCTGGGGAACGACATGTGGCTAGTTAATTCGATAACCCAGCAGAAAGTTAGCAGCTAATTATTTGCTTGTTACATTCGCCGCTGGCAGTCACTAAGTGACGTGTGTCACTCTTCTTGCTCCCCCGCCCGGATGGCATATTTACAAAGCCTACTATTTCAGTCACGGTAGAAGGGTAGTTTTTGTTTTTGCAAAATCATTTTAAGAGGAACATAAACGCTTTAAATATTTCGCTTCTCATGCCTTCAAAATTTAAAATCAAGCGTCTAATTTCCACGAGGCAAGTAGGCGAAAAAGTGGTTTTTATTTATTTGGTGCATAGTTTTATAAGAATGAAGAAAAGCTAGAACAAAAAAAAACTCAAAGATAGTCTGAGCCATAAAGGGGTATTTTTTAAAAATCGTTTCTAACATTACTTCATAGTAAAGTCACGCAAAATCATTTTTTTTAGTGGTTTACGCTTATATTTTTTGTTATCTAATTAATGATTATATTGTAATTCCAATACATAGAAAAGCTAGTAAAAGCTTCAATTTATCCGTAGCATCCGTAGCGACGGCCTCCGTGGTCCCGAGGTAAGACTCACGACTCACAATCCGAAGGTCGCGGGTTCGAACCCGGCGTGCGCAAATAAATTTTATTTGATTAATTTGTGTTTTTTCACAATTTATTCATTTAAAATAATAAATAGTATATTTGCGACACGTTCCAGAGTGGAACATACTATCAGTATCGCCCTGGTGTAAAACCACCATTCAGAATTGAAACGTTGCTTGAAATGGCTTTAGCTGTGTTTAGTGACCAGATCTGAATAGCCAGGTACTTCCCCACCTTCCTCTTCCCTATCTACTTCCCCTCCCCACTACCTTCAGCCTCACAACATACCCCGATTGGGGATGCCATAGTCTCACTGGATTCAGACGGGAACAGTTGGGACTCTTGTGCGGTATTAACTGTAAAACAAAAAAAAAAAGCTTTTGATGTTCATAATGTAAGCCGATTCATCGTAAAGATTAATCTTAACATTATCTAAATAGGATTTCACGTATGACTTCATCTTAAAGCGTATTCCATTTCAGTAATGGTGATAACTGAAATATAGAAGCTTTTATTTGTGTAAACCTAGCCTAACCTGTATTCATTCTCTACTAATCTTAATAGTAAAATATGGACTGACGTGGTATAGACCTTGAAAAAGATTTTGCTACTCCATTACAATAGTCATTGCCGTGACTGAAATATTATAGTCCAGCGATCAGCAGTTGGCGGCCTGCGTGCCAGATCTGACCCGCGAAGTTCTGGACCGCGGGGCTAAAATCCCTAAACAAACGATTATTTGTTCCATTATAGTTGGTGCGTTACAATTAATTATTACTTTTTTCATGTCTCGCTCTTATGAAGAAACCACAAATGTAAGTTTTTAAGTACCCGCATCGCCCGAATGTGAACCACGCTACTAACTGGTTGGTCGTGATATTTCAAAACGTGCTACGATCACATCATTTTTTTTCATCATCGTGGGTTTGTAAATACGCGCCCGGATGCCATTTCCCTAAAAGAGCTTTAAGCTCCCTAACTTGTAAATCCCATTATAATTTATTTTGTAGGCTGTAGACGTATTCTGTCGTGGACCACAAGAGTAAAGGAGTTTAGGTTCGGATTGGATTGTTGATACAGTTGATAAGAGTGATCACAAATAACTGCAAGTTATCTCTAAAATCAAGATAATCTTTTTTTTTAAATGAACCGCATTTTAGTAAAACAAATAAATACAATAGTTCATCGTATCTTTTGACTAAATACTTCTTTTTTACCCTAATGATTTTGTTGTGTGTTCGCTGTCTCAAATCCAGATTTTGCAGCGTAGTCGTTTCTCCTGGAAATAGAGAATTTGTCAAAAGTGGCTCTGATTTGTTCCTGGATCTGAGTTCCCAGGAACGTTCAAATGTTTCTGGGAAGAAAATCTAGTTTGTTATGCTACCGTATAACATACTTTGTAGTAGGTAAAAAATCTTGTATTTTAAAAAACTGTACGTATTCGGCAACAAAAATTATATCTGCAACTCTGAACGAAAATTCAAATCACTTTTCTTGACAACTGAGCTTTTTATTTACAATAAAATCGACAATCTTCAGGAACATTGAAATATTCTGGATTTATTTTCGAAAAATACCAAGGCTACCCGCCATTCCCACCGCGTCAAAATGCTTTTAACCTAAAATGGCAGAGCAGGGATGGAACAAAGCGCAAATAATAAACGCATTAAATAAATTATTATGTGAAGTATTTTTCTCTAAAAACTGAAGCCCTTATTGATAAAAAAACACTATACGAATGATTCTGTGTTCGTTTCCGAATCGTTCGACGAGTTATTTTCACACTGCTATCATTATTTTGACAAGCTAATATTTCGCGTAAAAGGTAAGATATATTTAATTTTAAATTGTTATTTTTTTCTTATTCCCTGAAACTTTCTTCTTATTTATTTTTTTGTAAAATGAATCGAGCTTCAAAGCTTTTTCGTATTTTTTTTTTTTACATTAACTCTACACAGGAGGCCCTGAGGAAAATAATTTCCCTCAAGGCCTATGTCATCTGGGATGCTGTGTGGAGGGTCTTTTTGAGGAGAGGAAGGAATGAACATTGGTCTTGAAGAGACCCATGTTGTAGGAGGAAACACAGATGCCGGCAAATCGTTCCATAGCCGAGCTGTTGAACTCAAGAACGAGTCGAAAAAACGAATTCGTATAATGAATGTGATACTATTGTGATTCTTCTCTAAATTGTGAGCTTGAGAAATATGAAGAAAGAGTATGTGAATTATTGTAATGGTTAATCGGTTGGGTGAATTTTATAAGAATGTGTGAACAAAAATTTTACAAAGCTTAATTAATAAAGAATTTAAATTTTTTATTAATAAAACTTGTATATTATTTATATTAATTTTCTAATATCCGCTGAGATTAAGAGCCATTAACCAGCGGCCGAGAATTTAAATATGGTCAAATGATGATCTAGTGATCGTACCCTTGCAACGGTACAGGGCCGTTCCGATGAGAAAGATTAATTATCATCCATACCAGCATTTTGACATAATAACTCAATATAGATTTTATTTCATTCAAAATTTGCTTTGATAAATACCCACATTCAAAAATGCTCAAACTCGTGTTGATAAAACAATTAAAATTATGTACTTTTTGTGATTATTGATTTTGATATATATTTGATCATGAATATTTATAATTTTTTAATAATATCTTTGCAAAATAAGACTGCATTTTTTTTTTAAATATATTATTTTGTAAGACCGTAAATAAATAGACAAACTTAAGTATTTTCGCTACAAAACAAGGGCGCGGATCTTTCTTTTTATGATTTTATTTGAACTAAAATTAAAATTCTGAATAGTAGCTTTTCCAAATAATTTATTGACTTATTTTACTGCATGAATATATGATTTGAAAAATATGTTGTATTAAACAAAATTTTGTTTGAAAAATTAAAAAATCTGTCAACGACCTTAGGTAAAACCTAATTGTACTAAAAATCAACATATTTTCTCAAAATTTAAAAAAAAACTTTACTAGAAAAAAGAACAGTCTTTCGAATTCAATTTATAATTTTTTGTGGATACGTGGACGTCAAAACGTTTAAAATTTGATTAAAGAATTACATATTTCCGGTTTTGTCTGGTTATTCCCTGTTAAGTGATTTGTGATTTCATAATTTATATTAGACTAGCGGGTCCCAGCACGCGTTGCAATGTCACTCAAAGAAATAAATGGTTCCTCCCTGCTTGTCCTTTCCCATGCGTCCCCTTCCCCTCCCGCGTTCCCCTTCTACCTTCTCCACCTTCCACTACCCCTCTTCCCCCTCAATTTTCCCTTCCAGCCGCTAAACTATTAGAAATACAAACAATTGATTCTGCGTATTTGGCTGCAACTATGTGATTCCACCCCGGAATGTTGTTATTTTTTCGATTCGTGTTTTTATGTTGTTTTTAAGTATGGTAGAGGCAGTAGTTTGCAGTGCGTCTACAGATTTTTTATACATGGAATTTATTTGATTTCCAAGTGATTTTGGAAATGGATTTTTTGTCAAGTTCTAATTGGGAGAAATCTTGAATTATGTTAAGAAGTTTGTTTTTGGTGGTTTCAGAATATTTCATAAATCAATATCAGATACAATCGGTATGTAGGTACCAGATGTAATCGGAAACATGTCATTTTTAAATTAAATTCTAGACGTATTTACCCTTTTCCACAAAAAATATGAATTGTTGTTTTATCTAGTAAAGTTATGTTTAAAATTTTGAAAAAAATATTTATTTTTTTATCATAATAAGGTTTTACCGTCGGTCGTTGGTAGATTTGTAAAATTATCAAACAAAGTGTTGTATTATACAACACATATTCTAAAGCGTATAATCATCATACGGTAAAATAAATCAATATAATAACTGGTAAAGCTTCTTTTCAGAATTTTAATTTTAGCTCAAATAAAATCGTTAAAAAAATCCGCGTAGATATGTCTCACAAACAGAATTTTCAGATTTTTTTACACACTTTGCTTAGACATTATTGAAAAATTATAAATATTTGTGATCACAAAATAATTAAAAATAGTACGTTATTTTATCATCACGTTTTTAAGCATTTTTATTACTTGAATGTGGGTATTTATTAAATGAAATAAAATTGATATTGAATTATTAATTTAAAACGCTGTTGCGTATGGGAATCAATCTTTCTAATCGGAATCCCCCTGTAGATGCAAGAGTACGATCGCAAGACCATCTTTCGACGAAATTTGAATTTTCGGCCGCTGGCTAATGGTTGAATTCAATGTATGATAATTGATTGGTTTTTTTCTCATGAGGGTACGTACGAATTGATTGCTTGTACTCATAATATCGTGTGGTTAAGTGTTTTGCATTTTCCGCATCGCAACACGACTACGATCTAGTTACTGTGATACTCTAAAATAAAGCTTAGTCACTGGTACGCAAAACTGCCACTTGTCACGAACCGGACAAAGCAATTAGTTTTGTTTGTAATTTTCCTAGCAAAGTAAAATAGTTAATTAGTTATTACGGTTCGGTCAATTGATGCAATTATATGTTACAAATTACTATTTTCACATTAATAACGCGCCGAACTGCATCATTTACTAATTAATATAACAATTTGACGTGTTTTAGGCCCTTAATAGTGGCATGTCGTGTTTGAATATGTTTTTTAATGTGCATATCACAAAATTTCCAACCTAACGAAGTTTGTGAAAAAACATGGCATCCTTAAATAGAAAGGGCAAAGTGGGAGATAAAAAGAAGTAAGAGGAAGAAGTGGAGTAAAGATATTTCTTTATAATGTTAAGAATTAGATTTCGGTTTGATTTTGATGACAATCGTCATCAAAATCAAACCGAAATCTAATTTGACGGCCTCCGTGGTCCCGAGGCAAGACTCTCGACTCACAATCCGAAGGTCGCGGGTTCGAACCCAGCGTGCGCAAATAAATTTTATTTTATTAATTTGTGTTATTTCACAATTTATTCATTTAAAATAAAATATAGTATATTTGCGGCACGTTCCAGAGTGGAAGATACTATCAGTATCGCCCTGGTGTAAGATAACCATTCAGAATTGAAACGTTGCCTGAAATGGCTTTAGCCGTGTTTGGTGACCAGATCTGAATAGCCAGGTAACTTTCCACCTTCGCCTACTCCATCTCCTTCCCCCCTCCCCCTCTACTACATTTAGCCTCACAACGTACCCCAGTTGGGGATACCATAGTCTCACTGGCTCCAGGCGGGAGCAGTTGGGACTCTTATGCGGTATTTCATATAAAAAAAAATATTTAAAAAAAAATCTTTGAATTCCCCTTCAGTCTTACAACTAAATGATGGGGATAACAACAAAAAAAATGTCAAAAAAGCGATGCCAGCTGTTTACAATAGAGTGCTGATAAAACCCTGCCCTCATGCACGGAAGTGAGGTATGGAATTGGCAAACGAAGAATGAAAGTAAGCTGAATGCTATATAAATGACATCCCCGAGTCGTATGTGGTAAACCATGCATGATAGTACGAGAAATGTGGAGATTCACAAATGATGCAAGACTGGATGTAAGTGTAATGAGTTCAAATATAAAATAATAATGAGAATAAAATAGCTTTGTTGAATTCCACTTTATAATATTTTTTAAAACCAACCGGTTTCGGTTCGACCTGAACCTTCCTCCAAGTGAATAAAAATACTTTTTTTTTTCACCCAATATAAGCAAAGTTATTTCATTGTCATTATTATAAACCCACAAAGTGTTTGAAACATGTGAAAATCTTATATAAAAGCCCATCCTATAAAGTATGATTAAATACTTCATTCGGGCTATGTCAATCCGAATAACAGAATGGTATTCATGAGACGACGTATTAATGTGAACAATAAATCAACCCAAAATCGAGGTGCATGTACTGAGAAAGTAATAAGGCTTTACATAGCATTTAAAAAATATATATTTTTTTGCTTATTAGGAAAACCGTTATACATATTGTACTAAAATTAGTAAATGTCACATGAATACATGAACCACTGAAGTTTTTACATAAAGTTCATACCAGGTATACGTATCTTAAAAAACATAAATGATTAAAGAAAAACATGATAAAAAATAAAATCTTTAAATAAAACACAGAATAAAAGTATAAAGACAGATAATATAAAATTAAAAAAAGTACCTTTATAAAAATAATAAATACTTTATAATATCATAAAATAATGAACCAAGATCGACAAAATAAAGAAAGAAAAACAACTCAATGAAAATGAGAAAAATAACTAAGATCTCAAACAAAGCAAGGGAAGATGGTTCGTTATTAAAAATTTGATTGAATTTTTTTCTAAAATATGTTTTGAGGTCCAAATATCAGTGTCTGAAGACATTTGTCTCTTTTGTGCACGTCAAATAAATGTTGCAAAACATAAATGTTTTGTGTAGTTAGTTTTTTTAATGTGGGATGTGGAATAGTTAGTTTTTTTTTATTAGTATCTATAGCAAAATTTGTACATAATGTATTTATAAATTGTATTATATTAAGGTATTATAAAGTTTTTTTTTTTCACAGTCCTCCTCACTAGGGTTCCCTGTTCTGAGGCGGCCTGTAGTTTTTCCACATTTGTATTTAGTATCCAGTTGTCTTTACATGGTCTTCAGTATGTTTGATAGATCATTTTCACTTTGTTCTCTCAACCATATTTTTACTTTTGTTTTAAATTTATTTATTTCTGTTATTTTTTTTGTTTGAGTTGGTAGAGCGTTGTATAGTTTTGTCGCATTGAATTTCACATTTCTTTGTTCAAAAGATGTTTTCAAACTGGCTGTAGCTAGAATATTTTGGTTTATTGCCCTGGTTGTGTATCTATGTTGGACAGTGGAGTATTCTGATATGTTTTTTTTTAAATTTTAAATAAAATATTTTTTGCATAAAGCTTTTGTATATTGTAGACTTGAATGCTTTGAAACAATTCTTCTGTCGGAGTTCTAACCGGTAATTTCAAAATTGTCTTCAGTACTCCTTTTTGGGCTATATTGAGCCGGTCCATGTGAGTGCTCAAGGCAGATCCCCATCCAGTTATCCCGTACTCTTTTTTTATATGAAATACCGCACAAGAGTCCCAACTGCTCCCGTCTGGAGCCAGTGAGACTATGGCATCCCCAATTGGGCTATGTTGTGAGGCTGAAGGTAGTGGGGAGGGGAAGGAGATAGGGAAGAGGAAGGTGGGGAAGTACCTGGCTATTCAGATCTGGTCACTAAACACGGCTAAAGCCATTTCAAGCAACGTTTCAATTCTGAATGGTGGTCTTATACCAGGGCGATACTGAAAGTATCTTCCACTCTGGAACGTGCCGCAAATATACTATATATTATTTTTAAATGAATAAATTGTGAAATAACACAAATTAATCAAATAAAATTTATTTGCGCACGCCGGTTTCGAACCCGCGACCTTCGGATTGTGAGTCGAGAGTCTTGCCTCGGGACCACGGAGGCCGTCATTTGTTTTATTCTTACTCTATTTGTTTTATCGCGTGTTTCATACTGGACAGTGAAAATTAATGTTTTTGGATTGTCAACAGCGTTTTTGATGATTTTGATTAAAAAATTATTCGGAAATATTTCTTCTCTAATGTTGATAATTTACGGTATGCTTTTGAGTCTTTTGATGTTCGGGTGTTCAGAAAGATTAAGTGTTTCTGGACTTTTTTTTTAATTCCTTCTGACCTTTCAATATTAACTTTGTTGAGCGGATTTCTAATCACCAATCTAAAGTCTTATTATTTATCCTCACTTACAAATAGAGAACCCATTGTAAAACAGCTAACTCAATTTTACAATATCAATCTATTACGCTTGTCAGGCCATTGTTTGTACGTAAATATTTCACGTCGCCATAATCCAGTTGCCATTGAACGAATCTATTTGAAGAAAAAACAATACAAAGCAAAATGGATGTGTGTTTACATCACAATTAACTTTGCTGATTTCTTTATTGTCTACGAATAGAATAGAGCCTTAATTTACCAGTCTAGAACCAGCCAAGAGGAGAGCAGATAAGAGAGCAAATAATATGTACTGAATTTAAATAAATCTTAACTATTTTGAAGATAGAAGTAAAATTTCAGTTAACGCTTACCTTCCATTCTTTCAAGTTAATTTACATCTCATTCATACGGAGTACAGAATTAATTAAGTGAGACTATTAATATTAAGGAATCTTTTATACTCATTTGGCACATTTAATCCAAAGATAATGGGTGAAGTAATGTTCGAAGTGGCCCTTCTGCAGAACCTTTTCACCCTTTTAGCTCGCCTATTTATTCATGAGGGGTTTTCAATTTAACTCTTTTTCACAAATAATATTTTCTGAAACTTATTAAAATTTAAGAACACATTGAAAATTAGTTATAATTTTTTTTTAATATGGACTGTTATAAATTCTGAATAAATTGCATTTTCATAACATTATGATTTTTCCACTAGAGACACCTTTTCTAAGTCTACCTTAGAGCATACCTGTTTTTTTGTTTTTATTCGTACGTCGTCTGTTATTCTGTTATTCTGACTCTTGGCAGAATGTGGTACTTTTGCTATGTTTTGAATTTAAGCATAAGGCAAGGGAGTGTGAAAGATAAGCGAAGTCATGAATTTTTTAAAGTATTTGGAGGCTCCAGAACAGAGGTGGCTGCCACAGTGGTTAAAATTTGTATTATGGTTATGTATTCAAAGTACGTTGCGATGTAGTGAGGTATTTACAACCCTACATTAATGCGTAAAAAGAATTACCAAAAATAAAATTATAGCTAGCGTGAATCGGTGTTATTTGGAGCTATAATTGGTTTTGAGTAAAGTTTTGAGGTAGTGAATTCTAGTGTACCTGATAACTGGGTGTAAATTAAGGGTGAACAAAAACATAAAAGTATTTGATTCACTTGATCACGCTATGTCCTCCTCGGGTATCCCCGACGTATTCTACCATTCACTTCCATGTCACACATTCTCCTAACCCATTTTATTCGTTCATCAAAAGCCTAATTTTACCACACATCCGTAATTTAATATTCAATAAATTGATTATTTATATAAATTGAACGTAACGAAAACTAAAAACTGTTTTTGAAAGATGGTGAAATACGCTTTTAAAATTTATTATAGGAACTATATAATTTTTAGGTAACACTTTTTTAATGAAAAGTTTTGAAAATAGCTCAACTTAGATTTTTTCTAATTTTTGGTAAAGAAAATAACTTTAAAAAAAAACATATTTTTGATTAGTCAAATATATCGAAAACGTTTTTATTGCCTCAATCTTTTGCCGTTTTATGTAAAAATATATATTTTTTTTAATTCACAGACTTTATAATTTTCTTAAAATTATGATCGGAAATTTTGCTTTCATAATGGTAAGCATTTAAATTCTTGTGTACAACTTTGAGATTTGAATAAAAAACGTGGTGTTTTCTCTTTCCAATATCATTAAGATCACATTTCACGCAATGATAAGTAAGAGAGACACAACGACTTCAATGAGACCCGTATGAGTTGTCCCAAAAAGCGAACAAATTAGCCTGAGGAGTTAAATAAATGGACTGTACTTTTATAGATTTTTAATTTTCTGAATATTTTGGACTTCTTCATTAAAAACGTTTGCAGTAGGCTCTTTTTCAACTTATTCGTGTTTGAAAATAAAATATTGACGTTTTTAAATATTTTCAAATACAAAAATCAACAAGGTGGTTTAACCTAGTTTCTTATATATATTTGTTTTAACGACATCTTCAAAAAAACAAAAAATGACATTTAAGATATAATTTTCCATATTTGTAAGGTTTTCACATTTTTAAGTTAGGTTGTTATTGTTTTATTTCATTAACATATTAATCTCATTAAAATTCGTCTCCTTGAACAACCCTTTTCCGCCAAATCTCAAGTCCAGTGCGTCCCGTCTTAAAACCCGCCCTAACATCCGCCCAAGCACCCCGCCCTAACACCCAGCCCACGCCCCGACTAAGCCTTCACGCGGAAGTGAACCACCCACTCTCTGAATATCGACGCTCTATTTGAATACCTGGAAAAGTAATCGGCAGGTAATACCTTAAAGAAGTCGGTAAATACATTTTTATATGAATTAAAGATTAATAGGAGGGCTAAGAAAGCATTTATCAACACTTTCGTTCATTTTCTATCGCGGCACCTCAGCGAAATTAATAATTTTTTTGTTAGTTTTAACCACGTTTGTTGTTTAAAAAACCAACATCTTTCGTAAACAAAGCTTATTTATTTAATCATCAGGGTTTAGGTAATTAAAGGTTTTACGTTAAACCTGATGAAATAAGCACTACTAACGAAAAGTTAGTTTTTTTATTCAATTAACCTGATTAAAACAAAGAATTTTATTATTTTTGAATTGAAATGGTGTAAAATAAGATGGCTGTGTTTGAAGAAGTATCTAAGAATTTTATTTTTTTATTTTTATTGAAAAATAATCAATTTTATTGTTGCTTATTATTATTTATGCTTATTATTAAACAATGTGCAACAAAGTTGTGAATGACGAATACTTTGAGCAGGTGGATGAGTTTGTGTATTTGGGAAGTATGTTTACGAGAGATGGGAAGACTGATAGAGATATCGAAAGAAGGGTAAATGCCGGTAACTCCATTAATGGAGGACTGAACGCCGTTGGCGGCAATAAAAAATTGTCAAAAGGAGCGAAGCTAGCCGTCCATAATGGAGTGCTGGTACCTACCCTGATGTATGGCAGTGAGGCATGGAACTGGCAGAGAAAGGATGAAAGTATACTGAATGCTGTAGAAATGAGATCCCTGAGACGTATGTGTGGTAAAACCATGTATGATCGTGTGAGAAATGTGGAGATCCGCAAAGAATGCAAGGCTGATGTAAGCGTAATTAATAAGATTAAGAAAGGGACGCTCAGGTGGTTTGGGCATGTAGAGCGAATGAATGAGGAAGGGAGTGTAAGGAGAATATATGACGCAAATGTGAATGGTAGACGAAGTCGGGGACGCCCGAGGAAGACATGGCACGACCAAGTGAATCAGATACTTGAGTCGGGCGATGTCAAGAGTCAGAATAACAGAAGAGCGTGTATGAGACGATGTATGAATGTGAACGAAGCAATAAGTGTGTGCCAAGATCGAGTTGTTTGGCGGTCCGTCCTCTCTGCCTACCCCTGCGGGGAAACGGCGTGATGGTTAGTTAGTTAGTTAGTTAGTCTTATTATTAATTTCTACAGGTATTTCAGTTATTCTTATTGTGACAGCTGTTTCGGCATAATTTATCAAATGGTGGATATGCCACAATAAGACGACTTTTTTGTATTCTACCCTATTTTTATTTCAATGATGAATAGAGATTCGTTGCATAGAAAATCAATTGCGTCGGCAAAAACAATTAAAATTTTTAGTTTTACCCCCTTATAATTACGACAAGTTTGTCTTAATATTTTTTCAATGACGTGAATACTAATGCGAACAAAACCCAATAAATAAACTTTTTTTTCTTTATATAATGTTAATCAACACTTAAACTTAACTTGAAGTCTGTTGTGAGCTTTTTGCTGTGCCCGAATCGAAGTCATTTTCATCTTAGTCTGGGGGAAAATGCACATTTTCAAATAGCTGAATTCTTTCTTGAACAAAAAATCAATTTGAGTGGCCTGTCTAGAGCTGTCTAGAGGTGAAAAGTTTATGTAAACTTGGGACATCAAATTTCATCGAGGCCCTTTTTAAAAATAAAATGCTTTTGGGACTGGAAATCGGTCTATTCAAATCTGATCACAAAAAAATACACCATTTCAAGTATCATTTGCATTGATCTTCCATTGATATGCTTGGTGTAACTATAAGTGACCAGCTCAGGTATGGGGGCTCCATCGAAGCCAGAGTAAACTTAGCTTCTCAAAAACTGGGCGTACTGTACAGGGCCCGCAGATACTTTAATAGTACACAAATGCTTACCCTGTACAAATCGCAAGTGCGCCCCACGGTTGAATTTGGCAGCCACCTCTGGTCTGGAGCTCCAAAATACTTGAAAAATACCCTCGACTCTGTGCAGAAACGGGCGGTCCGTTTGATAGATTCTCCCATCTTAACGAACGGGTTGCAATCTTTAGAGCACAGGCGTCGGGTGGGAATGCTATCCACTGTGCTATCTGTTCTACCGGTATTTCAATGGAAGATGCTCTGAGGAACTAGCGTCATTGATCCCTTCGGCACCGGTGCATAGTCGGGAGACACGCCAAACGCGCGCCCAACATATGTACACGGTTGACATTTGTCACATGAGAACGGGTCGTTTTTTCGACTCGTTCTTGAGTTCAACAGCTCGGCTATGGAACGATTTGCCGGCATCTGTGTTTCCTCCCTCCTACAACATGGGTCTCTTCAAGACCAATGTTCATTCCTTCCTCTCCTCAAAAAGACCCTCCACACAGCATCCCAGATGACATAGGCCTTGAGGGGAATTATTTTCCTCAGGGCCTCCTGTGTGGAGTTAATGTAAAAAAAAAAAAATCATTTCGACTTTGACAGAGAATTTGCACTCTAGAGGTGATTTGACACAAAAACAGCGCTACGCAAATAATTCAATTAATATTGTTTTAACATGGCAACGCTGGTATCTTTCATTGTAAGCAAATGTACTGTAGTAACCTAACAACAATAACAATATACGGTCCAATGCCAAAGTCGCGAATTCGCAAAATCATCATTCGGACACTTTGAGGTTTAAAGCTTAAAATTGATATCACAAATCGAGTTTTATTATTCTTAAACCAGCTTAAATAAATCTCTACCTTTTACATAATAATGTGTAATAAAAAATAAATCACGGGGTATGTTCAAATTTGGCAAAAATGCGTGTTCGTGACTTTGGAATTAGACCGACGTGTCGCGAAGTTATGTACTTATTTATACAAGTATAATATTTTAAAATGGCAATGTTTGTCATGTTCTGAACCTGTGACATCTGAATCTTATTGGAAAAAAAAACCTGGTTTTTAATTTTAAAATATATTATCTAACTAAGATAACATAAGATGCAATTTTTATTTGTTCTTTCAACAAACCCTTTATTCTAATTCATCTTTTTATCGGAATGTAAACCGTTTTGATATAAATAAATAATACACTAGAATTTTCATATATTATTGCAATTTAAAGACCGTTCGATTTATACTAATTCAAAATATATGCCAAAAATATTTTGGTTCATCATTTCAAAACAGATAAAGTAGCAAACACCTCTTATAATCACAAAAATTTGAGAGTTTTTTTTTTCAATTAAAGCGGAGACGGTATACATGTCGTAGGCCGGTCGTAAAATCAGGTAGATCATGATGCGCCTAGCCACATCATGATGTACACAGTAAAAACTGCCGATAGCACATCTCTTATATTTAAATATCTTTGGTTGTGAGTACCTTGCTATTCACATCTGGTCACCGAACACGGCCAAAGACATTTCAAGCAATGTTTCTATTCTGAACGGTTGACTTACACCAGGACAAGATTGAGACGGGACGAGACGGGAAGGACACTCTGCAACGTGTGGTAAGAATATGTATTGTGAGATAACACAAAATAATCATATAAGATTAATTTGCGCACGCCGGGATTCGATCCGGTGATCTTCGAATTGCGAGTCGAGAACCTTACCCCTTGACCACGGAGGCCAGTAGTGATTGCGTATTTGAATTAGGCCCAGTTATAGAACGGGAAAGTAAATATTCCAGTTTACCTCTGCGAGCAGTTTTAATTACGGACATTTCCCAGGTGGCTTCTATATTCGTACACCTTTTTCTCTTTTTTTCCAGTTCCTCTTGCTATGATTTTGTTTCTTAAAACTGCATTGTTTGGGGAAACAATATAAATGAAATAATGGATGCGATGCCAACATTTAATACTTCTTTTAAAATAAGTAGTACCTGTATGCATTGCATTTTGTTCTTTATCCAAACCATGACCCATTGTTTGATGCGCTTTTAAAAAAAAATATATTTTTTGTGATTTTTTCTTTCTTATTGCAGTATTCGGAAGTGGCAAATACTTTCAATATCACTCTGGCGAGAGATCACCCATCAACAAGAAATTTTGCTTGAACGACTTTATCCGTTTTTGGTGACTATATATGAATAGCCAGGTACTTCCGAAAGTTCCACTACCCTTTCTCCAGCTTCTCCACGTACCCCAATAATTGGAGCCAATTAATAACTGAAACTATAGTTACAATAGTACTACTTATTCCGAACACCCGGAATCGGTTGTGCAGGATTCATATATATTTTTTAAATCTATCTGAATGAATTATCGCAAAATTTAAAGTTCAAAGTTAATTGGAGGATGGTAGATAGTCTCAGAATAAAAATAATGGAGTACCATAATTCGGAATCGAAAGGCGTTGCTTATAATTGATTTAGCTGTGCTGAGTAACTAGATCTGAATAGGAGAACATCCTGTGGCGACTCAGTATGTGGCGAGTTGGCTATTTGTGGAGTAGTATCATTATATTCCATACACTGGCCACACCAGAATTTCCAGAAGCTTCGAGAAGTACCATTGTGGTTTCGGTATTAGAGTCGACCACACATATGTCATCTGTCAATTTAAAACCTTCTGATAAATTATCGCGGTTGAATATTAATTTCTGCATGATGGCGACTATGTCGAAAAATAGCTTACATATGTTCTACGGTAACCATGTAATTTTTTTGTTTCAATAAAAAATTTTGTAATCTACAAAAATTCAGTACACTTACTTTCTGGATATGCCTCGTAAATATAATTACTAATCACCAAGCGTTATTATTTCTATATTCCCGTGACCTTTATAGCATGGTATCTCCAGGCAAGTTATACCATCTCCGCACAGCTATAAATGGTGACCTGACGTGATTACGTTACCTCCCAACTCCTAATCTTCTCTGTTTTCTCAAAGGTTTTAACGAAAAAAATTTTTGTTGAAAACTCAAAAAATAATTAAAAGAAGCTTTCAAAACGTCATGGGTAATTCTGAAATCAAAGATACGTTAAATCACACGAAAATAATGAAATTTGCATTATTCCGGGTCTGATTAATTAATCTCAAAACAAACCTACTGGTTTCTTATATAGTGAGATTACCTGCTCTTTATGCTATCATTAAATACGACATTCAAGATACATATTTTTTCCTTTTTTTTTACGTCAACTCGACACAGAAGGCCTTGGGGAAACAATTTCCCTCAGGGTCTACGTCATGTTTGGTGTGCTGTGTGGAGGATCTTTCTGTGGAAAGGAAAGAGCGAACCTGGGTCTTGGAGAGACACACAGGAGGGAGAAATCGGAGAAAACTCTGAGTCCTGCATATTGTTCCACAGCCGAGCTCTCGAACTCAAGATCGAGCCGTAGAAACGACCTTGTGACAAATTCTCTTGTGACTAAAGTCAAATTTGTACAAATTTTGGGCGCGCGTTCGGCATCCCGACTGTGCACCGGTTCCAATGGAATCAATGACGCTCGTTCCTCGGAGCATCTTCCAGCATACCGCTGTACAAGGAGCCTTGAAAGAGTAACCATCTGTTACTTATACCAGGGCGGGTATGTGGTGGATAACCCCCAATATACAAGGACAGCGTTCCCACCCGTGCCTGCATTCTAAATATTGCAAGATTCGTTTGTCTATCTGTCATTGAAAACATGGACCAAACTATAGGTAATCTTATTTTTAAAAGTTAAACTGACTATTTTAAAGTTAAACTAATTATTTTAAGGCTCCGGAGTGTTTATTAATTAATATGAGGTTGCTTGCTGAAAAATTTTGCGTAGAAGAATCTTATGCAGAGTTTTTAAAATTATATTATTAGGCAATTTGGAAAAGAGTTACAATTTTTATATACCGGCCTCACAAGTGTTTTACCTTTTCTGCAGACTACATATTAAAATTATGTTTTTAGGTTATTCTATGGTGATTCGAACCTCTAATATAAAAATGAAAATAACGGATCTCAGTGTATTTTTTCTATTAGTTGTGTTGTTTTTACAGCTCGTGTTTATGTTATTCTCTATGTTGCTGTCGGTTTTTTTTTATGAAATCTTTTCCTGTTAACTTGATCCTGTTTTTGATTTGTTTTTGAACGCTAGATTGTTTATTTTTTGTTTTAATTACGACCGAACAATGTTATATAATTTTAATTCTAAGTAGTGCCGGGCCTTTATCCAAAATAATCATGTAATCAAAATAATACTTTTTTTCTCTTCTAAATAACCAATGTACAATAACTATTAAAATTAAAAAAAAAATACATATAAAACTTTCTATTACAACACATAAATACTTGTTACACATAAACATAAATAAACACGTAAACACCTCAGCACAGGTTCTCCTAGTGAGGTGTTCACGAAACATACAACAATACCTATCCACAGTTTCACCTTCACAAACCTACCTTACACCCAACATAATAAAATTGCAAAATATATTATGTAAAAATGTGTTCAAAATTGATCTATTATGTAAAAATGTTAATTAATAGGTAAATACTGTAACACAAAGAAATAAATAAAAATAAAAAAATCATTATTGTGGGTAAAATTTTATGCGAGCATGTACCTATTTCTATGTCTATTTGTTTGTTGATTTCATTACGCCGAATACCCCGCTTGTAGGTCTTTAGTCATATTTTAACCCCTTTCGTTTCTCAAAAATCGATCGTAATAAATTGATCGCATCTAAGATGAATTATTTAATTCTATGGATCGCACGTACGACTTCTTTCAATTCTAAGAGTTTCGTTAGTTCAATTTCGTTCATTAATAAGCCAATAATTTTGCATAACGAACGATATTATACAAAATATATGTACATTGACCGAAACTTATCTGATACTATGGAAGCCTCACTAAAATTTGTCAATAATCTGTCGGTATAACTTATGCAAATTGTTGACCGTGCTCGCAAATATTGATAACAGACCATTGATAATGGATTTAGTAAATGTTGTATTGATAAAGGACTTAACCGATCGTTTGTGCTCCCGATGCTTTATCATACAGATTTTCTTCTATAGCAATTTTAACGTCACAAAGTAGGGTTATTACAACTTTTAGCATGAATCAGTAGTTAGTTCCGTTGTTCGGCAAAGTATGACTTGGAAAGACATCAGCTGCTGATATTCCTTGCTGCTAGTTTAGTTGGTTGTTGACGGTAAGAGTTGCCGGCGTGGTCTCACCCGAAAAAATATCATTTGGCTTTCCGGTTTTGAGATCGTAAATAACAAAGTTTCAACAAGCAGGTGGGACATCATATACACTTTATAACTTTCATCTGTTAAGCGCCAGGCCGTGTTTAAAAAATAAAGACGAGAATTCTATAGTCAAAATATACAGCACGAATTTAAATTTTGAGTTTCTACTACTACCATAAAATTAAGAGGAATATAATGTTGCTATTGATGGAGGACTTGGCTCTCAGAGGTTTTATGCCAATGGCAATACATGGAAAACCTAAAAACTTCTCTTCAAACCTCAATTAAAATTTTACCATGGTCATTTCTTCTTCTCCTCAATAAGAACCTACAAAGTAGGTACAGTGGAATTCATTTATAATGACATCGAAGGGAAATGACGAACACGTCATACTAAGCGGACGTCATACAAAGCATTTTGTAGAAAATAAACAACCTCCTGTGTTTGTTAGGTATATATTTATATTAATAGAGAGAAACACAGCATATTAAATCAAAATAAAAAAATGTACGTAATAAAAACATCAAATTTTATTTTTATTTTTTACATAAGAAATCAATAATGTTTGTCTGCTTTTGTTTTTTCTTATATTGTAATGTGAAGTGTTAAATGTGAAGTCAGTGTAAAGTAGACGTGGTTTTCAATGAATCCTGCATGTTTGAAACAGTTGTGAATGGTACTTTGTGACATTTTATTCCAGGCATCATTAACCATAAGAATTGCATCTGGCAATTAGTTATTTTTGGAGAAGAGTGGTTTTCGATAGTATCAAGGCAATTAATCATTTTAAGCACAAGATTCTAAAAGTAGTTTTAGTGACCGTATATTGGCTGTAAGACTGGTGTTGTATTTGGCGGAAAGAAAGCAAGTGTTATAGACTTAAAATCAGTAACTGTGTGCTACGTTTTGATTGGGTACCAGCGTAGGTCTTTCCGTGATTAGCTCAGTCGGTAGGAAAAGGTGACTCTGTTCTTCAGGGTCAGGGTCGGCAAGGGTGCTTTATGCTCGTCCAGGGGAAACAAGAGGTAATCATACTGTAACCGATGAAAAAGAGTGGCTTTGCATACAAGGTTTATTGAGGTAAAGGGCACTTGTTTAAGACAGTAACAAGATAACAATAAATAAACATCCTGACTAGGACAAACTATTCTCTCTCTCAGCGGAGGGGCAAGTCGCTAGGTTAGCACATTAATGGGAGGAAGTATGGAGGACGCAATCAAGGGTGAAGCGGGAGGCGGCATCCTGGGATACGGAAGTTCTGTCGTCACTCCGTATAAACGAGGTCAGGACCTCATCACGAGGACGTTTATCACTGGGCGTAATCTCGTGCGCGTGGGTGGGAGAGGCTCCGGAGATTTAACACACACGCGTCTAGTAGGGAGCAAGTGCCGGCGAGTTCTGTGGGTCGCAGGGGGAGGTGGTCCGGTCGCGTTCGTTGGAGACGATGGCGCGGTGAAACGCGTGTAAACGGGACTGGTGGCGTCATCTCGTATTTTTTGTGTAATTTAGTAACATAACATGTGTTAGGAATCAAGTCGGTCACTATAATCGGACATATCGCTATAACCAAAGTCATTATATCCGACTTTGTTTTAAAGAATTTTATATGAAAACCAAATTTCGCTGTGTAATTACTTTAAAGAAAGCGGTTGGTCATTATAGACGGAGTCATAATAAACGGATTCTATTGTATTAGCAAATGAAGTTAGGGCAAAAAATTATTTTCCTCGGGGCCTCCTATGTAAAAAAATTGCTTGGTTTGTTTGAATGGATGGCAAATAGAATCAATTTTGATTGAAAGTAAAGGCAACTTTCATCAGAAGAAAACAAAGGACTACAACAGATAAAACTAAACCTGACGCAATAAAACACTACTTTCACCTATTCGTTGAGTTTGGGTTGTCGAATACACCCATTGTTTGTTGAAAGTGAATTTCAGTTTGTTTCTGAGGGCTTTATGAGTGATTCGGATACAACTCCACCAAACAATAGATTGAAACTCATTCTAGTGTTGGTAATTTGCTTACATACACTGCTAATATAGTGTTCTATCGTATTACCTCTTCAGTGTATGGGATTATTTAATTTTATTTATAAATCTCGTTACAGGACTTAGTTAGCGTAAAGAATTTGCGAATGACTACTGCGAGAAAGTCCGCATGAAAGAGGAAAAGAACAAATCAATTTATACAGGGTGTTAGGGGACATACTAGATTTACTTTAACCAGTGATTCTTGACATTATTTGGAGTAAAAAACGTTAATGAAATTTTGGTCTCCGGTGAAATTTTTGACAATTTTTTTTTCTACAAAAACTCTAAAAAAATATTAGGTGTTGGACAGTAAGGGCGGGGTTAGAGGTTGGGCGGTTTCTCAGATGAGTGACCAGTGATGACAAGGGAAGAGTTTTTTTTGTTTGTTTTGAAGAAAAAAAAGTCATGGAAAAAATCACCGGAGACCAAAATGTCTTAAACATTTTTTACTCCAAATAATGTCAGGAAAAACTGGTTAATAAGTCAAGTACCACCCCGTATAAAGAAGTGTCTCTGTCGCGGATAGTGAGCGGCCGGCGTGGATTTGGTTTTTATAAAAATCTATATTAATTGAAGAATATATTGACAGGCAGAGGCGAGTACTGAGCATAAAATGCAACATGCTCAATAGAAGATTTCGGCTTTGCATCCCAAGGGTGAAAAGGACTCTCTTCCTAGCCTTTTGCGCCACTCTGTACACATGCGACCTCTGGTCAAACCTCTAAAAAAGAACTATGGAAAGGCTTCGGGTGCAATATAACAATGCATACCGTTTAATGTTCGGACTTCCCAGGTACCGTAGTGCCTCTTCAATGTTTACAGAAGGAAGAGTTCCAGGATTCAAAGATCTAAAGAACAAGGATTGCAGGACCGAGGGGAAGTATAAACCACTCGAGAAATATTCTCATCATAGAAGCCCGTCGACTCCAGGATCGAACATTGAAGAAAAATACTGGCTCCCACAGATCCGATGGACCAATAAGAGCTCAATTAAAGATTTTATCGTATTTTTATGAATATTTATTTAATGATAAAACTCTTTTTTTATTTATTTATAGCTCTCTGAATTTCATTTTACCATTATTTTTCTTTCTTTCCTGTGTTTCTTTACTGTCGATTCTATTTTTAATTTTGATTGTGTCCCATCTTTACTCTCATTTATAAATACCTATGTTTTCAACGTATGTACTTATACTCTATATGGGATGTGTGGGATTGCACTCACCTTCCCACATCCTGGAATAAAGACCATTATTTATTTATGATTTATTCCGAGTTAGATAAAATTTTCCTAACTTGAAGAGCAAGGCCACTATTTCTATAATATTTCTAAGAGCTTTGCGTAAAGCCCGGGCAACGTTGGGCATGGCTTAGGTATAAACTGTAATCCGAAGTAAACACATTGTGAGTCAAAGTCTTTTCTTACAATAGTTCCACATAGAAAAGCAGGAGGCGGGAGGCGGGAATGGGTACCGCCGCCCCGGGAACCTTTATAGGATAACCAACACCTCTGCCACAGGTCACCCCAAGTGGTTTGCTACGTTTGGTGATTTAGCAAAGGTACCCGGGTTCATGGGGTGAGGTTTTTCTAGGTCTTGGAGGCGGATGACCAGGACACACCGAACCCCAGATTCCTAGCCACCCCTTAAACCCTTTTCCTTCCCAGAATTCTCCTCCATATCCTTTCCTTAAAAAAAACCCTCCACACAGCATCCTCAAAGATGAGGCACTGAGGGAGATTATTTTCCTTAGGGTCTCCTGTGTGGAGCTCATGTAAAAAAAAAAAAACAAGAGGTCCTGAGGAAAAAAAAATCCTTCGGGGCCTACGTCATTTTTGCGGATGCTATGTGGAGGGTTTTTTTAAAGAAAGGTAGGAAGGGAAATTCTGGAAAGGAAAAAAGATATGAGGAGTGAGCAAATTCTGGAGTTCAATATGGACCTGTAAATTTATTCTTCCCATTCAGAAATCAAAAGGGGCAAACGCATCCGTCGGCAAGACGTAGACAAACCTCAAACGACCCCATGAAACCAGGCATCCCTGATAAGTCACCAAAGATAACGAACCACCTACGGCACGGGTGTTGGTAATCCAATAAATGGTTCCCGGGGTGGCGGCCATATCCTCCACCCAAATTGAATGTCTAATGGCATTATTTTTCCACGCATTAAGTTTAAGATTAGATTATATTAGATATAAAATGTTAGGTTTTATAGCTAAATAAAATATACTTTAAAAAAAATTACATCATTATCTTTAAGACGTTTGACGTAAACTGATAAACGGCTTATTGCAAGATCATTTCTCTATAGCCTTCTCTCTCATGGCGTGGGGGTGCGTTGTTTGTGACAATCAACTACTTGCAATGAAGTTTCAAAGCTTGACAATTAGTTACTACGACAGTTCTGTTTGGTTGACGCCCCGGGCAAAACAGAATACTCTTGACGGTTGACAACCGACGGTTCACTTGACACGAGACCTGAATTAATTCCACCAGTAACTGCATCTCGCGGGTTACTCGTATGACAGCCTCCGTAGTTGAGGGGTAAGACTCAATCCGAAGTCGTGGGTTCAAATCCATTAAGATTTCATTAATTAAATGAAGGCTATATTAGCAAAACTCAAATCGAAAATCTGGAAAAATGAAAGAAAGATCAGACAAAGAAATAGAACTTGTGGGACTCTTACCCAAGACCTCACAGAAAAGTCAATAGATGTCGCATATTCAAAAAATAAATGGAAAAAAAAATATCTAGACACTATGTAGATAGCATTTAGTTCGGGCTTGAATTTTGCAATCATACATAAATATAGCAGCCAATAAAATAAGCGTTAAGAAAATGAAGATAATGTTGGTAGTTCTAAGTCGAAGTATGATAATGCTAAAAATTACCGAATCAGATAGGGACACCTTGGCTCAGTTGGCAGAGTTAAGGCCTGAAAAATTGAAGGCCCTGAGTGCGAGTCCCATAGATGACAATATTATTTTCGGATTTTTCTGTTTCCAGATTTTTGCTAGAGTTTCACTAATATCGTCACTAATGATTCTCTAATATTTCACTAATACATAATTTAATGGGACCTAAACATTAAAGGTATTACGGAAAAACTCACAAGCCTTATATATTTCTTTAAAAATCTAAGAAATGTCAATCAAAACAAAACGATATGAAAAAAGTCTCCTTGCGTCATGTCATTCTTCAATTGAATATGGAATCGTAGGATGGGGATCTGCTACACATAAGTACATACATAACCTTAAAAAAGGAATCATAAAGACCATACTGAGAGTACCCATTAGAAAGCTTTCAATTGAAATTTTCAATAGCTTTGACGTACCAAATTTACAACAAATATATGCCAAAAAAATATTATTGAAGCTATTCAAAAATACTGAATCCTCTACTAACACTAGATCGGATAAAAATGACATTAAAAATATTCCATGTTATAAAACCACATTGGGACAAAGAAACAACACATACTTTGCAACAAAACTCCATAACATCCTTCTCCAAGACATAGAACTAATAAAAAATTCTAATGAGTACAAATCAAGAATAAAAATATGGCTGAAAGAGGTCAATGAAAAAACCCTAATGAAGACACTAAAAATGACATAAAAGAAAAATAAACTACATTTAAATAGATAAGTTTTTTTAGATTTCCACGGCCAAAAGTATTTTCGTTATTTGTTTTTGGGGTGTTATGCCGTGTTGCGCGACCTCCTTCTTTACACAATTACACATATGCCCTGATGATAGACACTGTAACGCTGTCCGAAACGTTGGCTAAAGAAGGAGGTAGCGCAACACGGCATAACACCCCAAAAACAAATAACGAAAATACATTTAAATAACTTAAGTCCACCTCTGCATAGGACCCCTTTGTGAGGAGGACTAAGAAATACAACATCTTTATTTACCATTATTTTATGTATGTACAATTATTTTATGTAGTCACTAAAATAAACAAAATAAAATATATATGTAGTATATTTGCAGCACGTTCCAGAGTGGAAGATATTAAGTATTTCACTCAGTATTGCCCCAGTGTAAGACTACCACTTATAATTGAAACTGTGCTTGTTATCTTAAATTTACTTCAAATCATTTCATTATCTTTTTCTATAATGGCACTATTCCCAAATTCAAACAAAAAAATGTTTTCTCTATTGTGAAGTTTTGTTATAAAGAATTAACTTTTTTGTAATTAGTTCAAAGAATCATACGTTTTCTTTTTTAAATCTGTTATATGTATGTAATTTAAATATTTAATAAAAATTACTTAAGCCGTGTTTGGTGACCATATCTGAATAGCCAGGTACTTCCCCACCTTCCCCAAACCCCATTTTGGGATGCGATATTCCCACTGGCTTCAGACGGGAACTCTTGGGCGGTATTTTGCACTGAAATTTAAAAAATATAACCGTTGACCTCCCAGGTACTTCTCCGAAAACTTCAAATTTCACCTCTTTTTCCTCTTCCAACCCCCCTTCATTTCACATACACCCCAATAAATGCGGATTCCATAGTCTCACTGGCTCCGGGTCGTTGACACTCTTATGTATCTATATTTTGTATTGTGTAACATATAAAAACTGTATACATATATATATTTTTATATGAATGCCGCACAAGATTCCCAAATGATCCTGTCTGGAATCAATGAGACCATGGCATCCCCAATTGGGGTATGTTCTGAGGCTGAAGGTAGTGGGGAGGGGAAGGAGTTGTGAAGAGGAAGGTGGGGAAGTACCTGAATTTTTTTTAGATGAGCTCCACACAGGAGGCCCTGAGGAAAATAATTTCTCTCAGGGCCTATGCCATCTTTGGGGGTGCTGTGGGGGAGTTTTTTAAAGGAAATTAAGGGGAGGACAGTTCTGGGAAGGAAAAGGGTTTAAGGGGTGGGTAGGAATCTGGTGTTCACTGTATCTTGGTCATCCGCCTCCAAGACCAAGACAAACCTCACCGCATGAACCCGGGCACCCCTGCTACATCACCAAACGTGGCGAACCACTTGGGGAGACCTATGGCAGATGTGTTGGTTATCCAATTAAGGTTCCCAGGGCGGCGGTACCCACTCCCGCCTCCTAAATTGAAACTATTCAGATCTGTTCACTAAACACGGTTAAAGCCATTTCAAGCAACATGTTTGTATTTTTACTCGAATTTGATCACCGGAAAAATGCTGTATTTATTTTATTATTATACGCCTATACACATTTTGTGGAATAGTTATCAAGAAGAAAAAACTGCTATTTAAATTACATAGAACCTGTGCATAATAGTATTATGCTACCATTGATCATAATTATTGAGGTATGTCATTATAGCCTTCTTATAACCGTCAATGTGCATCTATTTATATAATGCTTAACAACACCAACTACATTCAAACTGTGAACTTTTTACGTGCGGTTCCCACAAATGAGAAAAGCGGTACATTCATTAGAATAAAACCCACAAAACAACACACATTTAAAATCAGATGCTAAAATAGCGCCACCTAACAAGAAAAACAAACGCACAACCCTAAAACATAGCTTAAAACTGCACCCTTTTGCTTTCCATAAATTTCCTGCACGTTGATTTTCTCTTCCTTGGAAAATTAACTTCAGCTTGAATACGTAAAGTTTTTATTTCAGTAAAACGTACTACGCAAAAAGGTCCCACGATTCCAATACTATTTATAGAAAGACTTGGGTGCTTTTAGATGTTTTTATGCGGTGTTCCCATTGTGTTGATTCTTTGGATGTTGGGTTGAGCTAGGGGTAAACGCAGGGGATGCTTTTAGCATGAACGAATGGCAGACAGGCAGTCGCGTACCAACCCCGTTGGAAGAAGGTTGTGTCGAATGCGTTGCTGAATCTTGTTCCAAAACTTCGGAAACAAATCGTCAATATGACTTCTGAAATTTTTCCATAATTTTTGTATACCCTCAATGATTTTCTCAAATCAATTCATAACTTAGTGAAGTGATGTTGTTTATAGAAATCAGTGACATTAGATGGAAATGTTTCTAATATTATTCCAACAGGTGTTTAAAAAAAAGTTTTTATTTTAAGCAAAATCACAACAATACTCTAATTACTGTTGTCTTATTATTTATTGCGATATCCAGGAAAACAGTCACAAATGATTGCACTTTTATTGGTGTTTAATATAAAGTCTGTGTTGTGATTTGGTTTAGTGGATTTTAATAAACAGATGGAAAAGTTACATCAATAGAACGACAACACTTTTCAGATCAGAGATCCATAGAGAGACTGCACAGCATCTGAAATAATGTAAGTATTTGCTGTTGGTTTAGTTTTTAGTTAGTCTTACGCAAGAAATGCCTTCAGAAAAATATTGATAAATTTATTCCTTAGAGTTTAAAACAACAAAATCTATCTGTTGATAGATAGATGTGTGTTATTTTTAATCATTTCATACAGCCATGAAAAATAGTGATCACTTTTCTTCTTCAAAATAATATAACAAATCAAGCATTAATGTTGTTTTTTGTTTTGTACCCAATAAGACAATTATTATTGATGCGCACGAGGCCATCTGGAAATCTCGGGTTCAAATCCCGGGGTGAAAAATAATATTTTCTTTAATTGATTTGTGTTATATTACAATCAATTGATTAAAAATAATATGTAGTATAATAATAATAATAATTGGATGATTTATATAGCGCCGTTTTTGTGAAAAATCACCTCAAGGGCGCTCTATATGTGGAATACACTCTCAGAATCGTCCTCGTATAAGACCACCATTCAGAATTGAAAGATTGCTTGAAATGGCTTTAGCTGTGTTTGATGACTAATCTAATCGACCAGGTCACATTTAAGTCATTCTCAATTGGGGATGGAATTGTTTCACTGGCTCCTGGCGGTAGAAAGCAGTTGGGGCTCTTGTTCGGTATTCACATCAAAAAATCTCCTTTGAATATTATTTTTTTATTACATAGGGCTCTCTTTGTTTTTGATAAGTAGCAAAATATATTAAATCGACCTTTTTTGTTAAAGTGAAATCACCAAATCAGAATGACATGCGTAATACAATTATTTCATTTATTTATTTTATAAAAAAAACATGTATTTATTACATAAAAACATAAGCTATTGATCTCACTAGGACCCTAAGACATTCATTCCTTTATCGAGTGCATTATTATGCAGTTTTGCAATTATTATGGAATTTAAAAAATAAATAAATAAAAAGATTAAATTCATATTTATTTATAGAAGTACGGGTAGCTTCCTGTATTCTAGTAAACAAATCAATTCAATCTGAGTAGAGGTTTTCCGGTGAATTTTTCGACGACAAGGTAAAAAAAAAGTTGGTGCGTGGTGTTGGTGGTTTGTCATGTTTAATAATCCCTAAAACAATAACCAGCTATCGAAATAAACATGAAAGAGTAATTAGTTCACCAAACTGGTCATCAAGAGAATTAAAATATTCAAAGAAAAGTCTTTCAGGAAATTTTGCAAAATATTTTATTGAAATTAATTAGTTGCGTATATTTCTCAGTTTATACTTATTCATTTGAATATATTTTTAAAACCTAATTTAGCTTTGGTTAGTTAAAAGTAATTTTAATCATAATTATCGTTTCTTTTTGATCCAAGGAAATGATACCCTTTCCTTCTAGATTTAACCAAACGCTGACTCCTCGTATATAAAGTAAATGAATTTTGAAGAAGTGGGTAAATTCGCATACATTTTCGTTTTTTTTTGTACACGATAAAAGTTACGTATGATCTGTTGTATTTGGCAGAGTTTAATTTTTCATTATTTTTCAAATTGAACAAATTGAAAGTATAAGACATGGTTTCTACACTTAATATTTTTAGTGTTCCTTATTATGGCCATGCGTTATGAATCAAAATAGAAGGATTTATGAAGAGAACCAAAAAGCCGTTTCAAAATGAGGAATTAGAATTATACTGTTTAAAAAAATAGATTTATGTTTTGCCCCATCATTTAAACACATTTTCTGTAAGGATGCTTGTTTTAAAAAACTTGATAAATAAATAAAAAAAACTTTTATTCATCAATAGAACTTTTTACAGTATTAAACATTTTGTGTTTTTATCTTTGAGCCTATTGATAAAAAGTTACAATTCAGGATTTCCCGTGGAATGCAGCTGGTTTTCAGCAGTACCTCCATTTGAACAATTCATCAAATATTTGAAATGTATTTTCACGTTCTCTGTCAGTTCTATTAAAATTCTGTTTGTATATAAATATAGGTTCATGGGGTGAGGTTTGTGTAGGTCTTAGAGGCGTATGACCAGGACACACTGAACCCCAGATTCCTACCCACCCCTTAAACCCTTTTCCTTCCCTGATTTCTCCGCCACTTCCTTTCCTTAAAATAAACCCTCCACACAGCATCCCCAAAGATGACATAGGCCCTGAGGGAGATTATTTTCCTCAGGGCCTTCTATGTGGAGCTCATGTAAAAAACAAAAAAGGCCAGTTGCTTCATATAACGGAAATAATAATTTTTTTTTTTTTTTTTAATCATTTATTCCAGATCTCGGGGAGGGTAGTGCAGTCCCACGAGTTCCATATTATACATATACAATAATCAAGTAATGATAACAAGATATAAAAAGGATACATTAAAAAAAATATTTACATGGTTAAAGAAATTTAAAAGAAAATAATAATAATAATAAATAAAAAAT
Source organism: Glyphotaelius pellucidus (assembly GCA_936435175.1). Classification (NCBI taxonomy): domain Eukaryota; kingdom Metazoa; phylum Arthropoda; class Insecta; order Trichoptera; family Limnephilidae; genus Glyphotaelius; species Glyphotaelius pellucidus. Next base: position 4,541,106 of record OW386550.1, read on the forward strand.
AATAAAAATAAAACTTTTTGTTTCATCTATGTCCTCAGGAAGTGGATCCATCGCTTGTAGATGGGACCCTGCAAGAAGTGGAATGCTGCCATCACAATACTATTTTCGCTCGAGGCTAGTCGCATTCTGTAGTTGGTGATCCGTTTTTTCATTAGTGCTCGGAATCCGGGAACGCACCCTTCTTCAAACATCTCGGTGGCACTGCAGTACCAGGACAATCCAAAAAGCGTTCGATATGAATTGTTGTACTGTACTTCCATTCTTTTTAGTGATGCTTTCTTAAAATTGGTCCACATCTCCGAGGTATATAGGCTCGTACAGTACGTATTAAAAAGTTGCCATTTTGCACCTGGGCTACACTTGTTAAATCTTCGAGAAATCATATTTGCCCTAATGCACAGTGATCTTCTCTGTCGCTCAATATCCGAGTCATCTTTGAGGTCCGCTGTTATGATGTGTCCTAAGTATTTGACCTCGAATTTTTCAGCTATTTTTGTATCGTTTAGGCTAACGGGTAATACTTTTATGGTGCCTGCGCCAGATTTAGTTGGGTTGTAGACCATGTTATATTCAGCAGCGTATTCTTCGCAAATCTTTATCAGCTTTCTCATTCCTTTAATGCTTGGTGACAAAATTACCATGTCATCTGCGTAAGCAATGTTATTAACGCAGGTGTTTCCCAGGTGACAGCCTACGTTTGCGGAGGTGAGTTTATCGCTTAAATTGTTCATATAGACGTTAAATAGAATGGGTGATAAGCTTCCTCCTTGTCTGACGCCACATTCCATTTTCACTGGTGTTGACATTTTGTTTTTCCAAATAACTTGGTTCTCTTGTTGATGATGCCAGACTGCCAGAATGTTAATTATTGAACCTGGCACCTTCCTTTCTTTTAGTTTTTTCCAAAGCAGTACGTGAGAGACCCGATCGAAGGCTTTACTTAAATCGAGAAAACAAGCGTACACTGTTGTTTTTCTTGACTTATAATATTCGACACATTGTTTCAAGCTGAATATTGCCATATCTGTTGACAATTTAGATTTAAAACCAAATTGATTATCGGATGTAAATAGTTTGCCTTCTATTTGAATTTGTATAACTCTTTCAAATATTCTGGATATTATTGTGGCAAGAGATATCGGCCTATAGTTAGAAGTACTGGATAAGTCTTCTTGTCTGGATTTAACTAGTGGTACTATAATTGTACGTGAGAAGTTTCTTGGCATGTACGTGTGTTGAAGAATCTGTGTAAATAATGTTGCTAGAAGCGTGTATATTTTTTCCCCTGCGTTTCTAATATGTTCAATGCTCAGGCTATCATAACCGGGAGATTTTCCAGCTTTCATTCGTTTAATCACAGAACTTTTACGGAAAGTGAAAATTAACTTAAAACATTTGATGAATTTTTGTTTTTTTTTTTTTTTTTTGTTATTGTTTTTGGGGTGTTATGCCGTGTTTCGCTACCTCCTTCTTTAGCCAACGTTTCGGACAGCGTTACAGTGTCCATCATCAGGGCAGATGAGTGATGATGGACACTGTAACGCTGTCCGAAACGTTGGCTAAAGAAGGAGGTAGCGAAACACGGCATAACACCCCAAAAACAATAACAAAAATACTTTTTGGCCGTGAAAACCTTAAAACATACCATTTGATGAATTATTAAAATTTTTTGAAACAACCCTTCCTCAGTAATTGATAATATGTATTAGTTATTGTTAATTAACTAATCGTCATACCGTTATCCATAAGGGTAGGCAGAGATAATGAATTTTCAAACAACTCGGTCTTTGCACACACTTCTTGGTCATGCCAGTCGGGAGAACTGTCTTATTGTTAAATAGAATCACTGCGAATATCGATATTTTTAACTTCAATAAAGCACAATTCAAACCGCAAGCTTTATTGCTGTTAGTCTAAATCTGTTCATCTCATATTTTTTTTTTTTTTTTTTTTACATTAACTCCACACAGGAGGCCCTGAGGAAAAAATAATTTCCCTCAGGGCCTATGTCATCTTTGAGGATGCTGTGTGGAGGGTGTTTTTGAGGAGAGGAAGGAGTGAACATGGGTCTTGAAGAGACCCATATTGTAGGAGGGAGGAAACACAGAGGCCGGCAAATCGTTCCACAGCCGAGCTGTTGAACTCAAGAACGAGTCGTAGAAACGACCCGTTCTCATGTGACTAATGTCAACCGTGTACAAATGTTGAGCGCGCGTTTGGCGTGTTTCCCGACTATGCACCGGTGCCGAGGGGATCAATGACGCTAGTTCCTCGGAGCATCTTCCATTGTAATACCGGTAGAACAAGGACAGCATTCCCACCTGGCGCCTGTGCTCTAAAGATTGCAATCCGTTAGTTAAATTAGGAGAATCTATCAAACGGACCGCCCGTTTCTGCACAGAGTCAAGGGTTTTTTTCAGGTATTTTGGGGCTCCAGACCAGAGGTGGCTGCCAAATTCAACCGTGGGGCGCACTTGCGATTTGTACAGGGCTAGCAGTTGTGTACTATTAAAGTATCTGCGTGCCCTGTACAGTATGCCCAGTTTCTGAGAGGCTAATTTAACTCTGGCCTCGATGGAGCCCCCGTACCTGAGCTGGTCACTTAGAGTTACACCAAGCATATCAATGGAAGGCCTGTTCGGGAGAATGCTTCCGTTGAAGGAGACTAGATTATCATTTCGATCCCTTTTAGACGTGATCAGACATGATTGGGTCTTTGAAACATTAAATTCGACGAGGTTATTCTTACCCCAAGAGGAAACACTCTCGAGGTAACCGTCCATTCTTTGTTTCAAAGCCCTCCGAGCCATTGGGGTTTGTGAGCCCTTTGGAGGTTTGTCAAACAAAAAGCTATCATGGACTGTACTGTCGTCCGCGTAGCAATGAATCGGTGCACACGTCAAGAGGTCATTGATGTGCAACAAAAACAAAGTCGGAGACAGAACCGATCCCTGTGGGACGCCAGCATTTATCGAATGCGAGGAAGAGGTGAAACCATCAGCAACCGCCTGAATCGACCTCTCCCTCAAAAAGTCGGCAATCCACATACACAAGGATGCGGGAAGTCCGTAAGAAGGCAGTTTGTTGACAAGCCCTCGGTGCCAAACCCGGTCAAAGGCCTTGGAAATATCCAGTGAAACCGTTTGGGTTTCACCAAAACGTTCCAGGCACCGCCCCCAAACATGCGTCACATACGCGAGAAGATCACCGCACGAGCGGTTCCGCCGGAATCCGTATTGACGGTCGTTAATAATTTTGTTCTTCTCGAGGTATGTGAGCAGTTTGTCGTTGATCACACGTTCCATCACTTTTGACAGAACAGATGTGATCGCTATGGGGCGGTAGTTGGCCGGGTTGGAGCGGTCACCTTTCTTTGGAATAGGGTGAATGATCGCTTTTTTCCAACCGGAGGGCACAGTCCCAAACTTCAGGGACATTTTGAAAAGCTTCGTCAAAATTGGAGCTATTTCTGCAGCGCACCTCTGCAATACCAGGGCAGGTATTCCGTCAGGCCCACTAGCTTTATTAACATCGAGCCCTCGTAAGACTTGGAGTACATCCCGATGCCGGATCCTCAGCTTTTTCATATGAAAACCGCAGTGAGGAACCGACGGCGGGATAGCACCTTGATCATCGAGGGTCGAGTTTTCCGCGAACATTTTGCCTAATAAGTTAGCCTTTTCGGCGGCGGTATTAGCTAGAGAGCCGTCAGTTCTGGTAAGAGGTGGCAGACTGGATTTGCAGAAATTGCGACCTATTGAGCCCGCAAGCGACCAGAACGCTCTGCTGCCATGCGGGCATGCAGCCAGCTTTCTGCTGATCTGCTGGTCGTGCTCAAATTTCGACCTATTTATGATTCTCTTGCTTTCCTTTGACATTTTGTTATAAACTATTCTGTTTTCGGACGTTCGAGATGTGTTGTAGGCTCGATAAGCCGCGTTTTTTCGTCGCACTGCTTCAGAGCATTGTCGACTGAACCACGGCTTTGAGCCCACACCAGTTTCTTTAACAGTGGAATGGATGAAGCCATCCATCGCGGACGCGATGACTTCACCAATTTCCTGGGCACATCTTGAGGGATCCGAAGTCCGAAAACAGACAGTTGACCACGGGAAAGCATTAAAATGTGCCCGCAAACCGAACCAATCTGCAGACCTGTAGTGCCACACTTTTCTTTTCAGCCTCTCGTTTGGCGGTCTGAAGGTTACGGGGATTGACGACGTCACCAGGCAGTGGTCCGACGATCCTAAAGGCGCTGTGACGTCAATCTTGTAACCGTGTGGCACAGTGGTTAGAAACAGGTCTAACAGATTAGAGCGGTGAGACTGGACATCAGGAACCCGTGTGGGCTCCTGAACCATTTGCTCCAGTCCGTGGCAAAGGGCAAGGGAATATAAAATATTTTCTCTTTTAAACGCTTCGAAATTGTTATTTTGTAATATTTTAATGAATTAATTGAATTGCATTGAATTGGCTTCTTGCTTTATTTACATTCATACATCGTCTCATTCATAAACTTCTGATATTCTGACTCTTGGTTCACTTGATCGTGCCATGTCTTCCTCGGACTTTGTTGGAATATATCTGTCCTTTCCCGAAATTCCTACATACCTCCCTCTACCTACACATGCAAACCAGTGCTTGTGTAGATAGAGGTAACCAGTGCAGTGGCAACCTTCAACAAGCAAGCAGCGTATTATTATGAAGTTCTATTGTGTTCGTATTTTCGAATGCATGTGCAAATTACCTGTTTACGTAAAGACTTCAAATTATAACTTATGTGGAATGTGAATTCTTATGTGGACATCATCAATCCAGCCTGATTAACATTAACATTACAGTGAGTTTACGCCATTCCTAATTTCCCCCTTCTAGAAAGTTTCTAACAGGCTTCCCCTACCTCTTCTACCATTCATATTTGTTATGTTTTCTCCTTACACTCTATTCATCGTTGTCCATGCCCGTAGCATCTAAGCGTCCCTATGATGATCTTACCAATTAAGCATATTTCATTATTTGCCAGTCTCCACATTCTTATCACGTTAATTCAAGGTTTTACTGCATGAAAGCCTCAGGGATATCATTTATACAGCGTTTAGTCTACTTTCATTCTTCCTCTACCAGTTCTATGTCTCACTGCCACATTTCAGGGTAGGTACCAGCACTCTACTGTGCTGCGGGCGAAGTCGAGTAAATCACTGAGTACTTGACCCAAGATGATTTTTATGTTCACCTGTAAGTGCAGAAAGCTTTTTGGATCGCACGTGAAAAATTCAGCGATACGTTTTATTAAAAAAAAAACATTTAAAAATAATCTATTCCTTTGAAAAAGAATCACAAATTATTTACTGTTATTATGTAGTATGTAGACCTCACTAGGTTTAATATCTGTTTTAGGGTTTATATATTACAAATATTGTAATAAAAATATGTTAAAAATTGTATTAATTTTTTTCAAACTAACGTTTCATTTTTACCAAAAAACCAACGATGATATCTGATGTTGCTATTCTTGTATTAATTTTTACTTATTGACCAAATTTTTTTATTATTTTACTTGCTGTGATTTTTTATTTTGATACTTTTGTTTATATTTTACAGTACAATTTAACAATGTTGGCCTCACTGGGTGGCTTACTAGTGCTGAGGCCTCCATTTTATAATACAAATTTTTTTATCAAATGAAGTTATAAAATACATTTTGATGAAATGTTATGATGTTGATAATGAAAAAAAAATAACCTTAAAATAACATTTTAAAATTAATAATAAAATCAGCATATATTTTGTGATGATGTAGATTTTATCATTGTTTGTGTGTTGTGTTGTGTGTATATGTTGTATTCTGTAATGTTATAAAATTTTGTTAATATTGTTTTTTTGCCCTGCAACCCATTTTTTTAAATTTTGTATCAGAAATGATTTTTGTTTTTCCCATTTTTTTCATGTTTAAGACTGTTGATTGCTTTTATAGCATGGTTATATTTATTTATTTTATAATCAGTGTATTTTTTGCACCTTTATTATTTCTAAACAATATGTCTGTCTCGATTCAGGTACATCGTAGTGAGACAGGCATCGAAAAAAAGGTATGTAAATAAACTTTATATAGATAAATAAATAAAATAAAACTTTGGGCAAAGTCAAGAAGTGAGACTTCAATTCAAGTAGTGACTGGCTATAATAATATTTTACAAATGGTTGGCACTGATTGATTTCTCTACACGAAACTTACTTCGACAAGATCAATCGGCATACACTTGGGCTCTAAGTGGTCATGAAATGGATCAGTGATCCCAATTTTCATCGATGAATTTACTGGCGATGAGGCAATGCCCATCGAACTCTATAATATTGATAGAAGTAATGTTAATTATGAAGCATAAGTTTTCATTTTTACGCCCCTAAAATTTGATTAAATAATGCGATAAAGTGATAAAACGCATTTTAAGTCGTTAAAATAAATTCTGAATTATTGTTTTTTAAGTGCTAGGTAATTCTTTTACACAGAATTCCAATTCCGTTATTTTGGTTGAGTGGTCTAAGTTCTAATTTTCTATCAACGAGAGCTACCAAACAGAATTATATCTTAAAGTTTTAATAACTTATTTTAACGATTTAATGTGTTCGGTCAGAAGACTCACAACATATCAAAAATGCGTAAATGTTTACATACTATTATTTTTATTTTTTTGGCACAGTAACTTTAAATATTTTAAAACCTAGGGCCTCACTGGGTGCCTCATTCGTGTTGAAATAATAAATTTTAATAAAATACATTAAAACTCAGATGAAATAAAAGAAAACAAAGGCGTTAATGAAAAAAAAATGGCAGATATTGTAAGGTCAATTTCACACTATGCATATCCATCGCACAAAATAATTACCTTTATTTAATACTAGCTTTTCCCCGCGGCTTCGCTCGCATGTTATTACGGGAAATTACTGTAGCGGTTGAACTTATCAATTATCCCCCCCTCCTCCCCACCCCCACCCCCTCCAGCATTCCATTCATTCATTCCCTTACATTCAGTTTTAAAACATCTCGCCTACCACCTAAATTTCATCAAGCTATAGCTCAAAGAAAAAAATAGTTATCCAATTTTGTTCATTCGTTCGGAATTTATGCGCTTACAAACTTTTCGGACGTTTATTTTTAATTAAATATTTGGAAGTTTGTTAATATAATAAAAAATTACACTATTTATTATTCAGTCTTTATACCTAACCGTTACGAATTATATTTTTAATGTAGGAACTCTATCTGACATTTGTTCCAAAACAGAAGCTTGTCCAAAAAAAAACAAAACATATTCTAATATTTGAATTTCCCGGAGCAGTAGCTGACCAGGGGGCTGAGTACCTACCAGCTTAGAGCCCACAAATATATCAACATGGTTTCCATGGAAACGATTTTTTTCTGACGTTAGCAAAAACTCGCTTTTGTTAGCGACAGAAAACGAATAACAAATAAAATATATTAATATTTATAATTTCATAACGCCAGAGCTTACCATCATATACAACATATAGTCAGCGCATATAATTTAGCTTTCTATTGGTGAATGAATTTTTAAAGTCTTTTTATTGGTTAATGCCTGAAAAGGTCATAAACAAACTCGAGCAGTTTCGCATTTATAATATTAGTATGGATATGGGTGGATAATTACAACTTGATTTAACCGACTTATCTTGCAAAAGAACCATGAGCAATTTTGTACTCATATATTAATTAGTTAATGACTTTATGGATGCACCTGACTTAACAAAGCTAATAACTCATAACTTTCCGAGTACTAAATCGTAACACGAGACTTCCAGAGTTGCTCTTTGTTTATTCGTCGAAAACAAACTATTCCATTTAGTCCCAAGGCTTGGAAATAAATTCAGCTCCTTTGATATTTTCATTTATTCCATACTTAAATTAAAATCAGTAATGTCTTACATTTGTTTCTATAATATTGCTATATAACATAACTAGCAGTTCCCCGCACGCGTTGTAATGCCAGACAAAGAAAAAAAGTGTTTGTGTCTGAATTCTGTTTATAAACCCTTTTTCCCTCTCACGTTCCCCTTTCTCCCTCATACGAGCTCCTCCCACCATTTCCCTTCCCTATTAGGTTCCCCCCTCCCTCCTTTTCGCTAAGCTATATGAAATACACACATTTTTCAAAGCCCCACATATCGTAAATTTTTTATTACTACTAATATTTTATTTTTGTGTAAATTCGTGAATAATCACGGGATATTATAATGTCAGTACTGCAGAATTAACTCCGGCTTGCAGAACTAACTTGTAAATGGTCATGCCAGTCGGTAGAGTTGTCTTGTTGTTTAATAGAATCACTTCGAATATCGATATTTTTAACATCAAGGAAGCACAATTCAAACGGCAAGCTTTGTTGCTTAGTCTAAATCTGTTTATCTCATCTAAAATATTTTCTCTTTTTAAAACGTTTTGAAATTTTAATTTTGTAATGTTTTTTAAATTGAATTTATTGAATTGAAAAGGATTTGTGGAGCTGAAAGTGTTAAAAAAAGTTTTCATCAAGATCCAATGCTTGCAAAAGACGATCAGAAATTTACATTTCGAATGAACACCGTTAGTAGACTTACAAAAAATAAACAAAATAAATACCCATTTGATATACATGATTCGTGAAACTGAAGAATTTGTAAAAAAAAAAATTGTATCAGAATCCATTGTATTCATTATTTTTGTGCTTCATTCGTAGAACTCCATTTAATTTTCTTAAATTTTATTTAAAATAAAATTAATAACGTTTTTATAACGTTCTGCAAGTATTTTTGTTTGTATTGTTGTGATAGCTGTTTTGGCTAACAAGGCCATTTTAAAACTAAAACAGTTAAATTCAAATTTGATTTAAAAAAAAAATTTCAGAAATTTACATATCGAATGAATATAAAAAAATTTAAATGTCGAATTGTTATATTAAATTGTTAAAATATTTTTTGGTAACTACTTTATAACTTGTCTAAATCGTTCCCACAATCAATTTCAAGTTTAAAAACCAAAACATATCCCTGTGCTAGAGTAAATTGAATCCTAGTTACACCTAAGCACAGAAAACACAACTGAAATTATATATATTTTAAAAATAATAAATATCTCGTTTAGTGCAAAACTTAAGTAAACAGTTCTATAGTGTTTTCGATTCCTTCTAGAACACCCTGTTTTACAAAGCACTATGTAGCTAGGAACTAACAAAGTACTATATAGCTAACAGCGTCTGAGCGTGCCAGAATTTCAAAGGCTATTTTTCCAAAGGGTTCCCCAACGGATGTAGGTCCAATTGTATCGGACGTATACTAAATACATTATTTGGGATCTTTCTGATTTCCCAAAGCAGCGGTCATTATTTAAACATTTTATCCGCCGTTTGTTTCTCACACATTGAGCCTTAGGTGAGAATTCCTAAATTCACTATTATATTGGAAACAGAAAATTCCTCATGCGAGAATTCGATTATTTAGGAGTCCTACTAATAGCGGTTGGTGAGTTCCACGGGTTGGGGAGACATCCTGATTCTATAAATGTGGGATCAAATCAGGACGACCTCAGTGGATGAGCGGTTAAGATCCTTGGCTTTGAATCCAGAGCTCGCGGGTTCGAATTCCAAGTAATTTTTCATATTTTTTCAAAATGTGAATATAGCACCAGCATCCCAATTGCACCTGTCTGTAGCCAGTGAGGCTGTGGCATCCCCAATAGGGATATGTTGTGAGGCTGAAAGTAGTGGGGAAGAGAAGGAGATGTGGAAGAGGTAGGTGGCAAAGTACCTGACTATTCACATCTGGTCACCATATGCGGCTAAAAGCTTTTATTTTTTACACGAGCTCCACACAGGAAGCCCTGAGGAAAATAATTTCCCTCAGGGCCTATGTCATCTTTGGGGATGCTGTGTTGGAGGTTTTTTTTAAGGAAAGGAAAGAGAGGAGAGTTCTGGGAAGGAAAAGGGTTTAAGGGGTGGGTAGGAATCTGGGGTTCAGTGTGTCCTGGTCATCTGCCTCCAAGACCTAGATAATCTTCACCCCATGAACCCGGGCACCCCTGCTAAATCACCAAACGTAGCGAACCACTTGGGGCAGATGTGTGGTTATCAGGCGGTCCCCATTCTCGCCTCCCAAATTTCAAGCAACGCTTAAATTTTGAACAGTGGTCGCGATACCGAGAGAATCTTCCATTCTGGAAAGTGCCGCAAGTATTCCTTTTTTTTATTTGAGTTCATTTAAGAAACGTAAAGCTATATATAAAATCATTGTACGAGTACATTAATAACGAATATAATACAAACAATTTCAGTTCCCGATGCCCACTTAGCGACCGGTCAGTAGCTGAGTGGGCCTCGCGTTTGGGTCCCACCCGGGCGTCGCGTGTTCGATTTCTCGGCTAGTTAAGTTCTCCATCGCGACTCAAGCAACATTTTTGGCTTACTGTGGTGGTAGTAGGAGATTTTCAAACATTTTTGGATTATTCGTAACACGGAAATGTTTGTCTTTTTTTAAAAAAAAAAGTTCCGTTTATAAAATTATTAAAAAAAAAAAACAATATTGAAATAAAAGTTTTGATTTAAGTACATTGCAAGGTTTTTTAATTCAAGAAAATGAATCTTTGAAATTTTTTTTATTATTTTAATCTCATGCACATACATTTTTTTTTAAATTCTACATTAAAAATCATTTAATAAAAATAAATGTCCAACATTTATTTTTATAAGCTCTGACATCGTCTTTCGGCGAAAATAGAGTTATTTTCTGTATACGTGCAATTAAATTATGTATTTACTTAAATTCATATCTGTATTTTTATCTACATTTTTATCTAAATTAAATCTGTGAACTTGGGAAGCGGCTAGTAGGCAAAGTACTTAGCCGCTTCCTTGTAATATGTTAGTTTAATAATTAAATTAATTTGGCTTACCGATAAAATTTCATTTCCTTCCATTCATCTCCTGAATATCGAGCTGGTTCCGCAGTTTCTCGGTTCCAAGGTTTTTCAGTTCCACACTTATCCAATATCTGCGCCTGCTGAATGGGATCTTATGTGGAACCTTTTGTTCTGGAAGATCCCAGAGAGAAGTGAGGGACAGGAAAGAAATTGGAAAATGGAGGAGAGGACTAACTTGTCTATTCAAGTCAACAAACATAGGAAAACCATTATCAGGCACTTACCAGGCGCTGAATGGGGTGCCATCTCTCGGGCTTAACTCTAACTAATAATATTCATTTAAAATAATTAGGTAGCTGCGATTAATTCTCCGTTGCGCAAAAGTTTCATATAAAATAAATATCATTTGATGAATTTATATTAATTCAATATTTATTCCGTTTATCACTCATAGAATTTTCCTACAGATTTTTCAACTTTACTAAATTTGAAACAAATCGTATCGTGTTTTGTTTTAAAGCAAACATGTAAACAGGAATATTTATTAATATAATTTATGTTAAATTTAAAAATATGTAGCACGACAGTCTAATATTTTTAAATTAAATAAATACATTGAAAATTTTTTTAAAACAGAATGTTTTTATTCACGAATTCAGTTACATTTATTCACCAACATATTTCGTTTGATTACGCATCATCAGGGAATTAATATTATATTAAATTTAACAAAAATGCATTGAGTTTTTTGTTATATTTAATAATGTGACAAAGTGTTTGCTATCAAAGAAACCATCATAACATTTTTTCACTTTATCTCCATAAAAGAGGCCTTGAAGAAAAAAATCCCTCAGGAACTTTATCATCTTTGGGGATGCTGTGTGGTGGGTATTTTTAGGGAAAAGAAGGAGAGGAAGTTCTGGAAAGAAAAAAAGGTATGAGGGATTGGTAGGAAGTTGAGGGTGGAGATTGGTTCAGGAGCGACGAATGTATTAAAATTTCCACCACCGCGGTGGTGGAAATTTTCATCTTTGGCCATCAGGGCAGAAGAGCCAGATGGCCATCAGGGCAGATGATGATGAACACTGTAACGCTGTCCGAAACTTTGGCTAAAGAAAGAGGTAGCAAAACACGGCATAACACCCCAAAAATAAATAACAAAAATAAAATTATTATAAAAAATATAAGCGTAAACCACAAAAAAGGTTTTTGCATGACTTAACTATGAAGTAACATAAAAAACATTTTTTTTTAAATACCCCTTTATGGCTAAGACTATTTTTGAGGTTTTGTTTGTTCTAACTTTTTTTCATGTTTATAAAATTATGCACAAAATAAATAAAAACCAATTTTTCGCTTACTTGCCTCGTGCAAATGACGCTCGATTTTAAATTTTGAAGGCATGAGAATCGAAATATTTCTAGCGTTTATATTCCTCTTAACTCGGGCAAGCTTTACCTGCAGTGATTTTTTTTCATTTCTATTTTTTTTTAATTTTTAATGATTATTGAAGGGGCTTATTAATTAAAATACCGTTGGTTCCAGTTTTTATTTATTAAAACTGCTATTATCCCGGAAATTAGAATGGTTGTATTACTTGGAATGTAATTTTGAAAAAGATATTTTATTCATGTTTCTACACATGAGATATCAAAGATTTCATATAGAGGTAAATGATTATTATAGTAATAATTCACAACACTTATAACTTATCCCAGAATTTCATCGTTTGTAGGGGTCGTGCATTACAAAGTATATTCCATAATCGACTACTGATAAACAATACAAAAAAAGAATGACACAGAAATTATCAATTACTAACGCAAACCCTTGCAAAATCACGGGATAATAATTTTCTATAAAATTATTACAGGTAAGAAGGCATCTATTTTATGTTTTGGGAGAATTTATCACATGAAGAGTTTCAATTTTGAAAATTAAACTTAATTTCAGAGCCAGATTTCACTAAGGACCAACGCACAGCGCAAAAAATCGAAAATAGTATGTTTGATCATGATTATCAGCAATATAATTTTGGAATAGATGTACCTACGGTTACGATACCCCTGCCAGGAGCACTCCTGTCCCGATGAGATTGGTGCACCGGGGGCACTGATTTGTTAGGACTTGGAACACTCTGAGGATGGGAAGAAGGTTGGAGTTTAATTTTTCGGACAGCGTTACAGTGTCCAGGGCAGATGAGCCAGATGGCCGTCAGGGCAGATGATGATGGACACTGTAACGCTGTCCGAAACGTTGGCTAAAGGAGGTAGCGAAACACGGCATAACACCCCAAAAATAAATAACAAAAATACTTTTGGCCGTGAAAACCTAAAAACATACATGAATAATTTTATTGTAATTCCAATACAAAGAAAAGCTAGTAAAAGCTTCAATTTATCCGTAACATATTTTTTGATGTTCATAATGTACACCGATTTCTAGTAAAGATTAATAAAAATAGTATCTAAATAGGATTTCACGAATAGCTTCATCTTTACTCAGGTGTGCGAATTTTCGCACATTAAATACTCGGGCGTGGTTCTTAAGCGACTAAATTAACTAATAAAATGTGTTGGTGTTAAATCTCAAAATCGTTTACAATTTTTGAAAAATTGAAACATTCCTTTTAAAAAAATATGTTTCGTTCAATAAAACTATTTTACTCAACTGTTCAACTGTTCAGTCGGTAATTTTTCCGCCACCCGATGTTATACTTTGTTTCAATATTGGCATGCCTAACATTGGTTTATGATTGAATATCGTGAATCTGTCGGAAATGAATATCGCTGCCCAATATTGGGTGACTCGGCAATTTGACCTTTGATTTTTCTCTTTGTTGATTTTTATCTGATATGAATGACCAATGAAATAGAAAAATATTTATTTTGAAACAAGATTGACTATTTCTAAAAGGTGAATGATAAAATGGTTTTGCGAAACGTAAAGAAGACTCATAAGTGGAATTTTTTATTTAAATACTTATCAACTAATGGAAGGACTTCAAAAAGCGCTTTCTTCAGCATACCGACAATCCAGTTCATATCTTTAACATACCGACAATCCAGTGTCATATCTAGAATATACCGACAATCCTGTGCCATATCTTCAACACGCCTACAATCCAGTGTCAAATCTAGAATATACCGAAAATTCTGTGCCATATCTTCAACACGCCTACAATCCAGTGTCATTTCTAGAATATACCGACAATCCTGTGCCATATCTTCAACATGCCTACAATCCAGTGTCATATCTTCAACATACCGACAATCCTGTGCTACATCTTCAATATGCCTACAATCCAGTGTCATATCTAGAATATAACGACAATCCAGTGCCATATCTTCAACATACCGACAATCCAAAGATCTGTTAATCAGTTACAAATATGCTGGGTTTTGTCATACACAATTGAAAGGAATTGACCAACGTCACAGTAATAAGGCTGCTTTACTTTAGCATAGTGCGTAGCATTCTCGAGAGTGGATCTCAGATATGGGGATCTGAGGGCATCGTCTGTGTATTAATGGTTGAGAAAATACAAATGAATATTTTACGATACCTCTACATGAAAGAGTTAGGTTTTTACCTATGGCTGTTTCCAACATCATTTATCTTGGGAATGCTGGGTATCTGCAGCCTTAGTTCAAGAAGGATGTCGCATTACTGCTGATGCCTTTTAAGCTTCTAAATGGTTTTATATCGGTACCAGATATTCTGGCTAAAATAAGATTCTATGTCCCGGATAATTTCACCACGCGAGGTCGCCAGGTGATGCCCCTGGGAAGACTCACTAGGTTAATTAACTGCTTGCAGGTAATGTGGATATTTTCCACATTTTTCGCAATGATTTTAAGTGTGAAATAACACTTAAGCTTTAGCTAAATGTATTAACTGTAAATGTAATTATTATGTATCCATTCTTACCACTTTTGAAATTTATTGATGTTATGCTGTTTTTGCAAATAAATAAAATAAATCTTCAATTTTTTTACGAGAAAAACTCTCTTTTTATAACTTTTGAAGGTTATTCCCATAAATAAATTAAAATAAATCTAGTCCAATATCTTCAACATACCGACATCCAGTGCCATATCTTCAACATACCGACAATCCAGTGCAAAATCTTCAACATACCGACAATCAGCGATTCTCATTAAATGGATTAAAGCCGTTCGGAACGTATGCCTATTTTATCAGTATTAATATAATCCACTTGACTCGATGCACAATCAAAAGATAAAATAATCACAACAGGAGCTCTGATAAAAGGCTGATATTTTCCACGTAATGAGAGCATGTATTTACAACTCTTATATCGCTCGACAGCTCTATAATTTAAGTAGGTGCATCTTTCATTTTTCGTTCCTCCTACAATAAGAGTCCCTAAAACCCAGGTTTATACTTTCCTTTTCATTAAATAAATATCATTTATTCATAGCGTTCTTAAGAACCTTTCCTTTTTGGGGCATGGATATTGGTTTTTGTTTTAATAACTTTTTTCTAAAACCACCGTTGCAAATTTTCTATCGTCCATCTTTTAGCTTATCCAGAGATATAGTTTTTAAAACTATAGGTGAATTTCTTTTACATAATGGGAATGTTTTTTGCAGATTTTTCGTGATATTTCATGATAAAAAAATATTATTTTGGTTCGAAATTTTAAGTGGCTCGCATTCTAATGCTGCGGGAAATGAAGCTTCCGGTTGCTCCGTTCCTTTTCCACAACTCGTTGCTCGGCTCGCTGTAATACTTACCTGTTTATAAGCAGCGTAAGATATAAGATACATATAAAAATCATTTGCAAATAATTCTTAGAAAAATACAGTAATTTAAAACACGTGCTATGAAATGTAGCATAACTATAACATATACATAATTTAATGAAAATGTAGGTATAACTACATTTTCATTAAATTCAAATTAAAAAATTTATATTAAATTTAAAATTCTGATTTGTCGCGACACTGTCACGAAGCGTAGAACAAATCAGAATGTCACGCAAGGAAGTTCGCGGTAAAGCATTATATAATGTTATGTATTCCGACATCCCTTGTGGGGGAGGGTAGAAAACCACCCTGGCTGCAATTTATGAAGGTCCGTTGGATAACAATTTATAGAAAAGGATTTCCGATATTGTTGCAACCCAAATCTGATTGATAGTTATTGGATGTTGGGTTGTTATGCCGGCCTGTGTTTTCATTCCATTAGTCAATGTTTTGGAAACTATTGTACATTGTCTTGAAAATCTTCAGGGCCGAATTTTAATGGATCACGAGAGGTAAAACTCAAAATTTGAATTTCATCACTTATGACAATATTAGCGACTCTCAATCGAAAATTTGAAACAGAAATATCAGAAAAATTTATGGTTACATCTAGGAAATTAACCCAATTTGATAATATAAGTGATTGAATATAAAAATTTGAGGTTTTACTCATTAAGTTAAAATTATAATAAATATTGATATTTATTGTTTGTATTTTTCTTCTTCTGGTGCCCTAATCTATTGGAGGTTACCTATATAATAATTTATACAAAATAAAATACAATCCTTAATTAAATTAGTGCCTACCTTTACTGGCTTTGGTTTGATGCCAATAGGTAACGCGTCATGTTCTCAAATTATAAAATAACCATAAAGATAACATCTTCCCTCTTGGCCACAATCAAAATTAAAATCAATACCAAACACCGTCTACTATTTTCATATTCCCTTCCAAAGAACCAACTGAACCTTCTTCCAACCTCTTGTGCGAATTTGTCGACTAACATATGAAACTGTAGTGCAAAGATTCCGGACATATTTAGAGACATCTCCAAGAACGTCAATAAATTTCTCGAATCTCTTCTCGCTTGACTAAACTTTATAGTTGCTGTTTTATTTATTTTTATGTGAATTCCGCATAGATGCTCCAACTGTTCCTCTTTAGAGCCAGTGAGCCTATGGCGTCCCCAAGGTAGTGGGGAGGGGAAGAAGATGGGTAAGTGGAAAGTGTGGAAGTAACCCGCTATTTGGATCTGGTAACAAACACGACCAAATCTACTTCAAGCAACGTTTCAATTCTGAATGTTGGTTTTGTTGTGCGTTTTTTGACGGCTTCTGCGGTCGAAGGGTAAGGCTCTCTATCTGGAGGTCGCGGTTCCAAATCTCGACGTGAGCAAAATTTATCGTTTTATTGATTTGTGTTATTTCTAAAATTAATTGTTTAATAAAAATGAAATGATTTAATAATAATTTGCGACAAGTTCCAGAGCGGAAGATAAGCTTAGTTTCGCCCTGGTGTAAAACCACCATTCAGAATTGGAATGTTGCTTGTAAGCCGTGTTTGGTGACTAGATCTGAATAGCCAGGTACTTCCCTACCTTTCTCTTCTCCGTCTCTTTCCTCTCCTCACTACCTTCAGCTTCACAACATACCCTAATTGGGATTGCCATAATCTCTCCGGCTCCAGGCGGTCGGGAGCAGTAGGGACTCTTGTAAGGAATTCATTAATAAAAAAAACACACATATCGTTTTATTCTCATGCCTTGTTGAACACCGTCATTGGGCGGTTGGTGTTAATTGTTTGTAATTTTTATTTTAATAATTATAACTTTCTATTTGTTATGCACGTATAATAAATTAAAATGTAGTCGTAAATATTGTGGGGTAATACTATATCTGTGATGCTATTGTTAGAGGTTTTATATTTTTTATAAAAAGTTTTTCAATGTTACAGTTTGGTCATTCGATGAATCACGCACCCGGTACCCATATGTTGAGGTTATTTTTAATATATGCTAAATTAATTTTATTTCAAAATCACACCTGTAATTTTTTTAATTATTCTGGTTTCCACAATCATGACCGCCATTAGTGAAAATAAGGAATACCCATTTTTGTTAGGAAATTAATTGTTGGTCAAATTGCCACGTTGGCGTTTCCCAGAACTTTTGGTCTCTCGCTGCGGTCTACCAACTGAACCATGATACGGTATTTATGTCGTAGGTCAACTGTTTTGAGGTCTACCTCTGTGCCCCTTTCGGTTACATGGTAGAAGAAGTTTCTAGAATCATTGGTCATCTTTATCTCCATAAGTTCTTATGTCTCAACTAATGACTTTATTTTAATAATAACTTATTAAACATTTATTTTTTGAAGAGTTTTTTTTTATCAATGTACATTTGTTACTTTAATTTTAAATTTCGACAAAGTTTCGATACAACCGTGTCATTCGCTAGCAGGCTTAAAATTAACTTAAAAATTCTATTATAATTTTTTATTTTAACTTTTTATGAGTAAAACCTCAAACTGTAATATTTAATTAAATGAAGACATTATGAGCGAAACTCTGAAACTGGAAACAGAAAAATCAGAAAAAGATATTTACACCTCTGGGACTCGAACCCAGGACCTCCCTACTTTCCGGGTGGGTGCTCTTATCCACCGAGCTAAGGTGTCGATATTCAATTCAGTCACTTTAAACTGTACCATACTTCGACTTAGAACCACCCATATTATCTTCATTTTTCTTAACGCATATTTTTTATTGGCTGCCATCTTTATGTATGATTGCAAGATTCAACTCGAACTAAATGCAATCTAGCTGGTGTCTGGATGAATTTTTATTCATTTTATTTAATGTGCGACATCTATTGACTCTTTTGCAAGTCTAGGATGAATATAATTATTTTTTATTTTAACTTTTTATGAGTAAAACCTACAACTGTAATATTTAATTAAATGAAGACTTTATGAGCGAAACTCAATCAAAAATCTGGAAATAGAAAAATCAGAAAAAGATATTTACACCTCTGAGACTCAAACCCAGGACCTCCCTACTTTCCGGGTGGGTGCTCTTATCCACTGAGCTAAGGTGTCGATATCCAATTCAGTCACTTTTAACTGTACCATACTTCGACTTAGAACCACCCATGTTATCTTCATTTTTCTTAACGCATATTCTTTATTGGCTGCCATCTTTATGTATGATTGCAAGATTCAACTCGAACTAAATAGGAGGTCCTGGGTTCGAGTCCCAGAGGTGTAAATATCTTTTTCTGATTTTTCTGTTTGCAGATTTTCGGTTGAGTTTCGCTCATAATATCTTAATGTCATTAAAAATTCTATGCAAGTACCAAAATGAGTTGGATTTAATTAGGTGGGGGTAGTGGGAGGAATGATTTTGGGGGAGGGGGAGAACGGTGGGAGGAGTCAACATTACACGGAAACATAGTTAGTAAAGGTGATTTACAAGGCGCAATTATTTTATTTACTAAATAAATTTTCGATTTAATTTTTTTTTATTTCTAGGGTTTCTAAAGCGCACATATTAAAATATGAATTTACATTGCAATGTTTAAACTTTGTTTTTTTTTCTTTATTGAAGCTATAGCCTGTCTCTCGTGTTGACTCCTCTCAACGTTCTCCCCCTCCTCCAAAATTTTCCCTTCCACTAATTAAATCTAAATTAAATTAAATTTAAATTAACTCTAAATAAACGTTCTCCCCCTCCTCCAAAATTTTTCCTTCCACTAATTAAATCTTAATTAAATTATATTTAAATAAAATCCAAATTAAATCTAAATTTAACCCCCAACTTATTAAATCTAAATCATTTTGGTACTTGCATAGAATTTTTAAGTTAGTTTTAAGCCTGCTAGTGAATGACACGGTTGCCGGTTGCAGAAACCGGTCGCAGAAAATTTAAAATTTAAGTAATAAATTTACATTGATAAATAAAACTCTTCATAAACAAAACAATTGTTACATAGTTAATGCCCAACAAATACAAAAAAAACTTATTAAACGTTATCAAAAGAAGCAAATCGAGGTTTTCAAAATTATTTTCTGGTGCCAACACTAGTGTATTTCTACTCACCCACCTAACGTATCTCACCTATCGATGAAATGTGATTTTTTAATCCAAATATCGTCTATAATATTATTAATTATAATAATTCCATTAATTATCTACACCAACGATTTAACTAACCTTACCATTCTAGGAAACATAATCAGTTTCGCTGATGATACTGTTTTATTATTCTAAGAAGAAAATTGAACGGATTTAATGTGGCTGAACAAGGGCTTAGTGCACTTAAAAATTAGCTTAAAATCAACTCTCTTACCCTTAGTATAAGCAAAACTAAATATATAACATTCTCAATGAACTCAAAGAGCCAACCAATAAAATCACTAGAACTAAAATTACACGAATGCCAAGGAAATAATACACAATGTTACTGCCCCGTCATCGAAAAAACACATGTTAAACAAAGTTTTGTTTAACACTATATGTTTATGAAAAGTAATGCGTTGGACACCAAAATGTTATGTATAGTTAGTTACATTGGACGCCATAAATGTTATACAAAGTAAGGCGTTGTGTGTTTTTGAAAGAGAGCATGAGAAAATAGGTTATTACTAATTGTATTCGTATCTCTCAGGTGTGGACCTTGAGCAGGCGGCTGTATTAAATACTTGGTGTGAGGAGGGGTTATCAAATAATAAAGTGCTTTGAAACAGTTAAATTATTATATTTAAAATAAGCAAGAAAAACATTATCTTAGTAATAGATTTTAGGGCTAATCTGTATCTGTAATAGATTTTAGGGCAAATATGAATGGGCAATTATGTAGCGGTAGTACCAGTTTAATCCAGGGAGTTGACGTGTGGGCGATCCCATATGTTAGCGATCCCCCACTGCTGCCTTCGCTGCTGACAAAGTGAAACGGCCGACTGGAGCAGCAAACAGGACTCCAGCCCCGCGGTTTCTAGGCGACGTCCAGTCCCAGGACGGTTGTCAGCCAGCCGACTAGTTTGATGGCGGCCAAGGTCATCCATCTTGGGCCGCACCTCTGGCTCCAGGTGTAGTCGGAAGGTTGTTGTGATTGAAATGATGACTTCGTTTGCAGTAGCTGGATTTCCAATCCAGAAATACTGTGCTCCCCTGGCACTCAGAGCCCAATCCAGGATTTTAATGGTTGTTGTGATGGTCTTCAGTTTCCGATGCCGCTGATGGGCGTTGATTAATTTATCACATCTTGAATTACTATGGTTATTTAAGAAAATGGCGAAGTGATTGCTTCGACCAGCCACAGGAACTGTGGCCGGGGTCACCTGTGGCTCGTCAAGGAATGGCCAGCTCCAAGGCCAGTCCTGTCTGAGTACCCTCTGCTCAGAATAAGCAACACAACAGATAAAAATATCAGTCTTGCCAATATAATATTTAATAATAAAGGTTCCAGTACCTATTCCCTGAGAACTAAAGGTAACCATTCACTGAGAACTTTTAACTATTATTCATGTTACGATATATTTACGTAACACACAAAACATAAAATATCTCCGAATAATAATTGATGAAATCTTAGATGGGACCTACACATCAAAGGAATTACCGAAAAACTCACAAGCCTTATATATTTCTTTAAAAATCTAAGAAAAGGGTAAATAGAAAGGATATGAAAAAGGTCTACTACGCGTTACGTCATTCTCGAATTAAATATGGAATAATTAGATGGGGATCTGCTACACATAAGTACATACACAACCTGAATACGATTCAAAAAGGAATCTTAAAGACCATATTGAAAGTACCCATTGGAACGCCTTCAATTGAACTTTTATGTACCAAATGTGCAACAAATGTGTGCCAAAAATATATTATTAAAGCTTTTCAAAAATACTGAATCCTCTACTAGACCGTGTATGCATAGCACTAGATCGAATAAAAATGATATAAAAAACATTCTAAGTTACAAAACCACATTTGGACAAAGAAACTACACATACTTTGAAACAAAACTTCATAACATCCTTCCCCAAGATACAAATAAAGTAGGAAAACTAATTAAAATTCTAATGAATACAAATCAAGAATAAAAATATGGCTGAAAGAGGTCAATGAAACAACCCTAATGGAGGTACTAAAAACGATATAGAAGACAAATAAAATATATTTAAATAATTTTAATCCGCCTCGGCACAAGACCTAAACTGAGAAGGACTAAGAAATGAAATATTTTTACATTTAATTCATCATTATATTTTGTATGTACAATTATTTTACACAGTCGCTAAATAAAAAAAAATAAAAAAATACAACCTACATATAACCAAGACATTTTATTTAGGAACTTGCAACGAACAACAAAAATTAAAAAAAAAAAAATAGTTTACTTACGAAGGTATCGGGTTCCAATTTTTATGTATTTATGAAATAAGTTTCTAAAGTAATTAAAAATTATTGTTTAACTTTATAGTGAGAGCAAAAACCAATTAAAACGTCAATAACTTATGCCTTAAAACTGAAAACAAATATCCTGAAAAGCTACCATTTCACCGATAAATTTTAAAAGTAATGTAGACAGCTACGTGGAGTTTCCTCGACAGGATATTAATATCAATAAGTTGTCGGAAATTGAATTTGCGATCAATGTATTCTACCCAAAAGCCTCATTATGCCGCATCGTAAAGATTGACATGCTTAAAAACTATTTTCTAAACATTTCTGAACTGGTTACACTTTTCTGCGCTGAAGGCATCATTAGACTCACTTAAACTTTTTGCTCAGAATTTTTCATTACTCACTTGACAGAAACGGGTATAAAAACTAGATGTTGTTGAGAAATATTAACACAATCTGTTATAAACAATTATTATTGATGCACTGATTATTGGTGTGAAATGTGTACGTTGTAGTTAGATAGCCTAGTTGACAAAGAAAATTGCATCGAATACAAATATTTTTACAGAATTCTCCATAAGCTTGCAAATAGGTAAAAAATACAGCCTGAATTCTAATTAGTTAATATAAAATGTAAACAGATCTCTGTTCTTCTGTTGTCGGCAGTTTGTGATTACCATCGCTTTGTTTGTGAGATTTAATTCTTACTTGATTAAATGTACCATTCTGAAGTTCCAGAAGCAAGATAAAATCGGTTCGGTTGTGCTTAGAGAATTTGAATAGCTTTACCTTTTCAAGTTTTTAAGACAATTTTATTGTATTAATAATGTGTGTTATTTCACAAATGCATCATAATTTTTTTTACATTATTTGAAAAACCACAATATAAAATCGAAAAATTGCTCGCAACGGCTTTAGCTGTGTTTGGTAACCAGATCTAATAGTTAGGTCCTTCAATAACTTTCTTTTCCAATCTCTTGCCCTGCCCCACCTTTTAGCCTCAAAATATACCATAATAATCGGGAATTCCACAGTTCTATTTTATTTTATTATCAGAAATATGTACTTACAAAAAAATTCGAAGAAACTGGTTTCTCAGCCGCAAAAATTAAATGAATAGAGGAGTATCTGGAAGACCGAAAACTAGTTTCAAAAGTAAACAACCAATTCCAAAATCAAAGAAGAATACATAAGGAGTACTAAAGGGATCAGTCCGCGGACCTCTATTGCTCCCATATTTACATCGTACGTTAGTGAGATGGTAAAAAAATATTTATATAGTGCAAGGACGACTATTTGTCGATGATTCGCTAATATACGCAATTGAATACAATTATAAATAACTAATAAATATTTTTAATAACTTACATTATGTATCAATACGGCTAAAAATAAATTAGATTAAACTAAATACAAAAAAAGAATACATGATTATGGGACCTAAGAAGACATTCAGTGAAAGCAAAATTAAAATTGATGGTGACATTATTGAAAATGTTACAGCTATAAAATACTTTGAGATTTTATTAGATTCCAAACAAACCTTCAAGCGCGCTGAGTATAAACAGAAAAAAGATGGGAAAATCTTTTTTTTGAGAAGGATACGTCAAAAAATTTCCAGAAAAGTTACAATTGCCTACTATATACAGCTCCATTATTGCTCCACACCATGAAGGTTTTAAGGAACTAAATTGGCTAATGTGATTCTTACCTTGAACACGATGATATTTATACATACAATAATAAAGAACCTGTTACCAAAATAACTTTTCAAATAAAATTATTGACAACAATGTCATTCACAGATATAACACAAGGACTTGCAATAAAATCAGACTATCAAAAAAGGACAAAGACGATATTCATAATAGTTGACTGTACAAAGGGATAAAGCATTGTAACGCCCTGCCGGAAACTTTAAAGTCAGCACCAATTGGTTAATTCAGAATGTATTGCAGAAGCCACATTAAATAAGAGAAAATATATTAAATATCAAATAATACTCAGCCCAGATATGGGGGCTCTATCGAAGCCAGAGAAAAGGTAGCCTCTCAAAAACTGAGCGTACTGTACAGGGCCCGCAAATACTTTATCAGTACACAGTTGCTAACTCTGTACAAATCACAGCACCCCACGGTTGAATTTGGCAGCCACCTCTGGTCTGGAACTTCAAAATACCTGAAAAATACCCTCGACTATGTGCATAAACGGGCGGTCTGTTTGATAAATTCTCCCATCTAAACAGACGGATTGCAATCTTTAGAGCACAGGCGTCGGGTGGGAATGCTATCCTTGTTCTACCGGTATTTTAATAGAAGATGCTCCGAGAAACTAGCGTAATTGATCCCTTCGGCACCGGTGCATAGTCGGAAAACACGCCAAACGCGTGCCCAACACATGTACACGGTTGACATTTGTCACATGAGCACGGGTCGCTTCTTCGACTCGTTCTTGCATTCAACTGCTCGGATGTAGAACGATTTGCCGGTCTCTGTGTTTCTTCCTTCCTACAACATGGGTCTCTTCAAGACCAATGTTCATTCCTTCCTCTCCTCTCAAAAATACTCTCCACACTGCATCTCAGACGACGTAGGCCCCGAGGGAAATGGTTTTCCTCAAGGCCTCCTGTGTGGAGTTAATGTGAAAAAAAAATACATTTAATAAAAATTGGAGAAAGAACGTTATTATGTAAATCACACAAAATTTAATTTTATTTAAACACG
This sequence comes from Glyphotaelius pellucidus, assembly GCA_936435175.1. Taxonomy (NCBI): domain Eukaryota; kingdom Metazoa; phylum Arthropoda; class Insecta; order Trichoptera; family Limnephilidae; genus Glyphotaelius; species Glyphotaelius pellucidus. The sequence continues at coordinate 4,565,916 of OW386550.1, forward strand.
TTACTACAATGAGAGTGTTTTGTTTATAGAAAGGTATACTAAAATACGGTCTTCGATAATAAGAGTTAAAAATGAAAGAAACTTTCCAACGCATACATTAACATTGATCAGCGACATACGTTCACTACTATTCTTTAATCTCTGACCTACGTTCATTTCAGTTACCAACCAAATTAAGTTACCGCAACCTCTGACCTTGAAACCCCTGGAAAATTAAGAGCGTTAAATTAATTTTCGTCGTTAGTATTAATTTATAGTTCGATTAAGTAAATAGTTAATCAATGTGGGCCATTATTCCTTATTGTCTGACCTGGTGCCGGTGGGCCCCTTCTGGTGCCTCGGGTCGGGAGATGAAAGACGCGATCAGGGGTCTAGGAATAGCGAGGAGAATTAGGAACAGGTGGTGTAGGAGTATTGTTCATACGTTCTTGGGCGAGAGTTTTGCAGAATGCGGGTCAGGCACGGGGACCTCCGACCTGGAAAGGTAGGGTGACCGTGAAATATTTTATACATTCCGTAAAGGACCTTATTCCTTGTACTTACTACGTAGGAAAAACAAAACTTCATTGATGGATAAATTTTGCGGTGACTGAAATGAATAAGTAATAAAACTTTGTCCATTGAAAAACAATACATTTCTGAAGGCTAGTGAAATAAATTAAAATGGTATGGTAGCCTAGCATGGTGATTTAATATATCTCATTTATGTAAACGTCACAATTATGTAACATGTATTGTATAAATATAGGCAAATAAAATAAATAAATAAATAAAATCATCACTTTTTTATTTTTAAAGGAAACTAAGCGATCCGGAGGTCGAGGGCTTGAATCCCGGCATGCGCAACTAAATTTTGTTTGATTTATTTGTGTTATGTCACAATTTAAACAATTAAAATAATATTAGTTATATTTGCGGGACGTTCCAGAGTCCAGAATACCACCATTCAGAATTGAAATGTTGCTTGAAATAGCTTTAGCCGTGTTTGGTGACTAGATCTGAATAGCTAGCTACCTATATACCCACCCCCTTTTCCGCATCTCCTTCTTCTCTCCTCTCTCTTCAGCCTTACAACAAACCCCAATTTAGGATGCTACAGCCTCACTGGCGTTTGGGACTCTTCTGCGGTATTCACATTGACCGATGCCCTGCCAGTAATTGGAGCCCTGCCAGGTTTTTGGTTCGCTACCTTAATACATAATTAATTTTGAAATTGAGACTAATACAACTACAACATAATTTAGCAATAATATCAGAAAATTAGCAATTCATGTGGCTAGTGTGAGTCTTGAAACTCACATTGCTTATCTAATTTTAGATTCAGCTTGCAAGAAAATCATAAGTATAATCATGGCCTCCCGTGGTGATGCAGCGCTTAGCAGATATTTGCAGAGGGACGAGTACATGGGTTCGCTTTTAATAAGCCACAGCGTGGTAAGAACGAGTCAGCCCTTTTCGTTCACGCTGTTGTCGCTATTGTAAAAAAACTGAATTTGCCACTTTATACAATAAAACCATACCTAAAAAGGGGTTTATATGTAGGAGAGTTTGCACATGAAAGTGTTTTTTTATAGTCCTAAGTAATACTTTTTTTCCAGGCTTATTAAAAAATTTGTACAAAAAATGACCATGTTTTCAAAGGCCAAGAATTGTTCTACACGCAGTATTTAATTGAAGTATCTATAATACTTCTAAGCGATTAAATTTCAAAACGAAAATACATGATTTAGTATGACTGTTTTATTTCGCATTTCTTAAAATACGTTGTGGACAGATAGTTGAAAGCCTATTGTGGATGCCCAGCTCTTCCAGAATGGAAAGATTTGGGCAACTGGCTGTCCATGAAATTCTGAGCAATTTTTCTCCAGCACTACACTTCTAGGGCGTCTTTTCGTTTTTTTTATCTGGCTTTAAGTGTCATTAAATGAATAATTTATTTATGAGAATAGATATATTAAGGATAAAAGGGTAAAATTAAGTCAGACATCTTTCCGAAACTTGGATTATACACGTTTAGGTACAATCGGACGTTATTAATAGACTAAGGATGGGTTGTTTCAAAAAATTTGACTAATTCGTCAAATATTTGACGTTAATTTTCACGTTCTGTGTAAGTCCAATTCAAGTTCTGTGATGATTTCAGTTTTGTGAAGTAGCTGGTCTATGATGATAAAAAAACAGAACTCAAAAAGAACTTACACAGAACCCGTAAATCAACTTCAAATATTTGATGAACTCATCAAATTTTTTGAAACAAGCCGTCCTAAGAGTGCAACTGTGACGCCGCGTCTTACGACAAACAGTTTTTGTACGTGGAGTTGTTTACGAATCAACTTTTGTAATAGAACCAAATTAAAGCTTGACTATAAATGACTATAAATGGCGCTATTTACGTCAACAGATCGCATGATGAGTATTCCCTGGCAGGCGTAAGTACTAATCAATTTGTCAGAATATGCCCGAAGACGGTATTATGATTATTATTGTAACTGGCAGTCATTACTGCTGCCACTGGATCTCAGTGGATTCGAGAAGCTGGCTATTTTTGGAACCAGTTATTATCGGATTTATAAAATGGTCACCAACACTAGACTTAGCAGGGCTTAGCAGCAAAAATATTTGGAACGGGTTTTTAACTGCTAGTGATTTCTTACATTTGTGATAAAGAGAAAGTTTACGTAGGTATTTATAGAAATTAATCCAATAATCAAGTATTTATACCTGTCTTAGTAAATCAAAAAAAAAACAATGGCTCGTTTATTCGAGATATAATAAGATGATTTCATACAAAAAATATATATATTACTAGCTGGGTTACCCGGCTTCGCTCAGGACAACATTCGAGAGTGTTCTGGAATGTTCCACAATTTATTTTATTTATTTATAGCGGACCCGACAGACGTTGTCCTGTACAAAACTGTCGGGACAAACTAAAATTAAAATATAATAATATTGAATATTCGATACTGCGATGGTAGCGCAGTCTGCCGGATCCAATGTAAAACATTCCAAAATCAACAACTCCTTAGAAATAAAAAAAATAATTAAAAGAATATTTTCCAGTGGACCAAATTGTGAATCTAAACATTCTCAAATCCCCTTGAACCAACAAAAAAAATTTCATCAAAATCGGTCCAGCCGTTTGGAAGGAGTTCAGTGACATACACATGGACAGGAGAAATATATATATTAAGATAACGTCGAAATAGCTACCACAATAATATAAAAAACTGGAATGCTTGCAGAACTTAATCATTACATTATTAAATTTGAGTATTTCTAAACACAAAACAATTTAAAAAAAAATAAGCTGATTGTAATTTGAATAGAAAACCATAAGAAAGATGTGTTTTAGAAAGCATAGAATTATAGAACATCTTAAACACGTTGTCTTTCTTGGAGATAATGGAAACCTTAAGTAAATGGGTGGTTACAGGTCCCAGATTTGGATAATAGTTAACTAGGTTCAGAATTACCATTCCCCGAGCATTGTGCCGTAAGCCGCCCTTAGCCGGGGGCGGCGCGCACAACTTGTGGTAATTCCGGGCGAATTTATGCGGGTACGCGCCCGGCCGCACAAAAGAGTAATCTGAGAATTGAAATTGAAAAGAAAACTCAAGCAGTTTCTCAGAGCCAAGTATTGTTTATTGTTTTGCGCCGTTTACCTCCACAATAACGCACAACTGAAATTACATTGCGTGGGAACGACCGGGCCAACATCGATCTCTTAAAAACGTGGAGAGGGGCCTGTACCATGTATATCTACATCTATCCCTAAGTTGTTCTGAGTTGTGCTTGTTGAACACTTTGCAATTAATCAAAATTGTTCGTTTGGGCAGTCATTCATAGTCGTGGTAATGATTTCATTATTTGTCGACCTCTGTGGCAGGGCGGTAAGTTCGTTGAGCTGTAGAGGTCGGAGGTTTGAAACCATTTTATTCATTTATTTTTGGTAATGGGGATAAAAAAGCAAAGGCGGTCTCCGTCAAAATCATATTGTTGACAACTATTTCACAAATTTTGAAACACACGTTAAGTCTGGTTAAAATAGTCAAATATTTCTAAAAACTTTTACTCGCTTTCAGTCTCTCTTCTCATTTTTTAGTTTCTACAAAATATTTAAAAAATAAATTATGATTTATTTATTTATTTTTTATGAATTAACGCCGATTAACGGCTTTTACATAGGAATTACAATAATTAGAAATGGATTCAGAATATGCATAGTTAAGAAAAAATATTTATAAGCCAAAAAATTAAAAAGTACATATTGAAGTAACGCATAAAGTAGAATAAGAAAACCTCATATACATGTATACCTACAAGGTATTTTGAACTAAAAAATAACTAAGTAAACTAAGTATTTAACAAAAATAAATTGAGAAATCCAAATGCAAAACAATAATAAATTAAAAAAAGTAAGTAAATATTGATGAAGAATATAAACATTCAAAGTAAATTTTATTATAATCCAACTGAGAAGCGCTGACAAACAGATTTAATTAAATAGTGTTTGTATGTTGATAATTTTTCAATATTTATCACATCATCAACAATATATTTATTACCAAGCAGGCGATTTATTTTGGAAAATAATTCAGCTTTAGCGATGGGGGTATAACGTGCATCCGCCATTACTTACCGATTCACTGTCGTGTAATCGTGCTAATATTTGTCATTTATGAGTTAAAAATGAAAGGAGGAAGTTGTAACATTCTCCACGTTTATTAACTGAACAAGTACAATTTAAAGACACGTTTTATCAGAAGGATTTATGTAAAGCGACAAGCGTTGCTAAGATTAAGAACTTGGAGAAGCGAATGGAGTTTCGACAATCTCCGGATGACAGCTGCCCCCGTGCTGCGGTCAGGGTTGCTATGATTAAAAAAAGATTTGTGGCTATATAATGCACTCGCGCTGATCGCTCTACACAGCATTAGATCCTGTATTATTACAATGATAAGGTTATTTGTGACGAACTGATCTACTCGGTACATGAAAACATATCAACGAAAGAAGTTCAGGGGAGTTCAACAAATTATTAACAATTTTAAATTAATTAAATAAGTCAGAACAAATTCTTTTTTCTCTTAATGTATCGACTCCCAGTAGTTGCAACAGAGAGAAGAATAATGCAACTTTCTTGTTGCTGATAATTGTTGTCATAGCTTTTGTTTCCTTTCATTGAGGTTAAATTATGTAGGTTGACATTGCAAACAAAATTTGTACGTTATTTTCAGGCAAGGATATTGATAGATTAGGTGTCGTCCTTTACAATCATGAATGCAAATCGGCCTACGCCAAGAAAAATAACATAATAATTTCGATATTTAACAATATTATGAGATACATTATTCTTACTATAAAACTACAAACATAAAAAAAATTATTTTATAATATACCAAAAATACTTAAATTTTGCGACGAGACATATTTTTGAAGAAAAGTTGCCTTCCAAATAGTTTAAATTTAAAGAATAAACACGTGAATTGTGAAACGTCAAAAACTGTTCGACAACCAATAGTATCAGGTGTACAAAATAAAAATGCTAACAATGGATGCGTTCACAATTTGTCTTAAAAAAATTAAGTGTCAACCGATCGAATAACCGATCGCTAGGATGATATGGGTTAAAGAGAATAATTAAATTCAGGTTTATTCTATTTAATGCAATTAATTTTGAAATAACTTACTTGTACTGAAAAGGAAAAAAAAAGATTTGTCAATAATATAACGTTAGAATTTGGTTGCGGGAATGGCTACCGCCGCCCCGGGAACCATTTATTGGACAAGCAACATCTCTGCCATAGGTCACCCCAAGTGGTTCGCTATGTTTGGTGACTTGACTTGGTGACGTGAGCAGGGGTGCCCGGGTTCATGGCGTGAGGTTTGTCCGGATCTTGGTGGATACGTCTATCCAACAACTGCGTGGCTGGTCGGATCAGGAGAGACTGGTTGAGGGATGGTTTTTTTTACCCCTCCAGCAGGACTCTCTCGGAATATCGATTTGCACCAATCCATGGAGGGATGGATTCATACGTCCGTCACTTGACTGAACACACTGGACCCCGGATTCCTTTCCACCGCCATATCTTTTCCCTTTGCAGAACTTTTCTAAAAAGACTCTTAACACAGCATCCCCAGAGATGAAAAGGCCCTGAGGGGAATTATTTTCCTCCTGTGTGGAACTAATGTAAACAAAAATCCTTTTCTAGTTATACAGCCTCCGCGGTTAATTCTTTGACTACTAATCAGCAGGTCACCGGTTCAAATCAAATCCCAGCATGTGCAAGAAAAATTTTATTGATAAAATAATATATTTATATGGCACAGATATTTGCGGTACGTTTCAAAGTGATTGATACTTTCGGAATCTCCTTGGTAAAAGACCACTATTCAGAATCGAAGCGTAGCTTAAAATAGCTTTAACCATGTTTGGTGACAATTTCCAATAAATTTTTGAAATTGAACTTATCTCCCAGTCTTTTTCAAACATCGATTATTGCAATTGTTTTTTTTTTTTATGTTAAAATTTGTACCCAAGGGAATAATTGAATTTAAACTCGATTTATCAACTCATCCTCTACATCCTTTTGCACAAAGGTAAACCTTTCACGTTAATAGAAGCAGCCTCCTTTAGTTGAACGATCCAGACAGCGGCAGTCTGAATAACTAATGAATCGGTAAATCGGTAAATGAAAGTTTTCATTAATTCATTAATATTAGTTTTATTACCCGGCTTACACTGAGCAATTTGTTAACGACAAAATTCTTAGCAAACCGTGGAAAATTTATGGATCTTTGAAACATGGATCCATGAGAAATACAAAGTTAGTTGTAATAAGTCTGGCTCACAAACATTAAGATTAAAAATTTTGTTTTTATAGTATATGTTTAAGAAAGAAAAACCTGGACACTTATCCGAGCTTTATCACGGGATATTTAATTGAGGAAAAATTATAAGCCTTTGAAATGCCCATAAAATAGGGTTTCATAACAGTTTATCCACCGACAATTTGTCCCCTGGGGTACTTATTTACATACATTCGCTTTAGTAAAAATACGTTTTACTTAATTACACAAAATATAACGAAGTGACCCAAGAGGAACGTGCAGAGAGGATGACCCGTCAAATAACAAAATAGTAAAAGACCTTTTCATTCAAATGCATCAAGGAAAAATCTGCTTCTCTATTTACTGTATGTACCAGCGCATTAGATAACTACCACACTTGCCATAGGTAACCCTAAGTGGTTCGCTACTTTTGGTGACTGAGCAGGGGTGCCCGGGATCGTGTTGTGAGTGTTGTATAGGTCTTGGCAGCCAATGCGTTTGTCCACAAAATGCGTGGCGAGCCGGATCCGGAAAGGAGGCGGAAGGGGAAAGGGTAAAGGGACGATTGGACACGCAGGGAGAAACAATTTCTTTATTAAATGCCATACCAACGCATGCCGGGAACTCGCTAGTATATATGTATATATATTTTTAAAATGAGGTGGATTCAACTACGATGAGAAGTATTTGAGTTAAATTCAAAAAACATTTTGTAAATTCAACTACTCCAAAGCTTACAGATTTTGACCATTTCATGAATCAGCGTCAACTTTGAAAGTTTGAGATTTTAGAGTTATCGGGCTGAAACTAATCGGTTAAGAAATTTTGTATTTCAAATTAAAATCACTAAAGTTTCATTGTAATTAATCCGATTTTCAGATTCCGAAATAATCACCGCTCTGAAACTTTACCGTGTAACAATTATAATTATTGTAGGCGTGATAACAGCAGTTACAGCGGAATTAAAACTAAAATAACTTTTTGCTTCTGAGAGTTTTAATTTGTTCAACAGCCTCACTAGCGTCAAGGAGGCTCCGACAAATTTAAATGTAATCCAATGTTTCACAATTTAAACTGTAGTTAGACCCTTAAATTATAAATACAAACCGCTCCTATTATTGGCGGAAGGTTTTGTTCACCTGGGCAGGACACGTAGTTTCCCGTACCATCGAAGGCAGTTATCAGTTTTGTCGTGTGAAACGGGCAGGTGAATTATATTAAATTATAAGTTTTTAACTACCCGTAAAGTACGTTACATAAGTCCACCACTGAAAATGATTAAATTGACTGTTGACCTGCTGAAAATTGCTGTGGATTGTTGCTATATCCTTTATAACAACAGTGTTTAATTCTACATCCAACAGGGGTGGAATTCAACTTTTTCAATTGGTAAGTGCTTTCCACCTTTTATTTATTTATTTATTGTTTGAATCATTGACAGAGTGTTAACAATTATTACAAAAATAGAATTGCCTTTGGGATGTACATAGATATAGTCCAGCGGTAAGGCTCTTGACTAGCATTCCAAAGGTCGCGGGATCGAATCCCGGCGTGGCTAATAAATTTTATTTGTGTTATTTCACAATTTATTCATTTAAAATGATATATAGTTTATTTGCGGCACGTTCAAGAGTGGAAGATACTCTGAGTATCGCCCTGGTGTAAGACCACTATTCAGAATTGAAACGTTGCTTGAAATGACTTTCGCCGCGTTTAGTGACCAGATCTGAATAGCCAGGTACTTCCACCTTCCTCATCTCCATCTCCTTCCCCTCCCCACTACCTTCAGCCTCACAACATACCCCAATTGGGGATGCCATAGTCTCACAGGCTCCAGACGGGAGCAGTTGGGACTCTTGTGCGGTATTTATATAAAAAAATAAATAAATATTTACACTCCAATTAGAAATGTTAACAGCATGAATAATTCGACTGCTCCAATTAAGACTGCAGTAACTCACTTTTTATCATTTTGCAGGAGAGCGATTTTAAAGTTCAAAAAATTCTGCATAATCTTAGATGAGGGTTTTGAATTCTATTTAAATTGAATAAGTATGATTTGTTAATACTCTTTCTAACTGTTTAATATTTTTTTAATATTTTCCTCAAATTTGCACTAATTTAAAGGGTTTTTGGACTTACTGCTGTTTTCCTCGGAGTTTATCTAAAATCAATAGGTAGTATGTTGAGGTACTTCTTTGTTACAGGGAAAAATTAAACAAATTATAGAAGTAGCGATAAGCTGCTTTATTTTAACACTATAAAACATCATTTATAGACATTAAAATTTCATACAGTTGAGAGTTTTTCAATAGTTTTTTTGTGTCAGTGTATAAAAAGAGCATAAAAAACATTTTTAGTTCGATCAACTGAAAAAATAATATATTTGTTTAGAAACTGTTACCTACATAAACTATAAGAGATTCTTAAGTAATTACATAAAATTATAGAAGAAAAAGAGCATTATCAAATTTCAATTGCTTTCTGAATCATCAGATAATCATCGCTGGCATAAGAATGTCCAATGGAAAAAAATAGTGAAATATAGAAACTATGGTAAGTCTTTGGAATTAGTACGCATAATGCTAGCAGATCTTAAATGTTTAAGTTTATCGATGTTTTGTTTTTGATTATACACAGCAAGAGGTTCAACTAATCTGTCCAGTCGTCTGCCTCTTGTCCGTTTTTCTAAAATGATGGTTAGTGGTTCTTCTATGTAACCATACCATATACACACCTCCAATGGATTATTGATTTTTTTTTCAATTTGTTTGCGAAATGAGTGACTTGAAATACAAAAAGTATTCATAGCTCATTTCGTTTATTTCATATGGTAAACCCTTCACTTTCGCACATCGAATCAGCATGACCCATTGTACAGGCAAGTAAAATTTTCCATTTTCTTGGATTTTCTATTGTTGCATGCATAAAATCACCCTCATTTATAGTGTGTCCTTTCTCCATAAAATGATGCGTTTCGTCAATTTTGAGGGTTCGTGCGGTATATGGAAAACACATTTCGGTTTTGGTTCTGTCCACTGCAATTATCCGAATAGAATATAACTTTACGTATACTCTTTTGTTGAACTGAAGTTAACATTTTTGGTAAACATGTAATAATTTCAGATTCATGCCAAATAAAGCAGTGGCCCTGTTTCTTTCCGATATCATAAATGATAAAATGTATATTGCGTACTTTCTTTTGTAATAAAACTACTCACTGGCAGAGGTGTCTGTAAAACCTTTTGCAAAAAAAATACTGCTTCGCGTAGCTGCAAATCAATTCCAGCGTTCTCTTTATCTGAGTCTTTTAAGATCCTGCCCTGTACTTTATTTTTCTGGTGTGTTTCATAAGCTTTCAACAATACTTTTTTTTCTTCTGTAGCTATTATAAATTTCTCACACTGTCCTTTTTAAGTGTAATTATAATGGAAATCAGAAGTGTAGCAGATATTGCAATGCTTCTTTCTTTCTGCCAATTTAGATACAGCCTTGTTCAGATCTCTTTCTAGGTAAAGCTTCTTAGATGATTTCCTGGCATAGTGTGACTCCACTACAGGAAAGGCTCGGATGTGTTCGTGTACCGAATCTTTGAATTCAGAATTTTATTAGATCTTGTGAGATGTATCCCATGCTGATCAAGCATTACTGCACCTCTTTCGTCAATTTTTCCACATGTAGTACCTATCATTCTCTCAGAGATCCCCCCAATGTTTGCAAAAACATTTTTTTTTATTTTATTTTTTTTTATTTTTTATTTGTTTATCTCAAAAATGGTACATATAAAGTAGTACTGGTCTTCCATTAAAAGCATTTGCTTGTGGATGTTTGCATTGTTTGGCAAACAAGTTGTTTATTACTCTGATTTATGTTTAAATAATATTCTTGCAAAATTTCATGCCTGGAGTTGTTAAGGTTTGTAGCCGCAATTTGTTTCGGCACTAATTCCACGTGCTGTTAAATAAAATTCCACTGCATGGCATGACTTCCTAATTTCCAGAATGCTACGAATATTTTTTTCGCGATTCTTCGTGCAAAGTATTCTTGCATTTAAAGCGGCAGTTTGATTTGCAATCTGATTCCATTTTACATCACCAAATATATCTCGAACAAAAACATTTCTTTTAATTTGAAAATGTAATCATTTTTATGAAATACGTATAGTGCTTAGAGTATCCATATTAGCAGTTGTTTTAGTAGCACAATAGAATAATCCTGTTTTCTCATTAAAAAGCAACATGAAATCAGGGGATGTTGATCTACACTCAATTCTATAGGTCTTGAATTACTAGATTCATCAGGCTTCCAACAATCATCAGAGTTCACTCCACTAAAATCTTGCTGATCTCCATAGGGAACCAATAAGTCATCAGAAGTAAACTCTGTATTATTATAGTACAATATGAACAAACAATATGTAAAAAATAAGAATTCACCAGCCGATTCTCGGGGAACTAGAATTTTGTATTAATAAGTCAGGTATGCCCCATACGTCATACGTATCTCTGGTAATATTATAATATCGTGAAAATAAGCTTATGGGTCCGAGTACTTGAAAAAATTTTAAGTTATGTCCGAGATATGTTTACACTTACCAGATTGCATTGTAGACAATAATGCTTTACCATTAGTTATTATATTGGTGGTCCTACTGGAAATTCTCATGTAACACTTTCACGGTACAATTCTCTTTATATTTTCAATTTTATCACTACAATATGCAAACCTCTATGACTGAACATCAACTGTCAAACGCAATTCAAATGATTATTTCGATATTTATCCATGGAAAAAAGAAATAAGTCTGACTTACGACGATAGAAAAATAAAAATTCCAATGAAAAGCGCAGTAACTCAACTTACTTCTTTAGTACATGGAAAACTAATGACATGGTGACTTACAACTATTTTTAAATGGCTTTTTCTCTCGGTGTATAACTGTTAGAGCAACAAAAGTCTTCTTGGCATGTAGATAAAAATTTACGAAACCCGAAAATATAGCTAACTCAAAAACACCAAATTTTGAGTTACTGCAGTCTTAATTGGAGCCGTCGAATTAATGTTAAGTTGTTACTAGATGGAAATGTTAGTAAAAATAATGATAATCAAAATGAAATTTGAAACATATTAGTATCAAATATAAACCATAACCTGCAGAGAAAGAGATAAAAGAAAGAAAGAAAGGGTATGACATTAAAGCAGGTACATAACTGTTCTCCACGAAGTGTCATGATAGGAGTTTGATAATTTGTTTTTTGAAATATGTGAGATTGTTTGCATAGATATCTATATGGTCACATTCAATGATATTGTACAGTCGACACAATCAAGACAGTGGATTGAAGTTTGCAATATTGTTATTAAATAATTCAAGATGGAATATTTTATGACTCCTAAAATTACGTCTATTAAAAACTTTAATATGAATATTGTTCAGGCAATGAGTGGTTTCAAGCTATCATGAATAGTTTTGTATAAACATATGAAGTCATTAATATCTTCTTTTTTTCAGGGTGGTAAAATGAAATGGTTAGAGTCATTCCTCGTAAGATAGCAATACGGCATTTAATCCAAGTTTAAATGATAACATTCTTAGTAATTTTTTTGTACAGATTCAATAATTTTGTTAATATTTTAAAAAGTGTGGGTTCCAGATAACACTCCCATATTCCAATTTGCTTCTTACCAACGAGTTGGTCAGAAGCAAATTGGAAGCGATTTTTGAATGGTTTAGATATTCTATGTATGAATTCCATCATTTTCAAAGATTTACTCGTGATATCACTAATGTGTATGTACATCAAACGTAAACTTTGAATCAAGAGTGTATTTTATTACTGTCGCTAGCAATAATTCTTCGCCAGTGAGGGGTTCCATGAAATAATAAGGAATTATCCTTAACCATACTTTAACTCCTGATGATTTTTTAAAATTTTTTTATATGAATACCACAAAAGAGTTTCAACTGCTCCAGTCTGGAGCCAGTGGGACTATGGCATCCCCAATCGGGGTATGTTGTGAGACTGAAGGTTGTGGGGTGGGGAAGGAGATGGGAAGAGGATGGTTGGGAAGTACCTGGCTATTCAGATCTGGTCACTTAACATGGCTAAAGCCATTTCAAGCGAGGTTTCAATTCTGAATGGTGGTCTTACACCAGGGCGATACTAATAATATCTTCCACTCTGGAACGTGCCGCAAATGAACTATACATCATTTTAAATGAATAAATTGTGAAATAACACAATTTAATCAAATAAAATTTATTTGCCACGCCGGGATTCTATCCCGCGACCTTCGGAATGCTAGTCAAGAGCCTTACCGCTGGACTCCGCCGGCCGCCGATGAGGTGAAAATTGTTCATGAAACATGTAGAATATGTATCAAATAAAGTGATGTGCACAAAGTTATTTGTCTTTTAATAAAATAAATAATGCCATCAGAAAGTGAAAACCTTACAGAAGAAATTTTCTTCGAAAAATTAAAATTAAGGTTTAGGTTTTGTTTTGTATTCTTGTAATTCTATTAATTTCTTAACACAAGGAGGAAATATCCTTTAAGGGAATCTTTATTTATTTATTTATTTCTATTCTTGTACATACACTTTACAAATAATTACATAGTTTACATAGATAATAGGTTATTAATAAGAAAAAAACATGTTAAAGATCCGTAACTGTATGTAAATAGGTTAGTCGTAGTGTTTTGTGAACACCTCACTAGGCGAACCTGTGCTGAGGTGTTCCCATGTTTGGGATTAAGTGCTATTCTGTCGACCTAAGTAGAAACACTGTATCCTCCTTGATATTGTCAAGAAGGGCACTGTGGGTCGACCCATGGCGGCAGTATCCTACACATAAATTAAAAGATTAGTTTCGGTGGGGATCTATATATACAGTTGTTCTTAGAATCTAGATTATGAGTAAGATAAATAATTGTAATGTAAAATTGTAAAAAATGATAATCATCAACTGTTGATGTCCCAAAGACAAATTAATACAAAATTAAATTAATTCCCCAGAAGGCCTTGCAGAAATCAATTCTCTTAAGGGCCTATGTCATATTTGGGGATGCTGTGTGAAGGGTATTTTTAGGAAAGGAAGGAGAGAAAGTTCTGGGAAGGAAAAAAGAATGAGAAGAGTGGGAATCTGCGGATCAGTGTCTGCGGTGCAAAGCGATGTTCTGAGAGAGCCCTGCTGGAGAAGTCAAAAGGTCTCCCTCAACCAATCTCTCCCGATCCGGCTTGCTATGCACTTGGGGGACAGAAGCATCCGCCGCTAAGACGTCGAGTCACCAAATGCAGCGAACCACTTGGCGTGACGTATGTCAGGGGTGTTGGTTGGTCAATAAATGATTCGCGGGTCAGCGGTACCCACGCATGCCTTCCAAATTGATAATCCGGAATCGCCTTTGTGTTTATAAAGGCAATCAATATTTCCAAAAAACATTTTCTGATATCTTATTTTCATATATAAACACGTATTTCACATCTAAATATTTTTTCTAGATAGCATTAAAGACACATCAAAACATTGTAATAAATTAAAGGTATTTTTTTATGCAAAATGGAAATTATTTGGCCTCGAAGATGTAGCAAAAATAAACATAATTCGTTTATAATTTTTTTTTTGCCTCCCATCGGAAGTGAATATATAATCCAAGGTCTTTAATATTGTAGTAAGCTCCACTTAATCTCTCTTAATCTCGTGAATATTCATAAATAAACAGACTTGCGGAAGGAAAACAAGGACACGAAAAACAAACGTTCAGTCATAAAACACATTATTTTTATTTATATATATCTATCAGTTCGACCTAAAAAAGCATAGTTGTTTTAACTCCTCATACTAATTTGTTCGTTTTTCGGAACAACTCAAAGGGTTCTCATAGAAATCGTTGTGTCTTGGTAAGAAATATGATCTAAATGGCGTTAGAAAGAGAAAACACTACGCTTTATATTCAAATCGAAAAGTTAACCACTAAAAAATTTAAAACGTGCACCTTTATGAAATCAAACTCTCCGACCGCAAAACTTGAAAAAAAATTATGAAACTTTCAGAATTTTTATCAATTTATAAATAAAGTGAGTTGACGATAACGTTTCTAATACTTTTGCCTAATAAAATATATGCACTTCGCAAAAATATAAAATTAATGTTTTTAATTTTTGTTTTTAATTCACAACTAAACTGTAAACAACATGTATTGGTTCTATTTATTGATTTCTCAAAAGCCTTCGACACACTTAGCCATATACAAATAATTAAAGTACTTGAATTTATAGGGATCCGGGGTAAACTCCTCTTATTCTTTAAAAACTATTTGTCAAATAGAAAAATGAGTGTGAAGATTTTAAATATAATTAGTAAATCAAGATACATCAAATCAGGAGTACCGCAAGGGTCAATTCTAGGTCCAAAATTATATATTATATATGTAATTGCTATGTGTAAGATTTTCAAAAAAGCTCGTCGATTCATTTTTGCTGATGATACTGCTCTTGTTGTATCAAATGAAAATCCTGAAATTGCTATACAAGAATTGCAAAGAGATTTTAACGAGCTTCTCAAATGGGCTCATGATGTAGGATTAATTATTAATGTTAAAAAAACCAAATGCATGTACATAAAATCTCCAAGTTTGAAAATGTGGAATGTTCCTAAAATAACCGCTCATAGCTTTAACTGTATACATAGAGGAATTGTTAATGTTTGTGACTGTGAAAAAATAGATTTCACAAATGAATATACTTATCTGGGAATAATTATTGATAACAATTTTAAGTGGGATAAACAAGTGGCTAAAATTTGTAACCAGCTCAGATCCTTAGCTAGTAACTTTTACAAATTAAAATTTATTTTGCCTCATTGTACTCTTAAACTCATATATTTTTCTATGGTCGAATCCATCCTTAGATATGGTATTCGAACTTGGGGTCATGCAAGCACTACTTACATTAAATATATTGAAAATTTACAAACCGCCATAATAAAAAAAATTGTCACAACTAAGATTTACAAACAGAGACATAACTTAAAATTACTGTATGGCTCAGAGAGCCTACTTACAATAAAAGGTCTCCACTGGTTCACTACTATTATGGATAATATGGGGGAAAGCCCTTACAAACACCTACTTGTACACAAACATACCACAAGATTTAGAGAAGGAAAGGGCCTAAAAACTCCTCGAATATTAAATAAATATGGAAGCCGTACTCTTGAGTATCTGATACCAGTGATTTTCAATAGAATCAATAATAACATGAAGTTTGAAAAAAATGAGAGACTGAGTCCTAAAATGATAAAACTATGGTTGATGAATGAAAACTCCATGTATCTTTGTATATCTTAATATAGCTGCCTACATAGCTTTTATTAGGTAGGTATATTGAAATATCTTATATATTTGTAGTTGTAAGTTAAATTATCTAATACTACTATCTATTCTAATGTTTCCTTAAAACTTTAAATGTATTTACAAATTTTTTCTTGGATATTTTATTATGAATGTTTGAATTGTTGGAACCTGCAGACAAGCTGCTATATGACAGCTTTGTGGGTATACAAATTCTTGTACAAAATGTTTTTTCTTTAATTTAATAAATAAAAAAAAAAAAATAAAAAAAATATTTATTTTTCGTTATCAGTAATTTTAGTTAGAAATTGTATTTTTATATTTCAAAAATTATATGTTCACTTATAATTAGTGACCGACGAAAGGTTCGGTTTCGGTTTTGGCAAAAAAATTTAGTTTCGGCATCAGTTTCGGTTTCGGCAGAAAATCTTCGGCCGCACCAAAGTTCTGCGCGTCGTTCGGCTGACTTCGGGTGAGTTCGTGGTTTGTGTGTCACCCGCCATAATCAGCTGAGTTCGCCGGCCGGTTAAAATACTCAATTAAGGAGGTCCTTCCTTTATAACGTAAGTGTTGATTATTGACAAAATCTGGTTCCAAGAAGTAGTTAACATGTTTGTTAATTTTTTGTTTGTTTTATAGCAGTAGTACCAAAAAAACTGTTTATTTTTTACACATACTTCGATTACTGTTTTTTTTTAATTTATTTTATTTAAAACATGTCAACTGTCTGTATAAGTGTAAAAAATAAGTAAAATTTCAGAGAACAATAGATTTTTAACATGTCTAAAAAGTTTCGGTTTCGGCCGAAACTGAGACAGATACCGAAGATTCGGTTTTGGTAGAAAGTCCTGTTTCGGTCGGACACTATTTAGAATTATATAATTTGAAATCGCATTTTATTACCATTCAAAATCAGTTTTTAGTTTTCGGATGCGTTCAGAAATATTATCAAAGGTTTTATTGGAGAGTGAAAATATTTTAACCTTTCGAAAGCATGGTCCCGAGGGGTCCGGGGGGTTAAAAATGTTGGTAATGTGTCGGAAAGCAGCATTAGTTTATATGCTCATTTCATAAAATTATCACAAAGCTTTACTAAAAGTAAGCAAGTCAAAGTTCTTCGAAAATGATTGGAGAAAATGTGTAAGATAAGAACTTTGTTTTCAAAATAAAATTTGAAAATGATGCCATTTCCGATACCTTTTTTAAATTTTTTATTAACTCTTTTATGGGGCTTTTACATTGGTTACATAATATTTATAATTTTTTATACAAGGGTAAGTAATAAACAATAGGTTGCAAAAAGTAATTTCCTGCATTAATGGTTTACAAATAAATAATTATAATTATCTGAAATTATCAGAAATAATGTCTTGAAAAAATAGATAATACTTGTTTTATAACAAAAATTGTTTAAGTATGTTTTAAACATCAAAATCGTTACACTAAAAATGTCGATATCATTTGTTTGCTAAATTATGTAAGCGAGGAATTGGCGAGTTTGCTATAAAATTTGTTTTTGAATTGTGTGACATTGAATCCTTGTGAGTCGAGTAGGTACAATTAAATTGACTACATTCAGGAGTTTGCAATAGTCGAACTTCGAATTTACAAATCTAAAAAGAAGCATAGGTCGTGAATTTCTTTGTTAATCCTCAAGTACGTGTTTAAGGTATTTAATAAGGAAGTGTGGTTAAATTGATCTAGGAGGATATTTAAATTAAAATTAATAAATCGTTAAAACTTTCGCTGAATTCCTTGGATATTTTTAATAAGAATTTTATGATGAGGTGACCACATTATGGAAATGTACTCTAATTGGCTACAAACTAATGACACAAATAAAATTTTCATGACAGGAAGTGAATTAAAGTTTTAATAGTTAAAACAAGTCCTGATGTTTTCATTCCATTGTGTTTTATGTTGTATTATGTTTTTTTTTTTTTTTTTTTTTTATTTTTTATTTATTTATTTATTCCATTTTTACAATTTTACAAAGTTAGGTATAAGTACAATTATTTTTTTAATTATGTACATGTAATGCAAATATTTTTTAATGGTGGTAATAATACCTCTCTAATTGAGAATTTCTCGTGTTTAGGGAGGGAGTACTAACACAATTGATATTTTGATGTATGTTTAATTGATGCTACCATGAGCGTATTTATGAAAAAATAAAATAAAAACAACATGTATGTAAAATTATATACCTGTGCACTATTTCAGGAAGAAACTTTTTTTTTTAAATTAAATTATAAAATATAAAACCTGTGTACACATTGAAAATATAAGTGGGCGTAATATAACACAAACATGAAATTACCTACTGGTGAAATGTATTTTAATTTTTTTCTTAAAAATTTTATAATTTTTTTCGGATTGAATATCTTTAGGGAGTTCGTTAAAGCATTTTATGGCTGAGTATGTGTAGTGGTGTTGGGCCGTTGTAGTATTAAGTTTAGGGATTATTATTTGTCCTGTTGTTCTCGGCCTGGTGCTAAATGAATTTATTGTTAGTTTGTCTTTATGGATTTGGAGTAATGCATTTTTTTGATAGATTCTGTTTATTTGTAAAACTTTGAATTCTTCGAATATTTTTTGAGTTGAATAGTCTAAAGGTTTTTTTAGTATAATTTTGATAAGTCTTCTATGTACTATTTCAAGTGGGGCTAAGTTGGTTTTATACGCTCCTCCCCAACCTATTATTCTGTTTTATATTATAATTTTGCAATTCTGCATTCTTTAGTACACATACTTTTTTTACTTTGGAAACATAAAGCCCCGGTAGTAAGCATTCAAAAAGAAGAAGAAGGGGCCATTTGTGAATACGGATGTCAGAGGAGCGCACTAATATTAAAACGATAATAATTAAGTGAAAAATGTAAAATGTTTAATAAAACACGACTCGTTTCAAATAGGTCAAAAATCTCGTGAGATGTGTCTTAAGTAGCATTTAAAGAAACAATTATAAAAATTCATACGTATTATTTGTAAAAAAACAGAAAAAAAATGTTTTATAATAATTTTCGGAGCGTAATTTCAGATTTTTTTTCTATCAAGGTAATTTCATGTAATTACCCTTTTGGCGTGCAAATGTAAAGATATTATCTTCTAGAATAACATAAATATTTTTTAAGATCTTAAAAACTTAGTTTTCAAGAAAAGTATGTTTTAAATTGGTAGAAATTCGGGGTGCCAAGTCTTGTGCAAAATCAAAAAACTAACAAAGTCGATGAACGGTTTTTCGACAAATAATATTGATAGTTTAATATTGATAGTTTAAAACTACGCTTAAATTTTATTATTCGTTCATTTTGCCCTTTGTTGAGTTTTTTGGTGGCAGCTGTAAAAAAGTAATTTCGTAGATAGTGGTGTTGTTTACTCTGACAATTAATATTCCTATATTCCACACCGGTAATATCTACGTAATCTAACGTGGTGGATGTTAGGGCTACAATTAAAAGTTTATTTTTTATTTTTCATGAAAAATTTTAACCTTAGTCTGTGTTTTAACCACGTGCAATGAAGCACAGAACTTCTTTATTAGATTAACACAGACTTTTAGGGAGGCCCGTGACCTTTCTATACTTATGGGCCTCTGGTTCCGGGTCGTAATAAACGAGGGTTCGATACAGAAATAACGACCCCGACATCTTTGAACTTCCGCGTTTGCCTGGAATTATCTGTACTCTACACCCCTCGTCCATTGTAGGTACCGACTATAATGTGTGCAAGCCAATTTATTCGATAATCCAATCCCCTCGAAAAGGGTTCCAGATATTTAGAGATTCAACATTTTGTAAGCTTTTGAATGGGATAAACACAAAACAATGAAACTACAGCATTTCCAATTTGGAGAATGCTGTGAAACTGATAGAACTGGGGGAGGGGTAGAATCTATTTACCAAAATGGTCGAAGCTAAAGCCATTATAATCGACGCTTAATTTGCGGAAAACCATTGTAGGAATCTCTCATCAGACCAGAACAGGATGATTCTTTCACCCGGGGACTAAAATAGTTAATAAATTAATTTTATATGGATTGTACATGCATTTAATTGTATTTCTTTAACATTTTGGAAGGCAAATATGGGTACCACCGCCCTGGCAATCATTTATTGGTCAACCAACACATCTCCGATAGGTCACCCCAAATAGTTCGCTACGTTTGGTAGCTTTAGTACTTTGGAAGGGATGCCCGACTTCATGCGGTGGGGTTTGTCCAGGTGTTTGCGGCCTATGCGTCAGGCCGGATCGATAGAGATTGAGGGAGGTCTTTTGACCTCTACAGCCAGAATCACTTGATCTGTCTTGCACTGCAGTTGGAAGGGGTGGATTCATACGTCCGTTACTCCTGGACACACTGCCCGAGATTCCTACCCACCCCTCATACCAATTACCTTTCCAAAACTTCCTTCCCTTCTTTTCCTTAAAAAAACTTCAACACAGATGACAAGGACACCCCCTTAGATGATGACGAGGGAAAATTATTTTTCCAGAGGGAAATTATTTTCCTTAGGGCCTCCTGTGTGTAATTTTTTTTTAAATGCACATTGGGCTATTCCATACATACATAGATACACAAAACAATATAAAATATGTAAGTGTACTACAGTTTAATAATCTCATAATGAAAATACCAAAATTAAGTATGCCCACAAAGCAAGTTTTATTTCCCACATTGCATCATGTGGGGAATGAAAACAAGAATTTTACCTAAATAAGTGGAGTCTAGTGTTGTATGTGTTCGGTACCTATATGATAATTAATTATGCTCAGGGCTATCTAAATGTCTGTTAACGATTTATATAATAATATAATGTTGCCAATTTTTCTTCACTATAACAATTCGGTTGGTTTTTAAGTTATTGCAATTTATCGCTATAATTTACGAGTGTATTAACAATTGGAACATGAAATTTATAATCCATATTTGCCATAAGGTTATTTCAAATTTTTAATAGTCCACCAGTGTATGGTACAATTTATTATTACATTACTTCATCCAGATTTTATCGGCGTGCAACGGTTATTCTAATGATGTTTTCAAA
This sequence comes from Glyphotaelius pellucidus, assembly GCA_936435175.1. NCBI lineage: Eukaryota > Metazoa > Arthropoda > Insecta > Trichoptera > Limnephilidae > Glyphotaelius > Glyphotaelius pellucidus. The sequence continues at coordinate 4,587,152 of OW386550.1, forward strand.
CGTGTTGTTTGGAACGTTTCATGAAACCCGATCAAACAAATTGATGAATATTGTACCACATCAAAGCTGTGAATATTTGAATAATCGACACTCCGAGTTATAAATCATTTTTAGTACTTTTGTTGCGTCAAATATCCAATATTCATTTTATGCTTGAATTAACTGAAATCTGGAACAGCCCAGTTTTGTACGAAAATAGTTGTTGGTATAATATCATTTTATCACACGTTAACGTTTTAGAATCTAAACACAAACAGGTGAATTGATTTTATTTGCATGACCTTTCTGCTAGCTATGAACATCGAGAACTTATCACACACCCGATATCCAATATCCAATATTTCTCCATACGAAATAATATTATTCGGCAAACAAGCAGAAACACGCCCAGGTGTTCTGGAGAGATTTCATCCAAATCGGGAGTTAGCACCAGTCTTGATGATTACATAATGTCAGTATTTCTGAGAACCATCGGAGCGTTACCTAACATAAACGCGCCGGGGTTATAAAAAATAATATTAATATATTGAAGGGTACACGAACATGTGTTTTCGGGAAATCCATAACCATTTTGGTAATGATTGCCATAACGTTGGCGTTATGATGCAGTTTGGCAGCGAAACGAGAATTAATGTCAGTGTTGATAAGGAAAATGACAGTCATTACGCATAATCATGAATTCAAACGATAGCATTAAAGATTACTGTGCAGGTCTCTCAAATATTAAATTTAACGAATCCCCGCATGGCCGTTATCCGAAGCATCATGAACTGAGTTCTTAATTTCAATGTGTCCAGTTTCGACCAACTTTTTTCGAAACTGTTATCTTTTTTTTAAATATTTACTGTCCGCTGCTACGCTGTAACTAATTAAGTAACCAGCTAAGCTAAGAGTCTGTGTTAAAGTATGCAGCCTCCCAAGAGATTCATGCAATGTGCAGAGTCTGCAGTTTTTTTTAATTTCATCAACTCAACGGTGGAGGCTCTGAAGAAAATAATTTCCTCTAGCTCCCGCGTGATCTTTGGAGATTCTGTGTAGAGGGTTTTTTTAAGTTAAAGAAAAGGGGGATATTATTTTAAGGAAATAGGTATGAATATTGGGTAGGAATCTGGGGGTTAGTGTGTCGAGGAGTGAAGGACATACGAATCAAATGTGCAAGTTGATGGATCGGTAGAGTACAGCTGGAGAGGTCAAATAGTCTCGTTCTCTAAAACCTGACTTCTTCCGGTCCGGCCCCCAACAAAGTTGGTGGGCAAAAGTTTCCGCCGACAAGACAAGGACAAACCTTATCCTAAGAAACCACAAATCCAGCAACACGGGCGTTCATTGCATTGAACATTAAATTTGAATATGTATATAGATGTAGATACGTAACCCGCTTCATGTTCAGGCAAATTTATCTTTGTACGTCTGGGCACGCGACTCTGAGACGGATAAGTATAAAGGTATTCCTTTTTTCGTTATGTAGCAACCAGCCCCTATTTCCCTGCCTAGTTGCAATACTGCCGCTTGCCCACGTCCCTCCCAAACCCTCGAATAATTAGACACAGAAATAATTTCCCTCTTACCCGTTTTACTCTTCTCTCGTTTCGCTAAGATCTCTACGGCTGTTCGTGTTTCCTTGTTACTAGCACAACTGGAAGATAGTGAAATGTACCAGAAAAATACCTCATTTAAAGCCGTGTCTGAGATAAGTGTCAGGGATTAAGTGATGTAGAATAAAAAACGAAGTAGGCGTACAATTTACATAAAGTAAAAAGGTTTTAATCAAATTTCTACTGCGAAATTTCCACGCAAAAATGAATCATCGAAATTGAATTTTAAGATCAATATAAACAACATACTCAACATACATTATCACTTTGCCTTAACCTTTAAGTACCGATGTGTGGCCTGACAGACACTTTGAGCGTTTGAACAGTCTGTTTAAATATATTAGCAAAGTAGTATTACCCCGCACTTCTACGCCTCAATTAGTCGCCCGGCAGCATTAGTAAGAGTGGTAGTATCGGCACGTGCGATTTCGGTAAGTTATAAGATCGCGAGTGTCGGTTTGTCAAATCACTCGTCGGTACTTATGTAACTTTTCTTAGGCGAGATGCAATGAAAAATGTAAGTAAGAAAATGAATAGGAGGGTAACTAACAAAGAAACGTCTTTCACATCTGTCCCTCAAATTAAAACGCAAGACTGCTTACAAACATGACAATTGCACGAAACATCTATAACTTCAATGCAGAAACCGTGTCTGCAAAGACTATTTGTCACTACTTCCTCAAACTTAGCAAATACACTGTGTGGCGTCATTTTTAATTAAAAAAAAAAAATACTTTATGGAACACCACAATATAAATAATAATATATATAAATAAATCTTAATCTCTTATCCTGACAAAGAAGTCTTTCTTTTTGAAACATGTCGATAATATAAATTATTTAATGGTGTTATAAAAAGTAATTTGTTGTCATTTAATTAACTATTTGAATTATTTGACAGTTCCTAAGACATGATGCCTTGTGGTTTTTCATAAAACTGCTGATTATTTGTTTTTTTAGTTTACCTAGTTTTTGTAACAGTTATAGATTTGTAAAGAGTATTATTTATATAAACAATATCTATATTTTTATAACTAAAATGGCACGTTGGTACTTAAAGGTTAAATAAATAATATTTTTCACAGACTCGACAATAAAAGATGTACTATTTCGTACGCCTTTTCTATTTTGAGGATATAATAAATTTAGTACACATCGAATGCTTTTTTACAGCTATTAAAAAAATTTCCTTATTACAAAGGTGTACAGATTATCGTGTTTTGTCATATTTTTAAATAGAAAAGTGTATTAAATGAAATTTATTAAATGTATTAAACATATTTGTTTAAAATAAAATAAAACCTTTGGTTTCGAAGCATGTTGATAATTTAGTTTAAATAAGTGATTTGTTTTTATTTAATTAATAATGACGCTACAAAGTTGATTGGCGATCATTGAAGAAAAATGTTTGTTTATTTTTATTTATTAGCATTATTAAGAGTCAATGTCTTTCGAAACTCTTTGAAAAGAACGGTGTGAGATAAAAACAGAAACATACAGCTCTGGCGTAACAAAAATGGACTAGTTTTATCTGTTTAGATGTTCCAAAACAACGCAACCTTTTTACCTCGGAAACGAAATTTTCTTCAAAATTAATAATCAACTCGCCGTTTTGAAATACCGAATTTTGCTTTGAAACCATAAAATATGCATTCAATTATTATTTTTTCCGTATTTTTAAAATCGAACCTCGCGTACGTTGTTACCTTTGCAAAATTCGAGGAAAACATTATTTTTTGCCGTCCGGTGCTACATAATGGTACCTAATGCGTTGGCCTTGTAAGCCTGCAGGCCTAAAATAGAAGATGTTTTATCTGTACAAAAAATAGAAGCATCTTTATGTTAAACTCAATAATCCATCTCTGTCTTCCGCGTCTTCAATCTCGCGCTAAATTCTTACGGGAGTTAAAATATTCAGCAATGGGACTTTAGGCGGAGTGTCGGTAAGCGCGAGGCGTTATTTTTGTATCTCTACGATCTCACCTGAGATAGGGAACTTAAGTGATATTTTCCTTTTTGTGTCCTTTTACCAAGTTATTTGGTTATGTATTTTTGTTAAATATTTATAAGAAATTTATAGATATGGATTATAAGATACAAAATGCAAGAAGCCCCAAATGTTACAGAGAGATAGGGCATGTAGTCGCATATATTCACTGTGAATCAATTTGTGGACTGCATTCAATAATCATAAAATTTACAAGTTGACACAACTATGTGGGTATTGGTAAACATTTGGATATTTGTAAAGGACTAATTTATCCTTTGTCTTCTGATACTGAATTATGGTGAATCGGTGTTATTATCTTAAGGTTTAAAGCTGGCGGTAATCACTGCACAACACATAAGGGATTCGTAGTAAATGCACTGAAGCATCAGCCAAGTATTGTTCACTTCTTATTGCTAAGAATTGTTCTTATGACTTCAAAGAATGCTGGTGGTAATCAGGCACGTTCACATGCCAAGGACTCCAGAATTTCAACCGATTTGGTCAGAACCGCCGTTTGCGGACGCTACATCTATATACGAGTAAATAGATATCCAAATCAAATTTTCAATAGTGTTTTTTCTTATTAAAATGTACCTTTACACGCAACAAAATTTTGTGAATGATTTGCAACAAAATTTATCTTTGAAAAAGACACTTTAAATATAAACGTCGACTGGACCAGACTCTCTCCTTAATTGACTGATTGTCAATTAATTTATTGTTGTAAATGTCACACATGTAGATATTGGCCACAAACTGTCAGATAGGGATAGGTATTTGGATAATAGTGTTGGGTGGAGGAATGCAGGGTTATATATTAGAGGGAGATGCCTTCAGGGCATTTAACGAGCTGGATGCACATTCTTGGAATAACTTGCCATTTAGATTGAAGTCAATAACTCTCTTTGGTCACTAAGAAAGTCAACAAAAAATCTTTTTAAAGGAATGCTGTAGCATGCAAAAAAAAAATTCGAAAATCTCCTTAAGGTGCCAATAATCACGATTCACTAAATGTCCCTTTATTTAGTTGACAATTATTTTAATAAAAACATGTTAAAACATAAAAAAAACATTTCTTAAAGATTTTTTGAGGGTTTCTTTTTTACAATAGCTATACACAGCCAGGCCATGAAGAAAACGATTTACCTCGGGGAGGTGCTGTATGGAGGGTCTTTTTAGCGAAAGGAAGGACAGGAAGTTCTGGGAAGGAAAAATGAATGAGGGATGGGTGGTCAGTGAGTCCAGGAGTGACGGACGTGTGAATCCATTTTTCTCACCGCGGTGCAAGGCAGTCCGATCCAGCCCACCACGAAGACTTGGACAAGCCTCACCCCATGAACCCAGACACCCCCTGCTAAGTCAGCAAACGTAGTGAACCACCTGGGTGACCTATGGTAGGGGAGTTGGTTATATAAATGGCGGAAAACATAACCGGAAAAATAAATGGCGGAAACCTTAACCGCCCCCCAAATTGTGTAGGCTTTTAAAAACAATGGAGAATTTTACTTCAAAACATTAATGTTTAAACACAACGGATTTCAATAAAATCAAAAATGTTTCTGTTATCTTAAAACAGTCCTAGTTTTCAAAATTACCAAAGCATTTAAACATTTCGTATACAGCGAAAATTTGTGAGGGGAGTTTTGTGGCCGCTAAGAATTGCGGCTGGGAAGAATAAATTGTGGCTGGGAAGAATTTCAGGCGAATAATTTTGTGGTCCCAAAAAATTTTCGGCGAGGAATATTATTATTTGTTGATCCGAAAATAGCAAACCACCAAAATAATTATCATTTAAAGTTAGTGGTCTTAGATTTTGGTTTTTGAAATATTCAGAAATATTATGATAACAACATTCATGTAAAACACGGTAGGATTACGATAAGTAACCCGAAATAATGTAATGTTTTCTCTTTCATGTGTGTCGCAAGTATTTACGTAGTTTGTTGTTATTCTTTAAGGGCTGTTGTGTAGAATATTTTTGTAGTAGCTGTTTGTTACAAATCATTGTTTCGGCAAGTTATTGAAAGGGTCAATAAAGTTCAATGTGTATTTCTTTATTTAAGTTATAAACTTGGATTATCATATATTATAATTAATAGTTTGCCTCAGTAATCATGTAATATCGAGTTCCGATAATAAAAATGATAATAGTCATATCGAATCCGTATTCTAGTTAGGCGTTTTGGGAGGCGGGTATGGGTACCGCTGCCCCGGGAACCATTTTTTGGATAATCAACACCTCTGCTATATGTCACCCCAAGCGGTTCGCTACGTTTGGTGACTTAACAGGGGTGCCCTGGGTGAGGTTTGTCAAGGTCTTGGCGGCCGATATGTCTGTCCACCTGCTGCGTGGCAGGTCGGGTCGAGAGAGACTGGTTGAGGAAGTCTATTGACCTCTCCAGCCATAATCCAGTCCATCACTTCTGGACACACTGACCCCCAGATTCCTACCCACCCCTCATACCTTCTTTCTTTCCCAGAACTTACCCTTCTTCCTTTCCTTAAAAAAACCCTCCACACAGCATCTCCTAAAATAAAAAAAGGCCCTGAGGGAAATTATTTTCCACAGGGCCACCTGTGTAGAGCTAATGTTAAAAAAATAGCTTAAAACTGATAAATAAAATATTTGAAAAAATCCGGGAAAATAAATCTTAAAAAATGGAACCCAAAAAGCAAACAATTACCCAACATGATAACAAAGACAAATAATAAGAAAGCATTAAACGGACGCGAAAATAAGCCAAAAATTATAACCAACCCCTAGTAAGGAAACCTCGCGACAAAAAGAAAAAAACCATATTAAAATTCAGGAAAAATTATATTGTGGTGTAGGTAGGGACATTTTCGTGTTCACGGTGTAGCAGGGACAGGGAGAGTGGTATAATCGCCGTTTTTCATCCTCTTCCTGTCCCAACTACCTTTCCGCTGTTAATGCCACTCGGAGTGTTGGGAAAAAGGAAGTTGCGAAGGCAGTAGAAGAAAAAGCCTTCATCCCCTACTCGTGGGGTATTTTCGGGCCAAGATCATAAAGGTGTTGAAACTTAAATTGTGAAAACTGTATTTATTTGTGAACCTGAATTTATCGGGAACCGAATCTATTTTTTGTGTGTAGTATTTATAAGAGTCTTATCTTTGCAAAGCCGGTGGCTCTTTGACCACCTCAATTGACCGTGATGTGTTTGGATCCACGATGCTTAAGGCGGTGCACAACCTCAATAATTTTTATTTGTTCAAAACTCCCATTTTCATCATTTTCGTAACTACAATAACTTTTTTACTCCAACCGATACCTGGGGATGTAAGTTTTTTTTATATTTAAAATTAATAAAAACAATACCTTACCATTGTTTACCTTACCTTACCATATTTTACGTACAACTTTTTTAAAACTTTTAAAACCAGTTTTTCAACTATAAAGTTAGCGGTAAGCACCAGATTTTATATTTCTAAACGATGAATCGATAACTTTGGGAGGTATTCATTTAGAAATATCTTAAATATTTGTAACACGTTCTTTAGAATTAATTAAAATGAACGCGGCGGAAAGGTCGAATCTCCAGGCCCGCTAGGGCCAATTTGACCGTACGTTTGTCTAATACGCCGGGCCGCGGGCGTATATTTGTTTACACGCTTTCTTCACTTACATCGTTGAGATTCCCACATTATTTGTCTGCTTGTTCTTTTCTTTGATACGGAAAATTCGACAGTAGGTCCATCCAATACATGGGTCGCGAGTCGCAATTTGTATACACGGCTTCTTTACTTGCGTCGTTAAGATTCTGAATTTATTTTAAGGTATATTGTCGTCTTAAGAGAAAAACGGTTCTAGCGTGTTGTATACTCGTATGTACCTAAAAAGGCAAGGTAATTATGAGTAAAATTGATCCAACATTTTTTCTTGTTCAACGGTCTTTCTTGACGAGATATGCGAATTTCATGGTCCGCCTGAGACCTGAAAATCGATAGGCTTTACGGTTTGTCTAATTGGCACCATCAGTTTTCTTTTAGATCGGCATTGATCTCTCTACTTACTAGTGTTTGTCGGTTTATTTCTATATTTGTCTGTATTTGTATATTTATTTATTTATTTGCCTGTATATTTCTCTCTACATACTGTTCTTTTTTTTATGACTATGTAGGTGCCATAATTAACATCTTAAAGAGAGAGATAATTGCTTGTTCCCAATTTAATATCGCAAATCACTAGTTTTATGAAAATGGGATATTTCCGCGTCCAGACGCTTTCCGTTAGGACAACCGGCCCCCTTGCATGGACATTCGATAAGGACTGATTCTTCGGCAACTTCTCATCGTTCCCTAGCATGACTGCAGATTGTCAACGAATAAGTAATAGTTCACAATGAATAGGTATTCTTAATAAATTAAATTGATGAAAAGTAACGAAAGTTATCCCATCAAACCTTATCGATTGACCGTGCTAGGGAGCTAGGTTTCCTGATAACAGGACTTTTGGTCACGTTATGTATTGTGAATGATAAAGGTATTTTATAATGCTTGAAAGAGTGCACAATAAAAGATATGGGGAAGATTGTAAGCAATTCGAAAGTGGGTGGTTATTCAGGTCTAGTCCAGGATCTGAATTAAACATTTTGTTTATCTTTACACAGTAAATACAATAACGATGCTTCAAATCGTACGATTTTGTTGGCTATCAGTATAAAACTGTACAAAATTAGTTTGAATTTATTTATTATAACACTTCATCCGTGCGGTATATTCTTGCGGTTTTAAAAAGAACCTATTGCTTGTATGGTAAGTATTGAAATAATGAAAAAACTGTTTCTCGTTTTGGAACTGATGAATTATTCGAGTTGGAATCGAATTATAATTAAAAAAAGTTATAAAACTTTCTTCCGCTCTTTGGTGAAACAATCTAAAGATATCGGTTGTAAAGTTAAAAGTATACGATCTATATGAAAGTAAATTATGAATCCTGATTTCAAAGTAGGCAATATCTCGTAGTAGGAAACGATATTACTAATGAAATCGTATTGTGATCGAATGAATCAAGCCTACTAACGAGTTCAACGGGGGCAACAAATTGATTAAAGTTGAGCTTATTACATTATTATTAAAAGCGATTAACCTATCCCAAGATATTACCACAAGTAAAAGGTTCTACCCGTAATTAAATCCAAGTTATTATTTACTGAAAATTCACGTCGATTTAACGTACCTATTCAACGTTGCATAATTAATGCTGATTGGGCTTTGAAAACATAACATGTAATTTTGAATAGGTTTCAAAAGTTCAAAACAATTGGCTGCGCAAACTTATATCAACTTATCATAAAAGAACATAATACATCTGAGCGAAATGTGAAAGAATACAAGACAAATAAAAATTAAAAGGTTACAGTCGCAACTGGGACTCGAACCCAGGATTTCCTGTCTTTCCGGGACACAGTTTCGGCCATTTTAGGCCTATATTCATTCAGTCATTTTGTCGATATCATATTTCAAATTCTGGAAGAACAGTATTAGCCTCAGCAACAAATTGGATATGTTTATCAGAGACACTATCAAGATTACTTTCTAATCATTCAAAAAGGTAGTTGCCAAAAATATGGGAACAATTCGTGTCCCGGTAAGATAAGAGATCATTGGTTCGAGTCCCAGTTGCGACCGTTACTTATTTTTTTTGTGTATTGTTCTGTTTCTACGTCATCTTCGGGGAAGGAAAGAAAGGAAGGGAAGAAAGAGGAGAAGATCTGGGAAGAAAAATGTATGAGAAGTAGGCAGGAATCTGGAGTCGTTGTATACAAAAATTCATCCCTCCCACTGTGATGAAAGGCGAGCGCAATTGGACGAGACAGTCCTGCTAAGGTAAAGGCCTTTCTTAATCAGTCTCTCCAAATTCGTCACAAGCAAGATGGGCAAGACCTATAAATATAACATCAAAATTTCTTTATTTTCAACACAATAAATGCACAATATTTACAAAGGCATAAAATATTTAAATAGTCTTCCCGAAGAATTAAAAAAAATAACAGATTTCGTATCATTCAAGAATAAAGTCAAATTAATCTTTAAAAAAATTAAACCATTTTACTAGTTTTGAAAAATAATTTATGGTCTTTGCGGAATGTCGGTATTATTAATAATATGTAATATAGGTATTATTTTTCTCCCATTTTTTCGTTAGGTTAGGTTAGGTTAGGCTGGGTCAGGTTAAGTTTTAGTGGATTTTGTGTTTGTATTCTCCGTAGGATATTTTGTCGGAGGATATTTTGTCGGGGATATTTTGTGGCGGGATGAAAATATTTACCATTGAAACACATCCTCAGTAACTTTTTTAACATTTTTTCAGAATAATCTTACAAATGAAGAGCCCCTCTCCTGTTGAAACACTTGGTTCAAAATTGCAAAAAATTAACCTTTCATTTTTTCAAGGTGTTTGAAGGTTGAAGAGATTTTTTATAGCTGTTTACTCGTAGTGTTATGCTAGCGCCGCTATAAAATCAGCTTCAGCCGAGTTAAAGAAAGAAATTCTAAGAACAATTGATTAAGGTCAACCACAACGAGAGTAGCTTCAGAATAGTAATTACAGATTTTCGTAAATAACAAACAAATTGTTTTATTTAGAAACCACAACATTTTTCCAATTATTGAAACCTGAAAATATTAATTTATTTGTTGATGAAAATATTAATTTACTTGCTAACAATTTTTATGATAGATAATTATACCTTTGTGTGGAAACGCTTTTCTATTTTACGCGAATAATTGTTTCGGTGAATTTAATATTTAATTTTATTATCTTTCAATTCCATAGGTAGGATTGTCAATTTATTAGCATTTTAACATTAATGTTTCGTCACTTTCGAATTTTAGATTATTTTTTGATTTTTGTAGAAAAAATAAAGTGAACAATTTTATTTATAAAACTATAATATTAACCGATCCTGCATGACATGTTCCGGTAGTGCTTTGCAAATATAAAAAAAATTAATAGTAAAATGGTTTGATAGTAGCAAAATACTTACAATTAATAAACACCTAACTAACAACTTATTGTTTTCTACTTTTGCATTATATTAATTATAATTTAGCAAATATAATACATGTATGTATGTAACCTTAGTATTATTTATGACTATTAAATATCCATGATAAAACAATGTAAGTACTTAAATAAAAAAATCATCAGCCACAAGCCACTGCTTCCACGGAAAAGTAGTTTTAACATAGATATTTGAACATGTACTTAAATAAAAAAAAAATATGGCAGCTAATAGAAACATGGAAATTAGTAGAGAAAAATGCAAGCGAATGTTTTTTTGATGGTGCTATAAAAAATGACCCGATATTGTAGTTAGGACTCAATTGATAGAATATTGGACTCCTTGGGACCAACATAAGGACAATGGTTGAATTCGTAGTTAAGAGTTACGACCATCGCCTTTTTTCAAGTGAAAACTTCATACCGTTGTGATTTGAAACTTGATAAAACGAAAAAGCGACAATAAAAAGGGACAAACACCTACCTACATCTAAAGGATTTAGTCTGCCGGAGAACGAGATAGAATAATCGGTATTCTCTTTGTGCGGTGCTTCATAGCCTCCCCACTTTTGTCTAATTTAGTTTTCTGAATGTTCTACCGCGTGTGAACTGAACACATTTTTAGTTTTTTTTTTTTTTTCTTATGTTTGTTCGTTTCATGTTTCTTTGAAAATTAGTATCATCTTCTACAATGCTTAATAATATTTTGTTTGAAAACTGATCTCCAATCCGTATACGATTTAGGTGATATTTTAAAAATAAAATTAATGACGCTGTGTTATTTTATTTTAATTTTTTTTTACATTAACTTTACACAGGAGGCCATGAGGCAAATAATTTCCCTCAGGGCCTATGTCATCTGGGATGCTGTGTGGAGGGTCTCTATACGCTTAATCTTAACTTTAAAGCTGACATCTTGATTTGAAGTAGATAGAATTCTCAAATCATATAGATATCTGACGTCCCGAATTATTGTCGTCTTTCTCTGTGCATAATTTAATGAACAGAACAAGTCTAAATGAAAATGATCAGTGTATTTTTCAGGATTATTTGTTTGCTTTTGCTTTTAAATCGTTGTGTCTCCTTTACTATCATGGTTAGAAATATTATCTAAACGGTGTTAAAAAGGAACAAATAACACGCATTATATTCAGATCTAAAAATTGACCAGAAAATTATTAAAATGTACACCTTTATGAAACTAAAGTTTCCGACCCCAATTTGAAAAAAAAATGAAATTTTTAAACACGAAACGAAAAAAAGGGAGTCGACGATAACATTTATAATACATTTGCCTTACAAAATATGGGTGTGTTTTTATTTTTTCGTAATCAGTAATTTTAGTTAGAAAAAAGTGTAGTGAGCCATTTTTAAAAATTTTCATGTTTGCATTCAAAATTTGTCTAGCAAATAAAATTACGTTTATTTCGAATTGAGAAATTTGAAAACGTGTTTTACCAGCTTTCAAAAAATAATCTTCAAATACGGCTGTATCCGGGTTACGCAGTATAGCATAAAGCATTAACTATGAGAAAATTATTAATATCAGGAAAAATATATTCTTACGAGTGAAAAGATGTATTTAATTCATAAAACGTTAAATAAAAACATTTTTAAATTAACAAATGTGCTTACGAGTGCAAAATTTACGTACAACAAGTTCAAAATTAAACCTTTTAAAACCAGTTCCATCAATTTTGTCATTACAAGACAATGTAAATCCATTTAATCACAGGGCAGATGAGCAAATCAAAAAACACCCCGTAATTTCGTTAACATTATAACAAATTAGGTATCTTATTACGGAAGCTTCTCAAAAAGCACACCGTCATCTTTTGATCATAACCACGGGACAGATAAACTGATTAATGTGTATTGTGGGCGTGTCAGTGTTTTCCAAATAAGTTACTTTTCTTACTTCTGGTGAAATCATTCAAACATTTTCACATATCAAAAATTTCTATTTCACTGACGAAAAGAAATCAGATCATCAATTTGGGAGGCGGGATGGGTACCGCCACCCCGGGAACCATTTATTGGATAGCCAACACCTCTGTCATAAGCCACCAAAAATGATTAGTTACAATTGGTTACTAAGCAGAAGTGCCCGAGTTCATGGGGTGAGGTTTGTCTAGGTCTTGGCGGCAGATGACCTGGACACACTGAACACCAGATTTCTATCCACCCCCTCATACCTTTTCCTTCACAGAACTTCATCTCCTTCCTTTCTTTAAAAGACTCCACAAAGCATCCTCAAGAATTACATAGGCCGTGAGGAAAATTATTTTTCTCAGGTCTCCTGGGTGAAGCTTGTGTAAAAAAAATACAGATATTAGAATATATTAGAAGATATTATCTATACATCAGAAGCTTTTCGGCCGGCCGCAAATGTCAACACTTTGACTGCGAATGTCTTCGGTACTATCCAATATTTTCCAAGCTTTGAAAAATTATGTCCTCAACAAGCGCTAATTAAGATGATGTATTTGTAAAAAAACTTGAAATATATCGTTGAACGACTAACTTTCTACTAAATCACAGATACTTGTCAGACTTAAGGCGGTACACAACCCTTATAATTTTTGTTTGCTCAAAACTCACATTTTAATCATTTCCGGCGAATTCGTAACTAAAATAACTATTTTATTCCAACATAACCCTGGGAATGTAGGTTTTTTATATTTCAAATTAATAAAAACAACAGCTTACCATTAATTCATTTTACGTGCAACTATTTTAAAACTTTATAACAAGTTTTTCAACTACGAATTTAGCGGTGAGCACCAGATTTTATTTTTCTAGACGACGAATTAATAACTTCGGCAGGGATTCATAAAGAAACATCTTAAATATTTGTTCTTCATTATTAATTAAAATGAACGCGGCGGAAAGGTCGAATATCCAGGCTCGCTTTGGCGAATTCGACCGTACGTTCGTCCAATACGCCGTGCCGTGGGCATATATTTGTTTACACGCTTTCTTCGCTTACGTTGTTAAGATTTCCACATTATTTGTCTTCTTCTTCTTTTCTTTGATAGAGCAAATTCGACAGTAGGTCCGTCCAATACACGGTGTACACGGCGACTTACGTCATTAAGATTCTGAATATATTTTAGGGTATATTGTCGTCTTAATCATAACCACGCAAACACCTCAGCACAGAACCTAGTGAGGTGTCCACAAAACGTACAATATTACCCACTTACAGTTTCACCTTCTCAAACCTACCTTACACCCAACATAATAAAAGTGAAAAATAAATTTTGTACAAATTTTAATAATTAGGTAAACACTGTAATATATAGAAATAAATTTAGGACAGACACACGACGAGACGAGAGGTAAGGCTCTTGACCCGCAATCCGAAGGTCGCAGGACGAATCCCGGAATGCGCAAATAAATTTTATTTGATTAATTTGTGTTGTTTCACAATTAATTCATTTATAATAATATATGATATATTTGAGGCTCATTCTAGAGTGGAAGATAATTTTATTATTGCCCTGCTGTAAGCCACAATTCAGAATTGAAACGTTGCTTGAAATGGCTTTAGCTGTGTTAGGTTACCTGATCTAAATAGCCAGGTACTTCTCCACCTTCCTCCTTCCCATTTCCTTCCCTTTCCCACTACCTTCAGCCTCCCAACACCCCAATTAGGGATACCATAGTCTCACTAGCTCCACACGGGAGCAGCTGGGACACTATAGAGGTAATCAGATTAAGAAAAAATAATACAGTTCTAGGGTACATGTTTGCAGTGTTCATATCGAAATTTTTAGAACTTTTGGAAATAATTCGCTAAAAAGCTCTCATCAGTCATGCCTAGCTTCGCGTATTTTACCCCTAACGTCATTCATATTCGATGTCACGATTGAGGTAGCATATAATATTATACAAACGATTTTAGAAATTCGATTGAAGCTAAATTTATGCAAATCTATAAGCCTATTTGACTTTCAAATTCAGTTGACTTCGACGAAGGCCATTTCAGTGCAAAAAAAACACTAAAATTTATTCAATCTTTCAGGGGAAGTTTGGCTCTTGGTGATTAGTGTGGTAAACTTTACTTTGTGACCATTTTTGTAAGCAAGTGTTTTAAAAATAGAAAATTGTTATCAATTTTTGTAATTTTAGAAGCAATACTAAAAATCGGAAATAGCTGAATAATTGGTCGTGTGATTGTATTCACAAGTATAATTTTATGTGTGTCTTTACATTTACTATGCAAAAGGACTGTTCTCATTTTTAAAATGAGTTTAATTTAAACTTTAAAAAGCTGGCGGAAATAATTTTTTTATAAATTTTAACTACAGTCAAAGGCCAAATGGGGTATATCCAAACGGAAGACATGAATTATATAGAATAAAAGGAACGACAAAAAGAGCAATTTTAGAAAACTAAAATTATGCATATAAGATCTCCACATGCCAACACAGATATAATTTAATTCCTTCATTATACACACACATTTGACTGCTTGCATTAAAATGTTGCACAGCCCTATTCTTGTGAAACCATTGATTTTGTCAAAAATTATCTATATTTGGGTGTTACTATAGATTGCTACATAAAATGGGATGAACACATTACTAATGTTTGTAAACGTCTACGGGCTATTGTGGGTAGGATTTATAAAATAAAGTATTTCGTGCCTATAAGTACTTTAAAATTAATCTACATATCTCTGGCAGAATCCACTATCCGTAATGGAATTACTTCTTGGGACATTCTTGTAAAACTAATATAAGTTATATCCAATATTTACAAAACTCTGTTACAGAATTGTTAAACCATAATATACCAATGCACACAGAAGCGACATTAAATTAATTTACAAGTCTCTGAATGTTTTACCTGTCAGAGAATTATTGTTTTATAATATTTTAAGTCAACATGTTAAATTGTCTGATTCCTTGTATAGGGAAAGAGTTTACCATAAATAAAATACAAGATTCACTCAAAATAAAGGATTGGTGGTTCCAAAATGTACCAATTAATATGGTGAAAGAACCCTAAACTATATTGTACCCAAAAAATTTAATACATTACCAAAGACAATTAAAAATAGTAACGTTTTTACTGCTAAAGTCAAATATAATCTAAGGAAATGGCTATTAGATACTGATGATTTATATTGATGTCCTAACGAAACCCTTGTATTCATAATTGGAATCCACATTCAGGAAATAGAAAGTCATTAAAAGTAATTTTGTAATACCTCGCATATTTGAAAATATGTACGTTGATTGTATCCATGTTGTGTTCATATTACATTTAATTGTATTTTTTATTATAAGGCTTAAATTGCTAACAATTTTATATTTACCTATACCATTGTAATCTAACCAATATATATATCATACATGTATACCTTTTTAAAATCAACATGTTATTGCATAAAAATGTTGTCACTATGTACCTGCTGACAAACTACATAAGTAGTTTGTACATAAGTAGTAGCAGGTTTTAAATGTGAATAAATAAAAAAAATAAAAATATATATATATACGGGCCGGAATGCTCACAATGCGGTTCTACCACGTAGTGACGATGTCAGGAAATTGCTTTTTAAAACATACTGCACTGCCCTATACACATCTGCGCTGTGGACACAATACTCAGTGGCTCACAATACAAGTCCTTCCTTTTCCCTGCGATGCAAAGCGATGTCCTGCTCGAGAGGTCAAAAGATCTCCCTCAACCAGTCTCTCCCGCCACACAATAGGTGGGCAAGGATAACTTCCACCAAGACTCAGACAAACCTCCGTGAACCCGAATACCCCTGCTAAGACACCAAACGCGGCGAATCACTCGGGTTGACCTGACAGAGGTGTTGGTTTTCGAACAAATGGTTCTCGGGGCGGCAGTACTCACAACCGGCTTCCAAAATGCATCCGAGTGGCTCAGCTCCCCACTAAATGAGCAATGGTTGACGATGAGCCAACCTTTCCGATGGACAACCCTTCAATATTCATTTTTATTTATTTTAAATTAATTTTACTTATATATGTGATGTTTTTATTTAAAACATCATTGGGTATCTACCTAATATGTTTTATCAGAATGAACTGACGTTCGAACCCACGACGGATCTTGCTTTATATACCCCACCCATACAAAAAAGGCTTCGAATGGTCCACAATGTTCCAGATCATTCCACCACATTCGAGGGTGTTCTGGAATGTTTCACAATGATCTGGGATGTTCTAGATTATTTCCGAACATTCCACAACATTACAAAATGTTCCGGTATGTTCTGAAATGTTGTGGAATGCTCACAAATACTCTCGAATGTTCTGGACTCTTCTAAAAATTTCTGGAGGGCAAAATTTCTAGTTCTTATATCTACCAAAGCACGCCTTTCACGTAAAAACGGGAACTTCTTCATGGATGGGGGATATAGGGCTACCACACTATATAAAAACTACCTTGATTGTACCGGGACGCGTATTTCCAAAACCTATACCTGTTCAGTCGCGACTGCGACTGAAATGAGGTAGGGTTGATTGTGCAAAATAAACTTACAAACACAAAAAAAAATATATTTTTTCAATGTAATTTTTTTTTAAAGTAAAAAAACGCGATCCATCCTCTCTGCTTACTCCTCTATAATTACGGTCACAATCACCCTCCCTGAAACAGATAGAATAACGAAGCGTGTTGGCGACTGAATTAGGATTTGTTGTGCAAAATCTCCTCACAAAACCTAACCCATTTCAGTTGTGGCTGCGACTGGGCCGGTATATTGTTTTTAAGGTGATTTTGCACAACAAACTCTACACCATTTCAGTCGCCGCGGCGACTGAACCGGTATAGGTTTTTGAAATACGCCACCAGGACTCTTTTCTGAATTTTAGCGGCACGCACATTTTAGTGCACTTTCTTTTATAATACGTTTTGATTATTTTTATTTTTTCTCTTTAAATAATCTAATCAAATAGTTGTACCTATATATAACATGTAATATAGCACACTGGGATTGCACTATCCTTCCAATCCTGCCGGATTAAAAACTTATATAAAACAAATAAACATAATAAAATTTAAATCCTTACGTTTTCATATTCAGAAGTAGAAGGTTTGAATCTGTTTCCACCTTGGTTTATATTTAAAAAAAAAAATCTCTTTTTGAAAAAAAAAACAACATTATCCTTGGCTTATTTTTACACCGGTGTTTAGAAGGGAATACGCTTTTCGGTTATTGGCAAATTAGGTCTGCGGCTACACCAAACTTTAAAAGGTCATAATTTGGAACCGGGGCCGAAATGAGAAAAACGTCACATAAAGTTTCCAGCAAAAATTACCTCTCCAATTACCCACAACCTGTAATAAGGCGCAACGGAATACCTCTATATCCCGTGTTCTTTTTTCCAAACCTTACGGCTTATAGGATTTTCTATAAAACTACCGCACACCAGAGTAGAAATCTTTCGATTACAACCCGTTCATTTATTTTAAAGTGTAAATCATATTATAATTATTTCTTCAAAATAGGCATATTTACTTTGGGGTGTCATCATTAATTTAATGAAAAACAAATACCTTTGTATAACACCACTATTTTATTAACTATATCAACATGTTTCGAAAACTATGTTTTCTTCGTCAGGATAATAAGTCAATAATAAATAACAAAAGACAAACAATAAATAACGGTTATTCTACACAATCAATAGATAATATGTTAAACAAAAAATATAAGAAAAAGTTTTTTAGATCTTTTGTTTATCCACACGTAGTTGACAAGAATAATAATTGGAGAAAAATTGTATTTTTAAATAATAACACTTCAAATTTGATAATTAAAAACATGCCAGATAATATCCAACCAGCTTTTTACGCCAATAACAAATTAAAAAATTATATATTAAATAACAAGGACAAAGGTGTGTTTTTGAACAAATCTGGGGTTTATAAATTAATTTGTAATGATTGTAACTTTTTTTATATTGGGAAGACTTCTAGAAATTTTAACATTAGAGTTAAGGAACATCTAAGATGTTTAAATAATAATAATTATTCAGAATTTGCAAACCACATTTTGGAAACAGGTCATTCTTTTGATATTAATAAAGGTTTAAAAATTTTACACACTAACACAACGGGTATACAATTAGATAATTTAGAAATTTTAGAAATTAGAAAAAGTGTTAATAGTAAATTAAATATTATAAATAACCAAACGTTTTTTAAAAATAGCCATCTTTTAAATTTATTTTCGTATTAATACTTATATTTATAATAATTTATTTTGTTATTTAGACTTCTTGTTTTCCTTTTAAAAGATTTTTTATTATGTTAATGTAATTTTTTACCCATTCTAAAATAATTTTTATATTTTATTTCATATAATTGTTTTTTATGATATATTTTAGGTAATTAATCACCTCTCCTTTCTAATATTTTGTCTATGTTCTAATTAGTCTATACTTGTTTGTCTTTTGTTATTTATTATTGACTTATTATCCTGACGAAGAAAACATAGTTTTCGAAACATGTTGATATAGTTAATAAAATAGTGGTGTTATACAAAGGTATTTGTTTTTCATCATATTATAATTGGTTATTAGTTTCAAGAAGTAGGTGTTTCTACTTCTTGGTGTAGGAGTAGGTTTCAATATCGACATTATTATTTATTTACGAACAAGTATTATTGTGTTAATAGATTCTTACAGGAAAATTTGAAGTTTGGTTCTGCCGCCCCGAGAACTATTGGTTGGATTACCAACACTCCTGCCATAAGTCGCCACAAGTGGTTAGCAGGGGAGCAAATTTAGCAGGGGTGCCTTAATTTATGGGGTGAGGTTTGTCTAGGTCTTGGCGGTGAATGCGTTTGCCCCCTATTGCGTGACGGGCCGAGAAACTGTTAGAGGGGACCTAACCTAGGTCGGGAGAAACTTGTTAGAGGGGACCTAACCTAGTTCTCTCCATCGGTTCGCACCGCGTACGAGGGATGGATTCATATATCCGTCACACCTGGATACATTACCCCCAGATTCCTACCCACCTCCAGATTCATTTTCTTCAATTTGTCTTTAAACACATATAAAATATTGTTTCTGAGTCAATTCAATTATGTACAATATATCTTAAATCAATATTTGTTGTTTGTTTGTTCGTAATTTATGCGCTGCCATACCGTTCATTCGATTGAGATGAAACTTTGGTGATTTGTTGTGCGCACGCTCGCGAAGGTTATAGGCTATATATAATGGTAAGCTCTGACGTTATGAAATTTTCATAAATAAAAATGTTTGTGTGAAAAGGGAACGGGTATGGTGGGGTTCGCGGGGGGGGTGACGAGGGAGAGGGAAGGCAGAGAAGGTGGAAAGGGAACGCGGAAGGGGAAAGGGACTTGGGATATGAACGGGGACGCACGGGAAAGGACATGCAGGGAGAATCAATTTTTTTCTTTGAATGCCATTGCAACGCATGCCGGGTACCAAGCTAGTACTATATAATAATTCTTACTATTCATGTGTAAAAGCCACGAAAAAAAGCGTTAATAATAAATAAAAATACCTTTTCCTGCCTAAAAATTCCTCTACTTTCTTTTCCTAAGAACTCCTTCCACAAAGCATTCCTAAGATCTAAGCCCCAAGAAAAATTGTTTTCCTCAGGGCCTCCTATGTAAAAAAAAAACAAATTTTGTGAAATGAGAAGGTAGATTTCTCGACCATAGACGGTTGGATATTACATGTCAATAACATAAGCAATTAGATACTTAGACAGTAGATCGGGATTTTTCTTGCAATGACATCAGCCATGTTTGTTGACCAGATCTGAATAGCCAGTTACTTTCCCCACCTTCCTCTTTGCATTTCCTTCCATTCCCTGAGGTTTTTTTGAAAAATTGTTTAGTTTCAATTAAACGGTTTGCGAGTTTTGAAAATCGCGAATTCTGAATCCTCAGGAACTAAAATTGAATTGAATTGGAATTAGGTTAAATAATTTAGAAGCCCTCGATATTAAGAAAACCGTCAATAATAACTCGAACATAGTTAATAATCAAATAAATTTAACTGACGGTCCCATATATAATTAATTACCTTAACCGCCGCTGAAACCGTTCCCCCCCCCCTTTCTAACCCTCTTATAATACTACCCCTCTTTTCTTTTTGTATCTCTTTCCCTCATTGTATTTTTTTATACACATGTATGTGTCTACATGTAATAATTATTAGTTGATATAATAAACTCTGATGAAGTTTGAGATTAGCGATATCTGATTGGCTGTCGTATATTTAATTAAAATAAAAATAATATTAAAATTGTGTACTACAAAGTGTGTACTTTGTCATTCAGTTTATGTCGCACCACAAATAAATTGCTTACTTCGAAAAAAATATTTTAATTGCGTCGAAGTGTAGACCCGGCTACAAAAGTTTTTTTGATGTGGTGTAATAAATAAAAAATCGAATACCTCATATAAAAAAAAAAAATTTGGGTTCTGTATGCGATGTATATTTACCGTTTTTAAATTGCCGAAAAAAAACCTTAAACAGACCATCAATTTTATTGGACTGTATGGGTCCCAGGAGTTGAAAGGTTTTATAGAAAATTTTGGCGATACAGTTTTTTTTGGAATTGATATCGATCTAAACTTTACGAGTTATTTGTTCTGTGATTGAATGTTTGATAAAACCATATTATGAATACTAAAAAATGTCCATCAACTTGATAGGTGGGTATAGGTACCACTGCCCTGGAAAAAAATTATTGGATAACCAACACCCCTGCTAAAAGGTTTCACTACGTTTGGTGACTTGGCCGGGGTGTCCGGATTCATGGGGGGTGAGTTTTGTATAGATCATGGCGGCGAATGCACTTGCCCACCTACTGCGTGGCGGGCCAGATCGGGAGAGACTGTTTGAGGGAGACCTGACCCAGACATTTCCAGCCGAACTCTTGACAGATCGCCTTGGACCGCAGCGGGAGGGTTGGATTCATACGTCCATCACTCCTGGAGTTTCATCCCCAGTTTCCTACCCACCCCTCATAACGTTTTCCGCCACACAGCTTCCTCTCTTTCCTTTCCTTTAAAGACTCTTCACACAGTATCCGCAAAAGATGACAAAGAATCTAATAGACTTTTTTCTTCGTGGTTCTTTTTCGGAGCTAATGTAAAAAAAAATTATAAAAAAATTGCATTTTATAATAATTTTAGTACTTAATGAAAATAAAATAATCCAATATCTTTTCGACTCCGAGAACTGGGTTAATCATATTTATATCATTGTTTGTTTCTGAGATTACCTTTTGCGAGTTTACGTCTTCGACTGGAAGCAAAACAGGCAACAAACATAGATGGAGGCTCCGCTGAAAGCATTAGTAACGGTGATATATCCACGCTTCGAAGGTCGTGGAATACATAATGTATTCGCCCTAATGTATGCGAGGGTACCTTCTTGATAACCTTTCTACGGCAGCTGAGGCCCCTATCTCAGTACAGCCTCGCCTAATTCCCGCTGTTCGAAGGGCCGCAATATTGTGGGCAGGTGCTGACATCAAAAAATGAAAAACACAACTTTAAAACTTTCGTATGTGACTACTGGTGTTGAACTCAGAATCAAGTCAACTCAACACTTCTTTGAAAAGTTATTAAAAGCTTAGAAAAAAATTATTTCTAAATAGCTGTTAACCCTAACCTAACGTAACCTATATAACCAAATTTTAATATTTTTTATCATCACTCTTTATGACCTTTCTGATGTGGTTCTGAGTTGGTTTCATTCTGAGTTGGCCGGTCACCGATGCATATATCGCAAGTAGTTTCAAAAATAGAGCTGCAATTTATTGTCGTAAAAGGCATGATATACAATTTTGCTGTTTTTCACAAAAAAATATGAATTTTATTGAGCTGTGGATATAATATCTTTGCTTCTTAGAACTAATGTCAGTTTTTCGAAAAATATTTTTTTTGAGATTTCGCCTTAAAATTGTGTTACCTTCGAATTCTAAAAGAATGTTTTGAATTTGAGAAAGGGTATTTCCGTTTTGGAAAGCCAATTTGAAATTAAGAATATAATTTTTCATATTTTTTAATTGGATTTTCAAAAGTGTACGTCACTTAATTATAACTGTAATTAAAATTTTCAATTTGGTTATAGCGATGATTCTAATTACACGTGAGCACACTATTCATCACAACATTATTTGTCCAACGGTATATAAAATCATAAGTACATAAAACAAAGAGGACACAAAGCAAGTTTTAGTAAATAAAACCTACTATACACACTAGGCTGCTTCAAAAAGTAAAAGTTCGTCTTTTTATCGGGGTCGTCGCCCCTCAGTTTTTCTTTGTCCAATAGACCATTTTAGTTTTTGTTTAATCTCCACTTTAAAATTAAAAATAAAGTATAAAATTTAATAGTTAATCACTAAACTAAGAATTATTTAAACTTATGAGACCCCTATCTTTACGGAAATAGCTTTATCTTAAACACCTATCATAATGTTTAATTGAAATAATGAAATAAAACTTCTCCTGTAAATTTTCTAATGGTCTGTTGGACAAATAAGAATTGAAGCGACGCCTTGTAAATGTTTTAATGGCCAGAAAAATATGCATATTTATATATATATTTTTTCTTTTTTTTTTTTAAAAGCATTAACTTTGTGGCTCTCCAATTTACGATAAGAACATATAAATTTCTTATAGACTATTTTAAAGTGGTCTATAATAACATAAATTAAGAGGCTTAAAACAAATTTACATGTTTTTATTGTATTTTTTAAAATTATAAATTTTAGCGGTCGCTACCACTGATCAACCACTGAGGTTAAACAAACCCTCTCCCGACTCCTGTAACATTGTAAACAATAAGAAATGTGTTAGAATCGGAATTAGATTCTTTGCGTAGTAACATAATTTTTGTTCTTAGACTGAATTTACTTTCGTGACATTAGATGGCGCCTACAAGCGTACGTGTAACGTATAATAATTTCATTGATTTTAATATTGTGTTAAACTGCTTTTTGTAAAAAATAGTTTAAAATGAAAACTCAACTTTTTTATATTTTTTAGTCATTTTCAATAAAAAAAAATCTTTTACTTTTTAGACATTTGGTGACAAGTGAACCCCCATAGAAAATTCCAAAAAAAATGTATGCTTTTTTGAAGCATCCTAATACGTACGCATTTATACACACAAATATGCATACGCATGTATTCTGTATATACACGTGCACATACTCGTACGGTGATCCGACGGTTGATCCCCGACAATTTATCCCGCGAAATGATATATCCTGCGAAATTACACTTTCTAACGTAAAATCAACTTTAAGTTGGTATGAATATCAAAGGAATTTATACAGTATCGATTTATTTGTACTTATGCGCTGGTGTACACAGTATTTAGAGAAGCAGATTTTTTTCGATGCATTTGAATAAAAATATGTTTTATACTTTTGTTATTCAGCTTTACATCCTCTCTGCATGTCCCTACGGGGTCACTCAGTTATGTTTTGTATAATTAGGTGTACCGTATTTTTCCTAAACCGACTGCACATTGTATATAAGTACGCTGGGGGACTGACTATCAGCAGATTAACTGTCGTGGAACCACTCGTACATATACACTAACAACACATATTTTAGAGACAATGCATAAGTATGTACATGATTCAATAATTACAAACTGAAAAAAAATAATTGAAATTAACATTTTGTAAAAATAGCAAATTCTACCTATCTTGTGAAATTGGAAAAACCAACATTGGCTCGTTTAGAATCAAACCACAGCTATATGATAAGTTTTCTGAATATGCCCGCAGCAGAGTTTAACCATGTCATTCAACTTTCAATAAGTAATATAATTTAATAAAGTTTTTCTACCACGTCATAAAGACGTGAAGCCATTATTCGAAGGCCGGTTTTTTAAATAATTTTTGCTTTGTAGAACGGGGTTGTTTTTTAAATCATAATTTAATGCTTTTAGCATAATAGTGCCTTAAATGTTATATCGTTTCTTTTAATTAAAATATCAAACCTTTTATAAACGAATCGTTATCAAAATAATATTATATCTGTCTTTAGTATTCCGTATTTGCCGCCTCTCAACAATTCTCGCATTTTTTCAGTTCCATTTAAGTTAATAGACTTGAATGGCTTCAATTTGATATATCCTATCTCCTTACAGATTATCCTTAAAATTGCAACCATCTATCTTTACTTTAACGAACGAAGCACTCTTCTTTGGTTGTTGGTTGAAGTGCCCGATTAAAAAAAAATAAGCGTGCAAACCTGCATTTGACAACCATTCGATGACTTATCCAACTACTTGCATTTCCAATCCTTGCTGTTTTGTTAAACCAACGCTGTAAATATCTCCACAACTTTTCTATTGATGTCAGAACAGTGGAAAATCGTCCACATTCATTTCTTATTCAGAAAAAATACGTATTTCTGCTTTCTGGAAAGTGGATAATTTTAAAGTAAAAATATTAAGGACACAGCATAGGGTCATTCTAAAGTCTAAAGGATTGTCACAAATATAAGGATGCATAATATATCAGAAATATAAAACACGTATATAAAATTTTATGTGTTATTTTATTATTGTAATTTCTTTCTCAAATTAAAGTAATACTACCATTATTTATGTAGGTACGTAAAGGCCCTGCAAAAAAATTATGGATAAAGTATTTTATAGGGAAAAAAGATGTTGATATATTCCGAAAAGTGGAGAATAATGACAGATGACTATCAAGAAACTAGCTGTATGTCATTCTAAAGAGTCGTTACAATCATAAGAATGGTCACATGTCAGAAATATGAAACATTATTACAAATAGTTCTAACGGAAAAAATCGCACTATAATATTCTGGAAAGTGGCGAATGATTAAAGATGACTATTAAGAAAGCAGCATTCTGTCATTCTAAAGCCAGGTCTCCAGCGACCTCCGACATGAACATTTGCTTGAATATTCACTTGAACGTTACTATAAACTTTGTCAATGGGTCATGGCTTTGAACAATTCTTGTTCGCAGATGTTCAGGCTTTCTATGGTCGGTGGAAAATATTCTCTTCCCTGGTGAAGCGGGGAAGGCAGGCGGGGGGGAGTGATTCATCTTTCACAGCAGCCGCACGAAGCGGTCAATAAATACTGTCGTAATGGACGATTACTGCTGTCGTGAACTCACCTGTAAATAAAGTTTATTAATTTATATGAAAAGGGTTCATAAACCTAAGGAACAATTTGTGATAATGCTTGTTGTTTTGAAAATCTTAAATGTTATATTTAGATCTCGTACGAATGCTAATAGCCAGAAATATTAATATAATGCCAATTCGTATTTCTGGTGGAAGTGTTCTTGCACATATATTATAATTAAATCCAGTTCTTCAAAATAGGTTTCAGAGAAGTTTTTGTCGAAAAAAATTGACCAAACCAAAATAGTATTCTATTTTTAAATCCTGATAAATAAATATATAATAAAATTTCGAGGTGATACTGCCTAACATGAAATTAAGGTTTTCTACCTAATACTTAAATGAAATGTCTACAATCTTATCGCTAAAACATTAAGGATGGGTTGTTTCAAAAAATTTGACGAATTCGTCAAATATCCGACGTTAATTTTTACGTTCTGTGTAAGTTCTATTCAAGTTCTGTGATGATTTCAATTTTGTGAAGCTGCTGGCCTATGATGATAAAAAAACAAAACTCGAAAAGAACTTACACAGAACCTGAAAATTAACTTCAAATATTTGATGAACTCATCAAATTTTTTGAAACAACCCGTCCTAAGAATTTCTTTTCCATCAGAATTTGACATCAACGTAATTATTTAAGCAGACAAAATTCTTAAATGATAAACTAGGTCAGGTAATAATCAATATTAACCAGAAATCTTTCCTGATAAATAAATATAATATTAAAATATCTAGAAAGTCTGTTTTTTCTCCCTGAGAAATCTTCTTTTCCTCATCAGAACTCATCTTGACATTTACGTTAACGTCAAACGTCAAGATTTCAGTGCGTAGGCGAAGACACGTCCTCACCACAGACCACTTGACAAAGTGCAAGCAAATGTTCAAGTTCACGGACGGAAGAGACCCCGCTTAAAGAGTCATCAAAATCTTAAGTTCAAACTTCAAGTTTATTTAAAAATTCTACATTACGGAAGGAGAATGATAACAGATGAATACTAACCCTTAACTGCTGACGTAATTTTTTTTACGTATACTCTGACGTGAAGGTCTGGGCGGCCTGTTACTTTAAATGTTTATATATTAGAGATCCATGAAAATTTTGAGGTCCAAATTATTGTTTATTGACAATTTAAATATATTTACTCAAAATAAAATAAAATAAAACACTTTTTTATTGTTAAGTAACTTTTACTTGACAATTTGTATATTGTAGTTAAAAAAGCTTTTGGCAAAAATCACCTGAGATCAGAAATCAGTCTGTATTATCTATGAAACTAAATAAAAACAATGAATTCACTTTTATTATAATATATAAATAGTATCTCGAATAAACGCTGTATGTAAAACTTTAGTAAAATTGTAAATGTTTATTTTATAGTGTATATTATTCAACTTTAAAAAAGTCACGTAAATACTGACGATCTGTCAGAGAGGCCCGCGAAAAAAATTTAAATGAATCTACTTACGAAAATTAAACTTTAAAAATGTAAAACTTACGGCTCTGGCGTCACTAAATTCGAAGCTACTGGAAGCGGCGTATGCATCGCGCGTATGCATCGGCGTATGCATCGCGTGGGAGGGAAGTATTTCGATATTATTATTGTTGCTATGACGAAGCTGTCCCCGCGTCAGCAGTTACAGGTCAAGTATGCAGCATACTATCATTCTGTAGGATCGTCATAATCATAAGGTCACACATCAGAAATATAAAACATATATGTCGTTCTAGCGGGAAAAAAACCTTGCTGCATTCTGAAAAGTGGATTTTTTTAAAAAGAATAAATAATTTAAGCTATAAGCGTTGTCATGTCACAAACAAAATTTCACATATCAATTTGGTCGACGACGCTCAGAGACGTGCAGGAGTTAGAAGCTGACTTGCCTCGGCTGTAGACGTGATGAGATGAGCCGGGATTGGCCGCGTTTCCGATTCCGTTATTTCCGTTGATTTAAAAAAAGAACTTTGCAATTCGTTTCAGATTGGGAGAAATTTCACAACCACTTTTTAAAAGCAATGGAATGACTAACGAGTGGAGCTCAAATTTATTTTGATATCACGAAAGGGACTGAGTAATTTTTTTATAATTAATTGTAAGTACCTTCATGTGGAGTGCAATAATAAAATGTATATTATTTCTTCAAACTTCGCAAATTCACTTTGAGGCGTCATTATTAATAAATGAAAACAAATAACTTTGTGTACACCACTATTTAATTAACAATATCGACATGTTTCAAAAACTATGTTTTCTTCGTCAGGATAATAAGTTAAAGCAGTTAGTTTGTTAACTTATTATCCTGACGAAGAAAACATAGTTTTTGAAACATGTCGATATTGTTAATTAAATAGTGGTGTACTCAAAGTTATTTGTTTTCATTTACATTTATTATTTGATCGGTTTGTTGTTAGTTATTAGTTAGTTTAGTCCATATTACATATAAAAGCTAGAAAAACTGTTACTGATATTTCATTTACATTTTAAAAATAATTAAGTTTTAATAAGTGTAGCAGACGGCCTCCGTAGTCGAAGGGTAAAGCTCTCGATTAGCAAACCGAAGATCGCGGGTTTTAATCCCGGCGTGCAAGTGTCATATCACAATGTACTTTTTAAAAATAATATGTGGTTCTGCACTTTCAGTTTTGCCCTAGTGTAAGAACATCATTCAGAATTGAAACGTCTGAAACGCTTGAAATGGCTTTTGTCGTGTTTAGTTACCAGATCTGAATAACCAGGTACTTCACCACCTTCTTCCATATCTCCTTCTTCTCCACACTAACCTCACAAACCCTCCAATTGGGGAAGCGATAGTATCACTCGCTCCAGACGATTGGGACTTTTGTGCGATATTCACATAAAAAAGAAGTGAACTAATTCAAATGAATATGTACCTCGACGGGTGTTTAAAAATTTTAAACAATTGACCAAAATTTTGAAGTTAGTTTTCATGTTCCGTGTAAGTTCCGTTATTATATCATTAAAGACAAGTTGCTTCATAAAATTGAAATAATCATAGAACTTGAACAGAACTTTCACTAAACGTGAAAATTCTCTGAAGAATTTTGATGAATTATTCAAATTTTTTGAAACAACAACTCCTAAAAAACTTCTTTTGATTTTCTGATAGAAATAAGAATTGAAAATGAAATTTATTTATTATAGTTTTTGACGACGATGAAGATGACAATTATTAAATTAAATAAGTAAATCATATCGAATAGTATTATTAGGCTTTCGTCGGCGTGGTTAAATTTCAGAACCCAGCTTTCAGTGCATGTCTGACGCCAAGCCATACGCGCTTTGCCACAAATAACATCTGTGTACGTGGAATTTCGTCACAAGATGTCGCCACTTCCGACGGCAGGACGTATGACGCAGGTGTGCCCCTCCCAGGTACAAGTTCTACGAATTTGTGAATCTGGAGTATCTCTCCAGATATGGAAAGATTCACGGTAATACTCAGTTGTATCAAGCGGCTGTATGTTACATATATGACGTCACTGCCCGTCCCGGTTACTTTGTCCCAGTGACTAGCCATCACTGGTTTACAGTGGATACGAGGAACGGACTAATTTCGGAACCAGTTCCTATTGGATTTATAAAATGGTCACCAACTCTGACTGGGCGAAGCCGAACCAAAAGCCACCCGCAGGGCATAGAAGTAAAAATCTGCTAGTTGTAATAAGTGTTTTAACGACAAAAAACACGCCATTATAGATTTATATTGTATAAAATATGTTTATTGTTTATGCTATATGGGATATCCCGGCAGGAATAAAGCTTATAACTATCCATATTGAATTTATTATGCTCCTATCCTTAATACTTTTAGTATAAGATACCAACTACCTACATCAATTCAAAATTTTTCCATTCAGGACAAAGAGGAATTTAATTTTATTCAAATAAGCACGGTGCATACACCTTTTGTTAACATTGTGTACGCACTGAAGTTAAATAAATAATTTTAAAAAAACTCAGCTGACGAGGGATAAAAATTCCGTAAAATTGCACCAAACAGATATGAAAAATGCAAGCTTTGTTTGTTCAGATTATAATTAATATCCCTAGAAGCTAGCGAGAGTTCATAAAAATAGATACCATTTCATTTTCAAATTTGTCACGGCTTACTAAATTTATGCACTTTTATGTCCAAAATAAACAACCGGTCTGTGTTTTGCAGTGCTTCAAAGTAGTTTTTGCAATGATAGAGCTTATTTATGAGTTTGTAAAACGTGAAAAATACATATTCTACAACATGAAAACTTTGCACAAAAAAGTTTCTCAGTTTATGGGAAGCTCGCATTACCCGTATGAGTAAATTTTGGATAAGAAATCTGATGCATTTTAATTAAATGAAATACAAACTAATATAAATATGGCTTTGAAGCCAAACTTCAAAGCATCCCAGCTAATAAAATAAATTATTCTAGAGACAATTTTGTTTCTCTAAATTTTTTAGTAAATGATCGTGATAAAAATTACGTTGTTCATTTAAAATATTGGATGGATTATGTGTAATAAAAAATGATTTCTATGTGCATTAAAATTATGACGTTAATATGAACTATTCTTCTACATTCTTCTAATACAAACAAACCAATATCTGAATTAACTACTAGCATGTAAAAACCCGCTTCTACGGGAAAACTATACTATGAAAACTTCAATTGTTCTATTTGAATATTACAGATGGCAGCACATCCGTTTGTATATATTACGTGAAACGAGTGTGTACAGACGCTAGCGTAATAATAATTTAGATGTTTTTATCACTGAAAAATATAATATAACGAAAATATGAAAAAGAACAAGAAACCGATAAATTTAAAGTCGCAACTGGGACACCACAACTCGAACACAAAGATTTTAAATTTTATTTTCCGTGTCTTGTTCATTTTCACATTTTCGTTTAGATTGGATAGTATTTATTATCTTCTTCTTCAACGATATATTATATTGATTGGTATAACCTTCAAAAGAGAGATATAAAAGACAGTTATTATAAGAAAAAAATACTTATTAACTCATTTTCACAGTTTATATTTTATCAGTTCGTAAATGTACAGTATATAGCCATAATAAAATCAACTGTGGATTTCTCCTTGTAACTTTAACTCTTATAAGGCAACATATAAAAATTAAAAATTATCGAATTTATAAGAACATTATATACATTAAAATGATATGACGCGTTAGTGAACCTTTATTTTATGAAGCCTATTCTGGTACTAATTAAAGAGATCGCGTGATTAGCATCCCCTTGCAGGCGTAAGTACTTCGTAATTATTATTGTAAAGGGCAGTTGTGAATAATAATATCACGTGGCTATATATTACATATGATGTCATTGCCTGTCGTGGTTATTTTTTTCCAGTGACCAGCTGTCACTGGATCACTGTGGATCCGAGGAATTGGCTATTTTTGGAACCAGTTCGTATCGGATTTATACAATGATCACCAACACTCTAACTGGGCGAAGCCGAAACAAAGGCCTCCCGCAGGGCCTAGCAGCAAAAACCTGCGGAGCGGGTTTTTAACTGCTAGATAATTAATTATTAAGCCTAAACTAATGCCTAGAGTTTATTATTACAAAATTCTGAAAAATAAACTTTGTTTTTATCTAAACACGAAAAATCGTGATTCTTTGTCAAAATTACCCATCAAGAAAGACCTAACGATAATTTGATTGAACATTACATTTCACTACCAATTTTCTAGCAAATGACTTTGTAGAATGAATATAGCAGACGTTATTACATTATAAGACGTCTTTACGCAACATTATATGTGCAATTTGGAAAAAAAAATATTGATTGCTTTTCTTAATGAAGTCGTTTACTCGGAGAGAATTCAATGAACGCCCAATGTACAAGACTGTTTAAATATTTGCTTCTTTTAGGGCCATATTAGGGGATAATAAATTTGCAGGGAAAATGTCATAAAAAAGATTAATATATATTACAAAACAAAATTAACTTTGATAATCCAGAGAGGAGAAAATATCCGGTGAAAATCTTAAGGGAAAAAATCAACAATCTTAAAAGGAAGAGCTCTAAGATTTGATATTAAATTTAGTAATTAATAAAATTGCCAAAATTTAAGAAAAAATTGGTATTGGTGGGTATGGGTCCCCCTCTGGAACCATTTATTGGATAACCAACACCCCTGCTATAGGTCGCCTCAACTGATTCGCTATGTTTGATGACTTAGCATGGGTGCCTGGGTTGACGTGGTTTTACCACGTCTTGGCGGCGGATATGTTTGCCGACCTGCTGCATGGCAGGCCGAATCAAAAGAGATTTTTTGAGGGAGTCCTTTTGACCTCTCCTGCTGGATTCTCGACCTATCCCCTTAAATCGCAGTGGGATGAATGGAAGCATACGTCCGTCACTCCTGGATACACTGACCCCTAGATTCCTAGCCACCTCTCAAGAACTTCCTATCCTTTATTTCCCTAAATATATCCTCCACACAGCAATACCAAGTACGACATAGGCCCTGAGGGAAATTGTTCAGGGTTCCTGCGTAGGGCTTCCTAAAAAAAAGCACCGTTTTGAATAGCAATAATAACAATTGCCAGTATTTGGTATTATTCGTTATCTACGTTTATTTTGTGATTGTGAAAACTATACTTATCATTAATATTAAGTGCAGAAGTACATTTTTTTATTGTTAGTGAAATCTAATTTCGGCTCCCCAAAAATTATCTTTTGTACTACCTATCAAAGATTATCGCCATTTTATCATGTCTGTGGTGCACGTAGATACTTATGTCGTGATCTATGTAAATATTCCGTAAAACCGTCATTGAAAAAAATTAACAGCCTTACTTATGAACCAACACTTCACTACCGTTTAACCACGTCTGTACTCTGTAAAAACGTTATTAAAAAACATTAACAGCTTAACTTATAAAAAAAACACTTCGCGACCTTTTGACGATGTTTTGTCAGAAACATATAAACTATAATAAAGACATATTTTTTTTGTTTATAACAAAAAAATGTCCTTTATATGTAGGTAGCATTAAACTTTTGCAAATCTGCGCACGCGCTAGGCGCAATTTTTTTTTCACGCGCGACAGAATCATAATTTTAACAAGTGATATTTGATATAGATATTAAAATAAAATACCTTCAAGTGTTCTAAAAATTATAATATTCATAATTGAATGGTCACACCATTTCATCACGATGACATATAAATTCGAAATATAAACCAAGAAATATTGACATATAAACCAGTTCAAAAATTTTCCATCTATATTTTATGATAACCTAAAATACACTTGAGATTGCACTTCAAAACCATCATATTTTGAAAATTCGTCGTTTGAAAAAAAAAATCTGTAAAATAAATCACACAAAGACAGAAATCACAATTTACTTACGATCTATACAACTCATATAAAATAAATTAAAATTTTGCTACTTAGCCTCTCAAAAACTGGGCGTACAGTACAGGGCCCGCAGATACTTTAGTAGTATTGAACTGCTAACCTTGTACAAATCTCAAGTGCACCCCACTGAATTGTTGAAAGCCACCTCTGGTCTGGAGCCCCAAAATACCTGAAAAATACCCTCGACTCTGGGCAGAAACGGGCGGTCCGTTTGATAGATTCTCCTATCGATAGATTGCAATATTTAGAGCACAGGCGTCGGGTGAGAATGCTATCCTTGTACTACCGGTATTTAATGGAAGATGCTCCGTTGGAACTAGCGTCATTGATCCCTTCGGCACCGGACCATAGTCGGGAAATACGCCAAACGCGTGCCCAACATATGTACACGGTTGACATTTGTGACATGAGAACGGGTCGCTTCTTCGACTCGTGTTCAACTCGTGTCCTTTGACTCTAGTTCAACGTGACTTTTGTGTTCAACAACTCGGTTGTGGGTCTCTTCAAAACCAATTTTCATTCCTTCCTCTCCTCAAAAAGACCCAGCATCCCAAATGACATAGGCCTGAGGAAAATTATTTTCCTTAAGGCCTCCTATGTGGAGTTAATTAGAAAAAATAACTCTTCCAACATTTATACGACAACTCTTTTTAAAAGAATTGCCCACACTTCCAATCACCTTTCAATTGTATTTAAATAAGTAAGTATATTGTATTTAATCTTAAATATTTTTGTAACTACGATATTAATTTATGTACCTACCTCTACGCCTGTCTCGACACAGGTATATCTCAGTGAGACAGGCATCGAAAAACCCAACATCAACGTACTTTATTCAGATAGATAATTAAAAAAATGAGCAAATGGAATTGTTCTGCATTCAAATGTCATTTAAAAAAATGCCAGTTAGATCATTGTCAAATTGAGTTGACGATTAAGGGACGTAAATAGATAAAACGTTCAGGGTTGGCGTGTTTAATTGCATTATAGACGGTCGAGTCGGCATCGCAAACATAAACAAAGATTTACTATTTTAGGCAATATAAAAATAGCTCCATATTAGGACAGAAGAATATGGAGAAAATAAAACACGTTTGTGACAGCCTTTCCATTGTAATAACAGCTGTTCGCGCAATTTTATATGGGATTGGTTGGGTATTGCATTCGCGGACTTGATGGGTAGATATGTCAAAATCCTGAATTTATCCCACCTACCTAATCTTTCCCTCCTAAATGTCACCATAAAAATTGTTGCAAAAAGTACTAAACTTTGGAGAGGTGACAGTGTGATTTGCTGCTCAGTACAAAATAACATCTCAGACAGGGCGCATGTATTGTAACCTCTTGTTATAAGAATATTGCGAATTTTAAACAGTGAGAAGTGTACACCAAAACTGGAGATCAGCGAGGCCCCATCTGCAACGGTGAGTCCTATTTTCCTTATTCCAATCTGGGCTTATCTAATTTTCCAAAAGCCCAGATCTGAACTTTCGACTGACTATCCATCGGGTTTTGCGAGTGTATGCTATCTAATCGTCCCGTATAACTTAGCGATTTCACGTAGTTTCGGGACTGGTCCTTCGAGGGCTGCATAGGCTTTTCTTTGCAGCATTTACCGCCAGGTAACAGTGGAGTCGCAGTTTCGCGACACCATTTTTGGTTCTTTCGAGTCGGATTACCAACGGGGTATTTAAAATTAATATATTTAACCTGCAAATAATTATTATTTGCTTTTCATACTTTGTTAAGTCATTTGTACTGACATACTTTTGTAATTATTGTTGCATTAAAATTCCTACATAGAATTAATCATGTCGACGAGTGATGGTACTCAGGCTCAGGATCTAGTTAAAATCAAATTACTAGAATCTAAGATTAATTTGATGCATAATCGTCTCAATGATTTATATGAGAAAGCGAAAATTATTGCAGATAGGGAGACAAGGAGTTCGGAGGAGTTCGTTAGACAAACGGTTAATTTGGCTACATATTATTCACAATTTAACACGTATTGTGATGAATTTCTTTTACTTCAATTGAAAAAGGATCCAAACTATAATATAAATTTAGATTTATGGAATAAATTCGAAAATAAGTACTGCTTTGTAGTTAGTATACGCGAAAGTATTGTGGCGAAGCAAGATTTAGGTGGTACGCAGAAATTAAATAAGTCCCAATTTATTAAGCTTCCAGCGATTGATATGCCATCGTTCGATGGAAATCAAGAGAATTGGTCGGTATTTTATGAAGCATTTAAATTAAACATCCACTCTAATGAAAATTTGAATACGTCGCAAAAGATGCAATATTTGATAGGAAAACTTCAAGGAAAGGCATTATCGGTGTTTGCCGGAGTACTGCCGAATGAAAAAAATTATTTTGTAATCTGGAATGCTCTCGAAAAGAAATATCAAGACAAGCGCGTGCTAGGCACCTTTTATCTGAACAATATTTTGAATTTAAAATTATTGGCACCTTCTAACTCAAATGAGTTAAATAATTTTATTGAACGGTTTGCGTCTTCCATGTCTGCGCTCAAAGAATTAGGTATTGATGACCTAACCGACTTTATAATTTTACATATTGCACTGAAAAAATTAGATATGCAATTGGTGCAAAATTTCGAAATGTCCATACGGGAGAAAGATATACCTACATATACCGATTTAATAGAATATATTCGTTCGCATGTTAAAATTCTTGAACGAACCGGAGCAGAAAGTAAAGTTAATAATAATAAAAATAAGGTTTCGCATTCTTTCGCTGTGGTTGAACCGAAGTCGTTTGATAATAATCGTAGTAATAATAATAAATGCCGGAAATGCAATCGAAGCGATCATGTTGAATTGTTTAAATGTGAACAATTTAATGAGTTGAGGCCAAAGGCTCGCTTTCAGTTTGTAAAATTAAATAACTTATGTGTAAACTGTTTAAGCGATAAACACAAGACGGTAAAATGTTCATCTAAATCGGATTGTAGAATTTGTAAAAAACGTCACCATACTGCTTTGCATTTTGAGGGTACGGTGAACAACGAAAGTCATTCGAAAAACGAAGCTGTCACATTAATAACAAGGAATAAACATCATAATGATTTTACGGCGGGTAATTTAGCTACGAATGTACTATTGTCAACCGCGCAGTTATTCGCTTACGACATTAAAAATAATCAAGTAACCGTCAGGTGTTTAATTGATTGCGCCTCGCAACAAAATTTGATTAGTTTAAATACTTGTAATGAATTGAATCTTAAAATAATTCCTTTAAATAATTCAGTTATTAAAAGTGTTGGTTCAGTGGAGACACCAATTTTGGGGCATGTTGCATTAACAATTAAATCCCGTGTTTCAGAAGATAAATATAAAATAAGCCTATTAGTGGTCGAAAAAATCACGGACAAGCTCCCTACACAGTATGTTGACACAAAGTCATGTGAGCATTTACTTGGTTTAAATCTAGCCGATGAAAATTGGAACGTTCCATCCGATGTCGATATTTTATTAGGTGCTCAGTTATTTCCATATATTATGC
The DNA here is from genome assembly GCA_936435175.1 of Glyphotaelius pellucidus. Lineage (NCBI taxonomy): Eukaryota > Metazoa > Arthropoda > Insecta > Trichoptera > Limnephilidae > Glyphotaelius > Glyphotaelius pellucidus. The sequence goes on from OW386550.1 coordinate 4,623,858, forward strand.
TAGGAAATAAGGTTTTATCTAAACATAATACGAATGCACCACCCGCTATACAAACGGTATTCGGATATATTGTAATGGGTGAAATACCTAAGTGTACGCCGGACGTTTCGTGGACATTCGGCCCCATAACCAACGTGGATTTATGCAATGCGTTAACCAAATTTTGGACAATGGAAGACATGCCTATTAAGTCATTGATGAGTGCTGAAGACGCGGAATGTGAGAAAATGTACGTCGAGTCCGTCCAACGGGATGACTCGGGAAGGTATATTGTGTCTTTACCTTTTAAGATAGATCCTAATAATTTAGGAAATTCGCTCAGTGTCGCGCAACGCAGATATAAATATTTAGAACGGAAATTTAATACGTCACCAGAATTGCATCGGAGTTATAATGAAGTAATTTCTGAATATCTGGAAAAGGGATATATAAGGTATGAAGTTCCGTCTTCATCTAATATTGATGAGGGATATTTCATTCCTCACCATGCAGTTATTCGTAAAGATAAAGCAACAACTAAAACTCGTGTTGTATTGGACGCCAGTACAAAGACCAGTTCAGGGTTGTCACTTAATGATATTTTGTATACTGGTCCAAACTTGCAATCTAATTTATTTACACTTTTAATTAAATTTCGCTTATTCGCTATAGCATTGACCGCAGATGTTAAACAAATGTATTTACGTATAATGGTAACAGAAAGCCATCGTAAATATCAAAAAATTCTTTATAGATTTCACGAAGATGAAGAAATTGGAGTTTATCAATTTAATTCGCTAGCTTTTGGGTTAAATTGTTCACCGTTCCTTGCGATGCGAACTTTAAGAAAGCTAGCGAGCGATGAAAGAAATCGTCACCCGAAAGCCGCAGAAGTTGCAATTAATGATTTATATATGGACGATTTTGTATATTCTGTAAATACTATAAGTGAAGCCGTCACTTTGTCTACAGAATTAATGGCGATGTTCAAGTCTGGAGGATTTGAATTAGTTAAATGGTCGAGTAATTCTGCTCATTTGCTCGCTCAATTACCAGAGTCGCACCGTGCAACGATGGATTTCTCGGATAATTGTAGCATTTTAGGACTAAAATGGGATCCGATATCTGATTGTTTTCATTTTATGATATGTCCCACGGAGGAGAAAACTATATGTAAAAGATCAATTCTTTCCACAATAGCACGTTTATTTGATGTATTAGGTTTGGTTGCTCCGGTAATTTTATATGCCAAATTACTTTTACAAGAGCTGTGGTTAGAGAAAGTAGGATGGGATGAAGAACTACCCCAAAGTATTGTCAAACGATATGTCAAATTCAAGGAAGAATTACCGATGCTTTCTAATTTAAATTTACCTCGATATTTGGGAGTAAAAGAGGACTGCACGATAAATATTATCGCTTTTGCAGACGCGAGTACGAAAGCATACGGGTGCGTAGTATATCTTCATGTCACAGATAAGAGTGGCAACGCTACTATGAATTTGATATGTTCGAAATCCAAGGTAGCCCCTTTAAAAATAGTTTCGCTCGCTCGATTGGAATTATGTGCTGCGCTTATTTTATCTAGACTTGTTAAATCTATTATAGATACTTATAAAAATCGCGTTTTTATAAACGATATATTTGCTTTTTCAGATTAAAAAATAGCACTTTCTTGGATTCACTCATCCCCGCACAGATGGCAAACTTTTGTAGCTAATCGAGTTAGTGAAATTCAGGAAAATTTACCTGCGAAACATTTTTATCATATAGATGGAGTTACCAATCCTAGTGATTGTTTATCACGTGGACTATTGCCCGCTCAGCTAATTGATCATCCTCTTTGGTGGCACGGTCCACCCTGGGCTGCGAACCCAGTGTCCGAGTGGCCTGTCAAAAGCTTTTCCCCCTCAGCGCAGGAGGAGAATACTTTGGAATTGAAAAAGTCGCATACGTTCACGATAACGTCAATAGAGAATAATTCTCCAATATATAATCTTGCTTTAAAAATTTCTTCATGGCCAAAACTGCTAAGAATTGTCGTATATATTTTACGATTTACGCGGAAGTTATCGTGTTCAACAGTTATAAGTTCCACGGAATTAAATATTGCTGAAATAAATGTATTAAAAGCTCTACAGAAAAAGTATTTTTATGCCGATATACAATTAATACAGAGGAAAAAATTATGTTCATCTTCGATTCGAAAATTAAACCCGTTCGTCGATCATAATGGATTGTTACGCATAGGTGGTAGATTAACAAACGCGAATATACCTTATGAAAACAAACATCCAGTACTTCTGCCAAGACAGGATCATATTGTCGATATAATTATAGATTTTTACCATCGTGTGAATTGTCACACTGGTGCTCATCTCCTTATGTCTATAATTAGACAGCGTTATTGGATCTTATCGGGAAGAAACTTAATACGCAAACGAGTACATGCATGTAATTTCTGTTTTAAAACCGCACCTTCTAATATTATACCGCCAATGGCTGATTTACCTACAGCTAGAGTTCAAGAAGCAAAAGCATTTACACATACTGGTGTAGATTTTGCCGGACCGATAAAGATAACCCTTTCTAGGCGTCGTGGAGTAAAAAGTCAAAAGGCATATATATGTCTATTTATTTGTTTAACGACGAAGGCTATACATATAGAATTGGTATCAGATCTAAGTACGGACAATTTTTTAAACGCATTTAAACGTTTTCTATCCAGACGCGGACCCGTTTCGTGTATGTACAGTGACAATGCGACAAACTTCATAGGCGCGAAGAATTGTCTTGATGACTTATATAAATTTTTGGAGGCAAATTCAACTAATGAAGTCCTTCGCAATGAATTTAACATTCGGAGAATTGAGTGGAAGACGATTCCACCTCGCGCTCCTCACTTTGGAGGATTATGGGAATCAAATATTAAATCCATTAAATCGCATCTGTATAGGGTTGTGGGTACTCAACTTTTATGTTATGAAGAGCTTCTCACAGTTCTGACGCAAATAGAGGCTTTACTTAATTCACGGCCGTTATGTTTATTAAGCAGTTGTCATTATCCAGAAGCTCTTACTCCGGCTCATTTTCTAATGTCTTCTCCGATTCAGCATTTGCCCGCTTATGATATGACTAAGGAACGCATTAGTCTGCTGAAAAGGAAAGAGCTTTTGGACCACCTCGTTCAATCTTATTGGAAGAAGTGGCATATAGAGTATCTTCACTCTCTGCAGATGAGACAAAAATGGAATAGTCCCGTCAATAACATTCTTGTAGGTACTGTAGTATTGGTGCATCAAGAAGATGCGTCTCCACTTTATTGGCCGGTGGGGGTTGTTGAGGAAATATTTCCGGGTAAAGACGGAGTGGTTCGGGTGGCAATCGTAAGAACCCCTTCTGGGAACTTTAAACGACCAGTCGTGAAATTGTGTCCCCTGCCTACACAATAATAATTATTTTTCTTTATCTCTATTTATTTCTTTTATTTTTATTTTTTCTTAACTATGTAATATCAATCGCTTATATATATATTTAAATTTAACATTTTTATTTTTCACTATAATTCTTTACTTTATTTTGAAAGTACCTTCAGTTTCGGTAGGTACTTCCAAGGCCGGGAGAATGTTCGCGCAATTTTATATGGGATTGGTTGGGTATTGCATTCGCGGACTTGATGGGTAGATATGTCAAAATCCTGAATTTATCCCACCTACCTAATCTTTCCCTCCTAAATGTCACCATAAAAATTGTTGCAAAAAGTACTAAACTTTGGAGAGGTGACAGTGTGATTTGCTGCTCAGTACAAAATAACATCTCAGACAGGGCGCATGTATTGTAACCTCTTGTTATAAGAATATTGCGAATTTTAAACAGTGAGAAGTGTACACCAAAACTGGAGATCAGCGAGGCCCCATCTGCAACGGTGAGTCCTATTTTCCTTATTCCAATCTGGGCTTATCTAATTTTCCAAAAGCCCAGATCTGAACTTTCGACTGACTATCCATCGGGTTTTGCGAGTGTATGCTATCTAATCGTCCCGTATAACTTAGCGATTTCACGTAGTTTCGGGACTGGTCCTTCGAGGGCTGCATAGGCTTTTCTTTGCAGCATTTACCGCCAGGTAACAGTGGAGTCGCAGTTTCGCGACACCAACAGCAGTTGTTATTTAAGCTGCCTATTATGTTGTTCTAAGCACTTATTGTTAAAGACTTGATTTTTATTTTTATTATTTATTGAGTTAGTTTATACTTCAAGAATATAAACTAATAAGCACAGTGAAAAATTTTATTCGATAAATTTAAATATTTTTAAAGTAAGCATAACATTTATTTTTAAATACATTAATTCTTTCTTCATTCTTCATACCTAATCATCTTTAGTCCTCTATAAATTAGGCAGCTCTGTAATGTTGATTTCTTGATATGTGGCAATCTAACTCTATTTATATTTTTGTTTCGTAATTACGTACATCTCTATAAAGAACAATTTCATACTTGAAGTATTTTGGAATTTGGTTTTTCATTACTTTATGCACAAAAATTAATACATTTAACAGCAGTCACTTTTTTATTGAAATCCAATTTAGTTTCTCTCTAATTCATTTAACTTTGCATATTTGCCTTTCCCCAGTATACATCTCATAGCTCTTTTCTGTATAACTCCTAGTTTATTCAAATTTCCTTCATTGGCCAAATATATATATATATGTTTTTTTTTACGTGAGCTCCACACAGGAGGCCCTGAGGAAGATAATTTCCCACAGGGCCTATGTCATCTTTGGGGATGCTGTCTGGAGGGTTTTTTTAAGGAAAGGAAGGGAAAAGGAGTTCTGGGAAGGAAAGGGGTTTAAGGGGTGGGTAGGAATCTGGGGTTCAGTGTGTCCTGGTCATCCACCTTCGAGACCTAGACAAACTTCACCCCATGAACCCGGGCACCCCTGCTAAATCACCAAACGTAGCGAACCACTTGGAGTGACCTAAGGCAGAGGTGTTGGTTATCCAATAAAGGTTCCCGGGGCGGCGGTAACCATTCCCGCCTCCCAAATTGAAAGTATATAAAATATAAAATCGTAGAGCAGTAATCAATATGTGGAGCAACTATCGTTTTATAAATGAGCTCTGTAGCATTTTTGTTGAATTTTTTTCTTAATCTTCTAAGAAAATTTACTATTTTAGAACATATTCAAAATTTGCCGCATGTTAGTTTTGAACCGAGTATTACACCCAGGTATTTGATGTCATTTACTTTTTCAATTTTTTTATTTGTCAAATTTAACACCATGTTAAGAGTATTATTGCCTATTTCCACATATTTTGTTTTATTTACGTTCAGTTTCCACTTATTTACTTTTAGTCATTTTGCTATATTTTGTAGATCTTCGTTTATTTTGTTAATTGCATCCTTGTAATCTTCACGCGAAATATAGATTATGGTATCGTCTGTAAATAGTCGAATTTTGAAATGTTTTAAGGTTTTAATTATATTATATCATTGTCGTAAATACTTATTATTGTTATGTAATGTATGGTGTAAGTGTGTGTGTGTGTATGTGTGTGTGCGTGTGTGGATGTAATGTACGTGTAACTAAACACTTGTGAACAGCTTTCTTTGATCTCTCATAAATCGATATTTAATTTGTGGTTTTCTCTTTGTTATAGGTAAGTTCTACATCCAACTCTCAAATTAACAACAAGGGAGGTAAAACGATATCAATAATGACATTTTTTTTTAAATTAACACCCTAAAAAATCCAAAAGTCACGCACCGCCACTGCTGCCAAGCAGTTGATTGGGGTCGATTATTTTTCTTTGACATCATCGAATTTACATTTTACATTAATAACATTTTACCCAAGGAGTTCACCCACTTACTATAAAGTACAGAGGTCATTTATAATTGCGAACTAAAACCAAAAAGTTTTAATTCATTAAATCAAATTCAATCCTTATTTAAAATTACTCATCTCACGTAGATAGGTCCCACAAAACTAGTTGGCAAATGCAATCAAGATTTTCAGAAAGCACTTATACTCGACAATCGAATTCTTTTAACCATCTGAAAGACTTTGAATTTTTGTATTTCCAACATTTTTTTATTAATATTTATCATCTAAGTAATGCTTAAAACTCACCAGACTGTGAACAAATTAATTTACCAGCAAACAATTTTAAAGAGTAAAACATTTTTTACGATTTGCCCATGTCGAGTCAATAAAATACCTATATTGAATTATGTCAATATTTCGATGAAAATTTTTCTGAAATGTTTGTTTGACTACAATATTATTAATAGTAATTGCTTGTCGGTTATGGAGAAGTTGTAAATATTTTTTCGTCTAAAGTACTCTTTTATGTGCCTATGTAATTACTTCGGTAGCAATATAAATATTCTTTGAATTTTGTTATTATTTCCAATGACTAAATACGATAATTAAGAGAAGTATTTGGTAAAGCAATAAAAAATTCAGTTCAAACAGTCGAACGAAAATGGCGGCCGAGACAGCTGCAACGCCGGATCGTTACCATGGTTATTATTCAGTGGCTTGACATTTGATTGACATTGGGGGTAATAACAATTATTTATTTCTTATCATATAAATAAAACAAGTTTTTGTTTGCACAGTTTTGTATTTAATCATTATACAAGAAATACGCGTCCCGGTTAGACGAGAGGTTCTGGATTCGAGTCCGAGTTGCGACTCTTATCTTTTTCTATTTTTTTGCGTCTTATTCTTTCTCATATTTTCGTTTTGGTTATTATTATTTTCTTGTTCTTCAATAACAAATTAAATTGTTGGGAATAACCTTCAAAAGCTATAAAATATAGTTTTTCTTATAAAAAATTTAATAAATAAATTTTGTTAGTTAAAAAGTAGTAGTAGTAGCAGTTAAAAATACTGCCAAAATTTTTGTTTTGAAGCTTTGGTTGTATCATTACGACCAAAATCACAGCATTCATCTCTAAAGTCAATTTCCGTTATGTTGAACGAAAGTCCTCGAGATTGGATCCATTGTTAATATTATAATGATTTTAAAACAGATTTTCTAGTTAGTACGAACGATTTTACAATTGTCGTTTTGCTTACAATAGCGAAGCATTCGGATTTTTTTTATTTTTTTTTGCTAACTTCAAATTGTCTTGCGTCATAAAAGTCTGGGTTGAAAACAATGGTTTTAATTTAATGGTTCAGTCGCAGAAATTTTAAAGATTTTACAAATGTGACAATAAAGGTCGACGAAGTTGTTGTTTTCAATTAAATCTTCAAAGGACCATAACCCGAGATTCAGACAATGTTTTTTAAATTTTTTATTGTTTAAATTTTAACATTGTTACAGTAATAAATGTAATATTTTGGCTAAAACGAAATAGTTAAATACACATTTTCAAGGATTTATGCGTCATTTGAGAACTAGCTCTTGAGCTTGATGTAGGAGTTATTTCATAAATAATGTAATAGAGTGTACAATAAATATAATCTTAAGGCGCGGTATACCCGCTCAAATAGAAGAAGATGAAGAGATATGAAAAACGAATGTTATAGAAAGCGCGCTAATGTTAAAATCGATAATGTGTAAGCAAAAATTGTGAAAATGTTTAATAAAACACGACTCGTTTAAAATAGAGCAAAAATCTCAACAGGGTTGTCTAAAACAGCATTTAAAGAAACGCTGTAAAGCTAGCAGTCCACAATGGAGTGCGGGTACCTACCCTGATGTATGGCAGTGAGGCATGGGACTGGCAGATGAAGGATGAAAGGAGACTGAATGCTGTTGAAATGAGATCCCTGAGGCGTATGCGTGGTAAAACCATTATGATCGTATGATAAATGTGAAAATTCGCAAAGAATACAAGGCTGATGAAAGCTTAATGAGTAAGATTAAGAAAGGGACGCTCAGATGGTTTGGGCATGTAGAGCGAATGAACAAAGAAAGAAGTGTAAGAAGAATATATGATGCAAATGTGAATGGTAGAAGAAGTCGGGGAAGCCCGAGGAAGACATGGCACGATCAAGTAAATCAGATACTTGTGATGGGTCATGTTAAGAGTCAGAATAATAGAAGAATATGTATGAGACGATGTATGAATGTGAATGAGGCAAAGACTGTGTGTCAAGACCGAGTTGTTTGGCGGTTCGTCCTCTCTGCCTACCCCTGCGGGAAACGGCGTGATGGTTAGTTAGTTGGAATGTCGTGGTATTAACTCGAATTATGAATTATTGATTTTAGTAATTTTTTGGGATTTTATTTAGTGTATTCAAGGAATTTATTTGAGATAAACTGAGAAGAATTTTGGTTTTTCTTTCTAACTTTGAAAAAAAAAACAACATGGTAAAAAAAATACAAAAATACTGTGTAATATGAACAAAGCGCTCAAGGGGCTAATTGTATTGATAAAATCAATAGGACCGGGAATACACAATAACAATATACAATTACCCCTTCATGATGGAATACAATAACCGTGTATCCAAAAAGATTTCGCCAACGAACCCTTCAATTAGTGCGTTGTTATGTTCAACAAGTGTTTTTGTGGTATTATGAACGTAGTTCAAAATAAATAGCTTGGAGATGTCTTCTAGCAAATGTTAAGGGGGAGGGGAGGGGGGTAAAGTTCTAAATAAAGGCATTTTTTCGTATAAATGAAAATGTGTGTATTTCATATATTTTTGCAGGAGGGGGGAAAGGCAAAGGGGAAGGTGGGGTTTGAGGAGAGACGAGGGGGGAGGAAGTCGGGGAAGGTGGAAGGGAATGTACGGGAAAGGAGAAGAAGGGAGAGTCAATTTATTTCATTGAATGGCACAGCAACGCATGCCGTGAACCAGCTAGCATTTTACGTACACATTATAGTTTTACATCTGAAGGATCTTTGAAAAAACTTTCATTGAAAAATAAGTCCGTGAGAGCGAATCTCCGGAGACGTTTCGAAAAAGAGTTGTTATGCGGTCAACATCATAACTTGCTTTTGAATAATTTAAATAAAAAAAAGTCAAATGCGTTTAAAAGGTGATATGTTTTTCCAGGTAATCAGAAAGAGTTTTTTTTTTTATTTTTGGCAGCATTTTGAAATAAAAAAATGATTTTCTAAAAAAAATTACGTGAATTTGGTAATATAAAATGTAAAAAATGATAAAATAAAAAAGAAACACTTTTTTTTGTAAGAAAAACTCCCTTTTTATAACTTTTGAAGGTTATTCCCATCAGCGTAATATATAATTGAAGAAGAAGATAACACTTATAATCTAAATGAAAATATGAAAGAGAACAAGACACAGAAAAATAGAAAAAGACAATGGTCGCAACTGGGACTCGAACCCAGAACTCTCGTCTAACCCAGACCTCTCGTCTAACCGGGACGTGAGGTACCGGGACGTCATACCGTCATACCGTCATACCGGGACGTCTGGATTCGAGTCCCAGTTGCGACCATTGTCTTCTTCTATTTTTCTGTGTCTTGTTCTCTTTCATATTTTCATTTAGATTATAAGTGTTATTTTCTTCTTCAATGATTTATTTATTTGTGCCATATATGAAATGCGTTGAAATGTGTATATAATGATAGTATATATGTCGTAGGCCAATCGTTAAATCAAGCAGATCAATCAGCACGTCATGATCTGCAAACACTCTTAAAAAACACTCTTCCTGTTTATCTCAAAGATTCTTCAGATGTTCATTTATGTGTAAAAATAGTGTACAAAATTTCAAAAGGATCGGTAAGTAGATTTTGAGTTATAATGTTCACGAACTTCAAAAATTTGTTTGCAAGAAAATCGATTTAAAGTTTTATTATACTCGAAATTTACTCGAATCGAGCATGAGGGCCGGTTGCTTGAACCGCTGGATCGTCGTTATTTTTGCTCCGATTTACTTGATATTTTGACACAATACTTTCGACATGTACATTCAGAAAAAATTAGTTTTTAAACCTTACCCCCCCCCCCCCCCCCCCCATCCTAAGAATATAATTTTGTATACAGCGTCCTGCAATAAAATTATATTTTATAATTATTATATTTTTTATAATTATATTTTAATTATTATATTTTTTATAATTATATTTTAATTTTATTGCAGGATTAAATTTTTTAATGTTTTTTCTGCTCATAAATGATTTTTTTTTATAGCTGGTTTCAAACAGACTCGTGGTTCCATTAAAACACTTATAGTTACATTTAAATATTCATGTTGACCCAACAGTTGATTCCTGACAGTTGATCCCCCCGAAATTGTAATGATTATAAAATTGTATTTTTTTTGCATAATTTACAAATTTAAAACCCAAAACCTTTTATAAAAAAATAGTATGGAGACGTAATGAATTTATCTACAGTGTCAAATGTTTGTACTTATACGCTGGCATCTATAGTATATACAGACAGGTTGGTTTATCCTTGGATGAAAATATGTTTTATTATACATTTGTTATTCAGCGGTAAATTATCTCTGCACACCCCTTGAAGGACACTAAGTTATATTTTATGAAAGTAATGTATACCGTATTTTTCCTAAACTGACTGCATATTGTATAGTATGCCGGGGGTCAACTGGTGGGGAATCAATTGCCATGGAATCGTCAAAACATCTCTTTTCATTACGTTGAAAAATGTGTTATTTTACTCACGTCAAAACCAAATAAACCGATTTCTTATGAATACTAAAAAACCCATTTTTCATAACATGCTTCCAACTAAAAACTACTTACCGCCTCACAACAGGAAACCCTAGCGAGGAGGACTGAGAACAATGCGACATTATTCTTATATTTAAACAAATATTACGATTTTTTTTACATGAATACCCCACAAGAGTCCTAACTGCTCCCGTCTGGAGCCAGTGAGACTATGACATCCCCAATTGGGGTATGTTGTGAGGCTGAAGGTAGTGGGGAGGGGAAGGAGATTGGAAAGAGGTAGGTGGGGATGTACCTGGCTATTCAGATCTGGTCACCAAACACGCCTAAGCCATTTCAAGCAACGTTTCAATTCTGAATGGTAGTCTTACACCAGGGCGATACTGAGAGTATCTTCCACTCTGGAACGTGCCGCAAATATATTATATATTATTTGAAATGAATAAATTGTGAAAAAACACAAATTAATCAAATAAAATTTATTTGCCACGCCGGGATTTGATCCCGCGACCTTCTTGTGCTTGTGTTGCTTGTGTCGTGATGGAGGACTTTACCAGCCGAGGTATCAAACACGCTACGTGTGAGTGGGACCCAAACGCGATCCCAACCCCGCCACTCATCGGTTATATTATAATTCACTATAATTATGAATTAAGTGATAAACATGTATACAATTTGCGTAAATAGAAACCGGTATTTTTTTTTTTTTAAATACGTGTTTGTAGTATTTTGAAGTTGAAATCACGATGACCCCGTTTTTGCTAATGAAAAAGCTACATTTGATGATATTCCAGTGAAATCAATACCAAAATCGACAAATATCAGAAGATCAAACATAAAGTTTTCTATTCCAGGAAATCACAAATGATAAACCATCTCCAGCTTTTAAACCAAATCCTGTGCGAACCAAGGCAAGCGAATAAAGGCGTCCTTTTGGTGTTTACCGAGCTATTCCCTATGCATATCGGATATCAAAAAGCTTCCAGATTCCTTTCTAGCCAACCACAGCCTTAGTAAAAGCTAAAACTCTCCTGCGAAATCGCCTGCTGCTTTTCCCAAGTGAACACTTTCAGATTTCATTCAAAACGGTATGACATTATTTGCATAGCACTATATGGATACCTCTGTGAATGGAGCATTGCTATCGAAATCCAATTGCTGGATTTAACGACCAAAGAGTCACGGGATCCTCTTTTATACATCTCGGTGACAAAGGAGATGAACAGGAAAACGATAGCTTTTATTTGATTTGATTTCTAAGTTTTATTATTTTTCCGACGGATTACTCCCAGATACCTTGGGAATGGTTCTATGCTAACTCAGAATCAAGTCACCTCAACACCCCTTTGAAAAGTCATTAAAAGCTGAAAAAATGGACAAACCAAACGTAACATATTTAATCAATTTTTTATGTTTTTTTCATCACTTTATTGACTTTTCAAATGAGGTATTGAGTTGTCCGGTCACCCTCTCGAATACTTATAAACTTACAATGAAAAGAATTATGTATTGATGTGTGTAAGTTCTTTGTTTTTTCCTTCTTGAAAAATAATCATCAATCACAAAAATATGAATTTTGGTTGTCTGTGCGTCCTTCATAACCGTGGCTGAACGAGATTAAATGTTCTTTAAACTTAAGTGTCATTTTCAAAATTGGATCTGATTTTTTTTAACACAATCTCCACGCAGGAGGCCCTGAAAAATAATTCCTATCAGGGCCTTTGTTATCTTTGGGAATGCTGTTTGGGAAGCGATAAAGCACCAACTAACAATTTAATATTTTAATGAAAAATAACTTTAATTAAATGAAAACAAATAACTTTGTAAAATCACCACTTTATAATCAATATTATCAACATGTTAAAATTTCTGTTAGAGATTTATTTCTACAAAGCAGATATGTATTTGTTCCAAAAAAAAATTACGGTTAGCTTTGGCATCATGAAACTTGCACAGCTTATTTTTGACAAAATTTTTATCCACCTCATTTTCTGTCATTCTCACAAAATGTCTACAATTAGATTAAATTAAAGGAGTTCTGAAGCGGAGCTCTCGTGAGGTGTAACAAAAATAATCCATTCAAACAATAACGCTGTCACACACATTTTTTTGATTTATTCGTTTATGTTTATTCAAACTAAGAATACTCAAATCAAGAATAATCAATAATTCAATGTGACGCAATTGTAACTGAAAAACACCTAAAATTGAGTTTCCGTGTTCTCTCTTATCGCAATTTCCGGGCAGTTCTAATCCAATTGTGATTCCCCCACGGCCTGAGGCCGTATTAGTGGCAAACACTACCCTTGTGGTTCTTTTGCTTTGGTCAAGCCATTCTTCTCGAATAATCGGATTTCAAGCCTTATTTCTTAACCCCCGCCCACAGGGTGGTTCGCCATCACTTATTCATGGTATGCTTTGTGTCGTTACAATCTTTCGGGGACTGGGGACCTGATACCTGCGACCTAAAAGGGCGTTGTTACGTTACGGAATAGTGTGTAGTATTTGCATAACAATTATCTTCTGCATAATGTAAGCGGCAAGGTGGTCTAATACGGAAAGCGTAATTTATTTTGCTTATGATATAATGTAACTTTCTCACTGTAAATTTAATATTCAAGTTATGAGATTCAGCAAAAGAGTTATACGTACCAGAACCAGTAGGGATCGTTGGGAGATTGAAAACTGTAAAATAGGGAAATAGGAAAAATTAGAAGAGTACTGCTAATTAGATTTACTCACTAACTTAAACTATTGAGTTCAATATATCTAAATGTTAAGTTTTGCCATTCACTAGGGCGTGTCATACCTGGTATTACCGGTATACGATGGACGCCCGAAGTTTAAAACGTGTCTCCACCATGAAAGATCTTGGAATCATGTCATGTAGGCTGACATATCATACTCATATTCAGATGACTTGTAGCGCTTCATTGAGAATGCTGAGCTTTGTTCTGCGTACTGCAAGGAATTTTAGAGACACCCGGGTTCTCATAATTTTATTAAATTCCTTAGTAAGAAGTAGACTTAAAAGTGGATCGGCAATTTGGAGTCAACACCAAGTAAAATATTTCCTCATGTTGTTCAGAAAAAATTTCTAAGATTTCTATACATGAGGGAGTATGGCTATTATTCGTGGCTCTATCCTACCGACTTTCTTTTGGGTATGCTCGGAATGAACCATCTACGGGTCAGAAGGGATGTACACATTGCTACGCATTTCTTCAGATTGATCCGCGGATGGTTTGAAAACTCAGCTATCATGGAGAGCGTTCATTTCTATGTTCCCGATGGGTATCTTCGCCACCGACAGCACAGACTGTTCTATCTTCCGGCCTGCAGGACTAACTTGCCAATGGTCATGCCGGTCGGGATAGCAATTTTACTGTTATTCAGAATTAATTCGACATATTTAGCGTTAGTGAAGCTGTCTTTAAAAGGCAAGCTCTATTAATTCTTGTATAGTTCGCGTGCCCTAAGTGTTCATTGTAATACTATTACAAATGTTTTTTGAAAACGCGCTAAAATGAACATTTTTGTAATGTTTTTGAAATAATAATAAATTGAATTCAATTAAAAGTACCTATTCGTGTCAGAACGGTGTACTGAAAACAAGGAAAAAATTAAAATACTCTTGTCTCTGAGAAATACTATTTTCTTTCAACTAATCCATGAAAAAAAACTGTGTATATTTGTTTCAGCAGAAACACTTTCGTGCCGCGAAATAAGCAGAGCTTTTTACCTGAATTTCTTGGTCAACAAATGGGTTTTCAGCTCGATGATATATATATATATAAATAGAAAGCTTAGAATATAAAGCTTTGAACTGGCCAATTAACCGTAATTCACTGAATTCTTTATATTCTTGTTTTAAGAAATTATGATAGAAATGAAATTTTTAAAAAATTGAAAATTTTGTATTAGACAAGACTTTTTGAAAATATCTTTCACTTTCGTATTATTTTAATTTTTTTATTCTTTATTTTAATAGTTAATCCACCAAGCCAATGTGTTCGCTTATCACAACAATTCATATTGGTCTCAAAGATATCGTTGTGACTCCCTTATTATCTTATTAAGAAATTTAAAATTTAAAAAATAAAATTGTGAGAAATTTAAACTGTGTTAAAAAGGGAAAATACCACGCTTTATAGTCAAATATAAAAAAATAAGCACAAACAAGTAATAATATGTAGACCGTTATAAAACCAAAGTTTCGAATCGCAATTTGAAAAAATATGTAAAACATTGGAAATTTTTTATTAATAATTTTTACATGGAACGACAAAAAAGTCAGGTGATGATTTGAACGTTTATTATATATTTGTCTGACAAAATATGAATGTGTTTTTTTTTCATTATCAATAATTTTACTAAAAAAAACTAGTTTTTAAAAGTTTTTGATTTTATGCAAAAAGTTAATATTTCAAAAATTATATGTTTTATTTCGATTTATACAATTTGTAAGCGTATTACATCATCTCTCAAATACGGTTTTTAGTTTTCCGATACGTTCAGAAATATTCCCTTTATTTGGATTTTATTTCTAAGAGGAAATATTTTTACCCTCTCACCATGTCGTCATTAAACCCACCCACATTTTTACAATGTAAATCGATCACATGTTTTTGTGACTTATTAAATTTCATCATATATTTTTGTCAACTAAATTTGCTCTGGTAATTCGCCAAATAATAGTGCTCATTACACTGACGACTTTGACTGTTTTTTAATAAAAATTTAACTAAACAAGTCAACACCGTTTATTATCTTCATCAATTTTAGATATTTTCGAAACACCTTCTAACAATTGTCGTGTAGAAAATTGTTCATACTCACGACGGTAGAAATTAGCCCCTTTGTGCATTGCGTTCCTCCAACAAGGCTATTGTTCTCAAGGCCATTTCGGCCTTACTGTGTACAGGCCTAATTAACTAGGGTTTTCAAAAGGAACCATTAAAACGCGCTCGATAAAAGACAGGAAATAGCCCTTATTACCAAGTGGCCAATTCACCAGAATTCATTATTATTTTTGCTCCGCTTCAGAGGTTGCACGAAGTTTTGCAAATAGCTAGGAAATTGAAAATCGACACGCAAATAAAAAAATGCAGTTTTATTTGTTTAGGAATAGTTTATCGGTTTTGTAAACGCCATTTAAGTATTAAAATTAATTCTCTTACAAAAAGGTAAGGTAGTTCTACTAAAATGCTTATTTTTCAGGTATTTCTTGGCAAATAATTCACCTTTTCAACTTTTTTACTATCGCTGTATGGTGAATTAAATACGATTTTTTTGTTACATTATCTCCACTCCATAGATATCCAAATTGAATACTTTTGGTGAAGTTTAGTTGAATTGGTGTAACTTCAAATGACCATCTCAGGCATGGGGGCTCCATCAGAGCCAGAGTCAAGTTAGCTTCTTAGAAACCGGGCGTACTGTACAGGGTCCGCAGATACTTTAATAATACACAACTGCTAATCCTGTACAAATCGCAAGTGCACCGCGCGGCTGAATTCGGCAATCACCTCTGGTCTGGGGCCCCAAAATACCTTAACAGAACCCTCGACTCTGTGCAGAAACGGACGGTCCGTTTGATAGATTTTCCTAACTTAACAAACAAATTGCAATCTTTAGAGCACAAGCGTCAGGTGGGAATGCTGTCCTTGTTCTACCGGTATAACGATGGAAGATGCTAGCGTCTCCCAGGAACTAGCGTCATTGATCTCCTCGGCACCAATGCATTGTCCGCAAACACGCCAAACGCGCGCCCAACATTTGTACACGGTTGACATTAGTCACATGAGAACAGGTCGTTTCTACGACTCGTTCTTGAGTTCAACAGCTCGGCTGTGGAACGATTTGCCGGCCTCTGTGTTTCCTCCCTCCTACAACATGGGTCTCTTCAAGACCTCAAAACACCCCCCACACAGCGTCTTCAAAGATGACATAGGCCCTGAGGGAAATTATTTTCCTCAGGGCCTCCTGTGTGGGGTTAATGTTAAAAAAAATACAGATAGGCAAATAAGTTGTCCATTTTTCTTAAGGGCCTGTCATCTTTGGGGATGCTATGTGTGCAAAGTTCTTTGAGGAAATGATAGGAGATAACCAGGAAAAGGTACCGAGGGTTGTAAAGAATCTGTTTGTCCAGGAGTGACAGAGGCACGAATCCATCCTTCCAACTGCAAGGCGTTGGGTCGAAAGAGTCAGGCTGGAGCGATGAAAAGGTCTCGCTCAATTGGCTTCTTCTTATCCGGCCCGTCACAAGGTTGGTGAGTAGATGCATCGACCGCCAAGGTGGACCAAGCTTACCACACGAACCCGTGAACCCCTGTTAAGTCACTAAAATTAGAAAACTACTTGAGGTGACCTGCGGCAGTCTATTCAATGAATCTTTCCCGGGGCGGCGGTGCCCATACTTTTCTCCCAATTGGTGCGTGGGGGGGTTGCGTGAGTTTGGGAAAGGGGTCCGTAGGAAAAAAAAGAGTTTGGAAACCACTGGTCTACACGAAGCCTGCCAATCGCGCTGAGCCACTCCCAACTATCAAAAGGGCAAAATAAAGTGGTCGGGCCTTCCCGTCAATCTTCAAGTATTTATTAAATTATTCTACATAATTCTCGCGGCTCAGTGCGTTTTGCGGGGATCATGTGGACGGAAAAAATGAGATAATTAACTTTGAGTTTTGCATCTTCATTGTGTAGACGGGTGTGAAACGATTTTGAAAGAAAGAGTTTAGGTGTTATTTTGTATTTTCTAAATAACTTTTACTGTAATAGTTAAACAGAATTTATCTGAAAAAGTTTGTTCACAAAAATCGTAATTCAAAAAAAAAAAAAATTTCAATTCTGTCGAAAATAATTGGTTTTAGAAGCTAGTAAGAACCTATAAACAATATGAATGTTTATCAAAAGAATTGCTTTAGTTAGATAGATGTTTGAAGTCGTGATTATATCATGTATAACTTGAATGTTCACCTACTTATAATGAAGGTAAACTCTTTCATGTGAAGTTTTATCGGCTTATCAAATCACAACTCAGGGGGCTGAAAACAATAAGCCCCTATTAGACCACATTGGAAATTATTAGGTTCACTAGAAACAACCCAAATCGTTCTACTTGAAGGTTGCCCTTCATATTCAACAACTACCTGGTAATTTCACAAATAGTAAATTGTTGTTCGTTTTGGCTTCGAGAATGTACATACCTAAATGTAAGGTTTATTTTTGCTTGCTTTGTTTAGGTAAATAAATTGTTTAGTTTATTTTGGTTATAAACTTGGAAGAGCAAAAATACGAAAATGTGTCAAAATTTGTGATATACCTTTGCATAAAGATCCCAAAAGGTGAAGTCTGTTAGATGAACAACCTACAAGGGTTTGGCTTTACGAAACATGTCAGGACAGGAAGCCAAAGGAGAGAGGAACGAAAAAATGGAAATTAATGGCTCCATTTCTAGTTGCCATTGAATTTTTTTAACGTCATTAAAGCAATTCATAGCAAATTTTTGTAACTAGGCTTTGTACTTTTGTTTGTTAAAATATCCGAAGGTCGCGAAATCGAATCCCGGCGTGCGGAAATAAATTTTATTTTGAAAAATTTGTTTTGGAGTGGAAGATACTCTCAGTATCGCCCTGGTGTAAAGCCACCATTCGAAATTGATACGTTGCTTGAATTGGCTAAAGCCGTGTTTGGTGACCAGATCTGAAAAGCCAGGTACTTTCCCCACCAGTCTCACTGGCTCCAGACGGGAGCAGCTGGGACTCTAGTGAGGTATTCACATAAAACAACTGAACTCGTCAAATATTCGACTCCACTTGAACTAACAGATTTTATCATTAAAAAAATAAAATAAATAAATGAAAACTATATCGCAGAAGCTCTTATTGTATGAAAAAAATCAAAAACTTTCGATAAGCAAGTTTTACAATTCATTTGACTCTTCAGTAAATGGTAAAGTTTGCTCTTCCAGTGAATAATTCATAATTAGTTTCTCGGTGACAGGTTGGTTTATTATTTATCATGTGTATTTGTAAGCCTCCGGTTTTGAAATTTGCTGATAACTTTTATTACATTTTCATTTATTATCATTTATTTTTTTAAGAAAAATGAGGACGCAAACCTTCGATAAAGCCGGGTGGTAGTTATGTAAACAATTAAAAAAAACCGCGCATATAAAAAATAGTGTAAAAAATAAATATTTGCCAGTTTCACAATCTACCGTGACGCAGTAAAAGCATTTTCCATAAATATCCGATTTTGCTATCTACGGAGCGGCGAAGAAGAAATTCCACAAAACATTTCATCCCCGGAGCCCTTTAGCTCGGAGCAACCCTAAAACAACCCTTCGGAAACACCTTCAATTTTTCTTTCACCCTGTCACGAGACTGGGGTATTAAGAAAGCTTTTTTATTGCAAAATTTTACATAAAATACCTCCCCTGAAATGTGAGTAAAAAAAACCTTGACTCAAATTTGGCCTTTATTGAAAGAAATATGAAATTTCATGCGGAGATACGTGGATCAGTGTGAATATAATATTTACTATGAGCGTATGTCTAGGTTTACGTTGACTCCATTTTTCCTTCCCTCTTGGATATTGGAGTTTACGACACGAAATCTCTGCAGGGTTTTATTTTTCTGTATCTAGGTCTGTTGTGATGGGTGTATCCAATCTTATTATTTTACGCTGGAATATTTATATGCCAAACGGTGTCAATCCTCCCAAAATGCGAAAAATATAGTGCCTTCCGAAATAAACTATTGTTGGAATCTTTTATCATATCGTTAGTCCAAATCTCATGTAAACACCTGTTGTAGTAACGCAATCTCTTGAATGCTTACGAAAATGTTTTTTTTTCAATTTAATGACCATTTATTTAAAACATAAAATATTTCAAATTGAGATGTGTACAGACTGTACAGTGTATGCATATTCGTTGCGTTTAAATTATACTGTCCTTAGCAAGCAATGATATTAATTCAACCTGTACTAGAGGTGACCTGTTCGTCCTTTAATCAAATAGATATAACTGATAAACTTTTAGCAAAATGTTCTACATTTTGTATCTTTGTTAATATATGAATCATCTGAGTATTTTTTTAACTTTCTAAATAACTTAAATCCTACTAATTCTTTTATCTTTTCCTACTACGCGAAATCAATAAATGCCAACTGTTCTGTTGTTTGTTAAATCTATTTTGGAAAGAGGGTGAATTATGTATTTTTATCCTGATTTGGATTTGCAGCTTAGAGCCTTTCCAAGCACTGTAAAGTGAGATGCGTGTGTAGGGAAATTTTGCCAATAAGAACTCTTGATTATGCGGGTCAAATATATTTACAAGTAATGTTATATTTTATAATAAACTTGATACAAAGTTAAAATTGTAACAACTTGAGTGACACGAGAGGGAATGTAAAACAGCCGAACTGAGCGGACGCGAGAACTGAAATAAATTTGCAATATCATGCACTGGACCGGAGAGCGACTCTCAGGGATACCAGTCGGTAAAATTTAGTTTTAGTAATGATTTAAGGTTGTTCAGCCATACTATGAAAATCAAAAGTAAAAACAAAATCGAGTGAAATTCACACGCGGTGGAAACAAAACTTCACGAAAACAATCTCAACCAATAGGAGCCTTGAAAAGTGATGTCATAATCAAAGCGGCCAATGAGCGTGGTTTGACGCTTCGTAGGTACTGTAATACATCATTTCCGTTTCATCCGAATTTCAAATGGCCATTTAAATTTCAATTTCGAACCAGGCTAAAGAAGTTTCACTTCAATATATTTTTATGTAACTCTTGAATATTTTAGTTTTGCACAGCACGAGAATATTGCTCAAAAATATTTATTAAGAGGGAATGTATCGAACGTGTTATGGAATTACTACTCTGCATATCGTAAATTATTATCAACGGCAAAATATTGAAAAGTTGAATCATCAAAAATCAATTTCAATAGTGCGAGAGATGATTCATAGCACCAGAAATAGAAAATATTCCATTATTACCGCCGGAGATGAGTCACACGCCGATATTACACCAAAATTAATCACAAAGGATTTGCAATTATTTCACAATTTGAATGGAAATGTTGTGCAATAAACTCGGCTGCCACTATAAAAAGATTGCAAAAAGACGACGATTATTCAGTCATCACGATCAGCAAGTTGGAACAACATCTCTGTAAATTCGCTTACCTGAACAATCTTGGACGATTCAAGACGCCAGTCTCGCCGTCACCAGTCGGAGCTCCGAAATTTCTAACACCCGATGGAACAACACCTACAAAACTCGAGCCCTGGCCATCCTGCTCCGGGCTGAAGGCCCGGGGCCCCCTTGCACCGAGCCTGATCTGATGCTGATACTCGAACCCTGGCCATCCTGCTCCGGGCTGAAGGCCCGGGGCCCCCTTGCACCGAGCCTGATCTGACGCCGATCCCTGAGCCCTGGCCATCTTGCTCCGGGCTGAAGGCCCGGGGCCCCCTTGCACCGATACCTGAGCCCTGGCCATCTTGCTCCGGGCTGAAGGCCCGGGGCCCCCTTGCACCGAACCTGATCTGAGGCTGATACCCGAGCCCTGGCCATCCTGCTCCGGGCTGAAGGCCCAGGGCCCCCTTGCACCGAGCTTGATCTGAGGCTGATACCTGAGCCCTGGCCATCTTGCTCCGGGCTGAAGGCCCGGAGCCCCCTTGCATGCAACTGAGAGATACCAACCGAGAGATACCAACCGAGAGATACCAACCGAGAGATACCAACCGAGAGATACCAACCTGAGAGATACCAACCTGAGAGATACCAACCTGAGAGATACCAACCTGAGAGATACCAACCTGAGAGATACCAACCTGGGAGATACCAACCTGGGAGATACCAACCTGGGAGATACCAACCTGGGAGATACCAACCTGGGAGATACCAACCTGGGAGATACCAACCTGGGAGATACCAACCTGGGAGATACCAACCTGGGAGATACCAACCTGGGAGATACCAACCTGGGAGATACCAACCTGGGAGATACCAACCTGGGAGATACCAACCTGGGAGATACCAACCTGGGAGATACCAACCTGGGAGATACCAACCTGGGAGATACCAACCTGGGAGATACCAACCTGGGAGATACCAACCTGGGAGATACCAACCTGGGAGATACCAACCTGGGAGATACCAACCTGGGAGATACCAACCTGGGAGATACCAACCTGGGAGATACCAACCTGGGAGATACCAACCTGGGAGATACCAACCTGGGAGATACCAACCTGGGAGATACCAACCTGGGAGATACCAACCTGGGAGATACCAACCTGGGAGATACCAACCTGGGAGATACCAACCTGGGAGATACCAACCTGGGAGATACCAACCTGGGAGATACCAACCTGGGAGATACCAACCTGGGAGATACCAACCTGGGAGATACCAACCTGGGAGATACCAACCTGGGAGATACCAACCTGGGAGATACCAACCTGGGAGATACCAACCTGGGAGATACCAACCTGGGAGATACCAACCTGGGAGATACCAACCTGGGAGATACCAACCTGGGAGATACCAACCTGGGAGATACCAACCTGGGAGATACCAACCTGGGAGATACCAACCTGGGAGATACCAACCTGGGAGATACCAACCTGGGAGATACCAACCTGGGAGATTCAACCTGAGAACTTTCAACAGCTGTCAAGGCGAGAAAACATCTCTTTCAAGACATTGCAATAGTCGGGCGTCACTGTGTGCCGGCGCTTACTATTTACAGTCTTTGTGCAGGCCTAGAGGTCTCGTACAAATTGGTCCTTCGAGCCGGATCCACACATCACGCCTTCGGGAGAGATGCCATCGCTTTGCATCAAGCAAGCATGCAGCTGCAAGGTCACGAACTTTTCGAAAAATGCCCAGCGACATCTGGCCTTTACCTCGAAGTTCTTATTAGGGCAAGACGACGCCCACCGAATAGACAACCGCCAAGGAAAGCGGACTCCCTAGGCATAATGCCCTCTGTCAGAATCAATAAAAGTGACCAACGAGCCGTCTACCTGATGAATGGCCACTCAACCCTTCTACTGGAAAGTGGGAAATCGGTCACCAGTGCGCATTGAGACGACTACAGGCTAATGTCGGAAAGACTAGCCCACACTACACGAGAAAAGAGTCGGGCACAAATATACCGCGTCTGCCTCTGGATGAGATAGATGAACTGACAAACATACTCCACTGAAAATGGAAAGCCGGAGATGTGGCAGTGGACTGGCAAGCCAATGTACTCATGAGTTTGCTGTGACCATTCTGGCCTTGGATACTGGTGCCGGATATGCAACAACCCATGACCACATGGAGGCAAACCAGTCTACTCGTGAGTATGCTGCGACCGTCCCAGTCTTGGATACTGGTGCCGGATATTCAGCAGCTCGCGTCGCCATGATGGCCGGACAACCGGTTGGCGAGTTTGTTGCGACCGTCCCAGCCTTGGATGCTGGTGCCGGATATTCAGCAGCTCCCACCGCGTGAAGATCGGCCAACCCGGTACGCGAGTTTGCTGCGACCGTCCCAGCCTTAGATGCTGGTGCCGGATATTCAACAGCTCGCGTCGCCATGATGGCCGGACAACCGATTGGCGAGTTTGCTGCGACCGTCCCAGCCTTGGATGCTGGTGCCGGATATTCAGCAGCTCCCACCGCGTGAAGATCGGCCAACCTGGTACGCGAGTTTGCTGCGACCGTCCCAGCCTTGGATGCTGGTGCCGGATATTCGGCAGCTCGCGTCGCGATGATGGCCGGACAACCGGTTGGCGAGTTTGCTGCGACCGTCCCAACCTTGGATGCTGGTGCCGGATATTCAGCAGCTCACCACCACATAATGGCCAACCAACTTGTTTGCGACGAGATAGGCAATTCAAGTGCTGATACAAGCTGACCCGCCTCCCGACGAGTTCGTGACGAGATTTACACAACTTGACCGAAAGCTGGCAAGCCCTGCCCCAACAGTGCCACTGCCAGAACAGTGGTACTCCTCATTGGCGCAGCAAAGACAAACAAACCATGCACCACTACCAAAACAGTGGTACTCTCCAATATCTTCTTATACGGAGGGAGCCTGGGAGAAGTAATTACGATCAATGAAAGAGCGACCAGGGAAGAAACCATAATCACAGCGCTGGCAGAGCCTCAAATTTTTGTACAAAACAGACCACCCACGTACATATCAATGACCTGACAGTACGACCAGAGGTCAAACTCGCCGCCATCAGACACGCGGACCATTGCTGAGGACTGACACGTTCGACGAAACAGCTGAGTACAGCCACGACTGCACTGGAGGGAGTGTATCGAACGTGTTATGGAATTACTACTCTGCATATCGTAATTATCAACGGCAAAATATTGAAAAGTTGCATCATCAAAAATCAATTTCAATAGTGCGAGAGATGATTCATAGCACCAGAAATAGAAAATATTCCATTATTACCGCCGGAGATGAGTCACACGCCGATATTACACCAAAATTAATCACAAAGGATTTGCAATTATTTCACAATTTGAATGGAAATGTTGTGCAATAAACTCGGCTGCCACTATAAAAAGATTGCAAAAAGACGACGATATTCAGTCATCACGATCACCAAGTTGGAACAACATCTCTGTAAATTCGCTTACCTGAACAATCTTGGACGATTCAAGACGCCAGTCTCGCCGTCACCAGTCGGAGCTCCGAAATTTCTAACACCCGATGGAACAACACCTACAAAACTCGAGCCCTGGCCATCCTGCTCCGGGCTGAAGGCCCGGGGCCCCCTTGCACCGAGCCTGATCTGATGCTGATACTCGAGCCCTGGCCATCCTGCTCCGGGCTGAAGGCCCGGGGCCCCCTTGCACCGAGCCTGATCTGACGCCGATCCCTGAGCCCTGGCCATCTTGCTCCGGGCTGAAGGCCCGGGGCCCCCTTGCACCGATACCTGAGCCCTGGCCATCTTGCTCCGGGCTGAAGGCCCGGGGCCCCCTTGCACCGAACCTGATCTGAGGCTACCCGAGCCCTGGCCATCTTGCTCCGGGCTGAAGGCCCGGAGCCCCCTTGCATGCAACTGAGAGATACCAACTGAGAGATACCAACCGAGAGATACCAACCGAGAGATACCAACCGAGAGATACCAACCGAGAGATACCAACCGAGAGATACCAACAGAGAGATACCAACAGAGAGATACCAACAGAGAGATACCAACCGAGAGATACCAACCGAGAGATACCAACCGAGAGATACCAACCGAGAGATACCAACCGAGAGATACCAACCTGAGAGATACCAACCTGAGAGATACCAACCTGAGAGATACCAACCTGAGAGATACCAACCTGAGAGATACCAACCTGAGAGATACCAACCTGAGAGATACCAACCTGAGAGATACCAACCTGAGAGATACCAACCTGAGAGATACCAACCTGAGAGATACCAACCTGAGAGATACCAACCTGAGAGATACCAACCTGAGAGATACCAACCTGAGAGATACCAACCTGAGAGATACCAACCTGAGAGATACCAACCTGAGAGATACCAACCTGAGAGATACCAACCTGAGAGATACCAACCTGAGAGATACCAACCTGAGAGATACCAACCTGAGAGATACCAACCTGAGAGATACCAACCTGAGAGATACCAACCTGAGAGATACCAACCTGAGAGATACCAACCTGAGAGATACCAACCTGAGAGATACCAACCTGAGAGATACCAACCTGAGAGATACCAACCTGAGAGATACCAACCTGAGAGATACCAACCTGAGAGATACCAACCTGAGAGATACCAACCTGAGAGATACCAACCTGAGAGATACCAACCTGAGAGATACCAACCTGAGAGATACCAACCTGAGAGATACCAACCTGAGAGATACCAACCTGAGAGATACCAACCTGAGAGATACCAACCTGAGAGATACCAACCTGAGAGATACCAACCTGAGAGATACCAACCTGAGAGATACCAACCTGAGAGATACCAACCTGAGAGATACCAACCTGAGAGATACCAACCTGAGAGATACCAACCTGAGAGATACCAACCTGAGAGATACCAACCTGAGAGATACCAACCTGAGAGATACCAACCTGAGAGATACCAACCTGAGAGATACCAACCTGAGAGATACCAACCTGAGAGATACCAACCTGAGAGATACCAACCTGAGAGATACCAACCTGAGAGATACCAACCTGAGAGATACCAACCTGAGAGATACCAACCTGAGAGATACCAACCTGAGAGATACCAACCTGAGAGATACCAACCTGAGAGATACCAACCTGAGAGATACCAACCTGAGAGATTCAACCTGAGAACTTTCAACAGCTGTCAAGGCGAGAAAACATCTCTTTCAACACATTGCAATAGTCGGGCGTCACTGTGTGCCGGCGCTTACTATTTACAGTCTTTGTGCAGGCCTAGAGGTCTCGTACAGGGAATAACCAGACAAAACCGGAAATATGTCATTTTTAAATCAAATTTTAGACGTATTGACCCTTTTCCAAAAAAAATTATAAATTGATTTCGAAAATTTTTTTTTTAAATTTTGAGAAAATATGTTTATTTTCTGTACAAAAAGGTTTTACCGTAGTTCATTGGCAGATTTGTTAAATTTTCAAACAAAATTTTGTATTATACAACAAACATTTCAAATCATATAATCATGCAGTTAAATAAATAAATAAATTATTTGGGAAAGTTGTGTTTCAGAATTTTAATTTTAGTTTTTTTATTTATTTATTTATCAGTTTTATTTTAGTAAATTGTACATTTAAGTTTACAATTTTCTAATTAATTATAGTTCAGATAACATCATAAAAAATAGATCCGCGCCCTTGTTTTGTGACGAAAATAGTACAGTTTGTCTATTTATTTACGGTCTTACAACTTAATGTATTTAAAAAAAAAAAAACATTTTTATTTTGCTTTGACATTATTGAAAAATTATAATTACTTATGATCAAAGAATAATTACAAAAATTACATAATTTTAATTGTTTTATTTATAACAATGAGTTTGAGCATTTTTGAATGCCGTTATTTGTCAAACCAAATTTGGAATGAAATAGAATCGATAATGAGTTATTAAGTTAAAATGCTGGTATGGAGAAAAATTAATCTTTCTCATCGGAACCGCCCTGTACCCTTGCAAGGGTACGATCGCAAGATCATCGTTTGACGAAATTTTAATTCTCGGCCGCTGAGTAATGGCTCTTGACTAGAGTAAATAGAGTGCTTAAAAATAGCTGGCGGTCAACATATATCTAATTCAAACCACACATTATTTAAAAAAAAAAACTGAGCATCTTTACTTCTAATATTTGAAAAGATAATCATAACCTTAACCCAAGGAAGCCAAATGTTATTATTGACCCAAGGAAAGTTTCTAGGTGTGTCAGTTCGTGGAATAAACCAAGCCGACCACTGTGTCCACTGGACAGACAATAGATAGAAATGAGAACTATGCGATTTGAAAGTAAACTATTATTGCACATTTTACAAACGACTTTCACGACTCTTAGACCCCGTGAACATACTGGCCAATGAAAAGCTTTATTTGTATTAACTCCCGAAAATATACCAGAGTTGTGTCCAAAATCAAGCAAAATTGAATTTTTTAATTACCATTATACATCTAAGTCACCAAACATAGCGAACCACTTGAAGTGACCTATGGCAGAGGTGTTGGTTATCCAATTAATGGTTCCCAGGGCGGCGGTATTCTTATTATAATTTGGGATGCGGGTGTGGGAAACTTTAATTGGATAACCAAAACCTCTGCCATAGGTCACCCCAAGTGTTTCGCTAAGTTTGGTGACTAAGCAGGGGTACGCGGGTTTATAGGATGATCTTTGTCCGGGTCTTGGCTCCCACCAGCTGCATGACAGGCCGAATCGAGAGAGACTAAAACATCCGTCCCTCCTGAACACACTGACCTCCAGACTCCTACACACTCCTCATATCATTTTCCTTCCCAGAAAATCCTCTCCTTCCTTTCCAAAAAAGACCCTCGACACAGCATCCCCAAAGATGACATGGGTCCTGATTGGAATTATTTTTCTAAGAGCCTCCTGTGTGGAGCTAGCCTTTCTTCAACCTCACAACATACCCCAATTTGGGATGCCATAGTCTAACTGGGACTCTTGAGCTTGACTCTTGAAGGAAACTCTTGAAACTCTTGACTCTCGACTCTTGTCTCTTGACTCTTGATTCTTGACTCTTGACTCTTGACTCTTGAACCTTGACTCTTGACTCTTGACTCTTGACTCTTGACTCTTGACTCTTGACTCTTGACTCTTGACTCTTGACTCTTGACTCTTGACTCTTGACTCTTGACTCTTGACTCTTGACTCTTGACTCTTGACTCTTGACTCCGTAAGCAATATAGACTCTTGTGTGATGTTCATATAAAAAAATGAAGTATGGAAACACTGATTTTATTTTGACATACTGACACGCCCGCAACACACTTCCTTTGACAGACGGAGACAAACAAACGGAAAATTTTTACGCATCCGCCGCCTTGGAGAAATATGAACATTCACCTATCATAACTCTCCTGAATACCGGAATGTTGAGGCATGAGAAAATACCTCATTCATTTCCACCTGTCGGCGTAATTTACCCGAAAAGCCACAAATTCGAGTTAATTCATAAATCATGCCGTTAACTGTTAAGATGACAGTTAAATCGTTTACGTTGTCCTTACGGAAATTTATTCGAATAAAATTTGTGGAATATTATTTTGTCTAAGGGAAATGTTACAAAACACCTTTCCTTCGCTGGCCTTTCTCATACTTGTGAAGTATATATAGTATGCTTTTCAATGTATACTCCTTACTTTCCTCACAATGTATATCGTCTCGTAAACATCATTCTATTTTACTTACATTAGCATAAAATGACGTAAGTACCAAATTTGTAATAAGTTTTATTCACATTCATTTATCGTCCGATAAACACCATTTTATTGTACCGACTCGTGACATTTATCGTCCGATAAACACCATTTTAGTGTACCGACATAACGTAATATGTTTATGTTTTATGTAATGTAATACACATAATGTAATATGTTTTATTCACATTCATTTATCGTCCGATAAACACCATTTTATTGTACCGACTCGTGACACGACATAACCAAAATTATACTGACTCTTGACATGACATGACGTAGGTAACAAATTAAAAAAAAATGATATAAAAACGGTTGCGGCGAAAGCGTTTTAGAATCCCAAGGCAGTTGCTAACGCGTCGGTTGTTTACAATTTGCAGTAGGTTTAGTGAAAATACAGTATACGTACTTACATAAATTTTAAATAAATGTGTGTGAAGAACAAAATAATTAAACATATATTCATTCAAATACGTAAGGAAAACTACTTGTCTATTATAATGTATATATCAGCGCATAAGTGCAAAAGATCAACCCTTAAACTAAATTCGTTTGATATCCATACAAACTTATTATTAAAAGAGACTTTGAAGTCTATTTTAGGTTTGAAAATGGTGAATGATTATAATTTTTACAATAATTACAATTCTTGGGGCCAACTCCCGGGGTATCAACTGGCGGGTCACCGTTTTGAGAAATGTTCAGCCACGGAGTTTTGATAGAAAGCGTTGCGAAATGCCGCTGGCGGATGCTTGGTTCCTTTCCCACTATTCATGATTCTGCTCGCGCTTTTTTTTAGTGTATACGCAGCATTAGACGAAATCATTTCTATTTTAAAGGTTTTGCTCAAACGAACTGTGCTCTATTGTAAATTTTCAAATTAATATTGTCAGGTTATATTTAACCCGGGTTGTTAAATCACACTATGCTACATTGGTAAAACTCACGGAAAATATAAAAGTGATGAATGTTTTGTCATCCCTGGTCGTGAAAATAAGATGATTAAATGTGTATTCTTGTCTTCCGCAGCGGGTACAAATGCGACATATGCGTTTAACTGTCAAGAAAGATATCAGCATTATTAAATTTGCTACTTAATTTTTAATTCGATGCCGCGTAAGAAATTCAACTGTTCGGAGCAAGTAGAACTTGTGATTTGAACGTTAATGGAAATGAGGTAAACTTGAAAAAAAGAAGAAGGGGAAGGGAAATGAGAAGGTAACGTTTATGTAGGATATTCAGATCTAGTCACTGAAAATAGTCAAAGCCACTATAAACATTTTTTTATTATGAAATAAATGTCATCGTTTATATTTTGGTTTGTAAATCATACCAATATCTCATTTTTTAAAAGGTTTTATTTTTTCTAATACTGTAATAGTTATTGTTAATCTGAATGATTTGGAAATCATTTGACTATTTTTGTCTTTATTCGTATAGCTGTTAGAACAAAGTTTTATTACATTGGTTTATACAGATATTGGCCAATATCTTTACTGATTTTTCTGTTTCCAGATTTTCGATTGAGTTTCGCTAATATTTTTTTCATTTAATTAAATATTACAATTTGAGGTTTTACTCTCGTTAAGTTAAAAATAAAAATTAATATTTCTAAATAATTTCAAATCATTTGGATAAATAGTCGTTATAATAATAGGATTTATCGGTCCAGTTAGGAGTTCTATTGAGCCGAACCCTCTGATATGAAAATATCTGGAGTCGGTGAAGTATTTTCCCATATGGTCTCTGGTAGGTTGACGTGTTGTTATTGTATAGTTTTGAATTTATTATACTTATACAATGCAATTACATCGCGTGGATTGACTAGATGATCATTTGTGGAAAAGTGTGCGGAAGGGTTTTCCTGTGGGGAAGATTTAACCCGGACGTAAAGTTTAAAGAACAATAAATTAACCATGAACACCGCTACCATCGAGACCAATCATAAATAGGGATGGGGCACTTAAATTCGCTAAATTAGGTTCCAATTCCCATCCTCTTGTTTGGGCGGATTCAATGTGCGTGACTAGCAAATTGTTTCCGCTGTGAGTTCGTACTGAAAAACAAACAGTAAAAATACAATCCATTTCGGGTAGATCGTGATTCGCTCTAGGGTCTGGAACAAATAGTTATAAAACGTCGCGTGTTTAGCCTTACGTATTTTATTAAATCATAATTCAATTATAAAGCACCGCGGAAAAAACTTTAAAACAATTTTTAGTTAAATTCAAGGTTTGAATAATCCCGAGATATTTTATTTTTGTATAACTATTACTTGTTGATATATGAGATATTGCATATTAATTTATCTTTGGAATCACGCGAGTAGCAGTGCGCGGGACCGGGTTCCGTAGTTTTCGGTCGTTGGCGTTAGAGCAGCAGAGGTTAAATTCGACTAATTGAAGGTTAAAAAAAGTGTTAAAAACGGACTATATTTTTTTTCATTTCGTGTCTCATCTAAATATATTACATCAATGGGGATAGTCAACATCCTCGACAAATCAGATCCAATTTAGAAAATGGCAATTAAAATATTTATATTTTTTTTAAATTATACGTTATCGCATTTCCGAATTCTCCGATTAGACACTTTTAATTTCGAAAATGAAACATAAATTCAAAGCAAAAGCTTAAGTTCATTGAACCGGATTTACAAACGGTGTCAATACCGATAATAGTATTTTTATAACCTCACACAGAAGGCTACGGGTAGTATCCGTGCTCTACCCTACCGACTTTCTCTTGGGCATGCTCGGTATGACCATCTACGGGTCAGAAGGGATGTGCTTATTATAAAACATTTCTTCAGACTGATTTGTGGACGGTTCGAAAACTCTGCTATTATGGAGAGCATTAGTTTCTATGTTCCCGTTGGTTATTTCCGTCACCGACAGCATTAACTGTTTTATCTCCCGGCTTGCAGAACTAACTTGCCAATGGTTATGCCAGTCGGGAGAGCAGTCTTGTTGTTAAATAGAATCACTTTGAATATCGACATGTTTAGCATCAATGAAGCACAACTTAGACAGCAAGTTTTATTGCTGTTTGTCCGATTGTGCTTCATTGTAGTATAAATTGTTCATTGATGTTTAAATTGCTTTATTTCTTTTTTTATTTAAATTGCTTAGATATACTTGTATGCTAATACTTTCTCTGTTTTAAAAACGATTTGAAATTTTAATTTTGTTATGTTTTTAAAGTGAATAAATTGAATTGAATTGAATTGAATTCAATAGGGGAATTATTTTTTCTTCGGGGACTGAGTCACCTTTGAGGATGCTATATGGAGGGTCTTTTTGAGGAGAGGAAGGGGTATTGGAACTTTGGCCTTAGAGAAGTCAATTATAGAGGGTAGGGTCTCGTTGAAAGGAGAAAACACAGAAGTCGGAAAAAATATATTGCAGTCGAACTGATGAACACAAGATCTAGTCGTTGAAGCGTTATGTAAGAATAAAAGTCAGTATGATCCATCTGATAACTGATGACGCCAGTTCACTTATCATTCCAATGATTATTATTTTATACAATAACTTTATAAAAGTCAGTATGATCCATCTGATAACTGATGACGCCAGTTCACTTATCATTCCAATGATTATTATTTTATACAATAACTTTTTCTATGTATATTCTACAAAAAACGTTTTATTCTTAATTTTGAAAAAAATTTAAGAGATGGGCAAATATTATAATTAGATGGATAAAATTGTACAAAATGTCGTGGTGTAAATAATAATGGTAAGTAATAATGTTTATGACGAATTAATGTTTTATTCTTTTACTTTATACATAAATTGTAATTTTGTCTTTTTGATCCAAAATTGAATTTTACATCTGATTTTCTTTTATGTTTTAACGTCATTTTTTATATCGAGTGAAATTTTGTAAAACGCTTTTATTTGGTATCTTTGTCCAAAGCTTGTATTTGGCGTATTTTATGTTTTGTCTAACCGGTCTATAAATGAAGGTTTATGTTTGTTGCCTTTTTTTTTAAATTTTGTAGTGCTTTTTTTATGCACAGGGTGTTAAGGGACGTACTTGACTTACTTTAACCAATTTCAATTTGGGAGGCGGGAATGGTTACCGCAGCCCCGGGAATCTTTATTGGATAACCAACACCTCTGTCATAGGTGGTTCGCTACGTTTGGTGTGTAGCAAGGGTGCCCGGGTTCACGGGGTGAGGTTTGTCTAGGTCCTGGAGGTGGATGCCCAGGACAATCTGAACCCTAGATTCCTACCCACCCCTAAAACCCTTTTCCTTCCCAGAATTCTAATCTTCTTCCTTTCCTTAAGAAAACCCTTCACACGGCGTCCCCAAAGATGACGTAGGCACTTAAGGGAAATTATTTTCCTCAGGGCCTCCTGTGTGGAGCTCATGTAAAAAAAAAACAGTGATTCTTGAAATATGTATGTAATATACATATACAATGATTCTTGAAAAATGTTAAATTTTGGTCTCCGGTGACTTTTCAGATGTCATTTTTTCAATAAATTGTTTTATCAATATCACAACAGTGGTTAAAACAATTAGATTACTTTAGGCACACTGACACGCCCAAAAAACACTTTTTCTACAGTGGTTTAAAAGCATTCAATTCACAGTATATTCAAATGTTTCCAACACACCTTGAGATAGCAAATCTGTCCGCCATAAAGATAATAATTTGAAGAAAAAAGAAACAAAGCTGTATCTTAACACTTCAGTATAATAACGTGAAAGTAAAAACACTTCTGTAAGAATTCTGAGATACCATTATTTTGAATCACCACTTTTCGCTGTAGGGCCAAAGAATTCCCTGCAGCTCAGTTTTGGGTGTCTTTCCTCCCCGTTCCCCACCGCAGCCATCAGCGATACCGCGTCATTTGTGTTGCGTTATAACACCTGCAAACTAAATACAGGGTTTCTTCTGGGAAAAGAACAAAAGTTTTATGTAAGTGATTTTGTAAAAATAAATAATATTATTGAAAGAGTGCCTCGCTACTGTTCCTACGAGACTTACTCTTCCTAGAAAGTTCTGCTATAATTTTGCAAAAGCAAAAGCGGAATTGAAAAGTGTGCAGAACTTTCGCGTTTGCGTAAGCAGGAGCAAAGATCCGTCACATCACTGTTAAGGCGACGTTTTCCAGCTCAAAAAAAATAAGATGGAGAGATACGTAATAACAAATGTTGGACAGAGCGTGTTAATATTTTCAATGATAAAATTGAAGCGAAAATTGTGAAAATGCTTAATAAAACATGACTCGTTCAAAATAGAGCAAAAATCTCGTGGAGGTATCTTAAGTATCATTAAAAGAAACATTGTGAATTTTTTCATAAATATAACTTGTAAAATAATAGAAAAAGACTTGTTTTAAATAATTTTCGCAGCATAGTTTGCAATTTTTTCCTATGGAGAGAATTTCATATAATTTGCGTTTCGGCGTGAAACGTATCTAGATATTATTTTCAAAAATAACATATATTTTTTTAAGAGCTTAAAAACTTCAAATGTTTAAGGGAGATATGTAAGATATCGGTAGAAATTCGGGTCGTTTAAACCATTCGTACATGAGAATACTTAGAAGCGACTTAAGTTAAATGCGCGTAGCACACGCGCCGCTCGTATGTAGCCGCCATATTTTACTTATGTTCGTACACGATGTTAAGCGCCGACTACGGGTTTGACATCAATTGCACGCTACCGGCAGTGTTGGTAGCGCGCTACGCGAGTTGCATTCGTATCTACAAGTACTCGTTTGATTTTTGACAGAAATGGTGACCGAACTTGAATAGAATATTAAATTTTTTCTGGTAGTGGAAAAATGCGTATTTATATAACTATAAGCTACTAAAATAGTGAAAAAGGCATGGAATGACGTAGAATTCTAGGAATCAACAACTGCACCAAATAAGAATTCTTTGACATTCTGAATTTTCTGTCATCATTCTCACGCAGTTCCTTGGCGGCAATGAACGCCCTACAGTTAATATTTATCTCGATAATATGGGTGTACCCAAAATATTTAATTATATAATTATCGTTATAATAAAGATAAAGGAGAACATTGTTTTCATCGCTAGTCATCGTATTAACTTCACGGATGCACGTAAAAAAATTATCAAGTTCGGTATTTTTGGGGTAGCGTCATGTAAGGAAACCAGTAAGTATTAAAGAGTAGTTCATCTGTAGACTACTTGTAGTTACGACGCAGTCACGTAGTTTGAAAGTATCTCCATGTACAATAATTGACACCGAACTTTTAGTACTGCCATTGCAAATTGTTTGACCGACCGCCACATTTGACATAGGCACAACACGACAAATATTTTGGACATCATTTATTAGCAACGTTGTTATTTTAAACAAGCACATACATCTATAATATGATTCAGCCAGCGAATGAATGAGATAGAATATCGGTCTCTTTGTGCGGTGCTTCGTAGCATCCTCACTCATGTCTCATTTAGTTTTCTGAAGGTTCCACTTTCACCGCGTGTGAACTGGACATAAACTTTTTTCTTTTTAAGTAAAACTTCCTTACGCACGCTTGACTTGGGGAGTAAGCTGGTCAATGCGTGATAAGAGCGTTACGAAAAGTGTGATCGGGCAAGGCGAACTAAGCACAAAGAAGTTTTACTTCAATCGTGTGGTCTAAAGCACGCTCGTTTTTTTTTGAAAACAAAAAGAAGTAGTTTTACTTTTAGAAGTTAACTTTTTTAGTAGTTTTACTTTTTTAAAGAAGTTTTACTTTTCAAGTAAAACTTCTTTACGCACGCTTGACTTGGGGAGTAAGCTGGTGAATGCGTGACGAAAGCGATACGAAAAGTGTGATCCGGCAAGGCGAACGAAGCACTAAGAAGTTTTACTTCAGTCGTGTGGTATAAAGCATACTCGATTTTTTTTAAATATATATTTTGTTGATAGAATCGACAGCAATATACAGAGATGCGTAGAGTTTTAAATATTAAAGATTCAAGTTGGCAGGTCATTTTCGTCCTTCAGTCCTCCTCTTATTTACGAAAGAGGCACCTATTTACTAGTATTTACCCTCGTCCCAACAACTTTCCAACGGTTTATTAGTGATTGAGTGTTCGGTCATGACAAATGAATAGCTTGTCAGGATAAAACCTTCCAACCAACTCTTCCCAGAAATGGAATAACTAAACAGCTAAACTTTTTTCTAGCCGCCTCGTAGGTAAGTTTTTCACTTCACTTGAAAAGAGCATTTAGGTATATACGATTTTTTACAAACCCTTCGAATAAATAGCAGGAGACCATATTTGTCCCAGCTCACACGCGTCCCGTATAAATCGCTGTAACTCCATTACTAACAGAGTGAGAATTATGTTTTAAACAGTGTTACAAAGGCAAAACACCACGCTTCGCAGTTTAATCTAAAAAATAACGACGAAAAAAGTAAAATATACACCTTTATGAAACCAAAGTTTTGAATTGCAATTTGAAAAAAAAATTGAAACATTGAGAATTTTTTATTAGTTATTTTTATATGAAAAGACAAAAAAGTGAGGTAACAGTAACGTTTATAATACATTTGTCTATTAAAATATGTATGTGTTTTTATATTATTTTGTTATTAGTAATTTTAGTTAGAGAAAGCGTGAGGTGAGCCATTTTTTTATAATAAAATCGTAAACTTCTACTTAATTACATACAAATAAGGGAAAATTTGCCAAAATTGGCAACAAAGCAATGCGAGGTATTTTAAATAGTGCCATATCGTGGCAAAAAGCGCTCCAGTGGTTAAAAAAATTCTGTAAGGAATTCAATAGAATATTGCTTTATGGCAATAATACACTTTGTACAATAATAAATTGTAAGCATTGTCTACATATGGACATCACATAACACAGGGACATCCCTAGCATGGCGGATGAATTAACACAATTTTTTTTGTTCATTGTATAAACTTCTTTTAATAAATAAAATAAATAAATAAATGGATTTTGCATCGAAATTCAACGTGGCGTTAACTTACATCAGTTCCTCACAGGAGGCCCTGAGTAAAACAATTTACTTCGGGGCCTGTGTCGTCTTGAAGATGCTCTGTGGAGGGCCTTTTTAGGGATATGAAGGCGAGGAATTTCAGGGAAAGAAAAAAGTATGAGGATGCGTAAGAATCTGAGAGTCAGTGTGTCGAGGAGTGACGGACATATGAATCCATTCCTTTCACTTCGTTGAAAAAAGGTCAAAAGGTTTCTCTCAACCGATCTCTCCCGATCGCCACGCAGTAGTTCGGCAAACAAATCCGCTGCCAACACACGTCAGTGTGCCCAGGAGTAGTGAACTTATGAATGCATTCCTCCCGGTGTAAAGCGATGGGTCGAGAGATTCAGCCCACCAGGCAATAATAGGTGGGCAAAAGCATCCACCGTCAAAACCTGGACAAACCTCACCCGATGAACCCAGGAACCCCTGCTAAGTCACCAAATGTAGCCAACCTTGGGATCCCCGGTTCTCGAATGGTTCCCGGAACTACCCGAACAAATTTGAAAGCATTATTTTCTACTTCCGCTGACTTAATAGTTATTTTTTACAGCAATTATGTTGAAACGAGGTGATACATATTTCATTAGGTAATAAAAACGAACGAGCCTAAATAGAAAACTTTACTCTGAAATCTGGTTCCCAACGTTGTTCATTATTGTGATAATTCAACTCAGAAGATTATGAAATATCGTGCTGGTAGTTTAATTCCTGCTTCAATTCTTTGTTGAACTAATCAGGCCAAAAACTCCAATTATTTTACTTACTTGTAACGCAGCGCTTTCCTCAACAACGGTAATTTGAGCAAACGTAAATTTAACCCAAATTCAAATTCCGCGGCAACAGTGGTTTGCACGCCCGCCACAACGAGTGGCAACAATTGGCACCCTCCGTGTTCTTTATCCTAATAGTACCTAACTAAAAAAACTCAAAAACTAGGCAGCGTTTTTTTATTGTTGTTGTATAGGTTTACTTAAATTTTGAATGATTGCAGGCAAAAGAATATAGTAAAAAAAATTATTGTGTTGATTCATATTATGGCAAACGGCACATTTGTCCACTCAAAAACGGTTAGCTGTTTTCGAGGGTAACGCGACTTTTCATCCCACGACAAAATATCACCGACAAAATATCCTCCGATAAAATATCTACTAAAACCTAACCTAACCTAACCTACCAAAAAATGGGACAAAGATAATACAGAAATGCTGTAAAGATCATAAATTATTTATGTAATGAAAACAAATAACTTTGTAAGCATCACGATATTATTTTTCATTACATTTACAAAGTTATTTGTTTTCTTTAAATCAATAAAGATGCCACAAAGTGTATTTGCGAAGTTTAAAGAAACAATAAATTATTTCTGAATTATTTTTGTCTCATTTTATTATTTTTGAACCATAATTTATTCAAAATAAATAATATACTTAGTTTTTACCACTTTTATTGTTTACAAAACCAACATGTTTCGTGAGCTAAGCTCACTTCTTCAGGGTTTACTAACTAATAACTTTGTAAATTATTCCCTATGGCACCTCTTTCCTCTACCCATTTTACCTTTCAATTGACTAAGTCTATTATTTGTAATTATGTTGTCTATGTCTTTGACCATTGTTTTTATCTATTATTTATAATTAGTTAGTAAACCCTGAAGAAGTGAGCTAAGCTCACGAAACACGTTGGTTTTGTAAACAATAATAGT
This sequence comes from Glyphotaelius pellucidus, assembly GCA_936435175.1. Classification (NCBI taxonomy): domain Eukaryota; kingdom Metazoa; phylum Arthropoda; class Insecta; order Trichoptera; family Limnephilidae; genus Glyphotaelius; species Glyphotaelius pellucidus. The sequence goes on from OW386550.1 coordinate 4,662,095, forward strand.
GGTAAAATCTAAGTATATTATTTATTTTGAATTATAATTGTGCCACCAAATAAGTTTGCTGTGTTTGAAGAAATAATTAATTCTCTTCACAGGATGTTTGTATTATTTTTGTCCCATTTTTTGTTAGGTTAGGTTAGGTTAAGTTTAAGCGGATATTTTGCTAGGGGATTTTTTGTCCATAGGATATTTTGTCGGAGGATATTATTCCGGGAATAAGTTGTCGCGGGATCAAAAACAGGTAACTTTATACTAGTGTCATAATTAAAAAGAAGAAAAAAATCACCAATGTAAAAATACCGCAAACCCTGAGGATCATTACACAACATACACTGGCACTGAAAATATTTTGTTTAACATCCGTTTTGGAAAATGATCAAAAATCTGAAAACATAAATCCACCTTACTTCGAGAAAACAATAATAAAATGAAGGACAACCGGTAGTAGAAAAGGGCTCAAAAATTGTCGAGTGATGTTGTTTCGTTCATAACGAAGATTGGGTGGAGAGTTTCGCGTTATTATAACTGATGACCTTTCAAATACATTTCTCCGCCACTTACAACAGACAGTAAAGAAAAAACAATGGCAACGGATTAATAAATTCAACAAGAAAAAGAAAGTCTCGGAAGTTCAATCTCGATTTCAAAGGAAATTTTTTAACACGGGTTTTTCTAGACGAACTACTTTCCTCAGTTAGCAGTAACAAGAAAAAATGTTGAAAAACTTGTATTTACTGAGTGCTAAGAAGTATATTTTATTGGAAAATGATGTACCTACCAGGCTTTATTGAAATAAAGAAAGCTTAGTTTCTCAACAAATTTGAACCAGTCAACTGATATATTGAATTTATATTAGGTCTTATTGTGAATTTCCTTTGAAATGTGATTTATATTCTTAGAAACCTTTTGTTTTTGATGTTGAAGATTTTTAAATTTAAAAAAAAAGGAATTTTCAAGTAACAGATGAATTCACTTACCAATCACATTCTCAATACCTAATTCAATTCCTTATCGATATTTCGTATACATCAACATATTTCATCATTTTGCTACCGTAGTTTGACAAGATTCTAACTGACATTTTTTTAATCAAAAATGACCTTTGAATGCAAAACCATTTCTTTGATTCATTTCTAAACCAAAATTATTCCGACATCAAGTTTTTAAAACTTCCATTTATTTTACACTAGCTTTTACCCGCGGCTTCGCTCGCAAGGCATTAGAAGCAAATTACTGCAGCGCTTGCACTTATCAATTATCCCCTCCCCCTCACCCCCCCCCCCACCCCACTTCACTTTTCAAATAGCTCGCGTGCTATCTAAATTTCATAATGCCAGAGCTCACCAGTAGTAAAAAAAGAATTATCCAATTTGGTGCAGTCGTTGGGAAGTTATGCGCGTACAAACATTTCGGAGATTTATTTTTATTCACATAGATAGATATTAACTAAGACACCTGAAATATCAACATCGTTTCCACAGCAACGATTTGTTTTCTGACTTTAGCAATAACTCGCTTTTTTTAGCGACAGAAAACGTAAAACAAATATAATTTATTTATAAATAATGTGTATATGTGTGTAAGTTTATATGTATGTATATATTTAAAAAAATATACATATATATATGTGTATGTGTAAATATGGATATGTATTTTACGGATTGCGAGTCAAGAGGCTTACCGTTAGACCACGCCAATCGTCAAATGAAAAAAAAATGAAACGCAATTAACATAACTATTGGTCGCCCAATGGTCGAAATTCGACCAAAATTAATTTAATGTGTAATGTTTTTTTTTATTGATTCAATTTATTTTTTATGAGTAATTTTAAAATAATATAAGCATTCTGCACTCCTTCTCTATGTAAAATATAAGTGTGCAAAATTTCATACTCCTCCGTCCGCGAAATTTTCGTAAAAAGGGGTACAAAGTTTTGCTTCACGTATTAATATACTGATGATGATATGTAGGAATCCGGCAGTTAGTGTGATGCAAGGAGATGGGTCGAGGGATTCTGGCTGGAGATGTCAAAAGACCTCCTCAAACGGTCTCTCTCGATCCGGCCCGCCACGCAGCATGTGGGTAGACGCTTCGGCCACCAAGACCTTGACAAACCTCACCACAATGAACCCGGGCATCCTTGTAACGTCACCAAACGTAGTGAACCACTTGGGGTGATCTATGACAGAGGTGTTCGTTATCCAATAAATGGTTCACGGGACGTCAGTATCCATACCCGCCTCCCAAATTGTGTCATCATAGCTTAAAATTTTTATTTATCACCACATTGAATTATCATCTTATTTGTTCTTCTATTATTAGAATCCAATTTATATATGAATATAATACCTAATTAAAAACACAAAATTATTGATCTTCAGACTTTTTACATTAATAACTTCCAACTTTTCCATTGTTCTTTTCCTGAAAACCGCATAAACGCCAAGAAAATGTACCAAAATTATTTCGTAAAATAAGCAATGATAATATTATGTACGCGTAAAATGAGCTAAAATGAAGACTCGTGTAGAGAGTACTACTCACAGTGCCAGTAAACAGTGGAGAAATTATCAACAAAGTGGAAACGTAAATAATTAACAATCTCTCATTGTGTGTTCTTGTTTTGCTAAGGTTATTAGGAGTGTGTATGTGTATGTATGGTGGAATGTACCCAGGTTTATAGAGAACATTTACGCAATGTAGCAAATAAAATGCACGAATTATTATGAATACATTACCTGGTCTGAATGTTTAATTATATGTGTACTGTGTGTACACTGTATTTAATATTTTGGATGTGTATTACGTGTGTACCATTCATACATATAAGTTTTTTAGATTCTCACCGCCAAAAGCATTTTCTTAATTTTTTTTGGGGGTGTTATGCCGTGTTGCGCTACCTTCTTCTTTAGCCAACGTTTCGGACAGTGTCACTGTAACGTTGGCTAAAGAAGAAGGTAGCGCAACACGGCACAACACCTCAAAAACTACAAAGAATTTTAAAGCGAGTAGTTCTTGATGGTATATGGAAGTTAATTAAGCTTAAAAAATAGGGCTATCTACAACACAATCAACAATTCCAAAAATAAAAGTTGTATCGGAAATAGGTTTTCTATCCAGTGTTTTAGGACGGGTTGTTTCAAAAAATTTGATGAGTTCATCAAATATTTGGAGTTAATTTTCAGGTTCTGGGTAAGTTCTTTTCGAGTTTTGTTTTTTTATCATCATAGGCCAGCTGCTTCACAAAACTGAAATCATCACAGAACTTGAATAGAACTTACACAGAACGTGAAAATTAATGTCAAATATTTGACGAATTCGTCAAATTTTTTGAAACAACCCATCCTTAATAAGTTTTATTGTTTTATCAAGTGGTTGTAATTTATTGTTTTAATAGGAATTACTTTTGTAGTTTTCTTGTATAACTGTATTCCATGCAGTTAAACACGTCTACTATTTCTGTGAAAGTATTGCCAACTGCATGCAATCTAGGTACCAGCAAATATCTAAATGACTCGGTCCTGAAAATGTTGTTCCAATTAAAAATAGTTTTAATTCGAGTAATTCTTGATGGCATATGGAAGGTGATAAGGCTTAATAAATCAGTGTCTTTAATACCATTAACAAACCATTAACTTAAAATTAAATTTAGAACTTTTGATTTAATTAAAGTGTGATATGAAATTCGATGAATATGAAGAATTCAGACAAGCAATAAAGTACCTAATTATGGTGTTTTTTAATCAGTAAATAGAGCTATTTTGTCGAGAATTCAGATGGTTTGTGATTTTTCACGAATCTGCGCTAGGTATGAAGAAGTAAAATCAACGTCAAAATGTGAATCTGTCAACAGAAACAGAAATACCAAATGCACGGATAAAGAGAGTAAATCGTGTTTATTTCTGAAGTGGCGCTAATGTCACAATTGTGCATAAAACAATTTTTAAAAATGCAGAACGTGATAATAACAGAACCGATAATAATAAAGTACCAGGAGCACATAAATATGATTGGGTATTTCCATTTGGTTAGTACTATAAATATTTATTGCCAAGTGATAGCAGATGTTAAACATCACATCAACATCACGACAAAAATTATAATTTTATAGTAAATGTCATTTCGGGAGATCAATTGTCGGGAGACCAATTGTGGGGTCACCAAACAATAGCACTTTTACAGAATAGGTCGGAAGCCCCCGTATGTTTTGTGTCTGCTAATGCTAGTGAATTAAGCCGCCGCTACGCCGAATTTCTACCGATTTCTTACATATCTCACTTAAACACTTGATGCTTTAAGCTCTTAAAAAATTTATGTTTCTTTTTTTAAGATAATACCGTTTCACGCCGAAACGCAAATTATATGAAATTATATGATAGAAAAAAAATCGCGAAGTTACTCCGAAAATTATTAAAAACACGTCTGTTTCTATTATTTTACAAGTTATAGTTGTGAAAAAAATCACAATGTTTCTTGTGATACCTTTAAGATGCCTTTGTCATGTTTTATTAAATATTTTCACAATTTTCGCTTGAGAAATTGCAAGAGCGCTCGCGTTCGCTGTCTAACATTCTTAATTAGATATCTCTCCATTTCCTTCTTTTTGAGCGGGGAAGCGCCGCCTTAAACATACGGGGTATTTCGTGCTTTGTTTTTATTAACCCATTTAACTGTTTGAAGTGAAACTTCTTTAGCACGGTTGTGATTTGAAACCCGATGAAACGCAAGCGAGCAACACTAAGGATGGGTTGTTTCAAAAAATTTGAAGGATCCATCAAATATTTGAAGTTAATTTTCACGAACTGTGTAAGTTTTATTCAAGTTCTGTTTTTACAACATTAAAGGCAAGTTGCTTCTTAAAACTGAAATAATCATAAAACTTGAGTAGAACTTACACAGAACGTGAAAATTAACTTCAAATATTTGATGGATTTATCAAATATTTGAAGTTGATTTTCACGTTCTGTGTAGGTTCTATTTAAGTTCTGTTATTATATCGTTATGGGACAGCTGCTTCACAAAACTGAAATAATCACTAAACTTGAATAGAACTTACACAGAATGTGAAAATTAACATCAAATATTTGATGAATCCATCAAATTTTTTGAAACAACCCGTCCTTAAATTCATTATTTCATGGGTAATCGGTTCTAGTATAATGCGATAAATACACGGCCTCACGCAACCAGACACTCAGACGGCCGAGGATTGAATCCAATCAAATCCAAAAAAAAAGCGTTTCTATTTTTGTAAAATCAATTTTCAATTTTAGAACGACTCCAAAATGAACAGGCAAAAGAAAACGACATCTAGAGACTTCGAAGAAAACCACATATATCAATAAAATGACCAAATGCATAAGAAAAGGAGCACTGGAATTTGACGACGAAAATATGGAAAAAATCATCCTTCACTAACTAACTAACCATCACGCCGTTTTGCCGCAGAGGTAGGCAGAGAGGACAGATCGCCAAACAACTCGGTCTTGGCTCTTGCCTCGTTTAAATTTTCACAACGTTTCACACATGCTCTTCTATTATTCTGCCTCTTGATGTGCCCCGAATCAAGTAACTGATTCACTTGGTTGTGTCATTTTTGAAGTGAAACTTCTTTAGCACCGTTGTTATTTCAAACCCGATGAAACGATGGCGAGCGAAACTAAAATTTATTTAAGTGTAACTTCTTTAGCACCGTTGTGATTTGAAACTCGATGAAACGGAAACGACACTAAAAAGAGACAATCACATACATCTATAGGATTTAGCCTGCGAAAGAATGAGAAAGAACGAAATCTTACCGCATTAGCCGCTTTGATTTTGAGCTCACTTTTCAAAGCTCCTATTGGTTGAGATTGTGCGGGTGGGTTTCACTTCTACCGCGTGTGAACTGCACTCGATTTTTTTTTACTCGTTTGCAATATCGGACAATGGAACTTTCTCCTGCTACCAACTACTAACCCCGCTACATCGTTAATGGGACACATACCAATTGGACGGCCTCCGTGGTCCCGAGGCAAGACTCTCGACTCACAATCCGAAGGTCGCGGGTTCGAACCCGGCGTGCGCAAATAAATTTTATTTGATAAATTTGTGTTATTTCACAATTTATTCATTTAAAATAATATATAGTATATTTTGCGGCACGTTCCAGAGTGGAAGATACTATCAGTATCGCCCTGGTGCAAGACCACCATTCAGAATTGAAATGTTGCTTGAAACGGCTTAAGCCGTGTTTAGTGACCAGATCTGAATAGCCAGGTACTTCCCCACCTTCCTCTTCCCTATCTCCTTCCCCTCCCCACTACCTTCAGCCTCACAACATACCCCAATTGGGGATGCCATAGTCTCACTGGCTCCAGACGGGAGCAGTTGGGACTCTTGTGCGGTATTCATATAAAAAAAAAAAAAATAAAATACCAATAACCCTTTTTTTGTTAGCCCAATATCAACTTTTTTTTTTTTTTTTACATTAACTCCACACAGGAGGCCCTGAGGAAAAAATAATTTCCCTCAGGGCCTATGTCATCTTTGAGGATGCTGTGTGGAGGGTGTTTTTGAGGAGAGGAAAGAGTGAACATGGGTCTTGAAGAGACCCATATTGTAGGAGGGAGGAAACACAGAGGCCGGCAAATCGTTCCACAGCCGAGCTGTTGAACTCAAGAACGAGTCGTAGAAACGACCCGTTCTCATGTGACTAATGTCAACCGTGTACAAATGTTGAGCGCGCGTTTGGCGTGTTTCCCGACTATGCACCGGTGCCGAGGGGATCAATGACGCTAGTTCCTCGGAGCATCTTCCATTGTAATACCGGTAGAACAAGGACAGCATTCCCACCTGGCGCCTGTGCTCTAAAGATTGCAATCCGTTAGTTAAATTAGGAGAATCTATCAAACGGACCGCCCGTTTCTGCACAGAGTCAAGGGTTTTTTTTCAGGTATTTTGGGGCTCCAGACCAGAGGTGGCTGCCAAATTCAACCGTGGGGCGCACTTGCGATTTGTACAGGGCTAGCAGTTGTGTACTATTAAAGTATCTGCGTGCCCTGTACAGGATGCCCAGTTTCTGAGAGGCTAACTTAACTCTGGCCTCGATGGAGCCCCCGTACCTGAGCTGGTCACTTAGAGTTACACCAAGCCTATTACCAAGTCAACTATTGCTGAACACCATCAATACGCAATCACCAACACGCAACGCAATGTGAAGTGTTACCATTACCCTATTTAGAAATCATTGTGAAGGGTTTGAAAAATAATGGAAATTACATCAACATGGGGGTGAAAATAATTGGATTTGAAGAGGGATGAAAATTTAAATAAATCGAAATTTGGTGAATTAAAATCAACTGTGCCATCTCCAAATTAAATGAAATCGAATAGAAAAGGAAGAAGATAGGAAGAGGAAAACTGGAAAGTACTTACTATTCAAAACTAGTCACCAAACACAGCTAAAGTCATTTCTGTCGGTTTGGTAATCTTTCACTAAGAGTGTTTGTCACTTTGGATATGTAACATAATATACTAGTAGTTTCTTGAACCATTATAACGGGCACCATCTTGGACCGGAAACGGAACGTAGACGGAACGGAACGTTACAGACGTACGAAATTCAAAACAGTGTTGTTAAAGCAGGACTTGGCTACGCTCAATCAATTATTAATTTGTGTGTTCTGAGATCTGAGGGTATCTGGAAATGTTGCTGTATATATTATTTGTGTACACTAAGGACGGGCTGTTTCACAGAAATGAACAACACGTGAATTTATGTGATACAACTGCTCCTAAGGCTATCTTATATCAGTTACATAATATATTATTAGTGTACATTACTTTGAAATAAATAAAAAACACGAATTTAAAAACAGAACTTTCAATTCCCCCGTAATGAAATATATATTTATTAGATATTATGTGCATTTCTTAAAAAGTTAAACATTTTCCTCAATTTCGCATATTTTTCAGGCGAATAATTGTAAAATGGTAATACATTAAAGTTTCTTAGAAAGCGCAAGTTTTGCTACATCAACAATCAACAATCGAACGCCTTCCAACTAAATTAGCATTTGCTTGCTCCGAGTCGAAAGCTCTGGACGTGTTGATCAAACATAAACACTTCGTCCAATTTGTGAAACACGGACTAGATTAATTAGCAAACAGTTTTCAAGAGAAAAACAGGAGAATTAGAAAAAATCCGATCTAATGAAATGTTTATTCTGTCAGTGGAAAATTTCCGTAGAAAACTTGTACGTTTGCCTTTTAAGCTTATAACGTAATTTAAACACGTTTTATTTCTTAACGTATGGAATTCCTACGTCTATACAGGGTATCCTGGGATTCTACATGCTGGTTTTAAGTAAAAAAGATTAATAACTTTTTTTCGAAATCCCAAATTTTAGGGGTACTTTTTTGTTAAAAAGATAAAATTAGTCCGGCGTTTGCGACCAGCATTATTATTTTCCTGTTACGATACATGGCCAATCACAACCATGCAACTTTCCCACAAAAGCGCCCGGCAGGCTCATAGAAAAATTATTGCTCCTGACATTTATTGACCTGATTTTTAGCTTTTACTCGACAAGCGTTGCAATGCCATTCAAAGAAATAAATTGATTCTCCCTGCACGTCCTCTCTTGTGCGTCCCCGTTCACCTTCCGAGTTCCCTTTCCCTCCCGCGTGCTCTTTCCACCTTCCCCGCCTTCCCAGTCCCTCTTCACACCTCCCCCTCTTGCCTTTCCTCCCTGCCGCTAAAATATATGAAATATGCGCATTTTTATTTTTACAAATTTCATAACGTCAGAGCTTACCATTATATATGATCTATAACTTTTGCGGGCGTGCGCACAACATACCAACAAAGTTTTATCACAATCGGATGAACGGTATGGCAGCGCATAACATACGAACCAACAAACAAACAAACAAAGAAATTTTGATTTTTTATATATAAGAAGATGTCCTTTTGTGTGGGAAAAAAATGAAATTTTGGAAAAAGTTAGTAATCTCTTTACCTCATAATCTATTCACCTGTGAAATATAAGCACGATTAATCAAATAATTTTTAAAAATGTTAAAAATTAAAGTAAAAAAATTTACTGTAATATTCTGGTAGGTGGGATTTGGTTACCCTGAATGTCGTCCTCCAAAGTGAAAAACCTTCAACCCTCCTTCTTACAGGTGGCACAAAGTCGACTATTTGCTTCTTACTTATACTTCCGCAAAAGAGAAGAAGCTATCTGTGGTACTCGAAAACCCAAGCTTTAAAGGAGGATATCTGTTTTTTTTCATCGTGTTTGAGATAACAGAAAGAATAGCAACGTTGAAAGGAGAATTTCATTTTTTATTGCAATGTTAGCCTTCCACGGAAGATTTCCTCTAAAAAATTGTCAACGGTCCTAGAAAAAAATTCAACATAATCTTGGCAAATTCTTAAAATATCGCGGTCTTATCTGACATTTTCCCTTTGGTAAAGAAATCTAGAAAGCCGGTGGAACGCAAACACCTGTTGGTTTTTTTTTTCTTTCTTTTATTTTTTCTTACTCTATTTTATCGGTGCCCATTTCGAAGGCGGTTTAAAGTGAAAATCTCAACAATGGACACGTGAAAAGACTGTATTATTACATTATTTCAGACTCAAGTCCTCTTTACTGGTTATGATGGCCCTTCCAAATTCATTTAAAAAGATTTTCCACACCTAAATTGGACACTTTTTATAAGCCAAAGATAATATTATCATTTTGGGTGAAATAAAAACAAATATATGGCTTTGTGTAATAACACAAATTGTCTGCTTATTTTTACTTATTGCAAGCTGAAAAAATATCTAAAAGCTACTAGCGTTACAAGAAACATTGTTTACCACTCGGATACAGAACGATATTGAAGAAATGCGAATATTTCAAATAAACACGACAACTTTACATTTGAAACAAAAATCTTTAGTGAACTTTACCAGACAAAGGTACGTATGACGTATGAGGCGTACCTGAGTTATTAAACAACATTAGGTTACCACTTATAGACCACAAGACATTTTATTGCTAATCTCTTCTGTTCACTAATACTACGTATGTATAATACGAGTTGGCTTATTTTATCAAACTTTTAGTATCGCCCTGGTGTAAGACCACCATCCAGAATTGAAAGGTTGCTTGAAATGGCTTTAGCCGTGTTTGGTGACCAGATCTGAATAGCCAGGTACTTCCCCACCTTCCTCTTCCTCATCTCCTTCCCCTCCCCACTATCTTCAGCCTCACAACATACCCTGATTGGGGATGCCATAGTATTACTGGATCCAAAGGAGAGCAGTTGGGATTCTTGTGCAGTGTTCATATAAAAAAAATGATCCCCACTTATCCCCACTATCCCCACGAAGAAAATAATAATTGTCTCCTCCACTATTTATCCTCTATTCGGTTATTAACAACAATTTCTCCTTGTCCTCGCTCTGTAGGTGGTATGTCAATGGACGATGCTCCGAGCGGTACTACGCGTTTTCATCTCGCGACAAAATATCCCAGACAAAACATCCTCCAACAAAATTTCTTCTAAAACCGAATCTAACCTAACCTTATTTAACATATTCCTATTTTTGAACAATAATTTATTGTCTTTACAGGATGTCTGTATTATTTTTTTTTCTATTTTTTGTTTGGTTAGGTTAGGTTTTAGTAGATATTTTGTTGGGCGATGTTTTGGTCGTAGGATATTTTGTCGGGGATATTTTGTTGCGGGTTGAAAAGTTGAGGAACCGCTCCGAACAACTAGCGTTGTTGATCCATTCGGCACCGGTGCACGCCACAGTCGGGAAACATGCCAAATGCGCGACTAAAGCTTCGATTACATTGAGCGCGGTTTACAAGCTACTACCCGCATGTTTAAAAGCGGGCGAATCGGCGAGTGCGATTGTGATGATGATACACAAAACTTTCCCCTCGCTAGCGATTGTTAGATCCACCATGTTTCTCAGGTTTTTCTGCCCAGGATTTTATCCACACTTTTCTGTGCCGTTTTAATTTATTTTTTAACTCCTTTTTGATAACATTAGCTAAAATAACGACCCCCGCATGAACTAATTCTGTCGATATTTTGTAGAAAACTGAGATATTCATATCCAGCTCACTGGCAAATATGATGACACAAGGTTAGTTTACTTGCTAACAAACACACACTTATCAACTTTTCAACATTTTTCGTAGATTGTTCACAATCTGCTAGTTAGCTAGTAAATATGATTACTGAGCGAGTTTACTAGCACATAGTGAATTCGCCGGCTATTAGCTTGTAAACTCGCTCATTGCAATCGAGGCTAAACATTTTTACACGGTTGGGACAATTTGCCACTTGAGAACGAACGTTCTTGAGTTTATCATTGAAGAAGAAGATAACACTTATAATCTAAATGAAAATATGAAAGAAAACAAGACACAGAAAAACAGAAAAAAACAATGGTCGCAACTGGGACTCGAACCCAGACCTCTCGTCTTACCGGGACGGCGCGTTTTCCAATTTCGCTATTGCCACCTTCTGTCAAACCGTCATATTTGTCAATCTCATATTTCAAATATTTAGAATCATTAATATTATCTTCAACTAGTTCTTTTTCCATATTATAGGCAACTACTCTTTTTATTGGAAACAATCATTCAAAGAATTGGTTTGTAACCTGAATAGCGTCTCGGATAAATGTATCCGAATTTATTCATATGGAACTATTGACTTTATGAAAGTCTAAATGAATATTCAATTTTTTATGAGAAAAACTCTCTTTTAATAACTTTTGAAGGTTATTCCCATCAACGTTCTTGAGTTTAACTGCTATGATGTGGAATGATTGGCTGACCTCTGTGTTTCCCCCTTTCTACAACATGGTTCTCTTCAAAATCCACTTCACTGCTTTCTTTCATCAAAAAAACCCTCCACACAGCATTCCTAAAGACGATACAGACCTTGAGGAAAACTATTTTCCTCAGGGCCTCCTGTGTGAAGAAAGTGTAAAAAAAACACGGATATAACAAGAAGCTGTCAGTTGCCGCAAATCAGAGCTTATGTGCTTTGTTCACTTAATTTTGCTCACAAAACCTAAGAAATATCTAAAACTAAACTTTTCTGAAGAAAAATTCAGAAATCTCGATTAGAAATATAAAATGGATGTAAAAAGTTGTTGAGATGTTATTGCGAATGATGTATCTCAAATGAAAATTTCATCTCTAAACATTAATAAATCTTTACAAAGCCATAACTTTTAAATTCATAATATAAGATATGATAACATTTACTTCAATCTACAAAATGGCTAGATTACAAGTTAGTGTACTCTGAATAAATGTTTGAGTTGAATTGTTTTACGAAACAAAACTTAATTACTTTAAACATAAGCAATTAAAAACAAAACTTTGTTACTGTAGCATATGGCACCCTGACAACAGTCGGATGTTATTTATTAATTTATACGAGAGGTGTACGTTGTAGGTTCGAGTTTTAATATACTTCCAAAAACTCTCATTAGTTTGTAAATTCAGCCTAATCGAAAAATTAATTTTATTCTGTACTGATGGCAAATTTAAGTGTTTCGTAACACCAATTTGAATACGTCGCTTGGCAGTAACATTTTGAAATACCAAAATTTTCATTTTAAAGCCTAAAGTAAAATTTTTAAAATAATAGAGCTGAGTTTAAATTTAAAATTAAATCTCTGTCGGTCAAAAGGACAAATTCGTATGCGTATTATGTTTCAAAGTTGTAATATTTATTTGAATATTTTCAAATTCATTTTAGTAGTTAGTTAATTCAAACATAGTTGAGAACATTCGGAAACGATCTTTTTTATGACAATGAACAAGGATACCCAGTTAAAAAAACTTTCCGAAACACAATAATAATAGTATGTTTTTAGGTTTTCACGGCCAAAAAGTATTTTTGTTATTGTTTTTGGGGTGTTATGCCGTGTTTCGCTACCTCCTTCTTAAGCCAACGTTTCGGACAGCGTTACAGTGTCCATCATCTGCCCTGGTGATGGACTCTGTAACGCTGTCCGAAACGTTGGCTAAAGAAGGAGGTAGCGAAACACGGCATAACAACCCAAAAACAATAACAAAAACACAATAATAATAGTTTCAGAATATTTTATTTAAATCAAGATAAACAAAGAGTTCACGGCAAAAGCAGGCTCATCGAAAAAATGATATTTTTTTCAGGAGAGCAAAAAACAATAATGAAATCGTTGTTGGTTTTAAAATACGTTTAATATTATATAAAAGAATTAGTACATTGACTAGCTTGTTCCCGGAATGCGTTGCATTTCAATATTCAAAAAAATATTTTTTTTCTCCCTGCATGTCCTTTCCCGTGCGTACCCGTCCCCCCCTCCCCACATCCCCTTCCCCCCATGTACCCCTTCCACCTTCCCCGCCTTCTCTCACTCCTCTCCGACTCGCGTGCCTCCTATTACAATTTTTTTTAATTCAAATTTTCATTTTTCATATATTGCAAATATTGACTTTTGTACATTTTACGAACCATGAGAGATGGTTCACACTCAGCTATCAAATATAAAATATCATAGCACGCCAAATAACGCTCTCCATACAATCACTTCAGACCGTTCACACCTAAGCGTTTTTAAGCGCAGGTCAATCATAGACAATACACATCTCAGACGTAACCGCTCCAGACGCGATATCCCAGAAGATAACTCTCCCCTTCTCCGACTAAAACAGGAGAGGGGGTCATTGTAATTACGGAGCTGCCTAGACCCGTGGATGACAGATGTCAAGTTGACAGATTTCAGTACAAAAAATATGCGTTCCGTTGCCGCTCCCTAATTCGACTGACCCCCTCTCCTACCACAGGAAGAAATATTTGATAGCCTCGTCTGAAAGGACAAAAGATAAGCGCTCGCGAATCAACAGATATCTGCTCGCAGATATATAGCTCAGTGTGAACTAAGCATCAATCAAATTTGATACTTACACCTACAAAAAATATTTAAAATTCTTGATTTGATTCAAATTATTATGTAAGCACTTCCAAATAAGTAAAATTAATTTAAAGAGTTTCGAAAAAATAATTCTTATCAAAGAATAGTGGCATTAGGTCACTAGGAATATCTGTGTCGAGACAGGTTAGTTAACAAATATTTCTTTAAACAAAAGGTACATTTTTCGATAATATTAATTTGGTTTAGTAGCTGCAGGAGTTGAAAGCTAAAATATTTGACAATTTTTGTTTTTTATTTCAATTATTTCATTATTTTAATGTAATCAAACAATAGCGGTAAAATTGAGTGATTAAGACAGATTTCCATACCTAAAAAACAAAGAAAATTTTCAGCCCCTCTGGTGAAAGCAATTATTACTACTGTAAACAAATGAAAATAAACTGCTCTTTTACTATGTATATATAATTTTTTACTCTGACCATAAAAACATTTTTTACAAAGACTCGACTTCATACGAGTCTCTTTGAAGAGCAAAAAGATACCACATTTCTTTTCCGAATTCGACTGAAATCACTATCAAATTGGACATACAGTGAGATAATATAGGCGGGATTTAAACGAATTTAACATTATTTCCCGATACCCGACACAATCACATGACGATATGAAAAATGGTGACAACTGCAAATTAGGCAACCTTTAGAAAAATTAAATACATTTCACGAAATCAAATAGAGGCATTAAAACAACGGCAATGCATTACAAAAACATGGAAAATCATCAATAAAACAATATTGATGAGATATACCTGTAACCACAGCAAATCGTTTTCACAATGAAAAAATAGGGTTGATATTTAAAATATTTAGAAACAATTTCAATAACTAAATTCAATTTCATTGTAATCTTCATCTCCAAGATAAACTCCAAGTTTAAAAAAAAAAGAGTGAGTACCGCACAATAATTTCAGTGATTCCAACAATTAGTAGCCACTGAGATTACGGCATCACCAATTAAAGTGAGTTGTGAGACCGGAGGTAGTGGGGAGGTGAATAAAATGAGAAAGAAGAAGGTGGAGAATTAAGTAACTGGCTATTTAGATTTGAAAGGCTATTCCCTAAAATTTCTGATAAGAAATCGGTCTCCCGCGAGAAGTGCCCCGTCAGATGTATGTGATTTTCTACGGCTGTTATTTGCTTTTTCTATCGGCCGATGTCAACATTTCAGCTGTCAGCTGTCACGTATTTTAGTTTGGGTCGTTTTAAACACAAATTCCTGCAAGTATGCATCATTATTTATTCATTTAACAGCTGTAGATAATCACACAAATCTGACAACACTTCTCGCGGGAGAACGATCTCTTATCACAAATTTTAGTAAAAACACAGCTAAAGCCGTTTTAATTCTGAAATATGATCTTTTACCAGGGCGGTACTAACAGAATCTTCCATCCTGAAAATTGCCTCCGATAATGATATTTTAAATTAAAAATTTGGACAAAAACAACACAAATTTATCAAATAATTTATTTGTGCATGCCGGGATCGTAACTAATCAACCACAAAGGCTATCAAATCGCTATTAAAACCATTTAAATTGAGATAAATTTATTTCTTTTAAATTTGCAAAAAATATTTTTTCTTGTACCCACCCCTCAAACCCAAACGAAAAACTTTTCGTTGCTTACTTAATTTGAAATCTTGCTCGGAAGTGTTTCCAAACGACGCCATAACCTCAAATTTCCATTTCTGTAATGTTCCAGGTAGAAAACACCACTCTACATTTCCACAAGTATTATCCATTTCATGATCTTTGAAGTAGTACTTTCAATGTTGTTTAGAAGTTGATTTTTGATGCTCGCATTGTGAATCGCAAACTCCACTCTTCTGGCGGCCGCTAATGAAACTTTATTACGGGAGATGTGGGGTAATGAAATGCTAGTTAGGTTGCCGTTAGTTTCACCCCGGGGCGTTGTTGGAAAGGTTTTGCAAACTTTCACCAACTTCGGCAGGAAAATCGCATTTTTACACCCGCAGAGAATATTGATTACCGGTTAGGCCTATAAATACGGAGCACGCGGGACTTGCCGGGACTTACCGAGATTATTCTGTCGATTTTATCGGTCTAGTCATTATAATCGCATCACGTAATTTGTCGCTTTAGTTAGTTTTGGGTCGAAATTTATTAGCATAGTCGTAAAGTGTGGAGAGTATGAAAAGTTGAGGTAGGTGATTGACTATTTTTATTGAGGTACTTTTGAATTGCTTTTGTTGTACTCAGCTGAGGATAGAATTTTTTTTTTTAACTAGTATTTTTTTTTCTACTAAAATGTAGCAATTTTTTGTCCTTTTTATTTATTCTACTTTAATTGTTGATATCCACAAATGAATTCCCTTCTGCTTGTCAAGACAAAGTGATATTGATTAACCTACTAATGAACAATAAAATAAAAACCTAATGTCTTATTCTGTTTAATGTTGACCGATGAATCACCTTAATGCTGTAAAGATTGTCGAATAATTTCAATTATTCACCCAAAATATCTGTACTAAGAAACAATTTATTCATATTAATTATTTTTGTTCTTCAACTCCACACAGGAGGCCCTGAGGAAAATAATTTCCCTCAGATTCTATGTCATCTTTGTAAATGCGATGTGGATGGTATTTTTGAAGAGAGAAAGGAGTTAGAATGGGTCTTGAAAAGACCCATGTTTAAGGAGGGAAGAAACACAGGGGCCGGCAAATCGTTGAATTCAAGAACGAGTCGTAGAAACAATCAATGTCAACCGTGACAAAAATGTCAACAAATGTCAACCATGAACATATGTTGGGCGCGTGTTTCTCGACTACGCACCGGTGCCAAGGGGATCAATGACGCTAGTTTTTCGGAGCATCTACCATTGTAATACCGGTAGAACAAGGTCAACATTCCTACCTGAAGCCTGTGCTCCAAAGATTGCAATCCTAAAGATTGTCAAGTTAGGAGAATCTATCAAACGGATCGCCCGTTTCTGCACAGAGTCAAGGGTTTGTTAGGTATTTTGGGGCTCCAGACCAGAGATGGCTGCCAATTTCAACCGCGGGGCGAACTTGCGATTTACACGAGAACCTAACTTGCCCAATTCATCCAATTGCCTGGGAGGCTAACTTAACTGTGACTTCGATGGAGCCCCCGTACCTGAGCTGGTCACTTAGAATTACACCAAGCATATTAATATACTAATGTATCTTTTTATAAATCCAGATACATCAAAACATGTATTTTAAAATATTTTATTAAACTTCATTAAAAATAATAATCCTTTAATAAAATAATAATAATTGGAACCTTTATTAGATAACCAAAACCTCTGCCATAGGTCATCCCAAGTGGTTCGCTACGTTTGGTGATTTAACAGGGGTGCCCGGGTTCATGGGGTGAGGTTTGTCTTGGAGGCGGATGACCAGGACAGACTGAACTCCAGATTCCCAGAACTCTCCTCTCCTTCCTTTCCTTAAAAAACCCTCCATACAGCATCCCCAAAGATGAAATAGGCCCTGAGGGAAATTATTTTCCTAAGAGCCTCCTGTGTGGAGTTCACGTAAAAAAAAAGTTGTACCTTTTGGAGCTTAAAAATAATTTTATATTTTACATCGTCATATCATTTTTTGTAACATTATAGAATACACGCAAGTTGAGGTGGCAGAAGACAACTGTGATTGTATGAAATACACTTCTATCAAGAGGAGTTACAACTCTGTCGCGTAATTTTTACTACAAAAATATAAACACATATTTTTTTAAAACCCGCACTGTCGTTACGCCTTTAGTACAGTAGATTTAAAAGTAATCATAAAATAATAATATTGGTAATTCTGTCGAATTTTTCTCCATTAACTGGTGAAGTCAACTTTATGTGGGTCAAAAAAAAAACGACCCACTTGTTTTAAAATAAATTATTGTAAAGCTCACCAAAAGAACTTTGTAGTACAAGTCTACATTTGTATACTTCAGAGGCTGTGGGGCATCATCTCGTGCTTTCTACAGTTACTGTAATGAATGACGTTCTTTATGTGGGCTTGGAGGTGGTAATTTGCTCAAGGTAATGATTGTAATTACAAGTAATGTTGTGGAAATTTCAGGAAAAAATCTCAACTGAAACTTAAAAAAGGGTGATGATTACTTTTATCGAGGTACGAACACGCGTAGGCATAACGCTTAGGCAAGTTTTTATAGTGCTGGAATGGCGATTGTGCTGTTAAATTTAATGTTTTTTGTTGTTTGTTTCAGGTAAGCCAAACTGATGAACTATTCGCGTTCGCAAATCAACAGGAATAGAAACACTACAGGTACAAAATATACACATCTAATGATAATACTTAAACGTAATTTTTAAGATTTTTTGTCAGGATTTGATAAACAATTCAAAATAGAAGAGGCATTTTTTTCTTTAATGCAGATTGAATACCAAATTGTATTTCTAGTATTGATTGTTTTTTCTTTAATGCAGATCGAATACCAAATTGTATTTCTAGTA
This sequence comes from Glyphotaelius pellucidus, assembly GCA_936435175.1. Lineage (NCBI taxonomy): Eukaryota > Metazoa > Arthropoda > Insecta > Trichoptera > Limnephilidae > Glyphotaelius > Glyphotaelius pellucidus. The sequence continues at coordinate 4,680,541 of OW386550.1, forward strand.
TTGATTGTTTTTTCTTTAATGCAGATCGAATACCAAATTGTATTTCTAGTATTGATTGTTTTTTCTTTAATGCAGATCGAATACCAAATTGTATTTCTAGTATTGATTGTTTTTTCTTTAATGCAGATTGAATACCAAATTGTATTTCTCGTATTGATTGTTTTTTCTTTAATGCAGATCGAATACCAAATTGTATTTCTAGTATTGATTGTTTTTTCTTTAATGCAGATCGAATACCAAATTGTATTTCTGGTATTGATTGTTTTTTCTTTAATGCAGATCGAATACCAAATTGTATTTCTAGTATTGATTGTTTTTTCTTTAATGCAGATCGAATATCAAATTGTATTTCTAGTATTGATTGTTTTTTCTTTAATGCAGATCGAATACCAAATTGTATTTCTAGTATTGATTGTTTTTTCTTTAATGCAGATTGAATACCAAATTGTATTTCTAGTATTGATTGTTTTTTCTTTAATGCAGATCGAATACCAAATTGTATTTCTAGTATTGATTGTTTTTTCTTTAATGCAGATCGAATACCAAATTGTATTTCTAGTATTGATTGTTTTTTCTTTAATGCAGATCGAATACCAAATTGTATTTCTAGTATTGATTGTTTTTTTGTTTAATTCGTAGAACTCCATAATTTTTTTTATTAAATTCTGCAAGTATTTTAGTGTTAAATATTGTGAAAAATGTTTCGGTTTATGAATATGTGGCTTATATATTATGTTTAAATGATAATAAGTCAATAAAGGCACCTCCAAAATTAAAATTTGGATTCCAATAAATAAGTCATTTTAAAGTGGTATAACCACACTTTGAAAAGTTTAGATTTACTAAAATAAACTAAAAAATAAAATAAAACTTAAATACTTGCGCAACTTAATAATAACATTTTCTAGGATTACTCAAATAATGATGTAAAAAAAATTAGGTTTACAAAATGGAAAGGAATGAATGGTGGTATGAATGGTGGTATGAGAATGGTGGTATGAGAATGGTGGTATGAATCTGGGGGTCAAGTGTTTGGATAGAAGCACATGGTTCCCGGGACGTCAGTACCCGTACTTAATTCCCAAATTGCAATTGAAAACATAATTCTAATTATTTATTTCCATCATGCATAATTCAAAATACAATGCTTCTCATTTAAGAGAAGAATTTAGAGCTTAAATAAAAGTGAAGCAATTATAATACAATAAAATATTTTGATAATTATTATTTTAAATCACCCAAAGCACTGTTTATGAAATTAACTGTCCTAAGCACCTAATAAATGCTTTCGTTTTTAACCCCCGACGTAAGGAGCGGTGTTATAAGATTGACGTGTCTGTGTGTCTATCTGTCTGTCTGTGGCATTTAAGTAACTCCTAAACGAATTTACGTAACTCCTAAACGAATGGACCGATTGTGATGCAGTTTATTTTGTTTGAAAGCTGACGTAATAGAGATGGTTCTTAGCTACAATTCATGAAAATTTGTTCAGGCGTTTTAAGGTTATCAGCCTTTTTTGTGTCGGGGGTTTCTTAAAATTTTGTAAATCTTACTTATCAATCCTCGGTTATAATAAAGTAAACGGTTTCACTGCACAAATAAATATTAAATACACGGCACTGGTCGGGGATTGAATAAAATAATTGGATATTTTTGTCAACGTAAGCTTGATTCAGAATGGTTAAATTTCATTTAAGTAAATGTTGAATTTACGTAACGATGTAAAAATAACAAAAGTACCATGAATCAAAACGAAATTGGCATTCAAACAGTTCCTCAGGGGCTTTATATTTGTTTATTACATCATTTTAGGAATGAATCAAAAAGTATTCTCTCTAATAATAATAATAGGTTTTTGATCGTTTTTGGTAAGGGATGTACGCGAAAAAACTCCTCCGACAAAATATTCTACGGAAAAAACCCTCCACGACAAAATATGTACTAAAATTTAACCTAACCTAACCTAACAAAAAAATGGGACAAAAATAATAAAGACAATATCAAAAATCCCGTAAAGACAATAAATTATTGTTTAAAAACAGTTAAAAGGGACATAATTTAAAGTCTAAGATACCTAACAATAAGTTTTTGCAGGATGTCTGTATTATTTTGGTCCCTTTTTACCTAACATAACAAATAAAAATTATTAGGTTAGGTAAAGTTAGGTTTGATTTTAGTAGAAAATTTTTTGGGGGATGTTTTGTCCGCAGGATATTTTATCGGAGGATATTTTGTCGTGGAAATTTTGTCGCGGAACCATGTGATTCTTAAACTTTGTTTTCGTCATAAACGTTTCAGCAATCCTTTCAGTGTCCTTAATCAGGGCAAATGCGTTGATATTGAACCCCGCAAAACTATCCAAAACGTTGGCCCAAGCGGTAAAATAGAGGGCAACGCAATTTATCTCACCCAAAACTGTAAAATTTTTACCCCTGAGAAATAATGCAATCCAGAAAAACCATTTATTTTCATACTAAAATTATCATAAGAGTATCAAATAAAATTATTGTGATATTTGATTAAATGAAAACACTATGGGCGAAACTCAATCGAAAATCTGGAAACAGAAAAATCAGAAAAATATATTTGCACCTCTGGGACTCGAACCCTGGAAATCATTGAAGCTTTCCGGACCGCGACTAAAGTTTGTTTGCGGAGCGCTGAAGTATGTACCTACACGTAACACTGTAGGGATGGGCGCTCCAATTGTGGTGCAAGGTAATTGATTTCTTTTCCATATATATTGTCATATCAAACCACTACAATTTATTATAATAATAGCTCTCCAAGTGTAAATAAAACCAAGTTCCCCGGAATAAAATCGTGATTAAGTTAATTCCAAAATGCATTTAATTACACAAAAGATACAAGTTGTATTAAAAAATAAATTTTATCAAAATTTTTGCTATCAAAACCAGTTGATCCTAATGTTGAAAAAAATGACGTATTAAACGTAAATACAGCCTTAAGACGAAGGTTAATGCCAAATCACTATTTTCTATTAATCTTTACTACGAATCGGTTTCATTATAAATATTTTATAATAATTATTTTTTTATTTTAACTTTTTATGAGTAAAACCTCAAACTGTAATATTTAATTAAATGTATTTAATTAAATAAATTTAATTAAATATTACAGTTTTTTTTATTTTATTTCATATAAAAATATGCGTTAAGAAAAATGAAGATAATATGGGTGGTTCTTAGTCGAAGTATGGTACAGTTAAAAGTGACCGAATTGGATATCGACACCTTAGCGCAGTGGATAAGAGCACCCGACCCGGAAAGTAGGGAGGTCCTGGGTTCGAGTCCCAGAGGTGTAAATATCTTTTTCTGATTTTTCTGTTTCCAGATTTTCGATTGAGTTTCGCTCATAATGTCTTCATTTAATTAAATAAATATTTAAAAATACGATCGGCATAAATTGAAGATTTTCCATTCCGTTTCTGTAGAAGAGAATTAAAATAACCTTTTTAATAACTTTAAAAAAATATAAGGTTGAAATACAAAAAGGAGAAATACAAATCAGAAATGTACGAAAATATACAAGAAACAATTTTTTAAATTACAATTTAAGGGTAAAACTATTTGTGAAAGTTTCCATTGATTAACTTTTTTCCTTCTATTAAAATTATTCATAAAATGGAAAAAATACGAGTGCGCTTTAGACCACACGACTGAAGTAAATCTTCACTGCTCTCTCTTGCTCCTACAGTGTAATACAGACAATAGGCCTGCACTGTGTCTTAGATATACGAAACATAACTGGCTGTGAGATAAAATGAGAAAAAAAATGTGTGCTCGCACCTCTCTCTCTTGCCCCTACAGTAATATACGAAGAAATCTCTCTCTTTCTATCTTCATTAACTTATATCCCCCCCTCAACTTCCGTTCGCCTCGCCCGATTACACTTTTCGTAACGCTCTCGTTACGCATTCACGCTTACTCCCCAAGTCAAGCGTGCGTAAAGAAGTTTTACTTCAAAAACCACTTTGCTCCAGAAATCGTGATCTCTAGACTCCGTTTGCTGGGCAACTTTTATGCCTACTACTTATATTCATGGCGATATAAGGCACACTAAGAAAACATAAATTTTTGCTTTTGGCTTCCTCTTAACAATATTTCGTTAAGTTTCATGTAGTGGAAATTTATTCCTTGGCTAATAAAGTTTTCAGCATATTTGCCTCCCTATAAATTCGTTACGAAAGAAGGTAGCTGCTGAAAAAGTTTCGCGAAGGAAGCAAACAAAACCACATATTTCAATTTACACAAATTTCAAACAAAGTTGAGTCTCTTCCAACAAAATAATTTGGCGTGAAGTAATTGACGTAATTCCAAGAAGGTTTTCAAAACATTTTTACAAAGTTATTATATTTTTTTGTAATTACACCTCGCACTTCAGCGAGCTTTAATAATGAGGCAAAACTTTGAAAAATTAAAATATAAGGTGTATTAATTTTTTTAAAAGAACAACTTTTTTTAAAATTTCTTTTATATATTCAATTATATTATTATTCAATTTATAAAAAACAGTTTATCAAACTGTCTTGATAATGCCTTCAGAAGGCGAAACAGCTGTCACGTGTAATAATTACCTTGGAGAACTTGTTTATAAATAAACTGTTTTTATAATTGAATATTAATATTATTGAATATATAAAAGAAATAAAAAAATAAAATGGAGTTCTACAAATTAACCTTGATAACAATAAATAAAAGAACAAATCTCTTTTTATAACTTTTGAAGATTATTCCCATCAATGTTAATATATCATTGAAGAAGAAGATAATACTTATAATCTAAACGAAAATATGAAAAAGAACAAGACACAGAAAAATAGAAAAAGATAATGATCGCAACTGGGACACGAACCTAGAACCTCTCGTCTGTCCGAGATGTGCGTTTTTACCAATCCATCCATTGCCATCTTCCATCAAATTGTCATAATTGTGAATTTCATATTTTCAAGTTTTAGAATTCACAATACTATCTTCGACTAATTTTTTTCCTTATTGTGAGCAACTACCTTTTTCTTTGGAAACAATCGTTCTAAGAACCGTTTTATCGTTCAGAAATATTTTAGATGCTTGAATAAAATACTGTGAGTAGAACATATGTTTCCATTTGAAATAATCGAGTATTTTTTTAAGTCTTCCTAGTATTCTTTTTAAAAGTCCAGATAAAAATAAAGTGTCAAGCCTATAAAAAAAATGCTTTGAAGTTCAGAATCTTCAATTATGAACCCTTTCGATCATGGTTTTATTTTTTTTATTTAATATTTATTTTAATGTGGAAAATCAAATTCTTTAAAAAATGATAGTAAAACATAAAAATATTTGTGCCTGAACATTTCAAAACAAAATAAAACTCGCTTTTTTTGGCAAAGTTTTTTTCTTGAATAAATCAAAACCGGCGGTTGGTGTTAAACGGGAATTGAAACCTTATCGCCATCTACGTAAGGAGTGTTATTGTTAGCGGCCTTATCCCAAACTTAACACGACGTCGTGCATCGTCTTAAGTGAAATAACTACTCTATAACGATATAATAACATCTCTTGAATAGAAGCTCAACATAACTTGAAAATGGACAGTGACATTTCATTTGACAGTCGTTCAAATTCTGTGAAACTACTAGCCCTTATCAGTAGATAATTAAGCCATGAAAAAAGTTATAAAGCTTATCCTCAAATAAAGTAATGTCTGAAATAATTTTAACAAAAGAGCCCGAGGCAAGTGGGCCCGGGGCTCGAGGGGATGAAGCCACATCTGGTGCTGCGGGAACTGCGGGCGCGGGCTGTGATGTCCCTCAGGAGTTTAAGGCGCCGCGGCAGCAAAGTATCCGAATACTACATTAACGCTCCTTGTGTCTTTACTATATATATATATATATATATATATATATATATATATATATATATATATACATATATATATATATATTTCTTATTAGGCATTGCCAGAATAAATTAATCAATATCAAATTAGTACGTACGCAATACTTATTATTATGGTTTAATTTTTTGGTATCGACAATATATATTATTATGGTAAATCGCAAAACCCCTCACTGAACCGGTATAGGTTTTGGAAATACGCGTCCTGGCGTGGCAAATACATTTTATTTGATTAATTTGTGTTATTTCACAATTAAATCATTTATATTTGCTATGTACTGTATTTGCGGTACATTCCAGAGTGGAAGATACTCTCAGTATCGCCCTGGCGTAAGACCACCATTCAGAATTGAAACGTTGCTTGAAATGCTTTAAGCCGTGTTTGGTGACCAGATGTGAATAGCCAGGTATTTATCCACCTTTTTTTTCCCTATCTCCTTCTCCTCCCTACTACCTTCAGCCTTACAAAATACCCCAAGTGGGGATGCCGTAGGCTCCAGACGGGAGCAGTTAGAACTCTTGTGCGGTATTCCGATAAAAAAAAATATTTCTGCAAATTGTATTTTGTCAGGGGATAAAAATATTTCTGCTACAGTAATGTCCAAATAAACGAAATATTTCTGAACGTATCGGAAAACAAAAAACGGTTTTTGAATGGTGATAAATACTCTTTAAAAAAATTAAATTTAAATAAAAGAAAAATTTTGAAATTTTGCAGGCTAACATAAAAATTTTTACGAATGGCGCACCTTACGTTTTTTTTTCTATCATAAGCACATACACATTTTACTAAACAAATTTATTATGAACGCAACCGTCAACTCTCTTTTTTGTCGCTCCATGTAAAATAAATTAATAAAAAAATTCCAAAGTTTCATAATTTTTTTTCAAATAGCATTTTACATTTTACTTCTTTTGTGTGTAACTTTTATATTGGAAAATAAACCGTGGTGTTTTTTCATTTTAATACTGTTTATTTCATATTTTTCACTATGATAGTTCGAGAGACTATGATTTCTGTGAGTTGTTGATCTATGTTAGTTGTTTCGACAAGCGAACAAATTAGCGTGACGGGTTGAAATATCCTTTAATTGATATTGAATAAGGCCTATTAATTTATCGTTAGGGCAAGAATTTAGTACTCTCCATGTGTTTAATAATTCCTAACAAAATATGTGTTTCTGCTATTTTTCTTTAAAATAAATTATCTCTGTGGTTTCAACTAAACTGATGTGTTGTGATAAGATACTATAAATAAACATTGTATCTGTCCAGGTTCTACAAATTCAGCATCAATAATTTAATACCAACATCAAATACCAAACAGAATACGAATCACCCAATAAAACATTCTACGTTTGATAACTTAACTTTGAAACAAACCCCCACCCCTCAACCCCCCATCCCTCACAACCTCACAATCCATCCCTTCGTCCTTACAGCTGCCCGCTGGGGCAATACGTTACGAACAGAGGGCAGACTCTGAACAAGAACTCAGGAGAAGTTATTACGTGTTGTCGCAGAGACTAATGTGTGATTTTGTGCAGACAATACTACTACAGTAATATACGAAACGTAACTCTTTCTCTTTATATCTTCACTAACTTATATCTCCCTTTCAACTTCCGTTCACCTTGCCCGATCACACTTTTCGTAACGCTCTCGTCACGCATTCACCAGCTTACTCCACAAGTCAAGCGGACATAAAGAAGTTTTACTTCAAAAAATAAATAGGTGTCATTTTAGAAACTAAGCTGAACTTCTAAAAAAATGCAGACCATGCAGTTAAAAAAATTGCAAAAAATATCATTTCTTAGCAGAATCTGAAACAAAGTACCTACAAAAATAAAGAAATATGTCAGATAATATACAGGTTCTAACAGGACGTACCCGAGGGATTTTAACCAGCGATTCCTGAGCATATTCGGACTAAATTATGTACATTTTATTTTGCTGTCCGATGACATTTTTTTTCTTATAAAAATATAAAAAAAGATAATTCCATCACATGTCGCCACTGAATAGTTAGGAAAGTGGCGCGTTTATAGTGGTCATTTGATAAGCGTTGCGTTTCGTTCCAACAGCGTGTTAAATCACTAAACAGCGCGCGTATCGCTCACCCACAGTAGCGGCATGGGATTGAAACGTATTTTTTTTGTTTTTCATAGAAAAAAAAAGTCATCGGACCGCAAAATGACATGTACATTTTTAACTCCAAATATGTTCAGGAATAAGTAGTTAAAATCCCTTGGGCGCCTCCTGTTACATCCTGTTTAAAAGAATTTAATTACCACCCTTTAATTACTGATCAAGTATTCTTTTCTCTGCAATGAAAAGACAATGAAAAAAGTTCAAATATTGCAAAAACAAAAATAAAAGCAAAATGAGCAATACTCGAGCATATATACACGGATACAAGCAATACCATATACGTGCATGTACAAATATTGATGTTTTGTTTGTGATTAATTACATTCATTGATGTTTCGTTAATATTGTCTTCATTTAATTAAATATTACGATTTGAGGTTTTGCTCAAAAAAGTAAAAAAGAAAAAAAAAAAAAACAAATAAATAAAAATTACAAAATGATTACATTTACAATTCAAAAAGTTTTTTTTATACTTACTCCACACATGGAAGCCCTGAGGAAAATAATTCCCTTCAAGGCCTATGTTATCTTTAGTGATGCTGTGTAGAAGGTCTTTTAAGAGTCAAAGAAATAATATTATGTTTCTAAAATTATTAGCACGACGCTGTGAGTTAACTTAAATAAATAAAATTCAATCAGTCTGAAATAAATAATAATAATAATAATAATAGTGTTTATTTCAGCCGAATTAAATAATATTTAATAATTACATCAAATGGGATATGCAAGATAGGATAAAAAAAAACATAATAAGATGTAATAACGTAATAAAATAAAATCTAAAATAAAACATAATGGTAAACATATTTAGTATTTGTATACTACAGAGGCTTTAAGTAATTTCTTCATGTTTGGTGAAAAAGCTACAGGTATTTGGTTAACCGGTTGGGCCGAAAAGGATTTGTTAACGAATAAAAAAAAGTAGTAAAGTGAAGTAAGATATTATTATTAAAAGCTTATCTGTGGGTAATGTCATTCCATGTTCATTAATCAAACCGTTCAGGGGCTATAATTTTTATTTTAAATCTAAACTTTATCCTTGTTTTAAACAATTTTCGATTTGGGAGGCAGGAATGGATTCCGCCGCCACGGGAACTTTTATTGGATAACCAACGCCTCTGCCATAGATCACCCTAAGTGGTTCGCTACGTTTGGTGATTTAGCAGGGGTGCCCGGGTTCGTGGGGGTGAGATTTGTCTAGGTCTTGGAGGCGGATTACCAGGACACACTGAACCCTAGATTCCTACCCTACCCTTAAACCCTTTTCCTTCCCAGAACTCTCCTCTCCTTCTTTTCTTAAAGATGACATAGGCCCTGAGGGAAATTATTTTCCTCAGGGCCTCCTGTGTAGAGTTCATGTAAAAAAACATTGTAATATCAAAAATAATACAGCACAAATGAGAAAAGTTTCAGAAAACTATTTATTAGCAATTAGTCAATAAGACATCATTTCCAATAAATAATAAATAATTTCTAGAAGAAATCAAATCAAAACACTATATACTTTCTAAAATATCATATTTAGAAAATATAAGTCAATACTTTCGGGTAAAATCCAAAGTATTAGTACAAACATCACAGAACACTTAATAATGTAAAATATACTTGACAAATTTTGCGTGTAACTGTAACGTAGCTTTAAAATGTTAATGTAATATTTTGTGTAGGTTTCATGTATTAGGGTCCTCGACCTTCGCATCAGATAACAAAACAGTCGAGTTAAAGTTGACACATTGAACGCGTAGACTACGTTATATTACACATCTAGATTCGCCTGTGTTCCGAGACCCCTAACGACCCGCGAGCTAACGGATAGCGCGGCGGTACGTCACGCGACGGATTCTCCGTTACCGTTAACGCGACGTTACCTCGTTACGTCACGTGACTGATATTGGGGAATTTTTAAAAGCAATTTGTCATTACTGTTAGAATGCGAAGATGGAAGATAGCGAGATGGATTGAGGGTGTGCGAAGTAAGGGAAGTGGTGCTCACTAAACTGGCTCACTAAAGTGGCTTCAAGAAGGATGCCGGATTTTCAGCAATATTACGCAAGTAGCAAAAATTCTAAATTCGTTTAAAGATGAAAGTAACGTTGCGATCGGATGAAACTAATTTTTTGCTACGAAAATGTTTTATTTTAATGAAGTCACTTCGGTTTTTTCAGATATTTTTAATAATTTGCTGTAACCCCAAAATTTAATTTTTTTCAACTCCTTTTCATTTTTTTTTTTTTTACATGAGCTCCACACAGGAGGCCCAGAGGAAAATAATTTACCTCAGGGCTTATGTCATCTTTGGGGATGCTGTGTTGAGGGGTTTGTTTAAGGAAAGGAAGGAAGGAGAGGAGAGATCTGGGAAGGAAAAGGGTTTAAGGGGTGGGTAGGAATCTGGGGTTAAGTGCGTCCTGGTCATCCACCTCCAAGACCTATGACAAACCCCATGAACCCGGGCACCCCTGCTAAATCACCAAACGTAGCGAACCTCTTGGGGTGACCTACGGCAGAGGTGTTTGTTATCCAATAAAGGTTCCCGGGGCAGCGGTACCCATTCCCGCCTCCCAAATTTGTCTTTAACTCTAAAATTTTTTAAGTTTAACTTCTTTATCCCCGTTAATGATTTGAAAATCGGATGAAACGGAAGTGCGTCACTAAAATGTATTATTTGACGGGTCGTCGGTTCTAATATAATGCTGTAAATTCGCTCCTCGGCGCAAGCCTCCCATAGCACAGCGGGTTAGGTGCCTGATAAATCGCGGCCATAGAGACAGACATCCAGCGAACGGAGGTTCAAATCCTACGAAATCCAAAAAAAATAAACCTTTTAATTTTTGTAATATTTATATCCAATCTTCAAACCACTTTAAAATAAAAAGGCAAAAGAAAAGAAAGCGACATCTAGCGACTTTCTAGTTTAACTTCTACCGCGTGTGAATTGCATATTCTAATTTTTTTTTTGGATAACGTTTTTTATCATCAAAAGACGATTTGCTAGAAGCTCGTCAAAATCGACGAGGAGAGGTTTTTCTTCATTTCTAAAAACGTTGGCAACCTGAAAAGGGTTTACTATATTTTTTCCACTCGAGCGATGGCGATTTCTGGGTATTAGGTTTTCAGTTTTTCAATTTGGGATTTAAAAAATATCATACTTCCAAACATACAATACAATACGGAAATAAACGAACTACAACTACGGCTTAAAGCAAATAAAATCATTTAAATTTCCCCTTTTATTTATATTTTTACGTTTTATAAAACTTTTAACTTAAAAAAATGGCTATTTTTTTTCAATCTAAATTTGGGTAGCTATCGCTCAAGAGGTTAAGGATTTTTAATTTAACCTTTAAAATGTCTTTTTATATAAAGAGGTACCGCACAAGAGTCCCAACTGCTCCCGTCTGTAGCCAGTGAGACTATGACTATTATCTATAATTAGGCTATTTTGTGAATCTGAAAATAGTGGGAAGAGGGAGGAGTTTGAAAAGATGAGGATGAAGAAATACCCGGCTATTCAGATCTGGTCACAAAACACGGCTAAATTTATTTCAACTCTGAATGGATGTCATACACCAATCGGCGATACTGAGAGTATCTTTCACTCTGGAACGTGCCGCAAATATGTCATTTATATATTTTTGAATTTATTGTGAAATAACACAAATTATTCAAAAACATCATTATTTGCGCACGCTGGAACCGAACCCACGACTTTCGCATTGTTAGTCGAGAGCCTTCCCCCTCTACCGCGGAGGCGTACATTAGGATATTTTATTTGCGCGGTTCTTAAATAAAAATAATAATTAAATGAAAATAATTATTTCTTCAAAATTCGCAAATTCTCTTTGTGGCGTCATTATTAATTTAGTGAAAACAAATAACTTATTATCCTGACGAAGAAAAGATAGTTTTCGAAACATGTTGATATTGTTAATTAAATAGTGGTGTACACAAAGTTATTTGTTTTCATTAAATTAAAACAAAATAATTCTCTCCACTTAAACACTAGGTATTCTAAAATATGGATTAATTCATTTATCAAACAAATAATGTTGTTCCTAGCCTCAGACTTTGAATTAATGCACCGGGCTTGTTAAAAATAATTTGATAATAATTACCTTTCATATTACCCATTCAAGCGAAAACATTTTGCGAGACGATATTGTCGCAGGCCATTACCCACATCAAACAATCCAACAAAAGAAAATAATTTTCTCATTAATTATTCAAAACTGTTTTTCTGAAAGCTCATTTCACGAAAAACGTTTAAGTACGTAATTATCTTTTCACATCAGGAATCTTCGCAGCGAATGTAACATTACAGTCCTTGAAACAAACCATTCTATTATGCGTGTGAAATTAAGCTTTTTGCTGACTTTCAAATGACATGACATTAATGTTTCATCTCCGTTTTAATCTATTTATCAAATTGTGTGGTTTACGAGCAGACCGTTAAAGTAAGTCGCAAAAAAGTTGTGAACCTGTCGTTGTTTTAAAGAAAAGCATTAAAAAAGCTCCGGGTAATCAAGAGAAAAAACAAGAACTCCTAAAGGGTTAAACGGAATTATAAATCATAGTCTCCAGCAGATCAAAAGACCCTTTGCTAAGAATGTTAGAGCTTTTTAACAATGTATCACTCTGACAACAACCGAGATTGCTCCAGAAATCAGAACATCCATTGCCGACGAATACTTAAGAAATTGTTTTATAGCGTTCTTCGCAGTTTGAGACTGAAGTTTTATTAAAGTTTTTAGGATGGTACTCATACGCTCATAAAACATAAAACATCTACGTTTTTGTTCGCAAGTAGTTTTGACTTCCTCGCCCATTTAATCTATTTTAAGGCGTTTTACGAGATTTTTTAGTGCAATGAAATATGGTTTGTAACAATTTGCGGAGTATTCTAAATAGATATTTTACGATCTTTGGAAAAAATAAATGATTGGTCCGAAAATTATTGGTCCAATCCGACGTGAACGATAGTCGAATGAACTTAGAGAGAAATATTGGTTGTAATAAAAAACTTTTATAATAATATGGACAAGATCACTCATGTTTGGTCGCTTCTTTTGGCTTTTATGACCGATCCCTGCTTTGCTTTTGGCTTTTATTATTAGGTGGTATATTTTTCCTCTTCGGATTTTAGCTTCGATAATTAGAGGCATGTGACAGTGGCAATCGGTGACTTTTTGTATAAGGGATGCTGGAATATATAAGTACCTAATATCAAATATAAAAGTCTATGGACTTGCCCGCAAACAAGATGCAGTTATCAACCAAAATGGTCAGTCAAATTAGCTCTGTACAACCTTTATGCTTCATATTAAATATTGCAGTTCCCTAATTAAAATAATTAAATACGTTTTCCGAAAGATATTCAATATATCAATCAGATTCGCCTGTTCAAGACAACAAATAACTATCGAAAGGTGGTCAGGCAAACAAATCTTTAATGGTACAAATTCCACTCGCTTCGGATAAGCTATTCTGTGTACTATTCCGGTAAGCATTAAAGTAGTTTTCTGTGCGTTGGATGCTCTTATGGAATCCGTATTTGGCCCTGCTTCAATCATCGCAGGCTTGACTAAAAGCGCGAATTTCAAAAATATCACATTCGTGTCTGCTCTGTGGACGCGGAATGAACGGAGCATCCACTGTTTTGCGGGCGTTGAGAATGTATACATATTACATATTACGCATTTCAACCTGCTCCGTGTGTCGTGTTAGTGTTGGTCTCTGAGATTGGGACGGTGGCGGTGTTGTTACTGCAGTATCCAGTGCGGTTTACGACTAGAAAAAAATACATCCAAGGCTTTTTAATTCGGAATAAATACATAATATTAATTAATAAACTTACTTTAAGCCTAGAAAAGAAGCGACGCGTAGCATCCACAGAATGTATGGATGGACCGCACCTTGCATGTTAGTGATTGGCTTTTAGCGGCGCGACGGTGACAAGAGGAAGCGGTTTGCATAGTTAATCCCCCTGCGCTTGTTTTTGAAATGGAAAGAATCACCATTTATACCCAAATCGATACATTGAGCGATATCTCCTCGATTCATTTCGAAATTTTCTCATATTCGCATTAGAGGTTCGGTACAATACCAAGAGATCATCACCGAGCATATACCTATTTAAACATACAATACCATATCCGATTATAATCTGTTTTTCTTTTAAAATGTAAATTGTTCCCAACCGCATTTCCAGAGATTAAAAATGCTTAATACGCAGGGTTTAACAAGAAGTATTTGATTGCAGCAGCGGGAGTTTAAAATAAATTTAATCAAGAATTTAACACGTTATTCAACGCAAAGATACAGTGCTAATTCGCCCGAGATTTTAATCAAATCTTGTTTCGTTTTAACCCCTCGACCTCTTCTCGACCTTCCTTAGTTTAAATCCTTTAAATATATTCAAAGTTGAACGTATTATATTATTTTCCAAAGAAAGAGATCTTTTGTTTTCAAATATCTTTCATCACGCACTCAAATCTTATTCAAGTATATCGTGGGCTTTCTGCGGAAAAGCACCAAGTCAAAAATACTAGTTTCGAGATAATTGAATTTGAAAGTTTGAGCAACGTCAACTTTTAAAAAATATATTGAAGTCATTATAGGGACGAATAGAGTATAATAGATTGTTTTATTGGCTACTTATGCTTATACTTATTATTTAAAAATAACTGAAAAATTCATACTTTTTTTCAAAAAATAGAAGAGTATCGCATGACTTAATGCTTTTTCGCTGATACAATATTGCAAGCACAGAAGTAAAAATAGTTTCGTGGTGAAACATTTTTATTTTAGTAATATTTTTTTACAAAATAGTTGTTTTATGTAATATGATTTTATTAATCATCATTTATGACGGCCTCCGTGGTCCCGAGGCAAGACTCTCGACTCACAATCCGAAGGTCGCGGGTTCGAACCCGGCGTGCGCAAATAAATTTTATTTGATTAATTTGTGTTATTTCACAATTTATTCATTTAAAATAATAAATAGTACATTTGCGGCACGTTCCAGAGTGGAAGATACTATCAGTATCGCCCTGGTGTAAGACCACCATTCAGAATTGAAACGTTGCTTGAAATGGCTTTAGCCGTGTTTAGTGACCAGATCTGAATAGCCAGGTATTTCCCCACCTTCCTCTTCCCTATCTCCTTCCCCTCCCCACTACCTTCAGCCTCACAACATACCCCGATTGGGGATGCCATAGTCTCACTGGCTCCAGACGGGAGCAGTTGGGACTCTTGTGCGGTATTAACTGTAAAAAAAAAAAAAAAAAATTTCGCTGTCGTCGACAGAAGGAATGGAATACTGATCAATGACTTCTTGTCGCCTACCCCTATGTATATTGCGGACATCAAAATTGAATGTTCAATGGTAGTTTTTTTTCATATCTGAGTATTTAAATTTTTAGTCAATTGCTTTCTTCGACTGCTTTATTTTTTATTGTTTCGAGTGAAAGCTTCTTCAAATCCAAAAAGTCATCATACGAGCTCAGTACCACAGCTCTTCAACCGTGTAAGGTTCTTTGGTTTTGTTGGTTCTCTTTTTAGAGCGAGTCAATTTGAAAATATTCATCCACTCTCGTACACTGAACACGTCTGTGTTTTTTTAAAAATATTTTATTGCACTTGCACTGTACATCACATCAACTTCCATGTAACACCATGACCACTTTCTAGGAATTCTACTAAATTACCCTATGATTCATTATTTGTACCAGAAGAAGTAACATTGCAGATAATTAAACAATCCTGTAAAGGGGGGGGGTAAGGTTTTAAAACCCATTTTTAACATTATTTTTTTTCTAAATGTACAACATGTCGAGAGTATTGTGTCAAAATTTCAAGTAAATCTGAGCAAAACTAACGAAGATACAGAGGTTCAAGCGACCGGTCCTCTTGCTTGATTCAAGTATATTTCGAGTATAAAAAACTTTAAATCGATTTTCTCGCAAATTTTTTTTTAGTTCGTGAACATTATTATAACTCAAAATCTACTTAACCGATCCTTTTGAAATTTTGTACACTACTTTTAAACATAAATCAACAGGTAGTGACGAAGAGTTTTTTTTACTATTTTTTTTCCATTTTATAATAACAATTCGAATGTAATCGTTATCAGCAACAATATCGTCGTCACTAAAATCGACGAAATTTTCCGAACAAGCAACAATCGCATTTTGATTTTCATCCAATAAACTTTCGTCTTTTGACAATTCTTCGTTAATAAATTAATTTTATTTATGTTTTCAAACCATCACGATACAATGTTAAAACATAAAAGAAACTTACAGTCAACTGCCAAGAAATCATTTTAATTTTTTTTCTAGCAATTTTTCATATTTTTGCCACTCTTGACAACATGTTTGTCAAAAATAATTCAATTTAGTCGGCTAGAAACTTACTTCAAGCACAACTGTCAGATTTTGAATACCACGAATAAACAAAAAATCTTTCAACGAAATTGCATTAAGTCTGACTTAATGCAATTTCGTTGAAAGACTGAAGGTACAATTGATCAATATAGCCAAGGAATATGCACTAAGTCCCTTAGTGCTCATTCACTGAAAAGATTTATGCCTAATTGACTTAGTTCAGATAATAACTCGAAAAGTATTATAGGTATGATGTAGTGAGTGTTCGTAGACTAAAGAGTGGCCACCGAATGATACAACTGCATCATTAAGTCAAAACAGCAAAATTTTGACTTAATGCTTTTTCGCAGAATACTCACGATATCATGAAACACCAGCTACGTTTATCTCATGTTGACTTCATGAGCTTTTTTACCGGTACCAATAATTTAGTTATTTGTCGACTTTATACTTTATGGCGATGATTACATTTTATGCTTCCAAATAACTTGGTTTCATTTGGGAAAGATAAATAAAACATTTTTAAATCGAGATCAAGAAATAAATTTTAAGTTGATACCTATCGTATGATAAAACTTGTATTTTATACACCCATCAGGGTAATAAGGGCTATTGCGAGTTGTGTAGTTTTATTAACTTAGAACACTGTAAGCGCTATGCAAACAAAAAGTTATATGTTTTTTGGTTAAAAAATGTCTTAAGCATTTTTTTGGTAACACACAGAAGAGGGAGAGCATTTTTTATGTTTTTTTTATATGAATACCTTCCGTCTAGAGCCAGTGGGACTTCGGCATCCACAAATGTGGTATATTGTGAGGCTAAGTAGGAAATGGGGAGAGGAAGGTGGGGAGGTGCCTGGTTATTCAGATCTGGTCAACACGGCTAAAGCCATTTCAAGCAACGTTTTAATTCTGAACGGTTGTCTTACACCAGGGTGATACTGAAAGTATATATCACTCTGGAACGTACCGCAAAAAAACTATATATTTTTTTAATGAATTAATTGAGAAATAACAAAAATTAATCAAATATTTTTTTTATTCTCATGTATATATGAAATATTCCCGTTACCTTCGGATTGCAAGTCAATAGCCTTACCTCTCGACTACGGAGGCCACAATCTACACTACTATATGCCACAATCTACACATCTGCCCGATGATGGACAATTTTTTTTTCAATAACCCAACAATTTTTGAAAATCTCCTACTACCACCATTATAAGCCGAAAATGTTGCTTGAGTCGTGATGGAGGGCTTAGTCAGCCGAGGAATCGAACACATGACGCCCGGGTGGGACCCAAACGCGATGACCAATCAACCACTGACCGGTCGAATGTAACGTTGAAGGAGAAAGCGCCACACGGCAATATAACCCAAAAGTAAATCACGACCATGAAAATATTGTCAATCAACATCAAGGATTATGGCTTTACGTTACATATTTGTGTTTTGTTTTAATAATGTCCTTATTAATTAAAAATAGATTTTTCTATGTTTCCTCCTTAATCCATACTTAATATTATAAATGCGAAACTGCTCGAGTTTGTTTATGACCTTTTCAGGCATTAACCAATAAAAAAACTTTAAATACGTTTTCTGTCGCTAACAAAAGCGAGTTAATTGCAAATGTCAGAAAAAAATCATTCCCATGGAAACGATGTTGACATATTTGTGGGCTCTAAGCTGGTAGGTACTCAGCCCCCTGGTCAGCTACTGCCCCAGAAAAATCAAATATTAGAATATGTTTTGTTTTTATTGGACAAGCTGGAATAAATGTCAGATAAGAGTTCCTACATTAAAAATATAATTCGTAACGATTATAAAGACTGAATAATAAATAGTGTAATTTTGTATTATATTAACAAACTTCCAAATATTTAATTAAAAATAAACATCCGAAATGTTTGTAAGCGCATAAATTCCGAACGAATGAACAAAATTGGATAATTCTTTTTTTCTTTGTAAAATTTAGGTGGCAGGCTAGATGTTTGAAAACTGAATGTAAGGGAATGAATGCATGGAATGCGGGAGGGGGTGGGGTGGGGAGGGAGGATAATTGATAAGTTCAACCGCTACAATAATTTCCCGTAATACCATGCGAGCGAAGCCGCGGGAAAAAGCTAGTAATGAAATAAAACAGGACAAATACAATCCTTTCCTTTGAGGAACAAAGTAAAACACTGAAAATTTAATTTGTCCGGACCAAAAAAAAACTTGCGATAGCCCACCGTACATTTCGACTAAGCGATTTTCGTTAGAAGTTTTTGTCACAAAGGTTTTCGATAACATAAAATGAAATTGTTTTTTCTGTGATTAAAAAACTGTCTCTAATATTTTCGCGTCGAACATGAACAATGTACGTAGTACAGCTAAATTCTTAGTATTGATTTGTTCATTTCATCAAATACGAATAAATATTTGGTCCATTTGTCAAAAATTACCCAAGCGGAATATCCCAGCATTGAATCAGATGAAAGAAAAGCTTAAACTGTTTTTGAAAGGTAAAAAGAGGAACAAGTTAAAGCAATAAAAATTTACGAGTCATTTTGAACGAATCGGAAGTTTAAAAAAAAACTGTTCGACTACTTATATTTATTTTTTTAATTCAATTATTTAATAACATATTAATCATCTATTAACAGAACCCAACCACTGCCGCAACCACGCGAAATAAATAAATTTGCCTCGATTGCTCGAGATTTCCAAGAGATCATTTTTTTTAATTTTTCGCCAACATTAAAAAAATCATACCTTCGAATTTTTACATAAAACAGAAAACCAATTAAAGTGCTATAT
The DNA here is from genome assembly GCA_936435175.1 of Glyphotaelius pellucidus. Taxonomy (NCBI): domain Eukaryota; kingdom Metazoa; phylum Arthropoda; class Insecta; order Trichoptera; family Limnephilidae; genus Glyphotaelius; species Glyphotaelius pellucidus. The sequence goes on from OW386550.1 coordinate 4,699,768, forward strand.
AGCCAATGAATTAACAAGTATTTTACCGTTTATTTCGTATTTGTAAGATTTATAAAAAATATAAAAAAAATCGTAAAGTTTATGACAGCGCGAATCCTGCGTGTTTGTTACTTTGAAACTCCGCGAGAGGTACTTATTCAAGTCAACATAGAATATATTTGATTTCTCTATGTCGTCTGTGGTATACTTGATAATGAAAGGTGCATTTCTATGGTAAAGGACTTAATTTTAACCGTTAACAGCTGATCAAAAATTGTGCATGAAAAAAATATTTTTAAAAATTATTTTTAACATCATTCTAAAATAGTCTACAAAGTTCGGATTTACGACATCTATGGTCATAATAGATTAAATCATTTTAATCGTTTCTTTTTAAAATAAATGGTTGGCCATGGAAATGTTTTGAATAATTACAATAAGTGTTTTACGAATGATAGGAGAATGAGGTCGATTTTGGACCGCTAACAATCGCAGAAAAATAAAAGTGGTCCATTTTTCGACAATAATCGCTCCAGTCGTTAAAAAGTGAATTCTTGAATTTACATTCTAATAATAAATGATGTTTTTTTTTAAATTATTAACCTTATGAGTAAAACTTCTAATTGTAATATTCAATTAAAAGAAAACAATATAAGCGAAACTCAATCAATAATCTGAAAACAGAAAAATTAGAAAAATATACGATCACAACTGGGGCTCCGAACCAGGACCTACAACATGCCGAGATGGAGCTCTACCAATTGAGCTAATGTGTGCCTATCCGATTTGGTCACATTTATGGTGGTTGTAATTAGCAAATTGTACATTTGAGAGGCAAACGTTGCTTGTGTTGTGATGGAGGACATAGCCAGCCGAGAATTTGAACATGCGACTCCTGGGTGGGACCCAACTCAGCGAATAACCGGACTGATATATACCATATGCAATAAAAATACAATATTCATTCAATAGCAGCATTTCTCTTGTTATACTATGCTGTGCTAGAGCATTTGTTATGCTATGCGGTATCTTAAACAAGAAGGGCGATAACAAGAATTGCACTTACAAGATTAAACACACCTAATAAAATGTGTCACATTCAGGGTGATAGCCTCAGTATCGCCCTGGTAAAATAACACCAATCTAATTCGAAACGCTAAAAGATATCAACCGTGCTTGGTGACTACATCTGAATAGTGGTATAATTTCCAATCTTCCTCCCTTTTTCCATGTCCTTCCACTTCCCACTCCCTAAAGCCTGACAACGTACCCCAATTGGGGATGTCATAGTCCCACTTGGTTTGGGCAACTAGGATTCTTGGATGTTACTCACATAAAAAAAAAACTTTTATTGATCTACGTTTTGTAAAATAACATAATTTACCCTTTATTTACATTCAGGCGTAGGTTTGTTTATTTATTTATCGGTTATTATTTTATTTATTTATAATATTTACGCCTTTCGGCTTTAACATAATATAACATAGTATCAGGTTTAACTACAACATAGAAAAGACAGCTCTAGTGAGCTTGTAAAACAGTAATAAATAGAAAACAGAGAAAGACAGTGCAGGAAAGTAGTTGTGCAGGAAACAAATCAAACAATAAATACTACAATAATTAAATGTTACAACATTGCAAAAATGAAAAAATATATCATTGAAGAAGAAGATAACACTTATAATTTAAATGAAAATATGAAAGAAAACAAGACACAGAAAAACAGAAAAAAACAATGGTCGCAACTGGGACTCGAACCCAGACCTCTCGTCTAACCGGGACGTGCGCGTTTTCCAATTTCGCTATTGCCACCTTCTGTCAAACCGTCATATGTGTCAATCTCATATTTCAAATATTTAGAATCATTAATATTATCTCCAACTAGTTCTTTTCCCATATTATAGGCAACTACTACAGAAGGTGGCAATAGCGAAATTGGAAAACGCGCACGTCCCGGTTAGACGAGAGGTCTGGGTTCGAGTCCCAGTTGCGACCATTTTTTTTTTTCTGTTTTTCTGTGTCTTGTTTTCTTTCATATTTTCATTTAGATTATAAGTGTAATCTTCTTCTTCAATGATATATTACGTTGATGGGAATAACCTTCAAAAGTTATAAAAAGAGAGTTTTTCTCATAAAAAATTGAATGAAAAAATATATTTATAAAATATACTTTAATAATTTAACTAAAAGAGACACTTTGAAAATGTTTAATGGTAGGTAAATAAGTAAAATATATTTCAAGTTGAGAAGATTTTTTGATTTTTTATAAATCATTTCAGAAATATAGAACTCAAAGATCGCGAAAATTTTGGTGTAAAAGCAGAGGAATACATATTTTTATTACGCTTCCCGAATTCAGGATTTCAGACTGAAAAAAGTTAGCCCAGAGGAAGTGGAAAAGATGTTTCGTTATCCGTGAAAGCCTTTAGAATTTCCGGTCTCCCCATCGTACTTTGAAAAAGGAAAATGTTTTTTCACATCGATACTGTGACAGCCTGCGTATTGAATCAACTGAAAAATTAACTTAACGCATCATCCGAAATGTCTGAAGGAACAGACCCATTCTTATTTATTATTCTTGGAGATGAGTTGAAAATTTGTCAACAAATATTCAAAATATGATATCCGATAAAATGATTGAGTTTATTGAAGATTAATTGAGAATGTGACACGAAAAAGGTTTTAAAAAATAATTTCAAAAGCTTTAACCAGTGTTATTGAGAACGCCTTTATATAGACGTCATTCACGAACACAACAGACCAAAAAAACTTTTCGACATGCTGTTGTGGAAAAGGTGAAAACGTCAAATCACAACTTCACAGGAAAAGCTTTCAAAACTCTCCACATTACTCTGAAAGTTTCTGGTGACGATATAAAATTAATTGTAATTTTCAGACAAGTCCAAGCTCGGATATAACTTGCCGTACCATGTACAAAAACATAATGCATTGGATCATACGAGTATATGTCAGAGGCTCTTAATTTTTTTGGTACTATGGCCTGTTTTCAAGTATTTTATTTAGCGCCCCCGCTTTAGGCCTATGGACAAACCAATAAAAAATACGCTCGCCTAGCAAGCTTGAGGTAGCGGGTTCAAATTCCGGCCTACAAAATAAAATTTTATTTGTCTAATTTGTTTTATTTTACAATTTATTCAGTAAAAATAATCGTCATCACGTTAACGTTCCTGAGTGGAAGATACTCTTAGTGTCGCCTGATGTAAAACTATCATTCAGAATTGAAACATTGTTTGAAATGGTTTTAACAGTCTTTGTTGACCAGATTTGAATAACCAGATACCTCTCAATCTTCCTCTTCTTTATCTCCTTCCCGATCTCCACTACCTTCAGCCAATTGGAAAGCCATAGTTTCCATGATTCCAGACGGTTGAGAGCAAAAGAGCAGGGGGACCGACGATTGGAAATGCCAAGTTTTCTTGACTCCAGACGGTTGGGAGCATAGGAATTCTGTGTAGTATACACATAAAATATAATTAATAAATAAATTCGGTTTGGTGAATCAGATTCTAAAGAAAATGTTTGATATGAAAATTTTTGTATCTTATGAAACGGAATCCTTTTAATTGCATCAAATGTAGATCACAACAAAAAAACTCTGAATTATCTACAATCTGCGATGTTTATTAAATTACGTGCACAAATATGTCATTTGAGGTCATTCACTACTTACCCGCCCAGATGGTTACTTCTTCAAGGCTCTTGCAAGGACTCTAATTTTTTTGAATGAACGAATCTACATTTCATTTTGAAACTAATCTCGATCTCCAGGGTCTCTGCATACGTTGTTAGTAAGCAGTATGCAGGTGCTTTGCGGGAAATACAAGATGCAATGTAATGAAAGCACAAATATGTCAATTGCCCATTTCTTGATCGCCTCACAGAAATTTCCATACTGGTGTTTGGAAATTTCTGATCTAAGCCAAATTATTTTTTCTCTTTTTTAACGAGTAAGGTTTGACACCCTGCTTCTAAAAAAAACCTGTCGAAGCGTGAACACTCATAAAATGATATGACTTGAGATTTTAAAAACATATTTTTAATATATTTTAAATGACTCGAATCTAGGGTTATCACATTCCTACCTTTTTAAAATTTATTTCTCAGTTTTCCCGACGTTATTGAAAAACAATCTTATTCATTGCGCAATTTCAACGAGCCATATTATTCGAAGCGAAAACTTATCTAAGACAGTTGTGATTTGAAACTCGATGAAACGAAAAAGCGGAACAAAAAAGAGACAAACACTTACATCTATAGGATTTAACCTGCGAGAGAATGAGATAAAATAATCGGACTCCTCTCTGTGCGGTGCTTCATATCCTTTATTTTCTAAAGGTTTCACTTCTACCGCGTGTGAATTGCACTCTTGTATTTTTTTATTGTCTTCAAATAGGAGGGCCTGTGAATAATAATTTCACTCATGACATCCGACATCTTTAAGAATACTGTATGGAGGGTATTCTTAGGAAAGAGAGGAAGTTCTGGGAAGAAAAAAAGGTATGATGGGTAGGTAAGAATCTAGGGATCAGTGAAATAACTAAAACTTATCTCTGAAAAAAGTGTAAAATTTTAGTTTGATGTCAAGAAACTCTAACTCTTAAAATCATCCACCTTCTTAATCAAGTGGATGCTCCAATTTAATTAAACACTTCTTTACGACATAAAAATAAAATAAAAAAAAAAACATTCGTTGATCAAAAACAACACACACTTTAATTTACAATTCAAATCAAAATTACTGTATTTTCAAATCACGAAACGATTCATGTTCACTTAAAAAAGTTATTACTCAACCAAACATACGAGAAAATTCCGCCGTAAAGTAAAATGAAAGTGTTTATATTCACCCCTTTTACGTTCACATTCATCACTCCACGTGTTATTAAGCTTTCAAATAGACAATTATTTTCGCATTCACTGTTTTTTAAACGAGAAAATACCTCGAAAATTCGAACGATTACAGGTAGAAGTTCATTACCAAAAAAGAACCTTAAAGTCTTACAGATTGATTGATTGATCTACAAGACTGCTTCTTATTTTGAATTTTAGAATAGTTAATTATTAAAAAAAACATATCATTTTTTAAACATTTTTATTGAAATATTTATGTTGAATCAGATATTTGTTTGTTCAAAAGTTGTTTTAGTTGTAGGTTGGTGGAATGTATGTTGTAATGTTAATCTTGTGAATCAGCCTGAGTTTGTCTGCGTAAAGTTATCCCGGTTTTTAAATGCGTAAATTAGAATATTGTTTGTTTATAATTGTTTTAGTGGCATTAAATTCAGGGCTTTTAAAATAATAAAGTCTGGTAGAAATCGTTCGTAGCAAACCAGTCTTTTAAAAAAAAAAATTATGAATACCGCACAAGAGCTCCGACTGCTCCTATCTGGAGCCAGTGAGACTACGGCATCCCCAATCGGGGTAAGTTGTGAGGCTGAAAATAGTGGGGAGATGTAGGAGATGGGGAAGAGGAAGGTGGGAAATTACCTAGCTATTCAGATTTGGTCACCAAATACAACTCCTCCCATCTGGAGCCAGTGAGACTATGGCATCCCCAATCGGGGTAAGTTGTTAGGCTGAAGGAAGTGGGGAAAGGTAGGAGATGGGGAAGAGGAAGGTGGGGAATAACCTAGCTATTTAGATCTGGTCACCAAATATAGCTAAAGCCATTTCAAGCAACTTTTCAATTCTGAATGGTCGTCTTACACCAGGGCGATACTGAGAGTATCTTATGTTGTTAATAAACGGTTTTTTTACACTTCAGTAGAAATAATGACGCCACGTGAAACTAACAACCTGAAAGCCGATATCTGCTCTGGTTGAGAATTGTATTTCGAGATTTGTCTATAGTCTATCAAAGCAAATGCTATCATTCATTATATGATATTAGGTCAGTTCTTGCTAATTATTCGTGGATTATTGTCAAATCCCGATAGGTTTGCGACATAATGATTGCACACGAATTACATCATGTTATTGGTGTTGTTGGTGTTATTGATGTTGTTGTAGCTGACATTATTGATTTTGTAGCTGAAAATTTTTTTTTTTTTTTGATTTTTTGTATGAAGATCTTCATACAAAAAGTTGAAATAAAAAAAATAATAAAATTCGTTTTCAGCTACAACAACATCAATAACGTCGTATTTTACAATCTTATCTCACAGAAAACTCACGGACCACCATTGCCGGGCACCCCTGCCAAGTCACCAAACGTAGCAAGCTACTGGGGGAAACATATAGCAGACGTATTAGTTAACCAAAAATGGTTCCGGGGCGGCGGTACCCATACCTGCCTCCCAAAATGAAAAACTACGGGAGATAGAACATTTGATGTTGTTTTCACGTGAAAAGAAGTTACTTGACATCTACATTTTTATTAAAAAAAAAATTATTAAAAAAGAGTGGTAGAAGTGGCATTCACACGCGGTAGAAGTGAAACTAGAAAGTCGCGTGATGTCGCTTTTTTTTCTTTTGCCTGTATTTTAATTGGTTTAAAGATTGGTTATTAATTTCAGAAAAATAAATGTGCCGGTTCGATTGTCAGGTGTCTTAACCGCTGCGCTACGGAAAGTTTGAGTCGAGGCGCGAATTTACCGCATTATATTAGAACGGAGTATCCGTGAAATAATAAATTTTAGTGACGCACTTCCGTTTCACCCGAAATTCAAATCACTAACGGGGCTATGGAAGTTTCACTTCAATAACCTTAGGAATCGCTGGTAAATTTATTTGCCTACGCGCTGATTAATGTTAATACCTTCATGTCGATATATCCTGTACAGTGCAAAACTTACCCCGTGATTGTATTTTTAATCCATTATTAAAGCATTTATTATTTTAATTTAAGATATTATGTCAAAAATCTAGTAAACTAGATAGTTTCTTTTGATTAGATCAAAATTGAGTGGCCCATCCAATATTATCTTCAACGTTGAGCTCACGTCATTAAATTTCGTACTTCATCCTGTTATTGTTACAATAAAGATAACGATATAATAAAGAATTCAATAAAAGAAATGATATAAAATCATAAGTAATATGATGGCACCGTAAAAGATGACGCGTTCAGTATTTTTATGAACCTTTTTCTATGGTTATGTTCGTCCCCGAGTCCCCCTTCAATGATACTTCCAGATCAGAGTGATTGATAACTAGGTACCTACTGAAAAAATAAAATGAAAAAGGTTAACTCGTCCAGTGGGCCTCGTTCAGGTTTAGCGTAGATTAAAGAAAGTTAGGTGGATTGTATTGTCTTTGGTCATTATTGTTTTGACGTTGAAATAAAATATGATTAGAAACTCCGATCGTTTATATGTACTAACAATGCTCAATGTGGGAGGCAGGTATAGGTACCAATCATTCATTAGATAACCAAGACCTTTGCCGTAGGTCACCCCAAGTGGTTCCCTACGTCTGGTGACTTTGCAGGGATGCAATGGTTCATGGAATGAGTTTTGTCTCGGTGAGGGATACATCTGTCCGCCAGCTGCTTGGCGGAAGAGCTCTCTTCAACTGGAATCTCTTGACGTCATGAAGATGGATCGAGTCACTCCTGGACTCTTTCTTTATTCCTACCCTCCCCCATAACCTTTTCCTTCCCTGAACATTCTCTCTGATAAAAAGAATTTCCCTCAGGGCCCATGTCGGTTTTTGGGATGCTGTGTGAAGGGTCTTATAAAAAAAGGAATAAAAGGAAGTTCTGGTAAGGAAGAAGGTGTGAGAGGTGGGTAGGTATCTAAAGGTCAGTGTTTTCAGGAGAGACAAGGTGGACCAAGGGTCTCCACTTACTAGTCTCTTCCGATCTGGCCCACCTTGCAGCTAGTAGGCTGGCACATGCACCGCCAAAACCTGAGCACCCTCCCCCGACTAACCCGGGCGGGCACCCCTGCTTAGTCACCACATGTAGCGAACTACTTGAGGTGTTGGTTATCTAATAAATGAGTCACAAATTGCCCGTATTCTTTAAGATTTTTAATTAATTATTTATTATGTTAGGTTTTAAATACAAAAATTGTCGTATTATCCAGGAACTGCATATTCTTTCGTAAATGTTCGATTGTTTTGCCCCTATTTCTAAAACAAAATTTACCTGCATTAAAACTAAATATAACGTTAAAAATATTTCGTTAAACGTTAGAAGTATTTCGATTCTCACGCCTTCAAAATTTCAAAATCGAACGTCTTATTTGCACGAGGCAAGTAAGCAAAAAAGTGTTTTTTTTTTATTTATTTTGTGCATAATTTTATAAGAATGAAAAAAAATTATAACTTATAAAACCTCAAAAATAGTCTTATCCATAAAAGGGTATTTTTCAAAAATTGTTTCTTATATTACTTTATAGTCAAGTCATGAAAAAACATTTTTTTAGTGGTTTACGCTTATATTTTTTGTTATGTAATTAAAAAAAATTTGTAATTCCAATACAAAGAAAAGCTAGTAAAAGCTTCAATTTATCCGTAGCATATTTATTGACGTTCATACTGTACACCGATTCGTCGTAAAGATGAATCTAAATAGTATCTAAGTAGGATTTCACGTATAGCTTCATCTTAATGTTTATTTATTGTTATCAAGTTATTGTGTAGAGCTCTATTTTATTTCTTAAATCTTTTATTAACATTATTATTATTTTTTTGTAAAAACAGTTTATTATTAACAAGTTCTGCCATATTATTATTATTACGTGTTGCAGCTGTTTCGCCTTCTGAAGGCATTATCAAACTGTAGTTTAAACCACAGACGATACATTTATATCATTTCTAGATATTTAGCAATCGTAAACAACTAATTGCTTTTATTTTTATTACGGAAATGACGGAAATTATTAATTATTACCCTTTTTAATGTTTCCCCGATTACTGCATTGATAAATTTGACTGAAAGTCTTTAGTTTTTAAGTGAATTTTTTCCAAATGATGACTCAGGGGTTTATTTTATCAGCAAAATTAAGTATTATTATGTTCTCTGATACTTGACATTGGTTTAAACGTATCGAAGAGTGGCGAGCGAATTATATATGTTTGTACATTTATCAAACTAGCTTTCGGATTATTAGAATTTTTGTCTATTTTTAACTGCTCTTAGGGTTGAGTTTACGGCTTTTTTTGTATGTGTAATGGAGTTGGTTGATTATTATCACTAAGGAAATGATTTTAATTAGAAAATGTTTTGCGAATTGTGACTGTATTTTATTATTATTTTTCAAAGATCGTATGTGTTCTTTATTTCTTTTTTGAATATATAAAAGAAATAAATTGATTTCTTTTATTAAATATATAAAATATATAAAAGAAGGAAAAACTAAATTAAAATTTTAAAATAACCTAAAACAAACACTAAACGTTTTTGAGATTACCGTCACTTTTTAGTTGTTTCGTACTTTACAAATATAGTTTATGAAGACTCGTGCCCTTATTACGGGGAAGCTATATTTTGTCTGGCGGGCTGCCATGATGTAATGACAGAGCAGAACCGCTTTCAGTTTCCTTCGGCATATCTTGAAAAACAATACCATATTACCCAAATTACCTGTGGATAACTAAACTGACCGTAAACAACTCATGATTACACAGAATTATCATATACAAATACTGTAGCACGATGCACATAATCCACACAAGTGATCTGCACCACATTACACAATTTCCACGAATTGTCTTTTTATACAGGAATCTTTCCAAGTTCATGCATAAGATAATTTTTCTTCTCAAATTCACATCAATTTCAAACCCACGAGTTTCTGCTGAATTTCTTCAATTACGATTATATTTTCCACAATGACTGTTTGCTTTGAAAAGAACCCAAATTCAATTCGCAATTGAATTTAGGTTCTTTTTAAAAAAATTAACAGGCTTTCACCCTTCAAGGGTATTCTAGGCGATCATTTCAAATTATGGAGGGATGGGTGATTTTATCATATGAATATAAAATTATGTGGAGTATTTGAGTCTAGTTCAGACTAAAAAAGATGAGATGTTGAATGGGAGGGAGGCAATTTTAGATAAGGCTTGATATAGGAGAAGATATTATTTGTTTAGAGAGGGACAACCAATAAATATTTGATCTAAAGTTCTTACTTTTAGACAACATTAAGTACAATCTAGGGTTTCAAGCACTGAATGTCAAAAATGTTAGAAGGCACATAACAATGCCAAATTTTCATTCAAAATGTTGGATTTGTGTTTACACGATTTACACCAAATACACAAAAAAGATAGGTATAGACAGAGATAAACTGAATAAATTCTCCGTCCCATTTCCCGATTTCCTCATGGCTAGGTTCAAATGAGCTGTTACAAGTAGGGTCCTTCACGTGCTAAAAATAAAAGCTGACAGCATAATTTTGACTTCCCGCTTGGACGCATGAAAGAATTTTGGCAAAATAACAGGGAGGTATCGAAGATATCATGTGGAAAATTTATATAATTTTGTTTTTCAAATTAGCTCCACACAGGAAGCCTGAGGAATAAAAAAATACCTCAGAGCCTATGCCATCTTTGGGAATGCTGTGTGGAGAGTTTTTAGGAGAAATAAAGAGATGAAGATCTGGGAACGAAAAAGGTATGAAGGGTGGATAGAAACCTGTTGTCAATCTAACCAAGAGTGACGGACGTCACGTACGAATCCATCCCTCTCACTGCGGTGCAAGGCGATGAATCAAGAGAGTCCGGCTGGAGAGATCAAATGTCTCCCTCAACCAGTCTTTCTCGATCCGCCCCCCATGCAGTAGGAGGACATACGCATTCGCCGCCAAGACCTACAGACAAGACAGAACTATCTGATTAGCGTGTGTTGTTTCACAATTTATGCATTTAAAATAAAACGTAGCACAGGTATGAACGGCACGTTTCAGAGTGGTAAATACTTTGAGTATCGTCCTGGTGAACGACCACCATTCAGAAACAAATTCCTGAAATAGTGACCATATCTGAATAGCCACGTATTTCCAAGCTCTCCCGTTTCCTTCCCCTCTTCACTCACCTCCACCTTCACCTCACCTTCACCTCCAGCGTCACAACACGGTTTCAGACGGTTGGGACAAGTTGTGACTTCTGCGGTTAAAAAACTTAAGTTAAATCGTTTTATGTAGTTGCGGAAATGTGATATTGCGGACGTAGCAGAAAGTAAAGGAAACGTGTTTTTTTACGGATGTCTCACAATGAAGTAGGGGAGTGTGTCAATTATTAATTCCGTGATTTTATATGACTTTAAAATATTTGTTGATTTATTTTCTGAAATTCTCACGTCTGCGATAATTTCGGAAGATTCCACAAAAGGTGTGACGTTAATAATTTATGTAACTGAAACGAACGACCAGGCGCGGCGCGGAGACTGACATGAATAATTATATCAATTTCAGTTTTAAACGAGTTAAGTTTTCACAAAACTTGCCAAAATTATTAACTGTAATTATCAACGAGAAAACGGGACAAACACAATTCTCCCACTATTTTCATTATTTATGCTCCGAAGATTTGTAATGGTGGTACTTCACTTCGTATTCGTGTATTTGGTGAATTTGGCAAACAATCGCCGGTTCCGCACGTTTACATCCCGCAAAATATCCTACGGACCAAACATCCCCCAACAAAATATCTACTTAAACCTTACCTAACCTATCATAAAATAGGACAAAAATAATACTGACTTCCTGTACAGGTAATAAATTATTTTTGTATTATTTTTATCCCGTTTTACTATTTTTGAACAATAATTTATTTTTTACAGAATGTTTGTATTATTTTTGTCCCATTTTTCATTGGGTTGGGTTAGGTTAGGTAAGGTTTTAGTGGATATTTTGTTGAAGGATATTTTGTCGGGGATATTTGCCTGATCGGCTAATATAGCAAAAACCAAAAAACACGCTTCACGCGCGTTTGTCGATTTTCTGACGCACATCAGATTCAATTAGGCAATTGAACAAATAAACTTGCTACATATTTGCCATATGAAACGGGCTCTCCGTTAATTTTTTAAGCTATCGAATTGCTCTCCGAGTAGCAAACATGCTTCAATTCAAACACCTCAGTACACGTTCTCTTAGTGAAGGGTCCACGAAACATTCAATGTTACCCACCCACAGTTTCACCTTCTCAAACCTACCTTATACCCAACACAATAAAAGTTCAAAATATATTATGTAAAAATGTTTATAATTAGGTAAACACTGTAATATGTAGAAATACACACAAGCCCTGCTTATTTATGGGGGTATATATATTATGTAACTAACTATTGTATAGAATCTGTTTGAAATACATGTTTTGTACTATTTATGCTTATTAAAAAAAATTAAAAAATAAAATAAATTTACTATCTGGCTTCGTGTGTGGATGGTAGTACTTGCATGTATATCGATCGTTCAGTTGATTAGTCAGACATTTCCGAAAATTGGAGTTGAGTGTGCAGATATGTGTAAAAGTGTACCCTCTATCTGGTTCATTGCTCAGATTACTCAACAACTCCAAATCAATTATAATACTGAAAAACTTACAGTGAATAAAACAAAATGTTGGTGTTTTCTAGGTCACTGTTATACCTCCCGGTGTTATTTTATAGCATATTTGATATGTATATACATACACACATGTAAATAATTCATGATTAAAAAAATATAATAATATATTTAAAAACATACATCATGTAACAGATTTAAAAAAACCAAAACTAATTAAATTAAAATAATTTATTGTTTAACTACCCAACTCGATAGAGAAAACATTTATAATATGGTGAACATACAGATGTTGTTTTCCTCATTATCTCAAAATTTACTATTGAAATATGTCTGACTGATCAACGAACGATCGATTTGCATGTTTGTCTATACGTCAACTATTTTGCCAAATACAACCAAAACACGCAATCACAAAATACGCAACCCCAAGTAAAGTGCTTCCACAAAACTTTAAATTTGGTGAAACCAAATTAAAACTTTATTGATATCTAAGTTGAGAATTGAAAACTAAGTGACAGTCATTTAGTTCTTGAGACTTTATTAACATTTATGAAGATGATCATTGGAAGTTATATTGATTCTATTAAAATTATAATTTATTACTTTTAACAATAATAAGCATACGACCGAGTCGACAGGAAAAAGCTATGGAAGGTATTGTCCAAGTATGGAGTGAATACAAATCTCATACAGGCTATTGCGTCTCTGTACGAGGGAAGCGTTGCGTGTGTTAGGGTGAACGGTGGTTTTACAGGGTGGTTTGACATCACAAAAGGTGTTAAGCAAGGCTGCGTAATGTCACCATGGTTATTCAATCTATACATGGATAACTGTATGCAAGAATTGAAAGAGTTGGGATTGGGTGCGAAATTGAGTAATCTGAAAGTATGTTGTCTGTTGTACGCTGATAATGCGGTGCTGATTTCTAACACTATGGAAGATTTACAGTCTCTAGTGTCTAGGATGAACGAAGTATGTATGAAGAATGAGTTAATGATGAATGTAAGTAAGTCTAAAGTCATGGTGTTTGAAAGAGAAAGTACGAGAACAGTGTGTGATATATGTCCTCTCTGCCTACCCCTGCGGGGAAACGGCGTGATGGTTAGTTAGTAAGTTAGTAACAATAATAAGAATTATATATATATAATTATGTAAGACCCCACGCGACGGGTCGAGGGTTAATAAAGAAGGCAGTTATCTTTTTTATAAAGGGAATATACTTTTCCAACTCGTGATGACTTTAGGCATGGAACGGTTATTATTATTTATTTTGTACACATTACGTTCAGTTTGATCTGTGTCCAAACTATACAAATAGTTTCAGAGCCAACGTCAACAAGTTGTAGCTTTAAAACATACCGCAGGGGGATGTTTTGCATTTTTATTGTTTGCATGTCTACTATCAACTTGTTCCGAATGGTTTATTTGCCTCCTGGTCAAATAGGTTGGGCAGACATTTTTGTGGAGAACGTGTTTTCTCTTAAATAAATAAATCGTTCACTGGTAAATAAATTCGCATTTTTGTTTTGAGTACAGTTGATAGTATAAGTGAGGTATACGGTAGAAAATCACCTTGAAATATAAATAGCAAAACATAATATGTTTTTAAAAAAGATCTCGTGAAACCTTATTTTATGTTAGTACACGGGAAATGTTTTTTTTTTAAATTAGAGTTTGTCAATTATTTCAACTTTTGGATTCAGAAACGCCCGGGGTCTCAAAAGTTGTTTCTTACAAAGAAAATGAGAACTGCATTTAAAAATATTAAAAAAAAAAAATGGTTACTAGCCCGCTAAAATGCATTGAAAATCAGAAAAAAAACCTAAAACAATTATTTTTTTAAATGTATCAATTATTTTTTTTTTCAATAATTTAACCTTTTAACGTTTGTTTGTTATTAAAAAATGCGTATAGTTGACAAAGATAAAAAAAATCCAGTTTATGAATACATGTAAGTCAACAAGAATTCTTATTTTATCCAGAAAAAGTGTTATTTTCCCCTTTTATATTTTTAACAAACACGTCACATATGTTTAAAAAAACAAAATTTCTTTTGCGGTTCTTTGTACTGCAGTTATAGAATAAAAATTAAGTTTGGTACAAAATATAAAATATGAACCCTTTGTTTGATTTTTTTTCCAAATTACCAAAACTATTTTTTTTTAAAACTTCCGGCCATTTTAGAGGGCTAATAGTGAACTACAATGTCATTAATTTTTACGTTTTCGAATAGCTACAGATCACACACAACTTTTGAGACCCCAGGCGTTTAAAAATAAGGCCATTTTTTTCCTCTCTATGGAGAGCGCCACAGGCTAATTCCACAGCAGATTGACATTCACATTTTTTACATGAAATAAGCTCAGAAATTTGTATATTCATAAATGTAAAATCATACCAAAAATTTGTGGTTTAAGTCTGTTGGATACGTTCCAATGCACCCTTTACACATAAATAAATATATGACTTTTCATTCATTTCATTTCTATAACAATATTGGTTTCCGATCAAAATTTGTAATTGGAACAAATGAATGTTTCATCTGCAAAAATAATATTTCCACAGTTTGAAACCTTGAAAATTATTGTTCTTGAAAATGAAAAACGTTTAGTCTCTTTTTATGATGGGTCAATCTTGTGTAAGAAAAAAATCAGTTTATCAGAGTTTTATTAAGTAAAAGGTGTATGAAAACTGGGAACCGGTTCCTATCGAATTTATAAAATGGTCACTCACACTTAAACTGGGCGGAGCCGAACCAAAGCCGCCCGCAGGGCCTAGCAGCAAAGAACATGCGGAGCGGGGTTTTAACTGCTAGTATTTAATTACTGAAGACAATATTAGCGAAATTCAATTGAAAATCAGAAACAGAAAAATCAGAAAAAGTTACGGTGACACTGGAACTCAAACCCAGGACCTATGGCTTTCCGGGTCAGTGCTTTACCCGGCAAGTCATAGGTCCTGAGT
Organism: Glyphotaelius pellucidus; assembly: GCA_936435175.1. NCBI lineage: Eukaryota > Metazoa > Arthropoda > Insecta > Trichoptera > Limnephilidae > Glyphotaelius > Glyphotaelius pellucidus. Next base: position 4,715,190 of record OW386550.1, read on the forward strand.
TCGAGTCCAGATGTGACCGTTTCTTTTTATCATTTAATAACATTTCAAACTTGTTAAATTTTTTATCACGTGAGCTCCACACAGGAGGCCCTGAGAAAAATAATTTCCCTCAGGGCCTATGTCATCTTTAGGGATGGAGGATTTCTTTAAGGAAAGGAAGTGGAGGAAAATTCTGGGAAGGAAAAGGGTTAAAGGGTGGGTAGGAATCTGGAGTTCAGTGTGTCCTGGTCGTCCGCCTCCAAGACCTAGACAAACCTCGTCCCATAACCCCGGGCACCCCTGCTAAATCACCAAACGTAGCGAACCACTTGGGGTGACCTATGACAGAGGTGTTGGTTATCCAATAAAAGTTCCCGGGACGGCGGTACCCATTCCCGCCACTCACTTTTAAGGAAAAAAAAAAGCGAAAAAACCATGTTTCATATTCAAATCTTCAAATTAACTGCAAAATAATTAAACTGCACAACTTTATGAATCCAAAGATTCAGATTGTTATCTGAAAAAAAAAAATGAAATTTTTGGAATTTATTATTAATTAGTTTTACATTAAACGATAAAAAAGTGAGTTTACAATAACGTTTATAATACCTATTGCCTATTAAAATATGAATGTGTTTTTATGTTTTCAGTCATTTTGGTAAAAAAAAAAAAAAGATAAGACAATTTTAAACTTTAATTTAAATTAATATTGATATTTCGAATTTTAAATTTGACAGATATTTAATTTTTTATCAGTTTTTAAAAGGCTTCTGGGTGTCTAAAATAAAAAAAAACATAAATACACGTCTACGTTGAAAAATTATTATCCTCGTCTCAGTTAAGAATTTTGGGTGATTTACTACAAAACGTTGATCATTACCCGGGTGGATATATTCCCCAAAGGTACAGTCATGGATACGGCTGTGGGTTTTATAATGATCCCGAGATTCAAGATGTAAGGAACACACTGGAAATTGTTCAAGTCTCAAGTCGAAGTCTCCAAACTCCATTCCCGGGGAGCTGTTCTCAGGAGTAGCTGTTAAGTACGGGGGCAAACAATGGTTTATCGTACATCGCTAGTGAAGGGATGGGAAGTAGAATGGATGGCGTGTGTCCAGGGTTAAGCTTCCGCACTGTGAGCAAAATATTTTACAACGAATATTCATTGTTATCTTTGTATTATTATTTATTGTTATCAAAATTAGAGTGTCAAATAATTTTATTATGATCTTGGTTATATTAAGATAATTATTTTTCAATTTAAAAAAAAGTATAATTAGAGTGTCAAATAATTTCATTATGATCTTGGTTATATTAAGATAATTATTTTTCAAAAAAAGTGTATATATAAGAAAAATTCTGCTCTAATTATGTAATTATTATTACGTGTAACAGCTGTTTTGTTTATTGAAAACATCATCAAAATGTGGTAAGCCACATACACCTTACAGACGAACGATTTATACATAAGAATATATCTATAAATGAATAAATAGATAGTCTGTGAATTTGTTTCATTACAATATGGCTGAACAAGCTTAAAACATTACTAAAGTTAAATTTTACCGACTGGTATCCCTGAGAGTCGCTTTCCGGTCCAGTGCATGATATTGCAAATTTATTCCGGTTCTCGCGTTCGATCACTTCGGCTGTTTTACATTCCCTCTAGTTGTTACGATTTTTATTTTGTATCATGCTTATTATAAAATATAACGTTACTTGTAAATATATTTGACCCGCATAATCAAGAGTTCTTATTGGCAAATTTTCCCTCCACACGCTTAGTTTACAGTGCTCAGAAAGGCTGTAAGCTGCAAACCTAAATTAGGATAAAAATACATAATTCACTACCTTTCCAAAACAGTTTTAAAATGCCTTCGGAAAGCAAAAAAACTGTTACGGGAAATAAAAATTACGCGTCGGAACTTTTTACATATATATATTTTTAAAATTGAAAGAATATTTCAGGGTGCGACAGAATAACTTTATTTTTTCAAAACTTAATAAAACCCAATGTATGGAATCAGAAAATGTATATATTTTTTATATTGTAGGCACATCTAAAATTTTGTTTTACTTAGTTTTTGAAGATAAAATCAGGTAGGTGACGTCTCCTATTCTACATACACTGAGTAAACCAATTTCTGGCGTTTGACACTTCATGACTCTTGCCAGAATATCAGGCGTTATCCTGGCAATTTCTTCTTGGAGGGAGGAGTGCATCCTTTCAGAGCACTTCTCCGCCACCGCATGGGAAGCTTATGCCGCAGACTGCGCCAATCCAAGAATACGATCATCACTGGCACGATTGCCTGGATGGAGTCCTCTCTGATTGTACACTGGAGACAGTAAAATATCCTCCGTAAACGGCCACTGTCATTCATTATAGTGTTTCTTATTTTTTCAGATTAATTTCTCAAATTTACATGCTTTTTTGTTTGTTTTTTTTTTTTTATTTTATGTACTTATTGTTATTCACTTTTTTTACCTTATAATTTTTTTTAATCAAAATTTGGAATTTATTGCATTTCACTATCCCTGTATACAATCTGGAATAAGCTGTTCTTATGATTATCATATATAAATTACAATTTTAGAACAGGAGTGCAATAATTCGCTTTATGAATAAGCTGGATCTATAGGAAAGTATAGATATATTAGATGAAAAAAACGGGATAAACACTTTGGAATGTAATGATTGTGACGCACAGTATAAAGGTATGACTACTAGAAATTTTAAAACTAGAATCAGGGAACATGAACTTTGTCTACGAAATAATAACTATTCCGAGTTTGCTAACCATTTAAAAGAGATAGGCCATAGCTTCAACAAAGAAAAATCCAAGTTGAAAAATTCAAATTTAAATTCATATTTTAATTTGTGCGCTTAAGAAACCTTAGAAATGAATTAAAAAATTAAATCAAAAATTAAAATAACTTACTAACTAACCATCACGCCATTTCCCCGCAGGGTTAGGCAGAGAGGACGGACCGCCAAACAACTCGGTCCTGGCCCACAAAATCAAAAATTAATTCTGGTAATAAAATAATAGCACCTTGCAAATCACCCTTATTAACGATTTTTCCATGTAATGTTGATTCCTTCCACTATTCTTCCCCTCCCCCAAAATCACCCCTCCCATTTAGCCCACGTTATTAAATCTAATAATTTTTGTACATACTTGTATATAATTAAGTTAGTTTTAAGTTTGCAAGGGAATGACACAGATGTTGCAAAACCGGTAGCAGACAATTTAAAATATAAAGTAACAAATGTACACTGAAAATTAAAACAAATCAAAACAAATTAGAAATTGCTACATAGTTAATGCCCAAAAAATACAAAAAAATGCATAAATTTGGCATTTATTTGAATTTTTTACTTATTTATTATAAATACAAAGTAATACAATATTACAACAAAAAAATAAAAAATACAGAAAAAAGAAAAGTCCCAATACTACTTTTAAGCAGTTTGTCGGTGGGTACTTTTACTTTGAAGATATAAACTTATTTTACTTTGTTATTCAGTTACAATTTTTGTGTCAGTCTAATATAAAATATTTTTTCTACTAGCCAATTCTTCAACATAATATTTAATTTACCAATTGTACAATTTTTAATTTCGGCAGGTAACATATTTAAGCAATTAGGTATCATGTAGTCCAGCGTTCTTTGTCCATATTTGTTTAAATGCTTAGGTACAATTAGTCCTTCATTTAACGTAAACGAGTATTGTAAGTGTGGTCCAGTTTGTTTATGTATATGGTGCTATTCACATGCTGAAATATAATTTTATACCACAGAATTGCTTTTTTTAAATTTAAAACAATTAAAAAGCTCTTTTAAAATTAAAACAATTAAAATAAGTAACAATGTATTTTAATAATATTATACTAAATACAATTCAGTATTCACACAGGGTTGCTTAATTTTTTACAAAGAAATAATTTGTTGTCCCGAAAAGTCAGTATTTTGACCCATGGTGCGGCATCACCACCACCGCCCCCGAGAGATCACAAGTAGTGCGAACAATGACAGATTCGTTTAAGCGACCCCCGGAATCTGAAATGAGGGTGGAATCTAATTTCACGCGACCGACGTTCAGGTCGCAGGCAGGACGCTGAAAGGGGCGCAACTTCGGGTCACAGATGAACTAATAATGCTTCCCATATCTCATAGTGCGTGGCCTATACCCATAGTACCCTAAAGGTACGTAACTAAGGTAAAGCGTAAGGGATGGAAACACTGAATGGAAATAATGGTAGAAGTACATCGTGGGCGTTTTTGCGTGACCAAAGTATGCTCTATTTTTCCTGATGCTATTTAACCTTCATCGGTTCCTCAAATACTGTGAAGGCCTTCGGGTCATGTTGACCCGATTTCAAAAAATTAGATTATTATTATTATTTTTTTTCATATGAATACCGCACAAGAGTCCGAACTGCTCTCGTCTGGAGCCAGTGAAACTATCTCATCCCCAATTGGGGTACGTTGTGAGGCTGAAGGTAGTGGGGAGGAGAAATAGATGGGGGAGAGAAAGGATTGGGCGATACTGAGAGTATCTTCAACTCTGAAACGTGCCGCAAATATACCATATATTATTTTAAATGTATAAATTGTGAAATAACACAAATTAATCAAATTAAAAATTTTTGCCACGCCGGTATTCGATCCCGCGACCTTCGGAATGCGAGTGAAGAGCCTTACCGCTGGACTACGCCGGCAGTCGTAATGGTTTTAAATTAAATTATTTGTAGTACATATTATTTCTTAAATAAATATAAGGACACAAGTAAAGTGTAAGTATAAGTGTGCATAGTATAGTATAATAAATAGAAACCTTATCGTTGTAACAAAGCATTTTTTTTACAACGCACGGGCATTTCTGACCCGAGAACTTTTTCATACTCGGGTAGGTACTATTAACCAGCGGAACCTAAGAAAGAAAAAAAAGCTTAATTTTCTTAACAAAATAGACTTATTCACAATTTGACAATACTGATAGTAAGTGAATGGATAATAAATAATTGTCTTAAAGTCATAATAAATTATATTAATAATTACGACTTTTATGATCAGTTAAATTTCAGGTTCGGGTCTTAATGACCGAAGGAACTTAAGATAGAAAAAACGTAATTTTCTTAATTAATGTAAGAGATTTATTCATAATTTTACAATATTGGTGATAAGTGGATGGATGGTTAATGATAGCCATGAAGTCGTTATAAATTATTTGTATAATTACGACTTTTATGATCAGTTAAATTTCAGTTTTGGGTCGTAATGACCCGAAGAACTGAGGAAGGTTAAAAATTCATTATGCTAGAGTATCTTTTGCCATGTGGTATCTTGAACAAGTGACGACTGTACGTAAATGCAGGCACGTACAAGCCACAACACAACGGCCTCCGTGGTCCCGAGGCAAGACTCTCGACTCACAATCCGAAGGTCGCGGGTTCGAACCCGGCGTGCGCAAATAAATTTTATTTGATTAATTTGTGTTATTTCACAATTTATTCATTTAAAAAATATGTAGTATATTTGCGGCACGTTCCAGAGTGGAAGATACTCTCAGTATCGACCTGGTGTAAGACCACCATTCAGAATTGAAACGTTGCTTGAAATGGCTTTAGCCGTGTTTAGTGACCAGATCTGAATAGCCAGGTACTTCCCCACCTTCCTCTTCCCTATCTCCTTCCCCTCCCCACTACCTTCAGCCTCACAACATACCCCGATTGGGGATGCCATAGTCTCACTGGCTCCAGACGGGAGCAGTTGGGACTCTTGTGCGGTATTTAACTGTAAAAAAAAATAAAAAAATAACGGTTTAATGGAAGTTGGCTACGGCCGAATTGGTAAAAGTGCCCGTCTCTGTTAGACGAGAGGTTCTCGGTTCGAGTCCCAGTCTTGTTCTCTTCAATATTTTCGTTTGGATTATACGTGTTATCTTCTTCTCCAGTGATTTATTTATAATGCCTTTGCAACAGGGTCATTAAACTATTACTTGTTACTTTTTTTATGTGAATACCGCACGAAAATTCTATGCTACCATCTGGAGCCATTTTGGCTATGATATCCCCAATTGGGGTATGTTGTGAGGATGAGGAAGGAAAGGAGGTGGGAAGAGGAAGATTAGGAAGTACCTGGCTTATCAGATCTGGTCACCAAACACGGCTAAAACCATTCCAAGCAATGCGGTTTCAAGTAATTTTGAATGGTGTTCTTACACCAGGCCAATACTTATACTTCAACTAAAATACCATATATTATTTTTAATTAATAAATTTTGAATTAACAAAATTAAATAAAAAGTATTTGCGCACGCCTGGATTTGAACTCGTGACTGCTAGTCGAGACCCTTACCCCTCGATAATGCAGGCCGTCATAATCAAGAGACACTGTGTATTTTAATTTATAGGCGACATAATGTTTTATTGCTGATTTTTCCTAAGTTGAATCATGGTTGAGTATCTAAAGCTTTTGATATTGTTACGATTGTATTTAAAAAAAAAAAATTATATGAATATCGCACAAGAGTCCCAACTGCTCCCGTATGGAGCCAGTGAGACTATGGCATCCCCAATTGGGGTATGTTGTGAGGCTGAAGGTAGTAGGGAGGGGAAGGAGATGGGGAAGAGGAAGGTGAGAAGTATCTGGCTATTCAGATCTGGTCACCAAACACGGCCAAAGCCATTTCAAGCAACTTGTCAGTTCTGAAAGGTGGTCTTACACCAGGGTCTTAAATAAACTGTTATGTTACACAGAAGTTGACCAGATAAATTTTGATTTAAATGTTGACTTTAAGGCTTTCTATAAAGGAAATAAATAGTCGTTTTCGAAACCTGGAATTCTAAAGGGTTTTATACTAGTATATTTTGTAAATTCATGACATTTTAATTTCATATCGGTATAATTAACACTTCTTGGAATAACTTGTTCAGTGGATTTTCCTAACGTAAGGTGTTAAGGGATGGAAATCATTTTAGATGGGAAGGGGGGCAATTTGTAATTTGTGAGGTACTTAAATCAGGCAAACGTTATTAAAATACGTCAGGAGAAATTATGACGGTTTCATTAGGAAAGGGGAAAACTTTTAATTTGGAATATCATAATCTTAATAACTTATTGCATAAAATTAATTGATCACATTTTGTATGTAATTTATGACTTTGAAGTGGAACCTCATTTTTTTTTTACATGAGCTCCACATGGGAGGCCCTGAGGAAAATAATTTCCCTCAGGTCCTATGTCATCTTTACGTAGCGAACCACTTGGTGTGACCTATGGCAGAGGTGTTGGTTATCCAATAAAGGTTCCCGGGCGGCGGTACCCATTCTGCCAAATTGGAAAAATAAAGTGAAAAGGGTTTATTTTCGTGCTGGATTCTATGCGAAACGCATAAAAATACTAATTTCGGCTGTGGCTCTAACTGTTAATCTGGTTCAATGAACTCTTGAACTTTTGCTTTGAATGTCAGTTTCATTTTCAAAATTAGAAGCGTTTACTTGGAGACTTCAATAAAGTAGATAGGTACCTTTAAAAAAAATTTGCAGAAATTTATTTTAATTTTAATTTTCAAAATTGGCACGGGCTTGTCAAGAATTATGATTATCACATTTAGAGGAGACACAAAGCGATAAAATTGGTTTTACTTTTTACCTCTATTAGTCCAGCTTGACTTCCAATCTATCGTCTCTCAATGCCGAACCACCGGGAACTACCTAATCTGGTCAGCTTATATTGTAATATTGTCGAACTGAATACATCTACAAAAACGGAGCAAATTTATTTATTTATTTATTTACGGACAAATAGTCCATTAATAATATAACAATAACACGAATAAAAAAAAAGAGATGACAAAGAAAGGAAAGAACATATAAATGAAGAGCACTGACAAAATATAATATAAAAGAACATATAGAAGAGAACTACAAGCCATAGCTTGAAGATGGATTTAAAAGACTTTAAAAATTACACATAGCGTATCGACTGCCGAAAGTCATTTAGGCTAACACCAAAAAATTCAATGTTTTGACTTGCGTTAACTTAGTCTATACATTCTGGATAAAGGAGAATGATATCTTTAATTAGAAGAATGGTGATTGAGGAACAGCAATTCATTATTTCGGAGTCTACGGAAAGGGATGTTAAACTGGATAAGTTGTAACAAAGCAGGTGTGTCAGTAATACTGTTGATAATTTTGAATATGCAAATTAGATTAGTGTCCTTTCTACGTTTTTCTAAGGAAGAAATGTTTAAAATTTGTTCAATTTCATCGTACGAGTACTCGCTTCTTTTAAGTCCTAACCTAATGTTTCCCAAATTTTGGATTCATCTCATAGGCACATGTTGATGGAAATGGGTGAGGGGAAATGAATAATTTTGACTTAGTGCTAACCCAGAGTGGAAGATACTATCAGTATCGCCCTGGTGTAAGACCACCATTCAGAATTGAAACGTTGCTTGAAATGGCTTTAGCCGTGTTTGGTGACCAGATCTGAATAGCCAGGTACTTCCCCACCTTCCTCTTCCCTATCTCCTTCCCCTCCCCACTACCTTCAGCCTCACAACATACCCCGATTGGGGATGCCATAGTCTCACTGGCTCCAGACGGGAGCAGTTGGGACTCTTGTGCGGTATTAACTGTAAAAAAAAATAAAATAAAATAACCCGGTTTTGCAATGGGGCATGTAGTATGTCCCATGTTGGCTCAAGTGATTTGGGTTTTTAGTGAAATTGTTAGGAGGAGTGTACCCAAATAAGACATTGAACATAGTATATCCGCCTTTGTTCCATAATTTCAGTTTCCCCAAACAGATTATTGGTGAGATAGGTCTTAGTCTTCTTTTAGATTATCTTAATGATAGACTTCTTTGCAATTTCTGGAATTTCGTGGTTATTGAATGTTCTTCCCCAGGTGATTATTCCATAAGACATGGATGAAAGAACCAAATTAAGCATAAAACTATACAATAATGTATATGTATTGAAGTAAGAATACCTTTTAACACCGAAAAAACGTACGATATAATAAAAATATGATTACATACTTGTTTACAATTGAACAATATCTTCTTAATTGCTTCCATAGTCGTTTCAAAACCAAATTAAAAAGCAATTATTTCGGTTTTGTACTTTTAAAATAGGTACTTTTACCAATACTTAATGACACAAAGTATACGTAAACATTAAATTATTCACAATTCAAATAGCAATTTAAAAAGTTTTTATTAACCGAAAGTTGTTTTTATGCGAAAAAGGAATAATTGCGATGGAGCTACGTACGATGTAGAATCGACAACTTGAATCGTTATCAACTATCATAAAAACTATGCGTAATTACTTTTTGTTCTCAATTACCACCTTCTTACGACAAATGCGAAATTTTCCCTATTATTTGTAATGTCTAATTCTTAATATGTTCACTCAATGCTTTTAGGAAGTTTCCTTAAGTTTTTGCTATTTCACTGAAATTAAATGAAAACGTTTAGGACTGTATTCTAATGTTTGTTAGGAATGCACCGTTGAAGATTCGTTCATAGGAAATCTGGGGGTCAGATTCCTACCTACCCTTCATACCTTTTTCCTTCCCACTACTTCCTCACACCCTTCACACAGCATACCCAAAGATGGCATAGGCCCTGAGGGGATATATTTTCCTCAGAACCTCCCGTGTGGAGCTAATGTAAAAAAAAATCATTATTACAAAAGGGTGGATGGAGAAATGGTTGAAGTTGTCGCTAAACATTTGTCATTCATTATTTGTTATTTTTGTATTTTTTTTTTAGATGAGCTCTATACAGGAGGCTCTGAGGAAAATAATTTCCCTCAGGGCCTATGTCATCTTGGGGGATGCTGTTTGGAGGGTTTTTTAAGGAAGGGAAGGAAAGGAGAGTTCTGGGAAGGAAAAGGGTATAAGGGGTGGGTAGGAATCTGGGGTTCAGTATGTCCTGGTCATCCACCTTCAGGTCCAGACCTTGACAAACTTCACCCCATGAACCCGGGCATCCCGGGTACAACCAGCTAAATCACCAAACGTAGCGAACTACTAGGGGTGAGCTATGGCAGAGGTGTTGGTTATCCTATAAAGGTATTGAAAGTGAGTTAACATTAAAAATACTTTGTAGCGGTGTACTGAAATGTAGAATGAAAGATAATAATGTAGATTGTGTGCATTACATAGAATTAAGATCCCCGAGTCAAATAGTCAAATAGACACACAGTCTGTAATACAAAAAAAAAATGAAACAATTTATGGTAATAAATAAAGCAAAGATAGAGATAAGTTTAGTCATCCTAAAAGTTCCTTTAAAAACAAGCCTTGAAGATTTAAGATACATAAATTTAAACTGCGTGTAAATAATAATAATATTTGTATGATTTATGTAGCGCCGTTTTTGTGAAAAATCACTTCAAGGGCGCTGTACAAACTTACAATATATTTATAAAATCTAGAAAAACTTTAAACTAGGCAAACAATTAAAAACAACTTATTTCAAAAAAATTGCATCCACCGGTTCATCGATCACTGATACAAAAAATATATGTACAATTTCTCGACCGATGAACGCGATGTTGCCTAAAAATGTAAACAGGTTCATACTTACCCGGGAGGTTGCTTGAAATTAACACTGTTTATTGTCTATAAAGAAATTTAGAAAGAGTTCCCACGCAGATGACATTATTGTGAACACATGTTACATGCATTTAATCCTGAAACATATTTTAATATTGGTATATAATATATTATATAATTTAACAAGTGTATTTTGGAAAGCAAAATTAACATTTTATGGTGAGAGGTATGGTAGTACAAGGATTTGATCTTCCTAAATGTGATTCGTCCTGCGACAGATTGACGTGTAAGGATTCAAGTAAGTAGTTAACTAGATATTTGGGAACACTCTTTAACTTTTTTAAACAAATATTATAAGAATACTCAAAGCACACGAAACACGCCCAAAACAATACGAGCATTTTTGGACAAAGAAACTTCAGCTAAATAGTGCCTGAATAATAATTTACCCGACAATTCTAAAAACGAAGAACAATATGTTTAAATCGCTAATAAACGATGAATTTTCAATAAAAGTCGTGCAAAATCCAGGAACTCACCCAAGACTAACGAATTTTGCGTAGAATTATTGTTAGTGCGTCGGTCGATGGGTAAAATATGTACTAAAAATTGAATGGCTTCAAAGAACTTGTTTTATGTATTGGTGAACCATAAGCAGTGTATTAATTAATTTTGCTAAAAATCCAGCCTCAATACAGGCTCGCTTAGTAAGGAGGGTTATTTCCAACATAAATAAACAATATTATTCTCTCTTTATTACCGTGCTATTACACTGTTTTTCTTTCACTGTTCCTATCCATCTAATGTTATCTTTAAAATATAATAACATCTGTTCATATTCCTGTTATTTTTTTGATGATAAACGAATAAATAGATAATAAAATAAGACTTTTTTTATCCTCTACTTGTCCTTGGAGACATGAAAAGTTATGGATGTATTCATATACATTCATTAGTTAGCATAGTGTGTTAATGTACTAGTCAGTTAATCCCTCAGGATCTATGAGTGTGTCATCTTTAAAGATGCTATGTGGAGGATCATTTTAAGGAAAGGAAGGAGAGGAGGTTCTGGTAAAGAAAAAGTATGAAGGTTGGATAGGAATTTAGGGGTCATGTTATCCAGGAGTGACGGACATGTGAATCCACCCCTCCCAATGCAGTGTAAGGCGATGGGTCGAGATAGTTCGGCTGGAGAGTTCAAAAGGTCTCCCTCAATCAGCCTCTCAAACAAAAACCTAGACAAACTTCACCCCATGAACTCGGGCACCCTTGCTTAGTCATCAAACGTAGCGAACCACTTAGGGCGACCTATGACAGGGGTGTTGGCTGGTTCTCGGCGGTACCCATACCCGCCTCCCAAATCTTAATATTTATTAATAGTGATTTAATAATTACATTTGATGACTTAGCTGGGGTGCCGGAGTTCATGGAGTGAGATTTGTCTGGGCCTTGGCGGCGGATGCGTCTGCCCACCAGCTGCGGAGCAGGTCAGATCGGGAGAGACTGGGGTAGACCTTTTGACTTGTTCAGCAAGGCTCTCAGAATATCACCTTGCGCCGCAGTGGGAGGGAAGGATATTGCATAGGTCTGTCACTCCTGGACACGCTGACACCTAGATTCATCTAGAACATCCTCTCTTTCTTCTCCTAAAAAAACCCTCCTCCCAGCATCCCAAAAGATGATAAATGCTATGGGGCAATTATTTTCTTCAGGGTCTCCTTTACAGAGCTATTGTTAAAAATATATAAATGTACAATATTTAACCATTTACCTTTTACACGAGGTAACAAAAATGCTGCAATATTATTTTTTATTTTTAAAAGAAAATTCAAAATAAGTACGGTCGCTGAAGACCTGTTTTACATGGCCCTTGTGTTTGCTCGGTCATCCTTGTTCTTCCAAATGATCGAATTTCCAGGACATTAGTTTAACTTTCATGTCATTTCGGAGCTCATTTCGTCCTGCCGGCACATTAGATCCTGACTCGCCCGAAACCTTAAGATGCAATAAAAATCAGCATATAAAACGAAAGTCATAATACTGACTTCGGAAAATCGAGGAAAACCTAAACCTAGTAAAAATCTAATCTTATCTGACGTGTTAGAAGAAATCAGGTGCGTAATGATCAGGAGGGCAATTGGAAATTTCTCTCACAAATTATGACATTCGCAACGTTTGTCGCAACTGGGACTCAAACCTAGAACCTCTCGTCTTACTGGGACAAACGCACTAATTTGGCCACTTCCACCTCTCATTTGAACGTTACATTTGTCAATCTCATATTTCAAATTTTAGAATTAAAAATATTATATTTTTATTTACACATTATTATCTTTTTCATTGGAAACAAGTGATCTAAAAACTGGTTTGTAATCTAGATAGTGTCACGGATAAATATATCCGATTTTTTTATATTGAATACCTAATTACCTTCTTGTAGAATTCTAAGTGAGTATTCAATTTTTATTAGAACACCTCTCTTTTTATAACTGTTTTCAAAATCAATGTACGAGTAATATATCATTAGATAACAATAATAATCTAAACGAAAATATGAAGGAGAACAAGACCCAAAAAATAAAAAGATAAAATGGGTCTCGTAATTATTATTCTTCAATGATATATGATGCCCGGCATGGTCGGGGGGTAAGGCTCTTGACTCTCAGTCCGAAGGTCGTGAGATCGAATCCCGGCGCGGGCAAACAAATTTTGTTCCATTTATTTGTGTTATTTCACAATAATTTCATTAAAAATAATATAAAGTATATAAGAGGCATGGTCCAGAGCGGAAGACTCTCAGTATCGCTCTGAAATAAGATCAACATTCAAGATTGAAACGTTGCTTGAAATGGCTTTAACCGTGTGAAGACCAGAACTGAATAGCCAGGTACTTCCCATCTTTATCTTCCCCATATCATTCCTTTTCCTAATACCTTTAAGTTAGGTTTCAGACGGGAGCAGCTGAGACTCTTGTGAGGTATATAATAAAAATAATTAAAAAAAATAGATTCTTGGAAATAATCTTCAAAAGCTATAAAAGAGAGTCGTACTAATAAAAATTTAATTTATTTTAATTTTTTCACCAACTGGTTTTGATTGGCTCAAGCCAATTTTTTTTTAAATGGTTAAAATTTTTATCCTGATAAAGCTTCAACCCAGTGAAACCAGTTGGTGGGTAAATTTAAATAAATTAGTGATGAACCAAGTATTTAAAAGAATTTAATAATCTTAAAAATACAACAAAAAAAAGTTCATAAGAAAATTAAGGTAATGCAGGGCGAGGGAAAGTTAGGTTCATAAGGCTACGTTAAGCGAGGTTAGTTTAGATGAAGACTTTTTTTGAATGTTAGGGCATTTATTCATTCTACATTATCTATCTATATTTTCTGATTATAATATCAAGAAGGTGTCTGGGAAAAGCAGGCAGGCAGCCTGGCTTTGGTTTTAGTACAAATCTACAGTTTTATTTCGAGGATGACGAAATTTTGCACACTTCACCTTCAAAACAGCAAAAAGGTCACCGTTCTCATATGAAATTGAAAAACTCTGTGTAAAATCCGGGCTACGCCGGGGCTTTAGCTAGTAACATACTTAGAATGGCATGAATATGCATAACAAAAATTACGTTTACCTACTTATCGTTATATTTGTACATGAATAACATGGTATTCTCTTAACTAGGTTATTCAAACAGGGGTACGAGAAAGCTTTCTAAAAGATATGCCAAAGGTTAAAAATATATAAATATCTTCCGTAACAAGTGTACAGAATATTATCGGTACTAGCTTGGGGCATGAAGGAATTTTTTGCGTTATTTTAATGTTAGTTCGCCTCTGTAAAAAAGGAGAATGAATTGCGGATACGGCAAACTAGCAAATAAGCTATCGTAGTATGGTAAAACAAGCATTCCTAATAATAATGAGAAAATGCGTGCAAAATCCAGTATCCGATCTTGGCAACCTACGGTGACCAGAATACTCGGAATGAATTCAACTCAACGCCTCATTTGAAAAGTCATTAAAAATTATTATTATTATTTATTTTTTTACATTAGCTCCACTTTAAGGATGCTGTGTGAAGGGTCTTTTTAGGAAAGGAAGGAAAAGGAGAGGAAAAAGTAATTAAAAAATTGAATAAATAGTTAACGTTATGGGCTATATTTCAGTTATTTTTTAAAAAGTTTTTTATGATTTTTCAAAGAGGTTTTGAATTGAGTTGATTCTGGGTTGTCGTGGAACCAAAACTTACATCTTTAAACATTGGCTTTGGGGGGCTGGACACGTTATAAAAAAAACTCTGGAAATAGATTGCCAGAGCGGATACCTTACTTCAAACTGATCCACGTTGATCTAACCGATACAATGCTGAGCCTACATTTAACAAGAATAGAGTTAATTAATTAATTTTATAGCCTTGCCAGTCCCGGTGACACTTTAGCTACCATTACCTCTTTATTTGTGTTCTTATCTCTTACATAATATATTCATTAAGGTTTGTTGATGATAATAATATTATCTTTTCACTGAATAAAATGATGAAACTATAAATCAGCCCTTGCTCAGAATAATGTTGTATCCAACAATATTCTAGTTCCGAGAAAAAGTGAATAAACGAAACCAGTTATATTTTATATTTAAAATACATTAAACATACCATTCTTAAGAATTTTATTGGAAAAATCGTCTAGAAAGGCAATTAAATTATTGTTTATTACTAGAATTTATGCGGAATTTGTGGAATAATGTTGTAAATGAACACTTTCACACACGAAATGTTTTTTTCTACTCTTCGTACTTTACAAAAAGCAACATGCTCTTCTACTATAAATGTTCACATATCACTAATGTTTTTGAGCCTAAAAAGCAAAAAAACGACATGAATAAATAACACCATTTACGTTCTAGATATTGTTTTGAGATCAACATCCAACATTATTCCACAAAACTGTTTCAACGGCTAAAAATGAGGGTTCAAAATATTTTTTTCTGGACAAATTCTACTTTTCTGCATTTTACAGCTTCTTGGGTTTGAAGACTTACTAATTGAAGCCATAAGACGTTCGTTTTCTCCATTTATTCCCATAAATTAAACCATGCGCTGTGATTTTGGTAAATGGCGTTATACAACATTTTTTCACAAACCAAACTTTAAAAAACTGCCTCAGGCCTAAAAAAAATTAATTTCCATAATTTCTACCTTAATAGACGCATATTAATGTGCCCAATATTATTCCATCAATAACTCAACATTGACAGTTTTGTTGGATACAACATTATTCCAGGCAAGTGCTCAAATATAATAACAGCATTATTTTTCTTCTTTTGTGCCCTCTAATATCATTGGCCTGCTTCTACAATTTAACAGTTGGTCAACAAGCAATTGATTAAATTATAAAGATTATTACACTAATCTTTAGACTTTATGTCCGGATTAAATCTTCCCCACAGGAAAAACTAAGCCCTTCCACACACTTTTCCACAAATGATCATCTAGTCAATCTACGCCATGCAATTGCACTGTATAAGTATAATAAATACAAAACAATACAAGAACAACATATCAACCTACCACAGACCAGATGGGAAAATAATTCACCGACTCCAGATATTTTCAAATCAGAGGGTTCGGCTCGATAGAACTCCTAACTGGATCGATAAATCCTACTGATCCCTCAATATAAATATTTCGGCTCGATAGAACTCCTAACTGGATCGATAAATCCTACTGATCCCTCAATATAAATATTTTAAAAATCTTTCGTTATCCTACGTGTATTTAATATGACTGAGTTTTGCATTTTTATGTAAAGATTCTTTGACAAATCAAATAAGCCTAAATTTTGATTGAGAGAGCTAGGTATAATGCCAGTAGCCAAAATAACAAATGGTTATATTTTTGTAGTCTGAGAATGCTAAATTCTTTTAATCTCATTTCCTAAATCTGTATATTTTCTGATTTTTTTCAGAAACAGATTTTTGAATATTACAGAAATTTGGAATAGCGACATCAATGATATAAGTTTTTTTTTTAAATTTTGTAATGTAAAACTATATTGGGTCTATTATGACAAATTGTTCTGTCTGTTAGTATAGCTTTATCATAATATATTTTATAAAATTCGTTTTTTATAAATGAATTTGGTTCGCATTCATAATATGGTACTCCATTACGGCAGTCAAAGATTATTATTTCTCTTAATCTATGTACTTTGTAGAACTACGAAATTGATAGCAGCTCTGGTTTTTGGTGAAGTTGTTGTTCAATGGTCAAAGATCTAGCTATTGTTATACTGTAATGGAAATGCAACATTGTTTCCGGCTTTGTTGTTTTAACTCTCAAATTATATATGAAACTCATGTCAGCTTTATGTTTCGTTGTTTTATTGACAAAACTAAATTCAAAACAATGCCACGTAATTATGGTAAGATAATATAATCAACTTCCATGATCTGTGCTAGCAACCAATTATCTAAACTGTTGTCTGGTACTCGTCCTCACCCTGCTCATCAAATTAACGTCATAAGTTTACTATATTCTCTTTACACTCTGTCCTGAAAATAATGACAAAACTGAAAAAATAAGTTTTCTTTATACGAACCATTCTTCACAGACGAACTCTGGTATAATAAAACCATCACAAACAAATGCGTGTGGAAATGTTTCTGTTTTTCCTCAGTGTCATATTTAAGGCATCATTCAGAAATAATCCCTAGGGGTGAAAAATAGACTCGCACATTTTTCATGCAAATCAGAGTCATTGCCTAACACTGTGCCCTTTGTCGCCGAAGTGTTTAGTGTCTACTTGCTTTTTGTAAGACAAAATGAGTCAGATGAATTGTGGTTCGTTTTGCCAGACATTAGAACCGGATGGAAAGTTGAGGTAGTTTTGATACTGGAAAAAATATATTATTTTATTAATTAAGAGTCTAGGTCTGTTTGAAAGTAAAAGAAAATGTTAAACGCTGTGTTAAAATGTTAAAGTTTATTAAAGTGTGATCAGTTCTTCTTTGACTCCAGAAACCGTATCTAATTCGAGTTTTCTAAAACCAATATTAAATAATTAGTTTTCATTGCTTACTTGATACAACTTTTTATTTATTTTTTTGTAATTTATTTGTGAAAACACATATAAAGACAGTAAGTTGTTAAAGAGGGAGTTAGGTCCGGTGAGTTTTTTTAAATGCGTCTTTTTTCAAAGATAAAATTTATTTTCGTTGGCGAAACTTTTATAACTTGTAAAAGTACATTTGAACAAGAAAAAAATCTATTGAAAGTTTGATTTGAACATCTAAATACACATAGATTAGCGGAGGGTCCGACCATATTATGTGGTTGAGTGGGCATCCCGTTTGGGTCCCACCCGGGCATCGCATGTTCGATTCCTAGGCTGGCTAAGTCCTCCATCACGAATCAAGCAACATTTAAAAAAAAAAAAAGAAAAGAATATTGGCCGGAACCCTGGAGTCCTTGGAAATCATTTAAAACATAAAATTTATAAAAAAATGTATGAATTGAGAATTCGCATGAACACAGTTTGTAAAAAAGTTATTGATTGTAAAAATGGCGGACATTCAATAAAAATTGATAATAAACGGTATTAATTTTATCATAGAAAGCACTCACTTTGTGGTTTGACATATTTAATAAAATAAAATACTTTTTTGTTTAAAACCACGAGATTTATTAATTTATGAACCGACCGGTTTCGCTTTAATCAAGCATCATCAGGGTACAAATTAATACAATTTAGTTTGTTTTATTTTTAAATAAATGTAATTTAATTTTTTAATAATTACAATTTAATACATTAATACAGTATTAATTTGTACCCTGATGATGCTTGATTAAAGCGAAACCGGTCGGTTCATAAATTAATAAATCTCGTGGTTTTAAACAAAAAAGTATTTTATTTTATTAGGTATTAATTTTGTAATAATTTTGTTTTATAATAATATTCTTTAATTAATCGAAATTCATCAACATGCAAATTAATATTTCTTTAATTTAAACTTCAAATAAAGTGAATTGGATGAAAATTCGATGAGTTACGATTCCAGCCAACTTGAAAAACGTGGTTTTGATAAAAACGCGTTTAAAGTTTACGCTTGCCCCGGAACGCTTCGCTTATCTGCTTGGCGCGCACCGCTCTGAACTATACTTAAAGGTTGAATTTGATGCTGTAACTTTGGTAATGTATTCTCTATACGTATAAGAATATTTTTAGGCAAAAAAAGTCGACCAGACTCCCCTTAAACGAGACAATATAAACTATTAACTGTAGAACTCGCCTGCATCCTAACTATTTTTCACTGTTTATCAGAGCAACAAATAAATAAATAATAATAAACGTTTACAAATATTTTTTAAAAACTTAGAGTGAAATTTTTTTTAAAGTGTTAAAAAAGAAATTAAAAAAGTAGGTAATGTAAATTAACGAAGTATGTTGAAGTTGTTATTTTTGTACTTTTGTATATAGGATAAAAGCTTTTAATTTTCTATTTAAAGTACCATATGAATTAAAAAAAGTGTAAACAATTTAGGTGTGTGAAGTATTGGAGTGTACGTTCTATTGAATTCCGATGAAACAGAAATTACCACAAGAATCGAATTATTTTATCTCTAAACTTCGGAGCAAGGATCAAAGGCTTTGTTATCTCTCTCTCCCTGCAAAACTTTACGATTGGTTCAATGATTCTTTGGATGTACAATATATCAAACTTTATTGAGTAATTTAACCATTTAAGTTTCCTATGGGCGAGTAAATTAACTGCGTGAGACTGTATGTAGAAACAAATTCACATATTATTCTGGTATTGAAGAATAGGCATCTCCGTGGATGAATTTGTGTGAAATAGCGACGAGTTTGACGCCAACCAGAATATTTTCATCTAAATGTATAAAATGATTACAGCACAACGTTTCAACTGATAGGTTCAGTTTTAACTGTTTTGAGCATGGCACCCCTCATTCCCGAATATTTTGAGGCTGAAGAAGTGTGGGGGTGGAAGGAAATCGGAAAGCACGGTAAGTTGGCTATTTTCATTTATTTACAGGAATAACGCTCCCAACCTTCTGGAGCCAGTGAGACCATTCTTCTTTTGTATAGTGGGGGGTCAGAGGGGGACATCTAAGTCTGCGAGCCAGTCTAGGGCCTCAGGCGTTGCCCAGTGGACCTCATCAATCCCACCGGGGAATGAACGGAGCGGGCATTCGTTGACCACATGTTCGGTGGTCTGCACCGCACCGCAATCACACATCGCCGACTCTTTAAGGCCCCGCCCGGACATCAAATGAACACAACGGCTATAGGAGCACCTTTTCGTATTGATGGCGGGCCAGAGTTTGCGAGGCAATGAGAACCCAGGCTGTCTCTCCGTGGGGTTTTGTAAGGAGATGGAATGGAAGGTGGGGTGGTTGGGGTTCCCGGCTATTCAGATCTTGTCATCAAACATGGCATTTCAAGCAGATTTAGTTCTAGACATGACTAAAGCCATTTCAACCAAAATTTTTATTTCGTTTGCACTTGTGTTAATTTATTTCTTTCTTATGTAATAAGTAAAGAAGTACATCTAAAACTAGTGTCGTAAAGGGATCTTTTTCATATAACACTAAATCAGTGAAAATCACGGGATTGTCTTGAAAATTTGAATTTTCTTGAAAATCGGAATTCTTGAAAAATCAGTCTCAATTTTGAAAAGGATAATTAGAATAATTTTATGTTAAAAATATTACATTATGATATAAGTAGGCACTTTAAAGCTTGCGTGAATTCTTCACGCAATCTGTTCTAATTTTGGAAATGACACATAATAATTAAAAGCAAATTTGAGTTCATTGCACCAGTACAAGAACTCCCGATCGATTCTCGATTTATTTCAGTGTAAAAATTCTAGGACTAACTACCATATTATAAATCCTATGCATATCATTTCCCAGTAGAGGAAATAATTATGCTGAGTCAGTGGACATAAGCGACCATTTTAATTTATCAGTAAATAAATACAAAATATACTTACTGAGGCAAAACAGTTATATACAGTACAGTTTATTTTTTACTATTCCTACTATAAATAAATAGTATTACGGTGGTATTGTAACGTAGTTTAACAAAAGCGTATGTAATAGAAAATAAGCCGCCTCTAATTAATTACAACCTAATGTAGCGCATAAACTAGGTAACATCTTTTTTACGGTTAACATTCGTGTATCTTTTATTACCTGCAGAAATAATTCATTATTTAATTCTAAGTATCTAATAACATCTAAACTGGAAATGGAAAAGGGTGGACGATAATAAAAAAATATTCTTTCATCCGAGAAGTGGCTGTTGACGGTAGAGTAAGTAATTCGTCATTTATCTGAGTGATTTTTGGCGAGTGGAGGAGATACTAAAAAAATATACCTTAATGGGAGTATCTTGGTACTAGAGACTGGCCTTCTGCGAATTGTAAACATCTCCCTTTGGACCTATGAAGGTCTGGTGTTTCAAAGATTTTCAAATAATGTAACGTGCACTCAACGTGATTGGTAAGGTAAAAGTAAACATGCTCTTGCTTTTGTACGCTAGTGTAAGTTTGGTGTTTTGTAAGTTTTTAGTAAGTTTATCTCTATGATTTTCTTACAACCGTCGAATTACCTGATGTAATGAGAAATGGAAATCGTTTTTAAACAACCCAAATGCAAAACCATCATATTTGCCAAGCGATAAAAAAAACTATAATATATTCTTCTGAATTGGGCTGCATTATCAACCAATCAGAAAAAAAAAATTAAATTAAACAATATTTCAAAAAAAACTTATATTAAAAAATAAATATTTATACAAAACATATTATTACATACAACCTAAGTAAGAATCGTGATTCCCTTAATAGGCGCAAGAGTTTCTCTTTTCCGATAAGGTATACATGACCAATGATGATCTTAAATATAATATTTTGTAAAATATATGCGTTTAATTGTAACTCATATTTTTATTTTGTAGCGTTAAAAAAAGGTAAATAAAATAAGTTCGATATTTTCATTTGTTTTTTTTTTTTTTTATTTTATTTTAGCTCCACAGTACAGGCCCTGAGAAAAAAAACAATTCCCTCGTGACCTATGTAATCTTTGGGGTTGCTGTGTGGATGGTATTTTTAAGAACGGAAGGAGATGAAGTTCTGGGAAGTAAAAAGGAATGAGGGGTGAGTAGGTGATGGTCATCGTGTTAAGGAGTGATGGAAGTATGAATCCTTCACTCCACTGCAGTGCAAGGCGATGGGTCGAGAGAGTCCGGCTAGAGAAATCAAAAGAGCTAGATAAACCTTACTTCTTGACTCCGGGCACCCCTACTAATTCTCTTTACATAGCGAATCAATAGAGGTGTTGGTTATATAATAAATAGTTCCCGGGAATGCGGTACCCATACCCGCCTTCAAAATCGATTTTTTTTTCCAATACAGGAAAAATATGAACAAAGAGATTGAGCGCTGGAGTGGTGAAAGGTTATATGAAAAGTAAGAAAGATCATTTTTATTAAATAAGATTCCAAATCAACACGGTAATTTTTACATGACGGTTGTTGAATTGCGTTTACAAAATTTGGGATGCTGGATGGGTGCCGCAGCCCCGGGAACCATTTATTGGATAATTAGCACCTCTGCCAAAAGTCACCCCAGGTGGTTCACTACATTCGGTGATTTAACAGGGGTTAACTCTGGGTTCATGAGGTGAGGTTTATCTAGGTCTTGGCGGCATTTGCCTCCAAGACCTAGATACTGTTGAAGTGAGCTACAAATCCAAGGTAGTTAGCCTACTGGGATAACCAAAATTAAACGACTCAGTTACAAATGTAATTAATATAATTGATTAAAATCCTTGTAGACCACCCTCTCTTCCTCCCACATATGTTATGTATATAAACTGTAGACTAAGAATAATTTGTACCAGGCTGAAAATAGTTTTGACAAGCTGAAATCGGTTACGGTCAATAAAATTAAAGTGGAAAAAAGTTTTATATATGTTTAATTATAATGTAATTCCACCATGAATTATTGTCAGTTCAAAAATATTAATATTAAGCAGACCACAATTCACTTCTTGACTAGTGAGATCACAACCAGGCCAATTATTTCAGCATATTGCCTGTAAATAATTAAAATATCAATATTCCATCCAATCCAGTACCTATGGAAATTCTGAATTATTTTTAATAAGACTTGAAACGTTCGTGATTTACCGTTAAGTAATTTAGCGCAGCAGTTACCTTTAGCACTGCTTAGGTAAAACACCTTAGACGATTAATAAATAAATTTTTGTTAATGAAAACGGGTCCCTATGGTTATTTTATTCAATGAAAGGGCCTCATCCACTCGAGCTAAAATTGGTTTAGGGTCAGTTTACGAAATTTATTATTTACAGCATTTTTAATAACTAACTTCCGATGGCCCCAAGGCTCAAAGAGATGAACAGGTGCCCTTTCATTTTCCAAGAATTTGTAAACTTGTACATAGTAAAAAAAATGTTATATTATTTGAATCATCGGATTTCTTTCATCAGAGCATTATGTTTGGAAATTGGATAGTTCCAATTTCAAAATTGGATTTTGCTTGGTGTAACTATAAGTGACCAGCTAAGGTATGGGGGCTCCATCGAAGCCAGAGTAAACTTAGCTTTTCAAAAACTAGGCGTACTCTACCCGGCCCGCAGATACTTTAGTAGTACACAACTGCTAACCCTGTACAAATCGCAAGTGCGCTCCATGGTTGAATTTGGCAGCCACCTCTGGTCTGGAGCTCCAAAATACTTGAAAAATACCCTCGACTCGGTGCAGAAACGGGCGGACGGTTTGATAGATTCTCCTATCTTAACGAACGGATTGCAATCTTTAGAGCACAGGCGTCGGGTGGGAATGCTATCCCTGTTCTACCGGTATTTCAATGGAAGATGCTCTGAGGAGCATTGAGCCCTTCGGCACCGGTGCATAGTTGGGAGACATGCCAAACACGCGACCAACATATGTACACGGTTGACATTTGTTCTATGAGCACGGGTCGTTTTTTCGACTCGTTCTTGAGTTCAACAGCTCGGCTCAGCTCTCTGTTTCCTCCCTCCTATATGGGTCTCTTCAAGACCAATGTTCATTCCTTCTTCTCCTCTAAAAACTTATCAATTATGTAAGGCATGGTCTTGAATGAGCTCGGGCCCAGCGCTCGCTCAGGATTGGCGCTTGGTGCTGGAAGGTTGCGGTCACCACGCGGTCGGAGGCTTTTGAAACCTTGTTGAAAATATTGTTCGAAACTGTGTCTAGATGGCGGTTATATTGACATTGCGAAAATTGGCTCTTTGATATGTTAAATGAATGGAATGAATATTGAATATATGTTGACTCTTATTAGCGCCTTTAGAAATACGAAAAATATTTATAATCAGAAATCAAGATTTTCAATGTCAAAATTACCTGACATATATAAGAAAACTAGCTTTTCCCCGCGGCTTCGCTCGCATGGTATTACGGGAAATTACTGTAGCGGTTGAACTTATCAATTATCCCCATCCTCCCCACCCCCAACCCCTCCCGCAATCCATACATTCATTCCCTTTCATTCAGTTTTCAAACATCTCGCCTACCACCTAAATTTCATAAAGCTATAGCTCAAAGAAAAAAAGAATTATCCAATTTTTTTCATTCGTTCGGAATTTATGCTATTTATTTTTCAGTCTTTATAATCGAACTCTTATCTGATATTTATTCCAAAACAGAAGCTTGTCCAAAAAAAACAAAACATATTCTAATATTTGAATTTTCTGGAGCAGTAGCTGACCAGGGGACTGAGTACCTACCAGCTTAGAGCCCACAAATATATCAAAATCGTTTCCATGGAAACGATTTTTTTCTGACATTAGCAAAAACTCGCCTTTGTTAGCGACAGAAAACGTATAAAAAATAAAATATATAAATATTTATAATTTCAAAACGCCAGAGCTTGCCATCATATACAGACTATAGTCTTTGCATATAATTTAACTTTCTATTGTGAATGCATTTTTAAAGTCTTTTTATTGGTTAATGCGTGAAAGCGTCATAAACAAACTCGAGCAGTTTCGCATTTATAATATTAGTATGGATTATGACATTGATTTAGACCTACATAAAATGTGAAACATAATTTTTTTGTACATTTAACGAAAATATCGGGTGTTCGTTCATTTATATTATTTATTGACAGATCACGATTTTGTTAGCCTTTCTCATGGTTACGTTTTATGGAATATTGAAAATAACTTATTTTTAACCTGTGTGTTTATTAAATTATTTCATTTAGTTAGATAGTTAAATACAACTGAATGAAACTTTTTTTTATTTTTAAATAAATCATTTTGATCAAAAGGGAGTGTGTTAACCAAAACAAAATAATACATATTTATGACTGTATTCTATCACGGCTTTTTGACTTCCGTTTTAATTTCTAATTTGAGAAAAAAATTATTTAACTTATATTTATGTAACCTAAATATTATTATTTATACGTACAACGGTGATATACATTATGTATACATTGTGTTCAAATAGAAACATGTTTTATAAATCTACCTTTGGATTAAAAAGGTTCCATCTGTTGCGATAATACCATGCGACAATAAACTCTAAGGTAGCTTACTGTAGATCCCATTTCGCATGCCATTACAGCGACAGATGAAACTTTGTTATTCCAGTGGGTCGACATACCAAAATACATAAGCCGTTGTTTTAAAAAGGTCTCGCTTCAAATAATATCTTTGGCTTGCATCAAAAATGGCCACAATCTTTCAAATCTCACAAATCCCAATTGATCTTTTTAGCGAATTTCAATTTTAAGAAAGAGATTTTTCTGTTTTAGCACTGGCCCTCAAAATCAAAAGGACCTTTTAAAATTAATGTTATCCAATTTTGAGACGAAATTGCAATAAAAGACTAAGGCGCTTTCAGAACCAATCCACACATTATCAATTATTTATAATTTTTATCAACATTTCAATTCATACACCATTTTTCATATTTCGTCAATATACCCTCACGTTCGTCGCACTTTATTTCAAATTTTATTTAAGAGAGTGAATCATATTTGATTCCAAGTACCTTTGTAGGGATGTAAATACTCCAAACGATTCCACGCGATGAATAATCTACCCTCTTAAGGTTTCTATTTAATAAAAAATATACAGATACACTGTCACTTACTACTGACTACTACCCTTATGGCGCAGATGGGTTATTCAAATAAAAGCCCGAATTTCTTTTAACACCTGCAAAGCCCCGACAACTTATGACGGAGTAATATAAAGCGGAAAAGATGGAGTTGCTCTCGATTGAATATTTATGAAGAATTTCCCGTAGTTGGAGGCACTCGGCGGGAAGAGGGAGGCGGCAGCCACCTCGAGGCCGATGGGAGAAGAACGAAGTTAAGGAGGGATAAACGATGAATAGAAATGAAGAGTGTACGTGACTATTAAGATACCGCTAAGCTCTGATAGAGAACGGACGAGATAAACAAAAAAATGACTTCGTTTTGTCAAAAAATTAAAATGTATATTGATATTATATAGGAGTCGGACTGTGATCGTCAGTAGCCGGTTGACTATTGCGTCAGCCTTTCTAATTTGGGTGGCGGTTATGGGTACCGCATCCCAAATCATTTATTGGATAACCAATATCTCCGCCATAGGTCATCCCAAGTGGTTCGCTCCTTCGATCACCTCTCTCCCCAGAAGATAGATGGAAGCTTGAATGGCAATCGGCCCACGTGAAAAATGCTCATCTCGTACAAGACTCCAATGAGAGATAACCAGGGTTCTCATTGCCTCGCAAACTCTGGTCCGCCATCAATAGGATAAGGTGCTCCCCTAGCCTTGTGCCCATATGATATATATGGGGCCTTAAAAAGTCGGAGATGTGTGAATGCGGTGCGGTGCAGACCACCGAACATGTGGTCATAGAATGCCCGCTCCATTCATTTCCCAGCGGGATTGATGAGGTCCACGCCTGAGCCCTAGACTGGCTCGCAGATCTAGATGCCCCCCTTTTGACCCCCCCACAAAAATACCCCACCACACGAAAGAAGAAGTAGTTCGCTAGCAGCCGTGATCGGTTTCATGGGGTGAGGATTGTCTGGGTCTTGGTGGCGGGTGCGTTTACCCATCGACTGCGTGGCAGGCTGGATCGGGAAAGACTGGTTGAGGGAGACCTTTTGACCTCTCCAGCAGGGCTCTCTCGGAATTTTACCTTACACCGCAGTGGTAGGGATGGAAGCATTTGACCGTCATACCTGGATATACTGACCCTTAGATTTCTACCCACTCTTCATACATTTTTACTTCTCAGAATATCCTCTTCTTTCTTCCCTAAAAACCTCCTGTGTGGAGCTATTGTAAAAAAAAGACGTCGAAAAATGAAAATACGTCGATTACGAAGAGTGTATTTATTAAGATAATTAATAAACTGTCTAACTACTTAACTACTTGACCTAAAATTACGCTTTATAAAGAATAAAGAATTGCCAATTCCTCTAACATCGCTGGCAAGTTTTGTTCTTCGTTAAACTCCAATATTGTGTCATAAAATAATGTCCAAACTCCACCGCCCTCTGTTAAATTCGCTGACATTGTCAGCGGTCTTGGGAAACTCCTCCATTCAGGTGATATGCGGCAGCTGGTCGTGACCCAGAGAATTCTATAAATCAGCATATTGGTGGACGTTTGCTTCTTGAGATCTGTGAATTTGGTACAGTTCAACAAATTGTAGCAATAGTACACGTGCACCGATGTTCCCTTATTTACTTTCTTATATTTACATAAAAAAAACTTTTATTTGACTACACTTTCTCATAATTGAGACTGCATGTCGTGTGTAAATTCAAAAAAAGAAGTTAGCATTTCTGTTAGCGCCAGTTATTATTGGCTGCGCTCGGTGGATAATTTTGTGTTTATTTTGGGAATGAACATTTTATTCCATGGCAATTATTTATTGTCCCTTCCACTCCCCTCCCCGCTCTCCGGTCAGTTCGCCATAACCCAAACCAGTGTAGATACGCCGCAGTGCATTTCTCGCATGATTATTTGTTATTTTATCAAGCTCTTCGTTAATTATACCAATCGCATAAAAAAAAACGCGTCGCAAATTGAGTTACAAACAATTCAAAGTGAAAGCAATCAAAAAATTCTTTGTGTAACGCTGGAATTCAATTGAGGAGAACACATTCCTAAATTTATTCTCGTGAGTAATTTTCAAACAATACAATAATTGTCATTATAAGTGAAAGGGAATAATTTTACCGAGATTATCAAACTTCTAGCTGAAACAAACTCTTCTTATTGAAAGATACGTGTTTTAGGAGGGCTTAAAAGCCAGTCATTTCACAGACGATCTGCATTCGGAAAATTATAAGCTCATTGGTAGAGCTTTGCCCCGGCATCGCAAAGGTCCTGATTCCTAAATACGACCTTATCTTTTTCTGATGTTTCTGTTTCAGATTGTCGCGTATATATTAACTATAATAATTCTTCCTTTTGCGAAGTTCTAGAATATAGGGCCAACCTCGAGCAACGAATACCAACGCCATGACGGCCCTATATATCGTGAGTAAGAACCAACAGCCTACTCCACCGCCGCGGTAGACCGTTATATCAGGAGAATTTAGCTATTTCTTCCGCGAACGTCGCGGATATCAATACGTATCGATTTGGACGGGAATATTCGCGCGAGGTATTTGTGTGCTAAAGTGGATTTTATTATCATATCGGCAATAGGGATTATGCTTTTATATACCAATAAGTAGTGCCATGTCGAAGGCTAAATATTTTTCATGAACGACTTCGTGCACCTTATTCTTGAACCCCGACATCCTCCAAGAATTCTTATTGATATTTCAATTTTCTCAATGTCACAAATTATAATTTGTTATCGTGTTTTGAAGAACTTTATTTAGATTCAAAAATAACTACCCTAAATAAATAAAATTATTCTCAACCTCAAAAAATACACCAATTGGGGATGCTATAGACTCATTGGCTCCGAACAGCTCGGATTCTTGTGAGGTATTCTCATAAAAAGGAGTTCGAGTCCCAGGTGCAATCGCTACATTTTTTTTATTTTTTGTGTCTTTATAACTTTCGTAATGTCTTCATTGCTGCAACAAGGTTTATAAGCTTTAATAAGTAAATCATAATTAATTGAAAGTTGGTAATTGTTGGAAATAAGAAAATGTAAAAGTAAAAATTGGGAAGAAGAAAGTCTCTACCTATTTTTTAACCCAGTTAGTACCGGTTAAATATTGAGGCAAAGTGGCTTCAGATTTTCTCTTTCCCGACCTGCATAGATACGAAAAGGTTAAGCGATAGAAATGTAGTTTTAAAATTTACCCTTAGTGCCTACTAAATCTTATTAAAAGAATCATAAAAATTTTAAATATTTCAAATTGACCAACTTAATGCAAATCATTTTTCATTATTCATCAGAAATGAAAATTTGAAAGAATTTTTCTACGAAATTAAAACCAACCCTGGCTAATCTATCACCTCGTTTGTCAGAAGAGAAAAAAAACACGTCACAATTCCTAGTTCCTTGGTTTTACTTCGGCGCAATCTAAAATATCTCACTTTTTCGATTTAGGCTTCGATTATTTTTCAAAGAAAATTGTATTTTTATTGGATTTTAAGACAATTTTTTTTAATTAGTAAGTATTTTTTTAATTCTGCTTCGGAGAAGTGTTTATGATTTTAATAACGACAAAAAACGTGGAATTGGTGGAAGAATGGTAAAAGTAGTTTTAAAATATTTTAAATTTAAACTCATCTACTGCAATTGTGTAATCTATTAAGTGACAGAAGAACTGTTTGCGATCTATTATTTTTATTTAAAATCTTGTATAATACAATTAACAGCCCTGAATTATTGGCGCTCGTAAATTTTAATGTGCCAGCCAGAAACACAAGATCAGTACTACCGTTTTATTGTGGCAATACTGCGACCATGGCCCATTTCAATATACCGCAACAAAGAATTAAAAATTTAGGCAATATGTATTTGCATAGAGACGTAGGAAAGTGTCACTGATAAAATTTAAACACGAATAAATGAAATCAAAATTGTGAAATAAATTTACCTAATATATTTATAACATTTATCTACGTATAGTATCGTATTAATGCATATTATTACTTAATTTTATGATTTATAGTAATTTTATAAACCATCACAATTATTAAAAAAATTTTTTTTTTCTTTTCATCATTGTAACCAGCTTACAAATATTGGTACTCTCTTACAATAGTGTCTATTCTTATTATTTTGTTAACAGATTTTCTTAATTTTATTGTTTCATTGAAAATAAGGTTTGTTTCCTAGCTTGTAATATATTTTACTTATTATTTACCTACCATTAAACATTTTCAACGTACCTTTTAAGTTAAGTTATTTGCATAAACATCATATTTACATATATTTTTTCATTGAGTTTTTTTTCAGAGCTTTTTTTCGTACTGTTGGTATACCTTACGGATGTCATTATGTAAAAGCCGAATGGCGTTGATTTAATTAATAAATAAATAAATGTAGTCAAGCAATTTTTGACGAAATTATTCGTAATTCGTAAGATATATACTTAGATGAGAGACCGAGGTTCATGTCAGCGAATTGAATATGTAAAGAGAAGGATGCTTACATCCCTAAGTGATATACATTTAAACATACAGCTAAGGTACAGAGAACAGATGAGAAAGGCGGAGAATATTGTAGCAACATTGATCCCCTGTCGATGTACAGGGGATGAATTCTATTGGTATTCAAAATTCTATGGACATGAGCGTACGTTCATTTTCATCCGGTTTTGTATAAATCGGCTCAAATATGGAACAAGCTACAGGCTTCTGTTTTCCGGCTTCATGTAATCCGGACAAGCACTTCAAGACCGGTTTTAAAAACAATCCCTTCCTACAGCCCCTATCTCAACCTGTCTTACAACGATGTGAAACCGGGTGGCTACGTAGTAGATAGAGGCACTCTTGTGGGGTGTAAAATTAACGAAAAAAAGTTGGAATGACACAAGAGGACATGGTGTGATCAAGAAAATAAATTGCTCGAGTCGGGTTACGGTCGGGTTAGTCGGGTCAAAAATCGAATAACATAAGAAAACATAATATGAAACCGTCAGAATATGATTTTTTTCTTTGAAGAAAGATAAAATTCCTATGTTCCGAACAACCTAACAATCTTTGAAAATCTCCTGCTACCATCACAATAAGCAGTAGATGGGCATTAAATTAAGGTGACATCTTTGAGGACGTCATAAAGACAAATCAAAGAAAGTAATGAAATAATTTCAAAATACACTCCTGGGCCAGTAGATTCCGTTGTGTTTTGATGGTAAAAACGAAATATTTTTGTGTAAACGGTACATATTTCTTTCTCAAGTGACAAAATGCAACTAAAAATACGATAAACGCATTGTTGAGGGCGCATAATTAGTCATTTACAGTCACTAAAGTTTAAACTTTGTGGGAATTTTGGAAAATCCCTTTATATTTTATTTTTTTTTTTATATGAAATACCGCACAAGAGTCCCAACTGCTCCCGTCTGTAGCCAGTGAGACTATGGCATCCCCAATTGGGGTATGTTGTGAGGCTGAAGGTAGTGGGGAGGGGAAGGAGATAGGGAAGAGGAAGGTGGGGAAGTACCTGGCTATTCAGATCTGGTCACGAAACACGGCTAAAGCCATTTCAAGCAACGTTTCAATTCTGAATGGTGGTCTTACACCAGGGCGATACTGATAGTATCTTCAACTCTGGAACGTGCCGCAAATATACTATATATTATTTTTAAATGAATAAATTGTGAAATACACAAATTAATCAAATAAAATTTATTTGCCCACGCCGGGTTCGAACCCGCGACCTTCGGATTGTGAGTCGAGAGTCTTGACTCGGGACCACGGAGGCCGTCAATAATAACATAATAATTAATAACTTTAATTTAATCGAAATTTTCCTCGATTTCTGAGTAAATTTTAAATTTCTGAAATGAATATTTCAGCACGTTCGTCGTACCTTTTTAGCTACCTTTAGTTCGTCGTAACCTTTTTAGCTACCCTTACAGGATAAGGGGTGTCATGCACTTTGAGCAACCAACAACCCTTGCCTAAGATTTCCGCTCCGTTTCATACAAGTTTTCCTAAATAAAAATACTTGCCGACAAAATTACTAATATCATGTCTTCTCTCCAGCTGCGCGCTAAAGTATGCCAGAATTATTTAATGTAAAATCTTTTTGAAGTACGGAATATCGAGAAGGCTTGTATCAGCTTTCGCATCCACATAAGCATTATCTAATAAAATTAAGTATGTCAATTTAGATGTAAATTTTTTGTTTATTTTATGTCATCTCTAAAACGGAATGTAAAGATCTTGGCGTTTACCTTGACAGCAAACTTATATTTAATAAGCACATCGACTCGATCGTTCACAGGTCTTATAAAATGCTAGGTTTTGTTCTTCGAATAAGTAAAGTGTTCAGTAACCCGCGTACAATGGTATTGTTATATTTTGCATTAGTCAGTTGTACACTGGAATTTGCCTCGCCAATTTGGAACCCGCAGTACAAAGTATACATAGATAGCATAGAACAAATTCAAAACAAATTTATAAAATATCTTACCCTCAAATTCAACAATAACTTCGACTGCACATTTCAAACTTTGCAACAAAGGCGAGCAATAGCTGATTTGACATTCATATACAAAATTTTAAATAATAACATTGACTGTACCAAACTTCTTTCCCTAGTTAATTTTAATGTACCGTTAAGACGTACACGGCATACAGAATTATTCCAC
This sequence comes from Glyphotaelius pellucidus, assembly GCA_936435175.1. Taxonomy (NCBI): domain Eukaryota; kingdom Metazoa; phylum Arthropoda; class Insecta; order Trichoptera; family Limnephilidae; genus Glyphotaelius; species Glyphotaelius pellucidus. The sequence goes on from OW386550.1 coordinate 4,747,594, forward strand.
ACGCTTAATTACAAGACGAACGCAGCAACTAATTCACCAATCAATTGTGCTCTTCATACTTTCAATACTATTTGTCTAAATTCCAACATCGACATTTTCTTAGATTCACTGCCCAAATTTAAAAAGAACATCATGTCAATGATGTGAATTGTTCAATGCGCATACATACATACATACATACATACATACATACATACTCACACATACATACATACACACATACATACATACTCACACATACACACACACACACACACACACACACACACAAACACACACACACACCTACCCACTACGCACATCACCCGGTAATTACTTAATATACATATGTAGATACTTCAAAGAAACATGTTATAGGTACCCATCATGAAATATAATTAATATTTGTAAATTGTTTTCACCACTGTAACTAATTTACTGTTTTTTTCTGTTTATAAATAAAAATAAAAAATAAAATGTGACCGCACCATAGTCCCAACTGCTCCCATCTGGGGCCAGTGAGACTAGGCATCCCCAATTGACGTGTGTCGTGAGGCTAAAAGTGGGGAGGGGAAGAGGATAGGAAAAAGGAAGGTGAAGAAGTACATTGCTATTCAGATCTGGTCATCAAACACGGCTAAAGCTACGATTTCAATTCTGACTGGTGGCTTACACCAGGGTGATTTGTAAAAGAGTCTTCTACTGTGCAACGTCCCTTTATATTATTTTCAATGAATAAATTGTGAAATAACACAAATCTATTCATTTTGGGAGGATGGTATGGGTATTAATTGGAAAACCATCACTTCTGCCATAGGTCGAAGTTCGCTACGTTTGGTGACTTAACAGGAGTTCGCGGGTTCATGGAGCGAGGTTTGTCAATGTCTTTGCGGCCGATATGTCTGCCCACCTGCTGCATGGTGGGCTGGAACGAGAGAGATCTCGACCCATCGCCTTGCACCGCAGTTGAGGCGATGGATTTATACATCCGTCACTCCTGCACATACTGAACCCCGGATTCTTACCCACCTCTCATAGCTATTTCCTTCCCAGAAATTCCTCTTCTTCCTGTCCTTAAAAAAAGCCCTCCACACAGCATCCCTTAAGATGACATAGCTCTATCATGTGTGGAGCTAATGTAAAAAATAAATAATTGTGCACGCCGGGATTCGAACCTGCAACCTTCGGATTGCAAGTCGAGAAGCCTTACCCCTAAATCACGGATATATAATCACGGTAATCACAAACCCGAAGTAGGAATTTACACAAATACAAACTTTATTCGAAAAGAAGCAAAAAGGGATTGAGAAGGAAGGAGGATAAAATGTGTGCACTTAATAATAAACAGAGTGGGAGATACTCTCAGTATCGCGCTGGTGTAAGACTACCAAAATTGAAACGTTGCTTGGAATGGCTTTTAGCCGTGTTTATTAACCGGATCTGAAAAGCCAGGTACTTTCCTAGCTTCATCTTCAGCCTCACAACACACCCCAATTGGGAATGCTATAGTCTCACTGGTACCAGACGAGAACAGCAGGGACTCTTGTGAGGTATTCATATACAAAAAAAAATATTTCAAAACAAACAATATTGAGAGATGTTAGATTAACAGGGTACAGTTTTGTTATGGAAATATGCATTTACATTTTTATGCAATATTTTATAAATGATTTCTGACAAGTATTTCCTGACGCACAAACCTTTTCAAAAAGCCAATTTAAAATCCCATAAAGGTTGACAACCGAGTCAGATATATAACAATTTGCCAACGACACTGTATTATATTCCGTGACTATGATCGATCAATACTTAATAAAACCTGCTCTGGCCATCCTTCAGGTCTATCTATACTAATATTATAAAGAGGAAGGATTTGATTGTTTGTTTGTTTGTTTGTTTGTTTGTTTGTTTGTTTGCATCGAATAGGCTCCGAAACTACTGGACCGATTTGAAAAATTCTTTCACTGTTGAGAAGCTACACTATTCCCGAGTAACATAGGCTATATTTTAATTTTAAAAAAATTAGCGATCCTTACTAAAACTCCAATAATGTAACCCAAAGTGTAAAAAAATTACCTAAAATATTCTTTACATCGCGTGCGCTGCAAAAACCATTGATGATAGAATAAAATAATGTACTACGACTTTGCAGAACACATTATTATCTACAAAAAGTGTCGCGACAGCATATGTCTAACTATTATAGTTATGCCACAATAAGTGTTCTTTTATTTTAAAAATTTAATTGAAATGCCGCCGCTAGAAAAGACTCTTTATTTGTATCTTCGTATTAATTTTTATCAAAATAAATTATTTTATATTCGAGACTGCTTCAATGCCTTTATATTACTTTTTGAATTATTCAATTCGGACATCCCATCTGAAAGATATCACGAGTTTAAAATTGTAAGTATTATACGATGTAATCGTCACTGGGGTACGGACCGTACGAGAGGACACCAACAAACAATCAAATCTTTCCTATCTTATATATAAAAATTAAAATTTGTTTGTTCGTATTTTATGCGCTGCCATACCGTTCATCCGATTGCGATGAAACTTTGGTGATTTGTTGTGCGCACGCCCGCAAAGGATAAAGGCAAGTTCTTGCGTTATTAAATTTGAATTAATGAAAATGTGCTTATTACATATATTTTAGCGGCAAGGAGGAAAGGCAGGGGGGAGGGGGAGGTGGAATACGTGGGTGGGAAAACGAGGGATGGGAAGGCGGGGAAGGTAGAAGGGAAACGTGAAAGGGGAAGGGGACTCGGGAGATGAACGGGGACGCACGGGAAAGGACATTCAAGGATAATCAATTGATATCTTTGCATTGCAAGGCAAGCCGTGCTTTGTGCTTTGAGTTTTAGCTTTAAGCTTTGAACTTTAAGCTTTGAGCTTTGATTTTTGAGCTTTAAGCTTTGAACTTTATGCATTCAACGTTAAGCTTTACGTGTTGTTTAAGCTTTGAACTTTAAGATTTGATATTGAATTTTAAGTATTGAGCTGTGTGCTTTGAGATTTGTGTTTTGAGCTTTAACTTTAAGCTTTGAGCTTTGAGCTTTAAGCTTTGTGCTTTGAGATTTGTGTACTGAGCTTTAACTTTGAGCTTTGAGCTTTATTTTTAAGCTTTGTGCTTTGAGTTTTAAGCAGTTTAGAGCTTTGATATTAAGCTTAAACTTTGGCCTTTAAACTTTGAACCTTGCTTAAAGCTTGAGCTTTAAGATTGAGCTTTAAGCTTTAAGTTTAATGTTTGAGCGTTATGTTTTCGGCTTTAAGCTTTGAGCTTTAAGCTTTGAGCTTTGCGCAAAGCACGAGGCTTAATGCTAAAAGCTTAAAGCTTAAAACTCAAAGCTTTAAGCTGAAAGCTCAAAGCTTGAAACTCAAGGCTTTAATCTTAAAGTCAAAGCTAAAAGCTCAAAGCTTAAAGCTCAAAGCTTGAAGCTCAAAACTTAAAGCTCAAAGCTTAAATCTTAAAGCCTTAAGCTCAAGGCTTTAATCACAAAACTTAAAGCTTAAAGCTCAAAGCTAAAAGCTCAGCTTAAAGCTCAAAGCTCAAAGCTTGAAGCTCAAAGATTTAAGCTCAAAACTTAAAGCTCAAAGTTTAAATCTCAAAGCTTAAAGCTCAAAGTTTCAAGCTCAATGCTTGAAGCTCAAGGCTTTAATCTCAATGCTTAAAGCTCAAAACTTAAATTCAAAGCTTAAAGCCCAAAGCTTGAAGCTCAAACCTTAAAGCTCAAAACTTTAAGCTCAAGGCTTTAAGCTCAAAATTTTAAGCTCAAGGCCTTAACCACAAAACTTAAAGCTCAAAGCTTTAAGCTGAAGGCTTTGATCTCTAAGCTTAAGGTTCTAAACTTAAAGCTCAGGCATAGTGCTCAAAGCTTATGGCTCAAAGCTTAAAGCCCAAAGTTTTAAACTCAAAGCTTGAAGCTCAAAGCTTTAATTTCAATGCTTAAAGCTCAAAACTTAAATTCAAAGCTTAAAGCTCAAAGCTCGAAGCTCAAAACTTAAAGCTCAAAGCTCTAAGCTCAAAGCTTAAAGCTCAAGGCTTAAATCACAAAGCTTAAAGCTCAAAATTTGAAGCTCAAAGCTTAAATATCAAAGTTTAAAGCTCAAAGCTTAAACCTCAAAGCTTAAGGTTAAAGCTCAAAGCTTAACCCTTTAAGCTTTGAGATTCAAGCTTTGCGCTTTAAAATTTTTAAAGCTCAAAGCTGAACCCTTCAAAAATTTTAAAGCGCAAAGCTTGAATCTCAAAGCTTAAAGCTCAAAGCTTAACCCCTCAAAAATTTGGCGTATTTTGTCAAAAGGTATAAATGTTTCGATATATATCGACTTTGCAATAAAAATTCAAATAAATGGAATATTTGTAAACGTATCCAAAAACTAAATACTGGTTTTGAAAGGTGGTGAAATACGCTTAAATATATGGTATTATTAGAAATTACAAAAAAAAAATTAAATTCAAATTTTTTTAATGTTTTCCTTAAAAAAATTTAAAAATGCTCAACTGACATTTTTGATATTAAAATTACTGATCTATAGAAAATGTGTTTGTTTCTGTCTATGTGTGTGAGATGTTTTGCGTTGCTAAACCGTTCATCCGATTGCGATAAAACTTTGGGGATTTTATGTGTGCAAGCCCGCAATGGTTTCTATACGTGTATAGTGAGTTCTGGCATCATCTGGGACGAATGGGAAAGGGTTAGTAGAGCGAATTTTTTTCTTTATTGAGTGGCATTGCATATGCCGGGAACTCGCTATTGTATTTAAATGCCTGTGTCAGAATTTGGTAAAATTGAATTATGTAATAGAAAGTACCTACCCTAAAATTCTAAATCTATACTAATATTATGAATGCGAAACTGCGTGTGTTTGTTTGTTACGCTTTCACGCATAAACTAATAAACCGATCTTAGAATTTTTTTCACCAATAAAAAGCTACATTATATGCGAGTAATATAGGCTATAAATAATGGTAAGTTCTGGCGTTACGAAATTATAAATATTAATATATTATATTTATTTTACGTTTTCTGTCGAAAATGGCGAGTTATTGCTAACGTCAGAAGAAAAGCAAAACAAATCGTTGCCGTGAAAACCATGTTGATATATATTTTTTTTAATTCGGGCATCGTAGTTACTATTTATCTCTAAAAATGAATCGCCGAAATGTATTTACGCGCATGACTTACGAACGACTGCACCTAATTGGATTCTACTACTGGTGAGCTCTGGCATTATGAAATATGCAAAAGGTGGCATTCGAGCTGTTTAAAAACTGAATGTACCGGGAAAGAATGCATGAAATGCGGGAGGGGGACTCGGGTAGGGGGTTCGCGGGAGGGGGAGGAGGGAAACCCGGGAGGGAGGGAAGGTGGAAGAGGCGGAGTGGGAACGCGAGAGGGGAAGAGGACGCGGGAGAGGAAGGGGAGGCGGAAGGGGAACGGGACGAATGGGAAAGAACACGCAGGAGAAAACAATTTATTTATTAAATGGCATGGCAACGCATGCCGGGTACCAGCTAGTACTGTATATAAATGATGGATTTTAGGGACTTCGTCTTTTTTAACATTAGCGGAAGGAAAGGTTTTCCCCTCAGGGCCTAATGTGGATGCCGAGTGTTATTTTTAGAAAAGGAATGTGAAGAAGTTCTGGGAAGGAAAATGGTATTAGGGGTGGGTAGGATTTTGGGGGTCAGTGTGTCCAGGAGTGACGAACGTATGAATCCATCCCTCCCACTGCGGTGAAAGGCGATGTTCCAAGAGAGTACGGCTGGAGAAGTCAATGGAAATCCCTCAAGCATTGTCACCCGATCTGACCTGCCAGGAAGCTGGTGGGCAAATGCATGAACCCGGGCATCCCTGCTTAGTCACCAAACGTTGCAAACCACTTGGTGTGACCTATGACAGAGATGTTGGTTATCCAATAATTAGTTCCCGGGGCGGCGGCCCATAACCGCCTCGCAAACTAAATATTTCTGCATTGTATAAAATTTCGAGCCGCATTATTTTTGTAAAAGTCCTACATAAATAAATATTAATAAACATAACATTAATAAATATCTTAATAAAAACGTTAACGTATAACAAACTGATAACAGTTATGGTATGATTTTAGATTTTCACAGCCAAAAGTACTTGACTCAAAAGTACACTACCTCCTTCTTTAGCCAGCGTTTTGGATAGCATTACGTGTCTATTATTTTGGCAGATGTCGTCACACATCTGACCTAATGACGGACACTTTAACGCTGTCCGAAACGTTGACTAAAGAAAGTGGTAGCGCAACACGGCGACAACAACCCCAAAAATAAATAACGAAAATGATACACGATTATTGCATCTGCATGTGTATATCATGCTTTGTAAAGGAAGCAATGTTCTTACAATTAAATAAGTCGACTCGAAAGAATTGTGCTTAAAATTACTACGAGAAGTAACTTCATTAAATAAAGCATGGAGTCTGGTGTTATATTAATTTATTTAATTTCTTCTATATATTATTCAATTATAATATTATTACTTAATTTACAAAAGCAGTTCATTTATAAAAAAGTTCTGCTTTGTAATTATTAAACGTGACAACTGTTTGATCTTCTGAATAATTTATCAAAATATCAGTTTTAGTAGAGTCTTCAATTCATTTTTTTTTTTAATGTATAAAAGATATTTTATTTAAAATGGAGTTCTAAAACTTAAATTTGATAACAATAAATAACAGACGTTGTATTACGGTACATGACAATTAATCATCGTCACCAAGTCAGGTCTGTCTAAATATCCGTTTATAATTCAAATTAATAATAAAACACCGCATTCACTCTCCAAAGGCTGTTTTTTATCATTCGTATATATTTTGTTTTATGTGTTTCGCCCGGAATTCCTCGTAGCGTAATAATTGTTCCCTGATATATTCACGAATTCATGAATTGATTTGTCCCAGGAGCAGGCCTACTGAAATTCAATTCCTGCCTCGGTCTACCCCGCACTAATTATTGTCCACCTACGTAATACGATCTCAGATAAGGGGCTTGGGTTAGATTGATTATTTGTCTATTGAAAGTTAACCCTCAGTTGTCATCCCTCAGGCTCTACCCTTTCAATCCCCTGACGCCTTCTTACGCACAACCTTGATGTGCGTTATAAAAATTGATTTCAATAATTTTAGACACGCTCTTCTTTGAAAGTGCTTTGCAAATGGTTACATAATAGGTTTTTCACATTTCGCTTAACTTTTTTTTAAGTTAGCTTCACGTAGGGGAAGAAAATGATTTCCCTCAAGGCCTATGTCATCTTAGGGGATGCCGTGGTTGGTCTTTTTTATGGAAAGAAAGTAATTGAAGTACTGGGAAAGAATAAGGTCTAAGAGGTGGGTAGGAATTTGGAGGTCAGTGTGTGCAGGAGTGACGGAGTTATAAATCCATCCCTCCAACTGCGGTGCGAAACGATGGATCGTCAAAAGAGAGTCCGGCTGGAGTCAAAAGACCTCCCACAATTAGTATCTCTTTATCAGACTCGCTCGCCGTCAAGACAATCGACAAACCTTACGCCTTGAATCCTGGCATCCCTATTAAGTCACCCAAAGTAGCGAATCACTTGAAGTGACTAGAGTTGTTGTTTATAAATGTTTGCGGGGCGGTGGTATCCATACCTGCCTTACAAATATATTGAAAACATTGTTGTAGAAGTTTACGGAAAACCTTACCTAAACCATAGAAGGCTCTGAAAAATTCTCCAAAATATAGTCCCCTTCAGCACAAAATCTCCTAGTGTAGATAACTGTCAATATAATTTAATTATTTATTTATGTTTTGAAATATAAATAGTGGAAGATACTCTCAGTATCGCTCTGGTGTAAGACCACCATTCAGAATTGAAACGTTGCTTAAAATGGCTTTAGCTGTGTTTGGTGACCAGATTTGAATAGCCAGGTACTTCCCACCTTCCTATTTCCCATCTCCTTCCCCTCCCCACTACCTTCAGCCTCACAAAATACCCCGATTGGGGATGCCATAGTCTCACTGGCCCAGACGGGAGCAGTTGGGACTTGTGCGGTATTCATATAAAAAAAAACATATAAACATAAGCTGCACTAGGGCATTCCAGTATCGAGATGTGCAGTTTTACAATAATGGAATTGTTAAATAAAAACATACGTTTAAATTTAATAAAATTTAATATAATCCTACAAAGAGCAATAAATATAGTCCAATATTAATAATTACAGCTGGGCGGTATGCTTGTATTGCTTATAGTTGACCACAATAATATTCTAATTTTTCTATTATATATATTACCTAACATGTTTAATATAAAAAATATTTAAAAAAATATATAAATGGTAACTAAATTAAAAAAAAAAAATTAAAAAAAAATATGACAAACCTCATCCTGTGAACCCGGACATCCCTGCTTAGTCACCAAACGTAGCGAACTACATGAGGCTAACCTGAATAATAAATTGAACGTAGAATAACAACTTGAAGTATGGAGAATAAATTAGAATATCGTCTGTGTGTGAAAACTCGTACGTGGTGACGTCTGGCGCCATGAAATTCGACCAGATTTTTGAGTTAGATATTTCTAGGCGAACCCTGATGACCGCGAAAAACTTACATGATTATATTATTTTCATCGTTATTCTACACAATTGGACGTGAAAATTGTTAATAAGATACCATGCTATTGTTGCCAGAACTGGTTGTAAAAAAAAACAAACCTTATAAAGCACACTGAAAATAAAAATAGCATAAAAAAGAATAAAAAAATGTCCAAGATTGCAGGTACGTCGGTTAATATTGAGTTTGAGAGAAGTTTTTTCTTAGTATAGAAAAAAAGTGATACTTTGGTAAAATCTGATTATCGCGACTATTTTTTGGGTCATTATGTCATGTTGCCCTTCCTCTTAAGAGGAAACCTGGATGCCGAGAAATTTCATTAATATATATTTTACCAAACTATTGCTATCACTCTTACTCCCCTGAACACTGAACGAAAGAGACAACTGCACCTCAGGCTGATAATACCATAAAATCATCAAAATCGAGCATATTCATAAATCGTACACACATTGATGTAAATCCCATTTTTCTCTTCCTAAACTGGACCAATTTTTGAGTTTTTTTATCTACTGTGTAAGAATAAAATTCTCTATGTCTGCACGTTTTAATTTTTTTTAAACGTGGTCTATTGAGTACACTGTACGTCTGTTAATGCCGTTCAAACCAGGCAATTTTAACAATTTTTGGAGGGTCCTAACTCTTGTAAGAAGTAAGTCATCATCAAAAGCAAAACACATCAACACCCTAATGATCAATAACTGTACTTAATGAAAAGAAATAACTTTGTGTACACCACTATTTAATTAACAATATCGACATGTTTCAAAAACTATGTTTTCTTTGTCAGGATAATAAGTTAATAAAAAATAACAAAAGACAAACAAGTATACTGTTTGTATAAGTATATTGTTTTTCTTTTGTTATTTTTTATTAACTTATTATCCTGACGAAGAAAACATAGTTTTTGAAACATGTCGATATTGTTAATTAAATAGTGGTGTACACAAAGTTATTTGTTTTCATTAAATAATGACGCCACAAAGTGAATTTGCGAAGTTTGAATAAATATCTGTATTATTTATTAGCGTAGTTTGCAGTAGTATCAATTCAGTCATTTAGTCAATTCTCCAAACCAGTTTGAAGAAATGTCTTAATATTAGCGTAGTTTGCAGTAGCATCAATTCAATCATTTAGTCAATTCTGCAAACCAGTTTGAAGAAATATCTGTATTAATCATTAGCGTAGTTTGCAGTAGTATCAATTCTGTCATTTAGTCAATTCTGCAAACCAGTTTGAAGAAATTTCTTAATATTAGCATAGTTTGTAGAAGCATCAATTCAATCATTTAGTCAATTCTGCAAACCAGTTTGAAGAAATATCTGTATTAATCATTAGCGTAGTTTGCAGTGGTATCAATTCTGTCATTTAGTCAATTCTGCAAACCAGTTTGAAGAAATGTCTTAATATTAGCTTAGTTTGCAGTAGCATCAATTCAATCATTTAGTCAATTCTGCAAACCAGTTTGAAGAAATATCTGTATTAATCATTAGCGTAGTGTGCAGTAGTATCAATTCAGTCATTTAGTCAATTCTGCGAACCAGTTTGAAGAAATATCTGTATTAATCATTAGCGTAGTTTGCAGTCGTATCAATTCTGTCATTTAGTCAATTCTGCAAACCAGATTGAAGAAATGTCTTAATATTAGCGTAGTTTGCAGTAGCATCAATTCAATCATTTAGTCAATTCTGCAAACCAGTTTGAAGAAATGTCTGTATTAATCATTAGCCTAGTTTGCAGTAGCGTCAATTCAATCATTTAGTCAATTCTGCAAACCAACTGTGTTTGACGAGGTTTTTTTAAATGGATGAAAAAAAAATTAAACTTTAAAAATAAATGTCTTAAAGATATGTCAAAAACATCGTGCCGGCTATTTAATTGCACTAAATTAAATGGATTATACCTTTGTTTAGAATAAAACGTCCTTTCGATCAATGTAGGTGATTCAATTTCTTCAGGTTTTTCTGATTCTTCCACCCACCCGAAGCCAGTAATTCTCTTTACATTCGAATTTCTGCTTCACCCAAGGACAAAATAGGATGATATTTAAATCCCACCTGTCAGCCTTAAGCCGTCCTGCAAGCCTGGCGTAGTCTCACGTAGTGTTGGGATTGCGACAGTTATGTCGCCTGCCTCTGTTCATCCCTCGGGTGCACCATTTTATAAAACAAACATTGTTCATGTTCATATTGGAAATATTTACGTCGTTGGAAGGGGAACTTATTGGATATCCATTAAAATGTTCATATAAGCCATTTAATGGTAATGTAAATTTTTATTATTTTTGTCATAGACTACCTTTTATACTCGAGGGGGTTTTATTTCATTTTATCATACAAAACACGTGCTATGAAAAAGGATATAAAATATAACTGCATATTGAATCCAAAATGCATCCATCCATTATATACATACTACCCATTCCTGTATCCATCGTTGTTCTTAACAGGATCTTAATACATTAGAAGCCCGCCAAAAATATTTCTAGGTAAACACTTTTTTAAGCTAATCTCCGGCATTATACTGAATCTGCCCATGTTGAAGGAGATTAACTTATATGTCCCTAACGCGTACACTCGTGGGAGATCCCGCGCACTTTATGCTTCGAAAGCGAGAACTTCTTCGTATCAGAATGCGTCATTAAACAGAGCAATTCAACTGCTAAATCAATCTGTATTGAGCATCGACATCTTCAATGTCACCTACAGAGAGTTCAGTAACTATCTTCTGACATACGTCATGTGATGAATCGTAATGCCTACCTACACCTACGCTATGGGAGGAAAGAACATTTTCACGTTCAAGAGGGCCTGCAAAGTTTTTTTCTAATATCGTGTAAATTATAGGTACATCCAGTAACGGCTAATAATCAAAACAAGAGACACGTGGACTTTTATCACGATGGGTGACCTTCATTTTCGTTCCCACAGGAATTAAAGTTGAACGAACTTTATTTTAAACAGAATCAAAGACAAAGAAATGAATGTTTATTGGCCCTGAGGAGTGTTTATATAAGTGACATTGGAAACAGAGGGTCTTGGAAACGGAGAGTCTCTTTGGGCGCCGTTAGTGTAATCAAAACAAAAAAAATTAAGGCGTAAGTACATGTTTGGTTTAACACATCAGACATAGAAGTTTACTTTAGAGAAAACCGATTATATTTGACAGTGCGGCCATTAAAATTGAATTACAACCAAGTACGTAAAAATTCTAACATAAACAGAATTCAATTGATGAAGATTTATTTCAAAATATTTTAAACATAAGAAGGCGTTTAACAAGTTTGAACAGGAATAATCCGGCCCTTGTCGTCAGTTGGGTGACAGTTAGCAGCAGAGACGGTCTGGAGAGAGTTGAATCGTGAACGATTCGGTGTATTCTTTTATAACCTTAATCAAAGTGTAAAATTCAGTGAATTTAATAATAATAATGATAATATTTGGATGATTTGAATTTATATTCGGTGTTTCCGTACGACTTGAAGATAATTGGAGAGTGGTCTTTAAACACTATAGAAATTCAGTGTCACAAAGTGTATTAACAAAATATTAAACAATTAAAACTTGGTTTTAAAACGAATAAAATAACATCAGTGAAATAAATAAATAATAATAACGAATTGCTCCAAAGCGATAGTGATTTAATAAGATGGTCAAATTTAAAAACAATTAAAACTTGGTTTTAAAACGAATAAAATAACATCAGTGAAATAAATAAATAATAATAACGAATTGCTCCAAAGCGATAGTGATTTAATAAGATGGTCAAATTTAAAAACAATTAAAACTTGGTTTTAAAACAAATAAAATAACATCAATGAGATAAATAAATAATAATAACGGATTTATTATGAGTGATTAAAATGATTTAAACTAAAAGAGGGAGAGGATCAAAGGGTTTTAACATAATCGAATAATACTCAAGTGAAAATTTAAATAGAATTGTTTTTTTTTATATAATTCAACAATAGCAGAAGGTTTTAGACATAGTCTAAAAATATCCAAGTAAAAGTTTTTTTTTGTATCGGTTCTTTTTTATAATGGAAAATCTAATATTAAGGAATGCGATTAAAATCCTTGAACACCAAATAAACAAATCGCAGTAGTAAATAAATCAAATCTTCCTAAAAGAAATAAGTAAAAAAGGGAATCATGTTTGAGATTTTAACTCTTTGCCCAATGGGAAACAATGAGAAATTTGCACTACGGGAAAACGGAATATTACGATTATAGGAAGGACGAATTATTCATATTATATGATCATAATTATTGTACTTTAAAAACAGGGTTAGAGTTTTATCCATTTAAAGAAGGGGGAAGCAGAGGTGATCAGATATGCGATAGAAAAAATAGGGAAGCGGAAGGAGTTTGGGTGAGTATATTCCATATTGAGGTGGGAATTATTACAATGTGAAAACCGGGATGCCTGATTCCAACATCGTGGAAAACCCAATTGGAATTGTTGAAAACCTATCATGGCACATGTAAGTTTATCAAGTTTATTTAAAATATTTTCAGAGATTGGGAAGCTGTTAGTTGCTGATCAATTCACCGAATTTTAACGAACTTACTAACAAACACTGTTACTAACCAAAAAATTATATTATTTTCCCCATTATTATTCCAAAAAAAAAACTAGGTCAATAAAAATAATACGTATGTTCGGCACTAGGTCATCCAGGCAAACCCTTTAGAAGTAAGCTATTACCTATTTAAACGCTTATATTTAGCAAAATTAGGCCATTCAGGTAAACTCTTTAATAGAATACCTACTAAAACGATCTATTTGGGCAAAACCTAAGTCAATTAAAATTACCAACCATAACGAATAAAAATGGATCGAGGATTGAAGGGACAATGATCGTAGATGTAAACAATCTTTAAAGGTGGGTCACTGTGCCAAGGGACGTCTGTGTGAGTTGTAAACATTAGTCATAACAATAATATAGCTTCGTTTTTTTGCGTTCAAATATTGATAGCACGTTACAAATTAGAAATCACATGGTTTAATTTAGATGTACTTTACGAACAACTTTAGGTATACATGGAGATTCGTATTTGCGGTTATCTCGGCGTATTTGTAAAACAAATACCAACCGCTCCCTTCACTAACAAAATTAGAGTTTATTTATGTTACCTTCGATTGTGGTATTTATTTAATGTCAATGTTAATGACCAAATTTTAATGTCAATGACCAGGTGATCTACATATGAATCACTATATAACAAATGTACGCTACTAGGGGCAAGCTTATTAATTATAGTTTTGCGATAGACTTTCGGTCGATATATGAAAATTAATATGTGCAATTTTAAAGCAATAATCAACAAGCAAAAAATCAAGGGACAAGTTTATCAATTATGGTCTGAAAATTTAAAAATTAAAAATTAAATTTATCAAAATTGAAATTAGAACTTTGTAAATAACGTTGCCTTCTAGTTATCTAGGTGGATACCTACTACTTCATGAGGAGGGCTTCCTCAATAAAAATAAAGCCAAACCAAAAACTCACTTTTCCATTTATACCTACCTAATAGGATAAGTATCCCCTATCCTTTCATACCTAAACACGTGGACTCAGTGACCACATTAAAAAGCACTGGTAGCGAATGAAGACATACAGTCCAAATCCAAAAACTTTACCCACGCAGTAAACTTCCGGATTGTTGTATGCAATTATGTGTCTCTAGGGAAGGTTAGTGAGAAACTTTCCCCAAGGGAGAGAGAAGCTTTAGGCCCTGTGACGGTATTGCCAAGACGGAGGCATGCGGAGGCAGTAGGAGACGTATGCGAGGAATACGCTGGCGCGGCGCTTAAAGAAAACTCTAAGTCATTTGCATATCATAGTCTTGTCGACCTTCGATTTGATGCGAGCCAACTGGAACGCTCCCTTGGCGCAATCGCAGCAGGTCTAAGAGGTGGCAGGAGTGCGATTCTGTCGGATCACGTGGGAGATGGATACGACAAAAACAGTCGCACACCACATTCAACGCGAGTAGAGTCGTGATAAGGGATGCAATGAAATACCCCTTCTAGAATCAGTCGAGTTAAACTACCTGGAGGTGAGGAGGTTGGGATAGTTCTGGGATACGATGGAAGACCTGGTACTTATCTCTGGTACGTAAAGCTCCTATCGAAGCAAGGAATCCCGCAGAAGAGGGTAAAATCCGGTCTTTAGGTATGTGTAGCCGTTCATTGACAAAGGCCTTTTCGGAAGTCGGTCACCAGAATCTATTTGGTTAGTGGAGGAGCCAACCTTTGCAGAAAACAATTTTTTTTTATCCTTGTCCCAATCCCTACACACATCGCTTCCCCGAACAATCTAGTGTTGACTAACCATGAAAATAAAACTCATGTTAGGTGGAGATTTGAGACTTCAGGTGAAAAAACTGAGACCTAGAATTAGGTCATCTCACGCAGGTAAAGTATATACTTTTCATGAAATGTTTGTTATAAATTGATAACTGTTATTCTCTTTTATTTGTATTTTAAATAAAGCTGTGCTAGGGAGGAAATAAACAAAACGAATATCAGGTAAAGGCAGAATCTAAGACAGGGTTAGTTTATCAAACGCGTTAGAAAATATTTAAATCAATCAATTAAGAATTCTTTCACTCTTACTCTAAAGAACCAAAGTTACCACAAAACCATACATTATACTCTTTACATTTGTATGCGTTTTATTACGCGTATAGGTGTAAATCCTAAAACAAAAAATTACACAACGCAGGATACGGAGATAATGTAAACAAAAATTCAAAAATCTTGATTACTGTGTGAAATTATCACAGGGATTGCGAACAATAGGGTTAGATTAGCTCAGAGTAATGTAGAAGTTTGAAAAATAGGTTGGGGAAAGAGGTCTTCACAAAAGTGCGAAAGACCTATGGATAGGCTAGAAGTACCCTAAATAATAGGCTAGGTACATCATGATAGAAAGCTACGAAAATTGAAGCTACGAGGGTAGGCGCGACACAGCGCATTCGGTGCCGTGATCGTACATAGGGGTAGAATCTCAACATATTTGATACAGCGTAGCCAGGGTAGATTCATCACGATTTGGTGCGCGTAGGCAGGGTGTATCGTCACAGTCACAAGGTAGTAAGACTGCCCCCATACACTTTTTTCTTTATATATTGTAATCTTGTGCATAATATTCTGATGTATAACTGTTTTATGGAGAACCTGATGGAATAAATAAATAAATAAGTTTTTAGAACAGGCATTGCCTAGTTAGAAACTAATATAGACTATGAATTAGAAAAGAGTATAAATATAGACTTTGAATTAGAAAAGAGTATAAATAGAGACTATGAATTAGAAAAGAGTATAAATATAGATTATGAATTAAAAAGAGTATTAATTAGATATTCTAGAATCATCAGAAATAACCCACCTAACTAAAAAAGTTGACTCTAACTTTGTAATAAATAAAAAAAAAATACAAAATCAGAGTGTGCAATTCACACGCGGTAGAAGTAAAACCTTTAGAAAACTAAAGAAGACAAGAGTGAAGAAGCTACAAAGCAACGTACAAAGAGGAGACCGATAGGCTACGAAGCACAGCACAAAGAAGAGACTAAGAGACGATTATACTATCTCATTCTCTCGCAGGTTAAATCCTATAGATGTATGTGTTTGTCTGTTTGTAATGCCGCTACTTTTCGTTTCATCGAATCACAGCGATGCTAAGGAAGTTTACATTTCAAAAATCCCTGTATCCAATGTTATAAAGTAAAATAAGTATTAGGTTTATATGAAGTTCATTAATTGTAATATTTTATTATTCCTACTCCAATTTAAAATATAAATGTTCCTTTAAAATTTAACTATCAATAAAAAATCCATATTATCATAAATATAATAGCATTTTAATGGACAATAGACATGACAACAATAAAATGGGTTGTTAATGTAATTATGTTTTTTTACAACCTTCAGTCGAATTTAAACGATGCAGTAGTTGGGGAAATAATTATAATTTCAGTCATTTTTCTCAGACTTAAAAATTAGTCATCGTATAGAAATAATATAAATACATTGTCTGTAAGTGGTACGTCCACAGTTTGATAATGCCTTCAGAAAGCGACCCATTTGAATGAAAATACATTTTATACTTTTGTTATTTAGCGGTACGTCCTCTTTGCACATCCTTTCAAGGACACTTAGTTTTATTTTGTGTAAATAGGTTTTGTTTTGTTTGTTTGTTTATTTGTATGTTTTTTTATAATAAGTAAACATTTTATAGGTTATACAGTGTTATAAAGGAAAATGAAAATATCCTTTACTCACCATAAAGAGACAAGGCTCTTGTGTTTGGTGAGGGAATTCGTGCACAATTATAATGAATTCATCTAAATGTAAATAACAAAATATTGCAAATAATAACAAAAAACATAAGTAAGAAAAACTCAAGATTTATCAATAATAGATTTCAAGATTTAAAAGAAATAATAAAAATTAGAAAATATACAGATTTAGGAAATGAGATTAAAAGAATTTGGCATTCTCGGACTATAAAAATATTACCATTTGTTATTTCGGCTACTGGCATTATACCTAGCTCTCTAATTAAAAATTTGGGCTTATTAGATTTATCAAAGAATCTTTATATAAAGATGCAAAAATCAGTCATATTAAATACATGTAGGATTACGAAAGACTTTTTAAATATTTATATTGAGGGATCAGTAGGATTTATCGGTTCAGTTAGGAGTTCTATTGAGCCGAACCCTCTGATATGAAAATATCTGGAGTCGGTGAAGTATTTTCCCATATGGTCTCTGGTTGGTTGACGTGTTGTTCTTGTATAGTTTTGAATTTATTATACTTATAAAATGCAATTACATCGCGTGGATTGACTAGATGATCATTTGTGGAAAATTGTGTGGAAGGGTTAAATTTTTCCTGTGGGGAAGATTTAACCCGGACATAAAGTCTAGAGAACAAAAAAAAACTCTTATAGTAGTTTCAGGTAATTTTTCAACTCAGTTAGCAAGAGATGTGTGGTATTTTTTTTAAAATTATTTGTAAATGACTTTCCGCGGTCTGAAATAATAGGTATACCGTAATTTTCCTAGAGCGACTGTTATCTCTAAAATCAATCAAAATTGTAGGTACCATTATTCTGAGAAACTTAAATCACGCCTCCCAGTATCGTGTTTGTATTGATTGAACTATTGTACTTGTGGCTGCGTTGAGTGAACTGTTGTACTTTCTAAATAGGGTTGACTGACAGAAATATTATGCCTGTCTCGGTTGTTTTGATTGAACTGCTGTACATGTTTTGATTGATATTATGTTGTAAAGTCCTGTCTTATAAATGATATATAATCTAATAAATGGTTCCAAGGCTGGCAGTATTTATATTTGCCTCCCAAATTGAAATAATTGAATATCGAATAACTGAATCGAAGTGATTCGATAACGTAATGGATAATTTGACAGTAAAGTCGACCTTGATAAACCTATCCAAAATAAGGTACCGCACCTAAATCCAAGGTTTCAGTTCCTATATAATATTTAGGGGCCCTCTTCAAAGCAAAGATACTCTAGCCTGATTTCTACCTGAGTCTTAAGCGAACTATAAAATTTATGCCGACATTTAAAAGCTTTTACGACGTGAGTTTCTGAACTGTGCGAGGGTGTACTGAAATAAAAATAAGTACCTATAACAATAAAATCTGTCTATAACACACTCGTTCAGAACATTTGCTTTTACTTCCTTTTATCAATGCAAATGCGTAAGCAAAGGAAGAGTAAATATGTGAAAACGATGTATTTTTATTGTCCTATAAGAAAAATGCTACGGTTTGGGAGAAAACTCACTTCCATCAAAAACAACTTCGTGATTAAATTAATTGTATTGTAGCAGCATACTATAGTACTTTGGAAAGGTGGTGAATTATGTATTTTTATCCTGATTTGGATTTGCAGCTTACAGCCTTTCCGAGCACTGTAAATTAAGATGCGTGTGCATAAATAATTCAAAAGATTCTAAACACAAAGCCGACTTTACATTACGCAACTAATTGCAGACAAGTTGTTTCATGAAATTAGATGCACTGATAGTGGTGTAAACATATAGTTTCATTTTCATGCATAAGTTGTCTAGACACATGCGTTTGTGCATTAAAAATTGCGGTACAACTAGTGGCAACTAATTGTGTAAACATAATGAAACTAGAGTTGCAAAAGAATCTCAGCTGAGCGGACGTATGTGTTTTTTGTAACTGCGTCGTGAGAGCCTTCGTCGAAAATGACAAAAATACCCAACCAAACAACAAAAAAATTTCATATTCAAAATATACAGCAAACACCTTACATGGATTCGGGCTTTTTTTTTAATTATTTGTGTTTTAAATTATAAAATATAGGCCAGTAAATAAACCGATTCTTAACGATTTTATATGTAATTTTGATAATTATTTGTGATTTAATGACAATTCTTTAAAAATATGTCATATACCTACTTGTTTGTAAATATTAAACAAATAATAATTTAAAAAATACATTTAGTTGGTCTCAAATATGATATAAAAACGACCAATTTGCGTTGGAACATAAATTTATCGCATGGAAATTTATAGTTTCGACCTTAAGAAGCCTTTTTAATTATTATTTTATAACCATTAACATATTTCATGATTTTCGTATAGTTATTTGGGTAAGATTATTTTTATGGTAATCACCATTAACTCAAAGAAAATTGTCAAAATTGCCCTAAAATAATGACAAATTGAATTCTTTAATAGCCTTTTGTTATAATTTAAACCACAAATAAATAAAGAAACAAATTATTACAGATTTAAATAAGAATTATTCCATTTGGTCAAGTATTTAGACACCAAATCCAAATTTAAGTTTTTCATGAAAAAACAGCTCAGCGTTACATTATACGTTGCACTGACAACGTTTCTATAAACATATTTCGGGGTACCTTTTTTCGAATTTGTTCTCTGGTACCTACTAACGAAGTTTGACAAATCTTTTTTAAAGATTTTCCGGAGAATTTTCTCTTTCTTCTGCTAATCCCGCCGTTTTTTTTAATGTATCTTAGGTCCAGCAAAAGCATTCTTTACATTTTTAAGGTAATATGGTTTATATACGAAATAAAACATTCCAATTAAAAAATGTAATAACTCAACAAGTAGATAAATGTTTGAAGTTCTGCTAGTTTAAATTTTTTTTTGTGATAGCTTTTATGGCTATAGCTGATGGTATAGTATAACTTACCAGGAATATATCATGCTATAAGGTTGCGGGAATTTCTGAATAATAACACTTGGCGATAGTGATTTGCATTTATTTGTAACTTTAACATATTACGTAAATGTTAAATTATCAACCGCGACAATTATCCGAAGGATTTAGATTGACAAAATACATGTATTATCGTCCCCGATACAGAAACCGCAATGACGGGCTTGGTGTTTTCGCGAACATTCTCGGGGCTCCGGTGTGGCCAGCGTACGTGAAGCAATGATACCACTACGAAAATAGTTGGTTTGCTTCATGGCATTCGCAGCTTCTATCAAAAGCCCAATATATTTCTTTAAATATATCTTACTCTCGTATTACAAAAATTCGACATCCGAATGATTATGGCTAATCTTCCGTAAAAAAGAAAAAAACCTTCCGTTAAAAAGCACGTTCAAAACCATAACTCTTTTAAACCGTAATGTTCAATTCATTGGAAGCTCCAAAATAGCCATACAGCAATGTAATTATTTATCAAACACGATAAGACGAACGTGTTAGATCGGAGAAGTGATTGTCGTAACTTGCATGACTTTATTAGGCAACTTTTGTACAAAAAACGACTCTCAAAAGTACGTGATTCCATTAATTTATCCTCCCGACTATGAATAGCAGCCATTTGTTACGAAACATGAGCCAACATTTTAATTTATTTCATTTTCCTTGCAGCATTCTGCGGACGTGGAGAATAAAAAAATCATAAATCATTTTTATTACATGTGCGCATTATTAATTTGTCTCGTGTGAATGTTATTTTGATTGCCAAAGGTTTGGTTTTCGTAGCAATATTGCAAATATTTTCATTCCTTCGAAACATATTTAGATGAAGCTATACGTGAAATCCTATATAGACACTATTTAAATTAATCTTTATGTCGAATCGGTTTACATTATGAACATCAAAAAATATGCTACGGAAAAATTGAAGCTTTTACTAGCTTTTTATGTATTGGAATTACGATTAAATTATTATTTAAATAACAAAAAATATAAGCGTAACCCACTGAAACAAATGTTTTTTCATGACTTAACTATGAAGTAATAATATAAGAAACATTTTTTTTTAAATACCCCTTTAAGGCTAAGACTATTTTTGAGTTCTAACTTTTTTCATTCTTATAAAATTATGCACAAAATAAATAAAAACCACTTTTTCGCTTGCTTATCTCGTGCAGATAAGACGCTCGATTTTAAATTTTGAAAGCACGAGAATTGAAATATATCTAGCGTTTCTTATATTTCTCTTAAAATTGTGTAATATTTTAGTTAAATTAGTGAAAATGTATTTCTTTTTTGGAGTAAAAAATGTTTTATTGTTATTTCTTTTTGTTTCAGGTAAGGCCGCAATGTACTCAAAATTTAAATGAAAGCTGTGAAATTCAATGGAATTTGGGTACGTCAACCATTTTTTTAATATTAAAATATAGGTCATTCATTTACAGAGAGGGAGCACTTGCAATTTATTTCACTCTAGTGAGAGACCATATTTCGGAACCAGATCTTTATTCATTGCTAATTTTAGTGAATGGATTTAAAAAACAATTTTTATAAAATGCCCTACTATCCTACTGGCCATGCACATATTTTATGTTGAATAGCTGTCTTTACTATGTAGACAGTGGTGGAGTGTATACGATGTATATATCACGATGGAATTCATAAAACTGCGTAGGCAAAACACGGCGGGATGTGTACGCGTGCTCTTTGCGCAGCGGGCGGAGGCTAGGCGAAAAGCCGAAGACGCGTGTGGATCTCGACAGCGAGCGCGCGGCGTGAGCGGTGGGTGCCTACTAGACTAGCTGTGAGCGCTGAAATCCATTGACAACAAAAGAGTTCCTTCCTTGCCACATTCTACCTTGAATTCGCGAGATAATGGCTAGTCTATACAATATATTATATATAACTTCATGGCTTTAAAGATTAGAGAGCATTACACAGATTTAGGTCTGTCAACAAATTAAACATAACCACTGGATCGCTTTTTGCCAAAATATTGCAATATTTAAAATACCTCGGATTGCTTTGCTTCCAATTTTGGTAAAATTTTCCCTTAAGTTTACAATTTTATAATATATACTTTAAAATAATCCTACGAATATGTGATAATCGACAAAAGATAGGTGAATTCATTGTGTACATAGAACTATAATCAGTTTGTATATCTCCATATTAAAATTCGGAGGCATGATTTTTTCTAATTTGGGCGGAAAATATTCAAAATGATCACCAAAAAATGTCGAGCAATCGGAGAAAAGAATTTTAAATTGCGCTGTCGCTCCAATGAATAAAGCAATACACATTTTTAAACGGCATCATTATTATTAATAATTTTGAAAATATATAATGTTGGTTAATCTACCTAAACTACTTAATCGCTTTAGATTGCCGCTCGTACGCCGGCGTACCATCAGCGCAGGCCAAAATAATCACTAAAAAATAATTTTGTAATGCGATTTTAACCCTTATGTATAAAGAAAACGTATGAAGAAGGTCAGAATCGCTTGGGGCATTGTTGTTCATAAGGTATAAGATACCGTGAACCCACCTAGAGCAGCGATATATTTTCTATGAAATTGTTTACGGCCTGGAACTTTTCCCGCCGCTCGGCTGTCAGTGGCGGCTGTCAAGTCTCGCGTCGCGGTCGATGAAATGGTCGTAAAACGTATAAATTCATCAAATAAACGCAAGAAATGTTATATTAATGCGTAGTTTAGTATTCAAGGAATGTGTTTCAGTATTACATAAGAGAGCAAAAAGTTTACCTGCAAAATATTACGTAAAAGTCAAAACATCGCGAAATTTTCTTGTTTGTTCCCGTGGTATTTGAAAAGATCGTAAAACGTATAAATTCATCAAATTAACGCAAGTAATATAGTTTTTATATATAGTTCAGTATTCAAGGAATGTGTTTCAGTAAATATTACATAAGATAAAATTAATTCGTTTTTTTCCCGTGGCATTTGACGAGTTAACTGTAATGATTTAATACTCATCAACTCAAATTTTGAAAATTAAAAGTTCATTGAACTCGAATAAAATAATTTTACGCATTATGCTGGAATATTTCACAACACGCATCCGTGCTCTTGTAACCGAAATGTTTAATGTTTAATTTTACCCTATGAACTGTCTTTTAAGGAATGAATGAAGGTCTTTCCAATCAGTTTCTGCCGAAAGATAATGGAATTCGAGGAATTCGAGATATGCCGTGATGGCTCTCCGACCGTCGGCAGACCACGGTCCAATGCGCATAGTTTGGATACGCAAAGAATTTGTTCATAATCTTTTATTGTCCTTTTCTGTTAAATTAAGTTCCCTGCCACGTGTCAATGGAAGATTTATTATCACATCTTTCACAGGGTTTAAGTGCGGCCTTGAACTTCCTTACTTCCTCTGGGGAGGCCATAACACTGTGAGATTTATTCATCGGTTGTCCATTCTACGAGCGTGTTTATTGCTCAATCCCATTTGATTTTTGACGTTAACTTTATGTTGTACCGACCTAGAGTACCTACCAGGCGCCAGCAACGTGTACTCCGGTAGTGGCAGAACGGTTAAATTATTGTCTATCAAATGAGTAGAAAATATTAAAAGTGGAACTACAAAATTTGTAGGCTGGCAACATCAAATTAACTTTCAAATATTATTTCAAAGTACAATGACACTGAATGTACAGAGCACAGTAAACCAAATTATAAAAAAACATTTTTTGCTCTTAAAGAAAAAAAAATAAATCGAAGAAGCACTGCTGTTAAGCATTTATTTAACCCTATTTAACCCGGCATCAGCACAGTCAAAATATGTAACATCGATAGTAGGGTTGGGTCTAGGAGACCCGAATAAAAAACTCGCTATGATTTCAATATTTAAAAGAAATTTAATAACATATTGCAATAATTTGATAAAATATCTATATTGTTTGCGAGATTTTGGGTAAAATATAACAACTTCACATAAAACTATCTGTTAATGACATTTTTATACAAGTATAGTAAAATTTTAGCAAAATAGACAACCTCTGTCTTAAATTTATAAAATTTAAATAAAAGATAAACTTTTTTCTCAAAATGTGAACTAATTTCATTCATAAAAATGAGATCTATAGTAGGACTAAGAATAATACATCAGTCCCATGAGTTAATCTTAAATGTTGTCATTTGCATAATAATATAAAAGACTAATTCATGTCCCGAAATTACGACACGAAGTGTATGGTTGGGTCATATTTACCTTTTTCGTTTTTAGCCACGTCTATCCACCGTTGCGGCCACTAAACCACTGAACAGCGATAGCCCACGGAAGGGGAGATTGTTAGTTCCAGCTACTGAAAAGTATGGCAACGTCGCACAATTTTTTTAAAGAAAAAAGCTTATTTTAAAATGGCGTGGGTCAAATTGACCCAACTGTGCGAACGCAGGGTTAATGACATAAATTTGGTTAAACGGTGTTTTACAAAGTGATTTGCTTTTATTTAATTTAAGTGACGTGTGCTCCGGAAGTGGCAGAAGTAAGTATTTCCTAACTATCCTTGATGAAATCTATACCTACGTAAAATAATGTGTATTTTTTTTTTTCACAAATTAGAACCGTCCAGAACCCGCAACATTCAATAAAAATATTTCGTTATTCTTTTTTTTTTTTATTATTCATCTATTTGATTTATTTTTTATTTTGTTCGTTTGACGCGTAATCTCGGTAGTGAAAATGAATCCACTTCCCGACAACCGATCATGGCTTTAGCCGTGTTTGGTGACCAGATCTAATTTTTTTTTTTTTTTTTTACATTATTTATTTATTTAAAATTTACGGCACAAAGTGCCACTTACAAGCTTGTGTATATTTAATTACAGTCTTAGTACATTATACAGGCATTAAAAATAAACAATAATATCAAAAAACTCATAATGTAGTGACCTTGTTAACGTACAATTGGCTGAAATGTTCGATCAGTACAACCTTATATTTCAGTATGGAAATATTAAAAATATCAGCCACATTGGCATAAAAATTTCCAATGGTGTGTAATCTATTTACAACTGAATTGGATTAATTACATTAACTCCACACAGGAGGCCCTGAGGAAAATAATTTCCCTCAGGGCCTATGTCATCTGGGATGCTGTGTGGAGGGTCTTTTTGGGGAGAGGAAGGAATGAACATTGGTCTTGAAGAGACCCATGTTGTAGGAGGAAACACAGATGCCGGCAAATCGTTCCATAGCCGAGCTGTTGAACTCAAGAACGTCAGGTAATAGTCAGGTAATTCCCACCTTCCTCTTCCCCATTTCCTTCCCGTCCCCACTACCTGTTTACGAGTAATCTGGATGTTGTACCAAATAGAGGGTACACTTTAACATATGTGTGTATCGTGTGTATATATATATATATATGTGTGTGTGACGTTTATCTCCAAACAGAGTAAAGAGCTCCAAATCCATTTTCTAGAACCGGCCCGAATATACGCCTGAAAATTTTCTTTTAAACATATGTATTATCAACTCATCAGAAATATCTGAGTTATCAACTAGACAATGGATATTTATCTTTATTTAAAAAGGATTCGAAAATAGATGTATTAGAGTAAAAAAAGGTTGTTTTTTACGGATCGTTTCTTCTATTCATAGATGTAAGTATTTTAAGAGAATTTAACTAGGTAAATATGTAATTATTTCTAAGTATTTCTTTGTTTTTTATTCAGATATATGTTTTAAAGAGAATTCAACAATGCTGGAGCTGATTTTTCATGTAAAAAAAACGCATTCCATCACCCTCCACACAGATGAATTTTCAAACTTTAAAAGTATGTTATTCAGTTTAATTTAGTTATGTACTAATAGAGTTGGCGCAGAATTTCTAAAAAAATATCTTCACCACGTAATATACTGAAGCTTCGTTTTCAAACGCAGAATGTTTTAACCCTCTCAGAATGTTGGGCTCTATCAATTCTACCCATCTTTTCACATTACTCCTAACCATTCAATAATGGAGACTTGGATACTGAAGGGCTCGGAACTGATACTGAGGCATTCCGCTATATTTCAGTTAGCGATGACCTAGAAAGAATTGTAAAATATGGCTCCACACTTTTATATTATACAAGTATATCGTACTTCAGCCAACCTTTTTATATCTTAAACATCCGGTTATTTAACTCACTATCGGCGCAAGTTAGTGTAAGTTTGGAGTGTGAGGGGACACGACTGAATGCTTTCGTAAAAGCTCCGTAAAGTTTTTGAAAATAATTATTTCAAAAATGTAAAAAAAAAAATTCACATATTGTTTTTTTATTTTTTTTACGTAACTTTTAGCTTTATTTAATGCTCCCAAAATCAAAATTGAAATAACGTTTGAGTTGAAACTGACATGATTTTAATATAATATTTAACGAAGAATGTTTGTGAATGACTTTGCTTATTACACAAATCTCCAGTTTTATTCCGAGATTGATAAAGTTTTGTATAACGGACCTTTAAATAAGAGGAACGTCAATTGATTTGAATTGATTGCTGTAAAATTTTCTATTTTATTTATATATTTTTTTTTACATTAACTCCATACAGGAGACATCTTAGGGAATGCTGTGTGGAGGGTCTTTTAAAGGAAGAAAAGGATGGGAAGTTCTGGGAAGGAAAAGGTATGAGAGGTGTTTAGGAATCTAGGGGACAGTGTATCCAGGAGTGACGGACGTATGAATCCTTCCCTCCAGCTGCGATGCAAAGCAATGGGTCGAGAGAGTTCAAAAAATTTTTTTCCGCATGTCGTCACTCGTCACTCAGCCAAGTAACCTACCCTTTTTTAATGTTTTTATAGAACAAAAAAAAACTTCAAAAATGTCACCGGAGACCAAAATTATATTTACATTTTTTACTCCAAATAATTGCAGGGATCACTGGTTAAAGTAAGTCAAGTACCTAACACCCCGTACACCATTCACCATACTTTCTACATTTTTCTGCAACATTCAAGTCTCTCTTGCATTTATAGGGGTTAAAATAAGATGCCCATTGTTGACTGTCAGCCTTACACCCATTTTTGCGTCTATTCTAAAAAAAATCATTAATTTTGTTGTTATATTGTACGTGTTATCTGTACCTATAATCGTAATAAAATCTGGGATGTGACGGAATTCTAATTTTGCCAACTTCAACGCTCAATAAAATAACATTTTGAATTTGGTATCAAGAAATAAAATTTATTCTTTATTTTTTACCAGAAAAACGTTCCGAAAAAGGAAAGAGATATAAAAACCAAACAGAATTACGAGCGAACTTCTTTTTTAGTATTAAGCATAGATACGTGACTTTTCGATATTTATATCTATTGGGTACCTATCGATACATTCCTATTGCGTACCTATCGAATAAATTAAACTTTACAATTACAACTACTTTTCATAATTTGGGAGGCCGTTATGGGTACTGACGCCCCGGAAACCATTTATTGGATAACCAATACCTCTGCCATAAGTCACCTCAAGTTGTTCGCTACACTTGGTGACTTGGCACAATGCCCGGGTTCAAGTGTTGAAGTTTTTCTAGGCCTTGGCGGTGGATGCGTTTGCCCTGTTTCCTTCTCGGTGGCGGGCCGGATTGAAAAATACTGGTTGAGGGAAATTTAATCTAGACTTAACCTTGCCGGACTCTCAATCTTACAACACAGTGGGAGAAATGGGTTTTTATTTCAGTTACTCCTGGACACACTTACTTCCAGATTCATACCCACCTTTTTACTTCGTACTTTTTTCCTTCCCAGAATTTTCTCACCTCTTTCTCTAACAAAAACCTCACACAGCACCCCTAAAGATGACACAGGCCCCGAGAAAAAATGTTTTCCTCAGGATCTCCTGGATCTCCTGATCTCGATGGTATAATTCCATTGACTCCGTGCAGTTTGGGCTTTGGTTGAGTATTAAAATAAAAAATAATCATTGATAAAAAAAAAAAAAACATTCTTAAAGATAACATGATAAATATTATTAATTATTTTTCTGTTAATACCGCACAAGAGTTCCAACTGCTCCCAACCGCCTGGAGCCAGTGAAACTAAGGCATCTCCAATCGGGGTATCTTGTGAGGCTAAAGGTACTAGGGGGGGGGGGGGGGAGGAGATAAATATCTAGCTGTTCAGATCTAGACACCAAATACGGCTAAATCCGTTTTAATTATGAATGGTGGTCTTACACAAGGGCGTTACTGACACCATCTCTGACTCTGGAACGTGGCGCAAATGTATCATATATTTAACTTTAAGTGATTAAATTGTGAAATAGCATAAATAAGTCAAATCATTTTTTTCCTTGCGCACCCCGGAATTTGAACCCATTACCTCCGGATTGCTAGGAAACAGGCCAAATGAAAAATTCACAACAACTATCGAAAAAGTGTTCCCAAAAGTATCAAACCATCTCTGCTTTGGTCTGAAATTGTTTATCATTTTAAAAGATTTTTCTTAAAAAAGTTATACTGTTATGGTTTTACCTTTGACATCATTTGAACTTTTTCACACGTTTAATAAAGGTGACAAAATCCGTTTTTTAAGTAAAGTATTTTCCACGGGACCACTGAAGAGGTAAAGTGAAAGAAGGGGGTTTTGTATGCCCAAAATGAGCTAATTTCTATATTACATCTAGTGAAATTGATCGATGATTTTTAATTATCTGTAATTTTTAATGATAAGGTAATTGACTGATTCTCTGGCCAGTCTGGGGCGTAAGAGATAAAAAGTCTTACGCGAATTATTGTTACAGCCGTTTCCTTAAGAGTTTGAAAAATATGTAATTAAGATTCTTTTAATATGTATTGTACGATTCTATGACTCCTGATCCCCTGAAAGTGGATCTCTCTTACACTTGATCTGTCTAGCAGTTGATCTCTTGGACTTTGATCCCCAAAGCCATGATTTATGATGTACTTTCTCCCTGGTAATTTTCCGTAAGCCGACTGCTCATACAATTAAAAGGCATTTTGTTTAATTTGGGAGGCGGGTATGGGCAATTCCGCCCCAGTAACAATTTATTGGATAAACAATACCTCTGCCACATTCAAAGTAGTTCGCTGCGTTTGGTGACTTAACAGGGGTAACCGGGTTCATGGGGTGAGAATTGTCCGGGTTTCAGAGGTGGATGTGTCCGTCAACTAGCTGCTTGGGAGGCCGGATCGGGAGAGACTGGTTGAGGAAGACCTTGCGATTTCTCAAGTAGAACTCTATTGGAACATTGCCTTGTACCTCAGTAGGAGGGATGGATTCATACGTCCGTCACTCCTGCACCCACTGACCCCCAGATTCCTACCTAAACCTCATACTTTATCCTTCCCAAAACTTATTTTCCTTCCTTTCCCTTAAAAGACCCGCCACTCAGCATCCCCAAGATGGCATAGACCCTGAGGGAAAATATTTTCCTTTTAAAAAAAACAACCTTTCCTTTCTGAATTTTTTTTTAGGGACACGGCATTATTGTTAGCAAAAATATTTGGTTAGGTTAGGTTAGGTTAGGTAAGGTTTTCCACCTAACACGTCTGCAGATTTAAGTACATCGCTGTTTGTCGTACGGTTGTATATCTTGTGACGATACACCCTGCCTACGTGCACCAAATCGTGATAAATCTACCCTGGCTACGCTGTATAAAATATGTTTAGATTCTACCCCTATGTACGACCACGGCACCGAATGCGCTGTGTCGCGCCTACCCTCGTAGCTTCAATTTTCGTAGCTTTCTATCATGATGTACTTAGCCTATCATTTAGGGTATTTCTAGTCTAACTTTAAGTCATTCACACTTTTGCGAAGACCTCTTCTCTCTAACCTATTTTTCGAACTTCTACATTACTCTGAGCTAATCTAACCCTATTGTTCGCAATCCCTGTGATAATTTCACACAGTAATCAAGATTTTTGAATTTTTGTTTACATTATTTCCGTATCCTGCGTTGTGTAATTTTTTGTTTTAGGATTTACACCCATACGCGTAATAAAACGCATACAAATGTAAAGAGTATAATGTATGGTTTTGTGGTAACTTCGGTTCTTTTAGAGTAAGAGTGAAAGAATTCTATATTAATTGATTTAAATATCTTCTAACGCGTTTGATAAACTAACCCCGTCCTATATTTTGTCTATACCTGATATTCGTTTTGTTTATTTCCTCCCTAACACAGCTATATTTAAAATACAAATAAAAGAGAATAACAGTTATCAATTTATAACAAACATTTCATGAAAAAGTATTTATTTTACCTGCGTAATATGACCTAATTCTAGGTCTCAGTTTTTCACCTGAAGTCTGCAAATTACCACCTAGCATGAGTTTTATTTTCATGGTTAGTAAACACTAGATTGTTTGGGGAAGGGATGTGTGTAGGGATTGGGTCAAGGATAAAAAAAAAAAATAGTTTTCTGTAAAGGTTGGCTCCTCCACTAACCAAATAGATTCTGGTGACCGACTTCCGAAAAGGCCTCTGTCAATGCAACGGCTACACATACCCAAAAACCGGATTTTACCCTCTTCTGCGGGCTTCCTTGCTTCGATGGGAGCTTTACGTACCAGAGATAAGTACCAGGTCTTCCATCGTATCCCAGAACTATCCCAACCTCCTCACCTCCAGGTAGTTTAACTCGACTGATTCTAGAAGGGGTATTTCATTGCATCCCTTATCACGACTCTACTCGCGTTGAATGTGGTGTGCGACTGTTTTTGTCGTATCCATCTCCCTCGTGATCCGACAGAATCGCACTCCTGCCACCTCTTAGACCTGCTGCGATTGCGCCAAGGGAGCGTTCCAGTTGGCTCGCATCAAATCGAAGGTCGACAAGACTATGATATACAAATAACCTAGTCTTAAGCGCCGCGCCAGCGTATTCCTCGCATACGTCTCCTTCTACCTCCGCATGCCCACCTTCTTGGCAATACCGTCACAGGGCTTAAGTTTCCCTCAGAAAAGCTGTGGAATTTTCCGAGCGACCCATAATTGCATACAATAATCCCGAAGTCTACTGCGTGGGTAAAATTTTTGGATTTGGACTGTATGTCTCCATTCACTGCCAATGCTTTTTAATGTGGTCACTGAGTCCACGTGTTTAGGTATGAAAGGATAGGGGATACCTATCCTATTAGGTAGGTATAAATGGAAAAGTGAGTTTTTGGTTTGGCTTTATTTTTATTGAGGAAGCCCTCCTCATGAAGTAGTAGGTATTCTCCTAGATAACTAGAAGGACAATGTTATGCAAAAAGTTCTAATTTTCAATTTTGATAAATTTAATTTTTAAATTTTAAACTTTCAGACCACAATTGACAAACTTGTCCCTTGATTTTATGCTTATGGTTTATTGCCTTAAAATTGCACATATTAACTTTCACATATCGACCGAAAGTTTATCGCAAAACTATAATTAATAAACATGCCCCTAGTCCAGTACATTTATTATATACTGATTCATATGTAGATCACCTGGTCATTGACATTAACATTTGGTCATTAACATTGACATTAAATAAATACCACAATCAAAGGTAACATAAAGAAACTCTAATTTTGTTAGTGAAGGGAGCGGTAGGTATTTGTTTTTACAAATACGCCGAGATAACCGCAAATACGAATCTCCATGTATACCTAAAGTTGTCCGTAAAGTACATCTAAATTAAATCATGTGATTTCTAATTTGTAACGTGCTATCAATATTTGAACGCAAAAAAAACGAAGCTATATTATTGTTATGACTAATGTTTACAACTCACACAGACGTCCCTTGGCACAGTGACCCACCTTTAAAGATTGTTTACATCTACGATCATTGTCCCTTCAATCCTCGATCCATTTTTTATTCGTTATGGTTGGTAATTTTAATTGACTTAGGTTTTGCCCAAATAGATCGTTTTAGTAGGTATTCTATTAAAGAGTTTACCTGAATGGCCTAATTTTGCTAAATATAAGCGTTTAAATAGGTAATAGCTTACTTCTAAAGGGTTTGCCTGGATGACCTAGTGCCGAACATACGTATTATTTTTATTGGCCTAGTTTTTTTGTAGGAATGATAATCACATGGGGAATATAATATAATTTTTTTGTTAGTAACAGTGTTTGTTAGTAAGATCGTTAAAATTCGGTGAATTGATCAGCAGCTAACAGCCTCCCAATCTCTGAAAATATTTTAAATAAATTTGATAAACTTACATGTGCCATGATACGTTTTCAACAATTCCAATTGGGTTTTCCACGATGTTAGAATCAGGTCTCCCGGTTTTCACATTGTAATAATTCCCACCTCAATATGGAATATACTCACCCAAACTCCTTCCGCTTCCCTATTTTTCCTATCGCATATCTGATCACCTCTGCTTCCCCCTTCCTTAAATGGATAAAACTCTAACCCTGATTTTAAAGTACAATAATTATGATCATATAATATGAATAATTCATCCCTCCTATATTCGTAATATTCCGTTTTCCCGTAGTGCAAATTTCTCATTGTTTCCCATTGGGCAAAGAGTTAAAATCTCAAACATGATTTCCTTTTTTACTTATTTCTTTTAGAAAGATTTGATTTATTTACTACTGCGATTTGTTTATTTGATGTTTGAGGATTTTAATCGCATTCTTTAATATTAGATGTTTCTATTATAAACAAAAAAATCGATACTATAAAAAACTTTTACTTGGATATTTTAGACTATGTCTAAAACGTTCTCCTGCTATTGTTGAATTATAAAGAAACAATTCTATTTAAATGTTCACTTGAGTATTATTAGATTATGTTAAAACCCTTTGATCCTCTCCCTCTTTTAGTTTAAATCATTTTAATCACTCATAATAAATCCGTTATTATTATTTATTTATCTCATTGATGTTATTTTATTTGTTTTAAAACCAAAGTTTTAATTTTTAAAATTTGACCATCTTATCAAATCACTATCGCTTTCGAGCAATTCGTTATTATTATTTATTTATTTCAGTGATGTTATTTTATTTGTTTTAAAACCAAAGTTTTAATTTTTAAAATTTGACCATCTTATTAAATCACTATCGCTTTCGAGCAATTCGTTATTATTATTTATTTATTTCACTGAAGTTATTTTATTTGTTTTAAAACCAAAGTTTTAATTTTTTTTTTAAATTTGACCATCTTATTAAATCACTATCGCTTTGGAGCAATTCGTTATTATTATTTATTTATTTCACCGATGTTATTTTATTCGTTCTAAAACCAAGTTTTAATTGTTTAATATTTTGTTAATACACTTTGTGACACTGAATTTCTATAGTGTTTAAAGACCACTCTCCAATTATCTTTAAGTCGTACGGAAACACCGAATATAAATTCAAATCATCTAAATATTATCATCATTATTATCAAATTCACTGAATTTTACACTTTGATTAAATTTATAGAAGAATACACCGAATCGTTCACGATTCAACTCTCTCCAGACCGTCTCTGCCGCTAACTGTCCCCCAACTGACGACAAGGGCCGGATTATTCCTGTTCAAACTTGTTAAACGCCTTCTTATGTTTAAAATATTTTGAAATAAATCTTCATTAATTGAATTCTGTTTATATTAGAATTTTTACGTACTTGGTTGTAATTCAATTTTAATGGCCGCACTGTCAAATATAATCGGTTTTCTCTAAAGTAAACTTCTATGTCTGATGTGTTAAACCAAACATGTACTTACGCCTTAATTTTTTTTGTTTTGATTACACTAACGGCGCCCAAAGAGACTCTCCGTTTCCAAGACCCTCTGTTTCCAATGTCACTTATATAAACACTCCTCAGGGCCAATAAACATTCATTTCTTTGTCTTTGATTCTGTCTAAAATAAAGTTCGTTCAACTTTAATTCCTGTGGGAACGAAAATGAAGGTCACCCATCGTGATAAGTCAACGTGTCTCTTGTTTTGATTATTAGCCGTTACTGGATGTACCTATAATTTACACGATATTAGAAAAAAACTTTGCAGGCCCTCTTGAACGTGAAAATGTCCTTTCCTCCCATAGCGTAGGTGTAGGTAGGCATTACGATTCATCACAATCTTTAATATGTTATGTGCCAGAGAGGAAGCATATAAAAAAAAAATAATCGTTTTGGGGATCAAGTTTCCGAGGGATCAACTGGCAAATGGATTAACTGTCCGGAGGATCAACTTAACAGGGGATTAACTATCCGGAGGATTTCTTTCAGGATGTCAACTTGGGATCAATACTCGATTACGTAATTGCACCCAGGAGGCCTTGGAGAAAACTTTGCTGATGTTCTGTAGTGTGGAGGGTCTTTTTGAAGAAAAAAAGGTGTGAATCTGGGTCCTAAACAATAAAATTTTGCAGAGAGAGGAAAAATAGAGGGTTGCGAATTATTCTGCAGCCAAGGGGTTACCTTGTGAGATGTTGTAACGTGCATTTCTCGGCAGAGCAACGGACTCTCCCTCAAGCTTGTGGGATGGGAAATACAGTTTTTTTATCTTCGGGTATTTTGTGATAAATAAAAGAAATAGCAAATATAGCAAATAACAATATCACCTATATTTTGAAAGATAGAAGAACAAGAAAGATGGGTATTCATGCCCTCCAAGGGACTCCAAATATTATCGTGACAGAACATACCTGTTGGACCAATACTAATTTACTATTATATCCCGGAAGCACTTTAATAGATATCACTTTGCGCGCCGATGGGCTGCAAGCCGTAAACTCAAGAAAATACGAAGAAAAGTAAGAAGACTCTAGGAGACACTTCTGCAAACCAGGCCCCTTCCCTTTGTCAGGCAGCAGGTTCCGCGCCCTCGATCAGGTCCTCGGCTGAGCGCACCAAGGTACCCTGAGATTTGTCAAGTTCCAGAAGGTGCCTTCATCCATTATGTCCGCCGGGAATTCGTCAAAACAGAAATACGGGTAGCAGCGGCCAAGCAAGGCCATCAAGGTGCTTTCCCGCAAATAACGTCGCCATCCGAGACAGGATTAAAAAGATATTCTCCAACAAAGTCATGGTTTTTCCACGTGAAGGTCACAAAAACCGGCGACCGATAAAGCCCGATTCACTACAATGGGTCGTGTTTTGTATTCGATCAAACATCAGGAACCGGCTCGCGGTTTGAAATAACTTTATCAAAAAGGGTTTATCCCATATTAAAAGAATCCACAAAACTTTATCTTAAGTGACTGGTCGAATTGACTCCGGCTCCCAGGCGAAGCAAATTCAAAAAGTCCCGCCGGAAATAGATGGCGCTAGCCGCTAGCGGTTTAATCTTTACGGCGATCATAATAAAACGACAGCGGCCAGGTGAGTTTAAAATTAAATAGGTCAAGACAATATTTATTTAATCGAAAT
The DNA here is from genome assembly GCA_936435175.1 of Glyphotaelius pellucidus. Classification (NCBI taxonomy): domain Eukaryota; kingdom Metazoa; phylum Arthropoda; class Insecta; order Trichoptera; family Limnephilidae; genus Glyphotaelius; species Glyphotaelius pellucidus. The sequence goes on from OW386550.1 coordinate 4,782,760, forward strand.
AAATATTATCGTGACAATGTAGATTACGTTTCCAGGGATTTCTTGTTCAGTGTACATGACCCCATTTTGTTAACGAACCCTATGCAATTGTACGACTAATAATTCCACACACGTATTCTTTTTATAAAAAATTTATGAGCAATAAAGTTGTCATGGGCCGTTATCTTTTTCCATTGTTTTAAACATCATATTCCCAACTGACATAAATATTTGCAAACCCACAACAGAACCGCGATGTTATTTATTAGCGTTTTTTTAAAATTTTAACTTTGAGCTTTCTTTTTCCTCCGCATTTTACTTTACTTCCCGACTTCGCACGGGTTTCTACATTTTTTTTCCAAAATTAAACAAAATCTTCTGGGAAAATTACTTACCTTTCAATTCTTCTTTTTGAGTGAAAACTTCTTTTCTTTGGCACTGTTGTGATTTGAAATTCGATGATATAAAAAATAGCCAAATACATATATCTTTAAGGTTTTGAGAGAATGAGATATAAGTATAATCGGTCTCCTCTTTGTGCGGTGCTTCGTAACCTTCCTACTCTGATCTACTTTGGTTTTCTGAAGGTTTACTGCTACCGCGTTTGAATTGCACTTTGTGATTTTGTAATTAAAAAACTAAAAATAATCAATACGGCGTCATTTCAAATTAGAAGATATTGTCAGCATCGCCCTGACGTAAGACCACCATTCAGAATTGAAACGTTGCTTGAAAGTGTTTGTTGACCAGAGCTAAATAGCCAGGTACTTCCTCCCTCCTTCTTCCTCTCCCCGCTGCCTTCAGCTTCACAACATGCCCCAATTTGGGATACCGTACTCACAAAACAACATCATATTTATTTAAAATAATTTATCTATAACCTACCTTCAACTCGGGCCTTCAAAAATATGATGAAGATATATATTATTACTAGCTTTTCCCCGCGGCTTCGCTCGCATGGTATTAAGGGAAATTACTATAGCGCTTGCACTTATCAATTATCTCCCCCACCCCCATCCCCTCCCGCATTCCATATATTCATTCCCTTACATTCAGTTTTCAAACATCTCGCCTACCACCTAAATTTCATAATGCTATAGTTCAAAGAAAAAAAAGAATTATTTTTCCAATATTGGTCATCCGTTCGGAATTTATGCGCTTACAAACATTTCAGATGTTTATTTTTATTTAAATATTTGTAAATATAATAAAAAATACTCTATTTATCATTCAGTCTTTATAATCGTTACGAATAATATTTTTAATATAAGAACTCTCATCTGACATTTATTCCAAGCTTGTCCAAAAAAAAAACGAATTCTAATATTTGAATTTTCTGCAGTAGTAGCTGACCAGTAGACTGAGTACCTACCAGCATAGAGCCCAAAAATATATCAACATTGTTTCTATGGAAAAGATTTTTTTCTGACGTTAGCAAAAACTCGCTTTTGTTAGCGATAGAAAACGTTTAACAAATATAATATATTAATATTTATAATTTCATAACGCCAGAGCTTACCATCAAATACAACCTATAGTCTGCGCATATAATTTAGCTTTATATTGGTGAAAGAATTATTAATGTTTTTATATTGTGTTATGCGTGAAAATGTCATAAACAAACTCGAGCAGTTTCGCATTTATAATATTAGTATGGATAAGTATATAGGTATGGATAATTTTCATCTGTAAGAATTCGTGTATCTTTTTTATATTTTTCATTATTCCATTGTTGACAGTAAATCCCATAAATCCGTAAACCTTTAAGCGACGTGACATTTTGCGGTGTCATCTGTAAATATGAAAAATCAGTTAAAGTATATTTTTTTAAATTTTTCAAAGCACCTGTTTAATATATACATTTTATAACATATACATAATATTGGTGACGGCTAAGCAAGAATGTTTGAATCGGCATTAAAAGCATATTTTGTTTTATCTATTTGTTTTATAATGTTGAGTACCTCATACAAGAGGCACCTCAAATGGCCCACACAAAAACGTAAAATGTCCCACAACCTCATAAAATGGTGAGGCATGGGGTGGTTAGTGTAGTGCACTATATGTCATGTCACGTATGGGACAAATGTATGAAGTAGTGAGGTGAGGTTGTTGGTGTATTGTATTACATTTTTGTATTAGAGCTGTGAGGTGGTGAGGTGTTTGTGTATATGTAGAGAGGTGTTTGTGTATTTTTCAATTTCAATTTCAATTCAAATTAATTTATTCACTTTAAAAACATAACAAAATTAAAATTTAAAATCGTTTTTTAAAATAGAGAAAATATGCAGATTAAAGCAAATTTAAGCAATTTAAATAATATAAACAATTTAAACAAATTAAACAATTTAAACATCAATGAACAATTTAAAAATCAATGAAGCACAATCAGACTAACAGCAATAAAGCTTGCTGTCTAAATTGTGATCCATTTATGCTAAACATGTCGATATTCAAAGTGATTCTATTTAACAACAAGACTGCTCTCCCGACTGGCATAACCGTTGACAAGCTAGTTCTGCAAGCCGGGAGATAAAACAGTCTATGCTGTCGGTGACGGAGATAACCATCGGGAACATAGAAACTAATGCTCTCCATAATAGCCGAGTTTTCGAATGTATTGTGACATGTCATGTCACGTATGGGACAAATGTATGAGGTGGTGAGGTGTGAGGTGTTAGGTGTTTTGTGTATTGACATTTTTGTTTAATAATATTTTGTGTTAGGTGGTGATGGGTTGAGCCGTTCATCGTGGAGATTTGCAATATATGGAACGTCAAATACTTCATCCAAATGTATTGTTGTCGTACCGTGGCGTGCAGCCCTAAACAATTCAAATCGACAGTGACGAAGCCACCAATCACATGAAGGGTGAAGGGCTAGAGAGGGGATGGTGGTTAAAGGGGAGGGGGTGATTTAATTTATTTATTTTTTAAATTGTTTTTATTTTATATTATTATTTTGTGAATATCGCACTAGAGTCCCAACTGCTTCCAAAGGAGGGAGGTTGATGGAGATTTGAGATGAGGTAGAGGGGGGTTGCTGAGGGGTGGATCACGGGTGGAGGGGGGGGGAGGTTATGAGGGGGGTGGCTGAGGGGGTGGATCAAGGGTGGAGGAGGGGGAGGTTAAGAAGGGGGGGGGGGGGGGGGCGGTTGAGAGGGGATTGTGAGGGTAGGACATTTTTTATATTAATTTTTCGTATTACAAAAATAACAAACACGGACGCAGGTATGGGTACCGCCACCCCGAAACCATTTATTGGATAACCAATACCCCAAGTGATTCGATACGTTTGGTGACATAGCGGGGGTGCCTGGGTTCGTGGGGTGAGATTTTTCCAGATCTTGGCGGCGGATGCGTCTGCCCAACAGCTACATTGCAGGCCGGACCTGAAGAGAGTGGTTTAGGGTGTCTCTTTGACTTCTTTAGTCTTACTCTCTCGGAATATCGACTTGCACCGCAGTGGGAGGGATGAATTAACCGCTAGAGTGCTTTTTGCCATAATACTGCTATTTAAAATACCGGATAAAATTCGGTATTGCTTTGCTGCCAATTTTGGCGAATTTTCCTTATTTGTAAGTAATTAGGTAGAATTTAACGATTTTAATTTTTTTTTTATAAATTCTACGAATATGCTATAATCGACAAAACAGGTGAATTCATTGGCTATATAGATCTATAATCAATTTGTAGGTTTAAATAATAAAATTTGGAGGAATGATTTTTTTTTCATTTTGGGCGGAAAATATTCAAAATGATCATCAAAAAATGTCGAGCAATCAAAGAAAAAAGTTCGAAATTGCGCTGTCGCTCCAGTGATTAATATGTCCGACACTCCTGGGCACACTGTACCCCAGATTCCTACTCACTCTTCATACCCTTTTCCTTCCCAGAATTTCCTCTCCTTTCTTTACTAAAAAGACCCCCCACACAGCATCCCCAAAGATGACATAGACTCTGAGGGAAATTATTTTCATCACGGCCTACTGTGGAACTAATGTAAAAAAAGCACTTATTTGTTAGGCGGTTTTTTCCGACATATCTTGCTGAAATTGATTAGTTCTACATAAAATATTATTGAAATGGACTGGATTTCAATAAAAATTTAAAAAGTATTAAAATTTAATAGATTTCAGAGAATGTCTGTTCCAAATCCACAAAAAACAACATTTTGTTTTGGTTTGTCATTCGGAAGTAAAACAAAACATTGCTAATAAATTTAAAAACTATTAAAATTTAATAGATTTCAGAGAATGCCTGTTCCAAATCCACAAAAAACAACATTTTGTTTTGGTTTGTCATTCGGACGTAAAACAAAACATTGCTAATAAATTGGCAAAAATTCGCGATTCTCTGTTTTGTCTCATATAGATTTATTCCAAATCACACCTGGAACATTGTGGACGAATAACAAAGCAACAGTGATTTTTTTTTCATTTAGATAATAATTAATAATAAAACATTTATTTAACAATAGATTTTCACAAATTTACATTTTGTTTAGTTTTCATTGATTCTATTGGCATTCATTATGGTCATTGCTCAGCTCATTCGGGATTTCTCCCGGAATGTAGCTGGTTTTCAGCAGTGCTTCTAAGATAGTATTATCTTCTGCAAACGCGATTGTCTAAATAAACACGTCAACATGTGATGCTTGTTTCCTACAACTTCGTCTGGAGAACAAATCGATTGTCTGGTGGCGATCTGCTATAAATAAGCCACCACCAGTGATTCTCCACGTTTAGCTAACCTCCAGGGGTGCTCGGAATCATGGGAAAATATTTGTCCAGGTTTTGGTGGCGGATGCACCTGCCCACCAAATGCGTGCCTTTTTGAGATAAACCGATACGGGAGATACTTTCAATTCGCTAGCCGGACGCGCTTGACTCAACGCCTTGCACCGCAGTGGGAAGGATAAATTTATACCTCACTCTTGGACCCATTGCCCCCAAATTCCCGCCATACACATCTTTTCCTTCCTAGTACTTTCTCTCAAAAAGACCCTCCACATAGCATTCACAAATAAGATACGTATAAGTCCTGGGAAGATATTCTCCCAAAGGCCTTCTGTGTGAAATTAACCTTGGTACACTCGCGCACGGTCTCTCAGACCGAGATTTCATCTCGTCTGTACCATTTTAATTATATACTTTTTATACATAATTAGTATTAATTATATAGAAGGGGGTATAATTGTATTTAAAAAAAAAGAAAAAACATTAAAAATTGTACTTTATTTGGTAGAAACGGACTTTAAACTAAACCTCATAATTTTTTGTACTCTTACTTTAATAACAAAAAAAAAATTTTAATTGTGTGTTCATTAAAAAAAATCTAAAAATCTAAAAATCTGAAATCTAATAAATGAAGAATCAAGAATAATTAAAAATGATTTTCGAGAAAATAACAAATTGTGATTTTTCGGTCTGAGAGACCAATGCGCGAGTATAGGAAGGTTAACAATATTAAGAATGGTTTTAAGGTGATATTTAACAAAATGCCTTTAAACAAGTGGAAGGGATAAGTGAAGCGCTCACTGTAAATTCAATTCTTGAGAGTTCAGCTGTGATGGCAGCAGGAGCGTTATGAGCAGTAGAAAGATGAAATAATAAATTTAATTTAATTGAAAAAAAGTCAATAAAAAAACGTGTTACTTTTCCCGAACACTGTCGGATGAAATGAAAAATGCCACCAGTCCCTTCTCTATTAATTAGGCAAAATTGTACATCAAATTTTCCACGTGTTTAAAAGGGGTAATTATTTTAAGAGGGGGTGATCATTTTTATCTCCTCATGGAGTTAAACAAAACATATTATTTAAAATGCCTGATAACGCTGAAAATTAATTTCATTGGTCTCATGTTTGAGGGTGCGTGATGGTATATATGGTATATAACTTTCTCATGTCAGATGTTCCTGTTAGGAATTATGTGCAGTTTAAAGTTAAAAAAAAAAAACAACCAAATAGGCATGACTGACTTTTTTCACATGATATGGCTACGCTAAATCATTATTATTAGCTATTAGAATGTAAATTGCTGTTTTTTTACAGGCTTGCCTTTTAAATTCACAAATGAATTCGCGAAAGGCGATGAATAATAAACCAGTTGGGCTTGGTGGCTTCCTGTAATGAACCTGTCGGGGAACGTGTGTGGTCTAAATTAAATACTCGATTGCGAATGATATGTTGTTACTTTTGACCGGGTACATCGTTTATACGAAAAACAAACATCATAAATAAGGGAGCAATATTGAGCTGAGTTTTTTTGAAATCGTAAACAGAACATTAATTTAGGTTATCTTCCATTGTATACTTCAAAGAGAGTATGTTTGTGTTTGTTAGTGAAATGTAATGTACAAATTGAGTAGTAATAACAAGAAGTTCACATTCTTCTTCTTCTTCTTCAATGGCGCTACAGCCCATTTCGAGCCTTGGCCTCCTTCAGGATAAGCCTCCACCGCCCTCCGTCCTCGGCCGTCGTCTTCCAATCTGCAACATAGAGTAGTCCCCTTGCATCCTTCCTGACATCATCCTCCAATCTCAGCCTAGGTATGCCCGCCTTTCGTTTACCTCCCGGGTGTCCTAGTAGAACCTTCTTCGGTACTCGTGTGCTTGGCATTCGGTGCACATGTCCGGCCCATCTTAGACTTTGGAGCCTTAAATGGGTAGAGAATCTGGGAGCTTGGTTATGTCATAGAGTTCATTATTGTGGCGGATTCTCCATGCCTCTCCCTCTCGCACCGCCCCTAGGATTCTTCGAAGAACCCTCCTTTCAAAGGTGTCTAGCTGTTCCGCAGACTTTGCTGTTAGTGTTCCCGCCTCACATCCATAGACCAAGACCGTTCTAATAACTGTTTTATATAGGGTTATTTTGGTTTTCCTATGGACGTTTCGGAAATTGAACACTGGCAACAACGCGAAGTCTGTGTTGTTAGCGGCTGTGATGCGCTTTCTTATTTCTACTGGGTCTTCGTTGTCCTGCATTACGATGGAGCCCGGGTAGGTAAACTCTAAGTCTAACTCGAAGTCCACATTACGTAATAAAAATAATACGCTAAACGCTTGCAGCCTTTCTAATAAAAAACACTTAACGACCCGTTACTAATAAAATAATGATGTTTTTATGTTGGCTGCATTGAACTTTGGTAGATTTGAGTAAGCGCGGCCGCCATGTTTTCATGAATTTGCGGGAAAATTTATTTTGTAACATGAGAAATATTCAAGACATTTAAAATATGTTACAAAAATTCCAAAATTCGTTGAAAAATTATTAATTAAACTAGCATATACAATAGATCTGGCTACGTCCGCAATGAAAATATCTTTCCATGAACAATTTTATCATTTTTTAATTAGTAGGTAAAGTTTAACAATTGAATAAAATTTTTATACAATACAGTCAAATTTTCAGTTGAGAGGTTAAATTACTATTATTAAGAAATTCTCAAGAATAGTAATTCCGCCTGTGCTCTAGGAAGCAAAGATTGCAATCCGTTTGTTAAGATCCGATATTTTATCAAACAGACCCGGTCTTCTCTGTCGCTTTTCTGAATTCTTCAAACAATGATTAATGTAAATTCAAAGCAAATTTAAGTTCATTGAACCAGATTTTACGTAGAAATAACTGATGCTCATTACACAAAATTGTTTTTTTTTTTAAAATTTCTTTATGCTTTGCTTTGTGGAAATATACAATTTGTGGATTTTTTGACCACCATGTTAGGCACATACCCGGATTATGGCGGTCAATAAGATTGTTTGAATTATAATGTTGTTTTTTTGTACTCAGTAGGCGATATATTGAATTTAAAGACAAAAAGTAATGATCTAAAAAAAGTGTCCGACCTAATTATACACCTTCACAAAGAAAGTAGTACAACCCAAGGGGTTTAGCGCTTGAGTTTTAAAGAAAATGAAAACGAATGGTACAATGTCCAATTTTCGTACGAAGCGAGTGGAAATTTCCTTTTTTATTGGTTTTAGAAATTGGTGAAGCCACGATTTTAGTGGGGTTATTCCTTTGAATTATTTCAGCATGGTGAGCTCCCTTAGATGGGCTAATAGTTTGTCGATATTCAATATTCAGTCCATTTAAAACAGGGTCTGTTTTTGAGGGTGGAAAAAATTTCCAACGAATTATGAAATTGGTTAAATTATTGATCGGGCTCCAAGCTTTGGCTGGGAGTCTGCAATTTTCATTTCATTTCCTGAGATGTCAATATTACCAGAGATCCAATTTAATGCTACGAATAACGCAGAGTTTCGAAGAGAGGAAATCAGGACATATTATTTAAAGTGTACAAAGTAAAACCGTGATAAAGAAAATGGAAGAATTAAGTATTTGAGAGGCGCTGTGTTTTGATAGTCGGAGAGAAAGCGGGAATATTCAACATTATTTGAAGAAATTAAACAGCGTAGGTACTTGGTTGATGAATTAGAGAAATATTTGGAAAGAGAACAATGAATTTAAATTCTAACATTAGAAAATTATGAAATGTGGCAAAATTCAAGTAGGTACTATTATTTAACTGTGTAGGTAGGTATCCAAAATGAATCTTCAATATTACATATTACGCCTGTAAAAACTGACAATGCCGTACTTAGTTTTAAGTTGTTACGAAGAAATAGATTTATTTTAAACGTGTACAAATTATTTACAAATTTTATAATATATTCATGATACGATTAAAAAAATTCGGAAACAGCTAGAGTAATTCGAAAAATAAAAACATGTGGTAATGTTAGCAGGTTTGTACCTTCCATATTTTTTAGCATGCCAAATATTTCACTTTTTTTATTTCAGTTTTAAATGCAAGTAATAAAAATTCTTTTGTTTTTCCTTCGTAATAACTTCAATAATACAATTATTGTTAAGATGCGATTTTAGATTTTCACGGGCAAAGTATTTTGGCCGTGAAAATCTAAAATACACATCAACCCTAATGATGAAAACTGTATCGCTCTCCGAAACGTTGGCTGAAGAAGGAGGTAGCGCAACACAACATAACACCCCAAAAACAAATACTATTATTCAATTTATAAAAACAATTTAAAATTTAAAAACAAGTTCTGCTGTAAAATTATGAATACACGTGACAGCTGTTTCTCCTTCAGAAGGCTTTAAAAATGCCTTCAGAAGGCGAAATTAAAAAGAGGTATTTTTGAATTCACCTATTTAAAAAAAATATATTAAAAAAAAACACATCTAATTTAAACAGATCATTTAATTTGTCAAAAAATTAATATTGAAAAAAAATATGCGCCAAACTCACCGTATTTAACAGTAACACGCGTTCACAATTTAGTAATAAAATAAGTACGTAGGTACCTGTAGTATTTATAACAATTTTATTACAGCATATTTTCTAAAATACACATTGGACATTTCACGTCCTACCAAAAATTCTTCTCATGACTGTTCCTCATTGCTGAGGAATCTGACCTCTACTCCATTTTCCACGGTGGTCATGACTCCTTCTCCAATACTCCAGTACTAGCTACTAAAACAATGATAGTTGTCAAATAATAAACACCAAACTAGACCATGTACGTGTCGAGAGTGCTGTTTTTTGTTCGTAAACCAAATAGAACAAAGCCCTGTATGGAATCTGTTCGAAACAAGATGTCCTATAAAGCTTTCCTTTCTGGAGAAATAGATAGCGTTTGTAATAGATACAAATATCCTGTAATCTAGGAGACAGCTGATTTCGCCCTATTTGATCCGTTGGGCATAGGGCAAAAAGTCAAGAGAGTTAAATTAATGTAGTAAAAATTTGTCTTGAAGAATACTGCTGTACTAGGGACTGATGAATTTTAGGTGAAATTCATTGAAGCAATGGCTTCTTTTGTTTGATACGTAAACCGCATTTTTTCCTATTCGAGAAAATAGATTTGCTGTCCATGTCTGAAGAGGGGTTCATTTCATCGTCTGGGAGTCAAAGAGGGATGGGAGCCGGGAGGTGGAGGTCTCAGGGGAGTGTCTGGGGCCCTACCCAAAGGTCCTGGCAGATCTCATAAGTCCATTACTCCTACTCATGAGGTTTGACAGGTATCAAGATAAAAGTGACAGTAAGGCAACGTTCGTACAGCGTGTTTTTTCTATAACTTGTTCGAGATTTTAACGTACACACGAGGTAAGGTAATTTGGTCATATTTTGGTTATTTATTTGAACAAAGTATTTTGCTAACAATTACATTTGTTTGTTCATATGAAGCAGATACTTTGCGATGTGACATTATAATTTAAAATAAAAAAAAAACAACTTTGTTAAAACCACTTATATTTTTTATGTACTTAATGCCGACCGGGTTTCGCTACAACTGTAGCTTCTTCAGGGCAGTACAATCTTCTAGTGTAATTATATTTGTGTTACGTGTTGTATTACGTATACATTACATGGTGCATACATCATGTAATTAAAAGTTAGTTAATGTTTTTTTTTTGTATTTCTTGGGCATTAACTATGTAACAATTTCTAGACATTTGTTTTTTGAAGAGTTTTATTAAATGTACATTTGTTACTTAAATTTAATTTTTCCGCGACCGGTTTCGATACAACCGTATCATTCACGAGCAGAATTAAAACTAACTTAAAAATTAAATGCAAGTACCAAAGATTAAATTAGGTGGGAGTAGTGGGAGGGATAATTTTGGGGGGAGGGGGAAAGCGGTGGGAGGAGTCAATATTATACGGAAACATGGTTAGTAAAGGAGATTTGCAAGGCGCTATTATTTTATTCACTAAATTAATTTTAGATTTAATTTTTTTGTTTATTTCGAGCGTTTCTAAAGCGCAAAGATTAAAGTATGAATTTATATTGCAATGTTTAAATTTTGTTTTTTCTTTATTGAAACTATGGCCTGACTCTATTAAATGATTCGCAAATTCGGAGTAATTATTATTTCTTAAACAAACAATATGACAACTAGAAACTTCAAAACTAGAATCAGGGAACATGAACTTTGTTTAAGAAAAAAATTTTAAATGCTTTGTTGCATTTAATTTTTAAGTTAGTTTTAATTCTGCTCGTGAATGATACTGTTGTATCGAAACCGGTCGCGGAAAAATTAAATTTAAGTAACAAATGTACATTTAATAAAACTCTTCAAAAAATAAAATGATTAGTTAATGTTATTTAGTTTTAGAGTCCCAGTTGCGACCATTGTCTTTTTCTATTTTTCTGTGTCTTGTTCTCTTTCATATTTTCGTTTAGATTATTATTGTTATCTTCTTCTTCAATGAAATTTAAATGCTTCAAAATTATGTTCGCTACGTCTTAATCTTCTACATTCATTCTTGAATTGTTTAATTAAAAAAATACTGGTTTTATGTTTTCTATCATTTTCATAATATTATGTAAACAAAAATCTAGCTAACGACCAGTCTATAAATTGCCGTCCCAACACAGGTGCTTCATACTTAGTGAGATAGGCAATTCGTCATTATTGTAATTAAATCTTTTATTAAAATAATGAAATAAAAAATAAAAAATACATTTTCTCTTCTATCTTACGAAATATAAAAGCATTACTAATTTGAAATAAGCAAAAAGGATTGGAACATAAAATAGAACTTTCTTATCTCCCACAAATTCCTTACCTCATTTTCATTCAAAAATACTTTTTTTTTGTTTTCGACTCTTGACTTGTTTCAGATTCAAGTGTTTAACTTGATGGTTCCCGTTTTCCCAAAGTTTCTTCCTTGATTTCATCTTATTCATAAAGTTCTCCTCACATCTGATTTTCCAACTCTCTGCTCTGCATAAAACCATCGAAGCATCCCTCTTTATTATTTTGTTTTAGTTTTTTCCTAACTTTAGTATACTTTAGACATTTTCAATCACAAAAACAATGAATTGATATTGATATTGAGTAAATATAATAGAAAAAATACAGTCGAAAATCGAAGTCTTTGAAGAGCTACCTTGTTTTAATCCTTCCTAACTTAATTATTTATCATATAGTCAGTACCACACAAAAGTTCAAAACATACAATTCTCGTATCTTACAAATATTATAAAAGGGAAAGTTTGTATGGATGTATGTGTGTTTGTTACTCTTTCACGCAAAAACTACTTAATGGATTTTAATAAAAAATTTCAAAAATATAGCTCATAAATCAGAATAACATAAAGACTATATATTATGGTAAGTTTTGGCGTTACGAAATTTTTATTAATGAAAATGTGTGTATTTCATATATTTTAGCGGCAGGGAGGAACAGCATGGGGTAGGGGAACGGGATAGGTTGGAGGTGGGAAGGGGGAGGCGGGGAAGGTGGAAGGGATTGGGGACGCATGGGAAAGGACATGCAGGGAGAATGTTTTTATTTCTTTGAATAAATATAAAAGATTATTGCCGCCGTTCTTACGGTGGTCATCATTGTTGCCTTCCAAAGGTTTATTTGGGTGATGGATTCTCGCCGGTGGTAATTAATTTATTTTTTCAATATTAATTATTGCTATTTTCTTTCGTTTTATTTTAAAAAACAAAAACATATTTTCTGTTTAAATTTTATATTACGACATCTTTCAAGGTTCTGCGATTTTATGTATAAAGGCACGAAAGTTCAAAGAAAAAACGAAATTATTTTTTATCGAACTTATGTTATACTTGAAAATTTCACGAAGCAATCCTCTTTGTTATTTCAAACAAAAAAAATCTATAAAATTGACATGCATCACTTTTGATACTGGTTTTCATTTCAACAAAAAAAAAAACAGATTTCCTCATTTTTCCGAATAACAAAGGAAAAAGAGGCATGGCAAGCGACAAACCAAATTTCCATACCGGGAAAATATGCAAAAAGTTAAAAAAATCAGAATGAAGAATTAAAATTCCAAAAAAACATCATTCAAAAGTAATGTCTCTAAAGAGACAAGTCTGATTTTAATGTCGGTGCAAAAAGTGAATTTAAAAAGAATAAGTCAATAAATCTTATTAAAATGCCCAAAGTCTTACATAAAATGTCTCTTAATCACCAATAAATTAAATTAATTTCCTTTTTGGACAAAAAGTGTTATTTTTGGAAGTAGTCGTTTTACTTAGTTCCAACATCTTAATGGTGTTCGTCCGTTTTACATAAACAAAACCTGTTCCCAACTTTAAAGTTGGTCTGTAGGAACTTCAAGTAATAATCCATCCTGGGTGCCTCGTGGGTGCCTGCAGGCTAACTCTACAAGCTATAGAAAGTTGTAACTTTGTTCGAAGGAAGCTCTCTTTGTTGTTTGCAATAAAAAAACACAAACTTTTGAAAGCTTTAGTGTATTGTGCCTGCATTTGGATTTTTTATTTATTTTGCTGCAAACGACTCTCATAATTTTCGTTATTTGTTTTTGGCGTATTATGCCGTGTTGCGCTACCTCCTTCTTTAACCAGCGTTTCAGACAGCGTTACAATGTCTATCGTCAGGGCAGATGATGGACACTGGAACGCTGTCCGAAACGTTGGCTAAAGAAGGAGGTAGCGCAACACGGCATAACACCCCAAAAACAAATAACGAAACTTTTGGCCGTGAAAATCTCAAAACGTATCTGACTCTCATAATGATAATTTTTTGCGCTACTCTAACTTTAATTTAACATATCTAAGGTATTTCACTAATGTATAAAGAATTGAAATAATATATGTTTTACGTTAGCTCCGCACAGCAGTACTAAAGCAAAATCCCTCAAGGCCTATGTCATCTTTATAAATGCTGTGTGGAGGGTATTTTTATGAAAAGGAAGGACAGGAAGTTTTGGCAAGGAAAAATATGTGTAGGAATCTGGGGGTCAATGTATCCAGGAGTGACGGAAATATGTATTCATGCCTCCCTCTGAGGTTCAAGGCAATGGGTCCATAGAGTCCGGCTAGAGTGGTCTAGATAAGGTCTCTTTCAAACAGTCTCTCCCGATCCAGGATGCAACAGGTCGGAAAATGCATTCGGTAGTTGCAAACCTTTTATCTGATCGCATTCCACTTAAGATCCATCCTTATTACTCTTTTTATTTTGGCTAAGAATACTTTAGGCAAAAGCTTAGGCATTTTCAGTCGGGAAATTTTATCCGATATCTTGTCAAAGCTCTTTTGATTAACAAAATTGAATGCATGAAACGATGTACGAATATTAATGAAACAAGCAGTGTGTGCGCTAGATCGAGCTATTTGACAGTGCATCCTCTCTCTGCCTACTCATGAGGAAAAACGGCGTGATGTTTAGTTAGTTCGACGGGCTCCGTGATTGAGTGGTTGTTGAGTGTTTGAGAGGTTATTTATCGACGGTGGTTGAGTGGTTACGGTCTTTTCAAGTAATTTTTTTTTTGGTTTTTTGTGCTACTTTATTGAGGTGGCACATTACCTTATTGGAATATATCATAATATTAGTCTATGATCAGTTCTATCATTGTTTTCCGTTGTCTATGCTATACTCGGATCATATGGTGTCGCTTACGACATGTGTCGAAGACAGCCGAACAAGCACAGACAAGTCATTTTTTTTGCGAAAGCTTCTCAGATAGCTTCCGAGTTGTAAGGACGTGTGCCCTTTAAATCATATTCGTACTTAAACGAAATAGCTATACACATTCACTTAAAAAAGACCAATAAGTCTTTCAATCAAATAGAATTGTACTGAGATACTGGCCAGTACTAATGATAAAATACAACTTTTCTATAGTGGAGTACAGAGAGAATTTACACATACAAAATCGTCACGATATCTTTTGTGAGAATATTTATTAAATAATGCTAGAACAAATCGATTTACGATATTTAATACTACGGCGTTGTATTGCCAATAACTTTCTGAATTATTACCTTCGACCAGCCTCGATAAATAAGGCACAGACTTAGATTAAAAACATTAAATAGATCGTAAAGTACTTCCGAAAAAATTTATGCTCGTGATACCTTATACGCTCGTTAAACGTAATACTTATTACCTTTAAGATATATCATAAAAGGTTTAACTTTAGTCGGAAATAAATGGTAGAATAAAAATTTATAAAAGTGTGTTGAATTTATTTTACTTTTTATAAAAATACTACTTTTTCGCAGAAATTTTCGTAAATTTTCCTCGTTAAGCGCTCAAAATTACGTAAAAAATTATCAAAGTTTTACAATAAGGGAAGGGAAAAAAATAAGACTGATTTTTTTAAAGTTCAAAGATTTCCATTAACAGTTACGTACGTCTTTTTTTAAACAAATTTTTTTTAAATTAATTTTTTTATAAAGAAAGACAAGCACCGGGTTGCGAATATCCTAACAATGTCTAAAAATCTCCTACCACCACCACGCAAGCGGAAAATGTTGCTTGTGTCGTGATGGAGGACTTAGCCAGGACTTAGCTAAAGGAAACGAACTCGCAAAGCCCGGGTGGGACCCAAACGCAATGCCAACATATCCACTGAGGATCATGTGTGCAAAATGTCAACAAGAATAATTAAAATTCTACAAGAAAGGGTGGAAAAAATAAGTAGGAGTTATTTTTAGAAATTTCGTGTAAACAGCGGCCTTCATCTTGTTTTGAGGGTCAAGTGTTCTAAATTTTATCAATTTCGTAACAAAACTGTTTTTTTTTAAGATTGTAAATAACTGCTCCCGTCTGGAGCCAATGAGACTACGGCATCCCCAATTGGAGTTGTTGTGAGGCTGAAGATAACAGAGAGGGGATGGAGATGGGGAAGAGGATTGTGGAAAAGTACCTGGCTATTTGCATTTAGTCTCCAAACACGGCTTAAGTCATTTCAAGCACCGTTTCAATTCTGAATGGTGGTTTTAATCCACGGCAATACTAAGAGTAACTTCCACCCTGGAACACTGCGCGGATATATTACACATTATTTTTAATTAATTAATTTAAGCCCACGACCTCCGGATTGCTAGTCGAGAGCCTATTCCCTTTACTACGGAGGCTGTCTATGAATATCTCTACATATTATAAAACAAAGTCCTCCGTCTGTTTGCTCTGTCTGTTCAATAAACTCAAAAACTACTGAACTAATTTTCACCAATAGATAGCAATTCACGAGAAAGTTCAAGGTATATAATTTGTCGAGGTTGTGTGTAAATTGGAAGAAATATATAATACATTAAGGAGAACATCTGTAAGTGGTGTAAGAGGATTTGATTTGTATTTGTAACCGGCCAGCCATGCAGCGGGTGGGCAGACGCATCCGCCAAGACCCGGACAAACCTTAATTAAATGCAAAGGTAACCCAAGGCTTTGTTTTCTCATAGAACCAATTCAATGTGACCCTTTTTGTTATCTTAGATGTAGTAGATTGGGGTGGAATTTCAAACACCAAGAATTTCAAACATCCTTGTTGACGATTCATAAGAATTTCAAGTTGGATTTACGATGGCTTGGATTTGTAACAAATAATAGAGCAAATAATGTTAGCAAGTCAAAGCTGACAAAGCCAGAGTTTCGAGAGCTTGTCTGGTGAGTTACTTGTCTCGACAACCGAGGGTAAGGGGAATTTCATCCCACATTTAAGCATGGCTGTCTCACACCAATGATTGACATTATTGATAATCGAACCAATGATTATTGATAAATAATCGAACTATATCGAAGCACTTAAATAATACAAAGTGTAATGTATTGAAAAAAGCTTTCAAATGACTTCGCTAGATGTCAGCAGGAAGTACTTCTCCCGTTGGCCGGTAGGAGTGCCAGTGTAGCAATACACCAGCCAGACAAGCTCCAATGAATGAGCGACCAGATCATATTTAATATTTACTTTAATAGTACACAACTGCTAGCCCTGTACAAATCGCAAGTGCGCCCCACGGTTGAATTTGGCAGCCACCTCTGGTCTGGAGCCCCCAAATACCTGAAAAAAACCCTTGACTCTGTGCAGAAACGGGCGGTCCGTTTGATAGATTCTCCTAATTTAACTAACGGATTGCAATCTTTAGAGCACAGGCGCCAGGTGGGAATGCTGTCCTTGTTCTGCCGGTATTACAATGGAAGATGCTCCGAGGAACTAGCGTCATCGATCCCCTCGGCACCGGTGCATAGTCGGGAAACACGCCAAACGCGCGCTCAACATTTGTACACGGTTGACATTAGTCACATGAGAACGGGTCGTTTCTACGACTCGTTCTTGAGTTCAACAGCTCGGCTGTGGAACGATTTGCCGGCCTCTGTGTTTCCTCCTTCCTACAATATGGGTCTCTTCAAGACCCATGTTCACTCCTTCCTCTCCTCAAAAACACCCTCCACACAGCATCCTCAAAGATGACATAGGCCCTGAGGGAAATTATTTTTTCCTCAGGGCCTCCTGTGTGGAGTTAATGTAAAAAAAAAAAAAAATATTTATCTCTCGTATAGATAGATCGGATAAATTGCAGCCTTGTTATTGTAATCTCCAATAAACCAGATGGTTTTATCATGAACCTAATATTTATTGAGAAGCTTCCTACAGAATTTAAGTGTTTGAATATAAAGACATACCCAACTTTACACCAAGTTATTGTTGTTCCGAATTAATCAGCAACAGGTGAGGCTATTATTTGCATTTAAAAATATGCGTTTGTATTTATTCTTACGCCATTGTATTGTTTATTGTTGAAGTAATATTATAATTTTAATAAATTGAAAATAATAATAATTTAAATTAGTATTAAATTTTAGAAAACATCGAACGAATACACTTGAAATATATTTTATAATTTTATGCTTTTATTTTATACTTTCATTTTTCCATCTTACTTTTTACTTACTGCTTACTACCTCAACTCCTTTTTTTTACTTTTGTTTTTATATTTAACTTTATTTTATGTTGTTACTTTCGTTTTGTTATTGTATTATAATACATTTATAAATATAATTTATGTTAATGGCACATGCTGTGCCGTATGTTTTTGAAATAAATCTCTGTGGCTGAGTGGTTAATATCTTCGGATATACCTACATAAAGAGGTCGCAGATTTGAAATCTGGTTTAGGCAAAAATTTAGTTTTTTTTCAATGTGTAAAAATATTTTTTTAAATTCGTTGACGTGTAGACGGGCTCCAATTTTTTTTTAACCTTGCAGTAGCCGAAAAAACAGAAAGGAAAAAAAATCGAAATGCTCAGATCGAAAAAATATTTTTTTTGGTTTTTATGTGATGTTGACTTCCCAGTTTCCCGCTTGTACTACAAGCTCCAGACATCGTGTATACAAGGAGGTAAATTATTTCAGTACAGTCTTGCCGAAAGCGACCATTTAGAATCAAAACGATATATGCTGCTTGAATTGGCTTTAGTTTTAAAGTTGATAGGTCCAAATATTCAGATATCTTTCTTCCAGTGACTAATTGTCGCCTCAGTTCTTAATTGTCCAAACGACCATTAGAAAATTTTACGGTAGTGAAGGTTTTCTTTCATTATTTCGATGAAATATTATGAGAAGTGTTTCAGATAAAGCTGTTTCCGTAAAGGTAAAGGTTTCATTAGTTTAAATAATTCTTAAATAAGTGATTACCTATCATTGTTTATACATTATTTTTAATTTTAAAGTGGAGATTGAACAAAAACTAAAATGGTCGTTTGGTCGATTAAGAATTAAGGCGACGTAATAACTAATATCCAGTTTCTTTTCTGTAACTAATGACGAATATCAAGATACTAATATTCAGAAGCCAATGTCATCTTTGGGGATGGTATGAAGGGTCGTTTTTGGGAAAAGCAAGGAGAGGAAGTTCTGAGAAGGAAAAGGGTATGAGAGGTGTGTAATCTGGGGGTCAATGTGTTTAGGAGTGACGGATGTATGAATTTATCCCTCCCCTGCGGTGCAAACCAATGGAGAGAGAGAGAGAGTCCGGCTGGAAGGGTCTAAGTAAGTTAATTGATATCTTTTATTCAAAAGATCACAACTTTGCGTTGAATTGATTACTGATTCATTTCGCGAAAGCTTACCCGCTGTGCTCCTTCAAAACACTTAGTGTAAATACGTATGCATTATTATTAAAAATGCTTAACCTCTCCGCGAATGAGTTAAGGCGAACAAAACTGTATATGAGGAGTGAGTTTTTTTTTTGGTTCATTTTTTTTATTATTGTTTCATAAAATATCATAGATTAACCAAAAATAATATTATGTTTTGAATTAAAACGTCGTCGACATCAATCCACAAAAATAAACCAACATCGACAAAAAAACATGTCAATACAAAAAAAAAACTGCTTCCTTCCTCTGACGACCGCTTAATGACGCAAAAAGAATTTTTAAACAAAAACGGTGAAGTTGGTATTGTAGGTATGTATTTCAAAACTTCAAAAAACTATGCGCAAGTATCAATAGAAGCCACTTCAAGTCAAAAAGTTTCATTAAATATGACGGTATTTGAATAATAGTCGCGGACAAAACGTTTCGTCCATACTCTTAAGAGCATTTTTTCGCTTCGCCGAACTGTTTCGTCCATACTCGTGGAGAGGTTAAACTTACGTTTGCCAGAGGCATACCCTATTAAACTTGTTGAAATTGTATGATTTCACTCCCGCCTTCATTTCACAGTAAACATAAGTTGCGGGGCAGAATGTTCCTGCATTTCAATAAAAACTTTGAAAACTTCCGCCTTTCAATCGGGCATTATTAATGTATTTGTTCACTACACATAAAACATAAAATTCAACGAGCCAACTTATACTAAAACTTTTCCATCCGTCCCTGAATTTTAAATGGATTACTTCTTTGGTGTTAGTTTGAACGACTCACCGTGTGGGCTATCGATGAAGTCATAGAAACGTTACCTTTATTTCAATGGTCCAGGCACGTGAACTGGATATGGTGAATTTACAAAATAATTGAATTCTCAAGACTTTTATTAAAGTCTTGTTCGAGTCATGTACAAATATGCAAATGGTACCAATAAGGGTCGTTTATTTTTGATTTAAGTTTATGTAAGTTTTTATTTAAGGCGGCGCTATTCGGCTGAAAAAGAAGATGGAGAAATGTGTAATTACGAATGTTGGACAGAGCGCGCTAATATTTTAAGTGATGAAATCGCATCGAAAATGGTGAAAAACTCAATAAAACATGACTCGTTTAAAATAGAGCAAAAATCTCGTGGAACGTATCTCAAGTATCATTTAAAAGAAGCATTGTGAATTTTCTCACAAATATAACTTGTAAAATAATAAAAATAGACTTGTTTTAAATAATTTTCGTAGCATACTTTGCGATTTTTTTCTTTCGGGGGAATTTCACATAATTTGCGTTTCGCCATGGAACTTATCTAGATATTATCTTAAAAAATAACATACTTTTTTAAGAGCTTAAAAACTTCAAATGTTTAAGGGAGATATGAAAGAAATTGGTCAAAATTCGAATAGTAGACCCTTAAGTTTATATACAGCAATCCCAGTCTGCAGTATTACATTTGCAACTATAACACAGAGTAAAATAAAAATTATAAAAAAAGAAAAAATAAAATGAGATTACATTACAGACGTATGAATCCATCCCTCTAACTGTGGTGCAAAGCGATAGGTCGAGAGAGTCCGGCTGGAGATGTCAAAATGCCTCCCTTGGACTCTCTCGATCCGGCCCATCACGCAGTAGGTGGGCAGACAGATCCGCCGCCACGACCTGGAAAAACTTCACGTACGTCACTAAACGTAGTGAACCACTTGGGGTGACCTATGGCAGAGGTGTTGGTTAAGGGTTACTAATTCTTTTAAGATAATTTCGACTATCTATCTGATATATAAATTTGTATGTAGATACGTATATTTGTGTGTTTTATTTTATCGTATTTTCTCAGCACTGGAATGAGAATTTGGTAGCCATCTCTGCTCTGGGGCCCGGCGTACCTTCTTGAAGAAAACCCTTGATTTTCCATAGAAACGGGCGGCGCGTTCGATAGATTCCCCTATATTAACAAATGGACCGCAATCTTGAGGGCACGGGCGTTAGGTGGGAATGCTGTCCTTGTTCTATCGGTATTTCAGTGGAAGATCTCCAAGGAGCTAGAAAGTCAGAAAACACGCCGGTAGACATTTGACACATGACTCGGTCTTGACTTCAACAGCTCGCAGTAAAATAAAATTATTTGACCACCTCTGGGTTTCTTACCTCCTACAACATTGGTCTCTTCAAGACCCATATTTACTACTTCTTCTCCCCAAAACGACGAGCCACACAGCATCCCCAAAGATAACATAGGCCCTGAGGGATTTTTTTTTCTGAAGGCCTACTGAGTGAAGATAAATAAAAAAAAGATAAGGGTTTGAATTACGATCAGTGTAGGGAAATTTTTAAAATACACAATATCGAATGCTTGAACTTGACCGGTGAGTTCACAGGAGGCTGTGAAATGTGAATGTTACATAGCAAAGGACCAGCAGCAGGGTAGACAAATGCATGCATGCATCATCCTTGCATCGTGGGTTGAATCATCAGCCAACCAAATCATTCATTACTGCCATTGACCTAGTATACCCTAGACAAGCCGTCTCATAGTAAAAATCAGAAAAAAATTAACCCCAAGTATCAGTAATTTCGCAATACAACTCTCCTTCGAATTCCGCCGTCTAGCATGCGAATTCTCGGCAATATAAAACTGAGCACCGTCTAATTCCATTGTGTGATTTGTCGAACTAACACTTCAAAAGGTGAACACGTGTTGCATGCGTGATGTTTCGACAAGCTGTGTTGTATATAAATGGTTTTCAAAGTGGGGATCGCGAGACATTCATAAATTTAATTAGACAAAAATATTTTTTTACTTTATTATGACAAGCGATTCAATTTCGGAGGCGAGTATGGGTACCGCCGCCTCGGGAACCATTTATTGGATAACCAACGCCTCTGCCATAGGTCACCCCAAGTGGTTCGCTACGTTTGGTGACTATGCAGGGGTGCCCGGGTTCATGGATTGAGGTTTGTCTGGGTCTTGGCGGCGGATGCGTCTGATAATTTTTTTATTTTATTTTTCTGATGAACCGTATGGCTCGTTGTCAACCACCAAGCAGCAATTACGGCGAAGTGTCCTGTTAAAAGCTCTTTAGATTAACCATACTTTAGATTCGTGTACAAAAACTTGTACACAGTCCCGTATATGTATATATTGATCATGAGTTTTAAATAAAAAAAAAATCCATTCATCGTTTGCTTGAAAAAAATTACGAAAAATTGACCCTTTTACCGCCCACGCACCGTGGGCTGCCACACAGTGATGAGCAACCAGCAGCCCGCAAGCCCTTTTACTGCTTTCCGGACTTTTGACTACAAAAAATACCAAAAAAATTGCGCAAAAAAATATTCAAAGGCTTCTGTTCTGTTTTGCAAAATGTCTTAGCCGAAAACTATAATCTTTCTTAAAAGTTTTGAATCAGCTGCTCAATCATTAAGTTTTTTTTGTGTATAGGTAATAATTAAAAAATGACAGAAATTCGTAGTTAATTAAAGCCCGTTAGTAAGCGCTCAAAAAGAAGAGGAAGGTGAGATATGTAAATACGAATGTTAGAGGGAGCGCGAAAACGATAATATTTAAGCGAAAATTGTGAAAGTGTTTAATAAAACATGACTCGTTTAAACTATTTTAAAATAGAACCAAAATCTCGCGGGAAATGTCATAGCTTTAAAGAAAAAAATGAATTATGATTTTTTTCATATATATAACTTGTAATGTAACAAAAATAAAGTGCTTATAATAATTTTCGAAGTATACGATTTTCTTTTATCGGAAGAATTTCATTTAATTACCGTTTCGGCGTGGCAAATGTATAGATATTATCGTCAAAAACAACATATATTTTTTTAGAAACTTAAAAACTTAAAGTGTTTTAGAGAAATATGTTGTAAAACGGTAGAAATTCGGAATGCTATGGCTTAAGATAGGTTAACTTTCGACCTTAATTGAAGAATAGTGCAGCGGTTTTTTGTTAAGATCTGCGTTTAATGTATTTTAAAGTTTTCCGTTTTATAAAAACCGGGTCGCGTTTTTAAAAAGTTTAAAAACCACTGCCATTTCGTGATGCCAGCCTTTCGTCTATGTGTTAGTATCGGTGTGTGGTGACGTCACAAGCATTTGGGTGATTAAGTGACGTCAGAAACTTTGCTTGCCAAAAAAATAATACGTCAATATTATTACATTTATTAAAACGCTGCCTTAAAGCTATCGGTAAGACATAATTTTTTTATGTATTCAGATAGCTGGTTACATTATCGAAAATAAAGTCCGCGGACTGTACCTTGTACAATATTCGGAAGTAGGATATTTTTGTGTTTGAAAAAATTAATTCCGTCAGGACGGCTGGGACAGCAATTAGTTTCAGTGTGGACCGATAAAGGGTAAAACACAAAGCACTATGCGATCCAAATAGTACGAAACAATGCTCGCACTTTTTCATAAATGGGCCTTGAGCCAGTTTTATTTGGTTTCTGGCGTCATTTTTAATTTCACAGGGCATGTCTTGATATACTTGGTCGAAGATTACTGCACAAGGAAAATATTGTCGAGTTGTTCGTAATCCGGGACTGTTTTGTGTCCAAAAAGAAATGTGTACTAAGAAAGAGCTTTCTGGATTTCTTGTCTCTCATCCTTGTCTGAGTAGAAAAGGCGTGATGGCTGGTTAAACAGTTAGTTACCAAAGCAATCAAGTTTATCGCGTGATGTTTTACCAGAGAGTTCTTGGCGTTTATTTTAATTGTTAAATTCCTTAGTAAATTTATTCGTCATTTATTTATGGAGATTCGGACAATTATTTCTCTTTTATTTACACGGAGTTTGGTATTTTAATTTATGGCATTTTAAAAACCTGAATACAAAAGTACTCAAATGGTTTATGGAGACAAAAAACATGAATAATGAAACCAAAAATTTGAATTGTAATTTATGTGCTATGAATTACGTGAAAAATTCAGAAAAAAAACTTTGATTTATTGGTGACAGGGGATGAATGAGACTAAAAAAAAAATGACTTCAATTATTCAGATTTTCTGTGTGACTTTTCACTATTTGCATGTATTTAGGTCTATGAACACAATATAAATATTCAAAAAGTATGAAGAGGGGTTTTAATGAATATATTTGGATATTTAAATAGATAGATAATAATTATATACAAAAATTTCCAAGTAAAGGCATAACCATCAGGGGTGAGAGTAGATCATCTTTCTACATTTAACAATGTTTATGATTAACCCACCAACTTCTACCCTGGGTCCAATGAACGCCAATTATTATGATTTTTTTTCTATCAATTTGTGACCTCCAGTCATCTTTCAGTGCCGGTATTGTGCGGATAGATTTATTTCTGCATTGGTGTCCGTTCACTATTATTCATAAACCAAACTACTATTTTTTCAAAGTAACATTTATGAATTAACCGTTATTTGAATTGTAGAGTTGCAAGACAACAATAGCATCAAGTGACGGTTAGCAAGCTATGTACATAACTTCTGAACAGAACGCAAAATTCTGCAACAACACCAAAATGTATAGTGAAATTGATGTTTTAACAACTTATGTACCATAGTTATTGTGTGGAGGACCAGACAATGGTTAATTGCGATTTTATTTGTTATAGCTGATGGTATAGAATAACTTACCTGGAATATACCATGCTATAAAGTCACGGGAATCTCTGAATAATAACACTTAGCGATAGTAATTCGCATTTATTTGTAACTTTAACATATTAGATACGGGTTAAATTATCAACCGCGACAATTAACAGAAGGATTTAGATTGAAAAAATACATGTGTTATCGACCCCGATACAGAAACCGCAATGACGGGCTTGGTGTTATCTCGAACATTCTCGGAGCTCCGGTGTGGCCAGCGTACGTGAAACAATGATACCACTACGAAAATAGTCGGTTCTTAATAAACATAAGTATTACACAAACTTACAACAAATAAAGCCAGCCAGTTTTTGAAGATTTTTCTCACAAAACCCCAAGGAATGAACATTGGCATGGCCAATTTTGACCCATACTCTCCAATTTCTCGTTAAATATGAGTTGAGTTATGAAAGGAGTTGACGTTGTTCCTCATCACTCTCAATATTTAATTTGAAATTTAATTTAATTTAAAATCAAATGAAAATATTGTCTACCTGACCCTTTTGTAAAAAAATTGTAAGAATTCTAATAAAGGTTGCCTAAAATGTATAATAAAGTTTGATAATAATGATTTATTATAAAATGTTAAGAAATTGCAAAGAATTTGAATATTCAAAATATAAATTTTTTTTTCGGGGGTTAGAAAAAGTGTTCCTCCCATGAAGGGCAGATTTAAAGTGTAAAATGGTCTATCGTTTAACATGTTATTTTCTCCGGTTCACTCTCCTGTTATTGGCTACCATCAGAACATCCTACAACAAACAAAGCTTCTCAAACAATTAATTTTCTTTCTCATTTTTACTTTGTTCTGCTTACAAAACTTTACCTAAACAATTGAGAAAACAGAATCGCGCACAACACACAAATCATTAAATATTTAAAGAAAATCTGAATTGTCCATTGAAGGTAAATAATATTTCTTTGGGTAAGTTAATCAGGTTAACAATGTAATTTATTACAACAGGCACAAGGCTGCGCTAAGGCTGGATTGTCGAGAAAAAGGGTTAAGTGCAAACAAAGCAAGTAAACCCAGAATACGAAACGCTTGGCAAGACCTTCTTTCAACAGTGGCTTAACAGAAGATATTAACAATCATTTACCATGCTATTTTAAATTTTTTCCGTTTTCATTTTAAGCCAATTTTCACCACCAAAAATTTTTTCGAGATTTATTTTTGGGGCATAGCTTTACCACCGTATTTAG
Organism: Glyphotaelius pellucidus; assembly: GCA_936435175.1. Classification (NCBI taxonomy): domain Eukaryota; kingdom Metazoa; phylum Arthropoda; class Insecta; order Trichoptera; family Limnephilidae; genus Glyphotaelius; species Glyphotaelius pellucidus. The sequence goes on from OW386550.1 coordinate 4,808,483, forward strand.
CCAACATTTCGGACAAGGTAATACCACAAAAATAAATTGTGTTTTAACCACTGGAGCAACCATGCGAAATAAATAAATTTGCCTCGATTTCTTGAGATTTACAGAAGATCTTTTTTTTTAATTTTTCACCAACAATAAAAAAATCATATCTTCGAATTTTAACATCGAGACATAAAAACTTATTATAGTGATATATAGCCAATGAATTAATCTGTATTTAATACCGTAAAACTCATATTTGTACGGTTTATAAAAATAATATAAAAAAACTAATAAATTAAAAAAAAAAACAATAACTCTGTAAACATCACTTTTATTTTTGTTTACTTAATGCCGACCGGGTTTCGCTATCACCGTAGCTTCTTCAGGGCAGTACAGAACTCTACTGTAGAGTTTTTACCGGGTTTCGCTACCACCGTAGCTTCTTCAGGGCAGTACAGAACTCTACCGTAGAGTTTTGTACTGCCCTGAAGAAGCTACGGTGGTAGCGAAACCCGGTCGGCATTAAGTACATAAAAATAAAGGTGGTGTTTACAAAGTTATTGTTTTATTTTTTTAAATTATACTGTCAGATCACAAAGTATCTGCTTCATATGAAGAAAAAGTAATAAAATTTATAACCATGCGAATCCTGCATGTATGATACTTTGAAACTCCGTGATAGGTACTTATTCGAGTCAACAAAGAATATTTTCGATTTCTTTTTGTTGTCTGTGGTATACTTGATAATGAAAGGTGTATATCTATGGAAAAACGGCTTTATTTTAACTGTGAACAGCTGGTCGGAAATTCTGCGTCAAAAAAAAATATTTTTAAAATTTCTCTAAAATAGTCTAAAAAGTTCGAATTTGCGACATCCATGGTCATAATAGATAAAACATTTCAATAGCTTCATTTTAAAATAAATGGTTGGCCATGGAAATGTTTTAAATAATTACGATAAATGTTTTACGAATGGTAGGAAAATTTGGTCCAATTTCGGACCGCAATCAATCGAAGAAAAATAAAAGGGGTCCATTTTTCGACCATAATCGCTCCAGTGAATAATTAATCTTAATTATTCTAAAAAGTAGCATCTCATTTCATTTCTGAACCCACATAAAGGAGTATCGCTGAGCATCAGTTTAGAATGAGAACAATCCGAGTAACCCCTTCATGCTCCGCTAACTAGCAAAAAGTAATAAAATATGCAGGGAGAAAATTGAAAAAGTTTTTCGTGCTAACGTGTTAATACCAGGGCAAACCACGGCTCGGGTTGAAGTTTAGGCACATATTAAATTTGAACGAGGACTTTGTTGTTGTCTCGCGGTTGTACTCAAATTATGCTTACATAAACCTTAAATCTGTTTGTGAGAAAAGTTAAGTAGCAACTTTGAAATAACAATTCAGCCGTTTTATCTTTCAATAAAACACGTGTTAAAGGGAACGGCTTCGTGGCCCTTTTCACACGAAACTTAATTTTGGAATAGAGGCCAAAATACCCAACTAAGCTGAAAAATATCCCTCAGGAAAAATATCATCTTTGGGTATGATGTGTGGAGGTTCTTTTCGAGGGAATGGAAAAGAAAAAGTTGTGGGAGGGAAAAAAATATTAAGGATGAGTATTAATCTGGAAGTCAACATGTCCAACTTTGGAGAAAGACTAAAGAATCAAGCTGGAGAAGTTGAAATGTCTCCCTCAACCATCCCCTCCCGATCCTGCCACGGAGTAGGTGAGTACGGGCATGTGCCTAGCATGGTGGTCAAAAAATCATAAAATTCATGTAACAAACATTTTAATGAATAAAGAAAACTTAAAAAAAAACCTCACCCCGTGAACCGGGCACACCTACTAAGTCACCAAACGTAGCGAACGACTTGGGGTGACCTATGTCAGGGGTTAGTTATTCAAAACATTGTTCTCGTAGCGGTGGTACTCATCCCCGCCTCCCAATTTAATATTGTTTAATTCATCGGTACCACCATTAAAACGTGTTTAAATTTATTTTGAAAAGTTGACAAGCCACAAAATGATAGAAATAATATTCTCCCACAACATCTAATTTCATTTTTACGTGAATTGCATTGTCAATGGAATAATAGGCTAGAAATATACCTTCCCCAATTTTAGAATTTAATTAACCCCTCATGCTAATTTTTTCGCTTTTTGGAACTCATTAAGGTCTCACAGACATTGTTGTGTTTTCCTTACAACCATGGTTAGAAATACTATCTAAGCGGTCCAAAAAAGAGAAAAAACTAAGCTTTATAATCAAATCGAAAAGTAAACCATAAAATGGTTCTATATGAAATGCACTTCTATATGAAACCAAAATTTTTGACCCCAATTCGAAAACAAATTATTAAACCTTGGAAATTTTTATTAATTATTTTTGCAAAAAACGACTAGAAAGTGAGTTAACGAAAAAACTTATAATACATTTGCCAAATAAATGTATTTGTTTTTTTTTTTTTTGTTATCCGTAATTTTAACACTCCTGTATCGGACCGGGGAACGCACTTACACTAACGAGAGTTTTATACCGTATCTTATTTGTTTTTTAAACCACCTACTCAATAATTTAGGTAATTCTAAAAAACTATTTGGTTATCGATTAACATTAAAAAAATGTATATTGCATAACAATTTTTTTTATATTAAATAATTTATATCAAATTCCGGCAGAGTATCTGTCTCGCCCGCCCCATTTTGTCTCTGTTAGATCGCCTGGCGTTCCCCGTTCCTATTCCTTCACTCTGTGCAACAGACTAGACATGAACGCGGAAGCTGTAATTGCCAATCGCCAGTTGAGATTCGGAAAAAAGGAGTCATGGTAGCTATCGGCCTACCTTCTCTGTTTTCTATGGAAAAATTCGCGTTATGGTCTAAATTCATTGGAAAATTAATTAAGACTTTATTTATCAAACGATTTCAATAATGACTACTGAAATATTATAAATATGCTTCTCTCTAATTATTACCAAAACAAAATACAAAAAAAAATATTATGTTTTTAACACCCTTTAAAAAGCAAAACAAATTGGTGGACCCGAGTAACCCCCTTCGGATCGTGTGTGATTTTTTTGCTTTCCGGGACGAAAAGGTTAATTAGGAAAAACGCAAGATGAGCCATTTTTAAAACTTTTCTAAATTTGCATTCAAAACCTGTATGTTTCATAAATTAATTGTTTTCTTTTAGAATTATTGGATTTTAAAGGGTTGTCATCACCTTTCAAAAAGAGTTTGTAGTTTTCGGATGTATTCAGAAATATTCCAATTTTTTGCATTTTGTTGCGTAGTGGAAAATTTTGACCTTCCAACAAAATAGGCACGAGGCCTCAGGGGTTGAGTCTTTAGAATTAAAGCTTCAAATTTTGATACAAAATTTATAGAAGCTCTTTCGCTTTATGAAAGTCGTTGTGTGGTTTCTAAATTCTTGAAGGCAGTGGGCTTAAATAATATCTTCCTTTGTTGTTTAATGTTCTAAGGTATTATTTACATGACGTAAGGGTAGTTTTTTCTGATAGAATAACAACACTGTTTGTTTTAATTAAAAATTAAAACTATTTACTGAAAAATTTATCAAATTCTCTTAAGTATATCATCATTGATTAGACACGAAGGAAGATTCGCCTTGTGGGTCTTTCAAATGACGTTTTTTTAGCCTAGTTTCCATACGGGTCGTCTTTCATACGGATTCCGATTTAAAAAGTGTTTTTCTCTTTTGGTTCCGATTTTCTCACATGATGGCAGATATTATTTGACATGTGATCAGATCTGAATAGCCAGGTACTTCATCTAATTCTCCTCTAAACTACATATTCCAATTGGGATGCTGTAGTTTCTCCCCGGACGGGAGCACTTGGGTCTCTTGTGCGGTATTCACATAAAAATTATGTGTTTTAATAAGGCTTTTCTTTAGTATGAAATCACTTCATGCATTCTCAATTTGGGAGGCGAGATTGGATACCGCCGCCCCGGGAAACCTTATTGGATAACCAACACCTCTGCCATAGGTCACCCCAAGTGGTTCGCTACGTTTGGTGATTTAGCAGGGGTGCCCGGGTTCATTAGGTGAGGTTTGTCTAGGTCTTGGAGGCGGATCAAAGATGAGCCCTGAAGGAAATTATTTTCTTCAAGGCCACTTTTGTGGGGTTCATGTAAAAAAAAATGTTTCAACCTAAGATTATTAACTTACGCATTTCTTAAAAGCAAAAACTAAAACACTAAAAATTTGAAAAGTACATTAACCGATGTAGCACACTGATAAAAAATATTAAAACCGTACAAAAGCTTAGTTTTATTTTCTCTTACATAATACTAGCCGGTACCAGGCATGCATTGCGATGCCATTTAATAAAGAGATTTAATTAAATGAAGACATTATGAGCGAAATTCAATCGAAAATCTGGAAAAAGAAAAATCAGAAAAAGATATTTACACCTCTGGGACTCGACTCGGCTCAGTGGATAAGAGCGCCCAACCCGGAAAGTACGGAGGTCCTGGGTTCGAGTCCCAGAGGTGTAAATATCTTTTTCTGATTTTTCTATTTCCAGATTTTCGATTGAGTTTCGCTCATAATGTCTTCATTTAATTAAATATTACAGTTTGAGGTTTAACTCATAAAAGTTAAAATAAAAAATAACAATTTTCATCCTAGACTTGCAGAAGAGTCAATAGATGTCGCACATTAAATAAAATGAATAAAAATTCATCCAGACACCAGCTAGATTGCATTTAGTTCGAGTTGAATCTTGCAATCATACATAAAGATGGCAGCCAATAAAAATATGCGTTAAGAAAAATGAAGATAATATGGGTGGTTTTTAGTCGAAGTGTGGTACAGTTAAAGGTGACCGAATTGGATATCAACACCTTAGCTCAGTGGATAAGAGCACCCACCCGGAAAATAGGGATGTCCTGGGTTCGAGTCCCAGAGGTGTAAATATCTTTTTCTGATTTTTCTGTTTCCAGATTTTCGATTGAGTTTTGCTCATAATGTCTTCATTTAATTAAAAATTACAGTTTGAGATTTTACTCATAAAAGTTAAAATAAAAAATAATAATAAAGAGATTCTTTCTCCCTGCATTTCCTTTCTCATTGGTCCCGTTCCTCTTTCCCTCTCGCGTTCCCACTCCGCCAACTCCACCTTTCCTCTCCCCACTCCCCTCCCCCCATTCCCCATTCCCCCTCCCGCAAACCCGCTACCCGAGTTTCCCTCCCCCTTCCCCTCCCCGACATAAAGAACGATGTTGATATATTTGCGGAAAATCGTAGTTCATAGTAGAAGTAAATCTATAGATAAATAAAAATGAATCTCCGAAATGATTGTTCGCGCATAACTTCCGAAAACTGCACCAAATTTTATAATTTTTTATTTTTTACTACTGGTGAGCTATGGCATTATGAAATTTAGGTAGAACGCGAGCTTTTTGAAAATTGAATGTACCGGGAATGAATGTATGGAATGCAGGGTGGGGAGGTGTGGAGAGGGAGGGAGGAAGGGGGGAGATAATTAATAAGTGCAAGCGCTACAGTAATTTCACCCTAAAATCATGCGAGCGATGCCGCAGGTAAAGGGTAGTATACGATAAATGGAGAAATACGGCATTTAAAGGCTCTCAAAGGTGTCTCTGCATTAAAATACGAAGATATGATTTTTTTTAAAGAGGGCGGGAAAATTCCTAATCAAAGGCAAAAAAAATTGAGCGCTCTTCGGTAAAATTTTATTTATCAGAAAGCTCCAGTGGCTAAATTGAAATGGTAATTTTTTTTTGGAGTTACTTACTTCTTACTCACGCACGTAAATTTCAGATCATGTTACAATAGTGTAACCCTGATGTAACCCATGCCGCCCTTATCTCCCACCGCTCCTTCCCCCTCCCTTAGAACCAGCCGGCATCGGATTTACGAACCCTTATTTGCGTATTGTAAATTCTAAAAGCCTTACACAATTCACAGTTTTGCGCGAATCCCTCCGTATTCAATTGTTGATTTAGGTTCCGGAAAAAAAGTTCCGCGCAAGCTTTCATTTTAATGTTGTCTTGTTTCAATTCGATGTTCTGATAAAACTAAAGATACAAAAAGCTGATTGTTTAAAATAAGTCTTCATTGTGGAGTTGTAAGTGAATAATTTAATTATTAATGATACAACAAACAGATAACGAATACTGTTTTCATCTAATTCAGCAATTTTTACGCCTTAGTCACAAAGCTCAATTTTATTTTATCAACATTTGAGATTGAGTGGTTTCTGTTTCTTGTAAATTCGTATTAATTGTTTTGTTTTAGGAAAATTCAAATCAATTTGGGAGGCGGGAATGGGTACCGCCGCCCCGGGAACCTTTATTGGATAACCAACACCTCTGCCATAGGTCACCCCAAGTAGTTCGCTACGTTTGGTGATTTAGTAGGGGTGCCCGGGTTCTTGGGATGAGGTTTGTCTAAGTCTTGGAGGCGGATGACCAGGACACACTGAACCCCAGATTCCTACCCACCCCTAAAAACCTTTTCCTTCCCAGAACTCTCCTTCCTTTCCTTTCCTTAAAAACACCCTCCACACAGCATCCTCAAAGATGACATAGGCCCTGAGGGAAATTATTTTCCTCAGGGCCTCCTGTGTGGAGCTCATGTAAAAAAAAATAATAGTCGTAAAATGCGTGGTTTATTAAAAAATAATGTTAAAAATATTTATAATATTACTTCACATGACACACTTCTTATCATTAAACTTACAAATTTCGGTTTTTGATCTTTCTGTAAGTGATTATAACGCCAATTCAATGATCAGACTCAGATTTTTCTTTTATTTGCAGGTCATTTTCAAAATTATAACTGATCATGTCAAGAATTCAGATAAGCGATAAAGTACAAATCTACCTAATTTATAATGTGAGTTGCTGTTGTAAAATTTTTTCTTGGTGATCATACCGCAGCAATAATTTTTGACCTTGTAATGATTTTTCTTTACATAAACGTTCAGCTTCACAAATCCACCAATTATTGTAATTTCCTATAATTTTTCACGGGTCTGCGTTGGTCCTAAATAAAATATGGGAAAATTAAATATTTTTGGAAGGTATTTGGGAACCCATGCTGAAGGCTTCGAACGTAATCCTTTAATGTATGGAGTCTTAACACGACGTAACATTAGCAGGCCATCAACCACGTCAATAAACCCTTAAACAGACGTAAATATGTTGTGAAAATAGGGACAGAGGAGTAATCCAAATTGATGTTGTGAATATCTCACGTGTCCTTAAAAATTTAGGCTCAGGCCCTCCAAATACAGAAATACTCATAATTGACTCGAGTTTTGTGCGCCTAGCATATGCACGCTCTTGAGTAAATGCGGCGCATCGACTACGGGTTGATGACAGTTTCATGCCACTGATAGTGCTGGTACCACGCTACGTAAGTTGCATTTGCATCTACAGCTCGTTTGATAGAAAATCCGGAGTTGAGGTTTTTTTTTATTTGATACAAAAAATACATATACATTATAAGGAAGCCTTAAAAATACATAAACCTTCCGGTCCATGGTTCAGATGGTCCAGATGGTTCTGAGTTGGTTTCATTCTGATCTGTCCGGTCATCATGAATATTAGTAGACCTGCCCTAAGTGATAAAAGCGTATTATTTCCTCCTCCCCATTCCGGTTCCGTTTGGAGCGAGCAGGGCTCGCGAATGGCCTCGAGTGAATCTAGAAAATTTGACGTCATCATTCTTGCGCGAACCAGCATCGAGCTCTCATCGGTACATTTTACGAAATAACACGGCAAAAATGGTGTTTTTATTTACAAAAACGTGTAAAAATAGAAGGGAAAAAGAGAATAAACCAGGAAGTCCAGCTAGGAAGGTTTCCCATTTTAGGACAGTCAAATTGCCTGGTTTTGTTCACTTTAGATAGGTGCATGCTGTTATTTATATAACTTATTATTCAATTTATTACATGTACATAATTATCTGATTCACAGTCAAGGGCTAGGTCCTATAAGCAATAAAGCAACCTAATAGAGTATTTGTATTAAAAATAGTGATTACACGAAGTAAAAAATTAAAATAAACTCTTTGATTATAAAAACTTTTTTCGGTATATTTCTATACCGGAATGTTTACAGTGTTTTCATGAAAATGGACGGTAGATGTGAGTAAAGCTAATCATAAAATTTAGTGCAATATTTTCGTAATCTCTCTTCTGTTTTTATATAAAATAAAATATTATACAAGTAAATTGAATTAAATGAGAGAATTATGAGAGTTTTTTTAACATGAATGTAAGCTAAAAATTACATGTTTCTAATTCTAATTATGATTATCACAATATATTATATTATGATGAAATCTCAATCAAAACTATGCCACGTAAAAATAATTTTAAATACAAACTCGCTAGAATCGTAATTTTTTTTAAATTTCATGGTTAAACCCGAATTATTTTGTGTTATACGTAATTATAATTTACCAGAAAACGTAACAAAGCGGAGAACGCGTAGATTAAGCTTGGAAAAAATCAATTTGACATCTATAGTAAGTAAGTATATGTTGTACGAGTAAAGTTAGCCACTCAAAAACTGGACGTACTGTACAGGGCCCGCAGATACTTTAATAGTACACAACTGCTAACCCTGTACAAATCGCAAGTGCGCCCCACGGTTGAATTTGGCAGCCACTTCTGGTCTGGAGCTTCAAAATACTTGAAAAATGCTCTCGACTCTGCGCAGAAAGGAGCGGTGTGTTTGATAGATTCTCCCACCTTAACGAACGGATTGCAATCTTTAGAGCACAGGCGTCGGATGGGAATGCTATCTGGAAGATGAAGAAGATGCTCTGAGGAACTAGCGTCATTGAGCCCTTCGGCACCGGTGCGTAGACAGAGACACGCCAAACGCGTGCCCAACATATGTACACGGTTGACATTTGTCACATGAAAACGGGTCGTTTTGTCGACTCGTTCTTGAGTTCAACAGCTCGGGTATGGAACGATTTGCCGGCTTCTGTGTTTCCTCCCTCCTACAACACGGATCTCTTCAAGACCAATGTTCATTCCTTCCTCTCCTCAAAAAGACCCTCCACACAGCATCCCAGATGACATAGGCCCTGAGGGAAATTGTTTTACTCAGGGCCTCCTGTGTGGGGTTAATGTAAAAAAAGTATCTATGTACAAAGGGCTTTACGTTATAAAAGCAGTAATCCTTCATAATATTCATTTTATTAATAAATTTGACATTAATAACTGACAACAACTGACTTCGTCGATCCTAAATATAATGTTAATCTATCAGCCCATATATTATCATATTTATATGTTATTTATATTTATATATTATCATTATATTTATACCAACCAACCAACCAACTAAATAAAAACAACCACCAACCTTTCCAACCCCCTTTATATTATTATTGTACTCAAATGAATATGTAGTATTTATATTCTTTATAACTACCAAATATGTAGTGAGACAGGCATCGACAAAAACCTTATGTAAACGTACTATTTATAGATAAATAAATAAATAAAAAATAAAATTTATATATATTTTCATTATCATTATATTTATATAATTTATTTGATTGTACCGAATTCATTCGGTACAATCAAATCCGCAAATTTGCACCAAGATTGAATGGCTTGCTAAATTGTGGTATCGGAAATTCAACACCGTAACCTCTCACTTTTCGCGTCCGCTGCGGACTGCAACAAAACTGTGCAAACACATTTGTTCGTAAGCTCGTGAGCTTTGGGCTGCAGCCGTATGTGGTGATGTATTTTTAGTATGTGAATTTGATAAAGTTGAACACTAAAGGTCTGAACCTGGATGCCGGTTAAATTAGTTCACATCAGAACTTATGCGCAAACAGGATAAAACCGCTGACAAAAACCTTGGTCAGTTATAATTTTTGTTTACAACGTTAGAGGCATTTTCACGAACTGAAAGGTGCGCAATATTAAATTCTGGCGCGCAATAAAATTGTTTTCTTTATTAAATTTTAGATTCTTACAATGTACGACATTTTATGTTTTGGCTTAGGTACTCGTTTGGGCAGAAGTTGAGTATATAACTACTTCTTCGCCAAATTAGGTACATATTTCTTTAAAAATCTAAGAAATGTGGTAAATAAAAAGGTTATGAAAAAGGTCTTCTGCACGTTACGTCAATCTCGAATTGAATACGGAATCGTAGGATGGGGATCTCTTATACATAAGACTTCACAACCTAAATATAAATCAAAAAGGAATCATAAAGACCATACTTAAATTATCCATTAGAATGCCTTCAATTGAAATTTTCAATAGCTTTGAGGTACCAAATCGCTTGTATTTTTAGTTTTTTTTAAGCTGTGATTTGAAGTACAGTCAGTTCGTTCAAAATTCAACCAAATATGTTGTTCTTTTACTTATAGGTAGATTAACCCTTGTATTTTTTAAAAATATTTACTACAATTAGTTTAAAATAAAGGAAACAAAAATATATTTTTTTGAAACTCAGACATAGTACAAACCAATCCGCAGCAAGCGATATGTACAACAAATATATGCCAAAAATATATTATTGAAGCTATTCAAAAATGCTTAGTCCTCTACTAGATCATACATGCATAACACTAGATCAAATAAAAATGACATAAAAAATATTCCAAGTTAAAATATTAAACCACATTCGGACAAAGAAACTACACATACTTTGCAACAAAACTCCATAACATCCTTCCCCAAGACATAAAGGTAATAAAGAATTCTAATTAGTAAAAATCAAGAATAAAAATATGGCTGAAAAAGGTTAATGATAAAACCCTAATAAAGACACTAAAAATGACATAGAAGACAAATAAACTTCATTTAAATATTTTTAGTCCACCTCGGCACAGGACCTCCTTTTAAGGAGGACTACGAAATACAATATCTATACTTACTCAAATTCACCATTTTATTTTGTATATACAATTATTTTATACAGTCGTTAAAATAAAAAAAAAAAATAAAAAAACTTATTCGCCATATAATAGGGGAAATAAGGAACACTTCCTACGATAATATTTAACGAAGTTTGGCTCTCTTAACATACTCGTTTGTTTTACCTTTATAAGAAACTTTCAAATGTTTAAAACCTAACAGTTTTCGTCAACAATCCACTTACAATAGCAATGTAGGTAAGCAACATAAGTTTAAAGGTTTTTTAAAGAGAAATCGAATACGGAATTTAGAAATTTAATTCATTGACACCATTCGTCTTTTCATGCTTTGCCGTTTCAGAACATTTGTTCTGCCGTGTGGTATCTCGAACAAGTCGTGGTGACGCAAGTCTGTTTCACAATTTTGCTTTGAATTTAAGAGTTAGTTTAAAGATATCAGATTACTCCTTCATATATTAGATATTAAAACATACAACCTTCGTGAAACCTGGTTCAATGAAATCATTTAAAAAAAAATGAAGTGTCGTTTTCGAAATTACCTACAACTGATAATTTTGTGAAGAATACAGAAAAGCAATAAAGTTGGTGCAGGTATACTGTTTTTAACAAAAAAATATTTTAATAATCATTTACAAAATTAGAACTGATTTGTGAAGAATTAAACGTATCCGGAAATTTATCAATATAATTTTTATGATGTTACATTTTATTTCTTCGATCGCAAATTCATTAAGTGACGTCATTTTATCTAAATTTATTTATTTATTTACGGACAAATAGTCCATTAAAAACATAACAATAACACGAATAAAAAAAAGAGATGACCATGAAAGAAAATTACATATTAATGAAGAGCATTGGCAAATTGACAAATCACTTTGTTAATAATCCAATAATTTGATCAAAATTACCTACATGTTTTAAAACCAATGTTTTCTTCGTCGGGATAAAATTCAAATTATTATTTTCTATTTGACAGAGAACCCATTGGTTTTGAAACATGTAGAAAATTTTGAATAAATAAGTTGTGTTTTACAAAGCGATTTCTTATCAATATTTTATTTTTTCAAAAGTGGGAACTGATTGGTCAAGATTCAAGAATTAGGCAATCTCGTGATTTTTTATTGAATCTGCGCTAGTAAATCATAAATAAATTTCACAATTAATGAAGGTAATGATTGTTTAGTATTTAAAACAATAACCAACAATTTAAAAAAAAAAATTTAAAGAAATTTAATAAAAATTATAAACAAATTTTCGTCAAAATATATAATCTACTGCAATCGAGTTATTTAAAAATTAATTCGTATTTGTATTTAGATTTATTAATAATATCTTCCTCTTCAATTATAAATTACATCGATAGGTATAAAATTGAAGAGTTATTATAAAGAGAGTAATTCTAATAAAAACAAATTAATAGATACCAATCTTTAAACTGCAAGGAGAATTTTCCGGCAACACGTTTTGAAGGAAACTTCCCATAAAAGTGTTATTTTATAACCAATAAAGGCTCCGTTTCGCAATAGCCCTTTTATTGCTTTTCTCGCTGCAATAAAATAAAACTTCATATAAAGTTAATTTTAATGAAGCCATGAAGGCTGATTTTTATATTTTAATTTTTCATTGTTTTTATATAGCATTAACATGATCTTGCTAATTGAAGACATAATTTATTATTATAGCTATTTGTTCGGAAAATCTATTCCTGACCAAAACCAAGTGAACGATGCTCTAAAAATAAGGCAAAGCTAAAAAATATGGAAAAGGTCGAATTTCACTACGCACTTGTCTTTTTGCTAATAAGATACCCTATTTAGTCAAATTTTAATCTGATTTCTTACTCTCGTGGTCTGATATCTGATATCGTAAGCTTTGCTTCCGTTTAATGTGACCCATTAGTCTAGGTTGATTTATTGTAACCATTGATATTTTAATTTTTTAATTTTTTTTATTCAGGAAACACAGATACAGACAATCAACAAGTAATTAACAAGACTGTAAACAACAATCACTAAAGAATTCGCCTGCACCCTAACCATGTATTAATTAATAAAAGTTCATATTCCGACAAGATCAACAAGACAATACAACTTGTTTCATTTGCCCACAAGTAGAACGAACATTAGAAAAAATCTCCAATTTTCCGAATATGTGCGCAATATAATGCAAAATTTTACAACATAGATATGTGTAACAATACCCTTCAGAAATACCGAATAGAAGTAACGCGTACGATCGAAAATTGATACAAGAGTTTGGAATGTGGAATCTCCTATCCTTATCCTATTTTCCTCCTTCTCCTCCTTACCTAAAATTAATTTTAAGTTATAATAAAACTCTATCTCCAAGTAACTCTAACATAGGAGACCCTTTTGGCTTAACTTTATCTAACTTGTATGTATATCATGTATTTGTATATTTTTATGTACCTGTAAGCTGTTTATCTCTAACAAATAAATAAATAACGGATTGACTAGAACAGCAGATAAATTAACATTTACAAATATTTTTACACGTATATATGGAAAACATAAACAAGGTAATTATTTTCCATACCCATAGATAAATTCGAGAGATGTAGTTAAATAAAAGTTAACAAATAATTTTTAGAAAAGTTAAGAGGGTAACACAAAAAAAAATGAAAAATAATGATAAACATAAATTAAAAGAAAAGTTCTTAAATAGTATAAACCAAATATATGAAATACAATAGAGATGTGCTATGATGTCCGCGCGACCTTCGGTGGACTACAACCTAATGGGAGTAGTTTGCGTACGAAAAGAATTTGTTCATTTCGTTGATTTTTTTAAAGTGTGCAGTAATATTTGTTAAAATATAGTTTGAATATGGAAAGATTTGTTTATTTGTTCATTTAGTTTATTCGTTAATTGGTTGACAATATCGGCGACGCGAAGAAGAATAATCTCACCCAGTAAAAATTGTGGATGGCACATCTTTTATATTTCAATATCTTTGGTATACACGAATAACGTCTAATTATTGCACTCGCCGCTCTGTTCGGCTGAAATAAACAACTTATTATTATTATTATTATAGGAAAGCAGATATTAATTTTTGACCAAAATTACTGCATGCATCAAAAAATATGTTGGAATCCTTTGATTTTGGCTTCGATTTTTAAAAATTCTCACATTCCTCTGATTGGATCCCTGAAACAAGCATCTGTTCACGTCCGGCCATGTGGAATAAGATCCCAATCCTAGTTATTCTTTGTGTTATTTTGAAATAAATTTGTCTGTTTCAAATTTTCGATTGGAGTCGCTAATATTGTCTTCAATAAATATATATTGAAATTTAAATTTTTACTCAGTTAAAATAGAAATTAATATTTACACAAGACTTTTGGAAAATTTACTAGATGTCGCATATCATAAAAAATGGATTAATCTATCCAAGACACTTTATATTGTAACAATTTATATTGTAGCAAATATTTTCAGAATTCTCTCCGAGGTGTTTTTCGTTACTTAGTTTTCTTAAATCATTACGTTCCTTCGATGGATTATTCTCGCTTCAAACTAATTAAAAATTTCATAGCAGCTTATCTTTTACGATAAAAAACTTTTTTTTTATTTGTCGTTTATTGTGGACTGTAATTGAGTTGTTTTTCCCTTACTTTTTTTTTGATCGTGATTAAAAATGGTTATTTTATAGAACCATGTCCAAATACAATTAACTTGTATCTACAGGCAAAAAAATTTATTAAGGACAATCAAGGACATCAAAGGAATTACCGAAAAACTCACAAGCCTTACATATTTCTTTAAAAATCTAAGAAACGTGGTAAATTAAAAAGATATGAAAAAGGTCTACCTCGCGTTATGTCATTCTCGAATTAAATATAGAATCATAGGATGGGAATCTGCTACACATAAGTACATACACAACCTGAATACGATTCAAAAAAGAATCATTAATACCATGTTCAATTGAAGACCATGTTCAAAAGAACGCCTTCAATTGAAATTTTCAATAGCTTTGACGTACCAAATGTGCAACAAATATATGCCAAAAATATGTTATTAAAGCTTTTCAAAAATACTGAATCCCTTACAAGACAATGTATGCATAACACTAGGTTGAATAAAAATGATATAAAAAAACATTACAAGTTACCAAACCACATTCGGACAAAGAAACTACATACTCTGCAACAAAACTTCATAACATCCTTCCCGAGACATAAAACTAATAACAAAATTCTAATGAATATCAAGAATAAAAATATGGCTGAAAGGAGTCAATGAAAAAACCCTAATGGAGACAATAAAACAACATAGAAGACAAATAAAATATATCCGCCTCGGCACAGGACCACCTAGCAAGGAGGACTAAGAAATACGATATTTTTACATTAAAATCATGATAATATTTAGTATGTTTAATTATTTAATGTAGTCGCTAATAAAAAAATTAAAAATGTAAAAAATCATTTGTATGTATGTATAATTAAATTAATTTTTCATGTTCTCTGTAAAATGGTTATACACCAATTGAGATTGGAAAAATTGCTTTTTCTACAGGCTGATGTGTGAACTCAAAAACGTACATTAAATGAATAAATAATCTAATGAAAACAAATAACTTTGTGTACACCACTATTTAATTAACAATATCAACATGTTTCAAAAACTATGTTTTCTTCGTCAGGAAAATAAGTTAATAAAAAATAACAAAAGACAAATTAGGAAAAGTAAATTAAATTAAATAGTAAATTAAATATCATAAATAACCAAACGTTTTTTAAAAATAACCATCTTTTTAATTTATTTTCGTATTAATATTTATATTTATAATAATTTTGTTATTTAGACTTCCTATTGTGTTTTAAAAGATTTTTTATTATGTTAATTTAATTTTTTACCCAGCCTAAAATATATTTTTTATATTTTATTTTATATAATTGTTTTTTATGATATTTTAAGTAATTATTCACCTCTCCTTTCTAATATTTTGTCTGTGTTCTAATTTGTCTATACTTGTTTGTCTTTTGTGATTTTTTATTAACTTATTATCTTGACAATGAAAACATAGTCTTCGAAACATTTTGATATTGTTAATTAAATAGTGGTGGACACAAAGTTATTTGTTTTCATTAAATTAATAATGACGCCACAAAGTGAATTTGCGGAGATTGAAGGAATAAATAATCATGTATACTTACAGAATTTCGTATATCTCCACTTTTTAGAGTCCACACATGTGTGTTTATTTTACTTGATATTTATAAACTTTACCCGCTGAACTTTTTAATTATATTTGCAAAATATTGTTTTTAAATATAATAATTTGCGTCTAACCATCAAATTTTAAAAGGATAAGGTAAATATAGCCGATATTTTTCACAGCCGACGACACAGCACGCCATAAAGGGTATCTTTAAAATGATTTACCTATTCGTACTCTTGACGTGCTAAGACAAAGGGTAGATTCAGACTGACAATAAGTCAGACAAACAACGCAACGTGGAAAGACACTTTTATCTGTTGGTGTAAAGCCGGATCTCCAGTGACCGTCTCCAGAAATAGAACTCGAAAAATTTAATCAAATATTACCACATTCATTATAAAAAACATTACCACAAACATTACAACAAACACTACCACAAACATTACCACAAAAATTAGTACAAACATTAGCGCAAATATTATTTGTTTTCGACCACGTTTCGTCTCTCCGTTTGTTGAAACATTGGGGCGCGGTGGTTTGTGGTGAAGACGTGTCTGTGCAGTTGTGCACTGCATACTTGACCTTTGAAATATGCGTAAATAATTACGTAGACGTCAAAAACTGTTAATATTAGTTCTGATGAAGAAGAGATTCTTACGGTTTTAGCGATAAGATTGTAGATTCTAGATGTAGTTATTAGGGAGAAAACACGGAATTCAAGTTAGACCGTACTACCTCGAAATTTTAATAACCGTATATTTATATATGGTAATTAAGAATAGAATACCGCTTAAGATTGGGCAATTTCTTCCGTTTCTGTAAAACCAATTTTGAAGAACTGGTTTTAAGTGTACTACATGTGCAAAAAAAATTCAACAGAAACAATAATTTATTAAAGATTTCTCGCAAACGTCAATTCGTACACGACCTAAATGTATCATTTAAGAATTTCAAAACAAAAAATATTTTTTAATTGTTTATAATATAAACAAATTATACGTAACTCGCTTAGTGCACATAACAAGTGGAAGAATCGCCTCCCCAACCTTCTCCGTTTCACCCGGGAAGAAAATGACAAGTTACAATGCGTCTTCCACAAAACTCTTGTAGGCCACGCCCCTATTTGTTGAATGTTTGAGCCAATGTTTGTAGTGATTTTTATTTTTTTAACATCGATATTCAATCATATTATTATTTAATTTATTAAAACACTTTATTTATAAACAGGGCTGTTTATGTTGAACAAACTGGCCAGTCTTTTAAAACTAGATTTAAGGAACACATGTGATCGCTTAAAATTTATTTATTTATTGATGTTATACGCCCATAGGGGCTTTACATAGATTATAAAATAATATTTAAGATATCGAGGATTATACATACATAGAATTTATATCAAAAGTTATAAAAATGAAAACATTTTAAAAATATACAGGTAGTTTTTGAAGAATATAGCGTAAAACCGTGAAATATTTGAAACAATATAACATTTGACAATAACATAGAATAAAATATAATATAAAACATTACAATAACACATCAAATCGTTAAATATATTATACTCACGTTACAATTATTTGTAGGATTCCACAAAGTGTTGGTTTAAATTGCATTTTAAATTATAAAATGCTAATACAATGCAGTCACGATTTACCAAACAGCTCTTTAGTGTAAGGGTAAGTAAAAATAAATTATTTTTCCCTAAACCGACTGTGTATTATATATATACGTATGCCGGGAGGCCAACTGTCGGGAAATCAACTGCCATGGAATCGTTTTCTTCTGTTATTCAGTCTTGGTATGACCCGACTCAAGTATTTAATACAAATGCTTATAGTGATGATTCTCCTATATAATAATATATATAAAACATATACAAGTAATAAATTAATTAAAATTAATATCCTACATAATAATATATACAAAACATATAAAAAACCTAAATATCTATTTTTTTATGTGGATACCTCGCAACAGTTCCCGCTGCTCCCGTCTGCAGCCAGTGAGACTATGGAATTCCTAATCGGGGTATGTTATGAGACTGTAGGTAGTGAGGAGGAGAGAGAGATGGGAAAGAGAATGGTGGGGAACTACATTTCTGGCGAAATACATTTCAAGCAACATTTCAATTCCGAATGGTGGTCTTGCACCGGGGCGATTCTAAGAGTATATTCCACTCTGGAACGTGCCGCAAATATACTATACATTATTTTTAATGAGTTAATTGTGAAATAACACAAATTAATCAAATAATTATTAATTAATTAAATTAATAAAATTTATTTGCCCACGCCAAGATTTGAATCCGTGACTTGCGGATTCGCAAGAATTCTAGGTACTGTTCATCGCGAAATTTAAAAAACGTATTACGAGTATAATACGATAAATTTGAATAAGTCGTGTGTATCGCTTTGGCTCCATCAATCAACGTGAAGTTTGAACGAAATCAAATCTAGGAATCTAAAAACTTGTGTATTAAAAGGCAATGTACATATTATACATATTTATACAATATTCACATGAATACAATATGATTGCGTTCGTTTCTGATGATTTATTAAGTGTGGTTAAGCAATTCTCATCGCGTGTTTGGCATTTTATAGTTATTTTTCATCCAAAAATAAATTTAAAATCGCCAAATATTATGAGGTTTAGCTGTACACAGCTGTATAGAACTATGTATTTTAAAAGTAAATGTTTTATTCTTTTACGTTATAATTTTTTTGTTCTTTAATCCATTTGTTGTTGGGCACAAACAAATGTAATTAATATAATTGATTAAAATTCTTGTAGACCACCCCTTTTCCCCTCCCCCATATGTATGTATATAGACCGTAGACTAAGAATAAGTTGTACCAGCCCGAAGATGGCTCTGACGAGCTGAAACCGGTTAGGGCCATTAAAATTAAGTGGAAAAAAGTTTTATATTTGTTTTTTTATTATAATATAGTATAATGGAATCCCATCATGATTTATCAGTTTCAAAAATAGAAATATTAACATTATACATCTTTAAACATATTATCGTTAACAAAGTGAACTTAAGATTAGATGTGAACATAACTAGTAGCTTATAGCGACGAATTACTTTGTTTTATCAGATGTAATTATTTTTTTTTTAAATGAACTCCACACAGGAGGTCCTGAGGAAAATAATTTCCCTAAGGGTCTATGTCATCTAAGATGCTGTGTGGAGGGTCTTTTGAGGATAGAAAGGAATGAACATCGGTCTTGAAGAGACCCATATTGTAGGAAAGAGAAAACACAGAGACCGGAAAATTGTTCCACAGCCGAGCTGAAGAATCAAGATCGAAAGAAGCAAGAACGAATCGAAGAAGCGACCCGTTCTCATGTGACAAATGTAAAGCGTGTACATATGTTAGGCACGCGTTTGGCGTGTCTCCCGACTATGCACCGGTGCCGAGGGGTCAATGACGCTAGTTCCTCAGAGCATTTTCCATTGAAATAAAGGTAGAACAGGGATAGCATTCCCACCCGACGCCTGTGCTCTAAAGATTGCTATCCGTTCGTTAATCTATCAAACGGACCGCCCGTTTCTGCACAGAGTCGAGGGTATTTTTCAAGTATTTTGGAGCTCGAGACCAGAGATGGCTGCCAAATTCAACCGTGAGGTACACTTGCGATTTGAACAGGGTTAGTACATAAATAAATTGTCCTATTTTTGCTTAAAAGTTGAAATAATATATTTCGCTGCTTTGTTGTATTAGGAAAATCAACTAGCGACTCTTCAATTCAAAGTCAAATCTTTGAATCATTTGATCATCATTAAAAGAAAATTGTTTTTACACAAGAGAACGAATTTAAAGAAGAGTTCAAAGAAAAGTAGGTACACGGATTTTAAAACAGTCTAGACACAGAAATTTAAGACTATTTCATAATTACACTATTTAGAGAGATATACAAGAGTTACAAAGAAAGCTAACTAAATACATTACTGTTTAATAAAGCATCTGAGAATAAAAAATTTAAGAGCTTTTCCCGATGTAATTTTGTTTGATGCTAGAAGTTTTAGATCATTTATATAGAATAAAGTTCATTTTTATACAGACAAAGTAGCTATATTAATTTGAATGCTGAAAGTGGGTAGGGAAGAAATAAAATAAATAAAGAAACCCCATCGGGCGAAGAGCCAAAATAATAAAATAAGATATTGAATCAAAATCGATGGCATCAAAGATTTCGCAAAAACAAAATAATACCCACAAACATGTGACCTTCTTCGGTGTTGCCAAAATCAAAGCGCTTTTTTCATTAATATTTTCTTTGAAAGCAAGAATCTTTTTTTCAAAGTTAGTTGGCAAAAAGTTTGCTTATTAAAAAGCCTTTAATCCACTCTCATGTGTTTCAGCACGGAACGAGAAGGCTTTTATTAAAAATACATGATATTGAACTTATCATTATAAGATGACCCAATTCCAGTTAATAAGGAAAACATGGTAACTGCATTTTCTCGACCCGATGCGCTTTCTGTCGATCTTGATTTCGCTGATGGAAATTAATATCGACTCATTAACCGTCACAAAACTCAAAATTAATATCGACTCATTAACCGTCAACTTTCTTAATTTAATTTTTAGATTTACTGCTTATAGAAGACCGTTTTATTCCTCTTGATAACCCTACGTCATTTAAGATGATGTCGACGTAGGATGTTAATTTTGATAATACAAGTCATTATCATTAGAAGTATTTCCAATTTAATAGTCTGGGTTGTTTAAAAAATTTTGATGGATTCATCAAATATTTTAAGTTAATTTTCACGTTTTGTGTAAGTTCTATTCAAGTTCTGTGATTATTTCAGTATTGTGAAGCAACTTTCCTATAACTATATAATAACAGAACTTGAAAAGAACTTACACAGAACGTGAAAATCAACTTCAAATATTTGATGAATCCATCAAATTTTTTTAAACAACCCATCCTTAGTCGCAGTTCGTTGTGATATATATTAGGGTTACCTTAATATTTAAATGAGAATTATCTAACTTTTTTATTCTTTCATATTTATTTTAACAATCTTTAATTGAATTCTAACGTTTATTTTTACAATTAACTTTAAATTTTCTTAAGCAGGTATCAATACTTTTTCTCTTTTTTGACTCTAATGTACCC
Organism: Glyphotaelius pellucidus; assembly: GCA_936435175.1. Taxonomy (NCBI): domain Eukaryota; kingdom Metazoa; phylum Arthropoda; class Insecta; order Trichoptera; family Limnephilidae; genus Glyphotaelius; species Glyphotaelius pellucidus. The sequence goes on from OW386550.1 coordinate 4,829,708, forward strand.
ACGTTTATTACGTTGATTCATTTTGTTCCCATCTTATTTTTTATATTCTAAGTGTCAATATGAATAAATTGAATTGCATTCGTTACACATTTATTTAGCTGGGTACTTTAGTTATATTCATTATTATAATAAATAAATAAAATTTTAGTATCTCTTGACTAACTGAATAGTGTTGAGTCAAAAATTGTTTATTTTTACAAAAATACCACAGTAATTTAGGCAGTAAATCTGGTCTTGAAGAGAACAAATATTATATGTAAACATGCTTATTTCTGTTATTGGTGCATAAGTAAGTCAGTAATGTGAAATGCTCCTACGTAATGCGTAACAATAATCAAGTACAATGAACATAAATTTTTCAAAATTGGAACTTACGAATATCTTATCATATCAAACAAGAAGAATGAGTGAATGAATAATTATTTTTTCAAAATGCTTATTTATTTAGTTTAAATGCTGGACAAATTTAGGTGAATTAAAAGAGTGAAGATATATTGCTAGGAAAATGCGCGTGGTTTCACTGAAATTGGTCCTGTTCATTAAACGGCTACCGTTTCAAGAGCGGCGTTATATTTTTCGTTCGATTATTTATGTTTTAGTATGAGTACAACGTGTTTTACTAATGTAACTGGATGTCGTAATTATTTAGGCTTTCTAACATTTGAAAGGTTAATAATTTTTTTTAAAGGCAATAATCCTGCAGCAAATATTAAAAAAAATATATTCTTTCCGGTTAACAAATCCTACTTTTATTATAATATCCTATGATTTTTTGCTGGTCTGCGCTGTTAACATTATAATAAGTTTCAACTAACTACATCAATTTGTCTTATTTAAATGCCAAAGATCTTAATTTTACACTTTAAATATATATTATTAATGCCAAGCAACGCCAACTCAATATCGTAAGTGTGTGACAACAGTTAGTCTAAAATACGCTAGTATTTATTTATAAGTAAAAAAATTAAATGTTATCAGATTAAATGCTCAAAAATGAAAGTGTTAATAGTACAGTTCATTACAATCCTTCAAGATACTGCAACGATTTAAGGCTTTCTTAGACAAATTTATGGCGAACACGAGCAATATTTATCATAAAATTGTTATAATTTTCAATGAACTTTCATAACACTTCCGTACCGGACCAGGGGAACGCACTTACACTAACGAGAGTTTTACGCTGTATCTAAGTTGTTTTTTAAACCACATACTCAATAATTTGGGTAATCCTAGAAAAAATATTTGGTTATCGATCTGCATTAAAAAAATTAATATCGCATTACTACTTTTCTTAATATTAATTCATTTATATCAAATTCCGGTCGAGAATCTGTTCAGCCCGCCCCCCTACCCCTCCGTTCGGGCGTTACCCCGTATCCATCCGCTGGAAGTATCGGGACGATTCTAAGCGATAGCAAGTAATTTCTGAGTTGTTAGTGGAAAGGACTAGATCCCGTTTGTTTACACTGCGCATCTAGTTTGCTCTTTTTACAATTCTATAATGTTCGCTTGCCGGTCAAAGATCATTCGGTCTGGATCGTTTCCGCTACGCGCCAATCGCCAGTCAACATTCGGAAACAAAGCGTTATGGTGGCTATCGGCCCGCCTTCTCTGTTTTCTATGGAGAAACACGCGTTATGGTCTAAATTCGTTAGAATATTAATTATGACTTTATTTATGAAACGATTTAGATAATGACTATTGAAATAAGATGAATATGCTTCGTTCTAATTATTACCAAAACAAATTTCCAAAAATTGTGTCATTAACACCCTTTAATAAGCAAAACAAATTGGGGTCCCCGAGTGACCCCCCTTCGGATAAAGTGTGATTTTTTTCTTTCCGGGACGAAAAGGTTAAACATTAAAAATGCTAAAAGTCTTGCAGTTTTTCGTGGTTAGTTCGACGTTGTGAAGTCTTAATTTTAGTACGTAGGTAGTAGAATAATATTATAATTGTTTCTGAAAAGAATATGTAAGATGTAAGATGTAAAAATTTTATGGCTAAATAATATATACTAAACCTTCGTATACTCTCGCCCAACGGCATAACACGTATATTCGCGCACGGTCTCCGAGACCGAGATTTTATCTCGTCTGTATTATTTTAATTATATACTCTTTAAAGCATTATTAGTATTTATTATATAGAAGGGGAAGTATTTATTATTAAAAAATAAATTAAAAAAACAGAAAAATATTAGAATTTTTATTTCATTTGGTAAAAACAGACATTAAATTCAGCCTCTTAAAAAGAAAATATTTTTTTGAACTCTAACTTTAATAACAAAAATAAACTTTTTCATGTGTTTATTAAAAAAAACTTAATTAATGAAAGTATCAAGATTAATAAAAAGAATTTATTTCTATCAGGATTTTCGGACAGCAATTGTTACTTACCTAAAAGACCGAAAACAGTAAATAAGTGTCACACATCCACTCAGCGGCAATACGCGCGCCGCACTAAAAAATATCTAACAACAAATTAAGAAGCTACTAAAAACCTCAAAATCCCATTGTTTATTATTTTTTGAGAAAACAATGAATTATTGATTTGTCGGTCTGAGAGACCAATGCGCAAGTATAGTAAGATTAAAAATATAAGAACAAAAATACTTCTTACAAATGTGTAAAAATCAGAACTACACTACTTTATACTTAATTTGATATCAACTAACCGATTTATTCCCACTTCATAAAGAGTAAAATTGTAAGAGGGGGGTTACACAATAGCTGGAAACTCATTCCACATCTACTGATCTAATCCACATAAAAACGAGTCATAAAGAGTTACCTTATTCATACAGTGTATGTCAACCTTGTACAAATGTTGAGCACGTGTCGGGCATGTCTCCTAACGGCACCTACTCGCACACTGTTCCCAGCGGGATCAATGTCGCTAGTTCTTCGACAAGGGTCTTATTGACACTTACCTTATTTATACATTCTGACTTCTTCAGTATTCTACAAACATAAGAATTCTTCTATTAATCAGACTGAAAACATGATCCGTATCAAATAATGGAATCATTGAATCGGCTCTCCCAAGAGATCACATCCGAGAAAAATTTACCTAATCATGGTTATAAACCGTCATTCCTATTTTTTTTTCAACAGCTTCACACAGGAGGCCCTGAGGAAGATTATTTCCCTCAGAGCCTACGTCTTCTTCGCGAGTGCTACGTGGAGAGCCTTTTTAAGGAAATAAAGAAAGGAAGGTTCTGGAAAGAAAAAGGGTATAAGGGAAGGGGGAAAACATGGGGCCAATGTGTCTAGGAGTTACAGACGTATGAATTCATCCTTCCCACTGCGGTGCAAGACGATGGGTTGAGAGTCTGGCTGGAAAGATCTAGATTACATCACCAGTCTCTCCCAATCCGATCTGCCAAGCTACTGCTTACTTTGTAGTGGGCAGACGCCTCTGCCACAAAGTCCTCAACGAATCTCACCCCATAAACACGGGCCCTCTGCTAAGTAGCCAAATATAGCGAACTACTTTGAGTGACCCACGGTAAAGGTGTTGGTTATCGAATAAATGTTGGTTTCCAGGTTGGCGGTACCCATACTCGCCTTCCAAATTGCAAAGCATAGAATAGAAGCAAATCAAAGTATTGCAAACACAAAAAGTAGATTATTAAATGCAAGTGACGCAATGTAAGCATGAGTCCATTCTACAGGTATTACAATGAAACCTGCTCACAATGAAGAAGCTCCGAGCACTCCGATGCACGGGTGCACAGTCGGGAGGCAAGCTTTTTAATTTATTTTACATAATTACCTATTTTAATTGTATTTTATTTTATTTTGTGTTATCTTTGTACTAAATTTCCTGAAATTGAAAAATGGTGGTCTTAGAGGGGGTGGAGGGGGGGGAGCATGAGCAAAATACCCTGTGAGATCCACATTGTCATATAATGTTTCAAAATACGTAATATTGTCTACGAATCAATAAAAAAAATATGTTTTATTTTTTGCAGCCAAAGAATGTATCTTTTTTTTACATTAACTCCACACAGGAGGCCCTGAGGAAAATAATTCCCCTCAAGGCCTATGTCATCTGGGATGCTGTGTGGAGGGTCTTTTTGAGGAGAGGAAGGAATGAACATTGGTCTTGAAGAGACCCATGTTGTAGGAGGGAAGAAACACAGATGCCGGCAAATCGTTTCATAGCCGAGCTGTTGAACTCAAGAACGAGTCGAATAAACGACTAATAATAATAAATAATTAATTCTAATCAAAACCTCTAATTTGTTGTCTAATTTGAATTTGCGAAGAATTCATACAAGCGATAAATCAACAAAATTATTGTAATCGTAATTTTTAAAAATGAGAACTGATTTGTGAAAATCTCAGATCAGGGCTGGGCAATAATAATTTTCTTCGTTATATTTTGGAAAATTATTCCGTCTTAGGGTATTGTTTCATTAATTTTAATGTAAGAAACACAAGCAAACTAGATTCGACATGTAATGTAGTGTCTTCTTACTCAACGCCCAAGCGACTAAATTTAGACTTATACTTTTTGGGGTTTTCTTATTGTTAAATGTTACTGCTCTAAGCCCAATAGCTGGGAACATCAAGCCCCCGCAAATTACTAGGAAAATTCCTAAGGAACATTGCGAAGTTTCCCAATTTGGCAGAGAAATTATTATTGTTATAATTCGGCGGCCGCATTCATTGCGAAAACTTCGTAACCAACGAACACTTGAAATTGATGCAAATTAATGGCCGTTGTGGCCCGGGTAATTTTTTTTTATCATTAAACTATGAACAAACTAGATTACTCGGATTTTTCGTGATGAAAGTTTTAATGCCATGAGCTTGAAGAAATATCGTATCTCATTTTGTGTGAACATCGCACGTGTTGCGAGGAGATATTTGGGAGATTACACAAGATTTGGGTGTCCAGTATTCCGTTTTCCAGCACTCGATCCTCCGTTACGGCAGTGTCCATCATCATCCATAGAAATTCTCGGGGTCACCAATGTTGAACGATGTCCTCGGACGTCGGGGGTCACCAATGTTGAAAGTAGTTTTTGAGCGTCGGGATTACCAATGTTGAAAGAATTGGTTCCAGAGGCTGAGGAGCTGGTGGAGGATGTTTGACCTGTGCTCCGTCTTCTCATCAGAAGAGTGTATATTAATAAACCATGAGGAATAGTCAGGCTCCTGGGGGTCGAGGTACTTTCAGGCCGCGATCCTGTGTTCAAAGATTATACTGGATGATGATTGATAACACTGTACTCTTATTTGAGTGATTTAACATTTATTTAAGATTTTAATAACTTACACAATTAGTGTTCACGTATGAAACGGGTAGAGAGGTACAAAACGCGAACAGGCGGTTGAATCGAGTGCTAGGAACGGAATAATCTGCACGGTCATTCTCGGTGCGGTGCCGAGATATTTTCGGAGAATTGGCGGTGATGCCACACGTAAAAATGAATGTAAGTGATGCCCATAGAGGGAAATAATTATACCAAGTCAGTGGACATCTTCAATTTATCTTTAAACAAATATAAAATATTTTTATTGACGCAGTTCAAGTATGTACAATAAATATTGTATATTTTTTGCTGTTCATATGTAAGAGCCCCAAAAAACGGCGTTAATAAATAAATAAATAAATAAATGATAATAAATAAAAAAATAAATTATGATAGCGTTAATAAATAAATACTGGTAAAATCCTTCTGGTACATGCTGTTTCCCCCTATTTAAGTACTAATCCACAAGCAAATACAAAAAATGTAGCCGTTTACATAATAAGATTTTTACAAATTAAGAAAATAATTTTAATTATTATTTTATTTCACTGAATTTACTTTTATCCACAAAGTCTTGCGTCAAACGATGAAAATTATAATAATCACTGAGCTTGATTTTTATTTGACAGTATTAAATTTCGTTTCTGTGGATTTTTAAATAAAGCAAATAGGAATTCATTTTTTCACCCGATACCCAAGTGACTAAAATATTTTAATATTCTTAGTGGGGCTTAGAGCTTTTAAAAGTCTGAAGATAATATTTCCCTCATAATTTATTTTGGCGTATTTTTTCCTGCTTACGAATTATATCAAATTTCTAAATTCGGTATTAAACGGAAACCAGCTTGATAAAAAGCTTTCGGCGAGCTGCCTACTTATCACCTTACTAATAATCTTTTGAAGAAAAAAGGATTCACTTTAAATTTGTCTTGTTTTTTTTATTGAAAATACACTTTCTACTCAATGACGTTATATATAATCCGCGTGGTAGGAATCTCAAAAGTGGTAAGCCAAAAAGGCAATTGTATTTGTCTTCGATTTCGTAGTTTTGCTACTCAACTGCACGCGCCGCGCAAATAAGTAAATTGCATTAAGGGAGGGAGGGGGGGGTAAGGTTTTCAAACTTAATTTTTTGATTTTTTTTTCTAAAGAAAAACTTGTAAAGAGTATTGTGTCAAAATTTCAAGAAAATCGAGTCAAAACTAACGAAGATACAGCGTTTCAAGCGACCGGCCATCGTGCTCGATTCTAGTATATTTCGAGTATAAAAAAACCTTAAATCGATTTTCTGGCAAACGTTTTTGATGTCCGTGAACATCATCACTCAAAATCTACGTGACCGATCCTTTTGGAATTTCGTACACTATTCCTACACATAAATCAACAGGTAGTCAGAGAGAGTTTTTTTCCAAATTCACCGAGATTTTTTAGCGAAAATCGCGTTTTTCATTTCGAAATGCTGCCAAAACTAATAAAATCGAAAAAAAAAACTCTTTTTGACTACCTAGGAAAATATATCACTTTACGCATTTCGACTTTTTTGATTCAAATCGTTATGAAGTTACCGAACAACAACTTTTTTTCGATGCGCTTCCGGAGATTTGCTCTCACGGACTTATTTAATGATATTTTTGATTGAAATTTTTTTCAACGATACTTCAAATGTTAAACTACAACTTGTATATGAAGTAAATAAACCAACATTACTCATATTTCAAAAAAAAAAATCATTAAAATATGCATTCTTTTCGCCATCAAAATCTTAACTCCCCCCTTAAAAAAGCGCCAAAATGTCATCGAATGCGAAGAGAAACTATTACCATTATAAATACACGCAAATTATTTATTATTATCAAAAATACAATTATTTCGATTTTTTCCAGAAGATTTTTAGCGCCATTAGAGTGAGGTAATAAATAAATAAGTATAAAAAGACAACTTATGATAGTAGGTTGTCTAATACAGTATTAATCGTCTTAACCTTTTCGTCCCGGAACGAAAAAAATCACACATGACCCGAAGGGGAATCACTCGGGGACCCCAATTTGTTTTGCTTATTAAAGGGTGTTAATGACATATTTTTTTGTAATTTGTTATGATAATAATTAGAGGGAAGTATATTCATCGTATTTCAGTAGTAATTTTAAAAATCGTTTGATAAATAAAGTCATAATTAATATTCTAATGAATTTAGACCATAGCGTGTATTTTTCCATAGAAAACAGAGAAAGCGGGCCGATAGCCAACATAACACCTTGTTTCCGAATCTCGACTGGCGATCGGCGTTCACCGGAAACGACTCAGACCAAATAATCTTTGACCAGCAAGCGAACATTATAGCATTGTAAAAAAAGCAAACGAGATGCGCAGTGTAAACGAACGTGATCTAGTCCTTTCCACTAACAACTTAGAAATTACTTGCTATCGCTTAGAATTATCCCGATACATTCAGCAGATAGGGACGGGGTACGCCCGAACAGAGGGGAAGGGGGGAGGGTGGCACAGATTATTCGCCGGAATTTGTTATAAACTATTTAATTTTAAGAAAAGTAGTAATGCGGTATTAATTTTTTTAATGCAAATCGATAACCAAATAGTTTTTCTAAGATTACCCAAATTATTGAGTATGTGGTTTAAAAAACAACTTAGATACAGCGTAAAGCTCTCGTTCGTGTAAGTGCGTTCCCCCGGTCCGGTAAGGAAGTGTTAACGTAAGTGAGTAAGCATATCTTGGTATCTCAGTCAGTCATACCCGCGTAGAATTTATGCATAACTATATCTTGCACGAATAACTTTTGAATTAAGAATTTACCGAGTGGTTCTTACTTGCCACATTCCATCTTGAGTTTGTGAGACAATGGCGAGTCTATATATTACAACGCCATTGTTTCTACTAATCTAAGTTATCTTAAGTTATCTTAATAAGTAGCTACCAAATATTAAATAAAGGATTGTTTTTCATATAAAAAAAGATTAAAAATTATATTTTATACAACTTTATTTATTTTCATTATTTGATTGAATGGTTGAATAAATAAAGTAAAATTTTCGGAATTCAAATTTACTTACTTCGCGATATCCGATCGAGCTGAAACTCGACAGATAGGCTCGTTTTCAATGAAAATGCATTCTATCTGGCGGCAATACGCATTTCTCTTAAATTCGATGATAGTACAGTTGTTAATATGCGAAATAAATATTGGTAGTCTCCAATTGGGATTTTGATCAGATTTGACCATTTTCTTTTTCTATTTTTCTTTGGCTAGCCCTATTTCATATTTTCGTTTAGATTATTATTATTATTTTCTTCTTCAAAGACATTATATTGATTGGAATAACCTTCAAAAGTTATAAGAGAGTTTTTCTTTTATAAAAATTTCATAATTTTGTCTTTTTTTTCAATTACATCCAATTTTAGCACGAATAATATCTTTAACCTAATTTACTACAAATTAAAATTGTAAGATTACCGCTAGCTTTGCTCTAAGTTATTTTATTTATTTACAAGAATTGTTTTTTTTTTACACTATGCAAAGTTATACAATAATTTCGTATTAATCTATTTTTTTTTTCGTGAGCTCCATACAGGAGGCCCTGAGGAAAATAATTTCCCTTAGGGCCTATATCATCTTTGGTGATGTGTGTGGAGGGTTTTTTTAAAGAAAGGAACGATGGGAGAGTTCTGGAAAGGAAAAGGGTTTAAGGGGTGGGTAGGAATCTGGGGTTTAGTGAGTCCTGGTCACCCGCCTCCAATACCTAGACAAACCTCACCCTATGAACCCGGGCACCCCTGCTAAATCACCAAACGTAGCGAACTACTTGGGGTGACCTGTGGTGGAAGTGTTGGTTATCCAATAAAGTTTCCCGGGGCGGTGGTACCCTTTCCCGCCTCCCAAATTGATTATCCAATTATAGCACGAATAATATCTCTAATCTAATGTAACACTAATGAAAACTTTTAAAATGCGGCTAGATTTGCTCTAAATTATAAATTGACTTCGTTCAATAGTACAATCCTCCCTTCAACTGTACGAAAACATCTCATCTACCATGCTGAGCACGAAACCAATGGTATTTATTTAAATATTTTCTCCAGTAACTAAATTTCAGCAGTACCTAATGAAGTCCTTGGCGAAAGCGTGCACCAGGAAAACATGAATACATCGGTTATCAGTGGTTTTCCGTTCCGAGCTAAAAAGCCGCTCGATGGTTGTACCCAATTTACTTGTCGAGTGTTCTCAGCGGTAAAGACATCGCACCACCATGCGCCAGATGGCTATTGTGTGGAGCGCGGTGTGATTGCCGGCGTAGCCTGCCAACCACCCTCAACCCACCCCCTGACACAGGGTGTAGCAATATAAAATAAGAAAATATTCCACGCGTTTTAAGGAATGATTTGACTAAGTTTGTTTAATTTTTTTTATAAAAAAAAAGAAAAGTACCTACAAATAAAATAGGATTTACATTAAGAAATGAGATTTTAACACTACCCTTTCATCGAAGCTAGCATGTGGTTGGAAGAGAATTATACAGTAGATAGTATAAAGTAGAACAGTATAATTGTAGTCGTTTATCAGTAATAAATAATTTAATAGGTAGGCCCATTCTTTTAAATTAAATTTAAAACATATTTAATAATATTATTTTTAAGTTCTGCGAGTATTTTAGTTTTTACTTTTGTGACAGCTGTTTCGGCGTAGAAGGTCATTTTAAAACTGTGGTTAAACCACTTTGAGACGATTTTTTTATAGGATTCTAAATTTAAAAAAAGATTCTAAATTAAATTGTTTAATGACCATCAAAAAATTGAAATTTAGAATCCTAGAAAAAAGTCGTCTAAAAGAAGTTTAACCACAGTTTGAAAATGGCCTTTTGAGCTGAAACAGTTGTCACAAAAATAAAAATAAAAATACTTGCAGAACTTAATAATAACATTTTTCAATTTAATTTAAACTAAATTTTAAAAATAAAATGGAGTTCTACGAATCAAACACAATAAACAATCAGTAAGTACGTAAAACATGCATATCTGGCAGGTCACTTAACGATGAACACTTTTGTTAGAAAGTTTTTGCCTGGAGAATAAACGACTTTAACGGGGAGGACACGTTATTTGTAACACTAGATTGCATGATTTTACATTTGCTCCCCCTCATTACTGTTGATATGACATTTTTGAGAATATTAGTACCAAAAGTAGAGTTGATATTTATTTTTAAAGACTGCAGAATTTAAAACTTAGGAGAATTTAGAACTTAGGAGAATTTAGAATTTGAATATTTAGGACTAGAGATTTATTATGAAATGACCTCAAAACATGTATTATGAATATGTTGTAGTAAGCACATCGCAGTGAGATTATGAATGCGCTGTGTGAAAAACAGACAGTGAACCCAGGTTTTGAAGAGACCTATCTAAATTGTAGGAAGAAAGAAACGTAGAGACTGGCAAACAAAAAAGGGAACTTGCTTCTTGTGTACAAACGTATAAATTGTACAAAGGCTGATTTTTTTTTATCCTGGATTTCAGCTACGAGTATTTGAATTTCAACGGCTCGATTGTTCCTAAATTTGGTGTTTGGCCTTCAAAAAGTTAGCATTTTTTTAAATATTTAGTAATGTTTTTATAAAACTATTTACAAGTTCAAAAACACTGACCTACATCTACTCATTACGTGCCTTATTTAAAAGATTGTAACACCTTTTCTTGTAAAATCTCAAGGCCTAAAAATATAAAATTAGGAATTCACCTAACTGTAAAAAAATCTTAACTAGTAACAGTTTTTTGCGGAAGTTTTGACTCATTTTAAAATCAAACACCCCATGTGGTAGTTCTCCTTGTAGTGGCTTCGTTACAATCTACGTAAAATCGCGTAAAGGTTTGCTTTCTGCTTCCTGCTCTGGTATAGTTTGAATTAGCAGACCAACTAATTGGGAGACCCACGCACCGTTCCCGACTGCAAACTTCCGAATCGTAACTTTAACATCCAACTCGAAACACATTAATTAATATTCATTTTTGAATTGTGGAGTGGGTCTGGGTCACGTTTCTGGCTTATCAAGCGGTTTAAATGATAATTTAATCCATTTAGAAAGTCCGGTATTTTATTAATTATTAAAAGCACATTACTGAAGAGTACTTTAACCAAATCCAACATTAACCAATTAAAAAATAGGTGTTTGGTCTATTTTGAAAATAAATAAACATGATTTGAAAATAAATAAACATGTTGTATTAATTAGAAACTCAAATTAGGGAGGTTTTTGACGTCTTCATGGTTTTTTTTTAAATATTTGTATAAGATTTAATTCTAGCAGGATGGCGTATTGGCGAAAGGTGCAATGATAGTAGAAAATTGCCAAGAAATTTTAAAAAAAAAATCTAGACTTAACCCCTAAGGCTTTTTTTTCATATGAATACCACACAAGAGTCTCAACTGCTCTCGTCTGGAGCCAGTGAGACTATGGCATCCCCAATCGGGGTATGTTGTGAGGCTGAAGGTAGTGGAGAGGGGAAGGAGTTGGGGAAGAGACGGTGGGAAGTACCGGGCTATTCAGATCTGGTCACTAAACACGGTTAAAATCATTTCAAGCAACGTTTCAATTCTGAATAGTGGTTTTACACCAGGGCGATACTGAGAGTTTCTTCCACTTTGGAACGTGCCGCAAATATATTATGTTAATTTTTTAATGAATAAATTGGAAAATAACACAAATCAATCAAATAAAATTTATTTACCACGCCGGGATTCGATCCCGCGATCTTCGGAATGCGAGTCAAGAGCCTTACCGCTGGATTTTGCCGGCCGTCGTAGTCCAATTAATAGTCCAGGCTAATTTGTTTGGACTATTTCTAAGAGATTATAAACAAGACTAAATTGACAACGTGACATTATTAATGGATAGATAAAACTGACAAATAATAACACAAATAATAGTAAAGATATACGAAAAATATACTGAATTGGTCACTATAATGAGCAAAACATGATCTGAGTTGCAACAACAATCCTTGACAGAAAATAATAGTGAATTGATCACTATAATGAGCAAAACATGATCTGAGTAGCAACAACAATCCTTTACAGAAAATAATAGTGAATTGATCACTGTAATGAGCAAAAACATGATCTGAATTGCAACAACAATCCTTGACAGAAAATTTTACGAGGTAAAGATATTTTGGCGGTAAATTGGCCATCGCTTAGCCAGTATAAATGGAAACACAATGTCGCCAGATCGATAAATAATTTTTATTAGTAACAATTCGAAAAAGAACAATCTTGGAACAAAACAAAAAACATAGTTGAAAACCGGTGGAAAGTGTTTTTCTACAAGTAAAGCTGTAAATAATGTTACTCGTTAAAGATTCAGCATTTCTGTGGTGTCGGTTTAAGTGGTTTTACCGTGTCTAAAAATATCTGCAATTTACCAAAATATCCATTTTTATTTTGTGATAAAAATTTTAATTTTTGAGAGGGCGCTTGTTCATCTTCATGTAGATAAAAATGAGGTGGGCGGGAAGGAGGATGCCGGTGGAGGGTGAACATGATAAGTCTGAAGAATGCTTTTAGTAATATTCTGAAGTACAAAATATATCAAGTGGAAGCCCATTTCTAAATTTATAAATAAAAGGAGGAACTTTGTGGATTTTAATATCATGATAGTGACTTCCTTGGAAATTCAGTAAAGAAATGGTTCTCTTTAAAACACAGCAGTAAATATGAAATGTTAACACTAAAGCATCTGTTTTCATAGCGCTTCAGAACTCATAGATTAAATTTATTTTTCACCGTGTAAGCTTATGTATGAAAATGATATTTTTATCTTGTTAGGCAGCTGAGTCGCAAATCGAAAATCAATTTAGATTTTTAATAAAAAGTTCTTCAAAGTTTGCACTTACCCATCAATTTTATCTATTTTTGGCCCAATTTTTTTTTTTTAATTTCAACCCTAAGCCAAAAAAAAACTTTTCAGGGTAATTTTATGTGTCAATTAGGCTTCAGTGCATTGTGGGCGTTATGGGCGTAGCGGTGTGCCTTAAATAAGCTTGTTCTCACTTTCTTCTGATCTACTTGTCTAAAGTTGATTAAAGATTTTCCATGATCGCCTTTTTCCTTTTATTTGAATACCGCACAAGAGTTCCAACTGCTCCCGTCTGGAGCTAGTGAGACTATGGCATTCCCAATTGGCGAATGTTGTGGGTCTGAAGGTAGTGAGGAAGGAAATGAGATGAGAAGAGGAAGGCGCGGAAGTACCTGGCTATTCAGATCTGGTCACCAAACACGGCTGAAACCATTTCAAGCAACGTTTCAATTCTAGCGAACTGAGAGTGTATAACACATTATCACATGTGTTAAAAATAACTGATTTTTCAAAAATAACAAAAAGGAAGTTTTTTCAGAAACTATATTTTCAACCCTTATTTCTCGGATGGTGCTCTAGTAAAATGTTTGTATTTTCCGGCAAAATGAGAAATTTTACATTTCAACCAATTATAAAATAGAAATATGCGTATTGTATTATTACCCGTTGCAGGCAACTAACGGGTTTAAGAAAACACCTTATCATTCACTATCATAAATGGAAAGTTCATAATTGGCATAATTAACTATTTTCTTATTGTATTATTTTGTAGTTTATGATTTGCTGTCAACTTTCCTTATAATAAATAAAATAAAAAATAAATATTAGTTGTTCAAGCGGTCCTGGATGCATGACTAGTTATTGGTGAAGAGTGGGGGAGAAGATAGAACAGATAGAACAGATGGTAAATTGAAACATTTTTCATCTTAGAAATGACACCAAACATTCCGAGATATTTAATACTATTGATATCATGCAACCTTTGTTCTAATGGATTACCAATTTACTTTTTAATTAAAGATTTTCAAAACAGTAACCGCAAAGCTTCTGGCATCTTGGTTTATTAACACTCAACAGTCAAATGCAGCTGGTTTTGAAAGTTTGAAAGTTAGGTCCAACGAAACTTTCTGCACTTACCAAATACCATCTGGTTTTGAAGTACTCAATTTTTCCGTAGTTCGTTACTTGACGGAATCGTGAAATAATGCACTAAGGAAGTCGAGCACTTTTTTTATACATTCTGCAATAATTTTCAAAACAACTTAACGGTTTAGTAAATTGTATTTATAATTACAGTGGGATACAGGTAAATATTTTGAAAAAAAACGCATTTTGGTTTAATTGGCAAACTACGCAATTTCAAATTTCATTTTATTCTTTTGTTTTTTTTTGTATTACAACCAAAAATCATCCACGCGTTAGAATTGTGGCAATGTGATATATAATTTCCACAAGTTCACAAATCTTCCACAAAACCCTTTCATTTCATTTTTATTTTATTCTTTTGTTTTTTTTTTTCTTTATTCATGTACTTCCACACTAGACACATGCCTGTATTACAACCAAAAATCATTCACGCGTTAGAATTGTGGCAATGTGATATATAATTTCCACAAGTTCACAAATCTTCCACAAAACCTTTTCATTTCATTTTTATTTTATTCTTTTGTTTTTTTTTCTTTATTCATGTACTTCCACACTAGACACATGCCTGTATTACAACCAAAAATCATCCACGCGTTAGAATTGTGGCAATGTGATATATAATTTCCACAAGTTCACAAATCTTCCACAAAACCCTTTCATTTCATTTTTATTTTATTCTTTTGTTTTTTTTTCTTTATTCATGTACTTCCACACTAGACACATGCCTGTATTACAACCAAAAATCATCCACGCGTTAGAATTGTGGCAATGTGATATATAATTTCCACAAGTTCACAAATCTTCCACAAAACCCTTTCATTTCATTTTTATTTTATTCTTTTGTTTTTTTTTCTTTATTCATGTACTTCCACACTAGACACATGCCTGTATTACAACCAAAAATCATCCACGCGTTAGAATTGTGGCAATGTGATATATAATTTCCACAAGTTCACAAATCTTCCACAAAACCCTTTCATTTCATTTTTATTTTATTCTTTTGTTTTTTTTTCTTTATTCATGTACTTCCACACTAGACACATGCCTGTATTACAACCAAAAATCATCCACGCGTTAGAATTGTGGCAATGTGATATATAATTTCCACAAGTTCACAAATCTTCCACAAAACCCTTTCATTTCATTTTTATTTTATTCTTTTGTTTTTTTTTCTTTATTCATGTACTTCCACACTAGACACATGCCTGTATTACAACCAAAAATCATCCACGCGTTAGAATTGTGGCAATGTGATATATAATTTCCACAAGTTCACAAATCTTCCACAAAACCCTTTCATTTCATTTTTATTTTATTCTTTTGTTTTTTTTTCTTTATTCATGTACTTCCACACTAGACACATGCCTGTATTACAACCAAAAATCATCCACGCGTTAGAATTGTGGCAATGTGATATATAATTTCCACAAGTTCACAAATCTTCCACAAAACCCTTTCATTTCATTTTTATTTTATTCTTTTGTTTTTTTTTCTTTATTCATGTACTTCCACACTAGACACATGCCTGTATTACAACCAAAAATCATCCACGCGTTAGAATTGTGGCAATGTGATATATAATTTCCACAAGTTCACAAATCTTCCACAAAACCCTTTCATTTCATTTTTATTTTATACTTTTGTTTTTTTTTTTCTTTATTCATGTACTTCCACACTAGACACATGCCTGTATTACAACCAAAAATCATTCACGCGTTAGAATTGTGGCAATGTGATATATAATTTCCACAAGTTCACAAATGTTCCACAAAACCTTTTCATTTCATTTTTATTTTATTCTTTTGTTTTTTTTTCTTTATTCATGTACTTCCACACTAGACACATGCCTGTATTACAACCAAAAATCATCCACGCGGTAGAATTGTGGCAATGTGATATATAATTTCCACAAGTTCACAAATCTTCCACAAAACCCTTTCATTTAATTTTTATTTTATTCTTTTGTTTTTTTTTCTTTATTCATGTACTTCCACACTAGACACATGCCTGTATTACAACCAAAAATCATCCACGCGTTAGAATTGTGGCAATGTGATATATAATTTCCACAAGTTCACAAATCTTCCACAAAACCCTTTCATTTCATTTTTATTTTATTCTTTTGTTTTTTTTTCTTTATTCATGTACTTCCACACTAGACACATGCCTGTATTACAACCAAAAATCATCCACGCGTTAGAATTGTGGCAATGTGATATATAATTTCCACAAGTTCACAAATCTTCCACAAAACCCTTTCATTTCATTTTTATTTTATTCTTTTGTTTTTTTTTCTTTATTCATGTACTTCCACACTAGAAACATGCCTGTATTACAACCAAAAATCATCCACGCGTTAGAATTGTGGCAATGTGATATATAATTTCCACAAGTTCACAAATCTTCCACAAAACCCTTTCATTTCATTTTTATTTTATTCTTTTGTTTTTTTTTCTTTATTCATGTACTTCCACACTAGACACATGCCTGTATTACAACCAAAAATCATCCACGCGTTAGAATTGTGGCAATGTGATATATAATTTCCACAAGTTCACAAATCTTCCACAAAACCCTTTCATTTCATTTTTATTTTATTCTTTTGTATTTTTTTCTTTATTCATGTACTTCCACACTAGACACATGCCTGTATTACAACCAAAAATCATCCACGCGTTAGAATTGTGGCAATATGATATATAATTTCCACAAGTTCACAAATCTTCCACAAAACCCTTTCATTTCATTTTTATTTTATTCTTTTGTTTTTTTTTCTTTATTCATGTACTTCCACACTAGACACATGCCTGTATTACAACCAAAAATCATCCACGCGTTAGAATTGTGGCAATGTGATATATAATTTTCACAAGTTCACAAATCTTCCACAAAACCCTTTCATTTCATTTTTAATTCATGCACAAAGGTAATTTAATCTTCTTCAATCCCATAATGGTTGAAATACCATCCCCTAAAGTATTCACTGGTATGACTTTCATAGAAACCCTAACACAATCGCGGGCTGGCAAAAATAAAGGCTAGTACCCTTGTCAAGTCCTCTAGTGTCACTGTCAACCGAATTTATTAAATTTAATTTGGAGTCCAGACTATCTGGACGAATTTAGCAAAACAAATAATAGTAACACTTTCATTCCCATTAATCTACACAAAAGATTTACAAAGTCATGCTCCTGTTGCTATTTCAAAGTGATTGATGAAAATAAATTTACATTTTGATTAACATGTTTTTTGTGTTTGAGACGTTTTATGATGAAGCCAAAAGACATAAAAGTCACAAGTTATTTTAAGATATCAAAGAAAATTGCTTGCTGGACTAATCTTATTCGGAATATAAGCAAACAATAGCAAACAATTTTCGTTTTTCCAGTAAGTTATTAATATTTAACCTATTATTAAGCAAATTACATAGAAACAAAATTCGCATATAAGAGTAAGAGTGCCTGAAAACGGTACTTACCCACGAATTAGTTAAATGTACGAGGTATAAACTAGCTACAAGAAACTTACATAGCTGTAAAGTATGTAATGTCGTTAATAGCATAGAATAAAAAAAATAACACAAGAAGTGCCTAATGGGCGTGTTTGATCTGGTTATAGGCCTCATTTCGGCCTTTATTTCCATACGAAACTGTGCTTCCCCATGATTACAAAATTAAAATGAGATGGCGATATACACTTTCCGGTAGGTGTAAAATAGACAGGCCTCGTACTAAATGGTCTAGAATTCAAAGATGGTATTTTTTGGTTCTAGACCACTTAGTAAATTGTGCCAATGACTGTGCAAGTCAGTTGCACAGTTTGTGTGGAAAAAACTTCTAGTGTTACATTATTAACTCTCTGAACAAAGCATGTGTAGCGACACGCCACTTTTAGTACGGGATGCACACAGCGAGCACAGCCTGAAAACTTTGAGTTGTACGGCGAAAGCGCGCAGGCCATCCGCAGCTTCTAGAACCGTCGCGGCTCCACCAAGACGACATCTATATATATGCCGGCTACTCAGTTTACCACCGGGAATCACATTCTTCAAGTAAACAACTCCTCATGATATGCGACCGGAGACGCTTCCCGCGTCCGAAACCGATTAATGTCTCCGGCCTTACGCACCGTCAAGTCATGAAGAAGACTATATCGCTACAACTACCCTTTGCCATCGTTCACCTCCACTACCAACGGTGCTGAGCATCGGCCTTGGGGAATTTGCCACTGTTCATATCATCCACGTTGAGTATCGGCCTTGGGGAATTCGCTATCGTTCATATCCAACGGTGTCGAGCATTGGCCTGGAGGAATATCGGAAGATCCATGGTCTTCACCAAGAAGCCTTCCACAACATTATCAAGCCTCCGCCCTTATGTGTCGAGCACTGACCGACATTCCGTTTCCGTCCCGTCGTTCGACGACGGCACGGTGCCCTCTAAAATCATTTGCGCCACCCTCAGCAACATGTGCAGGCTTGAGGTTTGGTTGGGCGACCTCGGCTCTCCTTCGCCTTGCCTCCGGCTACTCGACGCTGAATTCCCTAGGGTCATCGGGCATTTTCCCCTAATCTCCCATTTACTTTTCTTTGAGGCATCACCGAGGAACCGGCTAAGGGGCGCGGAAGCTGAGTGTGGTTTACGGCCAGACCGAACGTCTTGTGCATTCTTGCTGGTACTGCCAATCGATTGGAGAGGACTCCCACCCATTTGCCATGCCCTTATTATTTGTGTACTGTGTCTTCCTCCCATACAGGTGCTTGTAGGATATGCTGGATGCAATCACCCAGCGCTTGCGGCCTCGTGGACTGTCACCAATCTGTCCCATTGTCTTTTCTATATCTTATCATACTAACACCCATTGTATTTTGTATGTCCCGCTAAGCACTTGCATACTGCTTACTAACAACACAAATACAAAAAATTTACAAAAAATAAGAGTCCTTGCGAGAGCCCTGAAGGAGTAACCATCTGTTACTTATACCAGGGCGGGTATGTGGTGGATAACCTCCAATGACCGACATCCCGACGTGATACAAACCACAATACATTTGGCATATGAAAATACTCTGACATTCATAATATCTTTTAATGTTCACTGTCTGTCACTGTCTCTACTACCTTACCCACACACTCTTACTTTTCAGTATTTTTTTTTTATTAAATGAAGACAATATTAGCGAAACTCAATCGAAAATCTGGAGAGCGAAAAATCAGAAAGTATGAAATAAAATATGGCACCTCTGAGACTCGAACTCAGGACCTTCGACTTTCATGGCCACAGCTCTACCAACTGAGCTAAAGTGTCGATATTCAATTATTATTAACTATATCATACTTCGACTAAGAACTAACAACATTATCTTCATTTTCTTAACGCATATATTATTGGCTGCTATCTTTATGTATGATTGCAAGATTCAAATCCAAACTAAATGCTATCTGGATAGTGTCTGGGTAAATTTTTGTCCATTTTATTTTTAATATGCGACATCTATTGACCTTTCTGCAAGTCTACGATGAATATAAATTTTTATTTTTAACTTGCGTAAAACCTCAAATTGTATTATTTAATTAAATGAAGACAATATTAGCAAAATCTGGAGACAGAAAAATTATAAAAAGGTATTGGCACCTCTAGGACTCGAACCCAGGACCTACGGCTTTCATGGCCACAGCTCACCAACTGAGCTAAGGTATCGATCAATATCTTTTTCTGATTTTTCTGTCTCCATATTTTTGATTGAGTTTCGCTAATATTGTCTTCATTTAAATAAATATGTGTATAAAAATTTGAGGTTTTACTCAGCCAAAAAAAAATTGAAAAATTGTTTATGTATTTTTTATTTATTTTATAAGAAATATTTTTAAATAGAACATTAATCTCACTTTTACATTGAACAAACGATCTGTCTACAAACTTGCATATTATACATGATTCTTACATTTGTTCTAGTTATCGAAGTAAAACACAACGCTAAATTCTCATGTCCAAACTATGTTCCTCTTATTGAAGTTGCCGGACTAAACAGATTATCCCAGCAATATTAAGCAACATTTCGGGTAACTTTTTGAACCCTCATTCATCACCGTTGGCGAAGAGGAACCAACCTTATTCTCAAAGTGCTGCAAAGTTTTAAACTTTATTTAGGTATTAAAACATTTGTTTCGTCCATGGGAATGCCTTACAAAGGTTTTTCAATCTTTTACAAAAATCATGTAAATTTAAACATCTCGTCGCCATAGTTCTTAATTGTCCAAACAACCATTTTAGTTTTTGTTCAATCTCCAACTTAAAATTAAAAATTAAGTATGAAAAATGATAGTTAATTACTTAATTAAGAATTATTTAAACTTATGAGACCTTAACCTTTACTGAAATAGTTTTATCTTACACCTATCATAATGTTTCATTGAAATAATGAAAGAAAACCTTCTCCTCCCGTTAAATTTTCTAATAGTCGTTTGGACAATTAAGAACTAAGGCGACGATCTGTATGGTTCATTTTTGTGTTTTCTTCTTTCTTTACCAAAATCTGAAAATCTGGACAATTTATCTACTTTAATCAAAATCAAAGGTACATAATTTACCTAGATAAAATTGTTTCTAAATTATATAATGCCCTTCCAAAAAAAAATTAAAATATCTTGGAGATAATTTTTTTCATAAAACATCTAAATATGGCTAAGTAAACACGAAAATGAGGAAAAAATATGAAATAACAGCAACACAACAACTAAATTCAACATAAAGATAAGAGAATGAACAGAGACGAAAATGAGGTATATAAAGATGAAGATGAAGAAATCAGCAAACATGACGTTGAGGAAATCAGCAAACATGACGTTGAGGAAATCAGCAAACATGACGTTGAGGAAATCAGCAAACATGACGTTGAGGAAATCAGCAAACATGACGTTGAGGAAATCAGCAAACATGACGTTGAGGAAATCAGCAAACATGACGTTGAGGAAATCAGCAAACATGACGTTGAGGAAATCAGCAAACATGACGTTGAGGAAATCAGCAAACATGACGTTGAGGAAATCAGCAAACATGACGATGAGGAAATCAGCAAGCATAAATATAACATCTACGAGCAAAGCTCAGAAAATCATGATGTAACACCAACACAAAAACATGCAGTCTGCTTCACAATAGGAATCCCTATTGAGGATGACTTTGAATGTTATATGTATTTTAAGTCATTAATTACAAAAAACTAATAATCAAACCAACCATGGATACTAAAGACAAAAGAAAAAAAGTTTCAATAATTACTTAGTCTCAAAAGAAATCTTTGAATTCGTATTTTTTTGTTATATGCTAATTATAAAATAATCAGAAAAGTTAATTGAAAAAATTTCATACCTTAATTAAATTTTCTAACCGAAAAAATATTTTTGGTAGTTTTAGTAGATGCAAACCTTTTGAAAATTCTTAACTGTTTATAATTATACTAGCTGGTCCCCGGCATGCGTTGCAATGCCATTCAAAGAAATAAATTGATTCTCTCTGCATGTCCTTTTCCGTGCGTCACCGTTCCTGCCACCATCCCCGCCTTCTCTCTCCCTCGTCTCTTTCTTCTCTACGAACCCCACCTCCCCCGTTCCCCTTCCCCCCGCCATTCCTTCTTGCCGCTAAAATTTATGAAATACACACATTTTCATTTGTACAAATTTCATAACGCCAGAGCTTAGCATAATATAAAGTCTTTATTACTCGATGATAATGTAACCTTCTATTGGTGAAAGAATTTTAAAAATTGGTTTAGTAGTTTAGGCGTGAAAGCGTAACAAACAAACATCTGTTTATACCACTGTGTATATCACTTTCTTTATATACTACATGTATGAGCTGTATTATTGTAAAGTTTCATTAAAATCCATTCAGTACAAGCTTTCGCGTTTATAATATTAGTAAGATTAAAAAAGGTTTTATCGGATATCGTCGGAATCAAAAAATAAACCTTTGTAAATTCAATAGATACCTACCTATTTGAACTTCACTTCAAGCGAATGTATTTAAAGAAAAAATTGCATGTGCTTTTCTGAAAAACATTTTGTCAAATTTTTGTCAAGTTCTGTTTATTGTAATTCAATATTGTTCGTGTTTCACAGTAAATCGACACTTTCTTGAATGTTCCTCAGTTTTTATCGACTTAGAGTAAAACAAGTATTTAAGAAAAGAAATCTGAGCTTTTCTTTGTTAAATTATGAATAATTAGCGAAAAGGAAATTAAGGTAGAAAAAATATTGTGAATAACAAGTAATAATTACAGCTATTAAAATTAATTAGAATGTGTTTTATTTTGAGTACTTCTACAACACGAACAGGAGTTTCATTTTAATATTTAATTCGCCATAATATCGGAATCGCTATTACACTTAAATAATAAAACAAGATTAAGTGGATAAATATTCGTGTTGCTTTCCTTATCAAAAAGTTTATTAGATGTTGTAGCGATGTACCTTTATAAATGTTGTATCTTACCTGCGACGTATAATTATACATGTAGGTACCAAAAATAATATCAGGCAACCGCGTAATTAAATACAGACAAAATAAACGGTTTGGACAGTGAACGAAAAAAGGACTTTGATGTGTTGTGTAATTATACTTTAGAACTCCTTGAATATAAATAAATTGGGGCCAAATATATTTTCGGCCAATTGCTGTTCGAAAAATTAGTCTTTTGAAAAACTGAAATTCAAACAATTGATTTCGAACAATTGATTTCGAAAAATGGAATTCGAAAAATATGTCTGCTCCCAAATAGATTTTGGAACACTTCGTCAAATGCTGCAATTTTTATTAGCATTCTCGGGCATTTACAGTTCACTAGTTATACTGTGATCCTAACAGCCCCACTAATAAAAAAACATTATCCAGCCGCTAAACGGCTTTTAGTTACACATTGAAAAAAGACTGCAATTTTCTATTTCGAATTATTACAAATAAAAATGTCTTTAACTGTGCTGCGAAATAACTGGCATTAGTACACTGGCATATGAGCCATGCGTTTGAAAAAAACAGTGTTTATGACGTGTTATATGTTATTACAATCATGTTTTTGTTCATAATTTCTATTTGAACGACCTAATCACTATTGTATTAGTAAAATTCAATATATTTACAAGTACATGTTTTATTTTGCGTCAGTTTTTATCCATTAGTAATGTTATGTTGTTAATTTGGTAAGGTTATTGGAAATAGCCATGTTATTTCTGACTTAATCGACTTTTAACGCAAGAATTTTAATTGGAAGTAAAGGTTTTTAGTAACATAAATGCCTTATGCATGTCTTAGAAGATAAAATTCACGAAAATTACGTTTATGTTTGGCAACAATGAATCCAATACGCCAGATTTTTTGGTTATTTTCGGGGAATTGTTATAAATTTATAATAATTTTTAATTCTATGGACGAGATATAAAGTCACGGGATCGCGAGACGAAGGTCGCGGGATCGAATCCCGACAAATAGTTTTTTTTTAATTAATTTGTGTTATTTCACAATAAATTCATTAAAAATAATATGTAGTATATTTGCGGAACGTTTCAGAGTGGAAGATACTTTCAGTATCGTCTTGGAGTAAGACCACCATTCAGAATTGAAACCTTGCTTGAAATGACAGCCGTGTTTGGTGACCAGATCTTAATAGCCAGGTAATTCCTCGCCTTCATCTTCCCCATCTCCTTCTCCTCCCCTTAGGAGGGGAAGGAAGGGGCCTTACAACATTTTCCAGTTGGGAATGCCATAGTCTCACTGGCTCCAGACGGGAGCAGTTGTGAGGTATTCATTTAAAAAAATTTAAAAAATAAAAATAAAGTGCATTATAGTTTTCTTGCAAATTTCTTATACAACACAGTGTTTATTGAATTTTGATTTTCTAAATTATTTCAAGGTTTTGAATAAAAACGTTTGAGGTGAGATTTTTTTTTTCAACTTTTTCGTGTTTGAAATCAAAATATTGCATTTTTAAATATTTAAGTATATTTCAAATGCAAAAATCAAACATCTTATATAGTTTCTAAAATAATTTTTGTTTTACACGACCTCGTGAAAAAGAATAAAAACTACTCTCTTTGGCTGGATAAGCAATGTACGTACAATGTCCATATTATACAAATCGCACCCGGGGATAACAAAGGCACAACTCAAAAAACTACTTTTTTCAGGAGAGCAATTTGAATATTTCGTTTGAGTGTGTTGAATCACTTTTTTCACCAATAAAAATACATTATTTCACAAAAGTTGAAAAGCAGTTTATTAATATTTATCAGGTTTAATATTATAATAGTGTTAAAATGATGATTGTGCCACTGTTTTCGCTTGAATTCGAAGTAAATTTTTTTATATAAAAACGGCATATTCGCTTATAAAGTCACAATAGCATTTTTTAAAATGGTGCCTTTTTTATCGAAGATATCTATTATCCAGGAAATTTCTGCATACTTAACTCAAAAATGCATTTTTTTGACTTGTGCCACTATTATCCCTCGGGTGCGAAATATTCCACAAATTATTTTACATTACTTTTTATTTTAGTAAGGCTTTCATATATTTTATAAATACGGGTACACTGTTGTTTATCATTTCTATAAAATTTTCACCGCGTTTAGAAAGGCTTTTAATAAGAAAGAGCGGTTTTCAACATTCCAATTAGCCATTCTACATAAATTCGTAAACAGACCACACAAAACTTTTCTCGCAAAATTCTACCCATATTGAATTATATATTATCAAAGTATCCCACGAAATTATAAGATTAATCAAACTTTTAATTCAAGTTAAAACATTGTTAACTCGGTTTCTATTGGGAGTTTAGAGTTTACACCTTGAATTAATGAGCAATATTATTTAGCAGCAACATTTCGAATCAAAATTGTCGGTTGAGGTTTTATTACGTTTGTTTCGAAAGAAGTACGATAGATAACTCATATTTTCTTTGTGTTTGCTCCACACAGGAGGCCCTAAA
The DNA here is from genome assembly GCA_936435175.1 of Glyphotaelius pellucidus. NCBI lineage: Eukaryota > Metazoa > Arthropoda > Insecta > Trichoptera > Limnephilidae > Glyphotaelius > Glyphotaelius pellucidus. The sequence continues at coordinate 4,854,966 of OW386550.1, forward strand.
GAAAATAATTTTCCCCGGGGTACATGCCATCTTTGTGGATGTTCTGTGGAAGGTATTTTTAAGGGAAAGTGGGATGGGAAGATCTGGGAAAGAAAAAAGAATAAAAGGTGGGTAGGAATCTGAGAATCGACGTATCAGAATGTAACAGACGTATGAATTCATCCCTCGTACTGCGGTGCAAGGCGATGGGTCGAGAGAGTCCGGCTTAAGAGATCAAAAGCTCTCTTTCAAGCAAATTCTCCCGCCAGTGGGCAAACGCAGCCGCCAAGACCTAGACAAACTTCAAACCAAGAACCCGGGCATCCCTGATAAGTCACCGAACGTAGCAAACTATTTGGGGTGACCTCTTATGGCAGAGTCGTTGGTTATTCAATAAATGTTTCGGTACCCATTCCCGCCCCCCAAATACAAACTGGGCGGTGATAATTTTTTTTTTCAAATATATTTTCAATTTAAAAAATGTTTTTTTAATAGAAATACATGATTATTGTTTTTTGGATTTTACATGGAAATCAACCACAGAATACAAACTTTTCCATGAATTTTCACAAATTTCTATGCTCTTTTTATTATTCCTCCTAAAAGTTTTGTTGTGAAATTTTCTTATAAACATTTTTTTACACACACTTTATTTTTTAATTCCCCAGATTAATAAGTTGTTTGGATCAGATGTGGTAGTTATAATATATTATATCTTTACTGTTGGGTACACAGTTCACGAATAGCACATTCTGAAATCTACTAAATGTTGCTCCAATGCACAACTTAGATATTAATAAGATAACATGTTACTTCGTTACTAACTCGCTCTAACTTTTTATATGAGCAAAGTACATTATATGTTAAAGCCAATTAGAGCATTTATCAATTGAAAAAATGTTTTCAGAAAACTGAGCAAGATTTTTATTTTTATTTCAGATCTGTCAATACGGAACGCACCACAATGGCGAGGAGATAAAAGGTAAATTAAAATATTTTTATTACATAATTATGACCAATGGCAAAAGTCCAAAAACTGATTTGAAAATGATTGGTTTTCGTGATCATGAACGGCTTAACAGGCTCGCTGCCGCCTATGCACAATATAAGTGATCATAGGTGCCAAATATTATTTTATTTTTTTTGAGTTTTTAAACATACTTACAAGAATAATGTATCGTTGCAAAAGTTTTTTTTCAGTGGAAATGTAAAAAAAAACAATAAAAAATTCACGACTCCGGTCGGAGCCGGCGGCACCACGGTAGAAAATCACTTAGCAGGTGCCGGCGGTTCCGTCCGTTTAGTCGCCCAACATATGTACAAGGTTGACATTTGTCACATGTCACATTTGTTACACGTCTCGTATGTCACATTTGTCACATGGGTCACTTCCTTCGACTCGTTCTTATGTTCAACAGCTCGGCTTGGGAACGATTTGCCAGCCTCTGTATTTTCTCCTTCCTACAACATGGGTCTCTTCAAGACCAACGTTCATTCCTTCCTATCATCAAAAAGACCCTCCACACAGCATCCCAATGACATAGGCCCTGAGGAAAATAATTTCTTTTAATTTTGAAGTCGCACTCTTTTTACTCTCTACTTTTTATTTTGATAAAAAAAAACAAACAAAAATAGACAAAAAAAATTTTTGTCTTTTGTACAAATAATTACTAAAATACAAGTAGCAAATCAAATAAAATAAAATAAAGAAAGTAATATATACATCTCATGAATAAAGAAAAAAATATTTATAAAATTTGGTGGTATTCATTGAAGCACTCAACGCACAAACCAGGTTTGTCTGTGCAATCAATACAGTGGTCAAATCAAATCTTTCTTCTTCTTCCCTTTTTCGTGTATAATTGGCATCTCTTGCACTTTATCCTTTCAGAAAAAAAAAAACAAACTTATCGTGTACTTTTTTCAATGAAACTTACTTTTTTTTTTGAAAACCAATTCTTGTAAAATGTTGGTACAATTGTCAACAACGACGCCAGCTACAAAAATAACTATCCGCCGTGAGTGCCAGCAGGAAACTGATGTTTGTGCAGACATACTACTTATGGCTCCGGCCGGAGCCGCCGGCACCCAGTACAAGACACAGAATGGCTCCGACCGGAGTCACCGGCAGCGAACCTGTTAATTTACACAAAAATCACAAATATAACCCAGATTTACAAAAATAAACATATGTTTTTTGTTAATTTCGTGTAGTTTTTGATTTGATACGATGATCCAGATGACAGTGCCACGTGTTTCAAATATAATCTGTGTAACCAAACTTTGAAACTGTGTTAAGTAAAACGGTTCGGATTTTATTCAACAAATTACGGCTAGAATGTCTTCAGAGCGAAAACTCCGGTAAAGTAAGCTTAACAACTAAACACTTCCAACAATATTTTATCTTGAATTTATTCGCTCTTCTTCGTTCTTCCTGCAAACAAAATAATTTATACTTAATTAATTGAAGACAATATTAGCGAAACTAAATCGAAAATATGAAAATAGAAAAATTAGATAAAGATTCGATAACACCTAGGACCTGAACCCAGGACCTTTGCCTTGCCGGGGCGCTACTCTGCCAACTGAGCTCATTTGATCTGATTCGGTCATATTTGACGGTATCATACTTCGACTAAGAACTACCAACATTATATTAATTTTCTTTTATTTATTAAATTTTACTCTAATTTTTCATTTTTATTTTTAGTTTAAATTTATCATTATTTTATGTTTTTATTAACATACTTTTTTTATTCAAAATTTTTTACGTATAAAATCTTGTGTTATGAAATGGGGGCCTCAGCACGGGTAAGCCACCCAGTGAGGCCAAAATTACTGGATGATACTTTGAAATGTAAGTAAAATTTGAAAAAAAAAGATAAGGTTGGTAGTTCTTAGTTGAAGTATGATACAGTTAAATATGATCAAAACAGATAGGGACACATAAGCTCAGTTGGTAGAGCACTGACCCGGCAAGTCATAGGTCCTAGGTTCGAGTCCCAGATGTGATCGAATCTTTTTCTGATTTTTCTGCTTTCAGATTTTTTATTGAGATTTACTAATTTTGTCTTCGTTAATTAAATATTACAATGAGGTTTTTCTCATTAACTTAAAAATAAAATAAAAAAATTTTTATTACCAACGTTATTTTATTTCTGCAGATAAGTGTCAGTGAAGGACCACCATTCGGGAATGAAAAATTATTTACAGTTTATTTATTTAACGCCCAGCTTTTACAACATGACACAAGTCGAAATTTTACATAATGTAGAAATCTATTTATAAGTATGGTGTAACAGCATGTTCCCGGGGGATTCTCCAGCGATTTCTGAGCATATGGAGCATAGCGGCGGGTCACATGATAAGCACTCTGTCTCATTCTAGCAGCACGATATCATTATGGTATTAATTTGCAGAAAGGAGTTGAAAAATACATAAAGTTTTATGAATTTATCTCTTTACTCTCATTAAATAAACTTTTACGTAAACATTATGTATTTTATACAATGTATTCAAAAACATAAACTTGAACAAAGAAATTTTTTAATTTTATCACCCATCAATCAACGTTCTTTTGCATATCCAAGTAAGATAATTTTGCTTTGCAAATCAACTCTATTTGATGCAAAAACGTATTAAAGCCAGCTTAATTTGCAAAATTAGTAAAAAAATAGTAATCAAAACATTTTCTAGACCTACTCTAAAATTTACTTATCTAAATAATTTTTAATTGAATATTATTATTTTATTTTTAATGAAGAAGAAGATAACACTAATAATATAAACGAAAATATGAAAGAGAACAAGACACAGAAAAATAGAAAAAAATAATGGTTGTAACTGGGACTCGAACCCAGAACCTTTCGTCTAACCGAAACGTGCGCTTTTACCAATTCAGACATTGTCACCTTCCATCAAACCGTCATAATTGTCAATCTCATTTTTTGAAATTTCAGAATTAACAATATTATCTTCGACCATAGGCAACTACCCTTTTCATTGGAAACAATCGTTCCAAGAACCGGTTTGTAACCTAGATAACATCTTGGGTAAATATATCCGATTTTATTCATATGGAACATATTTTGACCTTTTTATAAAAATTTAAATGAATATTCAATTTTTAATAAGAATCTTTTTCTTTTTTATGTGTCTTGTTCTCTTTCATATTTTCGTTTTAATTATTAGTGTTGCGTTCATCTTCATGATATATTACATTGATGGGAATAACCTTCAAAAGTTTTAAAAGAAAGTTATTGAATAAAATTTTTAGTTGAAATAAGCTTAATTTTAAAAAAAGCTTATTTTTTATGCATAATTTCTCAATTCTTTCATGTGTTAACCTTCACAAAACTTGCTCTCTGCTAATTTTAAAGTTTCAATTGCCTGAAAACTTTAATTAATTTGACAAGTTTAGTGTCGTAGTTATATTGGCTAACAGAGCAGTAAAGACATGTTGTCACCCAAAAAATCAAAGTCAATAAACAAACCAAAAATTACACTTTCATTAATTTAGTAAATATTTACAAGGATATGTTTTGCAAAATAATGAAACACGAATACAATTGTAAGAGTTTTCAAGGGTTGCAAATGAATGCATAATGACTGAATATAATTCTAAAATAAACTAAAATCTACTTTATTTATTTACTTAATAGTAGCAACTTCACCAGGGAGGTATTCAACACCCGGTTATGACGGTTATATTATACAAGGTGCGGCAGCATAACTTTCTTTTTTAAAATGCGCTCCATTCAGTCGGTTGATGCTGTAGCGGAGCGCTAGTGATCTCGTTCGAGAGGCGGAACTATAAAGTTTTGTCCTGGCACAGTTTAGTCGCTATCATGCGTTGGAACAGTGAGGAGCGTGCGTTTGCCGTTGAGGCCTACTTTTCGAACGGATTTTCTGTGATCGCAACAAAATAAAATGATTTCTCATTCATTATTTACATCTTAAAAGTGGTGGACTAATTTGGCTTTAAATGTATCGAAGTTTAAATTAAATATGTCAGCGACATCAGTTAGTCCATAGCCCAACCTACGTATTATTTCTAACATAGAATTATTAGCGAAGTTTAGTTGTAGAAAAAAATATTCTGCCTCGTATATTTTGGAGGTATATGTATAGATAACAAATTTATAGCATCAGGGCAGCCCATCCACTGTAATTATTTTAAAATGTTCATTTGAGAATAGAATTAAATAAATAATTATTTCGCCGGTTTGTGTAGGATATTAGTGAGAAAACTTTTACTTCACTTTTAATGCCGCACCATAAAAATATATATATTTTTTATTGTTAACAAAAAAGTCCCACCAAATGCATGCAATATGCTTTGACAATTTTTAGGATCTTATCCACAGAAACATTTCAAACATTTGAGACAAACTGAAAAGAATAATTAATTTACTTTCAAACGACGAACAAATCTCATATATCCGCGTTATAGAAAAAGATAAAAATACTTTTCTACGGTCGCCCCGGTCAGATCTGTCCTTTAAGATTCTAATGGAATAAAATGTAATGAAAATGATGCAGACCGCGGCTGTAACAGTTTGCCATTGTACTAAAACAAATCTCATAAGTTGAGTCCTTCGAGGAGAAACAAGCATAAATCCACCAAACTTACTATCTCCCGGCGTTGTTGCCACTCACATTTAATTCCCTTTTTCCTGATTCCATAGTTTTCCCAAACACTTAAAAGTTTCCCACCGCTCTGACCGCGGAGAGCCAGAGATAGTTCTAGATACCTCTCAACTCTCCTAGACATAGATTTACGTTAGAATTAACTGCTTGTGCCTGAATGACTTTCAAGAAGTTGATTTGCCTTCCTTCCTTCTCTCACGCTTACACTATGCCCTAAAGATTGCAATCCGACTGTTAAGATGGGAGAATCTATCAAACGGACCGCCCGTTTCTGCAAAGAGTCGAGGGTACTTTTAAGGTATTTTGTAACTCCAGACCAGAGGTGGCTGCCAAATTTAACCGTGAGGCGCACTTGTGATTTGTACAGGGCTAGCAATTTTGTACTTACTGATTTCAAAAACAAAATGCGTTATAGAATCCATCTTTTGCGTTAAGTCAGCGTTAAGACAACAAGAATCTTTCGGATGTCGTGCGTTATCGGCTGTAAAATTTCTATGATTTTTAATGGCTTGTGTCTATGCCTGTTGTGTGTTAAATGGATTAATTATCTACTTAAAAATACGAATTACTATTTATTGATTATCGAAACTATTTATAAGCCTAATAAGAGTTCATAAATGACTATCCATTTGCCATATTCTTTAATTTTTCCCGCGACTGACATCTCTTAACAAGGATTACGCGGGAAAACGCGCCATAGCGTCATCTCTGGCGTTAACTAATTTTAGAGTTGATGTTTTATTATCACATTTAATCCTTGAAAGATAACCTTATTTTTACCTGCTTTAAAGATAATCATACGTCTTAGAGATGTACTGAAGTTTAATAGTGTATATTTGACATATTATCTACTTACACAGTTTAAAGGTAGTTTAATAATTAGCTTAGGGTTTTGTACTTTAAATAAAATCAAAATAATGAATAAAAAAAAATTTTAATTAAAGAAATAACAAAATTCTTTAACTCTCTTAGAAATCAACTACAAAATAATAGATCTTTTAAAAATGAAAAATATTGTTTCATTTTACGTCTAAATCGTATTTTTTTATATGTTATGAAAGTTTAAATGCTAATCAGTAAGCATTTTTTTATTATTTTTGTTTCGCTAAATCACATTTATAAGAAAGTCACACAAAATGTAATCATACGTCATTCGGACGTATGGTGTATGTATTTTTCCGTAATTATTGTATTTACCGTGGCGACAGAGCCGCCCCGCGCAAGCTCTGTTGCGAAATAAATATAAAAAAAACAGCAATTCTTGTGTATCGCTTACGTCTCTAAGACGTAGATTATCTTTCTAGGGTTAAGGAACTGCCAAAATGTGTCGTATACGGCCGATTACACGCAATACGCTGTCGCTAAAGAAGTATGTAAATACGAACGTTAAAGGTAGCGCGCTAATATTAAAACAATAATTAAACGAAAATTGTGAAATGTTTAATAAAACATGCATCGTTTAAAATAGAGCAAAAAACTCTTTAAAAATGTTTAAAATGGCATTTTAAGAAACACTGAATTTTTTCATACATAAAATAACACAAAAACGTGTTTATAATTATTTTTTCAAACATACAATTTGGGAGGCGGGTTTGGGAATCATTTATTGGATAACAACATGCCGTAGTTCACCCCAAGTACTTCGCTACGTTTGGTGACTTAGGTTGGGTGCCCGGGTTCATGGTGTAAGGTTTGTCTGGATCTTGGCGGTGGATGCATCTGTCTACCTACCGCATGGCAGGTCGCATCAGAAGAGACTGTACTCTCTGTAGGTATAGATTCATACGTCCGTCACTCCTGGACCCGCTGACTCTGAGATTCCTACCCACCCCATATATCTTTTTTCCTTCCCAGAACATTCTCTCCTTCATTTCTCTAAAAATACTCTCCACACAGCATTCCCAAAGATACCATAGGTCCTGAGGGAAAATATTTTACTCAGGTCCTCCTGTTTGGAGATAATGTAAGAAAATACAAAACACTACAACAGCCAGTTTTGATTGGTAAACTATACAATCTACAAATTGTCAAACAAAATTTGTTTGACAATTTGTAGATTTGTGGATTATTGAATAATCCACTCACTTTGTTTTGAGTGAATTAATTTAAAAAATGAAATCTTTATAAAATATCTACCTCCCCTGTCTGAAAACCAATTAGTAAATTCTTCTTCATCTGATCGCCTTTGACAAAACTGCATTCATTAAATTGAGGTCAGAATTTTTTTTAATTTAAAAATAATATTAGGTGCTTGGATTTTCTTTGAGACCGCCGCTATGTGCGGTGGTTTTATTAGTTCCTGTGGGTGAATACATTACAAGCGGCGTTCTCGAGAGTTGAGGTGGTGGAATATAAAGTCTAGTTAACGTTGGTCCCACTACGAGTATGTGAAAATAATTTGCCTTTGAGCCGTGTTGGAAAGTTAAATACTGGTTCGTATAAGTTGAACACAATCATTAGAGCTCCTTAAACTCTGGTGCAGCTGTTTAAGTTCATAAGAGCTGAATAATTAGTTGGTTGTCGATAATTTGCACGGCTCTTAAAAGATCAAATCGACGTGCCCTATGTAAAGTGCTTTGAATGTATTTTTTTATTTTTTTAAATTTCGACGATAAAATGTGGGTGTTATTTACAATCAACACCAATAGTTTTATGGGGGACTTCTCAATAACTTCAAATTCTAGATAACAAACTGGTTCACGTATTTACAATAAAAATGCTGTATCCTGTTCCATTAATATTAATGCAATCCTCCTTTGACGGCCAGCGAGGTCTAGCTGTAAGACTCTTGATCGAATTCCGGTGTGGCAAATAAATTTTATTTGATAAATTTGTATAATTTCACAAATAATTGATTAAAAAATAATATATAGTATATTTGCGACACGTTCCGGAGTGGAGGATATTCTCAGTTTCGCCCTGGTCTAAGAGCACCATTAAGAATTGAAACGTTGCTTGGAATGGCTTAAGCCGTGTTTGGTGACCAGATCTGAAAATCCAAGTACTTCTCCACCTTTTTCTTCCCCATCTCCTTCCCTACTCACTACCTTCAGCCTCACAACATACCCCAATTGGTGATACCAAAGTCTCACTGGCTCCAGACGGGAGCAGTTGGGACTTTTGTGCGGTATTCATATTAAAAAAAAGTCAGATGACCTGTCTACACTAGCGGGAAATTTAATCTGCGGAAATTTAATCTTGCCAGAGCTCGTCCCGCCGGCATCCGTCTACATGGGTCCCCCTGTCGGCCATCGATAAAAGCACTTTCCCTGCTGACATCTGTTGATATCACTTAGAAGCTTTTTCAATACATTACAACTCCACTCTGCTTAACTATGGATCCTGGCTACGTTAAAATATAAATTAATTTCTCTACTTTGGAAAGATTCCATGTAAACCATTTATATTGTAAATTTTATATTAAATCAATTTTTTCAATCACTGGTACGATCGGTAAAGTGAATTCACTACTTGTAACTGGTGAGATAATGCCGTATTTCACCATTGCCTTTAATTCGGCCTCAATCCTTTAATTGGAAATGAGATCGGCATTGCATTGAAAAAAATTGGATTCAATTGTTTGTTCACTTAAAAAAAAATTTCTTGTTAAATCTACCTAACTTATCCGAAAATACCTTTTTTCTATTTCTTTTTCCCGGATCAACCGAATTGATGGTATTTTGAGAAGAAATTAGTAATTTGGCCAAAGGCGATGGAGATTTCCGAGTGTTATTTGGCCATTCGATTCATTTATTGTCATACCTTCAAATATAAAAAACATATGAACTGATTTTCACGCTTTAAAGCCATTGAATTCACTTAGATTTCACCGCATATCACATAATCGTTAAACCATCATAATATCGTTTTTTTTAACTTATTTTATTTATTTATTTAAACGCCCATAGGGCTTTTACATATAGTGCAATACATGTTTTTGACATAATATAAGAAATAACATAAAATATAAGAAGCAAAATAAAGGTCACATAAAATATAAGACAGAATGAAACAAGTTATTTGTTTAAAACCACTTTATTTAAATTTATATTCGTTGACCGGTTTTGGTCGAACTCGCCCTTCTTAAGGACAATAAACATATAAACTAAATATAAAAGTACAGAGTTAAGATAATGAGGTAAACACAAAAGAAAAGGAGAGCATACAAGAGGGGGAGAGAGCATCAGATAATGGTTGGGGGAGGGGTAGGAGGAGAGGTCAAGGGAGGGTGGGGGTTAGAAAGAGAGAAAGGAAACAACTTTAAAATGGGACTGTTGGTTTATTCTAATTGTTTGTTTAAAATTTGGCAATTATTTTTCTTTGATTTTAATATTTCTTAAGCTTCTTAATTATTAGGGCGTATTCCTATTTTATTTATATGAACTATTTGGACTCCAGTATTTTTGTTAAACGTATGGTCAGAATCAATTAATCAGTAGGTACATGATGATTTATTAATTGCAGAAATTTACAACAATTGAATTTAGAATTTAATGAAATTAAATTAACTACGTTATAATAATGTATAGTTTATAGTTCATAAAAATCACCTACCCAACTTTGGGTAGCCATCGATCGAGTGGTTTACTTCATTTTGTGTAGGATAAACAATAAAGCCACACTATGTACTCTGCACAAAACATATAAAATATGCTTACGTATTTTTACGTGAAAGCCGTTTGAAGTAAACGTTTCCAGTACTTGTTGTAGGCATTCTGAATCTAGAGTGAAATCAGTTGGTTCTGCCGCTAACAATTGTGAAATTCACATCCTATTCGGCCTGTTGAGCACAATCCTTTTTTCGAAAGGGAAAGCTCTCAGAGATAGCAATCAGGCATTATTTAAACATCTCTCTGCCATTCAAAATGGGAAAACAACAACTTTTATTGTGATGCTTCGGCGGAGAAATGTATTGGAAAATAAACTGGGTGGAAACTATGTAGAAAGATATTTATATATTTTATTCATTCGTCAGCAGGGCTATTCTCTATCTTTTGTGAGAACAAGATCGTTCTCCCGTAAGATGTCCTGTCAGATTTGTGTGATTTTCTACGGCTGTTATTTGCTTTTTTATCGGCCGATGTCAAAATTTCAGCTGTGAGTTGTTACGTATTTTAGTTTGGGTCGTTTTAAACATGAATTCCTGCAAGTTTGCAAGATTATTTCTACAGGGGATAACAATGGCACAACTCAAAAACCTCTTTTTTCAGGAGAGCAGTTTGAATATTTCGTTTGAGTGTATTAAATCAGTTTATTAACAAATTCAAAAAACATTATTTTACAAAAGTAGAGTAACCGTTATGCAATTTCATTGCATATCTGAGATTTTTTGAGTTGTGCCGTTGCTATCCCCGGGTGCGAATTGATATTATGAATTAAGACCATAAAATTTCTAAGACAGTCGCAAAAACAGAGGCACAACTCGAAACCGGCGTGAAGTTCGCTCACTTATGCCTTTTTATGTTTAATGTGTTCCGCAGTAACAATGGCACAATGATCATTGTGCCATTGTGTTTTTTAGGATATAAACGATATCCAGGAACATTTCTGCATACTTATCTCGAAAATGCCATTTTTGGACTTGTGCCATTGTTTTCCCTCGGGTGCGATTTATTAGTTTAACAGCTCTAGAAAATCACACAAATCTGACAGTACATCACGCGGGAGAACTATCTCATTCTCACAAAAGATAGAGAATAGCTCTTCAGATCGATTTTAAAAATAATACCTACATGACGACACGACGAAAGAGAAACCAAACGAAAAATCTTTTGCTCTGTTTGCGGGTTCTTAACATAGCAATTACATAAGGTCACAATTAAAAATAGTTTGTAATTGGCTATTTTTATATTTGAGGATGCTGTATGGTGAGTTTTTTTAGAAAAATGAAGGAGAGGAAGTTCTGGGCAGGAAAAAATTATAAGGGGTGGGTAGGAATCTGCGGGTCAATATGATCAGGGGTGACGAACGCATGAGGTCTCCTTCAACCATTATCTCCCGATCCGGGCCGCTTTGCAGTAGGTGGGCAAACGCATTTGCGGTGAAGACCTAGATAGACCTCACCCCATGAACCTGGGCATTCCCGCTAAATCACCAAACGTGACGAACCACCTGGGGTTTTCTGTGGTATTTAATAAATCGTATTCAATAAATCGTTACCGGGCGGCAGTACTCTTACATTAAAAAAAAACTTTTTTTTTTACTCTGCATTTGGGGTTTTACAGTTCGTCAATTAACATTATCAGGTCATCCGCTCACGGGGAAATTTAAAAAAAAACAGTTCAATCGTTTAGCGATTCAGTCGTTTTCCACAGGAAAGGAACTTGGCGGTTCACTTCATTGGCGGTTCGCACATAGGCAACTTGTTATAGACCAGTTGTCAAGGGCGACGCGTCGACTAACGCTGCTAGTCGACGCAACGGCGGTTCAGTTGCCATGTTGACAGGTTGCGGTCGTAGCGCATCACGATCTGTTAAGTTTTCGAGTAATTTGCGATATGTCAGATTAGTAATATCGATTTTGTTCAGGACGTTAATAAATTATTATTAAACATTAGATAAGGTTGGTTATTGATAAATTATTAATAAATTATATTTTTGTTGAACAAGCAGATATAATTGAGTGAATTGATTTGCCAACCAGTTCTCCAGGAGCGAAGGTCCTAACAAAGACTCAAAACAAATTCAGAACACAATAACAAAGTATCAAGAACTGTCAACAACAAGAAGTTTAAGTTCTGAATAAACGGTCACCTCTCCACCTTTATCTTCCACATAATATCCTTCCCGCTCCACTGCCCCTTCAGCCTCACAAATTACTTTATTTGGGGATGCCATGGTTCCACTGGCCCCGGGCTGTAGGAACTTTTGTATAAATTATTATTTTTAAATGTTTGCATAATAAACATTACAATTTTTAATTTTTTTTATTTAATATTTGAATGTTTTTACAATAAATATACATTTTTTACATGTTTAACAGAGTTGCAAAATGAATATAATTGTAGCCTTTCTCACCACAAGGCTTTTGTGTTTGGTGAGGGAATTCATGCTCAAGTATATGTAATCATCAAGAATATTGCAACTTATAACAAAAGATATGTAAGAAAAATTCAAGATATATCAATTAATAGATTTCAAGATTGAAATGAAATATTAACAAAAAAAATGAGCTCTTACAGTAGTTTTAGGTAGTTTTTTAATTATTTAATTTGGAATTCATGTATATTTTCGACAATTTTTAGTTTTAAAGGGAGGTTGTTGAAATAATTTATACGTAGATACAGATAGGTATTTTGAATCTGCTTGGTGTTAAATTTTGAGATTTTAATATTGTTTTGATATCTTGTATGAATGTAATTATTTTAGTTGTATTTCTTTGAAAATTTGTAGAATTGAATATTTTTTATATATATATATTGTCTATTGTAGGTACCTACTTTGAACATTGAAAAGATTTTTTCAGTAGAAAATGAAGAAGGTTTTATCAGAATGACCTTAATTATCAATCTTTGAACTATTTTGAAAGGATTAAAAATAACATCATAAGTTCCTCCCCATCTTATAATACCATATTGTAATATAATATTAACAGATTATAAAAAATAAACGATTGGGTTGAAAATGGTTTAAATATAATAGATTGTTAGTATTTCTTTAGAATATTCCATAACAAAGGTACATTTATCCTAAATTTAAAAATATCATTCTCACAATAAAATAATAATACTTTTCACACTTTATTTATTTATTAATAAACGCCCTTTTTCGGGGCTTTTACATATTTAGTATAGTTAGAAAAAACATTTTATTGTACATAACTGAACTGCCTCAATAACAATATTTTATATTTATTCAAAGATAAATTGAAGATGTCCACTGACTTGGTATAATTGTTACCCTCCATTTGTATTCTGGGCAAAGAGGAATACATATGGTAGTTAGCCCCAGAATTTCTGCACTGAAATAAATCCTGATTTCTAGTATTACGAAGTGGAATTCGGAAGCTTATCAATTCAAGTAATACCGGACTATCAACTAAATCATTTAGAATTTTATATAAAAATACCAAGTCAGTGAAAATTCTTCTGTCTGACAATTTAAGCATATTCATATCGTTTAAAATAGTGTTGTAGTTTAACATATTTGCTGGAAGACCCATTTTAAAATTTAGAAAACGTAAGAATTTGTTTTGGATTATTTCAACAGCTTGTACGTGCATATTATAATGAGGATTCCAGACAGGAGAATTGTACTCAAGTTGGCTTCTAACATAAGCAAAATATAACAGTTTAATACACTTTATATTGTTAAAGTTTCTAGTTAGCCTAGTTATAAACCCTAACATTTTAAGCCCTTATTACAGATTTCTGTTATGTGGTTAACAAATGAAAGATTTGATTGAAAAGTGATGCCCAAGACTTTAATTTGCATTAATGTCTGAATTAAATATCACTGGATTTTTTATTCTAGAAAATCTAACAATTTGACATTTTGAGGTATTTAAATAAAGTCTATTTTCCATACACCAAATTAACAATTTGTTGATATTATCTTGAAGAATGTTGCAATGATAAATATTTTCAATAATTTTAAAAATTTTGAGGCCATCAGCAAAAATTAAGATAGATACATCATAAAATATTATGAGAGAGTAATTGGTGTAACTAAGAAAGGGGTAAATTTGTTCTGGTATTCTATTCCGAATTATATAAAAATATTGGTGCCAATAACTTTACGATCTTGATAAATTATTATTGTGCGATAAGTGGAATTGTGTTTTAAGAACGAGTTAAAAGTTATTTTCTTCTTATCTCGATTGATTCGGCTTCGGTACAAAATTGTATTTTCCCTCAATTCTGTTCGTTTAGGAGAGAGAGAAAATGTGTGACAAGTACTGGAGTGAAAAGGATGAGAAATGCCACGTTTACTCCCCGTTTTTCTTTTGTCAAGCCGTGGAAATGTTTGAACGGAAATTGAAACACCGCCCAGTTTAGATTTCATTAATTTTTCCCGCTTTTACAGGAAAGAAAATGCCATTTATTGGGTCTTTTAGAACGAGTGCGGAAAAATGAAAAGCAATTAATGATATCGTTTTTCAAATCGGCGATTGATGAACGTTGTAAAATTTAACTGTGATTGTATTCAAAACGACCACAAAACACTTTGATCTCACAGCTAATTGCGTGTTTTGTTAATTGGATTAATATCTGGCATGATCATTTCCATTAATAATAAAGTTCAAGACCCTTTTTGAATATTATTTTTGTTGGGCGGATTTTCTACGTGTGATTTGAATTTGAATTAAGTAGGAATTGAACACTTCACTCCAGTGTTGGTTTGCAATTACATAAAATACCAACGCAATTTGACATAATGTCTCTTTACTGCTCCGAATCACAACATGACGTCTTTAATCAAATAAATCGGATTTAAATGTAAAAATATACAAACATTACTCGAATGAAATACCTACGTCAGTCTACTGGACTGGAATTTTACTTCAGCGTGAAGCATTAATTATATTATTCCGGGTACATTTTAACGAATAATGCGTCAGTCACACAATTGAAAAATTCCCGTGTTTTTGTTATTTGTTAAAAATATTTGGATAAAGGCTAGGCTTATTGCTAAATCACTATCGAATAGTATTAATGCGTAAAGCCGTGTTTAGTGACCAGATCTGAATAGCCAGTTACTACCTTATCTCCTTCCTCTCCCCACTATCTTCAGCCTCACAAAATACCCCTATTGGGGATGCCATAGTCTCACTGGCTCCAGACGCGAGCAGTTGAGGCTCTTGTGCGGCATTCATTAAAAAAAAAAATTAAAACTGACAAAATTATGAGGAAGTTCTTTTAGTGTATTGGGTACATTCCCCTGAGAAATTTTTCGCAAAAATCCAACAATACATAATAGGTAAGTTAGCAACTACTAATAAAATATCAGGAAAGCGAATTAAATGGAGTTGGTTACCGGGTAATTAATTCTCAGGAAGATTCGTATTGTAATGCAAAAATATTCAAAATTTTACGCAAACGCGTTTCGTTGTCACGATAAAATATTCGTAAATTCGTTATACTTTTTTAAAAATATTTAATTAAAATTAAATTTGATAGTTTTATTATCAAGTTATGCAAGTATTTTAGTTAAAGCTGTTTCGGTTTTCAAAACCATTTTCAAACTGTGGCTAGATCCACTGATAGGCGACTTATTTATAGGATTTTAAATGTTAATTTTCGAAGAGGTCTACATTGATTTATTACCGGTTAACCCAATTTGTTGATACACACTAATTGAGAGTGTATTATGTAGGGTTCGGAATTTCGTAATCTGTTTCCCCAACTAAGTTTTAAGGTTTTCTTAATTGTTTTATAATGACGTTGTTGCTATGACTCATTCAAGTGCATTTAATTTTTTAGGTCTTGTAAATATATTAAGTGGTGAGGAATAAATAATTTTCCTTACTTTATTAATTCGCGTTACTTTGGGGTCATTCTTTCGTGTATTGATTTCTAATTGTTCAAACAAATTTAATCTAAGACCCTTCCTTTCTATATGTAATGGTTTAGGCTTATCCCGTTTTTAACCGGAATTACGAATAATTTGAAGAGAATTCTTAATAAATTAGCAATAATTTTTTCTCCGTGAGGGTAAACCCATCTGCTGCCAAGACCTGCACACAATGAACTCGAGTATCACTTTTAAATCACTAAACGTAGCAAAACACTTCGGGTCCAAGCAAACCACCGCCGTCCATATGAAATATTGTGTTTTCTCACTCATTAAAAAGAAAAATCTTATTTGAAGCTGAATTCTTTGGCTTGAGGCCAAGAAGGCCCGTAAAATCGGTTCCTACTCTACTTGATTAAATTTGTTACCTTCAAAACACCACCTTTGAATATATATCTTAGGCTGGTTTATCTTTCGGCGTAGAAACCTGCAGGTTTCATCTGATCTTACTTCGGACAGGTTATTTCTAGCAGAGGATCCATTCATCTACGTTTTACGATGTTGTCGAAACGCAATTACGTAATATTGACAGTACCCACCTACAAAACGAGAGGTTCTTTATAACCTTTTCGACCTTGAATGACATCAAAGACATCTAATACTTTGATGTAAATAAAAAAAATAAGTAAACAAACATGTTTATCATTATCATCAGCGACAAAGATTTTTTTTAAAGTTTTCCATTGGTTTGCATTGGCCATTAGAACTTGCAGAGGATGAAAGTATACTGAATAAGGTAGTTAACCACTCTGGTCTATCGCCTTTGTGCAAGTTTTTGTCTTATTCGAACTGTCAGATTTATAAAAAAATGGTGTTATTTCTGCTTTGTATTTAAGGTCAATAAATTAAATGTTTCTGAACGTAGCCAAATACTAAAAACTGTTATTAAAAGGTTTTGAAATAATTTTTCACATGTAGCAAACACTTTGTGGAAATACATTATAATAATAAACACAATGATATAACTTTGTTTAATTCCACTTAATTATTTTCTTATCCATCTAGTTTCGGTTCAACCTGAACCTTCATCAGGGATGAATAAAAATATACTAAACATAATACAGATATTACATGGTAATTAGAAGAAGCAGAAAGAATATCAACTTAGGTGGGAGCGAGGAGGGGAGGTGGCTACGAGGGAGGGGTGGAAGTGGGCGGTAATTGTGTGTGGTAAGTGTGTGGTAAACGGAAGTGGGCGGTGGGTGGTAAACGAAAGTGGACGGTGGGTGGTAATTTTGAAATAATCTTTGAAATGGTATAAATAAATATTAATATTTGTAAATATTAATATTTAGAATGCAAACATAAAAAAAATTATAAAATTGACTCACGTGATGTTTTTATGTGAAAACGGTACTAAAATCACGGATTTTGTAAGAAGAAACACTTTTTTATCGTACAAATGAAAAATAAACAATTTTGTCACCTCATTTTTTTACAATTTCAAATAATCGACATCGTCTACGTTCATGGTAAGCCTAGGCTCTCCTTTCAAAGCCACTGGAGGATAATTTGATTTGCATTTATATTATTTTTAATTATACGTGACTCGTATTGGAATATCACACGAAAGTTATTTTATAACACTGAGCTGAATAGGGATTGTAAAAGCAATCATAATCAAGTCCTATCTAATGAACGTAATATTAGATACGACTCGGGTATTTAAAAAAAACAGTTATTGTAAAAATTTTATTAAAATTAAATTTACAAAAATAATTAAACGGAGCTCTACGAATTAAACACCAAACAAGTAATATACTATGGTATATTATCACCACTGCCGATTAGTGCTATCCGTCGAGTCGCACTAATCTTTACCGCTGAGTAATAAATGCCTGTTTTTACCGTCATGTTAGTCCTGTGACTAAAGTTATTAACGAGTAGCTTCTAAACAGTTTAATCGGAGGTATTGAAATACCCAAATTGTTGTATATGCCACATCATCTCTAAACATCTTAGTTACTTTGAAGACTTTCGACTTTAAAACATTCAAAAAGGCCGTCGTGGTCGAGGGGTAAAGCTCTCAAAATCTCAGACTCACAATCCAAAGGTAGCGGGATCGAATCTCGGCGTGTGCAAAAAAATTTTGTTTGATTAATTTGTGTTATTTCACCATTAAAACATTTAAAAATATTATATTGTATATTTGTGGCACGTTCCAGAATGGAAAATACTCCCAGATCGCCCTGGTGTAAGACCACCATTGAGAATTGAAACATTGCCTAAAATGGCCGAAATTTTTCGGTGACCAGATCTGAATAGCCAGATACATCCCCACCTTCCTCTTCCCCATCTCCTTTCCCTCCTCATTACTTTTAGCCTCACAACATACACCAATTGGTGATGCAGTTGGAACTTTTTTGAGGTATTTACTTAAAAAAAATATATACATATCTAAATATTGGGGTGTCATGCCTGTCTTATGTAGTTACTATAAAAAAATGAAAATATTTTTTATAAAAAAAATAACCAACACCTTTGCCATAGGTCACCCAAAGTGGTTCGCCACGTTTGGTGATTTAGCAGGGGTGTCCGGGTTCATGAGGTGAGGTTTGTCTAGGTATTGGAGGCGGATGACCAGGACTCACTGAACCCCAGATTCCTACCCACCTCTTAAACCCTTTTCCTTCCCAGAACTCTCCTCTCCTCCATTTCCTTAAAAAAAAACTCCACACAGCATTCCCAAAGATGACATAGGCTCTGAGGGAAATTATTTTCCACAGGGCCTCCTGTGTGGAGCTCGTGTAAAAAAAAAACATTTTATAATGTGAACGTAATTGTAAAATTTTCGTATTTCCATTACACCATAATAATTTTTATTTTATTTTTTCCGCCGTTTCTGTTAAAGTCGGTGGTGTAATAAATTGTCGTTGTTGCATTACAATCAGTTGGGAATTTATTCTCAGTAGTGACAATTTTTTTGTTGATTATTTTCCTTTATTTAAATTTTTTTAATTTATATCCCGCAATTGTCCACGGTCAAAAACATGCACAAGAAGACAAAATAATACAGATTCTAAAAATAAAACGGTAAACAGATTGTAAATAAATTACACATTGGGTTAACTGTAAACTCATCATCCCTCCATTTGTGAGGCCCAGCCTTTTCCAATTAAACAAGGTTGAAGCGATTTCGGAAGCTTAAATCCCCCACGCACACACAAGTTAGCTCACAATAAAAATAGCCAGTGTGGCCCAGTCCTTAAATTTTCCATTAATCATTGGACGATTTTCAATGGGACTTTTTTATTGCTGTAACCATTCGCTCAAATCTTAAATCGCATATATTTTTTATAATACACATGCTATTTGTAAATACGTCCCGATTAATAAATAATGATAAATTTAAAATGTCCGCTAACTTAGTATGATTGTTTCCCTCCAGAGGCTGGACAAAGAGGAATACATTTGGTAGTCAGTCCCAGAATTTCTGCACTGAAATAAATCCTGACTTCTAGTATTACGTAATGGAATTCGATAGCTTATCAATTTAAGCAAAACCAGACTATCAACTAGTCATATTGAATTGACGATAATTAGCATTCAAACATTAGAGAAATTAAAAACAAGTAAAGATTATAATCTAATGCAAGCTCTAAAATTAGGTTATCTAATGCAAACTCTTAAATTAGGTAATCTAGCACGAGCTCTAGAATTAGGTAAGCATTAAAAATAGATAAACCAAGTAAAGATTATAATTTAATACAAGCTCTATAAGTTTCGTTCGCGTCTTGCATGTGGTTCCACCATTCCAGTCATCTCCGGAGAATCTACAAGTCACGACCTTTCACAGAAGCTTCTCTTCTAAGAATGATGCCATAAAAGTCTTTTCGATCTTTTTCTTTTTCTTTCTTCATTCTTCAATGCTGTCAACTGCAGTATCGGCATTTTGTCGGTTTGAAATTCCAAAACGCTGCAATTTTGCGACAGTGCGGATGAACGAGATGTTCCATTATTTCTTCCCAATCTGTCACATAACTAGCACATTGTTTTTGCCCAGAAGTTAAGTTTGAAAACTCTATTTTTCTCTATGAAATTTGGCCACACAATACTTTGTCATTTTGTTACTTTGGCGTGCTAAATGATTGCACGACCGATTAAAGAATAAAGAAAGACCTGATGCTCGCAAAAGTGTATTTTTGTATTAGCAAAATACAGCCTTACGTAAGTTCTTTCAGCAGACTTGGGAAAAGAAAATGGTGGGCGGCCGAATGATGAATCGGTATTGTTACAAAAAATAATAAAAACATGAAATTCGGTAATTTTCTCGGGCGTCGAGCACGCAACTAAAATGTCAGTGGCCCGAGACCAATCGATTTTTCTCAAAGTCAATGGGCTCCACGTGTTATGACATTAAATGAGACCCGAAATTTCGGCAATATTTTTTTAGCATAATTATTTTGTGACAAAGGCGACGTGGTTTTATTAAACTTTATTCTAATGTATGACACTGGTGAAATAGGAGAAAAACACGTGCTGGAAATTTGATGGTGTAATTAATTATGAATTGTTTTGCGTTTAATTCGTGGATTTCCGTTTAAATATTTTTTTATTATTAAATATAAATGAAGTTTTATAATGTTTGTCACAACCATTTTTTCAGTAAATCGGTTTAACCGGTAATAAATCATTTTAGGCAAAACAAATTGAAATTGTACTGGGTAAGCAGAATCATATATATTTCTACTATATTATGCAATGCATACACAAGTTATCTATATATTTTAATCCTCTGTTTTTAAGAACTCATATGTATATTAACTACTATGTTTTAACTTTTGTTACTATGTTTTAAACTTTCTAACTTCATTTTTTATTATTTCTCTTCCTTTTATTTCCTCTTTTTTGTACAAATCATGTTCCATATGTTCACACTAATCCTAATTTGACTGTTCTAAAATGGGAATCATCCTAGTTGGACAGTCAAAACATATCATAAATAATGTTTATAAATGTATTATACTATACTAAATAAATAAATAAATAACAAAAAAAAATAAATAACAAAAAAATAAAGTAGTCTCAACGTGCCCTAACCACAATAAAAAGTAGGCTATTCTGTCTATTGAGATCAAAAATTGAAATTGAACATCTATAATAATATCGCATGAAAAAGCAATAAATAAATAAATAAAATAAAATGAATATCGAAAGCATGATATTTGACATTTATTCAATACGAGAGGCGGTATCGCTACCACAGAAACCATTTATTGTATAATAAACACCTCTCCCATAAATCACCCAAAGTGGTTAGCCACGTTTGATGACTTACGAGGAGTGCTTGGGCTCAGGCTCTGGGATGAGGTTTGCCTAGGTCTTATCTCTCTAGGCGGCGTATGCGTCTGCGCAGCTGCTGATCGCCTTGGCCTCTTCAACCGGACCCTCTCAACCCATCGCCTTACTCCGCAGTTGGAGAGATTGATTTACGCGCCGTCACTCCTGGATGCATTGACCCCTAATTTGTTATTAACCCTCTTTCCTTTTACTTCCTATAACTTCCACTCCTTCCTTTCCTTAAAAAGACCTTCCACACTGAATCCCCTTTGACACAACATGATAAACAACGACCAACGTAGTATAAATGCATTAATGAATTGTACAGCTATGGGTAAATGATTGTTTATGAGCTGTTTAAAATTTAAAACGCACTTATTATAAGGGGATGTTAGAATCTCGGTGGAGCCGAAGAATTGAAGTAGTTTTCTACAAAAAGTTTGAACTATAATTGATTATTATTATATTATGTAGAAAATTCGTGGCACAATTCGTTACATCATAATTGCGAAAGTTTCAGTTCCCTGGACACTAATTACTATGCTATACGATGTTGGGTAAATTTTTAATAAGAAATTGCTGTCGCTACGTGGATGTTACCAAGCAATAAATAAGGTTATGAATTTACTGACAGGGTGAAAATCAATCACTTCTTGCTACGTTTCTTCTTTCTTTTTGAAAGAGACAAATGATATTGGATATCAAACAATCTATCTTTTTCTTGTCAATTTTTTAGCGGTATATTTTTTTTCTTATAAAAAATGTGTTGTTATGTCAGTGATAAAATTGAGAAGATGTCTCCTAAGCCATTTTTTTTTTCTTTTTTACATTAACTCTACACAGGAGGCCCCGAGGAAAATAATTTTCCTCAGGGCCTATGTCATCTGAGATGCTGTGTGGAGGGTCTTTTAAGGAATGAACATTGGTCGTGAAGAGACCCGTTTTGTAGGAGGGAGGAAACACAGAGGCCGGCAAATCGTTCCATAGCCGAGCTGTTGAACTCAAAAACGGGTCGAAAAAACGACCCGTTCTCATGTGACAAATGTCAACCGTGTGCATATGTTGGGAGCGCGTTTGGCGTATCTCCCGACCATGCACTGGTGCCGAAGGGATCAATGACGCTAGTTTCTCAGAGCATCTTCCATTGAAATACCGGTAGAACAGGGATAGCATTTCCACCCAATGCTTGTGCTCTAAAGATTGCAATCCGTTCGTTAAGGTGGGAGAATCTCTCAAACTGACTGCCCGTTTCTGCACAGAGTTGAGGGTATTTTTCAAGAATTTTGGAGCTCCAGACCAGAGGTGGCTGCCAAGTTCAACCGTGATGCGCACTTGCGATTTTTTCAGGATTAGCAGTTGTGTACTATTAAAGTATCTGCGGGCCCTGTACATTACACCTAGTTTTAGACCCATACCTGAGCTGGTCACTTATAGTTACATCAAGCATATCAATGGAGGGTTCGGAAGATTTTTTCCGTTGAAGGAGACTAGATTTTCATTTAAATAAATAATGCCGGTTGCTGATTAGGTACGCAATGAGTTATAATCGTGTTTAATTTTTGGGGTTTTATGCAGTGTTGCGCTACCTCCTTCTTTAGTCAACTTACAGTGTCCATCATCACAGCGCTACAACGTCATCATCAGGGCGATTACGCATTTGCACAGATGATGAACACTCTAACGTTAACTGATTAATTTAGAAAGGAGATAGCGCAACACGGCATGATACTCTAAAAGTTATTCACTTTAATACTTTTGGCCGTAAAGATGATTAAACGATAAATAACCTTATGTACATAGTTTTTTTTTTTTTAGAGTTAGTGGTAAAGGTCCTGAATCGGCCATATTGGATTGTTTATTTGTATATCTCATATTTAAAATTCAGAAATCAATGTTATCAATGATGTTAATGTTATCAATGTTTTGACGGCCTCCGTGGTCCCGAGGCAATTCTCTCGACTCACAATCCGAAGGTCGCGGGTTCGAACCCGGCGTGCGCAAATAAATTTTATTTGATAAATTTGTGTTATTTCACAATTTATTCATTTAAAATAATATATAGTATATTTGCGGCACGTTCCAGAGTGGAAGATACTATCAGTATCGCCCTGGTGCAAGACCACCATTCAGAATTGAAACGTTGCTTGAAATGGCTTTAGCCGTGTTTAGTGACCAGATCTGAATAGCCAGGTACTTTCCCACCTACCTCTTCCCTATCTCCTTCCCCTCCCCACTACCTTCAGCCTCACAACATACCCCAATTGGGGATGCCATAGTCTCACTGGCTCCAGACGGGAGCAGTTGGGACTCTTGTGCGGTATTCATATAAAAAATAAAAAAAAATGTGTATCTCGGATAAACATAATCTGTTGTATTTTATATGTGGTTTCTTTTTCTAAGAATCGTAATGAATATTCAATTTTACTTTTTAATAATGAATCGAAATATTAATAAGACATGGTAAAAAGTGACATAAAATGAATTATGGCCGAGTTGGTTAATGCGATTTGTCCCGGTAAGACAAGAGATCCTGGATTTGATTCCCAATCGCGACCATTATCTTTTTTATTTTTCTGTTTCTTGCTCTGTTTCATGTTTCATTTAGATTTATTAGTATAGTACTTTTGCCCGCCCACATAAAACCCACTTATAAGAATTGTACTAATAACAACTTAGGTAAATTAGTAAAAAGTACTGAAAATTGAGATCATAAATTAAGTCACTCAGGCATTTACCAACTATGTTCCAATGATTGTCCATCGTTCTACACTGTAGAATCTACAGAGATAAAAGACAACTCTTAAAAGTAATAAATAAATGTTAGAATCATGGAACATTTAAAATGTTTACATAACAATAATTTGTCAGAGTTTGCCACTCATATCATTTCTACCGATCGTACGGGCAATAAGAATACAGCCACCTAAATTTCATAATGCTATAGCCCAAAAAAAGAAAAATCCAATTTTGTTCATTCGTTCGGAATTTATGCGTTTACAAACATTTCGGATGTTTATTTTTATTTAAATATTTGGAAGTTTGTGAATAAAATAAAAAAGAACACTATTTATTATACAGTCTTTATAATCGTTACAAATTATATTTTTAATGTAGGAACTCTCATCTGACATTTATTCCAAAACATAAGCTTGTCCAAAAAAAAACAAAACATATTCTTATATTTGAATTTTCTGGAGCAGCAGCCGACCAGTAGGTAGGGGGCTGAGTACTTACCAGCATAGAGCCCACAAATATATAAAAATCGTATCCATGGCAACGATTTTTTTTGACGTCAGCAAAAACTCGCTTTTTTTAGCGACAGAAAACGTATAACAAATAAATTTTTTTAATATTTTTATTTTCATAACGCCAGAGCTTACCATTATATACAGCCTATAGACCTAGCATATAATTTAGCATTTTTTTTACGAAATAATTTTTTAAATCTTTTTATTGTTTTATGCGTGATATCGTAACAAACAAACTTGAGCAGTTTCGCATTTATTATATTTCTGTCAGTATTTTGTATCTTAAGTGAGTTTAAATATTCTGCTCATGAAGGAAGGATACTTCTGAAACCTATAGAGTTTATAATAAAAATAAAGTGGCCTAAAACAAATGTAAGTGTTTATATTGAAAAATTGCGAGCCGCAAAATTAATCCTTTTACAAATACGTTATTTATTTTCATTTAATTAAAATGACGCCACTAAGTGAATTAGCGCTTATTGAAAAAATTATTTATTCATCTGATCTTATTCAATTTCTGCCGATTCGCTCCTTGATCTCCCTTTAACAAAACGTTTTCCCTCGGAGGTAGCTCTTTGGAAATATCAGACAAGGTTTTAATAGCCGTATTATTATCAGTTATCGGGTAATTGTGTTTATTAGCAGCGAGGGGTTGAAACAGACTGTAATCAGAACACAACCGTTATTAGGTTTCAATTGTTTATTAATGGAAGTAGATATTGTAATTAGCAAAAGATGTATATTTAATTAATTTACGAAAATATATTTGGATTGTTTCAAAAGTATGAAAACATTGTTTTTGGTCTTAAGAGGGACGGTTGTGAAGTCTTTTTCAGACAAAACTTAAATATGAAATTGAGAACAAAACTTTTGATCAAATTGAATAAATATATTTTTTTATCAAAAAATGAAGTAAAAATCTAGTTACGATAAGTAAGTGCTATTTTAATTATTTGCGTTTCAAATAAAAAAAAACTCCACGATAAATCGACTTTTCACGATATGATTTGAGAGGCAATTTCGGCAATTTTTTTGAGAGTTTGTGATAATTATTTATCATTTTATTTATTTATTTATTGATCAACGCCCTTTTTCAGGGCTTTAACATATTAATGGTAATAAATACAATGTTTATTATACATAACTGAACTGCTTCAGTAACAATATTTTATATTTGTTTAAAGATAAACTGAAGATGTCCACGGACTTGGTGTAATTGTTTCCTTCCATTAGTATTCTGGGTAAAGAGGAATACATATGGTAGTTAGTCTCAGAATTTCTGCACTAAAATAAATCCTGACTTCTTGTATTACGTTGTGGAATCCGGAAGCTTATCAATTCAAGCAATACCGGACTATCAACTAAATTATGTAGAATTTTATATAGAAATACCAAGTCAGTGAAAATTCTTCTGTCTGACAATATGAACATATTCATACTATTTAACAGAGGGTTGTAGTTCAACATTATTCTTGGAATTCCCATTTTAAAATTTAGAAAACGTAATAATTTGTTTTGTATTCTTTCAACAGCTTGTACATGTATGTTATAATGTGGATTCCAGACGGGAGAATTGTACTCAAGTTGACATCTAACATACGCAAAATATAACAGTTTAATACATTTTATATTGTTAAAATTTCTAGTTGGTCTAGTTATAAATCCCAACATTTTTAAGCCATTATTACAGATTTCTGTTATGTGGTTAACAAATGAAAGATTTTATTGGAAAGTGATGCCTAAGTCTTTAATTTGTGTTAGTGTTTCAAGAGCATTGTCATCAATGTAATTAAATATCACTGGATTTTTTATACGAGAAAATCTAATTATTTGACATTTTGAGATATTTAAATAAAGTCTTTTTTCCTTACACCAAATTAACAATTTTTTTGATATTATCTTGAAGAATGTTGCAATGATAAATATTTTAATGTTGCTCTTCATGTAAAGTAGGTACAATAAAGAAATATAAAAAAAATCAATTAATCATTTTGATGGGCTAAAATTTAAATTACAAGCGACCGTTTTATTTTTGGGGTGATACGCCGTGTTGCGCTATCTCCTTCTCTCGTTACAGTGTCAACGTTTCGGACATCATTTCAGTGTTCATCTTCAGGGCAGATGAGCAGACCTGATGATGGACACTGTAACGATGTCCGAAACGTTGGCAAAAGAAGGAGATAGCGCAACACGGCAAACACCCCAAAAATAAATAACAAAAATATTTTTGGCCGTGAAAACCTAAAATCATACCCAACCGATTTACTAATTTAAACTTACGTCAATTTAAAATTTCGACCCAAAAACGCTCTTTTTTCTCTACTGTAAATATGCTTGTGCCCTTTTAAATATTTCAATAAATATTTTAAAAAAACATCCTTAAATTTAGGTTGCAGTCTAACTGCTGCAAAATTGACAACAAAACAAGTGTTCCGAGTACGATAATAACTTTTGCTGGTGAGTTGGTGGAGTTGTTTGCAGATTTTCTGAAATTAAAACCTGTGCCATAAGTGCTAAAATTAATTCTGAGGGCTCGCATACAGTTCCTTATAAAAACCAGTTTTGTGTTCGGAATGCAAAAAAAAAAATGTAGTTACGGTTTCATCTGCTGATGTATTTTGAGAGAAACCATTCTCATGTCCCAAATTTTGTTCCAGATAAAATGCAGAAAAATTCTGAGGAAAACCATCTGCTAGTTTCACGTGCAACAATAATTTAAGCTTACGGACTCTTGCGCATTAAACTCTAAACCAGCCTTGTGTTTCGAATCTTCCGAAACCATTCTCAGATTTCAAAAGACTCGTTTAACATATCAAGCGGTCCATGAGTTGTGTTAACACTGATGCTGATCGAGTCAAAGTTCGACGGCTCCATCGCGTTAGGCTGATTGAATAGAGGTGAAATTGGAATTGATGTCTGAAGAGTCGCAAACGCCTTTTCGAAGAACCGAAGTATGCCGACCACTTACCTAACCTAACTAAAACGACGGTAATTTTAATACTGCTAATCTATGTACCTCCAACAAAAGTTCTGATCGTATCTTCACCACCAACGTCGTGGGTTTATATAAATGTTTCTACGCAATTCAGGATAATTAGTAAACTGGTCTACTTATTTCAGAATTATCAGATTGGGTTTCGCATTTTCAATAGTTCAAATTACGTTTTAATGTAAATGGCTTTTCTTTGTTTATAGCCACTTGAACAGCCAACCGCCGAGCAGTCTTTATTTTATCTACTGGTACTTAAATATACACGAACAAAATAATTTATCTTCGAAATAAATTTAGCAAGGAAATGTAAAAAATATTTATATAACATTTTACGAGTGTTTAATTAATTTATACGGAATAATTTTTTTCAGTCAAGGAGTTTTTTGTCAAGACGAATATTTTGGCTCACAATATAATTGTTACGTAAAATTATTCATGATAAGCTTGAAAAAGCTCATTGTCTGTGCAATATTTCCATTATTATTCCTAAAAGATCTGCTCAAAGAAGTCAAAACAATATCTTATCTTGAACTATTTAATAACAATATAGCCTATTACATTCTAATGTCTAGAAAGATTAAATATGTCGATTTGGTTCATTTGAAAATGTTATTTCTTTCTCTCCACGGTTCCTGAGGAAAAAATTCTCAAGGTCTATGTTTGGGGATGCTATGTGGACGGTCTTTTAGGGAAAGGTAGGCGAGAAATTTCTGAAAATGAAAAAGTTATGAGTGGCGGGAAGGAATATGGGGGTCAATGTGTTCACGAGTGATGAACGTGTGAATCCGTCCCTCCTACTGCGGTGCAAGGCGATGGGTCGAGAGAGTCCAGCTGGAGAGGTCAAAAGATCTCCCTCAACCATTCTCTCCCGATCCGGCCCGCCACGCAATAAATGCACATAAATATTCGCTGCCATGACCTTGACAGAACCCATGAACTCTATTAAGTCACCAAACGTAGCGAACCACTTAGAGTGATATATGACGGGGGTGTTGGTTATCCAATAAAGCCTCTCCCAAATTGAATATGTTTTTTGGAAGATGTTATCTAGATTTACAAAGAGCCTCGCATGTTTAAATAAACAAACCATTGCCTAACATTGTCAAGGAGAATAGAGGTGTTACTAGAAATGTTGTAAAATGCTTAATTGTTTCACCATTTCTTTTTTTTATACATCTTACTTATAGAATTGTTTTCGATCTAGTATTTTTATTTAAAATCTTGCATAATACAATTGACAGCCCCGAATTCTTGGCACTCATAAATTTTAATGTGCCAGCCAGAAACACAAGGTCAGTACTACCTTTTTATTGTGGCAATACTTCAACAAGCGCACAATTTAATATACCTTTGCACAGAATTCAAAACTTGGGTAATATGTATTCGCACATAGATTTATGGAATATGTCGCTCTCACATTATAAACATGAAATAATGAAATCATTTATTCATAATTATACTCACTAAGGATTTTTTGTGTAAATTTAATAAACTAAATCAGAATAATTTATCATTGAAGAAGAAGATAACACTTTTAAATCTAAATGAAAATATGAAAGAAAACAGACACAGAAAAACAGAAAAAGACAATGGTCGCAACTGGGACTCGAACCCAGACCTCTCGTCTAACCGGGACGGCGCGTTTTTCCAATTTCGCTATTGCCACCTTCTGTCAAACCGTCATATTTGTCAATCTCATATTTCAAATATTTAGAATCATTAATATTATCTTCAACTAGTTCTTTTTCCATATTATAGGCAACTACTCTTTTTATTGGAAACAATCATTCAAAGAATTGTTTTGTAACCTGAATAGCGTCTCGGATAAATGTATCCGAATTTATTCATATGGAACTATTGACTTTATGAAAGTCTAAATGAATATTCAATTTATTTACGAGAAAAACTCTCTTTTTATAACTTTTGAAGGTTATTCCCATCAACGTAATATATCATTGAAGAAGAAGATAACACTTTTAAATCTAAAATTACTTTAGTAAAGCTTTCGACAAAGTCTCACACAAAATCCTTATTCATAAACTAAGATCATTTGGAATAACGGGGCATATTTTGAGATGGTTTGAAAGTTATTTACGTAAAAGAAAAATATCAGTTAAACTCAATTCGCACTTTTCACACCAGTTTGAAGTATACACCGGTGTTCCACAGGGGTCACATCTGGGTCCAGTGTTGTTTTCATTATTTATCAACGACATAACCACCATTTTCGATGGAGTTATGATTCTATTATTTGCAGATGACCTTAAAATTTATAAAACAATAACTAATCCGAATGACTGTTGTATATTACAATCAAATCTTGTGAGGCTACAAGAGTGGTGCACCCTAAATGAACTGATTCTCAATATTGAAAAATGTCAAACAATTACTTTTGCTCGAATAAAAAATCCCATTAAATTTAATTATAGCATCAACAACATTTTTCTTAAAAGAGTAGAACAAATTAAAGACCTCGGTATTATTTTTGACAATAAATTAACGTTTGTTCCTCATATAAATGAAATAACCAATAAGGCCATGAAATGTCTGGGGTTTATTCTGAGAACAGTTAAAGAATTTCAATCAATTAATTCCTTTAAATTGTTGTACACTGGGTTGGTGAGAAGCAACTTAGAATATCATTCTACTATCTGGGCTCCATTATATAAAACCCACCAACAAAAAATTGAAAGAGTTCAGCATAAGTTTTTAAGATTTATTAACTACAAACTGGGTATACCGATTGAAGAACTTAATTATATATACCTAATGGAATTACTTAACATAACCGATTTGACATCAAGGCGCATAAAAAGTGATTTAGTTTGTCTTTTCAAAATTTCGAATGGCAGACTGGACGCCCTCGATTTGACAAATTTTATTAATTTGCGAGTACCTACTCGCGAAACTCGGTCGAATGCATTGTATTCTGTTACCAATTCTGCTAATAATTATTTTATAAACTCTCCCATCCAAAGACTCCATTTACTCGGAAATAAATACAACTCAATCGACATTTATCGTCACCAATCTGTGTCTAAATTCAAACTCAGTATATTAGAATATTTAAAATAAAGCCATAAATATCAATCAATTGCACCTTTATCAAATTATTAATTATCGCAAAACATGAAATATGTGAATAATAAAGGTAGCCAAATAAGAACACAATTAACAACAATCCTCTCGTATTTATTGTTATCAATATAATAACTAACTCACATTGACTTAAATTTCTATTTAAAATTGGTGCCCTATCAATAATAATATATTAATGATTAAATTAAAATCGATGGTCTCTTCATGTTCACAATAAAAACAAAATTTAATACTTATGTATACAAAGATTACCTTAGTACTTACCTTTTTATCCTCTCTCTTTTATATTAATATTATCTTGTACTTTTTGTACCATAATTTGTACTATTTTTTACTTTTTTACTATCACACTATACACTTGTTGAACTCATCTGTATAACTTTTCAAGATATTACAACTCATGTATTTTTTATTTATTTTCTTCTATGTGTAGGTACTATTTATTGCTGCGTTAATTTTGCTGAATTCTTGAAAAACTTGCTTTCGAACAATTTATTCATGATCAAGTTAATAATAAAATCAACATAGTAAATACCTACACGTTCCTCAATAACTACTTTTAAGTATCTTAAGCACTCTTCTGTTTTACCATTATTACACTATGTAAACTTTTTAACTCCTTTGTACAATTTTAATGATAACGAAACTACATACCTATGTACATATTAAACCTGTTTGTATCCTTAAAGTACAGTTTATAATGTTATATACTTCAATCTTACAATTATACTCCTGAATAACATGTGTAACTTGAATAATGTGATTCTGTAAAAGCCTTCAAGGCGTGTATGAATAAATAAAATAAAAATAAAAAAAATAAATGAAAATATGAAAGAAAACAAGACACAGAAAAACAGAAAAAGACAATGGTCGCAACTGGGACTCGAACCCAGACCTCTCGTCTAACCGGGACGGCGCGTTTTTCCAATTTCGCTATTGCCACCTTCTGTCAAACCGTCATATTTGTCAATCTCATATTTCAAATATTTAGAATCATTAATATTATCTTCAACTAGTTCTTTTTCCATATTATAGGCAACTACTCTTTTTATTGGAAACAATCATTCAAAGAATTGGTTTGTAACCTGAATAGCGTCTCGGATAAATGTATCCGAATTTATTCATATGGAACTATTGACTTTATGAAAGTCTAAATGAATATTCAATTTATTTACGAGAAAAACTCTCTTTTTATAACTTTTGAAGTTATAAAAAGAGAGTTTAATTTTTTTTCCAGTTGCGACCATTGTCTTTTTCTGTTTTTCTGTGTCTTGTTTTCTTTCATATTTTCATTTAGATTTAAAAGTGTTATCTTCTTCTTCAATGATATATTACGTTGATGGGAATAACCTTCAAAAGTTATAAAAAGAGAGTTTTTCTCGTAAATAAATCAGAATAATTTACTTCCTTTTTTTTTCTAAAATATTTAAATTCAAATTGAACAGTTCCTAACTCCTGCAATTCACAAACCTACACATAACAACAAGAATAAAACAAGTACTACTAATTTCCAGATACAGCGCGTAGCGGTTGCACGCTATGAGAAACCAATACTAAGGTGTTATTCATGTTTAATGTTGTATATTGTAAACATTTCTGACAACCTTAGTTTAAAATTTTTGTTCCTTGTATTTTATATCATAAATGTACTCTTATATTCTCTTATAACAACTTAATTGTTTTTATTTCTCAAGGTACTTTTAAATTTTGTTGCTTTTATTTTTATTTCGTGTATGTATTTTTGTTTTCTATCACAACTTTATTTATATATCTTTCTAATGTTCTACCGAAACTTATTTATATTTCTTCTCATATTAAAATTGTACTGCCTTTGTATATTATGTAAAAGCCCTCTGGGCGTAAAATAAATAAATAAATAATGCTATGCGCTATGCTTTCTGCTTTATTTTGACTAGCAAAACCATGCAATATGTGAATATTTTCAATCTTTAATAAAAATAACCAATAAATATTTATTTAAAGTTAAAATTTCTTATTAATTCAATCATTCATGTGACATAATATTTTTGAATGATGCACTCCTAGTAAGAAGATGAAATTTTCAATGAAGTGACTGTAATTAGTGTGGAAAAAAGCACAAAAACAATAAAATTTCGTGTCTTAAACAGCGAAAAAGTAAAATTATTTAATAGTCGTTAAGACGATTAAAATGGCATTAGTGCCGTTAATAAAGCTTCATTAAACTATTAAAACCTTCTTGCACGTACATTCTCAACAATTATAAGCATCCGCCACTTTTGTTTATGTATTAATCATGCCCTGCAATAAGGCGAGTACTGTAATGAAATTGTTGCATAAAAAATGCATTTCGCATTAAATTGTGTTTTTTTATAAGAATTGTATCTTTTACAGAATCTAATTGTTTGCTTTGTTATTTACACGTCATGATCTCACTTCTATTTCTATTCTTTGCTGTTTTACAGCTGTACACTCGTCAAAGCTGTCTTTTATTTTGCAACACAATTCATTAAAACATTATTCAACTTGAAATATATACTTTATTCGTTAAATACCAATCCTTTTGCATTTGATGTGTGCTTCATCATCGTGTTAGGTAACTTACAGACAAACAACTAACATATGAAGTTTTATAGATGTAAAAGTATTAAGTACTAGTTTTTACCCGCGGCTTCGCTCGCATGGTATTAGGGGGAAATTACTGTAGAGCTTGCACTTATCAGTTATACCTCCCCCCCCCTCGCCCTCCACAAATTCTATATATTCATTCCCGGTACATTCATTTTTCAAACAGCCTGGGTGCCAAATAAATTTCATAATGCCAGAGCTCACCAGTAGTAAAAATAAGTATTATCCAATTATCGAACGACTGCACCAATTTGGTGCAGTTGTTCGGAAGTTATACGTGTAAAACATTTCGGAGATTCATTTTTATTTACATAGCTAGATAGATATTAACTACGATTTCCCGCAAATATATCAACATCGTTTCCACGGCAACGGTTTGTTTTCTAACGTTAGCAATAACTCGCTTTTGTTAGCGACAGAAAACATATCTGTAATTCCATATTGCCATATAATGTCGCTTTTTTTTGGTGAAAGAATTTTAAAAATTGGTTCATTGGTTTATGCGTGAAAGCGTAACAAACAAACACACGCAGTTTCACATTTATAATATTAAGTATAGATTTCTTAGGCATTCCAATACTACTTAAACGGATCTCATTTTGCTTTGTTATTTATACACGTTCCCAACTTGATTTTACTAGCCTTTGCTGTTTTAAACTCTCATGGGCTCTTTATTACTTTCGCAATACTAATTTTTCATGTTGTAGCTTATGCCTCATACAATAAGTTATGCTACGAAAGAGCCGAAAGTGCTTAATTATTCAAATAAATAAATAAGAAGCCGCAGTTCTCGAGTCCTTTATGAGATAGTTAAAATCAAACAATCGGTCATTCACGAGATATTGTTATTTAATAATTAATTCCATGTAAAACAATTAGTTTTCTAACCAAAAAGGATTATTTTGTAGCAATTGACCCCGTTAAGGCTTTGATTATGCCGATTGGTACTTTTAATAGCTGGCCAGTGAAAAAATTAAGTTCACTGTCCGTAAAGACAAGTTAAAATGCACAACCAAGTCTTTAGAATACAGAACCATAATGTAAGTTTTTATTTAACATGAATTCACATAGTTAAACTATTTTTCATGGTCAAACTATATCACCATACGCTATAACGAACGGATGTGACGGGGGAACTGTTTTGGAAAATAACTTAAAATTAAATTAATAACGCGTCGGCTTTGACTCAGTTCTTAATTATCCAAACGACCATTAGAAAATTTTACAAGATGAGAAGGTTTTCTTTCATTATTTCAATGAAATATTATTATGATGGGTGTTTAAGATAAAGCTGTTTCCTTAAAGGTAAAGGTCTCATTAGTTTAAATAATTCTTAAATAAGTGATTAACAATCATTTTTTATACTTTATTTTTAATTTTAAAGTGGAGATTGAACAAAAACTAAAATGGTCTGTTGGACAAATAAAACCTGAGGCGACTACACTACAAAAGCACTGCCATTTAGTAAGAACATAAATAAGCTTTATTACTGTTATCATTTAGAAATGCATAATTCAACAGAATCTGATTAAACCTCACTCCACTGTTTTTACGGTCCATTCAATGTCACTTTTCATTGTTCCCTTATTGCCTCACAAATTGTCACGACACTAATAACCGTTTGAAGGGCATGTTCTCTAGTCTTACGTTATTCCTTAAGCACCGGTTTCTGACACCCCACCACCACCGGAACCTTTTCTTGCTTCATTTCATCCTGGGGCGTGTACATAACGCCCTTTGGTGACAGCAAGCTATTCCATAAATTAGGTATTATATGTGCAATCACAAATTGTTTCATTAATTTGCGTTTTTTTTTACGAATGTTAGAGATATTGGATTATTTTAATGCTGTTTTGTAGGTTTCTGCGAAAAGGGAAAACTAAAATATATTTATATTTTATTTTTAGTAAGTATCTAAGATCACTTTTTGAATCAACATATTTTTGACAATGTGTCTTTTTCTTTTTTGTATATTTGTTTGCATATAATTTTATTTCATATATATGCACCAGTTATTGGCCAAAACTTACTTTATCAAATGTTGTTAATTAGTTAAAAAAGCAAAGTTAATCTTAATATATAAAAATGAAGTTTCTTTCAAAATTAATAAAATACTAAGGATGGGTTGTGTCAAAAAATTTGATGGATTCATCAAATATTTGAAGTTGATTTTCACGTTTTGTGTAAGTTCTATTCAAGTTCTGGGCTTATTTCAGTTTTGTGAAGCAACTGTCCTATAACGATGTAATAATAGAACTTGGATAGAACTTACACAGAACGTGAAAATCAACTTCAAATATTTGATGAATCCATCAAAAATTTTGAAACAACCCATCCTTAGTTTTTACCACTTTTGTTGTTTACAAAACCTGAAAAGTGAGCATAGCTCTCGAAACATTTGGTTTTTTAAACAATAAAAGTGGTAAAAACTAAGTTTTTAATTAATTTTAAACTAAAATGGTGCCAGAAAATAAGTTTGCTGTGTTTGAAGAAGAGAATGTTTTGTTTGTCTCTCATGTTTTCCTACACCATTCATCCGATTGCGATGAAACTTTGGTGCTTTGATATGCGCATGCCTGCGATGGTTTCTATACATTATAGTGAGATCTGATGTTAAAAAATATTCCCTATACTATTCAACGGTTGCAATGCAACTTTGGTGAATTTTTGTGCGCACGCCAGCGATGGTTTCTATATATAACTTACCAATCTTTGGCGTTACAAAATTTGTATAAATATTTAACAATATGTGGCGCTTGAGCTGTTTGAAAAATGTTTGTATTTCATAGAGTTTAGTGAAAAAGGAAGTAGAAGGAGGGGAACCCGGGAGAGGCGGAGGGGGAACGTGGGAGAAGGAGACGCAGGAGGGACGGGGATAAATGGGAAAGGATACGCAGAGAAAAAACTATCTTCATTTAAGTGTCCATTGCAATGCTTGCCGCGAGCTTGCTAGTTAACAATACTTGTGGAATAAGTTTTAAATTAAAATTTTTCACTGAGGAAATGGTAGATTTTTCTAATGGTAATATTTTTGGAAGGACCTAAATAAAAATTTTAATGAAAACTTTCAAACTCTTATAATCACACCACAATGATATGAATAGCTGCAGAAACTAGTAAATTAAGATTTTATAAATAAAATCAAGCTCTTTATCAATTTAATTATTGAAACAGATTTTTCTACGATGAAAAAAAATTATAATATTTGTTTATTTCAGCTCAACAGAGCGGTCAGTGCGATATTCTTCTGCCATATTCATTTAAGTAAAATACACGACACGACATTGCATATACAAAATAAATAAAATATAATGACAAACATTTTACGACTTAAACTAAGGTGGCTTGAGAGAAAATCTTCATCGGTAGTGTAGGAGCGAGCCTTGCGACTAGGCGACGCTTGGACAAGAATGTTTTCCGATCTCTGGTATCACTAACTCGTTCAGGCTACTCGAAGCCGTGAACTCATGCCACCTTCGCTCTACGAGGCGCTGCATCGCCAAGGGAGGCCGAACACATTCCTGTATGCGTGGTTATACTTTACTCGGAGTGCGTTCATAACGGCTTGTGCGAACCTTGGCCTTGGTTCGCTAGTATACATGGAGTATATCTGGAATAGTTGCTTCTTTGCCGGAAGAACGCACCTGTTGAATCACCTGGTGAGCATGTTGGCTCTCTATGGTACTCTTTTTTGGCGACTAGTATCGCCTTTAAAAGTAATGTCGCCTCAAAAATGTAAACATTCCTCAAAATATAGTAAATACAGGATTCAGATTTTAGTTGTTTCATCATTATACATTAGAAAATGTATTAAAATAATTAAAAACATAATAATATATCATTGAAGAAGAAGATAACACTTTTAAATCTAAATGAAAATATGAAAGAAAACAAGACACAGAAAAACAGAAAAAGACAATGGTCGCAACTGGGACTCGAACCCAGACCTCTCGTCTAACCGGGACGGCGCGTTTTCCAATTTCGCTATTGCCACCTTCTGTCAAACCATCATATTTGTCAATCTCATATTTCAAATATTTAGAATCATTAATATTATCTTCAACTAGTTCTTTTTTCATATTTACGGTTTGACAGAAGGTGGCAATAGCGAAATTGGAAAACGCGCCGTCCCGGTTAGACGAGAGGTCTGGGTTCGAGTCCCAGTTGCGACCATTGTCTTTTTCTGTTTTTCTGTGTCTTGTTTTCTTTCATATTTTCATTTAGATTTAAAAGTGTTATCTTCTTCTTCAATGATATATTACGTTGATGGGAATAACCTTCAAAAGTTATAAAAAGAGAGTTTTTCTCGTAAAAAATTGAACATAATAATATATTCCCGTTGGTCGCAATATTATAAGTATTTTGTTGATAAACGGGAATAAATAAACCAATGCATGTGTGTGTTAGGTTATACGTCACGTATCATCAATAAAATGATTCCACTTGCATTTGGGCAAGCAGAATATAAAAGCGGTGACTCACGTCATTGCGCCTCACTCGGGCTCTTTACGTTATATATGCGAGTGCGCAAGATGAAAGCCCAGTTGTGTTGTTTACTTCGAAGGTATTGTGTCGGTGGTAACTTGGTGTGAAGGGGATCTCAACTGAATAATAATTTTTTTTGTTGATTATAAAAAAAAATTATTGGGTGTGTTCGATTTTTTTACATAATTTTGATTTTTAAGAAGGGTCTTGCCACAGTCCGGTACTATTTGATCCACGGACCGGTACCGGTCCGCGGACTGGGGGTGGGGACCACTGATCTAGGTCATCAGTAATAATATGCCCCAAATATTTTTATCTTGTTTCATGAAACGTTTTATAAAAAAAGTGTTATGTAAATTTATTATTAAGCATAAAAAAATATTTTTTACCGATTCAATTAGATAATTACTACAAAAATCTACAAAAAAAATTAAATACAATAAACACAACTTTTTATTTAGTTCAACAAATAAAACACATCGTAGTAGAAAAATATATCCCTAAAATCTTATAAACACTGGTTTATTGATAAGAAACACGATCAGACCACAATAAATAATAAAAAATAAATACGGCGGAAATAGTCTGTTGGACAGGTAACACAATAATGTGGATCGTGGATTTACGATGTCCGTTTCACGATTGATTGGCCGCAAAGCCACCAGAGCTTTGGCCGCCAATAAAGCCTCCTTTTCTGAAAATAATAATACAAGTCGTATTTAATTATTTTCTCATTATTGCTTTCAAACAAAGGAAATATTACAAAATAACCCAATAATTATTATTAATCACGATAAAGGGAAATATTATTGAAGATTCATCCATCTATTTCTTCATTGAAGTTATTAATTTGTTCCGTGAGGCAATTATTATTATCAAGAACATAATAATTTGTTAAAAAAATATATATTATTACAAATAATAAAGTTTTAATATGGAAACTGACGATGTGCCTTTAAATGATTATTTTGAAAATGGTGGTGTTTAGTTTGAAGAATTCGTTGCAAGACTCTGGAATTGGAATTTTGGTATTAAACGTGCATTTTTTGTTGATTATTAGGAAATTGTGAAAAAAATCTTTTTGAAAACTCGTAACTCAATACCTTTTTTGCTTTTTTCTTTAAAAACAATAATAATGTTTATTGGATAATTTGAAGAGCACCTTTTTTGTGAAAAATCACCTCCATGATGTAAATTTTGTTGTGAAATCTTAGGCTCTATCTGTATATTTGTTATTAACAAATAGATAAATAAAAAAATTCTTACCTTGAAGGTAACTAATGATAAACACGCTTTTATAAGAAAGTTTACGTTTGGAGAAGATACGACTTTGCAGAGCACTACATCTAAAACTGCATTATGCATGGTTTTACATGTGCTATCATCTATTACTATTAAGTGGCAAAAGCAGAGTTGATATTTATTTTGAGACTGGAGACTTAAGGACTGGAGAATTTTTATGAAATGGACAAGCTTTCAAATTCTTATTTGCTTACATTTTAACACGATTAGTTATTTACTATTCGTCATTTATTAGACATGAGCTATGAAGGTGAAGGTGAATTCACATTTAAATTAATGATAGATTTGATAGATTCTCCTAATTTAACTAACGGATTGCAATCTTTAGAGCACAGGCGCCAGGTGGGAATGCTGTCCTTGTTCTACCGGTATTACAATGGAAGATGCTCCGAGGAACTAGCGTCATTGATCCCCTCGGCACCGGTGCATAGTCGGGAAACACGCCAAACGCGCGCTCAACATTTGTACACGGTTGACATTAGTCACATGAGAACGGGTCGTTTCTACGACTCGTTCTTGAGTTCAACAGCTCGGCTGTGGAACGATTTGCCGGCCTCTGTGTTTCCTCCCTCCTACAATATGGGTCTCTTCAAGACCCATGTTCACTCCTTCCTCTCCTCAAAAACACCCTCCACACAGCATCCTCAAAGATGACGTAGGCCCTGAGGGAAATTATTTTTTCCTCAGGGCCTCCTGTGTGGAGTTAATGTAAAAAAAAAAAAAAAAAAATTACACAGCGATTAAAACAATGCAATTGTGTTATATTGAAATGTCTTTGATTTTACAAAAATCGATCTACACAATTATTATATTTTTTTTACGTTTGTTTTGAGAGATAGAGAAATGAAATTGAGTGAAACCTTTCACATTACCTGCAAATTAAATTACATCCCTTCTTTAAAAAAAATCTCTCGGAAAATCAGAAAAGAGATATCTAAAAGGGACATTTTCGAAAATTCGTATAAATTATGGAATTAATTTTAATTGAATAATAACTCCTGCACTAATATTATAAGATTAGTTGATTTTGTTCTATTTAATGGAGTTCAACGGGGAGCTTGTTACCTGGGTGAGGTTTTCTCTCGTGAACTGTAATTCAGTGACTTAGATATTTAAGGCGTCAAATATTGAGTCCTTTCGTATGGGCCACATTATTTAAGGCAATATATTTTTGACATCAAGTCAAAAGTTATGATCAAGGACTCGAAAGTATTTAATTTATTTGTATTCTTTTGCGATTTGATTACGAAATGAGGATTACGATAAATTTCTTAGGGAATGTGATAATACGATGGTTTTGGTTGTGAATTTATTTTTAATTTATTCTTGCCACGTTTTTAAAACAACTAACTTATTTTTTTCTGTATTTTATCCACGGAATCAACGTTGTCCTGATTCTTATTCAAAGTAATTAACTGGTTTTATATACAAATTAACTTTGTAAGAAACATGTGGAATTAATTATTATAGTTTATATTTCCATGGACCTTTATTTAAGCCATTATTTCATGTGTTTACAAGCATTGTGTTCAAGATTTCTTTAAAATTATAAAACATTATTTTTCTAGCATTACAAAAATAATACGTATTTAAAAATTAATACTGAAAATACTTTTGCAGTCTTTGAACTATTTAACCTTTTTAGTGCTAAGCAATTTTTGCAAACATGAATGAGAATTGCTACACATATTATATTATGTTGATTAATTAAGATGAAAAAATAATGGTGTCAAATAATAAATAAATAATTGCACCAGCCTTTAGAGTCTTAGAGAATTAAAAAATGGTTTGTATCGTAACTACGTCCTCTCAGTTTTTAATTATCCAAACGACCATTAGAAAATTTTACAGGAGGAGAAGATTTTCTTTCATTATTTGAAACATTATGATAGGTGTTTAAGATAAAGATATTTTCGTAAAGGTAAAGATCTCATTAGTAAATAGTTC
Source organism: Glyphotaelius pellucidus (assembly GCA_936435175.1). Taxonomy (NCBI): domain Eukaryota; kingdom Metazoa; phylum Arthropoda; class Insecta; order Trichoptera; family Limnephilidae; genus Glyphotaelius; species Glyphotaelius pellucidus. Next base: position 4,896,065 of record OW386550.1, read on the forward strand.
ATAGTTAAGTGATTTACTTTAATTTTTTTTCATTAATTATCATTTTAAAATGGAGATTGAACAAAAACTAAAATGGTCGTTTGGACAATTAAGAACTAAAGCGACGACTACATATACCAGCCTAAACTTCGCCACAAAATTTCAAATACATCTGCACTGATGGAAGACACTCTAACAATATCTGAAACGTTGGCTTAGGAGGAGGTAGCGCGTAATAATAACGGCACATAACCCCAAAAATAAATCATGACTAGGAAAACAGTTTCCTTTCCCCGAGATAATAACCAAAACCAAAACGGTGAGGGAATTCTATCAAATAATGCCCTCTTAAGGAAAACTGCTTTTATTCCAATATCCTTCGCTGAATTATTATTTTCATTGGGAATGGGATTGTAAGATTGCTTCCTGATTTGATCGGACAGGTTTGATTCAAAGAAAGGGAATTGAATAAATAATAATCACTTTATTGTATTCCCTATCGATTGAATGCAATTGAATACGTATGTTAAAAATAAAACTAACAATGAAAAATCTTGTTTTGAGGAACTAGAAGGAAATAAAATACTGTAGTGTATTCACCGTCTTCTAGCCCAGAATAAAATTTAATAATAAACTCATGAAAAAATTTAATGAAAAAAAATTACCGAATTTTGGTTTTATTTAATTTCAAATATCAACATTATTTCCTCAAAATACACAAAACCACAAAAGAAAAAGGCTTTGTTTTATTTCTGTCAATTAAAAGATATCGGATATCTTCATTTTCACGAAAGACAATATTTTTAAGGCAAATAATAACTGTACACCTTTTCATGGTCGAAAGAGAGGTACAATAAAAAATATTAAGTATTTTGTCCAAACCTTTTTTCTTAATAACATCACTCCATACATATTATTGGACGTTTTTCATTTCACAATATTTACTGACTTGGTATTTATATATAAAACTCTACATGATTTAGTTGATAGTCCGGTATTGCTTAAATTGATTAGCTTCCGGATTCCACAACGTAATACAAGAAGTCAGGATTTATTTCAGTGCAGAAATTCTGGGACTAACTACCATATGTATTCCTCTTTACCCAGAATACCAATGGAAGGAAACAATTACACCAAGTCCGTGGACATCTTCAGTTTATCTTTAAACAAATATAAAATATTGGTACTGAAGCAGTTCAGTTATGTAAAACAAATATTGTATTTATTACCATTAACAAGTAAAAACCCTAAAAAGGGCGTTGATCAATAAATAAATAATTAAATGTATTTACTAAGAGGAATGGCTGCGCAGCCTTTTTCAAACAAAACTCGAATTTGGATTTGATGCCAAAATACTTATCCAAGCTGAAAACAATTTTTTTAATCAAAAGATATAGCAAATATCTGTTTCGGATATGTGCTGCTTTATTTTAAATGCAATTTTGATCAATTTTTTGAGTTGTAGTAATTATTAAAAAATATAGTCTGACCCAATCTACTACGTAAATATAATAAAATATGTAAAAATACAAAAACAAGCATTTAAAAAACGATTTTTTCCCAAATTTTTACGAATATATTTTATATGAGATAAATTTGTGTTCTATAGTAAGTAAATCGTTAGTTTAAAATTTTTAATTTAAACACATTTACATATTTTAATGTATATATCTAACATTATTTACAATGCGGTTAGGGTAATTGAAACAAGTTGCAATTAATTCACAAATAATTGCCAAAGTTGCCTCTAAATCTAAATCATGAGAAATGCAATCCTTTAATGGCATATATAAATTAACCCTCCAGAATTTTGGCGTATTTTTCAGATGATCAAAATATTCCCGCTATACAATAAAATGCAAGTAAATGTAATAGATCTGAACATATCCCAAAAATAAAAACTGTTTTAGAAAGGTGATAAAATATGCTTTCAAATTTTATAATTTAAAATAAACATTTAATTTTCGAAATATAAAAAATTTCCATGCAAACATAAAAAAATGTACAAAATGGTTCACCACATGCTTTTTTTTAACTAAAATTACTGATAACGAAAAAAATAAAAACAAATTATTATTTTATTAGACAAATGTATTATAAACGTTACTGTCACCTCATTTTTGTATATTTTTTTATAAAAGTAATTAATAAAAAATTTTCAAAGTCACAATATTTTTTTTCAAATTGCGATTCGAAGCTTTGGTTTCATAAAGGTGTACATTTTACTTTTTTGTCGTTATTTTTTAGATTAGAAAAGCGTGGTGTTCTGCTTTTTTAACACTGTTAGAATATAATTATTTATTTGATAGTAATGGAGTTACAGCGATTTATACGAGACGAATGTGAGCTGGGACAAATATGGTCTCCTGCCATTCAAAGGCTTAATCATAAATTTGCACACAAACTAACTAGAAATTGCTATATTTAATTGTTTAAAGTATTTTGGTTCGAATCCAAACTTAAGTATAGTATGAAAAGGATCGCGCAGCCGTTCCTAAAACCTTTTTTAAGAAAAAAACGCTTCACACATTCTTTACTTTTTTTTTAAATTTTTCTGGTTTTATTTCATTATTAGGAAATGTCTTTCATTGTAATTAAATTCAATAACTCTGCGCCCAGCAGACCTTCTCGAATAAAAGTTTTTTTTCCAGCCAATCAATCAATATTATTCTAAAATACTTTCACTTAGTTTCTCCTTATTAAATAACTTCAAAAATATTTTTCAGGTAATAGGTTAATTTAGAGGTCATCTAAAGTTATAACGAAAGTAACTTATTTATGTAAACGGAACGTTTAATACAATATTTTGTTTATTTATTGAAAAAAACGGAGACGGTTCACGGATAGTTCCTGTGAGTACTATAGCCGTAAGCCCATTGTGCTCTCTCCCATTTCACGTCATCCTTCAACAATAACCTGGTGTACCTTTGATAAAGTTCACCAGGATTACCATTGAATATTCGGCTCTAAGTCTCCTAGTTTCACAATGTGTCTTCATAGATATCTGAGCTTTATTCACATCAGAGTAGGGCATAACACCAACGGCGAATGGAAGTTTCTACTCAGGCTTCGGACCTATTTTGCCGGATAGTCAAAATATTTCCGCCCCGCAATAAAATCTAAATAAATGAAATATTTCTGAACGCTTCCAAAAACTATTTTTTTTTTTTAAATTTAGTGAAATTCGCTTTCAAATTTCATAATCCGAAATAAACTTTTAATTTTCAGATTATAAATTTTTTTTATAAAAAAGTTAAAAAAATGGTTCACATTATTTTTTTTTAATTAAATTACTGATAACGAAAAAAAAAAATTAAAAAAACATATTTTATTAGTAAAATTTATTATAAACGTTATCGTCGACTCACTTTTTATCGTTTCATGTAAAAATGATTTAATTTTTTTTTTGAAAATTCATAAATGTTTCCATTTTATTTATCTATGGTAGGCTTTAATAATTGAATATAAAACCCGGTGCTTTCTCTTTCTAACACTGCTTAGATCATATTTCTAAACATTATAATAAGCAGATACAATGATTTCTAAGAGACCTATATGAGTTTTTCCGAAAAGCGAACAAATTAGCCTAAGGGGTTAAAGTGTTCCGTTAGTAGTCCTAATAGTTCCATCAATGAGTTTCTGTCCACATTGAGTAGTTTCCTAGTTCATCCATTATTGGATTTGGTCCATTTGTGAGTACCCTCTCCTACACTTTCAATAAAATATATAACATCCCCTTTGAAGTATCTTACGTTACTATTTACTGTACATAAAACTCACAGGCATAAACTTTTTGTAAATAACGATACAATTAGATACTTTGACAAATTGACCAATTTTCTTGTGCTTTCTTCCCGAAAGGTCAGTGACCTCAACAACAACAACAAAAAAATATACATTAATCTACGTCTCCACATCGATAAATTGTTTGAAATTGACCGAGAGATTGCATCGTCGCAAACTGTGCTTTACCGAGCGAAATTTCGTTATGTCGCGGAGTTGTTCCTAAGGGAGCAAAACCAGACCATCGCTGTATTATGAAATATTGGAAACTAATTTCGATTTGCGTTTCGATTGCAATTACAGTAACAAACGCAATTTATAAACTAATTGAATGCTAATATCTTTTGAACGTGTTTAACCGATGGACAAAAAATGGAATGTCAGTTACTAATTGTGTACTAAATTGAATGTTATCGCCTCAGAAGAAAAGTTGTTGGGCCGTTACAGAAGTCGATTTTTCGTGGTTTTAAAGCAAACTTTGGCAATTATTAGACGTTGATGATAAATATTTTAAAAATATAATTTTTCATAACTTATCTGTGAGTATAATATAACTTTGTAAGTATTAATAAAAATATTTGAAAGCGTTTTGATGTGTTTCAATTTTACTCATAAATTACCGATTAGCAATGGAACACAAATTTGTCGATTATAAATTTAAAATTTTGTCCCAAAACAATGACATGTGAGTTCTAGCATTATGAAATTTAGGTGGCAGGCAAACTGAATGTACCGGGAATGAATGTATGGAATTCGAGAGGGGGGATGGGGGAGAGGGAAGGGGGGGTTATAATTGATAAGTGCAAGCGCTACAGTAATTTCCCCATAACACCATGCGGGCGAAGCCTCAGGTAAAAGCTAGTACACCTTGGAGGTATAACTAGACTCAACCAAAAACTTGTCATATTAAACAAGAATTCTACGTGTTCAGACTTTTTCCGCAAAAAAAAATTATTTCGAAAGATTAGAAGTTATTTTACATACTTTTTGAAGTAAAAAAAATATTTATAGTATTTTTTGACATTAAAAAAAGTGAAAATACTAAATTACAGATAATTCTGTATGAAAACGGAAGAATGATGTTTTTTGTTACGTAAAGCTTTAACAAAATGAATTCATTCAATATTTTGTCCACTTCGTGTTGAATGTGAATATAATATGTCCTTTGTTATAAAGAAAAATCTTTATGTTTTATGAAACGACTTATAAAAATTTTCTTATAAAATTACAGGCACACGTAAATGTAACTAACTTAAATAAAAAAGAATAAAATAAGAGCGGTACAATAATAATAAAATAACGACAGAATGTTAAGAGTCCGTCGTATTATTGGAAACTCGAAAGTATCCCACAGAAACTTGAATAATTTAATTTCAAATAAAACACTGGCAAGTTGACAGTTAATTGAGCAAACAAAGCATTGTTCCTTTTTCCCTTGCGGTTAACAAATAAGACAGGTGACGTTTGACAGCCAAAAGCTACCAGGTTTTGCTTCTTTCACCTTACCTTAAATGGAGGAACTTGAAACAGGCTTGAAGTGAATCTCCATCTACGTCACTGATGTTTTTAAAGAAAACCACATTAAAATTAAATTAGAAAACATTCCCTCATTTTACGAATTTATCCAAATGTAGAGATGAACGGATGAAATGTGTAGTGGGCGTGTCTGTGTCCGAAATATACGAAAAAAAAATTAAAAGTTAGTTTGTAGTTTTTATTATTTAGTTATATTAGTTATTATATTATTTTTTTTTATTTCCGTCCTTAAATAGGGTCCCTATTCAAGTGACGTTTTGTCCCTGTAGTATTGTAACTCATTAGATACCACCCGTCTCTTTCTCTCCTTCTCTCTATCCTATGTTCATAAAATGTTGATTTTACTCTCTCACTCTTTCGTTATATTATGTTTTGTCTTTTTCTATATGTATATTAACCCGTCTAATCACAGGAGACCCAAGTTGTCCCAAAACATCATATGCCGTTATAATAACAGGAGACCCAGATTGTCCCAGAGCGACCGTGCATTATTAAAAGTTAGATATCTCTCTTCCTGTCATATAAAAATTTGTGATTTATTTTATGTTAGAGAGCGAAAGATATGATGCTTCTTATTGTTTTAGAAATATACAAGCTGTATTAATTAGATATTTTACAAACCCGATCATAAGTGACGATTTTATTTTGCGCCAATTTGTGACGTAACAAACACTAAATTTAAAAATAAAATTGTATGAAAGTTGTAAAGAGTGAGGTGACAGTTTCATTACAAATTTTCCTTTGAAAATGAATCTGTATTTAAAATTTTAAGTTTATTTAATTTAACTTATTTTTTTGAGGAATTCCCAGGTTCGTATTTTTAAGCCAATTTACATTTTCAATGTAAAAATTTTAATGTTTAAAAACAAAAAAATTGATTTCTAATAAACACATCGAAAAGATTATTTTATCTGATTTTAGAACAATTTTTGTTTTTGCAAAAAAGTTACAAAATAACTAATAAAAAAGAACATTTAAAATGCATGGCAAGAATCGGGAATTTTGTACGCAAATCTTGACAGGCAAAAGTTCAAAGATATTATTTTCTCATTATTCGAAGGGCTCTCACAATGTATATTTTTGATCAGTTTGATTGTGATACACTGAAGATGCTAATGTTAAGCGAAACCGGTCGGTAGTAGAATTTTTTTTTAATAAATCGTGGTTACAAACAAGGTTATTGCGTTATTTCAATTTATAATACGTCAAACCACAAAGTGATTGCTTTATACCGAAAAAAATGGTATTATAGACTAAACGTTGAATATATAGCTGCTTTTATAGGAAATGTTTTTCATCATGAGATCTATAAAATATATCATTATTATTGGATGATTTGTATTGCACCATTTTTGTGATAAAATCACAGTTGTGAAAATATATTATTTTATATGAATACCGCTCAAGAGTCCCAACTACTCCCGTCTGGAGCTAGTGGGACTATGGCATTCCCAATTGGGGTATGTTGTGACGCTGAAGGTAGCAGGGAGGGGAAGGAGATGGGGAAGAGGAAGGTGGGGATGTAGGTGGGGGTGAAGGTGGCTGTTTAGATCTGGTCACCAAACACGGCTAAAGCCATTGTAAAATCTATTTGCCTCTCAGGGTTTCGATCCCTTGACCTTCGGATTGTGAGTCAAGAGCCTTACCGCTGGACCAAGCCGGCAGTCCGTGTTGATTGTTATTTACTTAAAATGACAATAAGATTTCTTAATTATTATTAATAATAGTAAGGTCAATTTTGTCTGGCGTAAAGAATACTATAGTAAATAATCAATTATGTCAAATCGCCGTTTGAGCCCGCAGTGTAGTGACTGTGGCGGGCGCGAGAAGCATGGGTCTCGGCTAGATTACGCGCGTCTTTTTCAAACGTTTCTTTCCGCTCGTTGCGGCCACACTAATAGCTAGCGCGCGACGAACTCGCTTCTGACGAAGGAATCGTTTGGTCTTGTTGCTCGGCGTTTGCGCTACAAGATCTCGCGACCCACTGTGACCAGCTACAAGCTCCCTCACCCGCGCAAGGCACCGCGCAAGTCACTTATTAATTGAATGAATTAATAATTGAATTTCTTCAATTATTAATTCATTCAAACATTGGTATCTAAAGCACTTGTTATTTGGATTAAAAGTATTGAATAACTTTTGAAAGACGTTCGCTGAAGAAAATAGAGTTTCAAATACGAAAACAAATGTTTCAGTTCAACAGAGGGTTTGAATTATTGTTTATCAAGCTACGGCCAGTCACTTCTCTCAATATCCAAGCGAAATCATGTATTGAGAGACGTTTCGATCTTTCTCAAGAATTCCCAAGTTGAGAATTCATGATATTAAACTTCTGTTCTGGTGCATGAGTTTCGCATTATTAAATGCAATAAGCATCGGAGTACTTTCTGGAATTCAGAATACGAAGCAAAATACATTTCAAACAGAAAACACGTTTCTGGATCACTCGAAATAAACATTCTTAAAGTTGAGTCATTTATTTTGTATAACTTTTTAAATATATAAAAACGAACAAATCAGCCATACGTACTGAAAATGGAACCTATTTACTCACTTGACGCCTCTTCTAAATATATTACATTCATGTGTGTGGGTCAACTCCAATTGCGCAAACCAATTCTAAATCACTGATGTTTTATATGCAGGAGAGGTGAAGCGAAAAAAAATAGCTTCCGCTGTTGTCCGGTAATGCGCGTTTTCATCCCTCGACAAAATATCCCCGATAAAATATCCTCGGACAAAATATCCTACGGACAAAACATCTGATATATATCATAACCTTATTTTACATTTTACTCTTTTTGAACAATAATTTATTGTATTTACAGGATATCTGTATTATTTTTGTCATACTTTTTGTTAGGTTTGGTAAGGTTAGGTTTTAGTAGATTATTTGTTGGGGATGTTTTATTGGTAGGATATTTTATCAAAGGACGTTTTGTCGGGGATATTTCGTGGGGGATATTTTGTCGCGGATGAAAAGTCACGAAACCCTGTTGTCAGTCCAATTAATCCGATTAGATCTCCAACGCTTTAACGCTGTTTGACCGGTAACTACAAAATCCGATCCACGAGTATTACGCACCAATTATCGCTAGTGGAATTTATTTCTACAAGATACATATTTATGCGCAATAACACCTCTAATTTAATAGCTGTATGGTTTACGGAAAAAAATGTTGTGTTCAACACTCGTACCGCCAGAAATTAAAATGTGAACACCTTTCAAATAAAAATAAGAATTAGAATTAAAATTAAAGTACGCTACTGACCAACTATACAAATATATGTAAAACTACTTAAGACTGGGTGTTCCAATAGACAAGGCTGTGTTATGGGACGTGAGAGTGAAACAGTGTCTCAGTGGAAACCTCTTGGAAGGTTTAGAGTTTGAATGTAAACAGAACCTTAACTATGCAAGTGATGTGCCTCCACATTCCTGGTTTCTGACAACATCAAGGTTTTGTCAGAAAAATACGCCATTATTATCATTTTGACGGCAGCCAAACTTTTTTCAGTCAAATAATCTTCATTCATGCATTTTTTTGTCGAAATAAAAAAATCTACTCTGGGCATAAGCCAAGTAAGAACGTTTTTTATTTTTCTTCTTCCAAAAATGGGTATATTTTTATTTAGTGATGATGCAATTAATGAATTGCTGATGTTTATTTACGCCACTTTAATGAATGATGCTAAAGTGAAATGAAAATCAACATTGGGAGGTGGCTTAGAAAGCGGGGAATCCAAATCAACAGAAAAATTATTGATGAAGGCGTGAAAAGGGTAGAAGTGGGGGCAGTTAATTAGATGATGATAAAGTCGTTAGAAGGGAAAAAAATATTAAAAATGGGATTGCTTGTATTTTCTTTACTGTTTTAGATAATTATGATATTTCCATGACATGTAGAGATTCCGAATTTTTAGCGCTTTACAAATTCACCTAACACTTTTTTCACGTTATATTTGCTTTTTATTTTTAAAACAATCGTTACATATTATTTTACAAGATATGATTAAATTTAACCTCTTTCACGAAAAATTGATTTGTTACTCTAAAAATTTCCGAACAAAACAAAGCTGTTACATTTTCGCAGAATCTTTTGCAGCAAAATTTCAGGTAAACTCAACTACCCTCAAAAAATTGATCAGAAAATCCTTATTGTTACTTTTATAACATAATTAGGTACTATTTTCAATAAATCTTTATTTTGAAATTAATGTACATAGGTAGGTAATATTTCATATTAGTTAAGTACTTTTAACGACTTTAATCGTTGTCAAAATCAAAAATCGTATTTTGACAACGGTAGTTTAAACCTTGTTAATTGTAATCTTTACGTGCAATTTTCTACCGAGAAACGCCTTACAAGGTTAAAAGAGCTTAAATACAAAAAGAATTTCACAAAAATAATGTTACCCCTCACACGTAGGATTAAAATCAGGAAACGTGAAATAAACGAAAAATGATATTTCCATATTTACAGTTGACGCGGAATGTCACGCCGTGAAAAGGTTCAGATTTGTGAGATAAACTGTCAAGAATGAAAGAATAAAAAAGAAAAAGGTCTAACTTTGCACAATAGAAGAAAACCAGGTATTTCACCACCTTCGTCATCCCCTTTACCGACTCTTTCCTCCCCGCTCTTTCTTCAGCCACACCACATCAATCATCTTGCATTGGAAGGAATTCTTGTATGTTATTCACCAAATAAAAGGGATTTACTAATCATATTTTTGTTAACCTCAAAAAGCTAACCATTCGACTTTTTGACGATAACTTTTTGAAATCATATTTCTCAATTACATTTTTATTATTTTTGTTTTGTGAAGAAAATTTTACAACGATGATGTTTTACACAGCATAATAACGAAATGTATCTTTATTCAAATATAAACTACACACACATGTATCTAAAAAGACAGAACATTTTTTGAGACAAATTTCGCCTTTCAACACTTAAAACGGAACTATAGTTAGCAAAAATTGCCTTTTTTATTATTAGTTAAGAGATTTAATTCAATCGATTTATTTATACTTTTTGTACGAAATTTTGACAAAATCATTAAATTAACCATTTGATAAATTGACGAAAGAAAATAACTTACCTGCTAAACACAAACGCCACGCGCACGAGCCTGGCTGCCATTAAGTTGACACGGGACTGCTCTACTCCAGGTAAAAGCATTCAACATACACAGTAGTAATAGTATTTGATGCTCGCCATTTTGACGAACGTCAGCTATCTAGGATTAAATGCTGAAATAATTTTAATAAATTGTATAAATGTGTTCGCGCATAACACCAACAAGTAAAATGTTTAATCGTTACATCCTTAACCTTCTGTTCTCGTGCGTTGTTTTCTCAGACCGACAAATAAATAATTCGTTGTTTTCTAAAAAAATAACATCACTGGGACTTTGCGGTTTTAATAGCTTCTTAATTTGTTGTTAGGCATTGTTAAGTACGTGCGTGCGTTGGTGCTGAGTTAAAGTGTGACACTTTATTACTATCATCGGTCCGTGAGACCGACGCGAGTATAAAATGTTATTATTTTAGTTAAGTAACAATTACTAAACAAACAACCCTAACAATGATTACTTCATATTTTTATAATATTTTATTATTCTTGATACTATAATAATATTATTCATTTATATGATTTCAGAGTTTTTTTTATAATTAACAAATGAAAAGTTTATTATTGTTATTAACCCTTCCGTACCGGAACAGGGGAACGCACTTACACTAACGAGAGTTGTACGCTGTATCTAAGTTGTTTTTTAAACCACATACTCAATAATTTAGGTAATCCTAGAAAAAATATTATATATCGATCTGCATTAAAAAAAATAATATCGCATTACTACTTTTCTTAAAATTAAATAGTTTATAACAAATTCCGGCGAATAATCTGTGCCACCCGCCCCCCTTCCCCTCTGTTCGGGCGTACCCCGTCCCAATCTGCTGAATGTATCGCGATAATTCTAAGCGATAGCAATTAATTTCTAAGTTGTTAGTGGAAAGGACTAGATCGCGTTCGTTTACACTGCGCATCTCGTTTGCTCTTTTTACAATGCTATAATGTTCGCTTGCCGGTCAAAGATCATTCGGTCTGAGTCGTTTCCGGTGAACGCCAAACGCCAGTCGAGATTCGGAAACAAGGTGTTACGTTGGCTATCGGCCCGCCTTCTCTGTTTTTTATGGAAAAATACACGCTATGGTCTAAATTCATTAGAATATTAATTATGACTTTATTTATCCAACGATTTTTAAAATGACTACTGGAATACGATGAATATACTTCCCTCTAATTATTATCATAACAAATTACAAAAAAATATGTCATTAACACCCTTTAATAAGCAAAACAAATTGGGGTCCCCGAGTGACCCCCCTTCGGGTCATGTGTGATTTTTTTCTTTCCGGGACGAAAAGGTTAAAGAAGTTCAGAGACTGAGTTAAAACTCTATTTCTACTAAATAATGTAAAGGTTCTAATGTTTTTTTTTTTTTTTTTTTAATTCTATTATACCCCCTTGTATACAGTAAATACCAATAGCGCTTAAAAAGTATACCATACAAATATTACAGATGAGATCAAATCTCTGAGACACCGTGTGCGAGTATATGTGAGATGCCGTGGGGCGCGAGTATACGAAGGTTAATAACTTTTCTCATGTTTATTACGAGATAGTGCGATAGATTAGAAAACGGCTTGCAAAATGTGTTGACGGTGCGAAATTTTGTTTCCAAAATACATAAACCTCTTTTCGCCACGCTTTCATTTCCAAAGTATGTTTTTATAATGCCAATATTCACCAAATTAATTATTAATATTGCTGAACGGACGAAAAACCAATACTTTCATTTAGATTCGCATATAATTTTAATGTCGTCCAATTTATTGATAATTAATAATAACGAGTTTAACTTATCCTGCCAAAAGCTTTTAATATCTGAAAGCTTTATAACGTATCATCGCAATAAATAATTTACAGCTTTTCATTAACTGAGTACGCACTGCGTAAAATAAGTAATACGGTTTTAATACAGCAATCTTTTATTAATGATAAAACCGTGTCATCTCATTTTCTCTTACCCTAGGGAATTATTTATGGATTATGTAAGCTGTTCGCTTATCAGCTCAGTAACAAATGTCCCGTTATAACTCGATCTTTTTCATTTCTTCAGCCTGTAAATTTAATTGTACGTGCCATTTTCGGTTAAAAATGATGGCTGTTTTAAAGGCTCGGCAAAGATTGTTTTTTTTTAAACACGAAATTGTCGTATCTATTTGAACTTTATTATTCGTATTTTTTCAATATGAATTTTTCAATATATTTTTTCAATTTTCAATATACCTGCTTTTAAAATGTTTGAAAAAAGAATAATCATTGAAATGGTGACGTTTCTCTGGAAAAATGCATAATATCTTAATTGAAAAAATAAATTACAATTTTTTTAGTTTATCTTTAAATGTGGCTATGCACTTACAAATCTTATATCAGAGGAAATTTTGATGTTTATTTATTAACTAGCAGACCCGGCCACACTTTGCTGTGGCTAACAAAACACAACGCCATTACCTAACCTTTATTACTATTACAACACCATTACCCAAACTTTATAACTTACGTCATTTGTTAATTTATTTAATTTTTATTTAGTAAAATATTTACACATTTATGTACATTATTTATAAAATGTTTTGACTGTCCAACTAGGATGATTCCCGTTTTAGGACAGTCAAATTAGGATAAGTGTGAATATATATGGACCATGATTTATACAAAAGAGGGAAAATTGAGGAAATGAAAAGAAGAGAAAGAATAAAACATAAAATTAGAAAGTTAAAATCGTATTAACATATTACATAAAAAAAGGTTTATATGTGTAGGTTTTTGAAAAAAAAAAAAAAAAAACAAAAAAAAGGGTTTATTATTATTTGCACACAATATTGTCCCTGAATATTGAGGGAACATTTCACTCAAGGCCCCACTGAGAGACAGCCTGGGTTCTCATTGCCTCGCAAACTCTGGTCCGCCATCAATAGAATAAGGTGCTCCCATAGCCGTTGTGCCCATATGATGTATAAATGGGGCCTTAAAGAGTCGGAGATGTGTGAATGCGGTGAGGTGCAGACCACTGAACATGTGGTCAACGAATGCCTGCTCCGTTCATTCCCCGGCGGGATTGATGAGGTCCACAGTGCAACGCCTGAGGCCCTAGACTGGCTCGCAGACTTAGATGTCCCCCTCTGACCCCCCCCACCATACGAAAAAAGAATTTGCACACATATCAAATCCAAACCGTCCGCTTGCCAGCCCGCTGCCGGCTGCCTGAAGGCGCCGTATCCTCGCTAGGAAAGAAAGAGATGGAGAGATATGTAATTACGAATATTGGAGAGAGCGCGCTAATATTTCAAACTATAAAATTGAAGCGAAAATTGTGAAAATGTTTAATAAAACACGACTTGTTTAGAATACAGCAAAAATCTCGTGGGGGTTGTCTAAATCAAAACGTAACGTGAAGATAAAAATTTTCCGAGCGCACTTTGTGATTTTTTTCTACCGAGAGAATTTCATATAGTTTGCGTTTTGGCGTGGGGATTGTATAGATATTATCATCAAAAATAACATTTTTTTAAGAGCTTAAAAACTTCAAATGTTCAAGAGATATATGCAAGAAATCGGTAGAAATTCGGGTAGCGGCGGCTAAATTGAATCTTTAAATTTCTCAACCTGTCTCTAATATAATTTGCATGTTTTATACATATAAACCTTTGAATTGAATCACTCTATCTATTGGTGAAAATCGCATGAAAATCCGTTGCGTTGTTTAAAAGATCGAAGCGTACAGACAGCGAGAGCAACTTCACTTTATACATTAAAATTAGAAACATATTTTTTGGACGCGAGTTCCACTGTTCATAAACTACTAGTGATGCATGATGTGGTAGTTTATTTAGTGTTAATTCTTTAGAGTGAGACTTCATGAATACATAAATTATTTCGTGGAAATTTCCTTAGCACCTCGATGATTTTTTAAACTGCATTCCCAGTTACTCTACTTGTAAAGTTTTATTCTTCGAAGTTTTTAACTTCTGGTGAACTAGTCCCTATCTCCCAACATGTTGGCTTCGAACAAACATCGCCATCGTATCGTGCAGAGCCGGAAACTGGAAACTAAAATAGAAGTAAACATTTAGTGGGTACTAACTTTTAAAGCTCTACCTGAGAGCGCAGCGTTCATGTTAAATGGAACTGCAAATAAACGGATTCCACCTGCAACATCAACCTTCAAATACCTATCTCTTCTAAAGAAATTAAGTTTAATATTGTAGAAGTCTCAGAACTCTCAGAACTCAGGAATTTCTAAATATTCCACTTCCCCATCTCCTTCCCTTCCAACAAAACCAATTAATGGGGGTGCATATATTATAGACTCTGGATAGTTGTAATTGGAACCCTGTGCAGATTTACAGTATTAAAAAACCTGTATACCTGTAATAAAAAATAAAAATGAAATATACTCTAAGCTCCAATTAATAAAGTTCGTATTTATAAATTTTGTATTACCCACAAGAGTCCCAACTGCTCCCGTCTTGAGCCAGTGAGAATTGGGGTATGTTGTGAGGCTGAAGATAGTGGGGAGGGAAAGAAATGGGAAAGAGGAAGGTGGGGAAGTCCTTGGCTTTTCAGATCTGTTCACCAAACAAGGCTTAAGCCATTTAAAGCAACCTTTCAATTCTGATTGGTGATCTTACACCAGAGCGATACTGGGTGTATTTTCCACTCTGGAACGTGCTGCAAATATGCTATATATTATTTTTAAGTAATCAGTTGTGAAATAACATTAATTAATAAAATAAATTTATTTGCGCACGCCGGTGTTCAATCCCAAGGCCTTCGGATTGCGAGTCAAGAATCTTACCCCTCGACCACGGAGGCCAGGAGGCCTCCTTTGTCGATTGGCTTACTTATTTAACTTTTATTAGAGACGTTATAAGCTAAATTTCTCCGTAGCGAAAAATTAACTGTCCGTGATTTTCAACTTTTTAAACTTATCTGATTTTCTTATTTGAATACCAAAATAATGAAAAATGAAAATTAATAATGAAAAATTAAAAAAAATATATATTTAAGGGTAGCAAAATTGTCTACGGAATTTTTAGAATGAAAAAAAAAAACGTGTAGGCTTCCAAAATCCAATTTAATGGACTGAGTCATTTAGATACTCGCTTTTACCTTGATTGCATGCAGTTGGCAATGCTTTCTCAGAAGTAGTAAATGTATTCAACTGCACCGAACATAGTTGTAAGAAGACTATAACAGCATACCTCAAGCACAATAATCAATGTTAGGCATGAGACTATTTTCCTGCATGGCCACTATATCATATTTTACTTCAGATTCTAAACTACTTACTTCAGATATCTTAACTATCAGTCAGAAGAGTGTTAACTAATAAATATATTATTCAAAATTATTTTTTTTATTCAAAAATTATTATCTAACCGACAGCTCTGAATTGAGAGAGTTTACTTTCAAAACCACTTCAAGCAAATAAAATTTTGAATGTAACAATAATTACAATATTAAATTACTTTATTTACAAGCTATAACTCAACAATTTGCAAATAACAATGCTAATTTATGAATTGATGTTGACAATTTTGCACGATTATACCTGCTATCAAGTTACCTTTCTTTACATGTTTTCATTCTATTTATATGGAATTTATCTGTTATTAAATACACGAGTACACAATTCTTTTTATATTTCTATTTTTTTTGTAAAAAAACCAATTGTTGAGTTTAAAAAAAACCACTGTATCTCTTATATTTTATTTTTGTCGCATTCGTTATTGTATTGTCCTTAATACTACTGATACTCTCCCTTGTGCCACTGTAACTTAAAATCTTATTATTGTAATGTAAAAATCTTTTTATGGCGTTAAATAAATAAATAAAAAATCCAATTTATTTCAACTTCACAATCAATAACATTACTCTCGAATCTGTGCGAAATTAATGACTTAGATGTTACTTTCGACACCAAACTTAGCTTCATACCACATATTGAAAATATTTCAAAGAAAGATTTGAAAGGTTTTCCACTAAGAGTGGCTAAAGATTATACCAGCATTAAAACATTAAAACTTCTTTACACAGCACTAGTAAGGAGTCAGATTGAATATATCTCAACTGTATGGTCTCCTCACTATAATGTGCATTCTCAAATCATAGAAAAAGTAAAAAAAAATCCTAAGCTTTTGAATTATAAACTAAAAATCCCGAAAGAACAATTAAACAACAATAATCTCTTACGATTATCAAATCTTTTAAATTTGAGTGACAAAAGAATTGTTTTCGATCTATTATTTTTATTTAAAATCTTGCCTAATTGCCTAATAAAATAGATAGCCCTAAATTTTTGGCGCTCATAAATTTGAATGTTCCGGCCAGAAACACATGGTCAGTACTACCGTTTTATTGTGGTAATGCTACGATCAGAGCCCCATTCAATATACCCCTACACAGAATTCAAAATTTGTACAATAAAGGTTCCCTGGGCGTAAAAAAATACAGTTAACATTCTTACCTCACCCTGAAAATGTTTAATTCATACATTTGCATACATCCCCACACAATGTTAACCAATAATAAACACCTTTCATCATTCCCGTAAAGTTTGAGGTCAGTGAACACTGAGGTTATCCGACGAAATGAACGAATTAACCTTTTTGGTCGGAGCAGCTTTCTAGAGCTGAATTCTCAATTTGTTCTTTCTTTATTATCGTGTGTTTTTATTAAGTTCCTTTACAAATATGCTCTATTGACTTTTTTACTAAAACTAACGAATGTGTTCAAAACATCTAAACCAAATATCCAAATATTGCACACTGCAGTGTGGTTAAGGTAGTCTTAATTTCACTGAACCTCTAATTTAACCAGTCAATCTATAGGGGTTAAAATATTATTATTCATTTTTTATTGACTACTGTGCTTTATTAAAAGTTTGAAACATTTCATTTCTAGGAATCGTTTAAAAGTGCTCTTAAATATTACGTGTATTCTGACTTGCAAGGTATAACACTGGTAAGTGGTTGGTTTTTATGCTCATAAATAATTTTATATTGACAGATTTTATTGAGTATGATAAATGAACGTAATAAATAACAGTATGAATTTGGAAAAAATTCCGAAGAAAAGTGCCACCACGTGTCAACCCCTGTGGGAATTAAATCCGAACTTATCTCTTGAACCAAATAATAAATTCAGGGTAACGGTTGAGTTTTTTTTTTTTCAAAAATAAATAACTCAAAATCCATAGTGCAAATTAAATTATCGAATGGTGTCTCTTATGATTAATGGCTTGGGTCCAATATCCGTGGGTCGAATAATCTCTCCTTGCATAATAACATCATAAATAATAAATGATCATAAATACTCGAGACTTCGAACGGTTATTTTTTACAAGTAAATTATTTCGTTTTGTTTGAACGTTGGAACATTAATAATCCAGCTTTTATTAATGGCCTGCACAAGTTTGGCATTTTCAAGCATATTTCAAATGTGAAAAAGAAAATATACTTTTATGTTTTTTTTATGAGGCCTAGTTTATTATTTGTTTAATAGTTGAAAAATTATTAAGGTGTGTACATAATTTACGCGTATAAACAATAAAGGTTTGTTCATAATTCAAAAGTACGAATTAACGAGTATTAGAATAAAAAAAAGAAAGAAACGAAGAAAAAAATAATGAAAGAAAAAAAAAAAAAAAAAAAAAAAAGGAAAGAAAGAAAAGAAAGAAAAAATAAAATGAAATAAAGAAAAGAAAAAAAGAAAAGAAAAAAAAGTTTAAAAAAAAAAATGCAGAAAAGAAAGAAAAGAAATAAAGAAAGAAAATATAGAAACGAAAGAAAAGAAAAAAAGAAGAAAAAAAGAAAGAAAAGAAAATAAAGAAAGAAATAAAAGGAATTAAAGTTAAAACAAAAACAAAAAACAAACTAATTAAATGAAAAGAAAGAAAGAAAAAAAAGAAAAGAGAGAAAAGAAAGAAAAATCATTATAGAAAGAAAAGAAAAAAAGGAAAAAGAAAAGAAAAGAAAGAACAGAAAGAAAAAAATAGATAAGAATGAAAAAAAAGAAAAAAATTGAAAGAGAATAAGGAAACGAAAGTAAATAAAGAAACGAAAAAAAGAAAGAAAAGAAATAAAAGAAAAAAAATGAAACGAAAAGAAATAATAAAAATCGTTTCGAAGACCGTGCCTAGGGTAAAGTCAACCCGGTCAGTTTCAATGTCTTGAAAACCAATTGTATCTTATTTGTCTGTGTGTCTTATATGTCTGGTGCAATTTGATGGGAGCAGCCTCTCCAAAAGACTCCTTTGAAATACTTGGAGTAAGTTTATCAGACCTGCTCAAGTATCTGGGCTCCATGGAAGCCCAAGTACATCTGGTTTTTAACAAACTAGACGTTTTGTACAGAAACTAGCAGATTCTTCAAAAGTGAGCAGTTGCTAACCCTTAAAATTGAATTTGGGGACTACCTCGGGACTGAAGCCTCAAAATACTTGATTTTGTGCAAAAAAGGGTGGTCCGTCTGATGGGCAATCCGTTGTTAACAGACCGTTTGCCATCTCTAATCTTCGGATGTAATGTAGACTTGCTGGGTCTGTTCCACAGATATTATAAATTAAACTGTTCTAAAGAGCTAGCACCATTGATCTCCGGTGAACCGGTATTTTTTTTTTTTACACGAGCTCCACACTATGTCATCTTTGGGGATGCTGTGTGGAGGGTTTTTTTTAAGGAAAAAGGTTTAAGGGGTGGGTAGGAATCTGAGGTTCAATGTTTCCTGTTCATCCGCCTCCAAAACCTAGACAAACCTCACCCCATGAACCCGAGCACCCCTGCTAAATCACCAAACGTAGCGAACCACTTGGGGTAAACGGTATACGTTTGTAAAACTCGAGAGACATGAACAAAAAACACGTTCATAGTTGATTGTGACCTCATGAGAACGGCTTGTTTTTGTCTCGTTTGTAGAACGAGCTACCAGCATCTGATTTCCCCCTTCATTTATATGATTATATTGGCATAATTCCTTTAGACCCTACCAAACCGCCTCATAACGCTATCCGACCGGGTGGCAACAATAGTCCCCCCCTATTTACACTGTACAGACCGGGACGCCCTTGTGAGATGTCACATAAAAGAAGGTTTTAAAATTTCAAACGAGATTAGTTTGAGATTTAAACTCAATTCTCAAATTATGGCCATGTATAAACTAGTTCCATGCCAACTGAGAAGAGAGTCAACTCAACACCTCCTTTAAAAGTCATTAAAACTATGAAAAAAAAAATTTCAATTCGCCGATAAACCTAACCTAACACAACCTATTTAACCATTTTTTTATATATTTTTTTTAATTACTCTAAATGACTTATCTGAGATGGTTCTGAGTTGGTTTCATTCCGAGTTGTCCGGTCATTCCCGTGATAATATTAGTTAACTCACCCTTTTGATTCGATTCGAATTTGAATTCGATCTTTCGAGAAAATATAACTATTACGTCTTATGAGTCTGATAAAACTGGCGGCCTTAGCAAGTTTCAATACCCTCTTCACACCAGCTTATGCGTCGGGAGCTGTACCTAATGAGACGGAAGAATTGTTTATGTTCAAGTCTCCTCTTCTTTGGTCTGACTAGTTAGAAGTTACTCACTTTTTGGTTTCAATCACAGTGAAGTCCATAAATCTCATGTTTATTTCTTTTGTATGCTAATTGCTAGTTCATTGTCAAAACAATTTGTGAAAACAGTTAATGGTTTCGATAAGCAAAAATATTTTTTTATTTTCTTTTATTCTTCATTTTAAGCACCCGCTAAACTGACAAAACAGTTGGTCAGCAGGTCAATTTAACAATATTAATATAACACTAAAGCACAATTATAACAAGAAACCACAATACAGAAAATAGATACAGAAGAATAACTTTTAAGTAACTACAATATATAGGCATAAAATACGCAGATAAACAGATACAAGACAGGAAAACTACTCATATTAATATTTTACACAAGATTACAAATAATATGAATACAAAATTTTGTTTATCTTTTAGCCATTTTTTATTTTTTGTTTTAGATCGGTGGTGCAATTTGATTCGATTTTTATGTTCATTGGCATCTTATTAAATATGGTAGGGACAAGATAAGTGAATGTCGTTGCCCGTATTTATTTATAATTTTCGGAATGGACACATCCTAATTTTTAATAAATCTATTGTCATGTGCGTGATTTACTTTTTCTTTGTATATTGAATCCGATAAAAGGTTTGGTATTCAATCTTAAACCATAAGGTAATATATTAACTGACTAGTTTAATAATTTTATGTCTCTTCTTTGTGCATTTCTTTGTTGATTATTTATTTATTGAGTTGGTTTATATTACACGAATACAAATAAGTAAGCACAGTGTAACATTTCGTTTGATAAATTTAAATATTTATACAGTAAGCATAACATTTCTTTTTAAATACATTCATTCTTCATACTTTCAGGCATTTCATCATACATCTTTAGGCAGTTCTGTGATTAAGATTTTTTCATATGTGGCAATCTAACTCTGTTTATATTTCTTGTTTCGTAATTATGTTTATCTCTGTAAAAAACAATTTCATCCTTTAAGTATTTTGGCATTTGGTTTCTCATTGTGTTACTTTATGCACAAAAATTAATACATTTCACAGCAGTCTCTTTTTGTTGGAATCCAATTTAGTTCCTCTCTCATTTGGTTAACTCTTGCATATTTGCCTTTCCCCAGTAACCATCTCATAGCTCTGTTCTGTTTTACTTCTAGCTTATTAAAATTTCCTTCATTGGCCGAATATAACACCGTAGAGCAGTAATCAAAATGTGGAGCAACTATAGTTTTATAAATGAGCTCTGTAGTATTTCTGTTTAATTTGTTTCTTAGTCTTCTAAAATTTGTTCATAGGTACTTATATATATTTGTTTACATCACAGAATTCAATAGTTTAATAATATATTCATATTATTAATTTGCCTTGGAAAACCATAAAGTCTCAAGTTTAACTATGCACTGCCTACACCTCGTTGTATTCTTTGGATCCTGAAGAATGATTCTGAATCGGATTTATACGACACTTTTTGACAGTTTTTAAATACGTGTTCCGAACGATAACGAGCTAAATTCTGCACTTGTGTTAAGATACCAACTCTTAAAAGTAGTTCTACTAACCACAGAGATACGGCGCGTCTGCCACGTAATCTTCGTTTAGAGATGTTTGTCGCGTGAAAATTTGGAATCTAATGTCATCGCGTACAAACATCAAAGAATTACGACAAATTGATAGTCATTTATTAACGTCCATTAAGTTTAATTGTAAATAGTTATAATAACTAATAAAAATAATTCGTGTTGTCATGTAGGTAATTGAATCACACCATCAACACGACAGGCATAGACGACTGGAAGCCATTGGAAGCCATCGAAAGCCATAGAAAATCACAGAAATTATTGAATATTGTTGACAGAACTACTAATAATATCTGTTGCAGTATAATATGACAAAAATTATATTTCGTTGATGTTTATTGATTTCTAATAATTACACACTAACTTTCTGTAAATCACTTTTATTACTTACAAAATAACGTCAACCGGTTATAAATAACTAGGCCCACAGATACTTTGATAGTACGCAACTGCTAACCCTGTACAAATCACAAGTGCGCCCCACGGTTGAATTTGGCAGCCACCTCTGGTCTGGAGCTCCAAAATACCTGAAAAATACAGTCGACTCTGTGCAGAAACGGGCGGTCCGTTTGATAAATTTTCCCATCTTAACAGAAGGATTGCAACCTTTAGAGCATAGGCGTCGGGTGGGAATGCTATCCTTGTTCTACCGGTATTTCAATGAAAAATGCTCCAAGGAACTAGCGTCATTGATCCTTTCAGCACCGGTGCATAGTCGGGTAACACGTCAAATGCGTGCCTAACATACGTACACGGTTGACATTTGTCACATGAGAACGGGTCGCTTCTTCGACTCGTTCCTGTGTACAACTGCTCGGCTGTGGAACGATTTGCCGGCCTTTGTGTTTCCTCCTTCCTACAACATGGGACTCTTCAAGACCAATGTTCATTCCTTCCTCTCTTCAAAAAGATCCTACACACAGCATCTCAGATGACAAAGGCCCTGAGGGAAATTGTAAAAAAAAATAATTATTTATATATTGATATAGTATCAATGAAAACATAAACGTTTTCTAAAAAACAAATCAATAATCTCAGAGTTAGAAAATCATTGAAAACTATTTACTGCAGAGTGGTTATTTGTCAAAAGAATTGGGTCTATTGACTTTTTTTTGGTTTTATTCCCTCTACATTTTATTAAACGAATTTTTTTCTACATATTTTTCATAAAGATTTTTTTGATGTTTTTAACTATTTTTTAAATGTGAAAACCGTACAAGAGTCCCAACTGATATCCAACTTTTGAAGCTCAGAGATACGAAAACCTTGCGTCAATATAATGAAGTAATATTGTTGATGCAAGGTTTTCGTATCTCTGAGCTATAAAATTTGAGTAACATTAATGAGTTGTTTAAAAAAATTTCAACAGTTCATCAAATATTTGATGTTAATTTTCACATTCTGTGAATGTTTTATTCAGGTTCTGTGATTATTTGAATTTTATGAAGCAACTGACATATAATGGTAAAAATAACAGAACTTGAATAGAACTTACACAGAACGTAAAAATTAACTTAAAATATTTTATGATTTGTTAAATTTATTTGAAACAAATCGTCCTTAGTATCTAAACCACATAATACTTCAACTCAAAGAAAGTTCATCTACCTAGCTACTAAAATCTTTAATCTTCTGCCTGATATATTAAAAAATGACACCCAACCATATACCTTCAAAAAACAAATAAAATTATAGATAATTACGTAGGCGATTCACATAAATCATAATATCCACACATTCTACACACTAACCACTTACATCCTTCAGACGTGTCTTATTTCCTTATTTATTAATTTGCAAGGCGGGTATGGGTACCGTCGACCCGGGAACCAATCATTGGAAAACCAACATCCTTGCCATAGGTCAACCTAAGTGATTCGTTACATTGGTTACTTATCGTGGGTGCCGGGTTCATGGGGTGTAGTTTGTGCGGGTCTTGGCGGCGGATGCGTCTGCCTACCTGCTGCCTGGCGGGGCGGATTCAGGTGGACTGGTTGAGGGAGGCATTTTTACCTCTCCACCTGGACTCTCTCGACCCATTGCCTTGCACCCCAGTTGGAGGGATTTATACGTCCGTCATTGACATACGTCGCAAAGATTGACAAACACCGTTGTTATTGACATACCCCCCAGTTTCCTACCCACCCCCATATCTTCTTCCTTCCTCGAACTTACTTTATTTTTTAAATTACTTTACTTACTTTTTTTTAAATTTTCTTTAATCATTGCTTTCACGGTTGCATAATTTGTGGATTTTTCGCCCACATGCCCGTGTTATGGTGTTCGATCCTTCCCTTAAAAAGACCCTTTACACACCATCCCCTAAGATGACATAGAACCTGAAGGAAATTATTTTACTCAGAGCCTCCTGTGTGGAGCTAATAAAAAAATGTATTTTAATTAACAAATTTTTTTTATGTTACTTACAAATCAAACAGAATTGTACCACAGTAATAATTATGCAATATCAATCATTTAATACATACAATTTAACTCCTTGTTGTCTTCAGAAGGCAAACTCATAGTAATCGATCAAGTTTTTTCCTTTAAAAGCCATTTTAAGCGTGGTATCACTTTGCGAACCTTACACTTTGATTTGCTAATCGCTCCCCCTTCGCTATCCCTTTGCTCCCTTTCTCGCTCCCTTTCACTCCGTTATGAATGATAACGTCCATCATGGCCGCACCATGACGCCTCGCGGGCCGCATGCACATTCACCCGCCATAACACATTATCCAACATTACCGTAATTAAAAAAAAGAACATCTAAAGTTATTTTATTATGAATTATTATATTGTGCACATTAGTGACTTCTTTATATTTTTACGAGTGTACCTGTTGGTCTTTTGAAAAAAATTTAAGAATTTCAACGTTGTCTGTCTCCTTGTAGACGATGGATAAACTCCCTTGCACTTCCATTCTAGGTGTTACTTTCTTACGTCTTCAATTTCCACTTTGACATCATGATCATCCCCTATGATTACATTTCCATCGCGTTCCGTCTGTTTTTCTCCTCTCATTTCTTCGATCTCATACAATTTGTACTTATGGGGATTTGAACTCGCATAAACACAACGTGCAACCATTCTGTCGCTGCAGGCTAGATTCTCCTTTGTTGTCTGTCAAACCAATCGATGCTCGCTTTAGTGTAGAACAGATGTTTTACTTCAGAAAATGTTTTAGGAACGAACTATTTATATTCATATAGTAGTTATAAAAAATGTCCCCGCAAGGTCATTTCGTTAAATATTTTTAAATGGTTATTTCTCATTTACTAAATCTTTCTAATACCTTCTTATTTCGGAGTTTGACTATAAACACTGCAGCAAACTCACTAATTTCCCGTAATCTTGGAGATTAAAAATCTGATTGAAATATTTTCATCCCAACTCTGAACTTATTTTTGACTCACCGCCGTCGCGGTCGTGCAAAACATTGCTTTTTTATTTATTTTTTTAACTTTTATTACGTTAGCTTCACATAGCAAGCCTTAAGAATAATAATTTTCCTCAGGGTGATGATGATGTACGGAAAAAAGTTCTCGGAAGCAAAGAGAAAAGAGAGGTGTGTAGAAATCTGGGGGTTGGTGTGTCCAGGAGTGACGGACGTATGAATCCATCCCTCCCACTGTGGTGCAAGGCGATGTTCCAAGAGAGAACGTCTGTAGAAGTAAAAATCACTCTATCCCGATCCGGCCTGCCCGAACCCGGGCATCCCTGCTAAGTCACCAAACGTATTGAAGAACTGTTGAGCTTAGCCCCGTCGTCTTTAATAATATTCATTGGATTTTTAAGAATTTCAATTGACTCCGTAATTAGGCGTACTTTATGCGTTTTGGGTCTTCCCAGGACTTCAGGAACAGATTATTTTGTAGTAGAGATTTTCAAACATTGTTGGGTTATTCGTAACCCGGGAATGTTTGTCTTTCTTTATAAGAAAAAAAAATGCAATTTTTACATATTCTAAAACATTTTTATATTTCACATAATGTCATTGATTTTTTATGATACTTAAAGTAATTAATCACCACTCCCAATAATATTTTTGTCTATTGTTTCTATTTGTCTTTTGTTATTTTTATAAATTTTAATATTTTCCTGGTGAAAAACCTTTGGTTTCGAAACATTTAAATAATTTTGATTAAATAGTGGTGTTTTACAAAGCGATTTGTTTTAATTTAATTGTAATTAAATTGAGAAATTAATTTTTTTAACGTTTGCTTAGTTATACCTAAGGTATTATTGAAGTACTAAATCGTTAAACCGTATTTATAAATTAAACAGTATATCGTTAATTCATGAAAATAGATACCACCTCGAATAAAGTTTATTTTTATATTAAAAAGAGGAATATTTCCCTCTGCCTCTTAACGATCAATTTGATAAAAATATCCATTAATAATGAAGTGCTTAATTTTATTATCTAAGTAAGCGGAGAGGAATTGGAATACGAAGTTTAAGCTTTCACGCCGCAACAATTTGTGGTGAACCAAGATATTTATTAAATTATAAGTTATAACTCAATAAAGCTTATAACCAAAGCAGACCAATAAATACAATTAAAATAAATTAATTCGTCTCACTGTAATATTATTCAAAACTCGATTTCAATACAACTTAAAATTCCCAAATATCCCATAAATTTGAATTTACGTGATAATAAAATCGAATGAATTGATGATGTTTCGAACACTTTGCCTAAATCTAAAATAATTCAAACTTTGGGTAAAGGTTTGTTCGTTGAGTATTACTTTAACACCTGAATATTAACTATATTAACCAAGGAAAGATCTTTAGATTATTCTAAAGCCTTTATATTATTTCAGTGAGATATTTTGATCGCGGTTTGATTGTGCACTGTATAAAGAGAAAGTCCCTAAAGAGAAGTCTTTAAAATTGTGATTTATGACAAATTTAATTGTAAAATTAAGTCAAAATTTTATTTTTTTATTCTTATTGCTTGTTGTTTCCCAGAAATTCAATTTGATCAAAGGCTGAAACGGGCTTAGAATCGGGACTTAAAGGGGACCTTTAAACTGTCAAAAAAAAATTGGTTGTCTGTGAAGTCGGCTTACGGACGATAATTTTACGTGATAACATCAAAAGAAAACATTAATGAAAAATTGCATTGATGCGTCATAAGCCGAACGCTTAGGCCAATCGTGCCTCTCTATCGCTTGTTTTGCCATCTCGCTTGCACGCTTTGCTCAGGACACGACAGTAAGTTATGCTTTTTCGTCCATGCAGCCGGCGTTCATCGATTTATAAGACGTTATCACGTCAAAAAATTTTGTTGTCTGTAAAGTCGGTTAACGGACGATAATTTTACGTGATAACGTCATAAGAAATTTTGTTCATAAAATTTTACGGTCACAAGCCGAACGCTTAGGCCGATCGTGCCCCTTTATCGCTTGTTTCGCAATCTCGCTTGTACGCTCGGCTCAAGCGGAACGTGACAAGGTGACAATGAGTCGAATTGTTCGTGAGTGCTGCCGGCGTTCATCGATTTATAAGACGTTATCACGTCAAAAATGATCCATTTTGACGGCCGGCGTGATCTAGCGGTAAGGCTTTTGACTCGCAATCCGAAGGTTGCGGAATTGAATATCAGCGTGGCAAATAAATTTCATTTGATTAACTTGTTTTATTTCACAATTCATTAATTTAAAAATAATGTATAGTATGTTTGCGGCACGTTCCAGAGTGGAATATACTCTCAGTATCGCCCCAGTAAGACCACCATTCAGAATTGAAACACTGCTTGAAATGGCCTTAGCCGTGTTTGGTGACCAGATCTGAATAGCCAGGTACTGCCCCACCTTCCTCTGCCCCATCTCCTTCCCCTTCTCACTGCCTTTAGCCTCACAACATACCCCAATTGGGGATGCCTAAGTCCCACTATCACCAGACTGGAGCAGTTGGTTTTCAATTTGGGAGGCGGGAATGGGTACCGCCGCCCCGGGAACCTTTATTGGATAACCAACACCTCTGCCATAGGTCACCCCAAGTGGTTCGCTACGTTTGGTGATTTAGCAGGGGTGCCCGGGTTCATGGAGTGAAGTTTGTCTAGGTCTCGAAGGTGGATGACCAGGACACACTGAACCCCAGATTCCTACCCACCCCTTAAACCCCTTTCCTTCCTACCCGCCCCTTAAACCCCTTTCCTTCCTACCCACTCCTTAAACTCCTTCCCTTAAACCTTAAAACCCTTAAACTTCCTTAAAAAAACCCTCCACACAGCATCCCCAAAGATGACATAGGCCCTTTGGGAAATTATTTTCCTCAGGGCCTCCTGTGTGGAGCTCATGTAAAAAAAAAAAAAAGTTGGGAGTCTTGTGCGGTATTCATATAAAAACATAAAAAAAGACAAAATTACTTATGAAAATCGGCGGAGCAATCTTCAGTCTCATGAAGTCTTGATTATCTTAGGTTCAAAAAGGAATTTCGGTATTTGAAAATTTTGAACGATTTCATACCAAATACGGAAAACTTTTTCACTTACACCTTCAAAGCATACTTCTATCTTTTGGTATCTTCGGTGGTGAAAGTGAATAAAAAAAGTTTTTTGAAACAGTTTCACTTTTATTGTTTATGTTAAATCTCAAGTTTGTGGTTTTATTTTGATGAAATATTGTTTTGAAAGTGTTTATTTAGCCCACTTGAAGAAGAATGGTAAACATCCGGAAAGTTTCAAGGGTTTTATTTTGTGTGAGTGAAAATTTCTTACTTTTAAGAGAAACTCTTCATTTTGTTTCGTAAGTTCGTTATTCCGGGGTTATCTTTTAAGTTAGACTGCTGTATGTATGTTCTGTAGAATATTTGAGGTTGGCATAGTGAGACAGGGATGCAAGAATGAGAGCGCAAGTATGTAAGCACCAGTTTAAATTAATCAGTTTTGTTGAATTGGGGTTAGGAGTAACAGGTCGGGTGTGTGTCGTTTATTACGTTAACAATTAAAGTTTTCAGTTCAAATAAATGTTGTGAGTTGGAGCTGGACTTCTTAATTACGTCCCCTGGTGTTATCAATGGTGTTACATTATATGAAAAACATTTTGTTTGTACGTGAAATGTGATAATAACTGTTTCTTACTAACGTGGTACGAGAGCACAACTCGATGGAATTTGCAGGAAAACACTTCTTGTTATTCTTTAGCAAAAAATAAAATTTAAATACAAAGGTTATATTTTCCTTTGCTTGGGGGATCTCCAAGATCACACCACACTGACAAATATCGAAGGTCTTATTTCCCTCGATATCTCTAATGAACTATAGGTACGACATTTACCTCCTAGCTCCAGTTCAATTACACAACTCACTGCAGGTACCTATATACCTCTCAGCTCGAGTTCAACTACATAACTAACTCTACATTATCAACCTCGCTTTTATTTAAATTAAATCTACAGATAAACATGGTACACGAAAAATGGTGGGAAAATAATATTTAAGAAGTTCCCACAACTAATTTTAAAAACTAAGATACAGAAAATAATAAAACAATTACCTTAAATCGGACAAAATGGCCACCTATAAACTACATCTTAACATTATGAAATTAACAAATATTGTAAATTTTTCATGAAACCGTGAGATAATATTATTTTGCATATTTGAAAAGCAGCATGACTAAAATAACTAAAATAAAATTATTGCTTCAAATGATTATTTTACAAACTAAATGGATAATATCGCATTTTGGAACAAACATACCCCTTCCCGTGAATTAACTTCATTAAATAGGTAAAGAAAACGATTTTAGTTTCTTTAATAGGTACTGCTGATTTTATAAATATTTACAAAGCAGTTTTAAATGACGGCGCATCCCTTTTTATGCAAGGGGCATCATTACTGACACACTGATAAATTATTTACGGGTTTGTGGCCCGCATCTCGAGAAAAACCCCGTCAGGTTTTTGTTTATGCTTCACATAAACGATCGACCTTCTAATCGCTTTACTGGGGATTATTTGTCCCATGTCTTGTAACTAAACGTATTGTTTAAATAAGAAAACAAACAAAGTAATGATTCTTATGTATTCATCAATCGCGGTCTGGTATCATATAAAAACATGGCCTTACCGATTGATTGCGCGAAACGGTCTTCAATTATTACAGTTGTCGGAATGAAGAAATCTGAGTCCTACTTACTTTATTGTTTGACGCCGGCCGTCAGTACATATACATATACATAATTCAAAGCTCCGTAGTTCACGTCAAAAATGACAGCAAACTGAAAAAAGACACTTAAAAAAAAAACGCTGTGAAGTAAACAAATTTAGGTATAATAGTTCTGGCATCAACATAAATCGGGTATAATTGGCAGGGACAGGTAACCGTAATTTTTTACTCCGCAGTCCCTTCAGTTAACCTCCATCAAGCAAACCTATCCTTAGACCTGGGGTGGGTTTATGTCTATCACGCCACTTCATCTGTTAATGACCTACCACTGAAAGCCTTAACGAAGGGCTCGAGGTAACGGAAAATCTAAAGGAAAAGTTCCATCCAAAGTTTTGCTTAGATTTAATCAATTTGTAGAAGTTCACACAGGAGGCCGTGAGAAAAATAATTACCCCAGGACCTATGTCATCAATGAGGATACTGTATGAAAGGTCTTTTTAGGAAAGGAAAGACCGGTCAGTGGTTGAGTGGGCATCGCGCTTGGATTCCACCCGGGCGTCGCTTATTCGATTCCTCGGCTGGCTAAGTCTTCCATCCTACTTTTGTGGTAGTAGTAGATTTTCAAACATTGTTTGATTATTCGTAACACGGGAATGTTTGTCTTTCTTTTTAAAATTAAAATTAAATTAAATTAAAAAAGAGGAGGTTCTGGGAAGAAATAGGGTTTGAAGAGTGGGTGGGAATCTGGGGATTTATCTGTCCAGGAGTGACGGACGTATGAATCCATCTCTTCCGATTTCAGAGAGAATTTTGCTGGAAAGGTCTAAAAGTCTCCCTCCACCAGCCTCCCCAATTCGGCATACCCCTCAGTTGGTGGGAAGACGCTTTCGCCGCCAAGACACGAAAAACCTCAACCCATGAACACGGGAAACCTTGCTAAGGCGCCAAACGTAGCTTACCACTCGGGGCGACCTATGGCCGAGGTGTTATATACCCGTCTCCCAATTTGATTTGTTGGATCTGGGAAAGTAGAAAAGGGAAAACTGGCAATATTTAGATTTGATGAATACATTTCAAGAGCGTATGTGGATGAAGAAGAACAAACTTACCCTGATGAAGTACGCTCTGTGCTCAACTCTAATTAATTTTGGTGATAATACTTCAAGTAGATGAATAACCAAGATGTTTACCCCTTCTCGAGTTACAAATTATGCAAATCATCGACGTACTATGAAAATGTTCACAATAATTATCCTACGAGAAGTTGCGGAGAGGCTCGAGTAGTCAGACTTCCCAAAAGTAAACTATCGCGTTCACAAAACAGGACATGTTTTATAAAGGATAAAGCTTTATAAACTATTAAAAGCCGTAAAAGGAGCCACAAGTATTGGCATTTTTTGAAGGATGTGTTCTAGATATGGTTCCATGCCAACTCAACAACTCTTTGAAAAGTCAGTAAAAGCTACGAAAAAATTTATTTAAAAATAGCCGTTAACCCTAACCTAATGAAAAATATTTAATCTTTTTTTTTATTTATTTTTTAATCATCACTCTTCATGACCTTTCTGAGGTGGTTCTGAGTTGGTTTCATTCTGAGTTGGCCGGTCACCTCTAGATATTAATCGTAGGCCAACCGTAAAATCAAAATCTGTACGCGAGATTTTTTCATGCATTTTAGAAGAAAGAAATACAAAACCAAAATATTAAATTTTTTAAAATACGCAGAAAAGTAACTAAAATCTAATTGGTAAGTACCTTCGTCTTGTATATATGTCGCAGACCAATCGTAAAATCAGGCAGATGATGATGCGCCTCACGCACATCACGATCTGCCACCATTTCACGATGCGGCAGATCATAATGTGGCTAGGAGCATCACGATCTGCCTGATGTTACGATATTCTCGACATATATACAACACGAAAGTACTTAAAAATTTTATTTTAGTTACTTTTCTGCGTATTTTTTAAAATTTAATATTTTGGTTTTGTATTTCTTTCTTCTAAAATGCATGAAAAAATTTCGCGTACACGTAAATAAAAATTAAAAAACAAACAAAAAACACAGCTTTACCGTTCGTGGATCACTCTTTGGCGGTTAATCAATTTAGTCATCCCAGATATTCCGAAGAATTTTATGCAATTATCAGCGGGTCGTGGTAACCAGGTAAAAAGGTCCAGGTTGATGGTGAAATTATGTTCAATAATTGTTGATGGTGAAATTATCTCATCAACCTTTATTACATTAGCTGTCTTAAAATCAATAAATTCAGCTGCAATTTTTTTTAAGTATTTAGACAAAAAACAGTAACTCCATCATGTCCGGTATGCTTACAGGCAGCAGAAATTGTGGTGTGTTCAGGTAAATTATATGGAATAACATCTTTCATTAAATGAAATTAATTAATCACACAAATTTAAATATATCATGTCAACCATTTCAATATATCATGTCAAAGTGGTTTCGAGAAACACACTTTTAAAATTTTGCTCGACTTAGATTCTGGTTAGATTCCGTCTATACAGCGAGATTAAAATGGTAAGAACTTTAACAATAAGCGAGTTTCGAAAAATCCTATTAAGGGGATATTTTTAAATTTTTAAAAATTGGAAATATGAGGAACAAAAATCGTTTTTTTTTTTATAGAATAGAATACTGCCTTAACTGAAAAAGCAATTATAGATTTCATCATTATTTTAACACTAATTAAATAAACAATTAAACAATTATAATTTATTATTTTAACTTTATGAGTAAAACCTCAAACTGTAATATTTAATTAAATGAAAACATTATGAGCGAAACTCAATCGAAAATCTGGACACAGAAAAATCAGAAAAAGATATTGGCACCTCTGGGACTCGAACCCAGGACCTCCCTACTTTCCGGGTTGGGCGCTCTTATCCACTGAGCTAAGGTGTCGATATCCAATTCGGTCACTTTTAACTGTACCATACTTCGACTAAGAACCACCTATATTATCTTCATTTTTCTTAACGCATTTTTTTATTGGCTGCCATCTTTATGAATGATTGCAAGATTCAACTCGAACTAAATGCAATCTAGATGGTGTCTCTAGAAGAGTCAATAGATGTCGCACATTAAATAGAATAATCTCTAGAAGAGTCAATAGATGTCGCACATTAAATAAAATGGATAATAATTTATCCAGACACCATCTAGATTGCATTTAGTTCGAGTTGAATCTTGCAATCATTCATAAAGATGGCAGCCAATAAAAATATGCGTTAAGAAAAATGAAGATAATATGGGTGGTTCTTAGTCGAAGTATGGTACAGTTAAAAGTGACCGAATTGGATATCGACACCTTAGCTCAGTGGATAAGAGCGCCCAACCCGGAAAGTAGGGAGGTCCTGGGTTCGAGTCCCAGAGGTGCCAATATCTTTTTCTGATTTTTCTGTTTCCAGATTTTCGATTGAGTTTCGCTCATAATGTCTTCATTTAATTAAAAATTAAACAATTAAATAGTAGAGTAGACTTAAGGAATCATTAAATCGATTGTGCAATTTGTGAGAACGTTTTTTACGATTTTTTTTGTCAATCGACTCAATTTAGTTTATGTTGCATTTCAACGAATCATACTTTAAAAGTAATCAATATAATGAACAATAATTGTTGTTCTAGTTATTGTAGTTCTATTATGATTGTAGACTTTATTACAAAAGCAATCAACTCTTTCTAGATGGAATTTAATAGTCAATTTGAAACTGTCATTTCTTATAAATTTCTTGAAAAGATTCAACGTCAGATGCTGTTGGCTGTTTGTTCTGCGTTCTCCTCTATTAGTGAGTTCCTGCTTCTTCTTTGAGGACGAATAACAGTATTTCCCACAATCTTATTGTAAAGGTTCTATAAGTGACCGAAGAATTTGAAGGATGCGATATTGAAAATAAAATCAAATCCAAGATTAAGACAAGCAGAGATGTGATGAACGTCGCAATAGGTAGAGTACCTACAACTTGTTAAAAATTTATATTTTGTTTTATAAGTCAAAAAACGCCACAATATAATATATTTTGCATTTCAAAAGTGGAAAACGAATAGCCAGATTTATGTACCTATAAGGATCTGTTTACGTCTAACGCATATGTTCTTTCTATCAACAGGGTTGACACTATCCTTGACATTATATCTTGAAACATCAATGTTATTGACTTGTAAACATCTGTATTCGATGCCGGCTGCAGGGGGAAAGCAATCCTGCCCAAATAAGCGACAATCTCAGTCGGGGAAATTTCAACACCTTAGGTTCTTTTTGTAATGAATAGTGTGCTCACCTATAATTGGAATCGTAGATATAACCATGTTGAAACTGTTGAATACTTTATGTAACGTTTTTTGTTGGCGAACCAATAAATAAATTGAAAAGAAAGCTGAAAGTTTGTTTTGCCAATACTGTTCCGATATTCGCAATTCTTAAATTTCCAGATTCTATAAATGGATTCATATTTCAGAAACTAATTATTTAGGAATCAGTGTGTATATATTGTGTTGCAATTCATCCTGAGTTTCAAGTGTGCACCTCAAGAAAAAACAAAAAAAAAAATACAAAAAGGTACGAGGATGCGAATTTTAAAAACTTTGAAAATATCCTGGTTATCTTAAAATATCGTGATTTCGTATGAGGGCAAAGTACAACCAGAATTACAAAAATTAGATACGAAAACAAAGAATACAAAATTGAATAAAAGAATGATGAATGAAAAACTAAACGAATATAAAATTTCTAAATGAATGACGCCTAAGGCGTTCTGCATTTCTTTTACCGAGGGTGAAAAAGAATATCATAGTAAAAGGAACAACCTATTGTTTAGTAAGTAACACAATACTGCAGCTGAACTATAAAAGAAGCTTATTCTCGTCTGGTCTGAAAGGAGCAAAATATCAACAAAATGTGTATCAGCAGCTGAACACAGAAAAAAACAAATGTGTATCAGTAGTAGTACACAGTTCGTAGTAGCATTATTGATTTTTTCGTAGATATCAAAAATGATGCGACTCTTTGTGATTAGAGAATTTGATTAAATTCATGTTTGTCAAAGACTTATTGTAAAGAATCGTTTTATTAAAATATGCGTTTTCGTACTATTTTACGCTAACCTTAAGAACAGGGGTGGGGAATGTTTTTGCCATCGGGGGTCATTTGGGTGTTTGTAGTTTCTTCCGCGGGCCGCAATTAGATTTTTAAGCGACCGCAGAGGGAAGAGGGGGGACGATGGCTATGGGAGATGTGAGTTCGGAATGCTCGAAATATTATTATCACCTCATTTTACTAAGTATCGACTTTCAAAATTTTATCTGACAATAATTGGCCGAAAAAATATTTTAAATGCTTGAACAACCACAAATAATATAAAACCGAATGATTTTTTATGAATTACATCAGCAGATGAGTCCACTACTCGAATCTTATGTTGCACATACAGAGTAAGAGATTAGTTTTAACTTTAGAGTGATTGTTTGTTCACAATAACTCTAAAGGTAAAACCAGTCTGCAGTGGTATATTTACATTCTGAACACAAAATTGGTTTTGACTTAGGAGTGAATACGACTAGATACACGAGTCCACCGGCTTAAATTGTAATTTTACTCGCATTTTACAGACAAGGTTTCTGTAATTTTGAACGGAAATGAAGATGATGTTATATTTATTTAATTACTTAACTTACTTTGAAATGTGTCTGACATACCGTGAAAGGAAACCGTTCTTGCATTCTGAATGTTTTTAATTCTTTCATTTTGGTAGAAATCAGCAAAACAGGATCATTTTTAGACCAAAAAAAAGTTAAAAATAACAACTTTACATTTTAACCCAAATCACAAAAAAATTAAACACATTAGTCAGAAATTGCTTTAAAAATCAATTATTAATATGCTATTTTACTAAACAAATCAATAAAGTACTTTTAAATCAATCAATTGAGTAAGGCAAAAAGCTTTTCCTTTCCGGCAAATTAAAACTAAATCAGGAATAAAAAGGATCTCCAATAACATTCCAAGTTAATTTTTTACATTATTTCCATCCAGAAGGCCCTGTAGAAAAAAAAATCCCCACGGCCTACGTCATCTTTTGGGATGCTTTGTGGGGGGTATGGAATAGAAGAAGAACATTTGTGAAGGAATAATGTACGAGGGATGGGCAGGAATCTGGGGTCAATGTGTTCTGGAGTGACGAACGAATGAATCTATCCCTCCCACTGCATTCAAGAGAGTCCGGCTAGAGAAGTTTAAAGGTCTCCTTAAACCAGTCTCTCGACCTCCAATTTATTGAACTCCTTTGTACAACTTTCTATGATAGCCACTGGAGAACTTTTTGCCACAATATGGTACTATTTAAAATACATACCTCGGATCGTTTTGCTGCAAATTTTCCCTTATTTGTAATTAAGTAGAAGTTTACGATTTTATAATATTTTTTTTACAAATCCTACGAATATGTGATAATCGACAAAAGTTAGGTGAATTTATTGGCTAAAAAATATATATATATATAAAACGTTTGTCTCTATATTAAAATTCGGAGGTATGATTTTTTTTTAATTTGAGCGGTAAATATTCAAAATGATCACCAAAAAATGTCAAGCAATCGGAGAAAAAGTTTTAAATTGCGCTGTCGCTCCAGTAGATAATGAAACCACATTCTTGTGTTGTACCTACTTATATATTTTATTCTTAGTTTGTTATGTTATTTAATGTTCACTTATTATTATACTCCAGTATACAACTTAACTTTTGTAATAATAATAATATTGCGCTGCACTTTAATTTATTACGAGTTCTTAGGCTCTATTTAATTTTATTATTGTTTGAAAAAAGATGCCGAATTCTTACCTGGGAGGTCACTTCCGATAAACACACTTTAATCAGAAAGTTTATACTTGGAGAAGATAAATAGAAAAAAAAATACTATAAAGCAACATAATTCTATCAATAAGGTTAAAAATATGGTGAAAAATTGGTTATTGGAAAAAGAATATTTATTTTGATATTAATGATAAAATTTATGAGAAAATATCTAAACTGTAGATAAAAGATGTAAATAAAAACTTATAATTAAATAATAAATTATAATTAATTCGTCATAATAGACCCGATATAGTTTTACATGATAAAATTTTTAAAAAAATAACTTATATCATTGATGTCGCTATTACAAATTTCTGTAATATTCAAAAATCTGTTTCTGAAAAAATTAGAAAATATACAGATTTAGGAAATGAGATTAAAAGAATTTGGCATTCTCGGACAATAAAAATATTTCCATTTTTTATTTCGGCTACTGGCATTATACCTAGCTCTCTAATTAAAAATTTAGGCTTATTAGATTTATCAAAGAATCTCTATATAAAGATGCAAAAATCAGTCATATTAAACACACGTAGGATTACGAAAGATTTTTTTAAATATTTATATTGAGGGATCAGTAGGATTTATCGGTCCAGTTAGGAGTTCTATTGAGCCGAACCCTCTGATATGAAAATATCTGGAGTCGGTAAAGTATTTTCCCATATGGTCTCTGGTAGGTTGACGTGTTGTTCTTGTATAGTTTTGAATTTATTATAATGCAATTACATCGCGTGGATTGACTAGATGATCATTTGTGGAAAAGTGTGTGGAAGGGTTAAATTTTTCCTGCGGGGAAGATTTAACCCGGACATAAAGTCTAGAGAAGAATTAAACATGATAGTGAATTATAAGCACCTGCTGTCAAGCCAATTGCAATTGGCTTAGCGGGACTTGTTTGTTGATTTATAAAATAAATAAATAATTTATTTTTTTTTTAAATACGGCCTTGCGCGCGGAGGACATTATATTTAAATCACTGGACATTGTATGACTTTACGCTTGCTACTTTCCCATCACTTTTAATATTATACTTAGAAGATTGGTGCCAAAAGTTGAGTTAGTATTTATTTTGAAAGAGAATTAAGAACTCTTTGGGACTTTAGAACTTTTATGAAATAACTATTACAAATGAGAATTTTGTCACAATTTGTTATTTACAATGCCGCGGGGTGTGGAGGTGAAGGTGAAAAGGTTTTTAATTTTATGGTTTTCATTTATACGTTTTTCTGAAAAGGTGAGTGATTATGTTTGCATGTAAAAGCTTTCAAGGCGTGAATGAATAAATAAATATTTTTTTAAATTAAATGAAAACAAATAACTTTGTTAATTCACCACTTTAAAATCAATATTATCCACATAATGAATAATTATCCGCCAGAACGTCTTACGTAATATTCTACGTTAATGTTTGGTAATAAGATAGAGCGGTGGAAAAAATTTTTGCGCAGCGCCCTTAAAGAGAATAATATTTTAAATTTTTCCATTTTTGATAATGACCATTTGTGGTGATATCCCAATTTAATATAATATATTTAAATACCTAATTATATAATTTTTTCGTTTTGTTTTTCACCGTTACTGGTTTCGTTTATTTGATTCCTTAAACTATGATTCATATTCCCAACAATTGAGGGAGGGAGGTTAACTTTATTAGATAGCCAACACCTCTGCCATAAGTTGTTTGCTACGTTTGGTGACTTAGCTAGGGTGCCCGGATTCATGGGGTGAGGTTTGTCTGGATCTCTAGACGGCGAATGCATTTGCCCATCTACTGCGTGGCGGGCCAGATCAGGAGAGACTGGTCGAGGGAGACCTAACCTAGACCTCTCTAGCCGGACTCTCTCGACTCATCGCCTTGCACCGCAAAGGGAGGGATGGATTTGTAAGTCCGTCAGTCCTGGACACATTGACCCCTAGAATCCTACCCACCCCTCATACTTTTTTTCTTTCTTCTACCTCCTTCTCTAAAAAGACCCTTCACACAGCGTCCCCAAAGATGACAAAGGCCCTGAGGGTTTTTTTCTTTAGAACCTTCTGTGTGGATCTATTGTGAAAAAAGCGATGTAGTACAATTTAATTATATCATTGTATTCCACCAATGTTAACCTCCCTCTTTCAGATATTGTATATATAAAGGAAATATTGTTTCAGTCTAAAGATGGCTATATCAGGCTGAAACCGGTAACGTTAAAAATAAAATAATGTAAATTATCAAATGTTATTCTTATAGTTATTACTCACAGAAGCAGCAAAGTAAACCATTCCCTAATGAACTACCCTATCACCGCATCTGACAGCGGAGGTGATATCTGTGGAGGGTTGGTTGTGAGGGTAGCGACGCTTGAAACAAACCAATATTGCTATTGATTTAGAGACATCAAACATCCCTGTAGCCTTTAGATACTCCTTACACACGGCTTGTACTAAATTAATTAATTACTGATCGCTTGATTATCGTAATCTTCTCGTCTTGAGTGCTGTTGGTATTAATTATTATAACAGATGTGCTAGTCTGTAATACAATACGTCAATTATCAAATGTTCAACGTTACACGGCTAAACATGACAGATTGAAACTGACGGCCTCTGAGGTCGAGTAGTTTAGATACGATACTACTGGTCCAAATCTCAAGTAATTTTTTTTTATTTATTTATTAATGTGAGAGAAAAATTCATTAGCAATATATATAAGGATGCTTTGACTATCCAACTGAGAATATTTTCCGTTTTGAGACAGTAAAATTAATAAATACTAAATTACGGCCTCCGTGGTCGAGGGATAAGGCTTTTGACTACGCAATCCGAGGGTCGCGGGATTGAATCCCGGCGTGCGCAAATAAAATTGATTAATTTGTGTCATTTGACATTTTTTTTCAATAATATATAGTATATTTGCGGCACCTTCCAATGTGGAAGATAAAATCAGTAGGTATTGCCAACCTTTCAGAATTGAAACGTTGCTTGAAATGGCTCTAGCCGTATTTGGTGACCAGATCTGAATAGTCAGGTACTTCCCCACCTTTCTCTTCCCCATCTCTTTACCTCCCCTACTAACTTCAGCCTCACAACATACCACAATTAGTGATGCTATAGTCTTACTGGCTGCAGACGGGAGCAGCTGGGATTCTTGTAAGGTAAAAAAAAATAAAAAGAATTACGCTACAAGTGTCATATACAAAATTATCATATTCACAGTCAAGTTCAAGGTTCTAAAAGCAACTTAATAATGTATAAACAGTAATAAAGCTATTGTGAATACGAAGTTGAAAATAAAAATGGTAATTGATTCATATTAAAGCCTGAAAGAAAAAATAATAACTATGAGTCCGAAATAGAAACAAAAAAAACTTTGATATATTTCTCCAATGGAATGCTCGGCTCAGTGGCGGTTTGTGAGATTTCAGTGAGATAGAATGCTAAGATTGAAAATTATTACGTTATTGACGTTGTTGTAGCTGAAAAATTTTTTTTTTTTTCAAAATTTCAATATTTTGGATGAAGGTTTTCAGGATGTAGTAAAATGTGGATGCGCCGCATCCACATTTCAATATATATCTTCATACAAAAAAATAAAATTTTAAAATAAATTTAATTCGTTTTCAGCTACAAAAACATCAATAAGGTCATATTTTTCAATCTTAGCACTCAAGCTCTCAGAAAACTTACGGTC
Source organism: Glyphotaelius pellucidus (assembly GCA_936435175.1). Lineage (NCBI taxonomy): Eukaryota > Metazoa > Arthropoda > Insecta > Trichoptera > Limnephilidae > Glyphotaelius > Glyphotaelius pellucidus. Next base: position 4,936,308 of record OW386550.1, read on the forward strand.
CGCCACTGGCTCGGCTGTGTTTTTATGACAAAATGCGAAAGATTTGGGTAAAAGTACCAATTCATAATCATTTGTTTAGGTAATTTGTTTTATTTCACAACGTTTTAATTTAAAATGACGTATTTTAATAAAGAGTTCGAGAACGGAATATTTAAAAATGTTTCAATATAAAAGAATTCTATCGCAATTTTTGATAATCAATATTTATAATATTTAAATATATACCTTGGCCCAAGGGTTGTGGCGCCAAATAGAGTGTATATTCTAAAAATAAACCACTGTCCCTTGTTTATTAGTGTACTGACGAAGCTGCATCATGCGCTGACGTCATAAAACGGCTTCAGATAAGAGCCTCGAAATTCAATCACTGCAACCGAAGAATCAGTCATAACTCTGCAATGGAAAGGATTAAATGAGTTAATCATGCGTCATCGTTTAGATCTTGAGGTGCTCTGATAAGCTAAGCTGAGCATAAAAACATTGATTATGCCTGGTGATGAACGAAAGTCGTTTTCACGCAAAAAAATAACTGTAGTGCAGAGGTTCCCAAACTTTTTTTCCTCGTGGACCACTTTCAAAATTTTACTGGTTTCGGTGGACCCCCTGCTGCAACATTTCAACCATATTTCCAAAACTCGACACGCGTTGTAAAGAATATTGAATATAACGCTGGAGTTGTGGTCTATCATAACGGGGGAGGGGGGGGTAATGTGATATGAGATGGGGGCGGGATGGGATATGGGCATGGGATGGGTTTCAATATGACCATTTTTCACAAAAATACTAGTGTTCTGCCTACATTGACAGGTAAAGCCAAGCCAACGTTTTTGTTCTTTACTATCGAAACCAATGAGCTATATGCGCTGTTTAAGGAGCTAAATGTGACAAAATTCATAAAACTGAGAAGACTTCGGTGGCTGGGTCATGTGAAGAGAATGACAAGCATAAAAAAGTCCCTACTGAACTCAAGACCGATGGGGCAAAGGAGCCTGGGAAGGCCAAGATTAAGATGGAGAGCCAACGTCCTCAAAGATATATCTACCTTGGAGCTCCTAAACTGGAGAGAATGGACCCAAAACCGAGATGAGTGGAGGAAGACTCTTGAGGAGGCCAAGACCCACTAGGGGTTGTAGAGCCAAGAGTGATGAAGATGACTATCGAAACCAGATAAATTTTCGTGGACTCCCACTTACTTGTGGACCCCAATTTTTTTATCACGCCTTCGTGGACCCCCGTCAAGTCTCCCGTAAACCCTTGGGGGTCCACGGGAGACTTTTCACAGGCAGGGAAATTTTCGTGGACCACTTTGGGAATCACTGCTGCAGTGTAATGATTCTGATCGCATTGAAACAATATTGCAAACGCTCGCCTACATTAATGTTATTTTTATAGTTCGAAGGGTGTTTGTCTGGGTAAAAATGGGTTCCCTTAAATTACTACGCGCGTGGTCGAGTATAAATCTTTATTGCACAACGGGAGTTACAACACGTGTTGACTGTAAGAGCTAGCTAATGCGAGAGCGAGTGCTACAATTACAATCCTTTTTATCCTACATCATCTGTTGTCTCGATCATGTACCCTAGTGATCAAGTTAGCCACTAAACATTCTTACAATTAATCTACCAAATAATTATAATTCTTTGCAAGTCTTTTTGATCCAGCAAAAGCCAATAATTTGTAATAAAATCCACCCGACCGTCAATTGCCAAAAACTTGTCTTCAAAAGAAACAAAAAATTCTCTCATTTAATAGAAGCCCCTGGCAAAAAGAATTATTTGGAAAAAAACGTATAATGGCCCCAGTCCATCCCCAAACATCCCTTATTAATCCTTTCCTTTGACGAAATACCTTTTTAAGAATATTTCCCGGCATTTACTAGGGCGGATGGGATATTCCTCAATTGGACCAATCTTTAAAAGAAGTTGTTATTATTATTATAAGTATTGCGATGGACGAAAAGGGGAATAAAGAAAATAAGCTGAGAGAAGAAAAGCAAAATTACTCTCGTAAAACTGTTTTTGCGAGAAAACTTGTGGGAATAATGTAACAGTAGATAAACACAAGAAAAAGTCCGTGTCATGATTGTTAGTTATAGTTTACATACTTTATGCAACCTTATTATTTTCTAGGCGTGACTTTATAAGTGATTTGAAGGTGGCTTAATATTACCAAGGTAACACAAAGTCGTTCACACTAAAGTGATAATAAACTCAATAAAAGTTCATTTTACTGGTACTTTGAATTAGGTAGGGCGAATTTGATCATGGTGGACGTCTGCATAATTCTCGATACCGCTCAGAATAACTCGCTTCTTTTTAATATTTTTTTTCGGGCAAAGTTTGTATGACACTTCGAAAAAAGTTAAAAATCAGTTAATTTCTATTTACATCCAGATATCGTCGCTTACATTATAACACCGCGTATCTCATATTACACAGGTTTTCAAGAGGAACAAAAAACCGTTTAGTTAGTAATTAAATAAAAATAGCACATCTTTGAAAAAAAGGGTCTACTAATATTTAGGGATCAGTTACTTATACAAGTTTTTTTTTTCATAATAAAACGTATTGTTAGTTATTTTAAATGACAATAGTGGTGTAAAATACAAAAAAGGCTGAGAAATAATGAGTTGCACTTTGTTATCATGCAAGAAATACGTAAAATTCTTTTAAATTTTCTTCAAATAATTTTTTTTATTTAAATTTATATACATATACATGCTATGTATTTACGAACAGTTACATTATCAGGTTTCAATAAACTGCACCAACATATGTATATAATATATAACCTTTACGAGATTGTAACCACTCGTGTGTAAAGGGAAAATTTTAAGAATTTAAAATTATAATTTACACACATAAATCAGATACCTAAAAAAAAAAAAAAAAAATATTAAAAATTTAATGAAAAACAAATACCTTTGTATAACACCACTATTTTATTAACTATATCAACATGTTTCGAAAACTATGTTTTCTTCGTCAGGATAATAAGTCAATAATAAATAACAAAAGACAAACAAGTATAGACTAATTAGAACATAGACAAAATATTAGAAAGGAGAGGTGATTAATTACCTAAAATATATCATAAAAAACAATTATATAAAATAAAATATAAAAATTATATTAGAATTAATTTATTATTAAATAACAAGGACAAAGGTGTGTTTTTGAACAAATCTGGGGTTTATAAATTAATTTGTAATGATTGTAACTTTTTTTATATTGGGAAGACTTCTAGAAATTTTAACATTAGAGTTAAGGAACATCTAAGATGTTTAAATAATAATAATTATTCAGAATTTGCAAACCACATTTTGGAAACAGGTCATCTTTTGATATTAATAAAGGTTTAAAAATTTTACACACTAACACAACGGGTATACAATTAGATAATTTAGAAATTTTAGAAATTAGAAAAAGTGTTAATAGTAAATTAAATATTATAAATAACCAAACGTTTTTTAAAAATAGCCATCTTTTAAATTTATTTTCGTATTAATACTTATATTTATAATAATTTATTTTGTTATTTAGACTTCTTGTTTTCCTTTTAAAAGATTTTTTATTATGTTAATGTAATTTTTTACCCATTCTAAAATAATTTTTATATTTTATTTTATATAATTGTTTTTTATGATATATTTTAGGTAATTAATCACCTCTCCTTTCTAATATTTGGTCTATGTTCTAATTAATCTATACTTGTTTGTCTTTTGTTATTTATTATTGACTTATTATCCTGACGAAGAAAACATAGTTTTCGAAACATGTTGATATAGCTAATAAAATAGTGGTGTTATACAAAGGTATTTGTTTTTCATTAAATTAATGATGACACCCCAAAGTAAATATGCCTATTTTGAAGAAATATTAAAAAATTTATAAAATAATAAAAATATTTTTAAAAATATTTTTTAAATGTTTTTAATTTATTATTAAATGATTTTGGGTAGCTAAACTATTAAAGACATTACTATTCAATTCATTTTTAAATTTATTATAGTTCGGTTCCAATCTCAGCTCTCTTGCCAGTTTATTAAACCACACCAATCCATTGTACGCGTAGTAGGGCTGTGCAAAAATGGTATGCATCATTGGCGTACATAAGCGACCCACTATGTTTTGCCTATTGCTCTCCACGCGTACCATGGCGTGGTGTGACTTCTTAGAATTATCTTTGTGAATTTGAAGCAGCGTATTTTTAATGTATATAGTTTTTAGAGGTAGGACTTAAAAGTCTTGAAAAAGTTGAGAGGTTGAATAATCTGATGGTTTCTTAGTAATAATTTTGATTATTAATCTCTGAGTAATTTCCAGTGGCAAAATTGAGGTTTTGTAGAGCTTAAAAGTTAATTATAAGAGCTTTAAAAAATTATAATAATCTTATTCTTACTACAAAATAAATCTTTTGCTGCTAATTGTAGACATGTACCCGTTTTTATGGTACTAAACTTTGTATAAAAGGAGCGATGATTGATCAAAACATTTGCTTGTCCATTCAAAACATGGCATACGCGTAGTTTAAAAAAATCCTATTTTTTGAGATACGCGGTGTTATAACGTAAGCGACAATACATATTAATGGATGAATTGTGTTGCAGTTTTTTAGATATTTCGGACCGCGAAAAATGTAATGTAGGGTCTACTTAGGACCATTGATTGTTTATGAAAAATGATTTTCAGATATGTCCATTTTGAGATGTAGAAGTAGGCTAGAATAGTTTTTATAAAATTCTCAACGATTGTAATAGTTTCGTATCATTTATCTCCGGTGACAATTTTGATGTTTTTTAAATCTTAAAACATTAGAAAATCATTAGAGTTGAGCAGTTACGGCAGAACCATCAGTAAAGGGATGCGTAAGAAAAAAGATTCGTTTAAAAAAAAAAGTCTCGAGACCAAAATTTCATATACTACTCCAAATATGTAATGTCAGGAATTACCGGTTAAAAATTACATAAAAGTACGTTTCAGGTACGTTCGAATACGCTGTATAACTACTTTAATATTTGAACTTAAATTTTTTCGACTTTTTTGGGTTTGCTTTGCTTTCACATATAGTATATCAAAGCACCCCACTCCAAAACGTGACTTTGATCACCATGTTTTTGTTTTTTTTTTTAACTTCAAACAATTTCGTTATGTTTTTACATATATTTCCAAAGTTTAAATATTTGCATAAATATGTGACACAAATGATATTATAAAGGAATTATTGAAGAGAACCTGAGGAAAAAAAATCCCTCAAGACCTTTGACAAGAGGATCTTTTTATGGAAAGGAAGGCGAGGAATTCTGGGAATGAAAAATATATGAGGGCGGGCAGGAATCTGGAGGTCAATGTGTCCAGGAGTGACGGACGTGTGAATCCGTACCTCCCACTACAGTGCAAAGCAGTGTGCCAAGGAGTCCAGATGGAAAGGTCTAGGTTAAGTCTCCCTCTACCAATCTCTCCCTATCCGACCTGCCATCTAGTGTGTGACAAACGCATTTGCGGCCAAGATCGAGACAAACCCCACCCGTGAATCTGAGCACCCCTACTGAGTCACCAAACGCTGATTAATATTTTGAGTGACCTACGACAGGGAGCACGTAATTAATCCTTAATCTTTTTTATGTCTAAAACAATACCTAGTATTAACTTAATGAAACAATGTTTTCCTACAGTTCCAAATTTGTTGATTTATTGTATTTAAAATCACAATGTCTTTGTTGTCACATCTATTTTCTTTGTTAGCACTTCTCTCGCCTCATTTGAACAACAAAATTGCACCATTTTTCATAATGACCCCTAATTTGGTCGTGAAATCTCCTTCCGCCTCTTGTGAGTTTCCTCCCGAAACCGATATATCACACGTCTCTTCGAGACCGAGGACGATTAATAGCCTCCACTTTGACCGAAACAAAAGAACGGGAGACTCATTATCACCGCGATGGCCTTTGATCCCGGAAAAGGAAGCTATTTTGCAAGAATGGAGGTATTTGAAATTCTAGCATCTTGTGGAGGAGATATATTCAACATTATTATCAGTCTCTGTACCTACCTACATTGAATACGTGTTGAAGGCCAACGCTTTAATTTGCCTTGATGCTATTGCGTTATTAAGGGTTCTCACTATTCTTGATAATAGCTTGTTTTGGTTCAATTAAGTGGTTTCACATCAATAGATTTTCCGTGCAAAACAAGGTTTCTCGTATTCTGTGAGTGATAATAAATATGTGCTCATATTTTTTTTTAATTTCTGCACAATTAAACAGGTTGGTTACTTATTTACTTAATATGTTTAATTTATTGGTTGCTCCCATGGTGGCAGTATTGTATATTAGGTTAGCAGTAGTCTATTATTTGGGAGGCGTAGCCCCGAAAAGCTTTTATTGGATAACCCACACCTCTGGCGCAGTGGTTCACTAGTGTTTTGATGAACCGCTGGCGTAGTGGTTTGATGACTTAGCAGGTATGGTCGGGTTCATGGGTGACGTGTGTCCAGTGGACGCACTTGGCATCCGGCAAGATGGCGGAGCAGATCAGAAGAGGCCGGTTTAGGGAGACCCTTTGCGCTGCAGTGGGAGTGATGGATTCATTTGTCCTTCACTCCTGGACACACTAACCCCTAGGTTCACACCAACCCCTAAAACTTTTTTCTTTCCCAGAATATCCTCTCTTTCACAGCATCTCCAAAGATGACATAGAAACACAGCCAATCTGTTGAACTAAAGAATAAGGACGGGTTGTTTCAAAAAATTTGATGGATTCATCAAATATTTGAAGTTAATTTTCACGTTCTGCGTAAGTTCTCTTCAAGTTCTGTGATGATTTCAGTTTTGTAAATCAAGTGGTCTATAATGATGTATTAATAGAACTTGAATAGAACTTACGCAGAACGTGAAAATTAACTTCAAATATTTGATGAATCCATCAAATTTTTTGAAACAACCCGTCCTTAGTCGTAGTAGAGATGATCGGTTCTCATGTGTCAAATATAAACATGTTGGGCACGCGTTTAGCTTGTTTCCCGACTGTGCATCGGTTCCTAAAGAATCACTGATGCTAGTTCTTCGGAGATCCTTCAATTAAAATACTGATATAACAAGATCAGCATTCCCACCCGACGCTTTTTCTTTAAAAATTGCAATCCGTTATTAAGCTAGGAGAATTTATCATGTCGTTGCAATGTTGTAAATTAATTATCATTATAATATTAATTTATTTTGAATTTTCGAATAATGATTATTTTTCAAATACTTCAAATACTTACTATTTTCTAACGCATTATTTTATCTTTGTTATTTTTGTTTTTTAAACTTCTGAACCTACATAAATACTATTCTATTCGTGAATAGACTCAAACTAGGCGAAGATAATATTGTTTATTCTAAAAGTTGAATTACGAGATTGACAAAATTGATGGTTTGACAGAATGTGGCAATGGCGGAATTGGTAAACGCGCACATTCCGGTTAGACGAGAGGTTCTGGTACGAGTTGCGACCATTATCTTTTTCTATTTTTCTGTGTCTTGTTTTCGTTTAAATTATTATTGTTATCTTCTTCTTCAATAATATAGTATTAAATTTAACTTGAATAGAACTTTCACAAAACTTAAATTTTTACTGTGAACTTTGTTCAAATTCTATGAAAACCCATCTTTAATGGTTATTTACATGGAAAACAAATTTTTCTAGCTAATATTAACGGATCTTGTACAACCATTTCCTTAAAGATCGAGAAATAGACCTCTTTTTTTACTCGGCTTACTGTTTTTTTAGCGAAACTCGATATATTGTACAGAGTCTTTAAAAGCCTCGTAAACAAAAAGCTGTTACTGAAGGCTTTGATGATATTGACTAGGAAATGAACAACTCTCGAGTTAAGGATCATGGCGTATTTTTTCAAATGATGTATTTATTTTTGACTTAATTAGTCATATTGTCATCATCATCATAATCTTCGTCCCCTTATCCTATTCGGGTCGGGGACCCATTGACAAGGCTCCTCCATACGTTCCTGTCTTGAGCTGACTGTTCGGCCTCCGTCCATGGTAGGCCCATCCTCTCCTCACACAGATTCTGGAGTTGCCTCACCCAGCTGTGTCTGGGTCGGCCCATTGGACGTCTACCCTCTGGAATCGCACATAGTATCTTCCTCGGAATTCGATCATCAGGCATTTTTAGTTCCCCAGCTACCTCAATTGCGATTTTCACTATTTGTCACGATCAGTTGCGAGTCATATTGTAATATTTTAATTAAATGGAGACAATATTAACGAAACTCAATAAAAAAACCGAAAAATATTCCTTACTGCTGAAATCATCTGCATTCCAGGAGAAGTTCTGAATGTATAGCTGAGCAGTGACATTTTTGTCATTAGAATCAATAACTTAACAAAATGCGTAAAATACTAAAGTTTGAAAGGGCTCTGATATTCTTTTGGAGATGGTCCTTTTTTTGGGGATGGTCCGTTCTATTTGGCCTACCTACACATTGTCGCACCCGCAACAGCTGAGCTTATAAACTGATCTTGGTTTTTGCAGGCCTCAGTATTTTGTCGGAATTCCGCAACTGATTAACAACCCCAAGTTGTGTAAAATTTAAACAATAATATAAATGGTTGTTAATCAGTTGTGTAAAATTTAAAACACTTTTATAAGAAAATAAAAAAATGTAAGATATCACAGATTGCGTAAAAATACATTATTTAGAAATTAATTTGATAGACGGGTATGGTCATCGTCGCCCCGGAAACCATTTATTGGATAACCAACACCTCTCAGAAGGGTCAATCCAAGTAGTTCGCTATAAATGGTGACTTAGCAGGGATGCCCGGGTTCATGGGGTGAGGTTTGACCGGTTGAAGTTGGTTGAGACTGTTTGAGGGAGACCGTTTGTCACGGCTCCTTTTTTTTAAAGAAAGACGAACATTCCCGGGATACGAATAACCTGACAATATTTGAAAATCTGCTACTACTACTGCATTAAGCGGAAAATGTTTCTTGTGTGGTGATGGAGGACTTAGTCAGTCGAGGAATCGAACACATGATGCCTGGGTGGGAACCAAACGCGATGCCAACTCAGTACCTGACTTTTACCATTATAAAGCACGAAACAATTTTTAATTATTGCAGACTATCTTGAACACGCTTAATAAACTTCGAGACTCAGTTTCTTTATATTTCTGCAAAAGAAAATGTACTAACACAAACAATTGATTTTACCAACAAGTGAACGCTTCTTTCTTCTGACTTCAAAGAACCGTTTTATTTTATTTTCTACCAGCCCGACCTTTAATTACGTATTAAATTGTAAGGTAAAAAGATACGATTAAATGGCAATAAACGGCTATGATTGGTAAATAAGACTGAAAAGTAGAGTTTAAATTAGAAATCAAATTTTTTAACACGAATTCACTCGAACAAGCTATTAATTTTTTTATTAGAATAACTCTCTCTTATAAAAAACTTTTAAAGTTATTTCCTTAAACGTTATACGCCTGAAAATTCTGAATTTGAAATATGAGATTGACAAAAATTACTTATAAAATAAGAGGCATAGTGCCCGAATTGGTTAAGGCGCTTGTTCCGATAAGGTTGAGATCCTGGGTCCGACGCAATTTGTACAAAGGTTTTTTTTTTTGATTTTCTCAAGATGTTTTTTTTTAAATTTTATTGTATTTATTTATTTGTATATATATTATAATACAATACATAAATTACGGTACATTACAAAATTATGCTTTGTCTGTCCAACTGGGAAGGTTTCCCGTTTCAGGACAGCCAAATTGCACATTTAGTTTATAATATTCTTAACAAATGGTTTCGTTCAAGATATCACAAGAATGAGAATCTATCAAGACAACTTTTGAGAACATTAATAATTGCATTCGGAACGAAGGAATGGTTTCTTTATGGTTTTGAGAGAATTGCAAGGATGTGATTCTTTCAAGGTCGTTTTGGAGAACATTAATAATTGCATTCAGAACAACGAAATGGTTTCTTTCGAGAGATCGCAAGGATGAGATTCTTTCATGGTCATTTTGGAGAACATTAATAATTAAAATTACTGTATGTAGCTATAATTTTTTAACATTTACTAAGTACTAGAAATTACATATTAATTTATAAACCAAAAATATATGACATATTAAATATGAATTCCCAATGTATTTATGACTTTTTTTACATAAACTCCACACAGGAAGCCCTGCGGAAAACAATCCTCCTCAGCGCCTATGTCATCTTTGGGGATGCTGTGTGGAGGGTTTTTTAAGGAAAAGAAGGGAAGGAGAGTTCTGGGAAGGAAAAGGTTTAAGGGGTGGGTAGGAATCTAGGGTTCAGTGTGTCCTGGTCATCCACCTCCAAGATCTAGACAAACTTCACCCCATGAACCCGGGCACCCCTGCTAAATCATCAAACGTAGCGAACCACTTGGGGTGACCTATGGCAGAGGTGTTGGTTATCCAATAAAGGTTCCCGGGGCGGCGGTACCCATTCCCGCCTCCCAAACTATTTAATTGATGAAGAGAATATCCCAGATTAACTAAACTTGTATTGTAAGCAAATTTGAAAAGGCAACATTGAATACTCAGATTTTGAAAGGGCTAGTCATTTTTAACAAGAATCAAAAAACAGAGCAAAAGATTCGTAAATTTAAATATTAACAAAAAGAGAGATCAAGTTATTTTTTAAATAAAAAATCATTTTTTATTAAATAATAACTAAATAAATAAGTTATTTTCAGATCTTTATTCATTGTTATATTTCAGTTAAATAAAATAACAATTTGGTGAAATCTATTTTTGGCTCTAGCTAGAAGAGAATGGAAATTACCAAGTTTATGATTTTAATTAAAAAGTTAGAAACATAATATACTGTGACATAAAATCGAATTTCGAAACAAACTGGGATTCTGTGATATAGTTTCCAAATTTTAAGTCAAATTTAATTAAGTTTAGAAATAGTTTCCTTCCAGACTCGTGGGGATTGGTCGCTCATAAGAAACTTTTTGTCATATTTCCCTGAAATAAAATATTCGCAAATATTGAAAACTAATGAATTAACTACAAAATAAATAAATTAATCATTTTACTGATTGTCCTCTTTATTTCCGTTATTCATACACGAAGTAAAGACAAACTTGACATATTTTTCAACGTGCTCAAAAATAAATATGTTTGCAAAAGGTGGATCAGAATCAGTATCGCCCTGGTTAAAAGTCACTATTCAGAATCGAAGCATTAGTTATGTTAAGTTTAGTGACCAGAATGAAATAGTCCAACCAACCTCTACACCATCTCCTTCATTTTGTAACGTAATTAAGTATTTTTTTCGTTCAAGTAAATACCAATTAGTACGGAAATATTTTTTTTATATTTAATTAAAATTAAATTTAATAGTTTTATTAGATTGAATATCGAAGTCGAAGACAATGTAGACACCTTCGAAAATTAACATTTAAAATATTATAAACAAGTCGCCTAACAGTGGATTTAGCCACAGTTTGAAAATGGTCTTGTAAACCGAAACAGCTGTAACTCAAATACACACTAAAATACTTGCAGAACTTGATAATAAAACTATCAAATTTAATTTTAATTAAATATTTAATAATTTAAATTTTGTGTTTAATTCGTAGAACAATTTATAGGTATTTATTTATTTGCAATTTGGTGAAACTGCAAAAATTAACCCGTGATTTGGCGGCGCTGGGGTTTTTGACAGCGGGAAGAGAAAAACTGTCAAGATGGCGGAGGTAGTGAACTTATGGGGAGGCAGGAAGGAGTTTTATTTTTTTAGCTTCGGCTCATGAGAAGTCGCTTTTTTTCTTATGAACCATGGAGTGATAGTCTGGAATCGAATGCATTCTAATGGTTTCCACGTTAAGGCCGATGGAAGTTTTCTTTTTCGATGACGATGTGCTTACCTTGATACTTGCGAAAAAGTCGGCCATGTACTGTTAGAATTTTTTTAATGTCCCATCTCTCTGTCGGATGGGATGTGTCTTGGAGTCACGGTTGAATGGAGAGAACCAGAGCTGCTCGGGTTGGACTGAGATTCGTATACAAAAGTTCATTGACATGTGAATTTGGGATTCCTACATTTGCCAAACTTTTCCTTTGTCTTGCAGCATGGACTCATAAGGAAGCCCAGTATCTCGATATTCCCGGTCGGAGGGAGGATACTGTAGAGAGCGCCTTGTAGGGGACTCATGAGGAGCTGAATCCGGAGTACGACATTGTCCTCGGAGAATTAGCCGATCTCAATCATTCTCTTGTGTGAAGTATTTATCCATATTAGTCAGTGATAACTGTTCTCCTATTGAAGGCATTTTTTTGGTATTAATTATATAAAAAAGGAAGCCATTTCTTTTTACAAAATAGTGATTAGAAACCTCCCTTTCCGTTTCAGCATGAAACATAAGCCATAATTATCTGAGATTATCTCATGCGCAAATAACGAACATGACATTTTTTTTCTTTCATGACAATTTTAAAAAAGCGTGTTTCAATACGAATTTTTGTTTTTCAACTGACTTTTATCTCGGCGAAGCATAATGTGAAATCTTTATAAAACGATGGAAATGATTTTTTTATACCGATTATCTACATATATGTGGTTTCTCTGGCCTCCGAGAGGCTACCATTGAAAGGCTCTGGACTACAATACCAGAGGTCACAGGATTAAATCTCGGCGTGCGCAAGTAAATTTTATTTGATTAATTTGTTATGTCACAATTTATAAATTAAAAATAATAATATGTTTCGCGTATTTGAGACACGTTTTTAGCATGAGCGTCCTTTTTGTAAACTTGTTCAAAATAAAAACCATCATTCAGAATCGAAACCTTGTTTAAAATGGCTTTAGTTGTGTTCGATTTCCAGACATACATAGCCAAATACTTTCCCACTTTCCTCTTCACGTTTCCTTCTTCTCCCACTACCTTCAACGTCACAATATACACCAATAATTGGGATATGTCATATTCTAACTGGCTTTACGGGGTTGGAAGCAATTGGGACTATAGTGAGAAAATCACAAAAAAAAAAAAAATAACGCTTTCTCGCACAGTGCACAGTTTTTCTCTCATTGAAAAGCTTTCAAAGAGCTTTTGAAACCAAATAAACCAAACCATTTGCGTGTTGGCAGTACAAGCAGCTTTCAATCACACTTTACGTAATTTTTCAGTCGCTGCTTTAGTGTGTAATAAAAGCTCTAAAGATTACAGCAACAAAACTCCGAGGCGTGATTTAACATGATGTGACGCGGTACTGCCTCGCATAGTGCCCATTCGTTATGTATTTTATTTAAGGTGTGTTCTGGGCCTAAGAGATTTATTTTTGCTTTTAAGTAAAGGCAAAATTGTGACATTGATTTATAGAGTAAGTTCTTGCACGCCATGTTAACATGTCAGTTAGCAGCTCAGAGCGTTATTGTAAGGTAAGCATGATGTTTTTACGAGAATAAAGCCTTTGCCAATATTTTACACGTTGTTTTAATAACACTGTGCGGGCCTATGGAGGTAGACGAAAAAAATATAATATATATTGATGGAGAATTCTTTATATTCTACTGGCACGAGTAGGTAGGCACCATGCGATCTCACTCGAATGTAAATTGCTATTGCATTGAAATTCATGGAATCTTCAGTAATATGCTTTTATTTTGTGCAAACGCCTAGTTTAAATACAGTAACTTTAGATGGGCATTGGCAGGAGAAGGAGCAGCTGCCCTCCCTAGACAAATTGGTGAACAAAACAAAATAAGGCAAAAAGTTTATTTATGTTACCATGCGATCTCACTCGAGTGTAAAAGCTATTGCATTGAAATTGATGGAATCTACAGAAATATGCTTTTATTCTGTGCAAACGCCTAGTTTTAATACAGTAACTTTAAGTGGGCATTACCAGGAAAAGGGGCAGCTGCCTACTAGACAAATTGGTGAACAAAACAAAATAAAGCAAAAAATATTTCTATAACGCCAAAACCACAAAAATTAAAGGTATTTTTTGTAAAAGATGTGACAAGTTTAGTGCCAGATTCAGGCGTAACGCATCGCGTTAGTCTAGGCCGGACTTTGGCACAGGGCCGAGAGGCCTCGGCTCTGGGCCTCAATCTTAAGGGAATGGGGGCTTCAGCCAGGGATCGATTTTTCTTATATATTTTTAACTTTCACTCCAAACAGGAAGCCACAATTGAAAAAATACATCGACGTAAAATATCAGCAGGGATGCTGTGAAAATGAAACATATTGAGGAGAAATAATTTATCACATTTACCACAAGGCCTCAACGTCAGAGAGGTGCAAAAATGATACACATTGGGGAGACAAGATTATAAAAAAAAATTATATTTTTATGTAAGCGGAAAATGTTGCTTTTGCAACGATGAAGGATTCTAGCTAGCAATGCTTTTAATTTAGGAATCTGACTTTGTCCACTCAACTTTTCAGCCGGATGAACTGATTTGTTTTAATGATTTTATTTTTAACAACAAAAAAAAAAATTCGTTTTGAGAAAAAAGATTTTGTCTTAATATTGTTGGGATACTGACTTCCTGAAAAATAAACATCTATAGCATCGGTTTGCCTTTCGAGACTGAAGAATTTTAGTCTGCTGTGCTTTTTGTTTATGTTCGTGGATGTAGTAATTTGTATTTCACTCCCATACGCACCACACTTGCATCTACACAATTTTTCGCCTGCGATTCTTTTCCGTGTCTATGTGAGTGTTTTAACTAATTTCCACTCCCTTTACTCTCGTCACTTACTTCAATTGGGGATTCGAAAAGTTTTTTTTATTTATTTGATTATTAGAAACATTTACGGAAACATGATTATATTGACGACATTTCGTTGAAATTTGTGGAAACTCCATTCTAAGAAGAATGTACTTATTGTGTCGATTTTTACCGGTAATTTACATTTGTGCGAGGTTCTAAAAAATATTTACGACTTAGCAGAGGTTCTCGGTTTCACGGGGTGAGGTTTGTCCGGACCTTGGCGGCAGATGCATCTGCCCACCAAGAGAGACTTTTTTCATATGAATACCGCACCAGAGTCCCAACTGCTCCTGTCTGGAGCTAGTGAGACTATGGCATCCCCAATTGGGGTATGTTGTGAGGCTGAAGGTAATTGGGAGGGGAAGGAGATGGGGAAAAGGAAGGCGGGATGTACCTGTTGCGGGATGTACCTACTCAGATCTAGTCATCAAACACGGCTAAAGCCATTTCAAGCAACGTTTCAATTCTTAATGGTGGTATTACACCAGAGCGATACTGAGAGTTTTTTCCACTCTGGAACGTGCCACAAATATACAATTTATTATTTTTAAATGAATAAATTATGAAAAAGCACAAATTAATCAAATAAAATTTATTTGCCTCGCCGGAATTCAATCCTGCGACCTTTGGAATGCGAGTCAAGAGCCTTACCTCTCGTCTACGCCGGCCTAAGCTTCCGCCGGCCGTCAGAGACTAGTTGAAGGAAGCCTTTTTACTTCTCCAGCCAGACTTTTTCAACCCATCGCCTTGTATCGCAATAGAGGGATGGATTCATACGTATATCAATCCTGGACACTCACCTTCATATTCCTATCCACCCCTCGCACTTCCTCTCCTTCCTTTCCTTAAAAAGACCCCTACACAGCATCCCCTAAGATAACATAATAAAATTTGTTAAAAAAAATCCAATCGAGCTTTAAAATGGTTGATATGTGCGTCATCGATAATACGTCATAATACGTTAAAGAAGTTTCCCCGAAAAGACACAAAAAATTCAATAACTACATTATTATATCATTACTTTTCGTTGTGTATTTTTCGTTCGCAGAAAATTTCAGCTGTATTTCAAATAACCCTCGAACAATTATGATTACCAAGCAATGCTAATCATACTTGCGGCCAGCTATTGGATGTGAACAAAAGACGTGAACAAAGTGTTCCCCTAAGTTATAATTTGATATTCAAATTCTCGAGTAATACTTGGCATGGAACAATTCGTAGCCAAAATAAACGGCCTTAGCTACCCCTAATAATAGCTTCGATACTGAACGAAGAAAATTGTGTTTTATTTGCCTTTACAACGGGCTTTCCACAAACGATTACATCCCATAAAAGCTTTTAATTCAAACCTGCAATTCATTGAAAATATAAAAATTGATATAAAATGTAATATAATGTTTTCAAAACAAAATTTTGTATTTTCATACCATGAAAACAATAAAAAAATACAAGTGTGCAGTTCACACGCGGTACAAGTGAAACCTTCAGAATATTAAATTAGATAATAGTGCGAGGCTGCGAAGCATCGCACAAAGATGAAACCTATTATTCTATCTCGTTCTCTCGCAGGCTTAATCCTATAGATGTATGTGTTTGTCTCTTTTAAGTGTCGCTTTTTCGTTTCATCAAGTTACAGATCACAACGGTACTAAGGTAACGGTAAAGAAGTTTTTACTTCAAAAACATGTGTAGAGTGCCAGGCGGTACAAGTGAAACCTTCAAGTAAGGCAATAGTGGGGAGGCTACGAAACACCGCACAAAGAGGAGACCGATTTTTCTATCTCATTTTCTCGCAGGCTAAATCCTAAAGCTGTAGGTGTTTGTCTCTTTTTGGTGTCGCTTTTTCGTTTCATCGAGTTTAAAATCACAACTGTGTTAAATAAGTTTTCACTTCAAAAACATGTGTGCAGTTAACAGGTGGTACAAGTGAAACCTCCAGAAAACTAAAGTAAACAAGAGTGTGGAGGCTGAGAAGCACCGTACAAAGAGGAGACCGATTTTTCTCTCTCATTCTCTCGCTGGCTAAATTCTATAAATTAATGTGTTTCTCTCTTTTTAAGTGTCGCTTTTTCGTTTCATCGAGTTTTAAATCACAACGGTGCTTATGAAGTTTGTACCTCAAAACCTATATGTAATAATGTTTTTCTGACATGTCATGGAAACAATAAATGATAAATAAATATAACATTTCAATTATAATGTTTCGATTTTCATATGAAGACAATAAATAATATAATAATGTTTTTTCTGACATGTCATGAGTATTGTTTGTTGCTTTACATAAACAATTACATTCCATTCCATTTAAAAAAAAATAAAAATAAAAAACCATTCCGTTCTTATTTATTTTATTTTATGTCCTATTTTTTGGATTCATGCCGTGTTGCGGAGAACGTTACTGTGTCAATTATCAGAGTAGGTGTGATTTTATTAAAATAAGAAAATGTTATAAAATCTGAAATAATATCTTTTCCTGAAATACTTTTACAATCCTATATGAGTGTTTTTAATGTGATTTGTGCATGTACACGTCATTTGTTTGTGTGTGAAGATTTCATCAAATCTATATACTCAGTTTCAAAAGTATTATGTTGCCATGGAATCTAATTAACAAAGAAAATATAAATAAATATTATGTTGTGTCAAAATATCATGTAATAAAAAAAATGTCATAACATAACTAAAGTGTCCCCCAATAGGGACTTCCAAACTTTGACAGTTGATAGCGGCCATATTGTTGGAGCGAAATCTGTCAAACTAGCTGTTATTTTTTTATTTACGCTGTTTTGCCAAATCACCATGGACGGATACAGCGTTGAACAACACGTGCAAATGATAAAATTTTTTAAAATTTAATTAATTGTTTAATAATACAATGTGATGTGAACTGGCTACCGACATCGAAAGATTTGACCCCGTTAGATTTTTCTTGCGGGGTTTTCTTAAGGGTCAGGTCTTTGCAAATAAGCCACAAACCACAGCGGCCCTCAAAACCAACATAACCCATGCCATCGGTCAAATTCAGCCTAATTTATGCGCCACAGTCATGGAAAATCGGATGTGCGCCGTCCAAAAAAGCCGCGGTGGACATTTGAACGAAGTTATATTCCATACATAATGGCATCGATAGGCCTTTCAAACGAATAAAAAATTTCGATGATATCTCACACACACTTCGTTTTATTTAAATTTAAAGATAGGAAGCACTGAAGGACCTTTTTGTTTGTGCTCATTTTAAAATAATACTTTTCCATTTAAAAGATTTCTAAATTTTTCCCGTTCAAAAGCATCATTTTTCATTAGAACAAGGCATGATTAATGGCAGGGGTAAAATACTTCCATTTGCATTTCCTGCGAAGTGCAAAAATCGAAGAATAAATGCAAGTATCTGCATACCACTCCATGTTTCAGACGCTCCGTTATATTTCAAAGAAACGAGCTTTTAAAGTAACATTTCACTCTCTTTTCTTGTTTTTGATAAAGTTTCATAATGCGCAAGAAGAGTTTATTGTGAAATAATCGTCATTTTGTTTACTTCTCGGCTTCGCTTGAAATGCGATACTCTTTCCAATGTCTGTCTTAGTTTTTACACTTAAATTGACATTTTAAGTGTGAAAACTTAAAGCGTTTAACTTTCAAATGATCCATAAATAGTAGAAAAAAATCAGTGCAATGTTATAACTCTCGTCCTGGCCGTGGCCCAGTGGCAGGGCGCGCCTCTTCACCAAACGTGGAGAATTCATCTGAAACCCCCGTAGTATACAAATACTAAATATGTTTACCATTATATTTTATTTTAGATTTTATTTTATTATGTTATTACATCTTATTATGTTTTTTTTTTTTTTTTATCCTATCTTGCATATCCCATTTAATGTAATTATTTAATGGAATTTTATAAATGTATGCTTTTATATGGCTGACAGAGTATTGCACTCACCGCTCTGTTCGGCTGAAATAAACACTATTATTATTATTATTATTATTATTATAACACCCGAGTTCAACATTAAAGAATTTTCGTAACAACAGGAACAGATTTTTTTATTTGATAGATTTGATTAAAGAAAATCGCATTACACGTTACGACAACAATTAGATCCAACTTGGATATAGAATCTTAAAATAACATTTTAATAGTAGTTTAACGTTAGCACATGTCCTATAACAAATATCAATGGTGTTAAAAAAAAATGTTTAAGAATTCAAAAAAGAAAGAAAAATGTTTTGAAAATAACGAATTAATGTATTAAATTATTTTGATTATTAACGCCTTTCGGTTTTTACATGAGGTGGATAGATAAGGTATAGCAACAATATGAAAAAGACAGCTCTAGCAAGGTTGTATATTTAAAAATTACAATATTGCTACAATGAAAAAATATATGTTAATATGATATAAGCAAATAACTTAAGAGGTACGTTGAAAATGTTTGATGGTAGGTAAATGAAGAGTAATACAAGTTAGGAAATAAACCTTATTTCCAATTAAACAATAAAATTAAGAAAATCTGTGAAAAACATAATAAGAAGAGCCATTTTTGTAAGATTGTACCAATATTTGTAAGTTGGTAACAATGATGAAAAGAAAAAAATAATAAAAGTTAAATTTATTTTTTAATAATTAAATAATACTAGTGGTCGCCCAATGGTCGAAATTCGACCATAATTGTAATGTTTTTTTTTTATTGATTTAATGTATTTTTCATGCATAATTTAAAAAAATATAAGCATTCTGCACTCCTCTATATAAACTATAAGTGTACAAAATTTCATACTCCTCCGTCCGCGCAATTTTCGTAAAAAAGAGTACAAAGTTTTTGCTTCACGTATTACTGATGATGATGATTACAGGTTATGATGGTTTATACAATTACTATAAATAGTTCAATTAATTACTAAGATGCACTTATTCGATACGATAGGTAAAGATATTTATTTATTTATTAAAAGAAGTTTATACAATGAACAAAAAATGTATGTAATAAATATATTTAGTAAATTTATTTCACAAATTTATCAAAGAACTTCCTAAGTGAGTACTTGAATTATGGATAAATGGTTTCATTATTTCATGTTAACATTTTATCAGTGACGCATTCCATACATCTATGTGTGAATACATATTTCCTAAGTTTAGAATTTTACGTAATGGTACATTGAAATGGGCCGTGGTCGCAGTATTGCCACAATAAAACGGTAGTACTGACCTTGTGTTTCTGGCTGGCACATTAAAATTCATGAGCTCTAATAATTAAGGGCTGTTCATTGTATTGTGCAAGATTTCAAATAAAAATACTAGATTGAAAGCAGTTATTCTGTCGCTCAAATTTAATAGATAAGATAAGCATCACGCCATTTCCCCGCGGAGAGGTTAGAAAAACAACTCGTTCTCCTCCCACACTCCTTACTTCATACATAGTCTCGTTTATATCTCTCT
Source organism: Glyphotaelius pellucidus (assembly GCA_936435175.1). Lineage (NCBI taxonomy): Eukaryota > Metazoa > Arthropoda > Insecta > Trichoptera > Limnephilidae > Glyphotaelius > Glyphotaelius pellucidus. Next base: position 4,956,525 of record OW386550.1, read on the forward strand.
ATTATTCCAACTCTTGATACACGTAACGATTTGGTTCACTTGATCGTGCCGTGTCTTCCTCGGTCGTCCCGGCCTTCTTCTTCCCTTCAAATCCATTCCGTCATATTATATTCTCTTTACACTCCTTTCTTCGCTCATTCGCTCTACATGCCTAAACCATCCATGCTTTCCTTTCTTGATCTCACTCGATACGCTTACCACAGCCTTGTATTCTTCGCGAATATCCACATTTTTCACAGTATCAACGACTATATTTGGGAGGCGGGAATGGGTACCGCCGCCTCGGGAACCTTTATTGGATAACCAACACCTCTGCCATAGGTCAACCCAAGTGGTTCGCTACGATGGTGATTGAGCAGGGGTTCATGGGGTGAGGTTTGTTAGGTCTTGGAGGGGGATGACCAAGACACATTGAACCCCAGATTCCCACCCACCCCTTAAACTATTTTCCTTCCCAGAACTCTCCTCCCCTTTCTTTTCCTTAAAAAACCCTCCACACAGCATCCCCAAAAATGACATAGGCTGACATAGACTCCTGCGTGGAGCTCATGTAAAAAAAATATTATGCTTCACTTTTAATTGCAATTAACCACGTGTTTCCTTGGAGGAAAGAATATAATCTAAAGCCTGATTAATTTTTATTTATTTTTGAATGTCCTTAAACGGGAATCCTCCTAGTTCGGCAGTCAAAACATTTTATAAATAATGTATATTAAATGTATAATCTTGTACTAAATAAAAATAAATAAATAAAATTGAATAAAAGTAAGCCTCCCAAGAGTCACAAGTCTGGAAAAAACACAATTGTACAAATTTACTTAAGGCGGAATTTACGAAAACCGAAATAATATTTCGAGGCGGGGAGGAATGAAGTAAAATCAAACGGGGAACACGCTACACGCTTGGAGAACATACTACGAAACAAAGCAGCGAACAAATCCATTAGACTAGATGGTACCCTTGAGTAAGGTTTGAACATGAATCGCTTAATAATGGGCATCTTTCAAATTATGTTTATTAAGTTGTATGTGCATGTTTTATGTTAATTTTGTGGTAAAGTTCATGATTTTATGATTGCTATCAGATTTCGATGAAATATTTGATAAATTATTCGACACAATCAACTGCACTGCAAGACGGTAGGCAGTAGCTTATGACTCGTAACCGACATATTCTTCATTGACAGATGTCAAAACAATACGGTATTCAATTACGCATCATTTTTATAATATATGATCATTATTATGTCTGAATATATTGGCATGATAAATAAAATATCGGTCATTTTCAATATTTATTATTATTTACAAAAAGTAAAAAAAAAAAAAAACAGACATTCCCGGGCTACGAAACTGCGTGCAAATTAGAGCAAATTCTTCTCAAAATAACTTTTCAAGTTTCATTTGTAAATGTCATATTTGCGATGTTTTGGATCACGGAAGAAAGTGGGTTAGAAGATTTATGGAAAACTGTGTACGGAGGTCCCACAGTGATACACGTGCTAAAAGGACTCGCTTATGCAAGAGCTGTAAGAGCCTATGTTCTTACAGGTACTGCAATCGTCAAAATAATTTGAAATGACTCTCATGATACACTTTTTCCTCGTGAAATAAAAGAAACATTGTGAACAGCGTTAAAGTGTTGAAGCGTTTTTTATATCGTTAATCAATTAAAAAGTACTCAGTGTTTCAATTTAAAACTATAAATACCTACCTAAGCTCAAATCGGTCATCTGCAAGCACAGTGTGCTAGGCCCGACCGCCAAGCACGCCTTGCCGCCCTGCTATTGAGTCGGATTTTGACCAGTATTAAGGATAAAAGTAAGCAGTTATATATCGTTTTAAAGCTTATTAAATTTGGCAAATAGATTATTTGAAACATTTTTGCTTGGTCCCTCATATAAAAAAAAATCATCTTTAAATCAAAATTTTACGAAAAGAATTTTTTTTTTGCGACAATGTCATTATTATTTGCCAAACCGTAGTAGATAACAAAAAAAAATTCAAAAACTTATTTTTAGACAGCTTTCTAAGAAGTGTAACAGTGTAATTTTTTTCAGATGTATATTAAAGTTTAAGAGATATAATGGATTTTGTAGAACTCTAAAATTGCAAAGTTTGGCAGGGGACAGGGGGGGGGGGGAAGCAAGCGGGGGAGGGGAGTTTTTGGAAAATACTCCTTGTAAGAAGTACTATCCACCTGCAAAAATTCAGCTTTCAGCTCCACCCCTCGAATTGGACCGAATCTGCCAAAAAACTAGGAAGTTACAAAAATATCCAAGCAATTCCACCTAAAAATCGAACCGAAACTTTAAAAATCTACTACCAAAACATCCGCGGACTACAATCAAATCTCGATGGCCTACGAGCAGCTCTACCTTCTCATCATCATGACATTATTATACTTGAGACGTTAAATTAACGACTTAACATTTTTATTCAAAATATTTAACTCTAATTTTGACTGTTTTGAACTCCTGCAACTCTTTAACTTACGAACACCCACAGTAACAACACGAAAAAATACAATATTCTACAGCAGCACTCATAAGCGTAACTACATTGCCCACTCTCCGGTACAACGACTTCACAAATAGCTGTATTCTTTTGTTTTTGTTTCTGTGTTTGTATGACTTTTATCTATTTTATCTTGTAATTTTATTTTTATTATTTTCTATGTTTCAAAGTATCTGTCAAATTAAAATTACACCACAAATCATGTAAAAGTAATCTGGGCGTTAAATAAATAAATAAAATAAATGTCCTTTCAAATGCAAAACACGGCTTAAAACCCCAAAAACAAATATCGAAAATATATTCCATAGTTTACATTAAAAACCTGCGGCAGCAATGTGAACTAACATGTTTCAATATGAAATAGCATAATTTGTTTGTTATTCAAACAAGATAGTTTTAATAATTGCTGCAAGGTTCGCTAGATTCATACTGGGAGATTTATGGTGAGGATCGTTTCGTGTTTTTATGAAACTTTTTCACTACTTTTCTCAATAATTATCTCGTTCAATTAATAAAATACTAATAATATCTATCCATACCTAATAAACAAGAAGTTTCACTTCTGTCGCGCGTGGACTCCACGTACGCGCTTTTTTTTTATTTTTTTCAGTTTCAACAATTTTTTCGTTAATCTTATATTTAATTTTTAGGAGTGTGTCGATTTCTTTTTGTTGGTATGCAACCTATTTTACAATTTTGTTACTTCTATTATAACTTTGTAACTCATTTTATTTTAACATAATTTATAAGATATACCATTATTACAATTAAAAAACTGTATAATTAGAAATTTAATTAAAAGCTCAGTAATGCGTAAATAAATACATAAACAAAACTAGGTATATGATTCTGGTGAAGGCGCACCCTAAGACATTATACGCCGCTGGTTTCTATACCCAATGTTGTAGACGTGGCCGGTCGGCCGCTATTAGTAAAAAAGTCAACCTGGTTCTGAAACAATACACAATAACATAACGACGTTCCTTTAGTTTGACCTCTTTTCTGATGTGCCAACACATTTACGTATTTATTTTTGAAAACATTTGACGTCCTCTCACTCTGAAATCATCTCGTATACTGACGAGAAAAAACTCATGTCGCGGTTTTTATAATACCGTGATGCGAGTGAAAATATCGTTATATTGAAAAACAGTTTTAATTTATTTATGCATTGTTTTAATGCTTTTTAAAATAATTTTATTCAACAGACATTTAGAAAACATTGATGTGATGATAATGTATATTTTTATAATTCTCCTGTATTTGGAATTAAATGATGTAATTGAACTTTAAGCTATTTTTAGAGGGTGTGTAAATATTTTTTTACGCATTTGTTTTAAAGATTTTAACATATTTTATTTTTCCTCCATTTAGAAGAATAATTTTTTTGTTCAAAACATAATATTATTTTCTAATAAACAGTATAGAAATCTTCTAAAAACTGCATCAAAATCCGCGTTTTTGCTGCGTTTGCGGTAATATACCCTTAATGAAGGTATAGGTTTATGCACCTTATGTTTGTGCAAATGTATATTTAGAAGAAATACACAAAATTTCTACTCGTGCTAGGCTAAAAAAAAACAATTCCATAAATCAACATGGGTTTTTAGCCGTGAGTGATAAATATTATCGTTTACGACTTTTACAACTTGTACAAACGTGAGAGTATTTTATAAATTTCTTTTACAATATTAAATGGATTGGATAAAAACATCGTCGCACCGCGTTCTTTATACCCTGTTAATATAATTTTTTAATTGGTATCTCAAAGATTTGAGTGGAACACGAAGAAGTAAGAAATGATAAAAAATGAAATATCACTTTGAAAGCACATAAATTTGTGGACTTGTGAAGCCTCAAACCCTGTAAGCTTTTCATTTTAATAATTGGCATTACGGCATGTTTGTTTATTTTCAGAATTAATCTAATTTTTTAATAAGTTGATGAAGAGGCTGCGCAAGCATTAATAATAAGCTGTTTTCTTTCTGAGAAATTTTGCCTTGGGTTTTTTATCGTTTCTTAGAATTTTTGAGATAAGCCACTGTATTTAAAGTCTGGCAAAGAAATACAAAAATCATGTTCTTAATTTTTTTGTTGTACGTACTACTAATACTCATACAACAAGTTTACAGGTAAATAAATCATAATAGTGCAAGTAATAAACATGACAGTAGAGTGTAAAATAATCAGTAACTAACTGTTGACCAGTATTGTTTTGTAACAACTCACTGGGAGAAATTCTGGTGTTTGCATGTTTTAGACAAAGTTTTATTATACATTAGGTTGGTAACAGGCATACAATATGCGTCATAATAGTATATAGATACAGTCGTGGTGCAAGGAAAAGAAAATGATACTGCGGGAAGTGAACAATGAAACAGTAAAGACGAAGGAAAACCAAAAAAAATACATATATGTGTGATAATACCTATAATAAATAATCTCTTTCTAAACCAGATCTAATAACATAATTTTAAAACTTATTTTCCTTTTGCATAATAAATAATAACAATTTATTAATTATTCATTGAAGAAGAAGATAACACTTTTAAATCTAAATGAAAATATGAAAGAAAACAAGACACAGAAAAACAGAAAAAGACAATGGTCGCAACTGGGACTCGAACCCAGACCTCTCGTCTTACCGGGACGGCGCGTTTTCCAATTTCGCTATTGCCACCTTCTGTCAAACCGTCATATTTGTCAATCTCATATTTTCACGGTTTGACAGAATGTGGCAATAGCGAAATTGGAAAACGCGCCGTCCCGGTAAGACGAGAGGTCTGGGTTCGAGTCCCAGTTGCGACCATTGTCTTTTTCTGTTTTTCTGTGTCTTGTTTTCTTTCATATTTTCATTTAGATTTAAAAGTGTTATCTTCTTCTTCAATGATATATTACGTTGATGGGAATAACCTTCAAAAGTTATAAAAAGAGAGTTTTTCTCGTAAAAAATTGAATATTAATTATTCAATTAAAAAGTGTGCTTACTGGATGAATCAGTAGCAAATTTCGATACCAATTTTATGGTTTAACTTTTTTTTTAACCAAACTAATCGTAGTGAAATGCACACGCTTGTGCAACTATAATTCTCTTTTGTATTCATATATCGCCCTCTTGGTTAAGATGGGTTCCACCATGAGGTTCCTAGAAACACGGTTGCAATTTCTCTAGATTTAATTAAGCCCTAGGAGGTGAAAGCTTGCCTCCAGAAACAAAAGCCCTACAAGGACACGGAACGGGACGGTATATTATTACAAGTACGACCTTATATTATTATTAATCTAGGAGACCAATTGAACAAACAAATTTCATGCATAATTAACATTTGTATATTGACTTCAACCTTTCCTATTCTTGGAAACTTACGATGATAAGTAGAATACGGTGATCGGACTACTCAAAATCAAACGAACAATGTTAGGGAGTATTTCTTCGTATATCCTGATTCCTTTGTATATCCTGATACATCTGGTTCTACCTACACCCGTCACAAGTTCAGTGCCTTGACAGTCTTCAAAGTGAAAATCGTGTTCCATGTTCAGTATTTTGAGTTTTTGATTAAAATTACGAGTTCCTTAAAAAACTGCAAGATTACAAGTGGTGTTATTTGGTGCAAAGTATAAAGTGGAAACTGAAACAATCCTGCTGCAGCGAGATTATGCCATCCATTTTCCTACCTTAAAGAGAATTTCTAACATGCAACTTAACCACTCCGACCCCTAAGCTTGTTTTCAAGACAATATATCAATAGCAGTCAAGTACAATAAACTTGTTTTCAAGCTAACTCGTGTGTTCCCACAGAAATCTGTTTTTGTTCTAGTGAAAACCTAAAAAAAATGATAATATCTATAATAAATCACGCTTCACATCGCTATTCAAAGTTGTTCATAAAAATAGATAAGAAACACTAATTTTGTAGAAACAGTTTTCACCCACCAAAACGCATACGCGCCGTTAGACATAGTTAATTTTTCATTAAATATTTTTGTATTAAATGGTAAAAACATGAGTTGATAAAATTGTTTATTATACATTTTTCTAATAAAATAAGTGTTTTTTTTTAATTTAACCGTTATTTTAGCACTGTTTTCACATAAAAACATCACTTAAGTCATTTTTACAATTTAAAAAAGAACGCACGCACGTTTAATGAGGAGTTAATCGGTAAAAATTAAAATAAAAATAGTGATCAAATAAAATCACGATGCCACAGCTCACCATTCAAGGAATTCCACTGTTTCATGCAAACAGATTTCTCTTTCATAGTTAACCTATTAAAACATAGTTTTAATACCTACTTAATTTGGTAGTTAGGTAAGTAAAATTTCTTAGGCTTTGGAAATGGAAAAAGTAAACATGTATTTTAATTCTTTAATCTGAAAATAATTGCCTATCAGCACACTTGAGACGATTAAATTTGTTTTTATTTCACTAATAAAAAGCTCGTGTAAAAACACCGTCTCGACATTGAAAGAGTACCTGAACGGCCTGTTTTTGAGTACAATACTGTAATCTAAAAATAAAAGCTCTGTTAAAAAGAAAGCTTAAAAAATAATAACACGTAATTACAGCTCCATTTGCTGCCCAAAGCGCCAAATTGCGTTCGTACGAAAGCCTTCAAATTAATAGCAGTCTAAATAAGTTCCTTTTGTTTCTTTAAGAAATGTAATAAAATAATGCTAGAGTGTGGATTGGAAGGTAGGCGTTTCATCTATATATTGATATAAAATTTACTAGGAGTGTCCTACAAATATTATTTCTAAATACTTAGATAACTATGTAACAAAGCTATTTTTAAAACACTTTTTTATAATTGAAGAAGAAGATAACAATAATAATCTAATCGAAAACATGAAAGAGAACCAGACACAGAAAAATAGATAGATAATGGTCGCAACTGGGACTCGAACCCAGAACCTCTCGTCTAACCGAGGCGTTGAGCGGGTTGTTTCACTTATAGGAACTTAAAAAGTACTTCCACAGAATTGGAATAATAACATTGAATTTTTATGAATCGTTCTAACTCTGTGAATTAAAAATAATATATGAATTCACGTTATAAAAATAATATATGAAAATAAAATTTTTGCTGCAGAGTGGAAGATACTCTCCGTATCGCCCTGGTAAAATACCACTTTACAGTATAAAAATGTGGCTTAAAATGGCTTTAGCCGTGTTTAATGACTATATCTGAATAGCCACTTCACCACCTTCCTTTTCCTCAATCCCTTCCCCTCTACACCTACACCTTCAGTCTCACAACATACCCCAGCTGGCGATATCTTAGTGTTTTATTCAGGATTCAATCTTTGAACCATAATACTGACGGCCGGCATGGTTCAGCGGTAAGGCTTTTGACTCGCAACCCGAAGGTTGCGGGATCGAATCCGGGCGTGGTGAATAAACTTTATTTGACTAATTTGTGTTATTTCACAATCAGCCTCACAACGTACCTACCCCAATTGGGGGATGCCATAGTCTCACTGGCTCTAGACGGGAGCAGTTGGGATTTTTGTGCGGTATTAATATAAAAATAGAGAAAAAAAAAAGATTTTTTAATTTTAGGTGCTTGTGAATTATTTAATTTTTGCTTTTATTGTTACGGTCAAGAATTTAACCCATCTTTTCTTATTAAAATAATGATTAAAGGTACCTCGGCCTCACCATTGATCCATATCTCAAATGGAATCTTCACACACAAATAATTGCAAACAAAATAAGAAAAACCATGCACTTTTTCAGAACGATACGAAACTTTCTCGACTTACAACACCTAAAAATGATTTATTTTGCAGTCTGCCAATCTGTTATTGAGTACGGTATAATAGCATGGGGAGGTGGCACTGCATCTGCACTAGACTCAATCATAAAGGCACAAAAAATTATTATAAAAATTATCCTTAAGCTACCTTTAATTACCGACTCGAATTTAATATTTAATGTTATGAATGTTTTTGACGTTCGGCAGATATATGCAAAAACAATCCTCATTCATCTATACACAAACATACATAAATAATATCAAAAAAGATTGAATACTCACTTAAATACTCGAAACAATAATAAAGATTTACTACAAACTCCCATAATGCATACTACTTTTGGTCAACGTAACTTTATATACCTTGCAACAAGACTTTACAACATTCTTCCAGACTTAATAAAAAAATGCGACTCACAAAAAAATTTCAAAGAAAACATAAAAATTTGGATTTAAAGTAATGACAGGGCCTTTACCGGTGCACTCACCCAAATCCGCAATTACTAAAGACACCAATGTATTGGTTGGTACTATTAGAGCTTATCACTAAAGTAACCATCATATTATTAATACAATAATGTAGGTATGTTAGTAAGTATTTTAGATTGATGTACAAAATGACTGCCTCAACACAGGCTAGCCTAGTGAGGCAGGTTATAAGAATCTTCAACTATATAACTAACTACACAATAGTATTCTTTAATTTACCTTTAACCTACTGTTCATATGTATACTACTTTCTACTTGTAAACTTTTTGTACTGATATAATCTATTGTAAACTACACTGAATATGTATTTTCTTAGTTAAAATGTTCCAAATTTCACTGAATAAAGATATTATTATTATTATTATTATTATCTGTTCAAATGAGGTGGTTTGCAAACTCTGAAAAATAATTATTATTTAAGTATCTTACATATTCTGTGATTCTAGTTGTCTTACTTATGTAGAACGATGGACAATCATTGCAACATACTTGGCAAATTTCTAAAGTGGTAAAGTTTTAATTATCTGAAATAGGTGCTTTTGAACGTCATTTTTGGTTGATGTATTAACATTACCAATCTTGTGAAATCTACTGCAGTGGTTTCTTTTTATTCCTGCCAGCAAAATCATTAGTCAGGCCAAACAATGAGGCACGGGTCGAGTACTTGGCTGAATTTATCTTCTCGCCCCTCCACGGTACAATAAAACCCCATGGTATTATTATGGATGGCTATGGGACGCGGTTAGAATAATGTTACTACTTACTAAAAGCGGGCTGGACATGAACTTCCTAACTGAAGAATACCTTAAAAAATAATTTTTTGAAAATTAGAAAATTGTACAAATTAACATGGATTTACCCAGTAAGAAACTGTTTAATCTTGATATTCAAACATAATAAGAATGTATAGATATAATTTTTTAAATTTAGCTCAATTTACCAACCTCCTGAACAAAATCGGTATTTTCATAATCTAACCTAGGTATCGAAAATTACTCGAAAACTTGACAGCTTGTGATCAGCTAACATGCAACCTGTCCACAAAGCAACTGAAACGCGGCGGCTTCGGCGACCAGTTAGTTACTAGTTACCGCGGCCGTCGCGGGTCCTCGAATCCGTCGATTCGTCCGGGATCCGGCGTGGGCAAATAAATGTTGTTTGATTAATTTGTGTTATTTAGGTAATTTATTTAAAATAATATGTAGTATATTGGCGGCACACTCAAGAGTGAAAGATATTCTCAGTATGGCCTGGTGTAAGACCAACATTCAGAATTGAAACGTTGCTTGAAATGGCTTTATCCGTGTTTAGTTACCAGATCTAAATAGCTAGGTACTTCCCCACTTTCCTCTTCTTCATTTTCTTCCCCTTCCCATTACCTTCACCTCACAACAATGTCTAATTGAGGATGCCATAGTTTCACTGGCTCTAGACGGGAGCAGCTAGAACTTAAATAAGGTTTTCACTTTTTCACATTTAAAAAAAGGTGAAATCGCGGAATACCTGCCTGGTATTGCAAAGGTGCGCTGCACAAATAATTCCAATTTTGACGAAGCTTTTAAAATATCCCTGATTGGAAAAAAGTGATCATCCATCTTATTTCAAAGAAGAGTGACCGCTCCAACTCGGCCAACTGCTCGTAGCGATCACATCTGTTCTATCAAAAGTGACGATTTTTATAATTTGATCACTTACCTTTTATACGAGTCACAGTGAATTCGCGGTATCGACTACCCAATTTTGCAATAAGCTTATGATTTTTTCCATGAATTCATTAGATTTATTACTAGTTTAAGTCACGGCTGGGCTTGTCATGCAAGGCACTAAAACAAATAATAAAAAAGCGGTAAAATAATGTAATGTATTTTTATTTTAATCAATAAATTGCCTGTTAAATACCAACCCGCACGCTGTGTGTAAACCGTGAAAAGTGTTAACAAGTACTTAATTTTTAATTTATCCTTAACAACTGTTGGCAGGTATTTAAACAAAATTCGCGAAACGCACGTACGATTAATACAGAAATTCAAATTACTAAATTAAAAAGGTTTTAAGAAGGCAAATGTGAATGAAAGAAGAAGTCGGGGACGCCCGAGGAAGACATGGCATTATCAAGTGAATCAGATACTTGAGTCGGGTCATATCAAAAGTCAGAATAATAGAAGAGTATGTCTGAGACGGTGTATGAATGTGAGTGAGGCAAAAAGTGTGTGCCAAGACCGAGTTGTTTGGTGGTCCGTCCTCTCTGCTTACCCCTTCAGGGAAACGGCGTGATGGTTAGTTAGTTAGTTAGATAAAAAAGGTTTTCTCTTCTTGTATTATTTATAGAAGGTTATTATTTTTTATTCTAACTTTTATGAGTAAAACCTTAAATTGTGATATTTGATTAAATGAAGACACTACGAAGACCATGAAGACACTATTGCAATCATACATAAAGATGGCAGCCAATAAAATATGCGTTAAGAAAATAAAGATAATATGGGTGGTTCTTAGTCGAAGTATTATGATACAGTTAAAAGTGACTGAATTTGATATCGACACCTTGGCGCAGAGGACAGCGCGCTCGCCCGGAAAGGGAAAGAGGTTCTGGGTTGAGTCCCATAGGTGCTAATATCTTTTTCTGATTTTTCTGTTTCCAGATTTTCAAATGAGTTTCGCTCATAGTGTTTTCATTTAATAATTTATAGAAGGATTGAAAATGATGATATTTAATAAGGGGCTTGATGCTAGAATAGTGTTCACGTCAATTTTGTGAATTGCTCTGGAATGAAGATTGTTTATCGATTGCGTAATGAAAAAAGCTGGATTAAAATTATGACTTCTGTTTTACATAGGTCACTTTTTCATCAATCTTGAACACCAGATATTCATTCACATGAAGGACGTTTTATGGTGCTTTCTGGTACCTAAATCAAATTACCAAAAACTCACGTAGGCATTTCTAGCGTTAACCCCCAAATAAATTATTTGTTAAAAAGTGAACGCTGGACTTCAGCTATTTTATGAAGTACCTTACTATAGTTCATTAAATATTTTTCTTAATTAGTTCATGCTTCACTAGGCAAAGCAAAATCCTGTGATTTTGGTCTGAAAATTAGATCACTTACAAATATTTTAGACATTTTAATTAAATATTGCGAGTGGAAGACGTATTTGCCTTTGAAATAATCGAGTGCTTTTTGATGTCTTTCTATAAACCCAAAAGAAAATTAAGTTTCAGACCTGTAAAGACTACTTTAAAGTTCAAAATGTCTTATTTGCGCATGTGTTTCGCAAAATAAAATAAAACACGCTTTTTGGCTATGTTGCATGTTAAATCAATGCTGGTGGCTAAAAGGTGGCTGGTTTTAAAAGATAATTTAAACCTTATCGCCATCTAAATAAGGAATGTTATTGTTAGCAGCCATATGCCGAATTTCGCACGAAGTGGTGCATCATCTTAACAGAGAGATTATGAAGCTGAAAACCAGTTGCATTCGGAAGAAAGCAGTGGCCTTTTTGTCAATAGAATCGATGATAATTAAACAAAATGCATGAAATTGTTAAAATCTAGTGATAAATAAGCGTTTTTATTAATTCATTGAAGAAGAAGGTACCAAAAATAGAAACCAGAAAAAAAAGATAATTATCGCAACTGGACATATTTTTATTAGGATATACTTTTTATTATTATTATTAAAGTTAGCAGCTGAGGAGATTATATGTAACACGTCGTCTACACTGACCGTTGAAACGTGTCAACTGTGGCTGACAAAGGTTGTTCCGAAGCTATAACAATATCAACAAAGCTCTATCAGTTCGTATGTAAACTGTTCACTAGACGTCACTCGTGTTTCACATGCAGGTGCTAGGTGACTTGGGATTATAGTTGTGTAAAACTACATTATTGAAGAATGCAAAAAATATGATGGCTAAATAAATAAATAAAAACAATTATCACAGTGTTATTAAATATGAACACGCTAAAGCCGGTGGGTCAAAACAACACACAAGCATTGGGTGATGAGTGCAAATAAACTCACCTAAAAATTGAAATAAAGTACTTATCATGCAGTTTTTATTCACAAATTTATGTTAAATTATTTAATTCCAGGAAACGCCCCAAATCGCACTGAACGTGCGTCACGTATGCGCGAAGATCACCGCACGAGCGGTTCCGCCGAAATGAGTCTTGAAGGTCGTTAATAATTTTGTTCTTCTCGGGGTATGTGAGCAGTTAATCGTTGGTCTCACGTTCCATCACTTTTGATGAAACAAATGTTCCTAAATTCCTCATATATTTCCTGTAAGAAATTTTAAAAAGAAATATTTCTTTTGCATTAGAGCAAGCGAGACATTATTTTAACGGCTGTCTAAATTCAACTTTATTTTATGTGAACACCACAGAAGAGTTCTTACTACTCCTATCTACTACTCTAAAGCTATCTGGCATTCCCAAATGAAGTATGTTGTAAGGCTAAAGGTAGTAGGGAGGTGAAGGAGATGAGGAAGAGGAAGATGGGGAAGTATCTGGCAATTCCAATCTGGTCACCAAAAACACCCCCAAAGCCGTTTGTCTTACACCAGGGCGATACTGAGATTATCATCCACTTAAGAACGTGCCGCAAATATACCTTATATATATTTTTTTAATTGTGAAATTACACAAATCAATCAAATAAAGTTTACTTGCGCACGCCGAGATTTGAACCCATGACCTACGGATTACTAGTCGAAAGCCTTACTTCTCAACCACGAAGGTCGTCAAATATTTTATTTTATTCACACCAATTACTTGAACCTTTCCGATTTCATTTGATTTTGCCTAAAATTGGGAAAACTCATTTAACGTTATAATTTTTTCGAACTTGAAAAAAAAGAGTACTGGAACTCCGCACAACTTTTTTACATAACTCTTTAATATATTTTTCCAACAAAAATAGTACCTATTTCATGCAACATGCCGAATATCTTTATAACTTGCAACTGTTATTTTTACAACAATTGCAGATTAAAAAAATACGTACCTGATCCAATAACCACTTTGAAAACTATCTGTTTTTAAAATAGGGAAAATAGGACGAGGGTAGTAACTCCGTCAATGATTCAAGCGAAATTCAACCAGTATTAGCAGCCCAAAAGATAATTCAACTTTGGGCACGTGTGCAAGCAATTGTGTTGTCTCATTTTGAACTGGTTATGGAAAAAATTTTAAAGGATTTTTTTATTAGTTTGAAGACACTACTTTTACATATTTTTGGAGACGTAATTTACTTTGGACGTCCTTGTGTACCGGCAGTAAGTTGTTGTCTTTCCAATATGATTTATCGTCGATTACATGTGTATATCACTAATGGTATTACGACTAGTGTCTGCCTAAACTAAAGAACCGAACTGTCGAAAATTCAATTTAACTTCTGCTGTTCAATCGCGAAGGCTGTCATAAAATGCGCCAGGAAAATGGAAGGAAACTGCAGCACAAACCACCCGACCATGTGATGTTATTATTCTGGAAAACAAATTTGAACTGGGCGAGGGTAGATCATTCAAATATAACCCTCAGAATGCCTGCTGAAATTGTATCACGATTTATGTCTGGCAGGGTCTGAGGGACCCGACAACACTTTTGATCGATTTTTTTAAATTTATTAATCTTATCTAATATAAATGTGAGGTAATCGCGTGTTGGCACCACCTTACAAGGGGGTAGAGTGGAAAGTGAATGTTGTTCTGCGCGAGCAGTGCCTGGGGATCTCAAGTCTGCACCAACCAGCAAGGTATTTCACAAAGGTGCTCATGGTAGGTTATGGTGCTTGTTGTAATTTAAATACTAGGTCAGCACTTTCAAATGTTAAAGACTAAACCACAGCACTCATAATTGTTTTTGGTTATGATTTACTCAATCAACGAAGATATAATCGATTGGTGAGTCAGGTAGTTTAGAACGATAATCACGGTAAAAAAAAAAATAAGAAAAGCGATAAAGCAGTGATAGAGTAACTTGCGTTGTGTAAAGTTAGCGATGAGAATAATGCAAACGTCCAAACTCGACTGCCGGTAGCTGAACATATTATTATTTCGTTAATGTAAATAATACCAATATTTTATATTCCTGCTTGAAGCTTTTCAGTCGAAAATAATAAAATATAGTGATGTTGAATGTTGCTACAAGAAAGAATTCAATTTCAAATAATAGCGATTTAAACAGCTAACCTTTCAGGCCTCTACCATATTTTGTCAGATGTAGCTACCTGGTAAGTTTAAATTCTAACCACACTGTTGGTGAAGCATTGGAGGTTATCCACCACTTGCCCGCCCTGGTATAAGTAACAGATAGTTAGTTACTCCTTCGAGGCTCTCACAAGGACTCTATTTTTTTGAAAGAATAAAGCTACATTTTATTTGGAATGAATCTAGACTTCCAGTGTCCCTGCATACATTGTTAGTAAGCAGTATGCAAGTGCTTAGCGGGAAATACATGATAAAATATGTGTTAGTATGACAAAATATTGACAAGACATTGTGTCAGGTTGGTGACAGACCACGAGGAGCGCTGGGTGATTGCATCCAGCGTATCCTACAAGCACCTGTATGGGAAGAAGACACAGTATACAAATAATAAGGGCAAAGGGTTGAAGTCCTCTCCAATCGATTAGCAGTTCCAGCAAGAATGCACATGACGTTCGGTCTAACCCTAAACCACACTCAGCTTCCGCGCTCCTTAGCCGGTTCCTCGGTGATGCCTCAAACAAAAGTAAATGGGAGATTGGGGGAAAATGACGACCCTAAAGAATTCAGCGTCGAGTAGCCGGAGGCAAGGCGAAGGAGAGCCGAGGTCGCCCGATCAAAGCCCGCACATGTTGCATTGGTGAAGCAGTATAATAAGGTTTTACAAAACAAACTAAATATAAAAAAATTCAGAAATTATAACTCCTTTATTCAAATAATTTTTATGATTTAGTCTCTTTTAGGTAGATTTTTTTAAAAGAAATTTGAGTGCTCAAACATAACTACTAATGCAACAAATATGACTACTACGTAAGTAACCGAAAAAAATGGCTACATTCAAAATAATTACTTTGTATACCTGGTAGGGTATGTAAGATCCAGGCGGTTCTTGACGAGGTGTGCTTTGCAGTTAACATCGTGACTCATTATTATCGGCATCTAAAAGTAGGGCCACATTGCGGCCAATTTCCAACATCAAACGTTTGGACCATTGTATGGAGGGGTAGTTCGTGCATGGTTCGTGCGTTGGAAGTTCGAGATGGAAAGTTGGAGTTCGAGATGGAAAGTTGGCCTGGGATCGCCTTCGAGGCGATCGGCGATGGCTGCAGGACCGTAGCCAGAGTTGAATTTAAGGCAGCGGTAATTACAGGTAGAGCGCAAGTAAAAACGTAACTTGAACTGATCTGGTGAATCGATTTTCGTCGTACATGTGCCAGGCAATACTTAATTGAACTAGCTTTGCCTGTTGCAGAGGCAACCAAGGGGTTTAACACTACGCGATTTGACGTGTGAACGCGGATGAAGCGAAGAGTGTGTGTTAAATAAAATAGGTAGAGAAAAAAACGATGTTTGTAATTTGTTACCCGTAACGTATAATTTACTGTTGCAAAGACTCCTTCCACTGTGCCACTTTGGTCGCCGACACTTTTAAAACGTCCCAGGAGCTTACCGCTCAATTCAGTACTGAACCAATCCAGCCGCAACGACTCAGGGCGTTCAGTTTTTCATTTAATTTAAAATAGAAAAACCAATAGAGCCTAAAAGGGTCCTCGGATTTTATCGTTCAATTTTTTCAGTCAGCCCTTCGGATTGTGTAGGTCGAGACGCGTAATTTGATATCCATCTCGGGTACTGTAGGGTGTAATTTAAAAAAAAAAAATTTTGGATTTTGAAAAAAAATTTTTTAGACTTTGGAAATTTTTGAATTTTCAAAAAAAAATTTTTGGATTTTGTAAATTTTTGAATTTTCAAAAAAAAATTTTGAGTTTTGGAAATTTTTTAATTTTGAAAAAAAAACTTTTTTGGTTTCTGGGAATTTTTGAATTTTGAAAAAAAAAATTTTTGTTTTCTGGAAATTTTTTAAATTCGGAAAAAAAAAATTTCGGATTCTGGAAATTTTTTAATTTAAAAAAAAAAATTTTTTGGTTTCCGGAAATTTTTGAATTTTGAAAAAAAAAAATTTCGGTTTCTTGAAATTTTTTAATTGTGAAAAAAAAATTTTTTGGTTTCTGGAAATTTTTTAATTTTGGAAAAAAAATTATTGGATTCTGGAAATTTTTTAATTTTGGAAAAAAAAAATTGTTGGATCTCGGAAATTTTTGAACTTATAACTGAAAGTAATTTTTCAAAAAACGGCGCTATAAAAATGTATTATTCAGAAATTTTAGAGACTTAAACTAAACCCAACTGGGGATGCCGTAGTCTCACTGACTCCAGACGGCAGTAGTTGAGACTCTTGTGCGGTATTCACATTGAAATTTAATTTAAAATGTATGAACCCGTACAGTATTCAAAAGGTACCTACAACATTTGGCAAAAAAAAATTGGACGATCTTTATTTAAATTTACTCATTTCATTAAAAATGTTCAGAATAAATAGTATCCGAGTAGGACGTTGTCAAAAAAAATTCGAGTGCAGCTTACCGTAGTTTTTCAAAACACGGCGCTATAAAAATTTATTATTCAGAATTTTTCAGAAACTAAAACTAAACCCAACTGGGGACGCCGTAGTCGCACTGACTCCGGACGGCAGTAATTGGGACTCTTGTGCGGTTTTCACATTGAAATTAAATGTAAAATGTACGAACGATTAGTTCCCGTACAGTATTCAAAAGGTACCTACACCATTTCGCAAAAAAAAAATGGACCATCTTTATTTAAATTTACTCATTTTATTAGAAATGTTCAGAATATATAGTGTCCGAGTACGTTGTCAAAAAAAATTCGAGTGCAGTTTACACGCGGTAGAAGTGAAACTTTTCCAAAACAATCTCAACTAATACTTGAAAAGTGAGGTCTGAGTAGCCCAGTAAATAAATGTACCCTCTGTAATATTTTACTCCTGCGTATTATGAGCTCCTGGTAGATTTTCAATATTGTACGTCACCCTTTTTGTCATTTTTTACAAAAACGGTCCTATAAAAATATAATTATCAAAATTATTGTGTACCTATTTTTATGAGGTGTTGCTCATCCAACGAATGGCTCCCTGAGCGGCAGTGCCAATGCCCGCCTCTAACGTTGAATAATTATCATAAAGAAGCAAAATACAAAAATAAGCGTTATGTAACTTTAATATTTAAAAAAAATAAATCCCTTAAATATCTAGGCTAAAGACGAAGGTAGCGCAACACGGCATAACAGCCCAAAAAATTATTACAAAAGAAATTATCCTTTCAACTTCAAATAATTTCATTACAAATTTCCAAAAAAAAAACATATGCAATTCTTATTTGATGATTCCGAATTGTTATGTGCAGGTACCTACCTACTCAAAATAGGCATTCCAAAACCGAGCGTCTAGCAACACTCGATACGGAGATCTTTTTTCGTGAATTGAGCAAATTTCTTTCGATACAGACGAACCTGCCGATTTGAACGGATTGAAATAGAACTACAGGCGTGTTCGACAGACATTTGA
This sequence comes from Glyphotaelius pellucidus, assembly GCA_936435175.1. Taxonomy (NCBI): domain Eukaryota; kingdom Metazoa; phylum Arthropoda; class Insecta; order Trichoptera; family Limnephilidae; genus Glyphotaelius; species Glyphotaelius pellucidus. The sequence goes on from OW386550.1 coordinate 4,974,923, forward strand.
TTTTGTATTGCGTGAACGATCCGTACTTATATTCCGCACCGCTAGATGTCTCTGGATTGAAATCTTTAGTTGGCGGAGAGCTTTGCCCTACCGCCATTTGTAAAATTTCAGAATCCAGTGTTCCAAGGTGTGAGAAAATTTACTCAACCTGAATTTATTTGTAAGAAAATTAGGTGTTCTACTGGCCAGTAAAATTATGCACCCTCGAGAAAAATGCGAGTTTTGCGAAACGTCATAAAATATCATTTTTCCGCGCGCTATCGTGTAACATTTTGAATGGTGACCGACATATTTGTCGATTTTAAAAGCTTCCTTAACTTTTATTCTTCGTATTTATCGAAAAACATCTTCGCCAGAATGCGCCTTTTCGACGATATCTCGAACCGCGTGTCGTACCTATAAAATGTCATTTTTTAGCAGCATCGCCATTAAAATATTATGAAAAAATTTCTAGCAAATTCGTTTTGTATGAGAATAGTGCTTAATTTTTCTCCGACTTTTTCGAAATGCGAACCTGTCGGCGGGAAATATAACCGGGCCGATTTCTTCGTCGATGAGAGATTCAGTCGGAGGTTCCAGTTATCGCCGCTGATTTTGCATCAGTTTTTACCGTTGACTTTTGGTGTTTCGGTTTCATGGTTTTTTTTTAGCTTCCTGTCTAGCGATTGTGGTCTCTGCGGTTGGTCAAACTCGAAGAGCGGAGAGGTCATTTTGGCGTGGGAGGCCCTGCACTGAATCGCATTTCAAGCGAAAGCGATCCTTAGGGTGGGCGAACTTAAGGGGCGGCAAGGTCGTCTTTTGACTGTATGACCCATGTGAGTTTTTCGAAAAACTGTGCAATACTATATTTACTAGCTTTGCCTGTTGCAGAGGCAACCAAGGGGTTTAACACTACGCGATTTGACGTGTGAACGCGGATGAAGCGAAGAGTGTGTGTTAAATAAAATAGGTAGAGAAAAAAACGATGTTTGTAATTTGTTACCCGTAACGTATAATTTACTGTTGCAAAGACTCCTTCCACTGTGCCACTTTGGTCGCCGACACTTTTAAAACGTCCCAGGAGCTTACCGCTCAATTCAGTACTGAACCAATCCAGCCGCAACGACTCAGGGCGTTCAGTTTTTCATTTAATTTAAAATAGAAAAACCAATAGAGCCTAAAAGGGTCCTCGGATTTTATCGTTCAATTTTTTCAGTCAGCCCTTCGGATTGTGTAGGTCGAGACGCGTAATTTGATATCCATCTCGGTACTGTAGGGTGTAATTTAAAAAAAAAAAAAATTTTGGATTTTCGAAATATTTGAATTTCGAAAAAAAAAATTTTTGGATTTTGAAGAAAAATTTTTGGACTTTTGAAATGTTTAAATTTGCAAAAAAAAAATTTTGGATTTTGGAACTTTTTGAATTTTCAAAAAAAAAAATTTTTGGATTTTGTAAATTTTTGAATTTTCAAAAAAAAAAATTTTTATGTTTTGGAAATTTTTTAATTTTGGAAAAAAAAAAATTGTTTTCTAGAAATTTTTTGATTTTGGAAAAAAAAAATTTTGGATTCTGAAAATTTTTTAATTTTGGAAAAAAAAAATTTTTGTTTTCTGGAAATTTTTTAATTTTGGAAAAAAAAATTTTTTGTTTTCTGCAAATTTTTTAATTTTGGAAAAAAAAATTGTTGGATCTCAGAAATTTTTGAACTTATAACTGAAAGTAATTTTTCAAAAAACGGCGCTATAAAAATGTATTCAGAAATTTTAGAGACTTAAACTAAACCCAACTGGGGATGCCGTAGTCTCACTCACTCCAGACGGCAGTAGTTGGGACTCTTGTGCGGTATTCACATTGAAATTTTATTTAAAATGTATGAACCCGTACAGTATTCAAAAGGTACCTACACCATTTGGCAAAAAAAAAATTGGACCATCTTTATTTAAATTTACTCTTTTTATTAGAAATGTTCAGAATAAATAGTATCCGAGAAGGACGTTGTCAAAAAAAAATTCGAGTGCAGCTTACTGTAGTTTTTCAAAAAACGGCGCTATAAAAATGTATTATTCAGAATTTTTCAGAAACTAAAACTAAACCCAACTGGGGACGCCGTAGTCGCACTGACTCCGGACGGCAGTAATTGGGACTCTTGTGCGGTTTTCACATTGAAATTTAATGTAAAATGTATGAACCCGTACAGTATTCAAAAGGTACCTACACCATTTGGCAAAAAAAAATTGGACCATCTTTATTTAAATTTACTCATTTTATTAGAAATGTTCAGAATAAATAGTATCCGAGTAGGACGTTGTCAAAAAAAAAATTCGAGTGCAGCTTACTGTAGTTTTTCAAAAAACGGCGCTATAAAAATTTATTATTCAGAATTTTTCAGAAACTAAAACCAAACCCAACTGAGGACGCCGTAGTCGCACTGACTCCGGACGGCAGTAATTGGGACTCTTGTGCGGTTTTCACATTGAAATTTAATGTAAAATGTACGAACGATTAGTTCCCGTACAGTGTTCAAAAGGTACCTACACCATTTCGCAAAAAAAAAATTGGACCATCTTTATTTAAATTTACTCATTTTATTAGAAATGTTCAGAATGCTCATCCGACGAATGGTTCCCGGGGCGGCAGTGCCAATGCCCGCCTCTAACGTTGAATAATTATCTTAAAGAAGCAATATACAAAAAAAAGCGTTATGTAACTATAATATTTAAAAAAAATAAATCCCTTAAATATCTAGGCTAAAGACGAAGGTAGCGCAACACGGCATAACAGCTCAAAAAATAATTACAAAAGAAATTATCCTTTCAACTTCAAATAATTTCATTACAAATTTCCAAATAAAAAACACATGCAATTCCCATACGGTGATTCCGAGTTGTTATGTGCAGGTACCTACCTACTCAGATTCTCAGTTGGTACACCTGCACATACGTAAAAAAAAAAACACGCCATTAAAATGTATTTTCAGAATTTTTTTATCAAATAATCATTTCAATGAAAAAGAGTTCGCAAAGTATTTATATTTATAAATAATACGAATCCTAATGCATCGGAGCCCATTTATCGGGTACCTACTTAGTTCGTCATTCGCAGACGTACAATATTCTGCAATTATATTTTCATCGCTGGCAAGACCGAAACGCAAAAATGTGTTTACCACCTCGAGCACGGCCTGAAAATCGAGTTGTTTTTAACGTTTTTCATACAAACAACGCTGTCCTGGCCTGAATGAAATGTTTAGTTGGCGGAGAGCTTTGCAATCCGCCATTTGTAAAATTTCAGAATCCAGTGTTCCAAGGTGTGAGAAAATTTACCAAACCTGAATTTGTTTGTAAGAAAATTAGGTCTTCTACTGGCCAGCTATATTATGCACCCTCGAGAAAAGAGCGAGTTTTGCGAAACGTCATAAAATATCATTTTTCCGCGCGCTATCGTGTAACATTTTGAATGGTGACCGACATATTTGTCGATTTTAAAAGCTTCCTTAACTTCTGTTCTTCGTATTTATCGAAAAACATCTCGGCCGGAATGCGACTTTTCGACGATAACTCGTACCGCGTGTCGTACCTGTAAAATGTCATTTTGTATCAGAATAGCCATTAAAATAAAAGAATAAATTTCTAGCAAATTGCATTTTGTATGGAAAAAAAACTCCGCGGATTCCTTCGCAGAAGTCTTGCCAAAATGGTCTCTGCGGTCGGTGAAACTGGATAGGCAGAGTGGTCGATTTTCGCTTGAGGCAGGGGGGGGGGTACTGAATCGCATTTCAAGCGAAAGCGATCCTTAGGGTGGGCGAACTTAAGGGGCGGCAAGGTCGTCTTTTGCCTGTATGACCCATGTGAGTTTTTCGAAAAACTGCGGGGGGGGTACTGAATCGCATTTCAAGCGAAAGCGATCCTTAGGGTGGGCGAACTTAAGGGGCGGCAAGGTCGTCTTTTGCCTGTATGACCCATGTGAGTTTTTCGAAAAACTGCGTATTACTATACTAACTAGCTTTGCCTGTTGCAGAGGCAACCAAGGGGTTAAACACTACACGATATGACGTGTGAACGCGGATGAAGCGAAGAGTGTGTGTTAAATAAAATAGGTAGAGAAAAAAACGTTATTTGAATGTGGATAAAGCGAGGGGTGTCCGTCTACAAAGGGCACAGATAGTTGACAGCCCAATTGCGTATGCCTGCTCTCTGGCCGCTTCGGTCACCCGGTTCAAGGCGTTCGGTACGGGCCTTTTCTCGCAAAAGCAGGCCAAGTAGCTTCCTGCTCAAGTTTTCACTGCGCCATTTGGGTTGTGCAGATCGATACGCGTAATTTGTTATCCGAAACGTATAGTTTACTGTTGAAAAGACTCTTACCACAGTGCCACTTTGGTCGTCGACACTTTTAAAACGGCCCAGGAGCTTACCGCTCAATTCAGTACTGAACCAATCCTATCGCCCGACTCAGGGCGTTCGGTTTTTCATTTAATTTAAATTAGAAAAAACATTAGAGCTTTATCTCGAACAATGGTCCTAGGAGTTTATTTTTTTCACTCAGCCTTTCGGATTGTTAAGATCGAGACGCGTAATTTGATACCCATCTCGGGTACTGTAAGGTGTAATTTAAAAAAAAAAAAATTGGATTTTGAAAATTTTTTAAATTTGGAAAAAAAAAATTTCGGATTCTGGAAATTTTTTAATTTTGAAAAAAAAAATTTTTGGTTTCCGGAAATTTTTGAATTTTGAAAAAAAAAATTATCGGTTTCTGGAAAATTTTTTAATTTGAAAAATAAATTTTTTGGTTTCTGGAAATTTTTTAAATTTGGAAAAAAAAAATTCGGATTCTGGAAATTTTTTAATTTTGAAAAAAAAATTTTTGGTTTCCGGAAATTTTTGAATTTTGAAAAAAAAAAATTTCGGTTTCTGGAAATTTTTTAATTATGAAAAAAAAATTTTTTGGTTTCTGGAAATTTTTTAATTTTGGAAAAAAAAAATTGTTGGATCTCGGAAATTTTTGAACTTATAACTGAAAGTAATTTTTCAAAAAACGGCGCTATAAAAATGTATTATTCAGAAATTTTAGAGACTTAAACTAAACCCAACTGGGGTGCCGTAGTCTCACTGACTCCAGACGGCAGTAGTTGGGACTCTTGTGCGGTATTCACATTGAAATTTAATTTAATTTAATGAACCCGTACAGTATTCAAAAGGTACCTACATCATTTGGCAAAAATAAATTGGACCATCTTTATTTAAATTTACTCATTTTATTAGAAATGTTCAGAATAAATAGTATCCGAGAAGGACGTTGTCAAAAAAAAAATCGAGTGCAGCTTACTGTAGTTTTTCAAAAAACAGCCCTATAAAAATGAATTGTTCAGAATTTTTCAGAAACTAAAACTAAACCCAACTGGGGACGCCGTAGTCGCACTGACTCCGGACGGCAGTAATTGGGACTCTTGTGCGGTATTCACATTGATATTTAATTTAAAGTGTATGAACCCGTACAGTATTCAAAAGGTACCTACACCATTTGGCAAAAAAAATTGGACCATCTTTATTTAAATTTACTCATTTTATTAGAAATGTTCAGAATAAATAGTATCCGAGAAGGACGTTGTCAAAAAAAAATTCGAGTGCAGCTTACTGTAGTTTTTCAAAAAACGGCGCTATAAAAATTTATTATTCAGAATTTTTCAGAAACTAAAACTAAACCCAACTGGGGACGCCGTAGTCGCACTGACTCCGGACGGCAGTAATTGGGACTCTTGTGCGGTTTTCACATTGAAATTTAATGTAAAATGTACGAACGATTAGTTCCCGTACAGTATTCAAAAGGTACCTACACCATTTCGCAAAAAAAAATTGGACCATCTTTATTTAAATTTACTCATTTTATTAGAAATGTTCAGAATATATAGTGCCCGAGTAGGTACCTACGTACGTTGTCAAAAAAAATTCGAGTGCAGTTTACACGCGGTAGAAGTGAAACTTTTCCAAAACAATCTCAACTAATACTTGAAAAGTGAGGTCACAAAAACGGCCCTATAAAAATATAATTTTCAAATTTTTGTATACCCATTTTTATGAGGTGTTGCTCATCCAACAAATGGTTCCCGGGGCGACAGTACCAATGCCCGCCTCTAACGTTGAATAATTATCATAAATAAGCTAAATACAAAAAAAGCGTTATGTAACTATAGTATTTAAAAAAAATAAATCCCTTAAATATCTAGTATAAAGACGAAGGTAGCGCAACACGGCATAACAGCCCAAAAAATTATTACAAAAGAAATTATACTTTCAACTTCAAATAATTTCAATACAAATTTCCAAAAGAAAAAACATATGGGAATTGCATATGATTCCGAGTTGTTATGTGCAGGTACCTACCTACTCAGATTCTCAGTTGGTACACCTGCACATACGTAAAAAAAAACACGCCATTAAAATGTATATTCAGAATTTTTTATCAAATAATCATTTCAATGAAAAAGAGTTCGCAAAGTATTTATATTTATAAATAATACGAATCCTAATGCATCGGAGCCCATCTATCGGGTACCTACTTAGTTCGTCATTCGCAGACGTACAATAGTCTGCAATTATATTTTCATCGCTGGCAAGACCGATACGAAATAATGTGTTCACCACCTCGAGCACGGCCTGAAAATCGAGTTGTTTTTAACGTTTTCCATACAAACAACGCTGTCCTGGCCCGATTGAAACTTTAGTTGGCGGTTCCGCCATTTGTAAAATTTCAGAATCCAGTGTTCTCAGGTGTGAGAAAATTTACCCAACCTGAATTTATTTGTAAGAAAATTAGGTGTTCTACTGGCCAGACAAATTATGCACCCTCGAGAAAAATGCGAGTTTTGCGAAACGTCAGAAAATATCATTTTTCCGCGCGCTATCGTGTAACATTTTGAATGGTGACCGACATATTTGTCGATTTTAAAAGCTTCCTTAATTTCTATTCCTCCTATTTATTAAAAAAACATCTCCACCAGAACGCGCTTTTTCGACGATATCTCGTACCGCGTGTCGTACCTATAAAATGTCATTTTTTAGCAGCATCGCCATTAAAATAAAAGAATAAATTTCTAGCAAATTCGTTTCGCGTAAAGGAAATAGTGATTAAGATTTCTTATCTTTTTTGCAAATGCGAACCTGTCGGCGGGAAATATAACCAGGCCGATTTCTTGGTCGATGAGAGATTCAGCCGGAGGTTCCAGTTATCGCCGCTGATTTTGTATCAGTTTTTTCCGTTGACTTTTGGCGTTTCTAAAATAAGAATTTCGTGTGAGTTTCCTGTCTTGCGATAGTGGTCTCTGAGGTCGGTCAAACTCGAAGAGCGGAGAGGTCATTTTGGCGTGGGAGGCCTGCACTGAAAAAAAAAGCCCTGTGTTTCGAGCGAAACTGAACCTCGAAACGGGTAAAACTTAAGGGGCGGCAAGGTCGTCTTTTGCCTAAATGACGAAAAAAAAGTGAGTTTTCGAAAACTGTGCATTAATATATATATGATCAAAACATTTAGTTATTTAACAATGATAAAGGATTACCTTGTGTTCTTCCACCAGGTAGGTAATAAGTATTTGTACACAAAGTATATATACTTGATCACTGCTAACAATGAACTTCAGAAAAGTAACTGAAGCATCAATGGCTTTTCATTTATTAATGTTTATATTAGGTACCAAACATAATTTGAAATTACAAAAAAAAAATGAGAATAATAATTATAATAAGTCCTTTCTCAAAACAATTCAATTCTACGATTCGAAATATCATTAAAAATACGAAGAACTTTATTTAGATCAACTGACTTAGTTCTTTTCTTTTCAAAGGCTGGAAACACCATGCCTGCCATTCTTTCGTGACCCATTGACAGCCTTTGAGGCATATTGATTGCAGTCAATGTTGAAAACGTAGATTCGCCCACAGCAGTGCTGCAGCCTATTGTCGCCACACATGCAAAAAAATGTACTCTTGAGTTTTTAATTTTTCTAAAGTCGTTAACATGTCTGCTTATGAGCATTTTTGTAAATAATTTATTTCGCTACTGAGGTAACGGAGTAGGTCGAGTGCCAGATAGACAAATGGCCTTGAGCTTCCTTTAAAATATATCAGGACGTTTTTCGTGGTTAAGTTGATGACAAACCGTTTAGTTTGAAGAAGGCCCGAAGATATCGATCTAGGGATTGGTTTATTTATGACTCAACCATCTAATAGCTTCCCTAAACTGTTTCGGAATTCCCCGTATGCAGTGACTGTAATACGCGCACAGCCTCCCACCACTTACTTCAATGCCATCTATAGGCAGAATAAATAATTAGTGTGGTATGATTCCTTGGTTAGTTCGAAGCTGTTTAGTTAGATGTCGCTACGCTACACTAATAGGTTGAATTTGTTTTCAATCATATCAAACTATGAACAAACAGTTTACTAGTATATTATCACAGGCGATGGTATTTCTTAAGGCAGGGCAAAGGTATTTTATGGTAGGGCTTTGCCCCATAATGCCCCCCCCCCCCCCCCCTTAGCTACGGCCCTGGATGGCTGGCCTGGCGAGTTGGCCCAACACATAAGTCAGCGAATATTATAACAGGAGTGTGGTATAAATGTTGTTTGAAATCATTATTTTGTAGCTTTACGAATCAAAATCAATATTATGGAGAATCAGATACCGAGATACAGGTGGAACCAAATCAACTGACAAGATACAGCGCCGAATCTGCTGTTCGACGTCTGCCATTTTTTAGTTCAGGGTTCGGAGTTGGAGTATTGGCCGCAGCCACCGCACGATCGGAGGTTGGCTCCAGTTTGGACGTAGCATGAAATGCATCACATTCGCGAGCAATTTTTAAATAGTTACAGCTGTTTTAAAATGAGTCTGTCAGATGCTATCAGGCATTCGAAGGGTTAATGGAATTTAGATGAAAATATCTGCGAAGTTCACAGCAATGTTGTGATTGAAAAGCTTTATATCAGTTTATGCTTGGCTTTTTTATTCACACTGGTACAGTAATCCTGATGGTCATCTTTTTAGACCTTTGCGTTGTATAATAATAGGGTATTAAACAGATTTCTTTAGATTGTTGATTTTTTTTATTACGATAATGATGGTACGTTAATTTTATTTTAAATTTGACGAATAAATATTTTATAATGATTTGAAATGTGTCATTTTTGATTTGCCGTCAATACAACAGGTTCGCTTTGTTTGGAATATGGGCGTTGTTAACATCTCGGGGGAATTTTGGGGATAGTCGGTTTCTACGTTACGATGACGTTGTAGCCAGCTAGAACCGTTAAGGAACGTGTGGCTTAAGATTTTGAAATCAATAATAATGATTGATTGAAAATAATAAACTTTAGTTTTATGTGATCAGAATAAAAAAAATATCTGTGGTAAAAAATATTATCTAAAAAAATTATTTTACTTCCCAAATATACGAACTCATCCACCTGCTCCAAGTATTCATCATTCACAATTAAGTCGCATATTATTTTTGTTCTCTCTCTTTCAAATACCATTACTTTAGTCTTACTCATATTCATCATTACCTCATTCTTTATACATACTTACACGACACGAGAGACTGTTACAAGTTATTTTTTTTTTTCATAACTTCTAATGACTTTTCAAAGGGGTGTTGAAATTGCGTGATTCTGAGTTGTCATGGAACCATCCTACCCTATCCACTCCCTTCAGCCTCACAACAAACCCCAATTGGGGATGCCCAATTTTTGAAATATTACGAAGGGCAAATGACCTGATCCAGAATTGATAAAATAAATAGCTTCAAAAATAATATCTACTGATACAAAATGTCTGCAGCAGCCTCAATTAAGTTGGATTACGTAAATAATAAAGATTTTATTACTCTTTTATAAAATATCATTAATTTGTTCCTTCATTGCGTTTCTTTCAGCGCACAAAGCAGTTTTTATGCCAAATAAATTTTCAAAGGAATTTATTCAGAGCACTGTTACGCCTACTACAGGTTGAATTTAATTAACTAAGTTTAAATACACAGATCTAATTAAATGCTTCAGCGGCGAAACGCATGGAGCTCCACATTCGGGAGTTTCCGCGCCGTGAGACACAAGCTACGCTAAGCCCCGCCGCGTCACACCACGTCACGCCACGCCACGTTTCTCTCTTCCACGAGCTGAGCCGTGGCAAGTTAGTTCAATTATAACTGACTTTACTGGATAAAATCAGAACCATCTGACATCATAATATTTCAACGATTTGTTTTTAGTTTTTCGCGCCGTGGATATTTTTAAGGGCTAAAAATTTAAGGGCTAAAATTTAAGGGCTAAATTTAAGACAAAAAATAGTTAGATATTATATTATGCGTAGAGATAATCGGTTTGAATTAATTATTAACAGTTTTAAAGGTGACACTTACGTACTAAAAATTAGAAAGATGAAATAAATGACAATTTTTTTTTGCACAATTTTACTTGTACGGAATCGAACAAATTTTAAAGAAAATATGTCTTAAAAATCCTTTAACACAGATCTAATATGTTGATTTAAAATCATTCAACAGATTTATTTTTTAAACTGCAGATTACATCGAAAAAAAACAAACTTATATTCACAAATATAGGAAAAGAGTTATGAAAAATATTCAGATGATTGTACAACTTTTTTCTATTGTTGTTTGGTTTCGAAACGAGAATATGCATATTTCTTACCTAGATGTCATTTATCCGGTATTTATCACCCCCTTAACCATCACCTTGCTAGTAAATTATTTGAAATTTAGAACAATGACAAGAAAAATTGCAAATTTTAGTATAAATTTTTTTGAAAAACAGAAGAATTGGGACTACCTTGGAAGTAAGCTTTTAGTGTTTTTTGTATTCATAATCTCATTTTTTTAACTAAAAAGAAGGTATTTGACCATCTCGAAAGTAAGTATAATATATCGTTATGAGCTAATTGGTTTTGTTGTGGCGATAATTATCTCGAGGTACCGCGTATGTGATTATTTTGTATGCTCCTTTGCCGAGGTACAGTGGTAAGTGATTGGTTATCCTTTTTCCTTGCATTCCTTGTTTTTCCTACACATATTATCACCCATTTCAGCAAACACCATTTCAGCTCGTTTCTTTTTTGGTATTTAAAGTCCATTTTCAAGTGCATCTGAAGCAGTAATTCTAAGGCAGTTTCGGATGCAACAACTATCGTAAATAATTAATTCTTTCATTTTCCACTTCATAATTTTTATTTATTTTTATTTATTTTATTTATTCATACACGCCTTGAAGGCTTTTACAGAATCACATTATTCAAGTTACACATGTTATTCAGGAGTATAATTGTAAGTATGAAGTATATAACATTATAAAGTGTACTTTAAGGATACAAACAGGTTTAATATGTACATAGGTATGTAGTTTCGTTATCATTAAAATTGTACAAAGGAGTAATTAAACATATCGTAATAAAAAATAGGCAAAAATATTAGATGACGTACTAGAAAATTGACTCTTGATTTCTTCAAAATTTGGTCTCATGAAAACACTTGAATGAACTGCATCGAAAGATTGACGAAAAGACAAAAAAAGGTTAAAAATATCTAACTAATCATCACATCGATTTCCCGCAGGGGCAGACCAAGAGGATGGACCGACAAATAACTCGGTCTTGGTATACACTCATTGCCTCATTCATATCCATACATCGTCTCACATGTATAGGAGTATGTACTCTTCTATTATTCTGACTTTTGAAGTGGCCCGTCCTAAGTAATTGTTGTACTTAATCCTGCCATATCTTCTTCAAAAAGAGGTCCAAAAAGGTTTTAAATCACATGCAATAATTTATTGATCCTCAATCAAATGTCCGGCAGTTAATAAGATTTTTAACTTTCTGATTAACGTGACTGAAGTTCAGATTATTTTCCAGAAGTTGTTTGGTAACTTTAAAAAAAAGTAACTTCAAGGCTCCGAAAAAGACGGCCTCAAAAAATTTTGTGCCTAAGTGGAGTCAGATTAATTTTCTCATTACAAATAGCAAGAATTTACCTCTTTGGGAACCCAATGACCAAAAAGGGAAAACTTTTTTTTCCGTGAATGGGTTGTTTAACAAAATGTCACTTTTTGTCGTGGCATCAAAAATAGAACACGTTATCTAAGTAAATAAGAACCTTTGAGAAGTCAACTTCATCGAAACCCTTTTTGATGTAATACTGCACAAAAGTTTAATGGCTTAAATCTTCATCGGTCTTGATGGAAATATACAACCTCAAAAAAATAACGACCCATATTAATTTATATATTGTTTGAAACATTTAGAGAGTGTTAAATTTTGAGTTTTAAAGATTACGATGCTTCGCACAAACAGGCGTTCTGCCTGATATTATATGTGATAAAATATTATTTATTTATTTACATAAACTGCATTTTTTACCCATATTTTGCCGGCAATAAAACTGTTATAATATCAGTTCATTTCTGAACCATGTCTGCTAATAAATAATTTAAATTGCAACAGACAAACTTCTGTAATTAAAATGAATAAAATATTTGTCGATTCACGAAAATTCCAAAAAAAATAATTTTTGTTTTAGAGCGGTCAAAATATTAAAACTTTTTGAGAAGTACTTGTGAAAAAGTAGAAACATAATAAACTACATAAAAAAGCATTAGTGCATTATGTATATTCATTGAAACTGAATTTTGTCAGACGGAAAGTCTCCAACCTTTGCACTGGTGTTTTTTATAGTGGTGTTTGAACACAAATTTAATGGTGGTATTAATATTATGTTTCTTTGAGTTTTCTCCGTCCACCACTTGATGAGAGATTGCTTTTAGAATTGACACATGATGTAATTATCCCTTCTTACAAACTATATAATGAGTTTTGTAAGAAAGATTCGAGGTACATAGAATCTTGAAGATTTTTCTTCCACTTTTGGTGATGTTATTTGTGCAAACATTTTGACGGATTTTGAAAATATTTTGTCCATTTGAACATTTCTCCGAAACCTTTTCCATCTGAAAATAAGTATTTTAAGTAAGTTTACACGGGAGTTTGTCCATTTGATCAACGGTGAGTGTTGCTTTCAGAAAATAAAAATATTTATGTATTATTTATGTATTTCTTTATTACACGCCCCAATAGGGTAAATAAATAAATTAGATGTTAAATAATTTTAAAATAAATATTAATTAATTTTTATAAAGGTATTATACAATATTGCAAGAAATTTCGATGATCAAACAAAAAAATAATTGGATGATTTATATAGCGCCGTTTTTGTGAAACAACCCTCTTTAAGTGTTCACCAAGGAAGAAAATTCTTCATTCCGACACTTCCCTTGGATGAGGTTCGAGGACGCGTGGGCTACCACTGAGTTCTGTCTCCACATTCCTCCTCTACCTTCCCGGCACGTGGTCCATTTTGAAGGGTAAGGAAGGAAGCTCTCCCTTCCCACTCCGTTAATATCGGTTGGCTTATTGGAAGACAGAAATTTATTACCTCCTCTTTGCTACGAAACAAGCGTCAAGTCTAGCTTCTAGTAGAGTCTAGCGTCAAGAGTAGGAGATAATAAAGTGTTTTGAGGGTTATTTAACTAAAGATAGATTATTAGGCAAACGAAAATAGAACATTTCACCCCTGACATGACTCCTTTCATTTCATTCTTGTATTTCCAAGGTGGATTTCATGAGTTTACCACATATTATAGTAAAATATTTTGTAGATATAATTATTCTAGAATAGAAAAACCTCGTCGAATTCAATGTTTCAAAGACCCAATCATGTCTAATTACGTCTAAAAGGGATTGAAACAAAAATCTAGGCTCTTTCAACGGAAGAAATCTTCCAAACAAGCCCTCCATTGATATGCTTGGTGTTACTATAAGTGACCAGCTCAGGTATGGGGGTTCCATCGAAGCCAGAGTAAAGCCTCTCAAAAACTGGGCGTACTGTACAGGACCCGCAGATACTTTAATAGTACATAACTGCTAACCCTGTACAAATCGCAAGTGCGCCTCATGGTTGAATTCGGCAGCCACCTCTGGTCTGGAGCTCCAAAATACTTGAAAAATACCCTCGACTTTGTGCAGAAACGAGCAGTCCGTTTGATAGATTCTCCAACTTTAACGAACGGATTGCAATCTTTAGAGCACAGGCGTCGGATGGGAATGCTATCCCTGTTCTACCTGTATTTCAATGGAAGATGTTCTGAGAAACTAGCGTCATTGATCCCTTCGGTACCAGTGCATAGTCGGGAGACACGCCAAACACGCGCTCAACATATGTACACGGTTGACATTTGTCACATGAGAACGGGTTGTTTATCAACTCGCTCTTGAGTTCAACAGCTCGGCTATGGAGCGATTTTCCGGCCTCTGTGTTTCCTCCCTACTACAACATGGGCCTCTTCAAGACCAATGTCCATTCCTTCCTCTCCTCAAAAAGCATCCCAGATGCACCGCATCCCAGATGACATAGGCCCTAAGGGAAATTATTTTCATCAGGGCCTCCTGTGTGGAGTTAATGTAAAAAAAAAAATACTAAACATTACATCCTCAGGTGATCCCAGGGATCCAATCTTGACCCTCTGCAGTTTTTTATCTGCATCGGCATTTTCATGTGCTCAATTTGGGAATGACAACCCATACATTTTTCCTTTCCAGAACTTCGTCAAAAATGACATAGGCCGTTAGGAATTTTTTTCTCAGGGACTCCTGTGTGGAGCGCTTGTAAAAAAATGTTTATTTTTCTTCAGAAAAGACTGACCTTACCAAAATTATGAAACTCAATTTCGATGCCTTTTCCCAAATTAAAAATTAGAAACAAGGAAACAAGAAACGTAAGAACGAAATAGTGTTTCAACCTCCCTTTTTACAGCTATATGGACATTATTTCAGAGCTCTATATGTACGAGAAGGTATGTAATAAAAATACACAGGGAATTAAGGGATGTAATTGACTTACTCTAATAAGTAATTCCTGACATTATTTGAAGTAAAAAATGTGTATAAAATTTTGGATTCCGGATACTTTTTTGGTTTGTTATTCCAAACTAATTAGAATTCAACCTGTCTGCCAAATAAAGTAATTTCGCACGAAGTGGTGCATCATCTGAACAGAGAGATTTTGAAGCTGAAAACCAGTTGCATTCGGAAGAAAGCAGTGGCCTTTTTGTCAATAGAATCGATGATAATTAAACAAAATGCATGAAATTGTTAAAATCTAGTGATAAATAAGCGTTTTTATTAATTCATTGAAGAAGAAGATACCAAAAATAGAAACCAGAAAAAAAAGATAATTATCGCAACTGGACATATTTTTATTAGGATATACTTTTTATTATTATTATTAAAGTTAGCAGCTGAGGAGATTATATGTAACACGTCGTCTACACTGACCGTTGAAACGTGTCAACTGTGGCTGACAAAGGTTGTTCCGAAGCTATAACAATATCAACAAAGCTCTATCAGTTCGTATGTAAACTGTTCACTAGACGTCACTCGTGTTTCACATGCAGGTGCTAGGTGGCTTGGGATTATAGTTGTGTAAAACTACATTATTGAAGAATGCAAAAAATATGATGGCTAAATAAATAAATAAAAACAATTATCACAGTGTTATTAAATATGAACACGCTAAAGCCGGTGGGTCAAAACAACACACAAGCATTGGGTGATGAGTGCAAATAAACTCACCTAAAAATTGAAATAAAGTACTTATCATGCAGTTTTTATTCACAAATTTATGTTAAATTATTCAATTCCAGGTAACGCCCCAAATCGCACTGAACGTGCGTCACGTATGCGCGAAGATCACCGCACGAGCGGTTCCGCCGAAATGAGTCTTGAAGGTCGTTAATAATTTTGTTCTTCTCGGGGTATGTGAGCAGTTAATCGTTGATCTCACGTTCCATCACTTTTGATGAAACAAATGTTCCTAAATTCCTCATATATTTCCTGTAAGAAATTTTAAAAAGAAATATTTCTTTTGCATTAGAGCAAGCGAGACATTATTTAAACGGCTGTCTAAATTCAACTTTATTTTATGTGAACACCACATAAGAGTTCTTACTACTCCTAAAGCCTATCTACTACTCTAAAGCTATCTGGCATTCCCAAATGAAGTATGTTGTAAGGCTAAAGGTAGTAGGGAGGTGAAGGAGATGAGGAAGAGGAAGATGGGGAAGTATCTGGCAATTCCAATCTGGTCACCAAAAACACCCCCAAAGCCGTTTGTCTTACACCAGGGCGATACTGAGATTATCATCCACTTAAGAACGTGCCGCAAATATACCTTATATATATTTTTTAATTGTGAAATTACACAAATCAATCAAATAAAGTTTACTTGCGCACGCCGAGATTTGAACCCATGACCTACGGATTACTAGTCGAAAGCCTTACTCCTCAACCACGAAGGTCGTCAAATATTTTATTTTATTCACACCAATTACTTGAACCTTTCCGATTTCATTTGATTTTGCCTAAAATTGGGAAAACTCATTTAACGTTATTATTTTTTCGAACTTGAAAAAAAAGAGTACTGGAACTCCGCACAACTATTTTACATAACTCTTTAATATATTTTTCCAACAAAAATAGTACCTATTCCATGCAACATGCCGAATATCTTTATAACGTGCAACTGTTATTTTTACAATAATTGCAGATTAAAAAAATACGTACCTGATCCAAATATACCACTTTGAAAACTATCTGTTTTTAAAATAGGGAAAATAGGACGAGGGTAGTAAGTCCGTCAATGATTCAAGCGAAATTCAACCAGTATTAGCAGCCCAAAAGATAATTCAACTTTGGGCACGTGTGCAAGCAATTGTGTTGTCTCATTTTGAACTGGTTATGGAAAAAATTTTAAAGGATTTTTTTATTAGTTTGAAGACACTACTTTTACATATTTTTGGAGACGTAATTTACTTTGGACGTCCTTGTGTACCGGCAGTAAGTTGTTGTCTTTCCAATATGATTTATCGTCGATTACATGTGTATATCACTAATGGTATTACGACTAGTGTCTGCCTAAACTAAAGAACCGAACTGTCGAAAATTCAATTTAACTTCTGCTGTTCAATCGCGAAGGCTGTCATAAAATGCGCCAGGAAAATGGAAGGAAACTGCAGCACAAACCACCCGACCATGTGACGTTATTATTCTGGAAAACAAATTTGAACTGGGCGAGGGTAGATCATTCAAATATAACCCTCAGAATGCCTGCTGAAATTGTATCACGATTTATGTCTGGCAGGGTCTGAGGGACCCGACAATACTTTCGATCGATTTTTTAAAATTTATTAATCTTATCTAATATAAATGTGAGGTAATCGCGTGTTGGCACCACCTTACAAGGGGGTAGAGTGGAAAGTGAATGTTGTTCTGCGCGAGCAGTGCCTGGGGATCTCAAGTCTGCACCAACCAGCAAGGTATTTCACAAAGGTGCTCATGGTAGGTTATGGTGCTTGTTGTAATTTAAATACTAGGTCGGCACTTCCATATGTTAAAGACTAAACCACAGCACTCATAATTGTTTTTGGTTATGATTTACTCAATCAACGAAGATATAATCGATTGGTGAGTCAGGTAGTTTAGAACGATAATCACGGTAAAAAAAAAATAAGAAAAGCGATAAAGCAGCGATAGAGTAACTTGCGTTGTGTAAAGTTAGCGATGAGAATAATGCAAACGTCCAAACTCGACTGCCGGTAGCTGAACATATTATTTTTTCGTTAATGTAAATAATACCAATATTTTATATTCCTGCTTGAAGCTTTTCAGTCGAAAATAATAAAATATAGTGATGTTGAATGTTGCTACAAGAAAGAATTCAATCTCAAATAACAGCGATTTAAACAGCTAACCTCTCAGGCCTCTACCATATTTTGTCAGATGTAGCTACCTGGTAAGTTAAAATTCTAACCACACTGTTGGTGAAGCATTGGAGGTTATCCACCACTTGCCCGCCCTGGTATAAGTAACAGATAGTTAGTTACTCCTTCGAGGCTCTCACAAGGACTCTATTTTTTTGAAAGAATAAAGCTACATTTTATTTGGAATGAATCTAGACTTGCAGTGTCCTTGCATACGTTGTTAGTAAGCAGTATTGAAGTGCTTAGCGGGAAATACAAGATACAATATGTGTTAGTATGACAAAATATAGACAAGACATTGTGTCAGGTTGGTGACAGACCACGAGGAGCGCTGGGTGATTGCATCCAGCGTATCCTACAAGCACCTGTATGGGAAGAAGACACAGTACACAAATAATAAGGGCAAAGGGTTGAAGTCCTCTCCAATCGATTAGCAGTTCCAGCAAGAATGCACATGACGTTCGGTCTAACCCTAAACCACACTCAGCTTCCGCGCTCCTTAGCCGGTTCCTCGGTGATGCCTCAAACAAAAGTAAATGGGAGATTGGGGGAAAATGACGACCCTAAAGAATTCAGCGTCGAGTAGCCGGAGGCAAGGCGAAGGAGAGCCGAGGTCGCCCGATCAAAGCCTGCACATGTTGCATTGGTGAAGCAGTACAATACGGTTTTACAAAACAAACCAAATATAAAAAAAATCAGAAATTATAACTCCTTTATTCAAAAAAAATTTATGATTTAGTCTCTTTTAGGTAGATTTTTTTTAAAGAAATTTGAGTGCTCAAACATAACTACTAATGCAACAAATATGACTACTACGTAAGTAACCGAAAAAAATGGCTACATTCAAAATAATTACTTTGTATACCTGGTAGGGTATGTAAGATCCAGGCGGTTCTTGACGAGGTGTGCTTTGCAGTTAACATCGTGACTCATTATTATCGGCATCTAAAAGTAGGGCCACATTGCGGCCAATTTCCAACATCAAACGTTTGGACCATTGTATGGAGGGGTAGTTCGTGCATGGTTCGTGCGTTGGAAGTTCGAGATGGAAAGTTGGAGTTCGAGATGGAAAGTTGGCCTGGGATCGCCTTCGAGGCGATCGGCGATGGCTGCAGGACCGTAGCCAGAGTTGAATTTAAGATAAGGCAGCGGTAATTACAGGTAGAGCGCAAGTAAAAACGTAACTTGAACTGATCTGGTGAATCGATTTTCGTCGTACATGTGCGAGGCAATACTTAATTGAATGATCAAAACATTTAGTTATTTAACAATGATAAAGGATTACCTTGTGTTCTTCCACCAGGTAGGTAATAAGTACGCAAAGTATATATACTTGATCACTGCTAACAATGAACTTCAGAAAAGTAACTGAAGCATCAATGGCTTTTCATTTATTAATGTTTATATTAGGTACCAAACATAATTTGAAATGACAAAAAAAAATGAGAATAATAATAAGTCCTTTCTCAAAACAATTCAATTCTACGATTCGAAATATCATTAAAAATACGAAGTACTTTATTTAGATCAACTGACTTAGTTCTTTTCTTTTCAAAGGCTGGAAACATAATGCCTGCCATTCTTTCGTGATCCATTGACAGCCTTTGAGGCATATTGATTGCAGTCAATGTTGAAAACGTAGATTCGCCCACAGCAGTGCTGCAGCCTATTGTCGCCACAGATGCAAAAAATGTACTCTTGAGTTTTTAATTTTTCTAAAGTCATTAACATGTCTGCTTATGAGCATTTTTGTAAATAATTTATTTCGCTACTGAGGTAACGGAGTAGGTCGAGTGCCAGATAGACAAATGGCCTTGAGCTTCCTTTAAAATATATCAGGACGTTTTTCGTGGTTAAGTTGATGACAAACCGTTTAGTTTGAAGAAGGCCCGAAGATATCGATCTAGGGATTGGTTTATTTATGACTCAACCATCTAATAGCATCCCCAAACTGTTTCGGAATTCCCCGTATGCAGTGACTGCAATACGCGCACAGCCTCCCACCACTTACTTCAATGCCATCTATAGGCAGAATAAAGAATTAGTGTGGTATGATTCCTTGGTTAGTTCGAAGCTGTTTAGTTAGATGTCGCTACGCTACACTAATAGGTTGAATTTGTTTTCAATCATATCAAACTATGAACAAACAGTTTACTAGTATATTATCACAGGCAATGGTATTTCTTAAGGTAGGGCAAAGGTATTTTATGGTAGGGCATTGCCTCATAATGCCCTCCCACCTTAGCTACGGCCCTGGATGGCTGGCCTGGCGAGTTGGCCCAACACATAAGTCAGCGAATATTATAACAGGAGTGTGGTATAAATGTTGTTTGAAATTATTATTTTGTAGCTTTACGAATCAGAATCAATATTATGGAAAATCAGATACCGAGATACAGGTGGAACCAAATCAACTGATAAGATACAGCGCCGAATCTGCTGTTCGACGTCTGCCATTTTTTAGTTCAGGGTTTGGAGTTGGAGTATTGGCCGCAGCCACCGCACAATCGGAGGTTGGCTCCAGTTTGGACGTAGCATGAAATGCATCACATTCGCGAGCAATTTTTAAATAGTTACAGCTGTTTTAAAATGAGTCTGTCAGATGCTATCAGGCATTCGAAGGGTTAATGGAATTTAGATGAAAATATCTGCGAAGTTCACAGCAATGTTGTGATTGAAAAGCTTTATATCAGTTTATGCTTGGCTTTTTTATTCACACTGGTACAGTAATCCTGATGGTCATCTTTTTAGACCTTTGCGTTGTATAATAATAGGGTATTAAACAGATTTCTTTAGATTGTTGATTTTTTTTATTACGATAATGATGGTACGTTAATTTTATTTTAAATTTGACGAATAAATATTTTATAATGATTTGAAATGTGTCATTTTTGATTTGCCGTCAATACAACAGGTTCGCTTTGTTTGGAATATGGGCGTTGTTAACATCTCGGGGGAATTTTGGGGATAGTCGGTTTCTACGTTACGATGACGTTGTAGCCAGCTAGAACCGTTAAGGAACGTGTGGCTTAAGATTTTGAAATCAATAATAATGATTGATTGAAAATAATAAACTTTAGTTTTATGTGATCAGAATAAAAAAAATATCTGTGGTAAAAAATATTATCTAAAAAAATTATTTTACTTCCCAAATATACGAACTCATCCACCTGCTCCAAGTATTCATCATTCACAATTAAGTCGCATATTATTTTTGTTCTCTCTCTTTCAAATACCATTACTTTAGTCTTACTCATATTCATCATTACCTCATTCTTTATACATACTTACACGACACGAGAGACTGTTACAAGTTATTTTTTTTTTTCATAACTTCTAATGACTTTTCAAAGGGGTGTTGAAATTGCGTGATTCTGAGTTGTCATGGAACCATCCTACCCTATCCACTCCCTTCAGCCTCACAACAAACCCCAATTGGGGATGCCCAATTTTTGAAATATTACGAAGGGCAAATGACCTGATCCAGAATTGATAAAATAAATAGCTTCAAAAATAATATCTACTGATACAAAATGTCTGCAGCAGCCTCAATTAAGTTGGATTACGTAAATAATAAAGATTTTATTACTCTTTTATAAAATATCATTAATTTGTTCCTTCATTGCGTTTCTTTCAGCGCACAAAGCAGTTTTTATGCCAAATAAATTTTCAAAGGAATTTATTCAGAGCACTGTTACGCCTACTACAGGTTGAATTTAATTAACTTAGTTTAAATACACAGATCTAATTAAATGCTTCAGCGCCGAAACGCATGGAGCTCCACATTCGGGAGTTTCCGCGCCGTGAGACACAAGCCACGCTAAGCCCCGCCGCGTCACACCACGTCACGCCACGCCACGTTTCTCTCTTCCACGAGCTGAGCCGTGGCAAGTTAGTTCAATTATAACTGACTTTACTGGATAAAATCAGAACCATCTGACATCATAATATTTCAACGATTTGTTTTTAGTTTTTCGCGCCGTGGATATTTTTAAGGGCTAAAAATTTAAGGGCTAAAATTTAAGGGCTAAATTTAAGACAAAAAATAGTTAGATATTATATTATGCGTAGAGATAATCGGTTTGAATTAATTATTAACAGTTTTAAAGGTGACACTTACGTACTAAAAATTAGAAAGATGAAATAAATGACAATTTTTTTTTGCACAATTTTACTTGTACGGAATCGAACAAATTTTAAAGAAAATATGTCTTAAAAATCCTTTAACACAGATCTAATATGTTGATTTAAAATCATTCAACAGATTTATTTTTTAAACTGCAGATTACATCGAAAAAAAACAAACTTATATTCACAAATATAGGAAAAGAGTTATGAAAAATATTCAGATGATTGTACAACTTTTTTCTATTGTTGTTTGGTTTCGAAACGAGAATATGCATATTTCTTACCTAGATGTCATTTATCCGGTATTTATCACCCCCTTAACCATCACCTTGCTAGTAAATTATTTGAAATTTAGAACAATGACAAGAAAAATTGCAAATTTTAGTATAAATTTTTTTGAAAAACAGAAGAATTGGGACTACCTTGGAAGTAAGCTTTTAGTGTTTTTTGTATTCATAATCTCATTTTTTTAACTAAAAAGAAGGTATTTGACCATCTCGAAAGTAAGTATAATATATCGTTATGAGCTAATTGGTTTTGTTGTGGCGATAATTATCTCGAGGTACCGCGTATGTGATTATTTTGTATGCTCCTTTGCCGAGGTACAGTGGTAAGTGATTGGTTATCCTTTTTCCTTGCATTCCTTGTTTTTCCTACACATATTATCACCCATTTCAGCAAACACCATTTCAGCTCGTTTCTTTTTTGGTATTTAAAGTCCATTTTCAAGTGCATCTGAAGCAGTAATTCTAAGGCAGTTTCGGATGCAACAACTATCGTAAATAATTAATTCTTTCATTTTCCACTTCATAATTTTTATTTATTTTTATTTATTTTATTTATTCATACACGCCTTGAAGGCTTTTACAGAATCACATTATTCAAGTTACACATGTTATTCAGGAGTATAATTGTAAGTATGAAGTATATAACATTATAAAGTGTACTTTAAGGATACAAACAGGTTTAATATGTACATAGGTATGTAGTTTCGTTATCATTAAAATTGTACAAAGGAGTAATTAAACATATCGTAATAAAAAATAGGCAAAAATATTAGATGACGTACTAGAAAATTGACTCTTGATTTCTTCAAAATTTGGTCTCATGAAAACACTTGAATGAACTGCATCGAAAGATTGACGAAAAGACAAAAAAAGGTTAAAAATATCTAACTAATCATCACATCGATTTCCCGCAGGGGCAGACCAAGAGGATGGACCGACAAATAACTCGGTCTTGGTATACACTCATTGCCTCATTCATATCCATACATCGTCTCACATGTATAGGAGTATGTACTCTTCTATTATTCTGACTTTTGAAGTGGCCCGTCCTAAGTAATTGTTGTACTTAATCCTGCCATATCTTCTTCAAAAAGAGGTCCAAAAAGGTTTTAAATCACATGCAATAATTTATTGATCCTCAATCAAATGTCCGGCAGTTAATAAGATTTTTAACTTTCTGATTAACGTGACTGAAGTTCAGATTATTTTCCAGAAGTTGTTTGGTAACTTTAAAAAAAAGTAACTTCAAGGCTCCGAAAAAGACGGCCTCAAAAAATTTTGTGCCTAAGTGGAGTCAGATTAATTTTCTCATTACAAATAGCAAGAATTTACCTCTTTGGGAACCCAATGACCAAAAAGGGAAAACTTTTTTTTCCGTGAATGGGTTGTTTAACAAAATGTCACTTTTTGTCGTGGCATCAAAAATAGAACACGTTATCTAAGTAAATAAGAACCTTTGAGAAGTCAACTTCATCGAAACCCTTTTTGATGTAATACTGCACAAAAGTTTAATGGTTTAAATCTTCATCGGTCTTGATGGAAATATACAACCTCAAAAAAGTAACGACCCATATTAATTTATATATTGTTTGAAACATTTAGAGAGTGTTAACAATTATAATAGTTAAAAAATTGCCATTGGGATGTACAATAATGTACATAGGTATTAACACTCCAATTATAAACGTTCACAGCATACGTAATCAATGTTTAGTTGTTACTACAAAATGAAATATAAAACGTGGTTGTGTCAAATATAAAACATAACCTGCAGAGAAAGATAATACAAATAAAGTTATAATAGAG
Organism: Glyphotaelius pellucidus; assembly: GCA_936435175.1. Lineage (NCBI taxonomy): Eukaryota > Metazoa > Arthropoda > Insecta > Trichoptera > Limnephilidae > Glyphotaelius > Glyphotaelius pellucidus. The sequence continues at coordinate 4,998,991 of OW386550.1, forward strand.
CAATCACATGATTGTTCTCCGTGACATGTCATGGTAGAAGATTGTTAGTTTGCTTTTTGAATATTTCGTGGAAAAGTCAAAAAATTTTGAGTTTTAAAGATTACGATGCTTCGCACAAACAGGCGTTCTGCCTGATATTATATGTGATAAAATATTATTTATTTATTTACATAAACTGCATTTTTTACCCATATTTTGCCGGCAATAAAACTGTTATAATATCAGTTCATTTCTGAACCATGTCTGCTAATAAATAATTTAAATTGCAACAGACAAACTTCTGTAATTAAAATGAATAAAATATTTGTCGATTCACGAAAATTCCAAAAAAAATAATTTTTGTTTTAGAGCGGTCAAAATATTAAAACTTTTTGAGAAGTACTTGTGAAAAAGTAGAAACATAATAAACTACATAAAAAAGCATTAGTGCATTATGTATATTCATTGAAACTGAATTTTGTCAGACGGAAAGTCTCCAACCTTTGCACTGGTGTTTTTTATAGTGGTGTTTGAACACAAATTTAATGGTGGTATTAATATTATGTTTCTTTGAGTTTTCTCCGTCCACCACTTGATGAGAGATTGCTTTTAGAATTGACACATGATGTAATTATCCCTTCTTACAAACTATATAATGAGTTTTGTAAGAAAGATTCGAGGTACATAGAATCTTGAAGATTTTTCTTCCACTTTTGGTGATGTTATTTGTGCAAACATTTTGACGGATTTTGAAAATATTTTGTCCATTTGAACATTTCTCCGAAACCTTTTCCATCTGAAAATAAGTATTTTAAGTAAGTTTACACGGGAGTTTGTCCATTTGATCAACGGTGAGTGTTGCTTTCAGAAAATAAAAATATTTATGTATTATTTATGTATTTCTTTATTACACGCCCCAATAGGGTTAATAAATAAATTAGATGTTAAATAATTTTAAAATAAATATTAATTAATTTTTATAAAGGTATTATACAATATTGCAAGAAATTTCGATGATCAAACAAAAAAATAATTGGATGATTTATATAGCGCCGTTTTTGTGAAACAACCCTCTTTAAGTGTTCACCAAGGAAGAAAGTTCTTCATTCCGACACTTCCCTTGGATGAGGTTCGAGGACGCGTGGGCTACCACTGAGTTCTGTCTCCACATTCCTCCTCTACCTTCCCGGCACGTGGTCCATTTTGAAGGGTAAGGAAGGAAGCTCTCCCTTCCCACTCCGTTAATATCGGTTGGCTTATTGGAAGACAGAAATTTATTACCTCCTCTTTGCTACGAAACAAGCGTCAAGTCTAGCTTCTAGTAGAGTCTAGCGTCAAGAGTAGGAGATAATAAGGTGTTTTGAGGGTTATTTAACTAAAGATAGATTATTAGACAAACGAAAATAGAACATTTCACCCCTGACATGACTCCTTTCATTTCATTCTTGTATTTCCAAGGTGGATTTCATGAGTTTACCACATATTATAGTAAAATATTTTGTAGATATAATTATTCTAGAATAGAAAAACCTCGTCGAATTCAATGTTTCAAAGACCCAATCATGTCTAATTACGTCTAAAAGGGATTGAAACAAAAATCTAGGCTCTTTCAACGGAAGAAATCTTCCAAACAAGCCCTCCATTGATATGCTTGGTGTTACTATAAGTGACCAGCTCAGGTATGGGGGTTCCATCGAAGCCAGAGTAAAGCCTCTCAAAAACTGGGCGTACTGTACAGGACCCGCAGATACTTTAATAGTACATAACTGCTAACCCTGTACAAATCGCAAATGCGCCTCATGGTTGAATTCGGCAGCCACCTCTGGTCTGGAGCTCCAAAATACTTGAAAAATACCCTCGACTTTGTGCAGAAACGAGCAGTCCGTTTGATAGATTCTCCAACTTTAACGAACGGATTGCAATCTTTAGAGCACAGGCGTCGGATGGGAATGCTATCCCTGTTCTACCTGTATTTCAATGGAAGATGTTCTGAGAAACTAGCGTCATTGATCCCTTCGGTACCAGTGCATAGTCGGGAGACACGCCAAACACGCGCTCAACATATGTACACGGTTGACATTTGTCACATGAGAACGGGTTGTTTATCAACTCGCTCTTGAGTTCAACAGCTCGGCTATGGAGCGATTTTCCGGCCTCTGTGTTTCCTCCCTACTACAACATGGGCCTCTTCAAGACCAATGTCCATTCCTTCCTCTCCTCAAAAAGCATCCCAGATGCACCGCATCCCAGATGACATAGGCCCTAAGGGAAATTATTTTCATCAGGGCCTCCTGTGTGGAGTTAATGTAAAAAAAAAAATACTAAACATTACATCCTCAGGTGATCCCAGGGATCCAATCTTGACCCTCTGCAGTTTTTTATCTGCATCGGCATTTTCATGTGCTCAATTTGGGAATGACAACCCATACATTTTTCCTTTCCAGAACTTCGTCAAAAATGACATAGGCCGTTAGGAATTTTTTTCTCAGGGACTCCTGTGTGGAGCGCTTGTAAAAAAATGTTTATTTTTCTTCAGAAAAGACTGACCTTACCAAAATTATGAAACTCAATTTCGATGCCTTTTCCCAAATTAAAAATTAGAAACAAGGAAACAAGAAACGTAAGAACGAAATAGTGTTTCAACCTCCCTTTTTACAGCTATATGGACATTATTTCAGAGCTCTATATGTACGAGAAGGTATGTAATAAAAATACACAGGGAATTAAGGGATGTAATTGACTTACTCTAATAAGTAATTCCTGACATTATTTGAAGTAAAAAATGTGTATAAAATTTTGGATTCCGGATACTTTTTTGGTTTGTTATTCCAAACTAATTAGAATTCAACCTGTCTGCCAAATAAAGTAATTTCGCACGAAGTGGTGCATCATCTGAACAGAGAGATTTTGAAGCTGAAAACCAGTTGCATTCGGAAGAAAGCAGTGGCCTTTTTGTCAATAGAATCGATGATAATTAAACAAAATGCATGAAATTGTTAAAATCTAGTGATAAATAAGCGTTTTTATTAATTCATTGAAGAAGAAGATACCAAAAATAGAAACCAGAAAAAAAAGATAATTATCGCAACTGGACATATTTTTATTAGGATATACTTTTTATTATTATTATTAAAGTTAGCAGCTGAGGAGATTATATGTAACACGTCGTCTACACTGACCGTTGAAACGTGTCAACTGTGGCTGACAAAGGTTGTTCCGAAGCTATAACAATATCAACAAAGCTCTATCAGTTCGTATGTAAACTGTTCACTAGACGTCACTCGTGTTTCACATGCAGGTGCTAGGTGGCTTGGGATTATAGTTGTGTAAAACTACATTATTGAAGAATGCAAAAAATATGATGGCTAAATAAATAAATAAAAACAATTATCACAGTGTTATTAAATATGAACACGCTAAAGCCGGTGGGTCAAAATAACACACAAGCATTGGGTGATGAGTGCAAATAAACTCAACTAAAAATTGAAATAAAGTACTTATCATGCAGTTTTTATTCACAAATTTATGTTAAATTATTTAATTCCAGGAAACGCCCCAAATCGCACTGAACGTGCGTCACGTATGCGCGAAGATCATCGCACGAGCGGTTCCGCCGAAATGAGTCTTGAAGGTCGTTAATAATTTTGTTCTTCTCGGGGTATGTGAGCAGTTAATCGTTGGTCTCACGTTCCATCACTTTTGATGAAACAAATGTTCCTAAATTCCTCATATATTTCCTGTAAGAAATTTTAAAAAGAAATATTTCTTTTGCATTAGAGCAAGCGAGACATTATTTTAACGGCTGTCTAAATTCAACTTTATTTTATGTGAACACCACAGAAGAGTTCTTACTACTCCTATCTACTACTCTAAAGCTATCTGGCATTCCCAAATGAAGTATGTTGTAAGGCTAAAGGTAGTAGGGAGGTGAAGGAGATGAGGAAGAGGAAGATGGGGAAGTATCTGGCAATTCCAATCTGGTCACCAAAAACACCCCCAAAGCCGTTTGTCTTACACCAGGGCGATACTGAGATTATCATCCACATAAGAACGTGCCGCAAATATACCTTATATATATTTTTTTAATTGTGAAATTACACAAATCAAATAAAGTTTACTTGCGCACGCCGAGATTTGAACCCATGACCTACGGATTACTAGTCGAAAGCCTTACTTCTCAACCACGAAGGTCGTCAAATATTTTATTTTATTCACACCAATTACTTGAACCTTTCCGATTTCATTTGATTTTGCCTAAAATTGGGAAAACTCATTTAACGTTATTATTTTTTCGAACTTGAAAAAAAGAGTACTGGAACTCCGCACAACTTTTTTACATAACTCTTCAATATATTTTTCTAACAAAAATAGTACCTATTTCATGCAACATGCCGAATATCTTTATAACTTGCAACTGTTATTTTTACAACAATTGCAGATTAAAAAAATACGTACCTGATCCAATAACCACTTTGAAAACTATCTGTTTTTAAAATAGGGAAAATAGGACGAGGGTAGTAACTCCGTCAATGATTCAAGCGAAATTCAACCAGTATTAGCAGCCCAAAAGATAATTCAACTTTGGGCACGTGTGCAAGCAATTGTGTTGTCTCATTTTGAACTGGTTATGGAAAAAATTTTAAAGGATTTTTTTATTAGTTTGAAGACACTACTTTTACATATTTTTGGAGACGTAATTTACTTTGGACGTCCTTGTGTACCGGCAGTAAGTTGTTGTCTTTCCAATATGATTTATCGTCGATTACATGTGTATATCACTAATGGTATTACGACTAGTGTCTGCCTAAACTAAAGAACCGAACTGTCGAAAATTCAATTTAACTTCTGCTGTTCAATCGCGAAGGCTGTCATAAAATGCGCCAGGAAAATGGAAGGAAACTGCAGCACAAACCACCCGACCATGTGACGTTATTATTCTGGAAAACAAATTTGAACTGGGCGAGGGTAGATCATTCAAATATAACCCTCAGAATGCCTGCTGAAATTGTATCACGATTTATGTCTGGCAGGGTCTGAGGGACCCGACAATACTTTCGATCGATTTTTTAAAATTTATTAATCTTATCTAATATAAATGTGAGGTAATCGCGTGTTGGCACCACCTTACAAGGGGGTAGAGTGGAAAGTGAATGTTGTTCTGCGCGAGCAGTGCCTGGGGATCTCAAGTCTGCACCAACCAGCAAGGTATTTCACAAAGGTGCTCATGGTAGGTTATGGTGCTTGTTGTAATTTAAATACTAGGTCGGCACTTCCATATGTTAAAGACTAAACCACAGCACTCATAATTGTTTTTGGTTATGATTTACTCAATCAACGAAGATATAATCGATTGGTGAGTCAGGTAGTTTAGAACGATAATCACGGTAAAAAAAAAATAAGAAAAGCGATAAAGCAGCGATAGAGTAACTTGCGTTGTGTAAAGTTAGCGATGAGAATAATGCAAACGTCCAAACTCGACTGCCGGTAGCTGAACATATTATTTTTTCGTTAATGTAAATAATACCAATATTTTATATTCCTGCTTGAAGCTTTTCAGTCGAAAATAATAAAATATAGTGATGTTGAATGTTGCTACAAGAAAGAATTCAATCTCAAATAACAGCGATTTAAACAGCTAACCTCTCAGGCCTCTACCATATTTTGTCAGATGTAGCTACCTGGTAAGTTAAAATTCTAACCACACTGTTGGTGAAGCATTGGAGGTTATCCACCACTTGCCCGCCCTGGTATAAGTAACAGATAGTTAGTTACTCCTTCGAGGCTCTCACAAGGACTCTATTTTTTTGAAAGAATAAAGCTACATTTTATTTGGAATGAATCTAGACTTCCAGTGTCCCTGCATACATTGTTAGTAAGCAGTACGCAAGTGCTTAGCGGGAAATACAAGATAAAATATGTGTTAGTATGACAAAATATTGACAAGACATTGTGTCAGGTTGGTGACAGACCACGAGGAGCGCTGGGTGATTGCATCCAGCGTATCCTACAAGCACCTGTATGGGAAGAAGACACAGTACACAAATAATAAGGGCAAAGGGTTGAAGTCCTCTCCAATCGATCGGCAGTTCCAGCAAGAATGCACATGACATTCGGTCTAACCCTAAACCACACTCAGCTTCCGCGCTCCTTAGCCGGTTCCTCGGTGATGCCTCAAACAAAAGTAAATGGGAGATTGGGGGAAAATGACGACCCTAAGGAATTCAGCGTCGAGTAGCCGGAGGCAAGGCGGAGGAGAGCCGAGGTCGCCCGATCAAAGCCCGCACATGTTGCATTGGTGAAGCAGTATAATAAGGTTTTACAAAACAAACTAAATATAAAAAAATTCAGAAATTATAACTCCTTTATTCAAATAATTTTTATGATTTAGTCTCTTTTAGGTAGATTTTTTTAAAAGAAATTTGAGTGCTCAAACATAACTACTAATGCAACAAATATGACTACTACGTAAGTAACCGAAAAAAATGGCTACATTCAAAATAATTACTTTGTATACCTGGTAGGGTATGTAAGATCCAGACGGTTACTCATTATTATCGGCATCTAAAAGTAGGGCCACATTGCGGCCAATTTCCAACATCAAACGTTTGGACCATTGTATGGAGGGGTAGTTCGTGCATGGTTCGTGCGTTGGAAGTTCGAGATGGAAAGTTGGAATTCGAGTTGGCCTGGGATCGCCTTCGAGGCGATCGGCGATGGCTGCAGGACCGTAGCCAGAGTTGAATTTAAGATAAGGCAGCGGTAATTACAGGTAGAGCGCAAGTAAAAACGTAACTTGAACTGATCTGGTGAATCGATTTTCGTCGTACATGTGCCAGGCAATACTTAATTGAATGATCAAAACATTTAGTTATTTAACAATGATAAAGGATTACCTTGTGTTCTTCCACCAGGTAGGTAATAAGTATTTGTACACAAAGTATATATACTTGATCACTGCTAACAATGAACTTCAGAAAAGTAACTGAAGCATCAATGGCTTTTCATTTATTAATGTTTATATTACTTCCTAGGCAGGATCCGTGAAATTGAATCAAAGAATGAGGAGCTTACAAAAAAGAACATCACTTTGGAAACCAGGATTAATGTACTGGAGAACTGTCTCGAATTCCAGGAGCGGGCTCTAAAGGCCAACAACTTAGAAATCAGAGGCATCCCGGAAAATAAAGGAGAAATTCTACAAGACGTCATTTTTAACATATGCCAAAAAACTAAGTCTAACATCCAAATCAAAGATATTGACGCTATTCATCGCGCAGCAAAAAAAAAAAATAATATTCATCCGAGAGAAATTATAATCAAACTAAAATCGAATATAGCTAAAGAACAGCTATTAGCGGATGTAAAATTATATAATAAAAACAACCCGAATGTGGAAGACAAATTAAATACCTCAAACATTGGAATTGCTGGACCAAGTTCGCGGATCTACGTTTCCGAGCATCTGACGTTTCGAGCCAAACAACTGTATTGGAAGGCGAGACAGGCAGCTATCACGAAAGGCTATAGATACACGTGGACGAGACAAGGACAGATATACGTCAGACGAGCTACGGGAACTAATGCTATTTGTATATCCGATGAAACAAGACTTGAATCTATGTGATACAATTGAACAAATTACACTACCTAGGTATGTACCGTCTCACTCGTTTTCAGGTATATGCATGAAATTGTTAACACGGCGAACCAGCGAATTTACCTGTCTTCATTGTACTATTTACCAAGGTTTAAATCGATTAGCGTTAATTTCATATTTCACTATATTAAGTAGGTATGAGTACACCCCGTCTCGCTCATTTATTTATGATACTTGGCTAACATTTATATATAAAAATTTATTATTATTTATATATAATATTTTGTTTACATTTACGTATAATAGTTTGTTATCATTCATTCCTTGAAACGAGTTCCGCAGATTGTTAGTGGATTTTCACTATGAATGTTTTTAATGGTTTCTGAAACTTATCTTAATCGTTCTAAAAGCACAACTTTAATAAAAATGATTACTGAGTTCTTTTAAATTACTAACTATGTTAGAGTGAATACTGCACAATCTCCACCGCCTGAGAAATTATGGATTCACAAATCAGGTTATATCGTAGTTGAGGGTAAGGGTAAGAATGTAGGAGATGAGGGAAAGGAAGATTGGTAAATACATTTTTGTTCAGATCTAATCATGTACGTGTTCATCAATTAAAACATTTTTGAAGATGTGTGTGAACACTCTCTTTCAGAAAGCCTTAAGAATTATTTTGTTTCAAAGGAATTCGAAAATTATTTTCTCTTGTTTTTTTACGTATTCTTTAACACCGCTATCGCATTTGTATTACTTATATTAATCCTCTGTCTTGTGTACAATATGAAGAGAATAAAATTAAAGTAACAAACATAAAAACTATTACTGGCACATTGGCCCTCGGATCGTTAAGTTTAAAAATTGTCCTTCACATCCGAATTAATTTTGTACCAAAAATTTTAAATCTTTAGTGGTGTACTAAATCTAATATAACTTTAAAACTACATGTTAAATCGTAATAAATTTTTTTAATTCATTTGTGTATTTAATCAAGGTATGTAGAAAATGCATTTTGTATTTTAAAATAAAAATAACATATGATTTAATCTCGATTTAAAAATGACTTAAAAAAAAGGTTTTTTTAAAATTATTATTTAACCAAAAACTAGAACTATTGATGTTTTTATATAATATTTCTCTGTTTTTATTTTGATTCTTGTAAAAAATTACTAGTCCTTTCAAAATCTGAGTTCTCAATGTTGCCTATTCAAATTTGATTGTAAGGCAGGTCTACTTAAACTGGTTTATTCTCTATATTAATTAAATAGTCATGAAGACATTGGGAATTCTTATGTCATAGTCAGATATTTTGGTTTATAAATGTGTAATTTCTAGTACTTTGTAAATATTTTAAAAATTATAGTGCATGCTATAATTTTAATTATGATATTATAATGTTCTCCAAAATGACCTTGAAAGCATCTCATCCGGCGATCTCTTGAAAAAAACCATTCCTTTGTCCAACTGCAAACATTAATGTTCTCCAAAATGACCTAGTAAGAATCACATCCTTGCGATGCTTTCAGGGACATAAAAAAACCATTCCTTTATTTAGAGTATTATGAACTAATTGTGCAATTTGGCTGTCCTAAAACGGGAAACCTTCCCAGTTGGACAGACAAAACATCATTATGTAAGGTTTTGTACTGAAATATATATATATAAATAAATAAATAAATAAATAAATAAAATAAATAAAAGGTACCAAACATAATTTGAAATGACAAAAAAAAATGAGAATAATAATAAGTCCTTTCTCAAAACAATTCAATTCTACGATTCGAAATATCATTAAAAATACGAAGAACTTTATTTAGATCAACTGACTTAGTTCTTTTCTTTTCAAAGGCTGGAAACACCATGCCTGCCATTCTTTCGTGACCCATTGACAGCCTCTGAGGCATTTTGATTTCAGTCAATGTTGAAAACGTAGATTCGCCCACAGCAGTGCTGCAGCCTATTGTCGCCACAGATGCAAAAAATGTACTCTTGAGTTTTTAATTTTTCTAAAGTCGTTAACATGTCTGCTTATGAGCATTTTTGTAAATGATTTATTTCGCTACTGAGTTAACGGAGTAGGTCGAGTGCCAGATAGACAAATGGCCTTGAGCTTCCTTTAAAATATATCAGGACGTTTTTCGTGGTTAAGTTGATGACAAACCGTTTAGTTTGAAGAAGGCCCGAAGATATCGATCTAGGGATTGGTTTATTTATGACTCAACCATCTAATAGCATCCCTAAACTGTTTCGGAATTCCCCGTATGCAGTGACTGTAATACGCGCACAGCCTCCCACCACTTACTTCAATGCCATCTATAGGCAGAATAAATAATTAGTGTGGTATGATTCCTTGGTTAGTTCGAAGCTGTTTAGTTAGATGTCGCTACGCTACACTAATAGGTTGAATTTGTTTTCAATCATATCAAACTATGAACAAACAGTTTACTAGTATATTATCACAGGCGATGGTATTTCTTAAGGCAGGGCAAAGGTATTTTATGGTAGGGCTTTGCCTCATAATGCCCCCCCCCCCCCCCTTAACTACGGCCCTGGATGGCTGGCCTGGCGAGTTGGCCCAACACATAAGTCAGCGAATATTATAACAGGAGTGTGGTATAAATGTTGTTTGAAATCATTATTTTGTAGCTTTACGAATCAAAATCAATATTATGGAGAATCAGATACCGAGATACAGGTGGAACCAAATCAACTGACAAGATACAGCGCCGAATCTGCTGTTCGACGTCTGCCATTTTTTAGTTCAGGGTTCGGAGTTGGAGTATTGGCCGCAGCCACCGCACGATCGGAGGTTGGCTCCAGTTTGGACGTAGCATGAAATGCATCACATTCGCGAGCAATTTTTAAATAGTTACAGCTGTTTTAAAATGAGTCTGTCAGATGCTATCAGGCATTCGAAGGGTTAATGGAATTTAGATGAAAATATCTGCGAAGTTCACAGCAATGTTGTGATTGAAAAGCTTTATATCAGTTTATGCTTGGCTTTTTTATTCACACTGGTACAGTAATCCTGATGGTCATCTTTTTAGACCTTTGCGTTGTATAATAATAGGGTATTAAACAGATTTCTTTAGATTGTTGATTTTTTTTATTACGATAATGATGGTACGTTAATTTTATTTTAAATTTGACGAATAAATATTTTATAATGATTTGAAATGTGTCATTTTTGATTTGCCGTCAATACAACAGGTTCGCTTTGTTTGGAATATGGGCGTTGTTAACATCGCGGGGGAATTTTGGGGATAGTCGGTTTCTACGTTACGATGACATTGTAGCCAGCTAGAACCGTTAAGGAACGTGTGGCTTAAGATTTTGAAATCAATAATAATGATTGATTGAAAATAATAAACTTTAGTTTTATGTGATCAGAATAAAAAAAATATCTGTGGTAAAAAATATTATCTAAAAAAATTATTTTACTTCCCAAATATACGAACTCATCCACCTGCTCCAAGTATTCATCATTCACAATTATGTCGCATATTGTTTTTGTTCTCTCTCTTTCAAATACCATTACTTTAGTCTTACTCATATTCATCATTACCTCATTCTTTATATATACTTACACGACACGAGAGACTGTTACAAGCTATTTTTTTTTTCATAACTTCTAATGACTTTTCAAAGGGGTGTTGAAATTGCGTGATTCTGAGTTGTCATGGAACCATCCTACCCTATCCACTCCCTTCAGCCTCACAACAAACCCCAATTGGGGATGCCCAATTTTTGAAATATTACGAAGGGCAAATGACCTGATCCAGAATTGATAAAATAAATAGCTTCAAAAATAATATCTACTGATACAAAATGTCTGCAGCAGCCTCAATTAAGTTGGATTACGTAAATAATAAAGATTTTATTACTCTTTTATAAAATATCATTAATTTGTTCCTTCATTGCGTTTCTTTCAGCGCACAAAGCAGTTTTTATGCCAAATAAATTTTCAAAGGAATTTATTCAGAGCACTGTTACGCCTACTACAGGTTGAATTTAATTAACTTAGTTTAAATACACAGATCTAATTAAATGCTTCAGCGCCGAAACGCATGGAGCTCCACATTCGGGAGTTTCCGCGCCGTGAGACACAAGCCACGCTAAGCCCCGCCACGTCACGCCACGTCACGCCACGCCACGCTTCTCTCTTCCACGAGCTGAGCCGTGGCAAGTTAGTTCAATTATTACTGACTTTACTGGATAAAATCAGAACCATCTGACATCATAATATTTCAACGATTTGTTTTTAATTTTTCGCGCCGTGGATATTTTTAGGGGCTAAAAATTTAAGGGCTAAAATTTAAGGGCTAAATTTATAACAAAAAATAGTTAGATATTATATTATGCGTAGAGATAATCGGTTTGAATTAATAAACAGTTTTAAAGGTGACACTTACGTACTAAAAATTAGAAGGATGAAATAAATGACAATTTTTTTTGCACAATTTTACTTGTACGGAATCGAACAAATTTTAAAGAAAATATGTCTTAAAAATCCTTTAACACAGATCTAATATGTTGATTTAAAATCATTCAACAGATTTATTTTTTAAATTGCAGATTACATCGAAAAAAAAAACAAACTTATATTCACAAATAAAGGAAAAGAGTGATGAAAAATATTCAGATGATTATACAAGTTGGCCTAAAGTACAAAGTTGTTATTATAGTGATTACAAAACTGTAGAAAAGGAAGTTGTACAAAAAACTAAACTTTTTTCTACTGTTGCTTGGTTTCGAAACGAGAATATGCATAGTTCTTACCTGGATGTCATTTATCCGGTATTTATCACCCCCTTAACCATCACCTTGCTAGTAAATTATTTGAAATTTAGAACAATGATAAGAAAAATAACAAATTTTAGTATAAATTTTTTTGAAAAATAGAAGAATTGGGACTACCTTGGAAGTAAGCTGTTAGTGTTTTTTGTATTCATAATCTCATTTTTTTAACTAAAAAGAAGGTATTTGACCATCTCGAAAGTAAGTATAATATATCGTTATGAGCTAATTGGTTTTGCTGTGGCGATAATTATCTCGAGGTACCGCGTATGTGATTATTTTGTATGCTCCTTTGCCGAGGTACAGTGGTAAGTGATTGGTTATCCTTTTTCCTTGCATCCCTTGTTTTTCCTACACATATTATCACCCATTTCAGCAAACATCATTTCAGCTCGTTTCTTTTTTGGTATTTAAAGTCCATTTTCAAGTGCATCTGAAGCAGTAATTCTAAGGCAGTTTCGGATGCAACAACTATCGTAAATAATTAATTCTCTCATTTTCCACTTCATAATTAAGCATATCGTAATAAAAAATAGGCAAAAATATTAGATGACGTACTAGAAAATTGACTCTTGATTTCTTCAAAATTTGGTCCCATGAAAACACTTGAATGAACTGCATCGAAAGATTGACGAAAAGACAAAAAAAGGTTAAAAATATCTAACTAATCATCACATCGATTTCCCGCAGGGGCAGACCAAGAGGATGGACCGACAAATAACTCGGTCTTGGTATACACTCATTGCCTCATTCATATCCATACATCGTCTCACATGTATAGGAGTATGTACTCTTCTATTATTCTGACTTTTGAAGTGGCCCGTTCTAAGTAATTGTTTTACTTAATCCTGCCATATCTTCTTCAAAAAGAGGTCCAAAAAGGTTTTAAATCACATGCAATAATTTATTGATCCTCACTCAAATGTCCGGCAGTTAATAAGATTTTTAACTTTCTGATTAACGTGACTGAAGTTCAGATTATTTTCCAGAAGTTGTTTGGTAACTTTAAAAAAAAGTAACTTCAAGGCTCCGAAAAAGACGGCCTCAAAAAATTTTGCGCCTAAGTGGAGACAGATTAATTTTCTCATTACAAATAGCAAGAATTTTCCACTTTGGGAACCCAATGACCAAAAAGGGAAAACTTTTTTTTCCGTGAATGGGTTGTTTAACAAAATGTCACTTTTTGTCGTGGCATCAAAAATAGAACACGTTATCTAAGTAAATAAGAACCTTTGAGAAGTCAACTTCATCGAAACCCTTTTTGATGTAATACTGCACAAAAGTTTAATGGCTTAAATCTTCATCGGTCTTGATGGAAATATACAACCTCAAAAAAGTAACGACCCATATTAATTTATATATTGTTTGAAACATTTAGAGAGTGTTAACAATTATAATAGTTAAAAAATTGCCATTGGGATGTACAATAATGTACATAGATATTAACACTCCAATTATAAACGTTCACAGCATACGTAATCAATGTTTAGTTGTTACTACAAAATGAAATATAAAACGTGGTTGTGTCAAATATAAAACATAACCTGCAGAGAAAGATAATAAAAATAAAGTTATAATAGAGCAATCACATGATTGTTGACGTGACATGTCATGGTAGAAGATTGTTAGTTTGCTTTTTGAATATTTCGTGGAAAAGTAAAAAAATTTTGAGTTTTAAAGATTACGATGCTTCGCACAAACAGGCGTTCTGCCTGATATTATATGTGATAAAATATTATTTATTTATTTACATAAACTGCATTTTTTACCCATATTTTGCCGGCAATAAAACTGTTATAATATCAGTTCATTTCTGAAACATGTCTGCTAATAAATAATTTAAATTGCAACAGACAAACTTCTGTAATTAAAATGAATAAAATATTTGTCGATTCACGAAAATTCCAAAAAAAAATAATTTTTGTTTTAGAGCGGTCAAAATATTAAAACTTTTTGAGAAGTACTTGTGAAAAAGTAGAAACATAATAAACTACATAAAAAAGCATTAGTGCATTATGTATATTCATTGAAACTGAATTTTGTCAGACGGAAAGTCTCCAACCTTTGCACTGGTGTTTTTTATAGTGGTGTTTGAACACAAATTTAATGGTGGTATTAATATTATGTTTCTTTGAGTTTTCTCCGTCCACCACTTGATGAGAGATTGCTTTTAGAATTGACACATGATGTAATTATCCCTTCTTACAAACTATATAATGAGTTTTGTAAGAAAGATTCGAGGTACATAGAATCTTGAAGATTTTTCTTCCACTTTTGGTGATGTTATTTGTGCAAACATTTTGACGGATTTTGAAAATATTTTGTCCATTTGAACATTTCTCCGAAACCTTTTCCATCTGAAAATAAGTATTTTAAGTAAGTTTACACGGGAGTTTGTCCATTTGATCAACGGTGAGTGTTGCTTTCAGAAAATAAAAATATTTATGTATTATTTATGTATTTCTTTATTACACGCCCCAATAGGGTTAATAAATAAATTAGATGTTAAATAATTTTAAAATAAATATTAATTAATTTTTATAAAGGTATTATACAATATTGCAAGAAATTTCGATGATCAAACAAAAAAATAATTGGATGATTTATATAGCGCCGTTTTTGTGAAACAACCCTCTTTAAGTGTTCACCAAGGAAGAAAGTTCTTCATTCCGACACTTCCCTTGGATGAGGTTCGAGGACGCGTGGGCTACCACTGAGTTCTGTCTCCACATTCCTCCTCTACCTTCCCGGCACGTGGTCCATTTTGAAGGGTAAGGAAGGAAGCTCTCCCTTCCCACTCCGTTAATATCGGTTGGCTTATTGGAAGACAGAAATTTATTACCTCCTCTTTGCTACGAAACAAGCGTCAAGTCTAGCTTCTAGTAGAGTCTAGCGTCAAGAGTAGGAGATAATAAAGTGTTTTGAGGGTTATTTAACTAAAGATAGATTATTAGGCAAACGAAAATAGAACATTTCACCCCTGACATGACTCCTTTCATTTCATTCTTGTATTTCCAAGGTGGATTTCATGAGTTTACCACATATTATAGTAAAATATTTTGTAGATATAATTATTCTAGAATAGAAAAACCTCGTCGAATTCAATGTTTCAAAGACCCAATCATGTCTAATTACGTCTAAAAGGGATTGAAACAAAAATCTAGGCTCTTTCAACGGAAGAAATCTTCCAAACAAGCCCTCCATTGATATGCTTGGTGTTACTATAAGTGACCAGCTCAGGTATGGGGGTTCCATCGAAGCCAGAGTAAAGTTAGCCTCTCAAAAACTGGGCGTACTGTACAGGACCCGCAGATACTTTAATAGTACATAACTGCTAACCCTGTACAAATCGCAAGTGCGCCTCATGGTTGAATTCGGCAGCCACCTCTGGTCTGGAGCTCCAAAATACTTGAAAAATACCCTCGACTTTGTGCAGAAACGAGCAGTCCGTTTGATAGATTCTCCAACTTTAACGAACGGATTGCAATCTTTAGAGCACAGGCGTCGGATGGGAATGCTATCCCTGTTCTACCTGTATTTCAATGGAAGATGTTCTGAGAAACTAGCGTCATTGATCCCTTCGGTACCAGTGCATAGTCGGGAGACACGCCAAACACGCGCTCAACATATGTACACGGTTGACATTTGTCACATGAGAACGGGTTGTTTATCAACTCGCTCTTGAGTTCAACAGCTCGGCTATGGAGCGATTTTCCGGCCTCTGTGTTTCCTCCCTACTACAACATGGGCCTCTTCAAGACCAATGTCCATTCCTTCCTCTCCTCAAAAAGCATCCCAGATGCACCGCATCCCAGATGACATAGGCCCTAAGGGAAATTATTTTCATCAGGGCCTCCTGTGTGGAGTTAATGTAAAAAAAAAAATACTAAACATTACATCCTCAGGTGATCCCAGGGATCCAATCTTGACCCTCTGCAGTTTTTTATCTGCATCGGCATTTTCATGTGCTCAATTTGGGAATGACAACCCATACATTTTTCCTTTCCAGAACTTCGTCAAAAATGACATAGGCCGTTAGGAATTTTTTTCTCAGGGACTCCTGTGTGGAGCGCTTGTAAAAAAATGTTTATTTTTCTTCAGAAAAGACTGACCTTACCAAAATTATGAAACTCAATTTCGATGCCTTTTCCCAAATTAAAAATTAGAAACAAGGAAACAAGAAACGTAAGAACGAAATAGTGTTTCAACCTCCCTTTTTACAGCTATATGGACATTATTTCAGAGCTCTATATGTACGAGAAGGTATGTAATAAAAATACACAGGGAATTAAGGGATGTAATTGACTTACTCTAATAAGTAATTCCTGACATTATTTGAAGTAAAAAATGTGTATAAAATTTTGGATTCCGGATACTTTTTTGGTTTGTTATTCCAAACTAATTAGAATTCAACCTGTCTGCCAAATAAAGTAATTTCGCACGAAGTGGTGCATCATCTGAACAGAGAGATTTTGAAGCTGAAAACCAGTTGCATTCGGAAGAAAGCAGTGGCCTTTTTGTCAATAGAATCGATGATAATTAAACAAAATGCATGAAATTGTTAAAATCTAGTGATAAATAAGCGTTTTTATTAATTCATTGAAGAAGAAGATACCAAAAATAGAAACCAGAAAAAAAAGATAATTATCGCAACTGGACATATTTTTATTAGGATATACTTTTTATTATTATTATTAAAGTTAGCAGCTGAGGAGATTATATGTAACACGTCGTCTACACTGACCGTTGAAACGTGTCAACTGTGGCTGACAAAGGTTGTTCCGAAGCTATAACAATATCAACAAAGCTCTATCAGTTCGTATGTAAACTGTTCACTAGACGTCACTCGTGTTTCACATGCAGGTGCTAGGTGGCTTGGGATTATAGTTGTGTAAAACTACATTATTGAAGAATGCAAAAAATATGATGGCTAAATAAATAAATAAAAACAATTATCACAGTGTTATTAAATATGAACACGCTAAAGCCGGTGGGTCAAAATAACACACAAGCATTGGGTGATGAGTGCAAATAAACTCAACTAAAAATTGAAATAAAGTACTTATCATGCAGTTTTTATTCACAAATTTATGTTAAATTATTTAATTCCAGGAAACGCCCCAAATCGCACTGAACGTGCGTCACGTATGCGCGAAGATCATCGCACGAGCGGTTCCGCCGAAATGAGTCTTGAAGGTCGTTAATAATTTTGTTCTTCTCGGGGTATGTGAGCAGTTAATCGTTGGTCTCACGTTCCATCACTTTTGATGAAACAAATGTTCCTAAATTCCTCATATATTTCCTGTAAGAAATTTTAAAAAGAAATATTTCTTTTGCATTAGAGCAAGCGAGACATTATTTTAACGGCTGTCTAAATTCAACTTTATTTTATGTGAACACCACAGAAGAGTTCTTACTACTCCTATCTACTACTCTAAAGCTATCTGGCATTCCCAAATGAAGTATGTTGTAAGGCTAAAGGTAGTAGGGAGGTGAAGGAGATGAGGAAGAGGAAGATGGGGAAGTATCTGGCAATTCCAATCTGGTCACCAAAAACACCCCCAAAGCCGTTTGTCTTACACCAGGGCGATACTGAGATTATCATCCACTTAAGAACGTGCCGCAAATATACCTTATATATATTTTTTTAATTGTGAAATTACACAAATCAATCAAATAAAGTTTACTTGCGCACGCCGAGATTTGAACCCATGACCTACGGATTACTAGTCGAAAGCCTTACTTCTCAACCACGAAGGTCGTCAAATATTTTATTTTATTCACACCAATTACTTGAACCTTTCCGATTTCATTTGATTTTGCCTAAAATTGGGAAAACTCATTTAACGTTATAATTTTTTCGAACTTGAAAAAAAAGAGTACTGGAACTCCGCACAACTTTTTTACATAACTCTTTAATATATTTTTCCAACAAAAATAGTACCTATTTCATGCAACATGCCGAATATCTTTATAACTTGCAACTGTTATTTTTACAACAATTGCAGATTAAAAAAATACGTACCTGATCCAATAACCACTTTGAAAACTATCTGTTTTTAAAATAGGGAAAATAGGACGAGGGTAGTAACTCCGTCAATGATTCAAGCGAAATTCAACCAGTATTAGCAGCCCAAAAGATAATTCAACTTTGGGCACGTGTGCAAGCAATTGTGTTGTCTCATTTTGAACTGGTTATGGAAAAAATTTTAAAGGATTTTTTTATTAGTTTGAAGACACTACTTTTACATATTTTTGGAGACGTAATTTACTTTGGACGTCCTTGTGTACCGGCAGTAAGTTGTTGTCTTTCCAATATGATTTATCGTCGATTACATGTGTATATCACTAATGGTATTACGACTAGTGTCTGCCTAAACTAAAGAACCGAACTGTCGAAAATTCAATTTAACTTCTGCTGTTCAATCGCGAAGGCTGTCATAAAATGCGCCAGGAAAATGGAAGGAAACTGCAGCACAAACCACCCGACCATGTGATGTTATTATTCTGGAAAACAAATTTGAACTGGGCGAGGGTAGATCATTCAAATATAACCCTCAGAATGCCTGCTGAAATTGTATCACGATTTATGTCTGGCAGGGTCTGAGGGACCCGACAACACTTTTGATCGATTTTTTTAAATTTATTAATCTTATCTAATATAAATGTGAGGTAATCGCGTGTTGGCACCACCTTACAAGGGGGTAGAGTGGAAAGTGAATGTTGTTCTGCGCGAGCAGTGCCTGGGGATCTCAAGTCTGCACCAACCAGCAAGGTATTTCACAAAGGTGCTCATGGTAGGTTATGGTGCTTGTTGTAATTTAAATACTAGGTCAGCACTTTCAAATGTTAAAGACTAAACCACAGCACTCATAATTGTTTTTGGTTATGATTTACTCAATCAACGAAGATATAATCGATTGGTGAGTCAGGTAGTTTAGAACGATAATCACGGTAAAAAAAAAAATAAGAAAAGCGATAAAGCAGTGATAGAGTAACTTGCGTTGTGTAAAGTTAGCGATGAGAATAATGCAAACGTCCAAACTCGACTGCCGGTAGCTGAACATATTATTATTTCGTTAATGTAAATAATACCAATATTTTATATTCCTGCTTGAAGCTTTTCAGTCGAAAATAATAAAATATAGTGATGTTGAATGTTGCTACAAGAAAGAATTCAATTTCAAATAATAGCGATTTAAACAGCTAACCTTTCAGGCCTCTACCATATTTTGTCAGATGTAGCTACCTGGTAAGTTTAAATTCTAACCACACTGTTGGTGAAGCATTGGAGGTTATCCACCACTTGCCCGCCCTGGTATAAGTAACAGATAGTTAGTTACTCCTTCGAGGCTCTCACAAGGACTCTATTTTTTTGAAAGAATAAAGCTACATTTTATTTGGAATGAATCTAGACTTCCAGTGTCCCTGCATACATTGTTAGTAAGCAGTATGCAAGTGCTTAGCGGGAAATACATGATAAAATATGTGTTAGTATGACAAAATATTGACAAGACATTGTGTCAGGTTGGTGACAGACCACGAGGAGCGCTGGGTGATTGCATCCAGCGTATCCTACAAGCACCTGTATGGGAAGAAGACACAGTATACAAATAATAAGGGCAAAGGGTTGAAGTCCTCTCCAATCGATTAGCAGTTCCAGCAAGAATGCACATGACGTTCGGTCTAACCCTAAACCACACTCAGCTTCCGCGCTCCTTAGCCGGTTCCTCGGTGATGCCTCAAACAAAAGTAAATGGGAGATTGGGGGAAAATGACGACCCTAAAGAATTCAGCGTCGAGTAGCCGGAGGCAAGGCGAAGGAGAGCCGAGGTCGCCCGATCAAAGCCCGCACATGTTGCATTGGTGAAGCAGTATAATAAGGTTTTACAAAACAAACTAAATATAAAAAAATTCAGAAATTATAACTCCTTTATTCAAATAATTTTTATGATTTAGTCTCTTTTAGGTAGATTTTTTTAAAAGAAATTTGAGTGCTCAAACATAACTACTAATGCAACAAATATGACTACTACGTAAGTAACCGAAAAAAATGGCTACATTCAAAATAATTACTTTGTATACCTGGTAGGGTATGTAAGATCCAGGCGGTTCTTGACGAGGTGTGCTTTGCAGTTAACATCGTGACTCATTATTATCGGCATCTAAAAGTAGGGCCACATTGCGGCCAATTTCCAACATCAAACGTTTGGACCATTGTATGGAGGGGTAGTTCGTGCATGGTTCGTGCGTTGGAAGTTCGAGATGGAAAGTTGGAGTTCGAGATGGAAAGTTGGCCTGGGATCGCCTTCGAGGCGATCGGCGATGGCTGCAGGACCGTAGCCAGAGTTGAATTTAAGATAAGGCAGCGGTAATTACAGGTAGAGCGCAAGTAAAAACGTAACTTGAACTGATCTGGTGAATCGATTTTCGTCGTACATGTGCCAGGCAATACTTAATTGAATGATCAAAACATTTAGTTATTTAACAATGATAAAGGATTACCTTGTGTTCTTCCACCAGGTAGGTAATAATTATTTGTACACAAAGTATATATACTTGATCACTGCTAACAATGAACTTCAGAAAAGTAACTGTAGCATCAATGGCTTTTCATTTATTAATGTTTATATTAGGTACCAAACATAATTTGAAATGACAAAAAAAAATGAGAATAATAATAAGTCCTTTCTCAAAACAATTCAATTCTACGATTCGAAATATCATTAAAAATACGAAGTACTTTATTTAGATCAACTGATTTAGTTCTTTTCTTTTCAAAGGCTGGAAACACCATGCCTGCCATTCTTTCGTGACCCATTGACAGCCTCTGAGGCATTTTGATTTCAGTCAATGTTGAAAACGTAGATTCGCACACAGCAGTGCTGCAGCCTATTGTCGCCACAGATGCAAAAAATGTACTCTTGAGTTTTTAATTTTTCTAAAGTCATTAACATGTCTGCTTATGAGCATTTTTGTAAATAATTTATTTCGCTACTGAGGTAACGGAGTAGGTCGAGTGCCAGATAGACAAATGGCCTTGAGCTTCCTTTAAAATATATCAGGACGTTTTTCGTGGTTAAGTTGATGACAAACCGTTTAGTTTGAAGAAGGCCCGAAGATATCGATCTAGGGATTGGTTTATTTATGACTCAACCATCTAATAGCTTCCCTAAACTGTTTCGGAATTCCCCGTATGCAGTGACTGTAATACGCGCACAGCCTCCCACCACTTACTTCAATGCCATCTATAGGCAGAATAAATAATTAGTGTGATATGATTCCTTGGTTAGTTCGAAGCTGTTTAGTTAGATGTCGCTACGCTACACTAATAGGTTGAATTTGTTTTCAATCATATCAAACTATGAACAAACAGTTTACTAGTATATTATCACAGGCGATGGTATTTCTTAAGGCAGGGCAAAGGTATTTTATGGTAGGGCTTTGCCTCATAATGCCCCCCCCCCCCCCCCTTAGCTACGGCCCTGGATGGCTGGCCTGGCGAGTTGGCCCAACACATAAGTCAGCGAATATTATAACAGGAGTGTGGTATAAATGTTGTTTGAAATCATTATTTTGTAGCTTTACGAATCAAAATCAATATTATGGAGAATCAGATACCGAGATACAGGTGGAACCAAATCAACTGACAAGATACAGCGCCGAATCTGCTGTTCGACGTCTGCCATTTTTTAGTTCAGGGTTCGGAGTTGGAGTATTGGCCGCAGCCACCGCACGATCGGAGGTTGGCTCCAGTTTGGACGTAGCATGAAATGCATCACATTCGCGAGCAATTTTTAAATAGTTACAGCTGTTTTAAAATGAGTCTGTCAGATGCTATCAGGCATTCGAAGGGTTAATGGAATTTAGATGAAAATATCTGCGAAGTTCACAGCAATGTTGTGATTGAAAAGCTTTATATCAGTTTATGCTTGGCTTTTTTATTCACACTGGTACAGTAATCCTGATGGTCATCTTTTTAGACCTTTGCGTTGTATAATAATAGGGTATTAAACAGATTTCTTTAGATTGTTGATTTTTTTTATTACGATAATGATGGTACGTTAATTTTATTTTAAATTTGACGAATAAATATTTTATAATGATTTGAAATGTGTCATTTTTGATTTGCCGTCAATACAACAGGTTCGCTTTGTTTGGAATATGGGCGTTGTTAACATCGCGGGGGAATTTTGGGGATAGTCGGTTTCTACGTTACGATGACGTTGTAGCCAGCTAGAACCGTTAAGGAACGTGTGGCTTAAGATTTTGAAATCAATAATAATGATTGATTGAAAATAATAAACTTTAGTTTTATGTGATCAGAATAAAAAAAATATCTGTGGTAAAAAATATTATCTAAAAAAATTATTTTACTTCCCAAATATACGAACTCATCCACCTGCTCCAAGTATTCATCATTCACAATTAAGTCGCATATTATTTTTGTTCTCTCTCTTTCAAATACCATTACTTTAGTCTTACTCATATTCATCATTACCTCATTCTTTATACATACTTACACGACACGAGAGACTGTTACAAGTTATTTTTTTTTTTCATAACTTCTAATGACTTTTCAAAGGGGTGTTGAAATTGCGTGATTCTGAGTTGTCATGGAACCATCCTACCCTATCCACTCCCTTCAGCCTCACAACAAACCCCAATTGGGGATGCCCAATTTTTGAAATATTACGAAGGGCAAATGACCTGATCCAGAATTGATAAAATAAATAGCTTCAAAAATAATATCTACTGATACAAAATGTCTGCAGCAGCCTCAATTAAGTTGGATTACGTAAATAATAAAGATTTTATTACTCTTTTATAAAATATCATTAATTTGTTCCTTCATTGCGTTTCTTTCAGCGCACAAAGCAGTTTTTATGCCAAATAAATTTTCAAAGGAATTTATTCAGAGCACTGTTACGCCTACTACAAGTTGAATTTAATTAACTAAGTTTAAATACACAGATCTAATTAAATGCTTCAGCGGCGAAACGCATGGAGCTCCACATTCGGGAGTTTCCGCGCCGTGAGACACAAGCTACGCTAAGCCCCGCCGCGTCACACCACGTCACGCCACGCCACGTTTCTCTCTTCCACGAGCTGAGCCGTGGCAAGTTAGTTCAATTATAACTGACTTTACTGGATAAAATCAGAACCATCTGACATCATAATATTTCAACGATTTGTTTTTAGTTTTTCGCGCCGTGGATATTTTTAAGGGCTAAAAATTTAAGGGCTAAAATTTAAGGGCTAAATTTAAGACAAAAAATAGTTAGATATTATATTATGCGTAGAGATAATCGGTTTGAATTAATTATTAACAGTTTTAAAGGTGACACTTACGTACTAAAAATTAGAAAGATGAAATAAATGACAATTTTTTTTTGCACAATTTTACTTGTACGGAATCGAACAAATTTTAAAGAAAATATGTCTTAAAAATCCTTTAACACAGATCTAATATGTTGATTTAAAATCATTCAACAGATTTATTTTTTAAACTGCAGATTACATCGAAAAAAAACAAACTTATATTCACAAATATAGGAAAAGAGTTATGAAAAATATTCAGATGATTGTACAACTTTTTTCTATTGTTGTTTGGTTTCGAAACGAGAATATGCATATTTCTTACCTAGATGTCATTTATCCGGTATTTATCACCCCCTTAACCATCACCTTGCTAGTAAATTATTTGAAATTTAGAACAATGACAAGAAAAATTGCAAATTTTAGTATAAATTTTTTTGAAAAACAGAAGAATTGGGACTACCTTGGAAGTAAGCTTTTAGTGTTTTTTGTATTCATAATCTCATTTTTTTAACTAAAAAGAAGGTATTTGACCATCTCGAAAGTAAGTATAATATATCGTTATGAGCTAATTGGTTTTGTTGTGGCGATAATTATCTCGAGGTACCGCGTATGTGATTATTTTGTATGCTCCTTTGCCGAGGTACAGTGGTAAGTGATTGGTTATCCTTTTTCCTTGCATTCCTTGTTTTTCCTACACATATTATCACCCATTTCAGCAAACACCATTTCAGCTCGTTTCTTTTTTGGTATTTAAAGTCCATTTTCAAGTGCATCTGAAGCAGTAATTCTAAGGCAGTTTCGGATGCAACAACTATCGTAAATAATTAATTCTTTCATTTTCCACTTCATAATTTTTATTTATTTTTATTTATTTTATTTATTCATACACGCCTTGAAGGCTTTTACAGAATCACATTATTCAAGTTACACATGTTATTCAGGAGTATAATTGTAAGTATGAAGTATATAACATTATAAAGTGTACTTTAAGGATACAAACAGGTTTAATATGTACATAGGTATGTAGTTTCGTTATCATTAAAATTGTACAAAGGAGTAATTAAACATATCGTAATAAAAAATAGGCAAAAATATTAGATGACGTACTAGAAAATTGACTCTTGATTTCTTCAAAATTTGGTCTCATGAAAACACTTGAATGAACTGCATCGAAAGATTGACGAAAAGACAAAAAAAGGTTAAAAATATCTAACTAATCATCACATCGATTTCCCGCAGGGGCAGACCAAGAGGATGGACCGACAAATAACTCGGTCTTGGTATACACTCATTGCCTCATTCATATCCATACATCGTCTCACATGTATAGGAGTATGTACTCTTCTATTATTCTGACTTTTGAAGTGGCCCGTCCTAAGTAATTGTTGTACTTAATCCTGCCATATCTTCTTCAAAAAGAGGTCCAAAAAGGTTTTAAATCACATGCAATAATTTATTGATCCTCAATCAAATGTCCGGCAGTTAATAAGATTTTTAACTTTCTGATTAACGTGACTGAAGTTCAGATTATTTTCCAGAAGTTGTTTGGTAACTTTAAAAAAAAGTAACTTCAAGGCTCCGAAAAAGACGGCCTCAAAAAATTTGGTGCCTAAGTGGAGTCAGATTAATTTTCTCATTACAAATAGCAAGAATTTACCTCTTTGGGAACCCAGTGACCAAAAAGGGAAAACTTTTTTTTCCGTGAATGGGTTGTTTAACAAAATGTCACTTTTTGTCGTGGCATCAAAAATAGAACACGTTATCTAAGTAAATAAGAACCTTTGAGAAGTCAACTTCATCGAAACCCTTTTTGATGTAATACTGCACAAAAGTTTAATGGCTTAAATCTTCATCGGTCTTGATGGAAATATACAACCTCAAAAAAGTAACGACCCATATTAATTTATATATTGTTTGAAACATTTAGAGAGTGTTAACAATTATAATAGTTAAAAAATTGCCATTGGGATGTACAATAATGTACATAGATATTAACACTCCAATTATAAACGTTCACAGCATACGTAATCAATGTTTAGTTGTTACTACAAAATGAAATATAAAACGTGGTTGTGTCAAATATAAAACATAACCTGCAGAGAAAGATAATAAAAATAAAGTTATAATAGAGCAATCACATGATTGTTCTCCGTGACATGTCATGGTAGAAGATTGTTAGTTTGCTTTTTGAATATTTCGTGGAAAAGTAAAAAAATTTTGAGTTTTAAAGATTACGATGCTTCGCACAAACAGGCGTTCTGCCTGATATTATATGTGATAAAATATTATTTATTTATTTACATAAACTGCATTTTTTACCCATATTTTGCCGGCAATAAAACTGTTATAATATCAGTTCATTTCTGAACCATGTCTGCTAATAAATAATTTAAATTGCAACAGACAAACTTCTGTAATTAAAATGAATAAAATATTTGTCGATTCACGAAAATTCCAAAAAAAATAATTTTTGTTTTAGAGCAGTCAAAATATTAAAACTTTTTGAGAAGTACTTGTGAAAAAGTAGAAGCATAATAAACTACATAAAAAGCATTAGTGCATTATGTGTATTCATTGAAACTGAATTTTTTAAGACGGAAAGTCTCCAACCTTTGCACTGAATGTTAAGTGTTTTTTTATAATAGTTTTTGAACAGAAATTTAATGGTGGTATTAATATTATGTTTCTTTGAGTTTTCTCCGTCCACCACTTGATGAGAAATTGCTTTTAGAATTGTAACATGATGTAATTATCCCTTCTTACAAACTATATAATGAGTTTTGTAAGAAAGATTCGAGGTACATAGAATCTTAAAGATTTTTCTTCCACTTTTGGTGATGTTATTTGTGCAAACATTTTGTCGGATTTTGAAAAAAATTTGTTCATTTGAACATTTCTCCGAAACCTTTTCCATCTGAAAATAAGTATTTTAAGTAAGTTTACACGGGTGTTTGTCCATTTGATCAACGGTGAGTGTTGCTTTCAGAAAAATAAAAATATTTATGTATTATTTATGTATTTATTTATTACACGCCCCAATAGGGTTAATAAATAAATTAGATGTTAAATAATTTTAAAATAAATATTAATTAATTTTTATAAAGGTATTATACAATATTGCAAGAAATTTCGATGATCAAACAAAAAAATAATTGGATGATTTATATAGCGCCGTTTTTGTGAAACAACCCTCTTTAAGTGTTCACCAAGGAAGAAAGTTCTTCATTCCGACACTTCCCTTGGATGAGGTTCGAGGACGCGTGGGCTACCACTGAGTTCTGTCTCCACATTCCTCCTCTACCTTCCCGGCACGTGGTCCATTTTGAAGGGTAAGGAAGGAAGCTCTCCCTTCCCACTCCGTTAATATCGGTTGGCTTATTGGAAGACAGAAATTTATTACCTCCTCTTTGCTACGAAACAAGCGTCAAGTCTAGCTTCTAGTAGAGTCTAGCGTCAAGAGTAGGAGATAATAAAGTGTTTTGAGGGTTATTTAACTAAAGATAGATTATTAGGCAAACGAAAATAGAACATTTCACCCCTG
Source organism: Glyphotaelius pellucidus (assembly GCA_936435175.1). Classification (NCBI taxonomy): domain Eukaryota; kingdom Metazoa; phylum Arthropoda; class Insecta; order Trichoptera; family Limnephilidae; genus Glyphotaelius; species Glyphotaelius pellucidus. Next base: position 5,026,230 of record OW386550.1, read on the forward strand.
ACATGACTCCTTTCATTTCATTCTTGTATTTCCAAGGTGGATTTCATGAGTTTACCACATATTATAGTAAAATATTTTGTAGATATAATTATTCTAGAATAGAAAAACCTCGTCGAATTCAATGTTTCAAAGACCCAATCATGTCTAATTACGTCTAAAAGGGATTGAAACAAAAATCTAGGCTCTTTCAACGGAAGAAATCTTCCAAACAAGCCCTCCATTGATATGCTTGGTGTTACTATAAGTGACCAGCTCAGGTATGGGGGTTCCATCGAAGCCAGAGTAAAGTTAGCCTCTCAAAAACTGGGCGTACTGTACAGGACCCGCAGATACTTTAATAGTACATAACTGCTAACCCTGTACAAATCGCAAGTGCGCCTCATGGTTGAATTCGGCAGCCACCTCTGGTCTGGAGCTCCAAAATACTTGAAAAATACCCTCGACTTTGTGCAGAAACGAGCAGTCCGTTTGATAGATTCTCCAACTTTAACGAACGGATTGCAATCTTTAGAGCACAGGCGTCGGATGGGAATGCTATCCCTGTTCTACCTGTATTTCAATGGAAGATGTTCTGAGAAACTAGCGTCATTGATCCCTTCGGTACCAGTGCATAGTCGGGAGACACGCCAAACACGCGCTCAACATATGTACACGGTTGACATTTGTCACATGAGAACGGGTTGTTTATCAACTCGCTCTTGAGTTCAACAGCTCGGCTATGGAGCGATTTTCCGGCCTCTGTGTTTCCTCCCTACTACAACATGGGCCTCTTCAAGACCAATGTCCATTCCTTCCTCTCCTCAAAAAGCATCCCAGATGCACCGCATCCCAGATGACATAGGCCCTAAGGGAAATTATTTTCATCAGGGCCTCCTGTGTGGAGTTAATGTAAAAAAAAAAATACTAAACATTACATCCTCAGGTGATCCCAGGGATCCAATCTTGACCCTCTGCAGTTTTTTATCTGCATCGGCATTTTCATGTGCTCAATTTGGGAATGACAACCCATACATTTTTCCTTTCCAGAACTTCGTCAAAAATGACATAGGCCGTTAGGAATTTTTTCTCAGGGCCTCCTGTGTGGAGCGCTTGTAAAAAAATGTTTATTTTTCTTCAGAAAAAACTGACCTTACCAAAATTATGAAACTCAATTTCGATGCCTTTTCCCAAATTAAAAATTAGAAACAAGGAAACAAGAAACGTAAGAACGAAATAGTGTTTCAACCTCCCTTTTTACAGCTATATGGACATTATTTCAGAGCTCTATATGTACGAGAAGGTATGTAATAAAAATACACAGGGAATTAAGGGATGTAATTGACTTACTCTAATAAGTAATTCCTAACATTATTTGAAGTAAAAAATGTGTATAAAATTTTGGATTCCGGATACTTTTTTGGTTTGTTATTCCAAACTAATTAGAATTCAACCTGTCTGCCAAATAAAGTAATTTGTATGCTTTTTGTAATTTTCATCTGTATCTGTATCTGTATACATAATATTAATTTAGTATTAATACTAATGTTTCTCCAATTAGATAAAATGTTTAACTCCTTACAAATTATGGTAAATTTTAATTCAATTCTAAAGCTTGCTTTTATTATTATTCCGAACTTCTACCATTGAATTACCGATTTAATGAACAGCTAAAACCACCCAAGAACAATCATTAGCGATTTCGAAAACTTCGAGCAAACAATCCGCATTTACTCGGTAGGTACCATTCCAGAATTGCGAAGAGTTTTGCATTCCGGAAAACAAAATCAAATAACTGTTATTTCAAATTATATCTACGCCACATTCCGCACCGGTTCCAATTCGAGAATCGTTTAAATAATATTCTCAGATTTGTTATCTATCAAATGATTAAAGAAATATTATTCTTTCAAAAACAACTCCAACATACCCTGTTACTAAAGCCATTTCAATTCTGCAACATTAACTGCATTGAACTGAAAATCTGTAGAAGTTTAACAAAATATTTTATCAATTCTTTGAAACTCTTGTTCGTTCTTCCACTGTAAAGTTTTCTGTTTGTCCTGCTTAAGAACTGAGAAATGTTCGAAACGTTATTCAACATCGTGAATATTTATTTTTCCTTCAAAATAGGCAAAATTTACTTTGTGGCGTCATCATTTATTTAATGAAAAACAAATAACTTTGTGTAACACCACTATTTAATTAACAATATCAACATGTTTCGAAAACTATGTTTTCTTCGTCAGGATAATAAGTTAATAAAAAATAACAAAAGACAAACAAGTATAGACTTATTAGAACATAGACAAAATATTAGAAAGGAGAGGTGATTAATTACCTAAAATATATCATAAAAAACAATTATATAAAATAAAATATAAAAATTATTTGAGAATGGTTAAAAAATTACATTAACATAATAAAAAATCTTTTAAAAACAAAACAAGAAGTCTAAATAACAAAATAAATTATTATAAATATAAGTATTAATACGAAAATAAATTTAAAAGATGGCTATTTTTAAAAAACGTTTGGTTATTTATAATATTTAATTGACTATTAACACTTTTTCTAATTTCTAAGATTTCTAAATTATCTAATTGTATACCCGTTGTGTTAGTGTGTAAAAATTTTAAACCTTTATTAATATCAAAAGAATGACCTGTTTCCAAAATGTGGTTTGCAAATTCTGAATAATTATTATTATTTAAACATCTTAGATGTTCCTTAACTCTAATGTTAAAATTTCTAGAAGTCTTCCCAATATAAAAAAAAGTTACAATCATTACAAATTAATTTATAAACCCCAGATTTGTTCAAAAACACACCTTTGTCCTTGTTATTTAATATATAATTTTTAATTTTTATTGGCGTAAAAAGCTTGTTGGATATTATCTGGCATGTTTTTAATTATCAAATTTGAAGTGTTCTTATTTAAAAATACAATTTTTCTCCAATTATTATTCTTGTCAACTACGTGTGGATAAACAAATCTAAAAAACTTTTTCTTTTATTTTTTGTTTAACATATTATCTATTAATTGTGTAGTATAACCGTTATTTATTGTAATTTGTTTAATTGTATTTAATTCTGTTTTAAATTTTTTTAAAGATAGGGGAACATTAATTAGTCTACTTAGTAAGGTATGAAAAGCTGTTAATTTTTGTGAAAATGGATGATTAGAAGTTTCATGTATAATGATATCTGTATATGTGTCTTTACGAAAAATGTTAAATTCAAATTTATTATTGACAATAGAAATACTTAAATCCAAAAAATTTAAACTGCTTTTTTTTCCAATTTCTAGGGTAAATTTAATTTTTTTGTGGAGTCAATAAATGAAATTTAAGAAAATATTTAATTGCCTATTAGTTCCAGTCCATATACAAAAAACGTCATCTACATATCTTTTCCAAAAATAAACATATTTTAATAATAAAGCACGACTATTAAAAAATTTTTCTTCAAAATTGTTTAAAAATATATCTGCGACTAGGGGGCTAGTACTTGAACCCATTGCTAAACCATCTTTTTGTTTTGATTTTAAGTTGATATTGTTAATTAAATAGTGGTGTTACACAAAGTTATTTGTTTTTCATTAAATTTATTTTTCTATTCAAAACGACGACAGCATTTTTTTTTATAAAACAACATCTCGTTTTTTTGCAGATCTTGTACGTTGAATGAAATTAATAAATTGTTGTTAAGTTCAAATGAAAAAAATATTAAAAATCACGCCGTTTCTCTGCAGGAGTAGGCAGAGAGGACGGACCGCCAAACAACTCGATATTGGCACACACTCCATGCCTCGTCCACATTCATACATCGTCTCATGCATGCTCTTCTATTATTCTGACTCTTGACATCGCCCGACTCAAGTATCTGATTCACGTGATCGTGCCATGTCTTCCTCGGGCGTCCCCGAATGTCATATAATTCGCGTTTTGGCGTAGGGAACGGATAAGGGATATTATCATAAAAAATAACATATTTTTTTAAGACCTTAAAAAATTCAGATATTTAAGGGTGTTATGTAAGAAATCGGTAGGAATTCAGGATGCAGCGTCTTAAGAATTTACTTAAAACATAATAGTACTACTTACTTGTCACATTCTATCTTGAGTTTGTGAGACAATGACGAGTCTAGATATAATGTATAACGTCATTGTTTTAATCCATATTATCAACTCGGTCTTCCACACTCCCACAAGGCTTGTCAAATGTAGTAAATTTCATGAAACATATTATAATTGCTTTCTGTTGATAGATTGTCATCGCGTCATTATGAATATCGCCACCTTCTCTGTGTAGTCTTAACCACCGCTTAACTGGCACCTCCGATTAGACTCCATTAATTACATTTGTGAGCACTTCATCCCTTCGGTTAGCTGACAAGATATTGGGGTATTTAAGTAGAATAGGTGACTAGATGAGTCATTCTCAAGTACAAACACTCCAATTATGTCAGCAGAAATTCGAACCCTTGCCATAAAATACATGTATTTTGTTATGGTAGCAATCCTATTACTATCTCCTCACTTTGTTGTGGGCGTTCGTTTTTGATGCCATCTGGGTTAACAAGATCTTTCAAACGCTTTTACACTCGTAATGGCATATCCGTCATTACCGTATGATCTTTGAAATAATTTTATCTAAACTATTTTTTTTTAAATCTAGGTCTACTGATTAACAAGGTCAAAACAAAACTAATGGTGATAGACCGGGTTAACATTTTTGTAAGGACAAATAATGCTTTCACAGGCTTTGAATCGGTTAACGACTTTATAAACCTAGGTTAGTCTAGTCTAAGTGACAAAAAAGTGAAAAAAGTGAAACAAAAGTGAAAACAAGAATATGCATGACAAAAACCCACCTGCCTACCATGGAAATTGGAGCAGGAATCACAATCCTCAGCAATGAGGAACCAACTTATTTAAGAGGTGTTTTTTTAGTTTCGTATAAAGTGGTAAATACAATGAAAAACACCATTGGTAAGTAAGCGATTAATTTCATTTGTCCGTCTGTAAAATCAAAATCTGAAAAGCTCCCATTTTCATCTGCTTTCAAAAACAGTATTTCTTTTTGGGATACATTCAAATGAATCCACAAGCAAATGCTTTTAATGGAAGATCAGTACTACTATAATATGTACCATTTTTAAGTTAAATAAATAAAAAAATTCAAAAAAATTCAAAATATTCAAAAACAGATTCAAATAGATTCGATTAATAATTGTTTTTTTTTACTTTACTTCAGGGTTAAATCTTCCCCACAGGAAAAAACCTAACCCTTCCACACACTTTTCCACAAATGATCATCTAGTTAATCCACGCTATGCAATTGCACTATATAAATATAATAAACACAAAACAATTCAAGAACAACACGTCAACCTACCAGAGACCAAATGGGAAAATAATTCACCGACTCCAGATTTTTTCATATCAGAGGGTTCGGCTCGATAGAACTCCTAACTAGATCGATAAATCCTACTGATCCCTCAATATAAATATTTTAAAAATCTTTCGTAATCCTACATGTATTTAATTTGACTGATTTTTGCATTTTTATGTAAAGATTCTTTGACAAATCTAATAAGCCTAAATTTTGAATGAGAGAGCTAGGTATAATGCCAGTATCCGAAATAACAAATGGTTTTATTTTTATAGTCCGAGAATATTATTATGATTAATTATAATTTTATCTTTGCCCGAAGGGGTTCGTTAAAACAAAAATGCAGTTGCATCACCTCTATTGACATCACCCAACATTAGCTCGCAAAACTTTGATCTCGTGTATTCTACATCAATGCCAATTATAATCACGCGATGACGTTTGTTTGTTGAGCCACTGGCTGTTCAGTATTTAGTGGCTCAGCGTGCGGAGGGCTGTCGGGGCTGGTGGAGGTACGTTAGCCCCGGGGACAGGAACTTTGCCGATAATTTGTCACGAATTTTGATGAAGAGTTTGAGAATATGACAATGATCGATAAGGATACTAGAGGTAATGTGATATATTTATGGAACATTACTTTGTTTAGTTCTCTTTTGAAAAATGAAACAGGTGAATTTGGGATACAACATAATTTAAACTAACTAACCATTTCCTGCCAAATGGATAGATGGACTGCCAAACAACTCGGTCTTGGTATGCACTCCTTGCCTAAATCACATTTGTCCATCGTCTCATACATACTCTTATATTTTTCTGACTCTTAAAATGGCCCGACTCAATTATCTGGTTTACCTGATTGGGCCTTGTCTTCCTTGGGCATCCCGACTTCTTTTACTATTCACTATATTTTCTTTACACTCCTATCTTCATTATTCACTCAACATATCCAAACCATCTAAGCGTCCCTTTCGTAATCTTTCTTATTAGGCTTACATCTGCTTTGCATTATTTTTAGTCTTCCACTTTTCTCACACGATCATACATGGTTTTCTTCCTTCATGATTCACTGCCGTACATAAGGGTTTTTTTTTTTTTTTTACATGAGCTCCACACACGAGGCCCTGAGAAAAATAATTTCCCTCAGGGCCTATGTCATCTTTGGGGATGCTGTGTGGAGGGTTTTTTTTTGAGGAAAGGAAGGGGAGGGAGAGTTCTGGGAAGGAAAAAGGTTTAAGGGGTGTGTAGGAATCTTGGGTTCAGTATGTCCTGGTCATCCGCTTAGACAAACCTCCCCCCATGAACCCGGGCACCCCTGCTAAATCACCAAACGTAGCGAACCACTTGGGGTGACCTATGTCAGAGGTGTTGGTTATCCAGTAAGGGTTCCTGGGGCGGCGGTACCCATACCCGCCTCCCAAATTGAAAATTGGGTAGGTACCAGTATTGTGCTAGCTTCGCTACTTTGGACAGTTTTTTGTTAGCGCCAACAGCGTTCAGTCATCCATTAATGGAGTTACCTGCATTTGCCCTTCTTTCAATATCTTTATCAGCCTTTCCATCTCTTGTAAACATACTTCCCAAATACACAAACTGATCCACTCGCTCCAAGTATTCATCATACACAACTAAATTGCAAACTGTTTTCGTACTCTTTCTTTAATTAATTTTTTACTGAGCGTGGCGACTTTTCAATTTAGCTAGACTATTTTGAATTTTGTCTGTCTGCAAAACTTAATTTGTAAGTTTCATTTCTGTTTTAAGATGGTGGCAGTTTTAATGGCTCAGTAAATATTATTTTTTCAAATGAGAATTCTTTGTGTTTGTTTTATCTCTTATTTGAAATACAAAAGTACCTACTTTATATATAAAAAAAATATATTTCGTTATTTTAAAACCATGAATATTTCATAAGTCCGCTGCATCCAGACACCTTAATTATCACGAGAAATGTTTGCCTTCAGGGCTTATACGTTATTAGTGAATGTGTCGTGGGGTGTCCATTACATCCTTGGATTAATGGGGACATGACCCGAACTGAAATATTGCAGATAACAACTTTAACGTAAGTTCAGTGACACCTCTGTAAGGAACTAACTTTCCAGTGAGATGGAAAATAGTATAAATCAATCACGAAAAAATATTCACAATGTATATAAAATTATTAACTCAAAATTTGACTGCCCAGAGTTGCTTAACAAAATAAATTTCCACACGTCCATTCGATATAGTAGACAAAATAACCTTTTCTATATTGAAAGATGCAACACCAATTCCAATCAAAATGAATTTATGCAAAGGACCTGTAACTACTATAACAATAAATTTGCAAATATAGACACACGTGCTGACGTATTTATTGCTAGTTACTGTCGCTACAGAACTTCATTGTATAACATTCTAGGTGCGAATAACACATTCATGACGATTAAATTAATTGCATCTAATATTTTTATATTACTTGCGTGGCAACTTTCCCTTAATTTTCCCTTATCCCTCTCCTCCCCTTACCCTTTCCAAACCAAATACTTATTTTGCAGTCTATTTCAGTTATAATCACACTTATGTTATTGTTGTGTATTGGTTTATCATTTGTCGAATTCAGATTTTTTGTACCATTATTATATTTTTTAATTGCTGCTTGGTTTTGTTATATTTTCTTAATTTTGGATGTTCTGTGAACATTAATAAATGGTCTGTTTTTTTTATCATCCTCTTATGTTTATTATGTTACTAAGACTGTTTATGTTCCTTAAATAGATAAATAAATATACAATACCTTACTGGACCTTATCCTTAACACAGAAAAAAGTTTCAAAAAAATAATCCGAAGTCCGCAGTAATTTGAAGGACATAAACGCAAGATGAAAATCGTAGATATCTCGGAACACGGCGATTTGGCCAGGACAAGAGGAATAGATTTCATTTCATGATTCAATTATGTTGACTATTGGTATTCCCTTTTGTCCCCTTCTGTTGATATATCACCACGGGGAATAAGTAATTTGATCTCGGCTTGAAGAAATCGGTTCGGATAACGCTTCTTTCTCAGGTAATTCGAATTTATAAGCAATTTTTTAGATTGGTCAAATATTATTATTTCCAATGGATTTCATAATTTTTTTTTGGTACAAAAAATAGCCTGTGTGATGACAGAAAAAACGTAAAATGAAAGTGCGTCAATTCGCAATGTAGAAGGGACTAGCACGGTCAACCGACAAAGGTTTTACCGATATTTTCGTAAATTTGTTATGGTTCCCGAGCATGAGTGCAGATCGCCAATGAACAAACAATAGTTCACAGCGACCAAGTGTTCTTAATATATTCGATTCTCAGTTCTGATATTGCCTTCAGAATGCGAAACAGCTTTCACGCGTAAAAATATTTACATAACTGAACTTGTTTATAAATAAATAGTTTTTTTTATAAATTGAAAAAAATATTATTGTGTTCATTAAAAAAACCCAGTTACTCAAAAATTATTTAATTTTCAATTTTGATTGAGGCTCTTGCCAATTATTAGGATGAATAATTCCTGAGTAAATTTTTATGTCATCCGCAAAGAGCATAAATTTAACATTGTCGAAGTACGATGATCATTTCAATACAACAACATTCACAAACATTAGTAACCGACCACGATCACGTGGCAATTTATAGATACCAAAATTTAAAACAAGTGCTTCTCAACACCACTACGTTTATCAAGGTATACATTTTTTTAATGCCCTCTCGTATAAAATCAAATCTGAAAAAAATATAGAGTTCTTAAATCCCAAATCAAACAATTACTAGACCAACCCAACACTAATTATAAACATTCGATATATTTAATTAATGTAATAACCTTAAAAATGTCTCCCAAACTGTGTGTAATCGCACACATCGCATCTCCACGTGGTTAAACTTATCGTTTAACTCAAGCAGATTGGCGGTTCTTCCTGGTGTTGTTGGAAGCGTACTTCTAAAATCGGTTGGCAGTAAAAATAATTATTGATGATTTCACTATAATTATATGTTTGTTTGTATTTCAAATTCTCGTGTCGTGACTTGCGTGCAAATTCCTACAAAGTGATACCATCCCTGTATAATTGTTGGTGGCGGTAGTGGAAGCTTTCTTCCAAAACCGGCTGAATGTAATAATATTATTGTTTACGTTACTCTAATAAAATATTCTATGTATTTCATGTTCTACGGTTTTAAGTTTCCTGCAAATTCCTGCAAAATGCAACCATTTCTTGGTAATCGCTCTATGCATGTTTAATAATGTCTGCTCTGGTGAGTTGTTGCACTTGTTGAGTCTTTCCTTCAGACGAGAGTCCATGTACTTCAGCACTAATGGAATTCTTTGTGCACTGAATTAATGTATTGCACTTGCATTTGTATGAGGCTTGCTCTCGTCCACTCTATTAAAAACACAATAGTGTTATGAAATAATTTCCCGAATGTTAACTTCCTACCCCTGAACGATGAATTGCGTCAAGTACTGAATTTTTTTTTATGAGAGTAACACTGATGTGCACAGTCAATAGGAGGGAGGACGCGGGAAGTGCAGTCAGGAAATGCTGCAAAAAGGCAAGCGGCTTTCTTCTGGTTTTAAATTCAGAGGGGGTCGGTCACGCGACTCGATCCCTCCTGGTTTTCGCATTCAAACGGTTGTTGGCAACACGTGTTTAAGATAAAATAGTACTTTTATATATCTGATCCAACCCAGTGATGTTTTCTGACGACGTCTCATGGGGTAATGTACATAAATCTATTAATTGTATTGTAAAATCAGTAACTTTCAGTTCACAAAGAGATTTAAGGCTTTTCCTAGAAGCATCGAAGCAAGCTAAATATACTTAAGTTAATTTAATAGCAAACAAGAGATATTTTTTTATTTATTATAACCTTTATTGCATTTAATCTATCAATAATTAAGATATAATCATTTTGAATTGGGTCTGCATAAACGAACTCAAAATGAATTCTCTCCAGAAAGAGCTAGCTGGTAAAAAGATGTAAGTAAAATGTTGATTGTTTGTATATTCATTATTGATTTGTCTTTAGCACTTCCGTACCGGACCAGGGGAACGCACTTACACTAACGAGAGTTTTACGCTGTATCTAAGTTGTTTTTTAAACCACATACTTAATAATTTAGGTAATCCTAGAAAATATATTTTGTTATCGATCTGCATTAAAAAAATTAATATCGCATTACTACTTTTCTTAAAATTAAATAGTTTATAACAAATTCCGGCGAATAATCTGTGCCACCCGCCCCCCTTCCCCTCTGTTCGGGCGTACCCCGTCCCTATCTGCTGAATGTATCGGGATAATTCTAAGCGATAGCAAGTAATTTCTAAGTTGTTAGTGGAAAGGACTAGATCGCGTTCGTTTACACTGCGCATCTCGTTTGCTCTTTTAACAATGCTATAATGTTTGCTTGCCGGTCAAAGATCATTCGGTCTGAGTCGTTTCCGGTGAACACCAATCGCCAGTCGAGATTCGGAAACAAGGTGTTATGCTGGCTATCGGCCCGCCTTCTCTGTTTTCTATGGAAAAATACACGCTTTGGTCTAAATTCATTAGAATATTAATTATGACTTTATTTATCAAACGATTTTTAAAATGACTACTGAAATACGATGAATATATTTCCCTCTAATTATTATCATAACAAATTACAAAAAAATATGTCATTAACGCCCTTTAATAAGCAAAACAAATTGGGGTCCCCGAATGACCCCCCTTCTGGTCATGTGTGATTTTTTTCGTTCCGGGACGAAAAGGTTAAATATGCATTCGATCGGTTCGAGACCGTTTCGTTGTGTGACAATACATAAACGTTTTTAAAGCAGAAGAATGGGGTATTGTGATGTACTTCAATCCCAGTGATGGAGATTATTTGATATATGTTCGGGAAAATACCATAGAGGTTCTTCAAGATTACAAATTGCTTTATTTACTTAATAGTTAGGTTTACAATGAATATTTAACTGAATCAGACGTTCTTACTACAGCAAGCTCTAAGTTATTCTGATGCTGGAAAGCCAAACATTGTGAGAGCCCAGCTGTCTATCTGTCTAACATAAAACATCAGGTATTTATCTAATGCACGAACGACGATAGTCGACATTCTTCTAAGGTACTACTTAACCTCCGTATACACGCGCCCAACGGCAAAACACGTATACTCGCGCATGGTGTCTCAGACCTAGTTTCATCTCGTCTGTATTATATTAATAACTCTATACTTTTTAAAGCATTATTGAAAGATTAATAATTAAATTAAAAAATATATACATTAAAACTTTTACTTTATTTGGTAGAAACAGACTTTTAACTCTGCCTCTTAAAAATAACATAATTTTTTGTACTCTCACTTTAATAAAAAATAAGCTTTTTCGTGTGAAATTTAAAAAAAACTTTGAAATCTAATGAACATAAGTATCAAGAACAATAAAGTATAATAAAAATAAGAATGAATCATTATTATGATTTTTGGGTAATAATTTTTACTTACCTAAAAGATCGATAAATAAGTGTTAGAAGTCCATTCAACACTAAACAATGTTTTACAACAAATTAAGAAGCTACTATTAACTTCCCATTATTGTTAATTTTTGAGAAAACAACGAATTATTGAATTGTCGGTCTGAGAGACCAATGCGCGAGAATAGGAAGGTTAACTAACATCTGTTGAGACACCTCAAAACTACATATGTATAACTATCCACACTAACGACATATGTTGTAGGATGTTGAAACTACATGTATAATCCTATACACCACAGATATGGGGTGTGTTGTAATGATTTTTTAAAGCAGCTTTGGAAAACCGTATGATTTAAAAAAAAATAATGTAGGGCTGAAATAGGTATTGATTTTTGTTATTGTTTTTGGGGTGTTATGCCGTGTTTCGCTACCTCCTTCTTTAGCCAACGTTTCGGACAGCGTTACAGTGTCCATCATCAGGGCAGATGACCAGACCTGGTCTGGTCATCTGCCCTGATGATGGACACTGTAACGCTGTCCGAAACGTTGGCTAAAGAAGGAGGTAGCGAAACACGGCATAACACCCCAAAAACAATAACAAAAATACTTTTTGGCCGTGAAAACCTAAAAACATACCTAGGTATTGATTGTCCACTTAAAGAATTTTTGACTTTTAATGGGTGTAGATTTTGTCCTACTTACCATATTACAAAACCATCAGGAGTTGAAATTTTTACCTTTCTCACCCGTCATCGATATATTACACCACAAATACCTTACTTTTTTTAATGATTAAAAATATATTTGGCAATTTGTCGATTAACGTATAACTAATATAAAGGACATCTTTGATTATTTTGGGGTAATATTTACATATTATATTATATACCTACATAAGTTAGAATTACGTGAGAGAGTGACAATCATTAGTTGCGGGCAATCATAGTCTAGTTTAGTTTATAAACCGGAATGAATCAAATTTAGTCCCTTATCCTTCTTTTCCTAAAAAAATAAAATATGATTAAGAATGTGGTTTAATATTAGAAGAGAGATTTTCGCGGAATTGAACAGAAAATTTAGTACATACCTAAGTGTTGAAGAGGTCGGCAAACGAAAAGGCGTAATTGTATCTCCCTAATTATTTACACATCTGTCAGTATTTTGTATCAAATGTTAATTTTAACACTCTGATGTTGAAGGATGACACTTTTAAAACCAGGAGAGTAATGTTATATTTTAACGGCAAGTTTTGTGTGTGTATAAATATACACCAAATTATAAACAATCTGACAGTATTAATAGCATAGCGTCTGTACGTTTGAGATTTTAGAAACCAGCATCGAGTTCATCTCTGACGCCGCGCCTTTTGCAAAACCAAAAGTACGAGGAGTTTGTTAAAATCGACATTCATAATAGAACCGAATTAAAGCAATGCCAAAAGATGGCGCCACTTACAGGCACAAGTATTAAATACTATTACTTTGTCCCGGTGACTAGCTGTCACTGGATCCGAGGAACTGGTAATTTTTTTAACCAGTTCCTTTCGGATTTATAAAATGGTCACGAAGACTTAAACTGGGTCAAAAGTGAACCGAACGTCGCCCGCAGGGCCTAGCAGCAAAAACCTGCGGAGCGGGTTTTTAAATGCTAGTATAATATTATTCCAGAAAGCATATTTGTATTACGTATTATTAATTTATTGCTGTTTTCGCAGTAGAGGGATTCGCAAACACTGTTGTGCTTGCATCCATGAATTTTGCCTGCAAGTTTAGACAAACACATGCAATATTGCAATGCCAAGTGTTGCACCAATTTTGTCCTTCCAATGAATTCAAAGTTCTCCGTGTATTTACAAACAAAATAAATAAACACATGAAAAAATACTGATAACAAATGACCTCCACCAAAAAGCAAATAACAAAAACGTGTCGTTCTTTACACGTGTCGGACAATAATTGGACAGCATCTTTTCAACCCTGCGAGTACAAGAATAATTGGACAGCATCTTTTCAACCCTGCGAGTACAAGAATAGATGGTGCTCCATTATCACTGTGATCTTTATTCGATCAATTTATTCCGTGTTCACCCTTAGAGCGTCCTAGTTGGTTGGGGTTGACAAATAGGGGCTTCTCGCTGTACTTTCCTCTATAACGACAACCCAACAAGGCTCTTTTTATAAATGTTACCCTCCCAAGGCTTCATAATAAGCCTGTGAGTTTCGTTGTAAATTAAGGCACCGGGTCTCAAAGAGGCGTATTGTATATGAACTATAAGAGTATATATATATAACTAATATATCTGATTGAGAATTGTATATGAACTGCAAGAGACTTCCTTTTTTTATAAATAATATACATAATATTAGAATGAACATGTAAAATTAAATTGATATTTTTTATAAATCTATTGAATATATTTTAACACATGAACTCCACGGTTCCATGCCAACTGAGAATAAATTCAACTCAACACCTCCTTGAAAAGTCATTAAGAGCTATGAAAAAAATAATTTTAAAATAGCCGATAACCCTAACCTAGCGTAACCTATTTAAACATTTTTTTGTATATATTTTTTTTATCACTCTAAATGACTTATCTGAGATTGTTCTGAGTTGGTTTCATTCCGAGTTGTCCGGTCACCGAACTCTACACGGAAGGCCCTGAGGAAAATAATTTCCCTCGGGGCCTGTTTCATCTGGTGACCGGACAACTCAAAATGAAACCAGCTCAGAACCACCTCAGAAAAGAGTGTTGAAAAAAATATATAAAAAATTGGTCAAATAGATTACGTTAGGTTAGGGTTATGGGCTATTTTTAAATTATTTTTTTCATAGCTTTGATTTTTTTTTTTTAAGTTTTCTTTATTCATTGAAATTGTTTGTTACATTAATTTTAGAATTTTTCGACCACCATGCTAGGCACATGCCCGTGTTGTGGTGGTCGATGAATGACTTCAAAGAGGTGTTGAGTTGTCTTTATTCTCAGTTGGCATGGAACCGTTTCAAATTTGGGGATAGACGAGCTTTTTGAGGAAAGGAAGGAGTTAACATGGAACTTGATGGAGTAACCACAGGCCATGTTATAGGACAGAGAAAACACAGAGGCCGGAAAACGTTCCACAGCCGAGATGTTGAACGCAAGGATCAGTCGTCGAAATGACCCTTCTCATGTGACAAATATCAACCATATACAAATGTCGCCTTTTCCTCGGAGCATTTTCCATTGTAATACTGGTAGTACCTACTTAGACAGCATTTCTACCTGACGCATTTTCTTTAATTCGTTTGTTAAGATACGGGAATCTATCAAACACGCATAATCAAAGGTTTGTTTTAATGATAGCTAAATGAGTTCCAACTAACCTAAACCAGTGGAAGCCCCATGTTCGATTCCTCGGATGGCTAAATCCTCCATCACAAAACAAGCAACATTTTCGGCTTTCTGTATTGGTAGTAAGAAATTTTCAAACATTGTTGAGTTATTTGTAACCCGGAAATGTTTGTCTTAAAAAAAAAAAAAAAAACTTTATCATCTATGTATATTCAAAGAAATGTTGTGTTACTGATATTAGTGGGTGAGAAGAAGAGGACGAAAACTTTTGGAAGTGTGTAAGTTCTGGTCACTAAGCTGAGCTTAAGAATTTTTAAACATTAAGTTTGTAAAACTCGGTATTTCAACATGGGTAGGTACGCTGACAGTATTGTGACAAAAGAACACTGCAGCGTTCTTACGATAGATATTATTGGCGGCTCGCCTACCAGCCCCTTTGTATCTTCAGCGCCGCGATAGGCCAAGTTGGTTGGAATTGATTTATTCTGTTTCCGATTGCTGACCACACAACAACTTCCCATGTTTGTTCGCATTCACCTTCTAGTTAACAAATAAAATATGCGTGTTAGACTAATTGTAAATAAAATTTGAAGCAACTTTATATGCGTTCTTCTTTGATATAGAAACAATTTTACAAGGATTACCAAAAAAAACTAATTTTGGTGCTTCATAATAATAATGTTGTTAATACCGCAGCAGTCATTTCCATTATTTCAATGCTCATAATTTTCTCTTTGAACTCTTTTACGACATTCTCGCATTCATGGAGATGCCTTAGACCTGCTGGTTAAGAGCGGTTGAGTGTCTTGTGCGATGTCGCATAAAATATAAATCAATTTTTGGACACAGTGTATTACCCTTCTACTGGAACGACCATGCGAATAAATAAATTTGCCTCCATTGCTCGAGATTTCCAGAAGATATTTTTTTTTAATTTTTTGCCAACATTAAAAAAATCATACCTTCGAATTTCAACACGGAGACATGAAAAACTTAATAGTGCTACATAGCCATTGAATTGACCTGTATTTCTGAATCCTGCGTGTTTGTTACTTTGAAACTCCATGAGAGGTATTTATTCGAGTCAACATAGAATATTTTCGATTTATTTCGTATACTTGATAATGAAAGGTGCATATCTATGGAAAAAGTATTCAATTTTAACGGTAAACAGCTGATCAGAAATTCTGCGTGAAAAATATAGTTTTAATTTTTTTTTTTTTAACATCGTTCTAAAATAGTCTTCAAAGTTCGGATTTGCGACATCTATGATCATAATAGATAAAGCATTTTAATAGCTTTCTTTTAAAATAAACGGCTGGCCATGGAAATGTTTAAAATAATAAAAATAAATGTTTAACTAATGGTCGGAAAATGTGGTCCAAATTTGGACCGCTATCAATCGCAGAAAAATAAAAGTTCTTCATTTTTCGACTATAATCGCTCCAGTGGTAAAAAAAAACGATTAACAAGTGCAACGTGTCCAATATTTCCAAAATGTCCCGAAACGCGAGCATATTTGGCCTTACCTCAACCGACACCGGATTAATATGTCAAACAGAAGGAAATTACATCAAATATGTCAAATATACAATTTAATGAATTTGAGGGTTCTTGCCTGTCTGTTGGATAGACTGCAGGGGTCCCGTGACTCTCATGCACACGCTACACGCCAAAGAGACCATTTACACGTTCTCCCCAGACATAAAAATGCCATATTTGAGGATAATGTCAGCTATTCATCATCAAAACCTTGGAATGAATTACCAATGTCTATTCAAATATCGACACCGTGCTTCAAGAAACTCTGCGGCAAATGGTTGCTGACCGCACAGTCAACCGCACAACAATATAATTGATGGAATTTTCAATGAAACGAATGCCTACTTGGGTTTGTGATTATATTATTTTTTTCGAATTTTAATATTATTTGGTTTAGTCTGAATTTCAATAGATTCGATTAAATTTAAATCATTTATTATTTATAGTATATTATATTAGAAGCACTGCGAAAATCCAGCCGAATTTCGGGAGATATCCTGAATGTTGCTGAGCAGTTTTCCTATTTGTCAATAGAACAATATTTAAAAAAACGTTAAGTTTATAAAAACATTATTGACACATAAATGTGTTTTATTATTATTTTTATGTTTGCAATTGTAGTATTTTACATATAAATCGGATATTTTATCGTAGTCCACACATGAGTCTTACAAAAGAGCCTTCAATAATGAAATGTTTAACATTATTCTGTTAAACTAAAACAAAAAAAAATCAAACTCTGTAAATACGCTTTGCGTCGTCATTTTTAATTATATAAAAACAAATGACTTTATTTTATATTATTGTTTTTTTAACGATATTGTAATTAATCAATATTTTGTCTATAGTTCTTATTTGAATATACCTACTTGTTTGTCTTCTGTTATTTTTATTATTATCCTGACGAAAAAAACGTATTTTTCAAAACAAGTTGATAATATTGATTATTATATAGCGGTGTTTATACAAAATCATATGTTTTCATTTAATTTAAATAAAAATTTAAAAAAAAAATGTAAGTAGTGTAGCAAGGTACTGGCAAGCCATTTAGTGATTTATTTAATGTTTTTATACACTGGCAATGTGGCGGTTGGCAATACCAAGCACAACCAAACTCTGGTTGTGATCAGAGCTACAAATTATTCCGTTTCGAACTTCCTGGCTGTCAGTTGCTTTGCTAATCGCTCCCGCACTTTCTGAATATAATTTGCATCAAACCATTGTGTTTTCAACATTTAAAAATAAAGTGAATCTCTGTTAATAATTAATTCATCTTCTCATTTTACTCCCGTGCCACATATAGACGTGTTAATTTGGTAAGATTGACACGCATCAAACTATTTTATGTATATTATTACATAAAGTGATACGATTTACGAGAGATATTCCGGGTACTGTCAAGCCCGGTGAGCTAGGTATTGTATTCAACACACTTATTGAAAATCCAACCTGCGAATAATGGCCACAGGATATTCAAAGGCTGCGTTGGAAGTCTTTTGTACAGGGAATAAGGAGTATGCACTACAGCCTACACATATATACTACTATAAGACGCCTCTCCGTCTCGATTGCACGTCGTCCTTGTTCAACAGTGACAAGGGGTTGTTATTGGGTTTCTACGCGGAATAGTTTTAGTATTTGTATTTTGAGAAGACAATTTATATCCTGACTTATTTTTTCATTGTTGGGAAAAGTTATGCTTTTCTTCAGTTATGAATTGAAATATAGTTTTGCAGAAAAATTAGTATCGCGTCCAACAGTAAATTTGAAAAGTAAAATTAATATTTTAAAGATATCTAGCTAATGGTCTAAACAAGGATTTGTGACGAATAAATTTTTTTTGACAATTTTTGGTCTGTCTGAACTTTGTTTGATTATTTTTTGTTATTTCACAATTAATTTATTAAAAATAATATATTTGCGGGAAGTTCCAGGGTGGAAAATACTCTTACCATTCAGTATTGGAAAGTTGCTTGAGACGGCTTTAGCCGTGTTTGGTGACCAGCTTTTAATAGCCCCCATTTGCTTTTTCCCCATCTCTTTACCCTCTCCACTACCTTCAGCTCCACAATAGACCCCAATTGGGGATGCTGGGATCACTGTCTCCATACGGGAGCAGCTGAGACTCTTGTGATGAATTCACATAAGAAAAATAAAAAATGAACCCATTTGCAGCACTATCGGAGTAATATTTAATATCGAAATATTCATTCACCAAATCAAATGCGGGATGCGTAATCCAAGTCAAAAGTCTAAAAATGTATTATGGTTAAAAATAAAAATCGTAAAAGATTTCGCTAAAAATCATAAGCTTATTTACACTAAAAACTATCGTTATGGTTTTCAAATGTAAAAACGAAATCATGCAAACTTCCTCAGTATGGCTAGACGGAAAATGAATGTTAGTCGTAGCGTCAAATACCTGGTAGGTACATATTGTCATAGACCTGAAAGACATCGATGATATGGAACGTCAAAGAATAGCCAAATCGGTTAGAGCAGGTATGCTGTCAAGGCGTTTTCACTTTTGCAGTACTATCGCCAGAAGGAACGTCGGAATGCGCACATCGCTGTATATACCAGACCTGTGAGTTGATTACAGTGCATATCAATGCATAAGCTAATAATGCTTATCGTCTACTATTTCGCCTATCGGAATACTGCAGCGCTACAGAAATGTTCCTGGAGGTACGAATGCACTCTTTCAGAGGACTTCTCTGCCACCGCATGGGAAGCTTATGTTCATTTTTATGTTTAAAATTTTTCACTTCTTTTCCTTTGCCTTATTATTTTTTTCTATTCTATTCTATTTTGTTTTCATTTTATGAAACTACTAGCTTTTACCCGCAGCTTCGTTCGCATGATATTAGGGGGAAATTACTGTAGCGCTTTCAATTATCAATTACCTCCCCCCCATCCCCTCTTCCACTCCCCCACCCGCCTCCCGCATTCCATACATTCATTCCCGGTACATTCAGTTTTCAAACAGCTCGCGTGCTAAATTTCATAATGCCTGAGCTCATCAGTAGTAAAAAAAAAATCCAATTTGGTGCCGTCGTTCGGAAGTTATGCGCGTACAAACATTTCGGAGATTCATTTTTATTAATATAGATAGATATTAATTTAGTCGCCTGAAATAATTTTTTTTGCAAATATATCAACATTTGTTTTCTGACGTTAGCAATAACTCGCTTTTGTAGCGACAGAAAACGTATAATAAAAATAATATATTAATATTTATGATTTCATAACGCCAGAGCTTACCATTAAATACAGCTTATCTTACTCCCATACAATGTAGCTTTCTATTGGGGAAAGAATTTTTACAATCGGTTTATTGGTTTATGCGTGAAAGCGTAACAAACAAACACACTTAGTTTCGCATTTACAATATTTCTATAGATATAGATAGATGTATTTTTACTTTATCCTTTTCTTACCATTGTCTAATTTCTTTTTGTTATTTCAAAATATGGAATGTATTGCATTGCACTATACCTGCATACATTCTGGAATACATAATGGTTATCTATAATTTAGTAAGTATTGTACCTACTTACAAATCTGATGATTACAGATAAAATTAAATAAGAAAAAAATTTAAATTTTCTTTGAGACAACCGCTTTTTTGGGACAAAACATTTGGGTCCCGATGTGAGGCCGATCCGATAATCGTATCGGACGTGTGCGTGCTTTCTCTGCAAATATGGCGCAAAGGCCTTCCGATAGTCTGATTAGACTATCGAAACCGGTTATCGAATGGAAAAATCGGACGTAAGCGGTAGTGTGGACCGATTTTTTTTTCCGAATTCCTTTTGGCGCTAGTAATAAAAAGTTGTCTTTGCATCTAAAACATCAAAAAATTTAGTTTAAAAAAAATCAAAAAATATCCTCTAGCTCCGCAAGTCCTTTGAAGATTGAGAAAATATCGAAATATTTCCATTTTTTCAGCCTTTGCACAAAATATTCTGAAATAGTTGATATTATATTATATAATATCTTGATATTATATTATATTCATTTAAGAGCTCTTGTTAAATAAAGTCCATACAACTTCACCTTCTTCTACGTGACGATTTATTAATATGGATGAGGCACTATGGATTTATGAATATGGATGATGTCAATGGTTCACCATGACAGAGAGTTTCATCTCCTTTTTTTATCTATTCACAAAAAAGCTGTGACGGTAAGTCAGATTAGGTTAGAATTTGATTTCCCTTTCAGGCAAAAACTCCCCTAATAAGTACCTTCCTTCTATTTTGATAAAAGACAAATTGATTTCGAACGTGTAATTGAATTTACAACGTCCCTTTGTGAGTTAGTTCTGTCTACCTTTCTTTAATTAAAGGAAAGAAACAAGTCGACCTTGTTCCTCGATCGTTGTCAATTACCATGCTGTATAATACTGCCGAACTCCTCCTGTGATTTCCTCCCTCGGGGGTACTGACTACTGACTCACTTTAGTTATGATCAATACAGATTCAGAGGCAGAAGACGGTAGAGAAGGTGATTGATATACAATTTACTAGATGAGCCTTACATCATTATTCTAGTCTAGAAAAAAAAAAAAACAATTTTTGGTATTCGTACCAAAACTTCGCATTGGTACCTTAAGGCAGTATACGCCTAGAAAAAAAAATTTTTTTCTTCAATTTCCAAAGTTTAAATATTCAAAAATATCTCCTTAAAAGATTATTTTAAAAGTTATAACCATTTTAATGTCGCGGTTTAGACGGAATCTAACCAAAATCTGAATAGAACAAAATTTTAAACCCATTTTTCTCCAAACCACTTTTTTTGAGGCGGTTGACACGATATCTCAAGTTCTACTAAACCAATTTAATTGAAAATTGGTGTGAGCCTTCTCTATACATTTTCCTATGGTGGGAACTAGAACTATAACAAAATTTCAATTTTTACTATTTTTATAGTTAAAAAAAACTGGTACAAAAACGTCTTTTTTATTTCAGACAGCCGCCATTTTGCGAAAAAAATTTTTTTAAACTTTTCCTTAGTTCGGGCCATAGCCGCATTGTTTGAATTAAGAATTATTATTTTTTTTTTAGATTACTGGGAGGGTTGCAATCATGTCAACTAGGGCGCGCCATTTTTTCGAGACCCCCCACTTCAACACCCTGTAATATTCTGAATTTTTAATTTTTTAGTTCGACTCTTTTTTTAATCGATTCTTTAATGCTTTATGAATATTTCATTAAATAGAAGATGGTAAAAATATTATTGTTTTTTTTTTTGTTGCACCTGAAAAAACACCTACAATTCATGCCTCTAGACTAGAATACCCCCTTAAGCTTCGTTTGTGTATTACTTCTGAAAAACAAAAAAAAATGTTCTTTGAAAGAGACATAGAGACATTCATCTCTAGGATTTAGCCTACGAGAGAATGAGATATTATAATCGGTTTTCTTTTTGGGCAGTGTTTCGTAGCCCAACGGTCTCCCATTTCCCAAAATTGAAACTCATGTGGCAATAATTAAGACAAGCAATAAAGTAGCTACCTATAATTTAATATTTTTTACCAGAAAATTATTTTAATGCTATATTTAAAAAGTGTATATCTTAGGGTTTTTTTGTTAAATCAACATGCGATTATCACTCCTTCAATTATAATATGAAGTGATTTTTTACTGCGTTAGGTTAAAATATGTTTCTTTTTTTTTGCTACATGTTTTTATCATCACTATTGTGGGCGGGCTCCTTCAACTATGTCAAATAAATTTCAATGTTTTTGTCTTACTCCGCTTACTGGTTAATACGCAATATTTCTTATTCAAACAGTTAGATTTATCTTTATTATCATGAAAAGTGAATAATTACGTCGGGTGAGATGAAAAAATATGCATAAAACATGCATGTTACATTTAAATTTGGTTAAAATTATTTAACTCGCGCGGTATACGCCATTTGTATTTTCATCGCTTTTTGGTTTACACTTCATAGACAATTAATCATCAATCAATGCTGCCAATAGAATAATTATACATACCCGTTAGACAAACCCTGCTTTGCCAAACAAACCATTCAAAACCTGGGATGTACATGTAAATTATGATGACATCCAGCTTTTGCAGTTTGAATCTCAACCGAGGAATAATTCGAAGTAGGTACTTTTCTGTTTTTATTTTGACGAGAATTTATTTTATAAGATTGGTACTTCCGACAAATATCATATTTTATTGTTTATTAGTTAAAAAAAAAATATTCCGTATTATCCGTGCATCGAACTTCAACAACACGAACGTTCCGTATTATCCGTGAGGTGAACTTATAAACTAAATTTCAATGTTCAGTTAACCTTAGATAATCATTTAACGAAAAATACCTAACTTTGTTGTCGTATTTCATGGTACAACCCCATAAATTTTAATACACTGTAACATTATAATTCCTGGAAGTAGAATAGATTCAATCATGTCTCACCCAATTAGGAAATGTGAAAGTTTAGACAAGGCCGCCGGAGGAAATATAATTTTGCTCTGGACAATTTCCTTTAGAGTATAAAAAAGCTGAAATTGTTAAAATATAAAATCACGTGGGATGCCGAAAAATTCTACAATAATTCATTTAATGCGTACTTAACATTATTTTCTTAACCGTAAAAAAATATTAGAAATGTTTTTTTTTTCATTTGTTTCTGTGCACGATTTTTTTCAGAACTTTCCAACTAAGTGAAAATCGTACCACTTCTTAGCGAAAGTGGGCAGAGAAGATGAAATGTCACAAAATCTGTCTGAGCGTACATTTTTCTTCATGTGTGAGGTAAAATGCATAATTATCACTTGGCAATCGAAGTACAAGTACTAGAAGCGGTCGATTTAAGCGCAAAATCGATTTGTTTTATTTTTTTAACATTTTATTTATTTTTTTAAATAGATAAAATAAATATTACAATGTTAACATTAACTTAGTTAGTTAGTTAATTAATTTACTATAATGGTTACTAAGAATATTTCTTAAATATCGCTTTAATGCATTTCTAAAGAATTTTTTTTCGTATTTTACGCGTATATTTATTATAAGAAATTAACGATTTTATTTAAATTCGACTCAAACAAAACAATAGGAAGAACTTCAATTCATCCAAACAAATTACTCATAATGTAAAACTATTTGTAGTAAGTATTAATAGAAAGTAGTGATTTAATATTAAGTCAAGCCTTAAAATAGAGTATATCTCGACGTCTTTATTTAGTAAGAGCCAACCAGCGGCCGAGAATTTAAATTTCGTCAAACGATGATCTTGCAATCGTACCCTTGCAACGATGCAGGGTGGTTCCGATGAGAAAGATTAATTATTCTCCATACCAGCATTTTAACATAATAACTCAATATTGATTGTATTTCATTCCAAATTTGCTTTGATAAATACCTACATTCAAAAATGCTCCAACACGTAATGATAAAACAATTAAAATGATTTACTTTTTGTAATTATTTTTTGATCATCAATATTTATAATTCTACAATTATGTCTAAGCAAAATAAGGACATATATATTTTTTTTTTAATAAATTAGTTTGTAAGACCGTAAATAAATTGACAAACTGAAGTATTTTAGTCGCAAAACAAGGGCGGGAATCTTTTTTTTTGATTGAAGAAGAAGATAACACTTATAATCTAAATGAAAATATGAAAGAAAACAAGACACAGAAAAACAGAAAAAAAACAATGGTCGCAACTGGGACTCGAACCCAGACCTCTCGTCTTACCGGGACGGCGCGTTTTCCAATTTCGCTATTTCCACCTTCTGTCAAACCGTCATATTTGTCAATCTCATATTTCAAATATTTAGAATCATTAATATTATCTTCAACTAGTTCTTTTTCCATATTATAGGCAACTACTCTTTTTATTGGAAACAATCATTCAAAGAATTGGTTTGTAACCTGAATAGCGTCTCGGATAAATGTATCCGAATTTATTCATATGGAACTATTGACTTTATGAAAGTCTAAATGAATATTCAATTTTTTTGATTTTATTTGAACTAAAATTATGAAAAGTAGCTTTCCCAAATAATTTATTGATTTATTTTACTGCACGATTATATGATCTAAATTGTATGTTGTAAAATACAAAATTTTGTTTGAAAATTTAATAAATCTGCCAATGACCTACGGTAAAACCTTGTAGGTAATAAAAACAAACATATTTTCTCAAAATTAAAAAATAGCTTTACTAGATAAAAAGACAGTCTTTCGAAATCAATTTATATTTTTTTGTGGAAAAGAGTCAAAACGTCTAAAATTTAATTTAAAATGACATATTTCCGGTTTTGTCTGGTTATTCGCATTAAAAAAAAAAAACAATTTCAT
This sequence comes from Glyphotaelius pellucidus, assembly GCA_936435175.1. Classification (NCBI taxonomy): domain Eukaryota; kingdom Metazoa; phylum Arthropoda; class Insecta; order Trichoptera; family Limnephilidae; genus Glyphotaelius; species Glyphotaelius pellucidus. The sequence goes on from OW386550.1 coordinate 5,051,292, forward strand.
TCCTTAAATATTATATTATAACAAAATCAGATGTGTTTTTTATAATTATTTTCTGACCATATTTTGCAATTTTCTTCCATGGGCATTTGAATAGAGATTATCTTTAAAAATTACTCATATTATTTAGAACTTCAAGTGTTCAAGGTTCTCGTAAGGATGTAATATGTCTGTAACTGTTAACTACTGTAGATTACCGTTATATTAATTAATATTATAGTTTCAGCGTAATACTCTTATTTTGATGTATATGATCAGTTCTATGTAATGGCAATCAATATTTCCCCAAGACGATGTTAATTGAAATTCAAGTTTTAGTGTATTGCGAATTGCTAGACGCGCAGATGCCAAATAATTAGGTACTGGAACTTCACCAAATCATTCGGCAGATGAACACAAACTTTGGTATTCGTAAAAAAAATTGGTACCTTAAGGTAGTATACGTCTAGAAAAAAAAAAATTTTTGCTTCATATTTCCAAAGTTTAAATACACAAAAATATCTCCAAAAAAGAATTTTTCGAAATTCGCATTAATTTGAAAATTAAAACAATTTTAATGTCGCAGTTAAGACGGAATCTAACCAGAAAATAAATAGAACAACATTTTAAACGTATTTTTCTCAAAACTCCTGTTTTCGAGACACTATATCTCAAGTTCTACGGAACCAATTTGTTTGAAATTTGGTATGCGCTTTTTCTACACATTACTCTATCGCCACTGCCAGAATTATAACAAAATTTTAATTTTTACTATTTTTAAAAAAATTCCGAAAAGTCATTTGTTTTGTATTCTTTAATGTATAATAAATATTTGGTAAGGTAATGGCTGCTAAAAATATTACTTTTTTTAACACCTACAATTCATGCTTCTAGACTAGAATACCCCCTTAATACAATACAGCATTATTTGAAGAAGATTAACGATTAACGATTAAAATTAATTATTAAAAAATCATAAATTGGAACCAAAAATATGACAAGGTAACGACGTAGTGCGTTGCGATACGGTTAAAATAAATTCTTTGCTTGTTGTACTGGTCGGTTTTCGTGAAATATTTATTTAATTTATTTTTTTAATTGTGCTCGTCTAAAATACATTTACATAATTAAGTAGTTTACGCTGTGTAGATGAGATAAAATATTGTACGAGAAAAAAATATTTTTTATTGGTAGGTACTTAGTAGGTACGTATAAAAGTACGAATACAATTTGATACATTTAACGATTGAATCGACTCCCTTGTGGAGTTAAGAGGAATCTACAAGCTACACATGTATGTATCCTTGTACGCCTTCTACAATCAGTCGTCCAGAAATCACGACAGAAGTGCAAATGTAATTTTTATTTATTTTGCGAATAATTTTATTTGAAGATAATGAATGCAAGTGGTCACATATAAATTTAATCATAAAAACGTACATATTTATTAAAAGTTAATAGTAATAAACTGTCTGCTTTCATACATTCCTAATTAAAAGAAACAGTTTTTAGTAGTTTGCGCTAATATTAAAAAAAGGTTATTGACAATTTTATTTTAATTCCACTCAATGGAAACGGTAAGAAAATCTTCAATATACTTAAAACATATTTTTTGTATTTATAATGTAAACCGATTCGTAGTAAAGATGAATCTAAAATGGTGATTTAGAATTAAACTTCCCTTAAACAGTTTCATCAAATAAAATCAGCTTACTAGATGAAAGAAATCGTATTAATTAAATATATTGTTGTATTGCAAGCACCAACAACTTCGATATTCGTCTCTTAGGAGAAGATTAAGCACAAAGTAATTAAGAATAATTAAGCCAGAACATGCAAAAACATTAAAAAATAATTGACTACTCATATATGAGTACATTAGACAATTAGAATGAGTGCTAATATTGACGACCTACATAACCAAATGGTTAAGATCCTCGACTATGAATTCATAGGTCACCAGTTATGTCGTTATAAATCGTCGACTATGTTGCCAGAAATCACTATACTTAACTAACTAACAAACCATCACGCCGCTGGACGGACCTCCTAACAACTCGATCTTGGCACACACTCACATTCATACATCGTCTCATAAATACTCTTCTATTATTCTGACTTTTGACATGGCCCGACTCGAGTGTATGATTCAATTGATCGTATCATGTCTTCATCGGGCGTCCCCGACTTCTTCAACCATTAACATTTGCGTCATATATTCTTCTTACACTACTTTCTTCGTTCATTCGCTCTATGTGTCTGGAATTTAATTGTCCCTTCCCAAAATTCCTACCTTCCTCACTCTACCTACACAAGCAAATCAGTGCAGTGGCAATCTTCGACAAATAAGCAGTGTATTATTTAGTTCTATGATTTTCATATTTTCGAAGTGCAAATTACCTGTGTATGCAAAGATTTCAAATAACTTATGGTGATCATACAATCTGTACAGTTTGGAACATTTTATGTGAATTCCTATGTGGACATCAACCCAGCCCGCTACATTAACTACAGTGAGTTTATACGCCATTCCTATTTTCCGACCTACTAAGGAAGTTCCTAACAATATGCTCTAACCATTCGAGGATCACTTTCGTAACCTTACTCATTATGCTTACATCAGCTTACATTCTTTGCGGATCTCCACATTGCTATACTTACTTACATCTTACATTATATTACTTCCCACAATGAATCTACATTTCGTCTTTCTTTCACATTATTTTTACATGCTTAAATCACTGTACTGTTGAATATATTGTATAAAATATATACATACAAAAACCTTTTTATAGCGGCGTTTTTAAATAAAAAAATCTGATCAAAAAGCAAAACGTAGGGACATGCCAGTGGTCGATGTATATTAAATATATTTTATTAAAAAATATTTGCATCTGTGCCAAAATTCAGAGAGGAAATAGAGGAATTCGCGTGTAGCAACAAAACACTGTCCGCTTTACCTCTTAATAATTGAGAGATACCTTAAAATTGTGTGGGAAATTGCAGTGATGTCTCTTGGTAATCCAAATAAGTAGCATAATTACTAAAACAGGTTGCCAACCTCCCGCTAAAGGACACACACCATCCATCCCCAATCTAGTTTAACCCTCTGACTCTAAGTAAACGGTTCTATGGCAAGAAAATACAGCGAGAAACGGTACCAATAAGGATGTGGAAATAGGTCCTACGAGAAGTAGGTCACCTCCCCCCTAATTAATTAAAGGAGATGGGTTAGGAATCAGTTACATACTGGGTTTCTAGAACAGACGCGAAACCATGAACTTGCACCCTCACAAGTGATTTATTTCCCCGATATAATAAATTACGCTTATTAATTTTAAATATTTTATTTTGAGATGAAAGTCCGTAGGCCTGGTTTGAATATCAGTTTATAAAGGGTTAGATTTTGATGCTGGTAAATTAAATTTGCTACTATGATCGTTCGTTTTATTTTGATAATAGTTTTTCACAACCGCCAAACCACAATTTATTATTATTGGGATAACGGACCTTGAAATCATGCAATGCACTATTTATAGTTCGGTTTTGCAAAAATAAGAAAAAAAACTATTTGTACTTAAATAATAAAAATTAAATTAAAATATTTTTCTCAAAGAAATAATTTTTGTATATATTTTACTTGAAATCATTATGCTTAGAAGAAATACATGAAAACTGACCATCCATGTGACGGCCTCCGTGGTCTAGTCCGAAAGTCACGGACAAAGTGACTTTTGGGTTGGGAGTAAATAAATAGATTTGGGATTGGGAGTAAAAAAATAGATTTTTTTTGATCAATTTGTGTTTTTTCACAATTATTTTATTAAAATGACATATATAGTATATTTGCGGCATGTTTCAGTGGAAGATACTCTTAGACACTCCCTGGTATAAGACCATCATTCGGAATTGAAACGTTGCTTGAAATGGCTTTAGCCGTGTTCGGTGAAAAAATCTGAATGGTCAGGTACTTCCCTGCCTTCCTCTTCCCCATCTCCTTCCTCTCCCCATTACCTTCAGCTTCACAACACACCCCAATAGGGGCTGCCACAGTCTCACTGGCTCTAGACGAGAGCAACTGGGACTCTTATGAGGTATTCACACAAAAAAAAAATAGATAATATCAATATCACATACTTAACGTTAAAAAAATGTTTAATATTGCACTACAATCTTGCACACAATGTGCAATAATTTTGTAAAAGTAATAAATAATGCTGGAAACTGAATATTGTTAAAAACTAACTAAAAAATGTGTAAATCGCATTACTACCAATTAAAACGTAGTGACCGTGTAAATTAGAAAGTTTTTTCCTCGGGAAAATCTTAAAGTTCGGTTTATTTCAATGTTATCCGTAGTCACTCGTGTGAACCTTTTTTCCAAAAGGTTCACACGAGTGAACAAAAAAAAAAAAAATTATTGCCGTAAACCATTATGTACCTATTACTCCTACTTCTACTTTGTTCTTCTAGTTTCTATTTAAAACATTTTATTATTTACTTTCTTTGGTATTTGTTCTCTGTTAATGCTTTAAAAGTTTTTTTATTATTTACTTTCATACTTTTAATTTTTTGTTTTTAAATCTACAATTTTTTTTCCAACTTAATTAATTACTTACATTTAATTGAAAAGCTTTGCTGATTGCTTATTTGAAATCCTATCCGTTTGAAGAACATTAGAAAAAGAATTTCAATTAAAAAACTTGGTATGTACAATTTTATTCAATTATTCAAAAAAAAATTTTAAAAACGTCATAATTTTTGTTTTCCTGTGATCTGTCTCAATCTCTGTGAAAATGATATGTTTGCTCTTAGAAATAATAAATAAGAAAAAAAACGGTGTACGAGGTTTGTTCAAAAGAAAAGGTGAATTTTGAATTTTCGCTGGCTGTGTACATTCGATTATCGATTTTTTTTTTGTTATGTTGGTACACATATGTTTATCATACGTTAGCATTATCAGCCATTTAGGATTAGTGGTTTGTTTTTGACAACTGGATAGGTCAGTCACGTTTTTGTGTGTTCTTCGATTTTTGCGAAGTTTGTTCCGAAATTGCTAAATTTTGAGCAAAAGCAACGTCGCATTATCGCTCAGTAGTTGTTGAATGACGTCAACGACGATCCAGATTTGCTCAAAAGGGTCACAACTGGTGATGAAACGTGGGGATTTGGTTATGACGTCGAAACCAAGGCCCGATCACCCCAATGGAAGCGGCCAGAAGAGCCAAGACCAAAAAAAGCAGGCCAAGTTCGATCAAATGTGAAGGTTTTGCTCACTGTTTCTTCGATTACAATGGCGTGGTGCATCATGAGTTCTTGCCAACAGGTCGTACGGTTAATAAGGAATACTACAAGGAAGTTATGCAACGTTTGCGTGAAGCAATACGGCTCAAGCGTTCGGAATTGTGGAAAAACAAATTATGGATTTTGCATCACGATAATGCACCAGCTCACACATCAGTGCTTGTTCGTGATTATTTGGCCAAAAACAACACCGTAATCATGCCTCAACCACCGTATTCACCAGATTTGGCTCCCTGCGACTTTTTCCTATTCCTGAAACTGAAGAGACCAATGAAAGGAAAGCGTTTTGCCACAATTGATGAGATAAAGTCAGAATCGAAGAACGAGCTGAAGGCCATACCGAAAAGCGCATTCCAGAAGTGTTTACTGCTAATGATAATAATGCTCTGATAATGCCAACATGTGATAAACATATGTGTACCAACATAACAAAAAAAATCGATAATCGAATGTACACAGCCTGCGAAAATTCAAAATTCACATTTTTTTTTAACAAACCTCGTATTTACAAAAATATTTTATTATTTATAACACATAATTATTTGATTTTGTTCTGTTCATTGCAGGAAACATTTAAATGAAAATGTTTTAATATATTTTGACCTATTGTAGCTTTTAAAATGTACCGAAAAATACAAAGCGTTTATTCCTAGAATTGTAAAAACCTCAAAAACTTTTGATCCAAAATATTATTTTTTTTAATAAACCAGTCACCGCCAAAAGAATTATCTTTACTTTTCACAAAACAAGAAAATGGCTTTTGAAGTATTAATTTACTTTCATTGTAAATGTATTGTTCTAACGAAAGCGCTTTTCAAAAACATTAAGAAGTCCTCAAGCGGTGAACCCTAAGAAAATATTTCTTATTATTTTATTTATCTGATGTTTATGGTATTTTTACCTTTTTTTCTCATTATACATATGGTGTTTCAATGTGCTTTTTTATACCTCACAAGAATATATATATTTACAAGAAGAGAACACAAGAGTCCCATCTGCTTCCTTCTGGAGCCAGTGAAACTCTGGCATCCCAACTGGGGTATGTTGTAAGGCTGAAGGTAAGTGGGGAAGGGAAGGAGATTGGGAAGAGGAAGGTGGGGATATACCTGGCAGTGGCGGTCCGTGAGTTTTCAATGCGCTAGAGTGCTAAGATTGAAAGATACGACTTTATTGATGTTGTTAAAGCTGAAAACGATTTTTTTTTTCAAAATTTTATCTTTTTGTATGAAGATATACTGAAAATCTTCATAAAAAATATCGAAATTTAAATAAAAAATAAAATTCATTTTCAGCTACTAAAATATCAATGACGTCGTATTTTTCAATCTTAGCACTCTAGCTCACTGAGCTCACGGACCGCCACTTATACCTGGCTTTTAAGATCTAGTCACCAAACACGGCTGAAGCCATTTTTCAAATCTGAATGGTGATCTCACATCCAAGGCGATACTAAAAATATCTTCCACTCTGGAATATATATTGCCGCAAATATACCTACTACATTTACCTCATTAAAAATTAATTCATTGTGTAATAACACAAAATAAATTTATTTGCTTACGTCGGGATTCGGCCCTGTGACCTTCGGATTATGAGTCGAGAGCCTTACCCCTCTACCACGGAAGCCATCGCTGCTACCTCGAAACTTCAGGGGTAAATTTAGTGTGCATGCAAAGATCCTTCTTAAGAAAGCTTTCTACTGTCCACTTAACTATCGCTATTGGCTTGCTAAACGTTAAATCTGTTTGACCGACCGTAACCTAACGACTGATTGAATGGTTTGAGGGACAGTGGTTCCCCGCATCCGCCACTTAAATTGAAATAAATTTTTGAGTTTGCTAGTGAATGACACGGATGTGTCGAAACCGATAGCAGAAAATCTTAAATTTAAAGTTACAAATGTATATTGAAAATTAACTCTTCAAAACAAAATGAAATAAAGTCAATCTAATATTTGAGTCGAGTCGTGTTAACAGTCTGACATATGTATGTATATATAGTATGACATAAATATGTGTGCAGATTACGATTGAATTGAGGAGTATATTTCAAGAGAGATTTGAATAGCGTAGCACCTTATTTTCTTACCCTTAATTGAAATGGCGCAATAGTTAATTAACTAATTAATTCTCATTCGCATTTTGGAAGGCTTACCAAAGGTCTCAAAAGGTTCCTTGAATATCCTTGCAGTAGAACCCAACTAGGTTAATTTCGTTATCATCCTCAATATCTCATTAGGAAGCCAGGTAACTCTGGAAGGCTGCTTGTTCCTGCCTGGCCGTAATCTCCGCAGGTTTATCTCGCGGTGTGACCCTCCCAATTAATCCCGATCCGCTGACAGTCATTAATTTATGCCTTAACGACGCCCCTAACGCTCCTATCGACCACCCCAACCCATAGCCCTCAACCAACTCACACTCGATTCTCTCAATACCAATAATACCTAATACGTTTATAGTTAGTAATATCTTTGTAGGATTTCCTTAGGCAACTTGATGGGTGTATAATGTACATGTACATTGTAAGAGTTTATAGGAAACAAACTAGTATTCAACCTTCTTGGAAATAATTACTGTACACCAAACGAGTCTTGTTTGTTGGCACAACATGTTTTTGATTCCTAGAATTTGTATCTTTTACCCTTGATTATTCAAAAATTAAAACTAACAAATAAAAACTGATGTTAAAATAAACTAAAAAATAAATGTTACTCGTATACCACTAAATAAAAATAATTAAATAAACCAATAATTTTTCGTTTTTATGATAAAATTATTCTGTTATGAATTGAAATTGTTTTGTCTGCTTCCTACGGTTACCAATAATTAACGACAAGCGTGATCATTTGTATACTAACAAAAGGTTACTCTGAATTGTTTTTGTAATGCGTTTTTGTTATTGTTGTAACACATAATTCTGAATTAAGCTTAAGTAATTTTATTTCCTTTCTTATTTTTATGTAATTTGATGTCTTAATATCATTGTCATTGTCATTTTCATTTACTACAAGAATAAGTTCCATAAAATAAATGTTTTAGTACTTGTCATGAGCGATTTTTTGTTTAACATAATTTTCATATAAACTACATTATTTTTGTTATAGAAACCCATAATTGATTTTATTTCGGCTGTTTATGTATTATACAATATACATGTACAAATTGATAAAATGTAAACAATCGATTTTCCGAAAGGGAATAAATAATAAATATTTTTGTAAATTTATCTATGTAACTATTTCTAGACATTTTTGGACAAAATTACAGCGCCCTGTGAATCGCCATTATTGACAATGTTTCCATGTAATGTTCACTGCTCCTACCATTCTCTCCCTCCCCCAAAATTACTCCTTCCGTACTCCTACCTTTTAAATCTTATCATTTCTGTATTTGTTTAAATTTTAATTTAGTTTTAAGTTTGCTAGTGAATGACACGGATGTGTCGAAATGGAAAATTAAACTCTTCAAAACATAATAATAATTTTATTTCTGTTGTTTCAGGTATGTGCTCAACTCGGTACTTTTCATGGGCAGGCTTGTAAATGGAAAGAAAACATTTTCTTAATAGGTACGTCTCTAACCCATAATATTATCTTAAACTGATGTATGCTTTCAACTTCGAGATCTTCAGAGTGTGCACTGTAAGCGGCAGTAGCATCTATTTGATCCACAAGGTTTCACAATTATTCAATTTGTAAAATGAAAAAACTGTCATATACGTCTACAAATCTTATTACTTTTGTCCTGCTATCATCAAAATTTCATTAAAATTTATTTATTGTCTAAATAACAGTGAACTGATATTCTAATTGACATATTTTGAATCAACATCGATGTTGTAAGTCCAACGCCATTTATAATCCAAAGCAAGTTGTGATGATTCTTCAACCTTTCATCATCAGCAGTTGTGGTTCAACCACTTCTAGATGAAAGATTTCAAACAGAGATAAATGTATTGCTAATTTATTAAGAATTGGTGATTCCGGTTAAAAACTAAATTGAAGGCCTTTCAAATGAATTGACAGGAAGAGGTGGCCTAATAAATGTTTGTACGCGAATGATCAGGATTTTCTGACAAACTTTGATTAAAATACGAATATTTTATCATGAAACACGTCTGCTTTAAAATTCTAATATTTTTGCATCTTATTTTCTTGCAATTATCTCGAAAATAAATCTTCCTGATAATTCCACGGTACTTATAACATTTTATTTGCGATACGACACAATATCATTTTATTCGCCTTCATGATACTTTATCAGTAGTTGCCAACCTATTTTAGATGATTTCTATTGCGCCGTTTTTGTGAAAAATCTCTCAAGGGAATACAATCAGTACTCTAAAAGAACTTCCTCATTTTTTATCAGCATTTTTTTCAAATTAACCAACCTTTATTCAATTACAAAAAAAAATCGTTTTATATTTGATCAAATTTTATTATCTTGCGTTCAACAACTCGGCTGTGGGACGATGATGACTTTCTAGATGAAAGATTTCAAACAGAGATAAATGTATTGCTAATTTATTAAGAATTGGTGATTCCGGTTAAAAACTAAATTGAAGGCCTTTCAAATGAATTGACAGGAAGAGGTGGCCTAATAAATGTTTGTACGCGAATGATCAGGATTTTCTGACAAACTTTGATTAAAATACGAATATTTTATCATGAAACACGTCTGCTTTAAAATTCTAATATTTTTGCATCTTATTTTCTTGCAATTATCTCGAAAATAAATCTTCCTGATAATTCCACGGTACTTATAACATTTTATTTGCGATACGACACAATATCATTTTATTCGCCTTCATGATACTTTATCAGTAGTTGCCAACCTATTTTAGATGATTTCTATTGCGCCGTTTTTGTGAAAAATCTCTCAAGGGAATACAATCAGTACTCTAAAAGAACTTCCTCATTTTTTATCAGCATTTTTTTCAAATTAACCAACCTTTATTCAATTACAAAAAAAAATCGTTTTATATTTGATCAAATTTTATTATCTTGCGTTCAACAACTCGGCTGTGGGACGATTTGCCGGTCTCTGTATTTCCTTCTTGAAGGAGTGGACATGGGTCTTGCAGAGACCCATCTTCTCTCCTCAAAGAGTTCCTCCACACAGCTTCTCAGATGAACCTACTTAGGCCCTAAGGAAAATAATTCCCTCATGGTAATATATATACAAAATATATATTTTACCATAAAAATTATTGTTTATAATGCTGATAAGTAGGTACAAATTCATCTTGGTTCCATGTCAGGAACCGGAGTATCCTGGAGGGATACATGAAAATACAAATTCGAGTGTATTTACATCTGCCAGTAGAGTTCATATCCGGATCCGGAGTACTCCGGAGGGACACTTACACAAATCCGAGAGTATTTACACCTGCCATTTGATGTTCCATGTGCCCTTGTGAACGGAAGTGGCGCCATTTTTTGGCATTATTGACAACTTGCTTTAATTCGGGGTCATACAGTTGTAAAAATTTATTAGGTGATTTCACTAAGATGTATCAGGAATTGAGCATCATATTATATTGCGAACAACATCACCAACATTACAGTTCTGAACGAATAATATCACAGCAAACGCCAAAAGGTAGGGCTATTTTCGTGATTTCTAATTATTCACATTATTGAAGAAAAATAGGTGAATTTTAAATGAGAAAATTATAATGACGTCTTTAAAATATAGTAATAATTAATGTAATGATTCTGGACTATCTTGTTAGAAAAAGTAAGAATAAATAAAAAAAAAACATCAAATTTTGTGCGTTCACATAATGTTGATATGTATATTTCTGAATCGTTTTGATAAATTATCAAAGCAAAACGATAAAATCCTGAAATCGATATTCTATTAATAAGGCCTGTTAATTATCATGAGCTCCAAAATCGGTTTCTCTTCATGTGCCGTTAATAGTACTCCTCTTGCTATTTTTTCTCCACATTTTGCATAAGATCCATGGAATTTAAAAAACAGATTATTTTGCTCAATTTTACTTATTTATTTTATTTTATTAAAAAATAAAAAGTATTTTTTTTTTGTTATCAATTTTAATATCAATTTTAATTAGAAAACCATGAGGTCAGTCACTTTTAAAACTTTTTTATGTTTGCATCCAAAATTTGTATACAGTATAATCCGTTTATTATGACTCCGCCTATATTTACCAACCGCTTAATACGACGTAATTACACAACAAAGTTTGGTTTTTATATAAAATTCTTTATAACAAAGTCGGACATAATGACTTCGCTTATAGTGGCATGTCGCTTATTATGACCAATTTTTAATCAATTATGTCCTAATTTCATGGAAAATTATGTCGGTATAGTGACCGACATGATTCCTCACACCTTTAGCAGTGTTCGGGAGGGTCACGTGACGCCTGACGACGTTAATATCATTCGTTGTTGATGTCATTATAAACGGATTCTACTGTATTTCAAAAATTATACGTTTATTTTGAATAACATAATTTGAGAGCGAATTTCATAACCTTTCGGAAACACTTTCTAGTTTTTCGATATGTTCAGAAGTATTCCATTTATTTCCATGCATTTTATGGTAAAGCAGAAACATAAAATATGACAAATTTCAGAAGGATATAAATTATTATGTTCCTTGTGGTCGAGTGTCCTTTACGAATATCCACAATTCCATACAAATATAAATAAATGCGAAACTGCTCGAGTTTCTTTATGACGCTTTCACGCGTAAAACGATAAAACGATTTGAAAAATGCTTTCACCAATAGAAAGTTAAGTTATATGCGAGGACTGTAGGCTGTATATTATGGTAAAATCTGGCGTTATGAAATTATAAAAATGAATAAATTATATTTGTTATACGTTTTCTGTCGCTAACAAAAGCGAATTATTTCTAACGGCAGAAAAAAAATCGTTGCCATGGAAACGATGTTGATATATCTGTGTGCTCTATGCTGGTAGATACTCAGCCCCTATTGACTGGTCGGCTGCTGCTTCAGAAATTTCAAATATTAGAATGTGTTTTGTTTTTTTTGGACAAGCTTACGTTTTGGAATAAATGTCAGATGAGAGTTCCTACATTAAAAATATAATTCGTAACGATTATAAAGACTGTATAATAAAAAGTGTTATTTTTTTTTATATTTACAAACTTTCACATATTTAAATAAAAACAAATATCCGAAATGTTTGTAAGCGCATAAATTCCGAACGACTGCACCAAATTGGATAATTCTTTTTTTCTCTTAGCTTTAGCATTATGAAATTTAGGTGACACGCAAGCTGTTTGAAAACTGAATGTACGGAATGCGCGAAGGGGTGGGGCGAGGGAGGCAGGGGGGATAATTGATAAGTGCAAGTGCTACAGTAATTTCCCCTAACACCATGCGAGCGAAGCCGCGGGGAAAAGCTTGTATTTTAATAATCGCGCACAACTCCCTAGTTACAAGAACTACGCAGCCTTTTCGCTATCTTAGAGGTGCTGTGCGTTCATACATGTTAGTTGCTTTGTTTGTTTAACTAATTTTGTATTTCAGGTAGGTCTGGTGCGGCAGTGTAATTTCAATTCAGGCGAATAACAAATGGCTGTATACACGAAACTAAGTACGTCTCGTTAATCCGCGTCACAATTCTCCAGGTAAAACATTTCTAACAGGTTACCCACGCTCAATGGGCGGAGTGACAAAGTAAGGAACCGCAGAGCAAATCATTTCGTGCGTGATTTAAAAAAAAAACTTACAGATACATATTTTTTAATTATTTCCACACAAGAGGCCCTAAGAAAAAAAATTTACTCAGAACCCATGTCATCTATGGAGATGCTGTGTGGAGGGTCTTTTTAGGGGAAGGAACAAGAGGAAGTTCTGGGAAGGAAAAAGATAAGAAAGGTGCATAGGAATCTGGGGGTCAAAAGTATGAATACATCCCTTCTGCTGCGGTGCAAGACGATGGGTCGAGAGAAATCACCATCATCTTTTAACTTACCTACACAAACGGAATAAGAATTAAAAATATAATAAATAAACTGTACCATCACAGAAAGCGAACAATTCGAGGAATTGAATTCACGATATCTAGGTGGGAAACAGATGCGATACCAACACAGCCAGTGACCAGTCTTATCTTTACAATACTTTGTTTTTCAAAAATCCTAAAAAAAAAAACTTTAACGTTGCGTCCTGAAAAGCTCTCAAAATGTAGGCGTGAAGCCGTGAAAAGCGCCTAGTTTTCGTGTGAATGGCCTAGCACCATTCATAAAGCTATAAAAGCCTCGGCGCCGCACATTTAACACCCTATGAATTGGGTTCCCCCTGATAACAACCATTAAATAAAAGATACACTTAACAATTATTATCTGATTGGGTTTTCACACGAAATCGGCTCAGGATTCTAAATGCTTACGAAACAATTAATACGCCTAGCGAGTATAGAGAGATATTCGAATATTATTGTCTTAATTAAGAAGGAGCAGAATAATTGTTTTACGATATCTGTTCAAATTCGTATGATCAACAGAGACACATTTTGTCATCAGTGTGGTTCTTTTATCTATTTCACTAGGTACTTTTTGAATTTTACTTATGGCGCCATTTACTAATAAATAGATTTTTAAGGGGGCTAACTTTGTTACACTTACAAATTTTAAAATGTATGTGAGCAAAATTTGGGGCCATCCATAAATTACGTCACACCTTAAGGGGGTGGGGGGTAGAGAAGTGTGACAGGAGGTATGGGGGGGTCAAAAAATAATTAAATTCTAGGGGGGAGGGGTCTCACAAATGTGACGGGGGGGTCAAAAAATCATGAAATTCATGTGACGTAATTTATGGATGGCCCCTAAATCGACCGAAGAAGAATTTCGGATGTGTAAATTTGTAGGTTTCAGTATTTAAAGTTTGTTTTCTGCATTTTTACTGATTTTGAGATTAAGAAATATGGTTTATATTTTGTTTTTTTTTTCATTTATTTTATTTGTTATCAAAATACATTAACATTACAATATGCTTTTGACTGTCCAACTAGGAAGGACTCCCGTTCTAGGACAGTCAAATTGACAGGTCGCTATTTTTATATGATTAAATATGAATTCCCAAGTAATTGCATAGACAGTATGTGAGTACTAGGAATATACAGAAGGATTACATTTAAGAGTAACATTGCTATGTGGTTAGGTAATTGTAAGATAGAGCGGAGTATTGTAGGATGCCTGTGGTAAAAATAATTAGTAGTGGGATTAACAGTTATTACAATGGTTATGCTGATACAAGAAAAAATTAATATTACATCATTATGAGTATATGAATTGTTAATAGTATGACTCGCAGAAAAACATGCCAGGAAAATATTTACAGAAAAATATACTTTTGTTTTGATATTTTGCGTTTCATTTCAATTGATTCAAAATTTCTAAAATACCGACTCTTGAATCATCAAGAGGAAATTAAAACAAGCCAACAAAGAAATTTAAAAGCAGATCCGACACTGTTCTTTAGGACCATCGAAATAAATCACATAACCTAGTTCACTGTTGACACAATCTATCATAACGCTTACGCCTTACATCTTAGTTAAACCAAAATGTATATATCCGAAGTGAATTAAAACATGTGATGTCATGTCATGTCATGTGATGTCGTGCAATTATAAACGTGTTACCCGTTTTATAATTGCAAATTCTGTTTCTTTTTTTTTTGGGGTTGGTGATGCTGTGTGGAGGGTCTCTTTAGGAAAGGAAATAGAGGAAGTTCTGGGAAGACAAAATATATATTAGCGGTGGGTAGGAATCCAGGAGTCGTGTGACCAGAAGTGAATGAATGAATCCATCCCTTCACTGCGGTTTTAAAGCTAAGAGAGCTCTGTTGGAGAGGTCAAACTTTCTCTCTTATCTAATCTCTCCCGATCCGGCCTACCACGCATTAGATGGGCAGAAGCATCCGCCGCCAAGACTCGGACAAACCTAAGCTCGTAAACCCGGGCATCTCTGCTACGTCACCAAACGTAGCGAACACTAGGGATGACCTATGGAAGCGGTGTTGGTTATCCGATTCCCGTTTCCCAAATTGGCAGTGTTTCTGTAGAGTGCATATTAAATAACAGTAACTGTTTTGGTGTGTCAATCACATATTTTATTCAATCCCTTCGGTCAGGTAGATTTGGAGTGCTGAAACAAAGGAAATAGGTTGATGATAAAATAGGAAACTACATAATTCCTATATTTATTTATTTATCTATATGTATTAACGCCCTAGTGGGCTTTTACATGACTAGACGGAAATTTATATTCACAATATTAATTACATGTGTTACATAATCAATAAAACAGAATAAATAAGAATGCGCTCAACTCGTCATGTATAGAATATTATAACATAAATTAAAAGAAATTAAATAGTACGAGTTGTAGCTACAAATAAAAAACTAATACAATTCAGTTTAAAATATTAATACATATTATTAATAATAAGACCTGAAATAAAACAAAGTGAAATGTATAAGAGCTAGTTAGAATTAGGGTATAAACAAACTATTATATGGGGTTATTACTGCAAAAAGAACTGAAAAAATATTATAAAATAAGTATATATTTTACTGTAAAAGTTTGGATGAGAAAAGATTTTATGAAAAGAACAAAAAAAATAATGAAAGATAATTATTAGCAGATAAAATCGAGATTAGTTGACTTTTGAAACATTGTTATTGTTTTAATGAAAATTGTAACTATGGTTACGGTTATAAGGGTTGTGGTTTAACGAGAATTTATTAATTTACATACATTGTTTTTAGAAGAAAGACAAACATTTCAAGGTTACGAATAACCTTAATAATAATTGAAAATCTCCTACTACCTCCAAAGTAAGCGAAAAGTGTTGCTTGTGTCGTGATGGAGGACTTATCCAGTCAAGAAATTGAGCGTGCGACGCCTGGGTGGGACCAAAGCACGATGCCAACTCAGCCACTGACCGGTCAATGAAAATTAAATGGAAACGCAGAAACATCTGAATTAAGCCGTTCATTTAATAATAAAATTCCAACTTTCCAAAAGCAATTTGGAAGACTTCGGAATTCGCAATATTATGGGAAGTTTGTAACGATGAAGTCAAGTTACGTTAAATTGTCTATCGCTTCACAAGTCCAGCCTTATATTTTTATACGTCACGTCTTCGTTTCTTGTAAATTCGTTATCGAGACTACGCAATCTATTTACGAACAACTATAACCGGGCACAGTTAATAAAAATTACAGGATTTCTATTTAATACTAAATGTTTTACATAGTACGCCTAAGCCATGACAACTATTACAGAAAATGTAGTTTAAAGCTTAGTGGTTTTGGTGGTAAAACTATAAATTCAGTGTGCTATAATCTGTTAGCGCTGGTGAAATATTGCAAAAGTCATTATTTGTCTTATTTATGATGAGAAATGATCTCAGCCAGCCGCTGGAGCAATAAACACATTAGTGCTAGAATAACATCGTAACCAACCAACCAACGCCTGGGCAACCTCCTAAACAAACCTTTTATGGATTAATGGCAATAAATTAAATTCATATTAAAGGAAACTTCCTAAGGGCTGTAGATAATCTTCACTTTATTACCCATTAAAGTCTTGATCTGTAAAATATGACACCCCTAATCTTGACACCATCCGTCTTGAAATCATGTAATATACACTGGCGTCACTACCCGGCACATGATGCCCCCTAGCTACGTCCATCCTGAGATAAGATTTTATTTTCAGTTTTATGTATTACGGCATGAGAGCTTAATCTGCTGGCGGCAGGAAATCTACGGCATATTCAATTTTATTGAGAATTTTTTGATGTTGAATCAGGTTGTAAGGGAGACTGTAAAATAAAAAGAATGTGTGCAGTTTACTCCCGGTAAAACCTTCAGAAAACTAAAATAGACAAGAGTGGGGAGGATACGAAACACAGCACAAAGAGGAGACCGATTACCGACCGACCGACCGAAGTGAAACCTTCAGAAAACTAAACTTCGAAAGAATGAAACGAATGCAGAATATCAGGAGTTAGATAATTGTACGGTTTATTTATTATAATTTTGTTACCAACTTTAATAATCATGTTTCATTTTATTCTACAAACCACCGCACAAAAAGGAAACCGACAAGCTACGAAGCACCGCACAAAGAGAACACCGATAAATCTATCTCGTTCTCTCGCAGACTTAATCCTTTGGATGTATATCTTTGTCTCTTTTTAGTGTCGCTCGTTTGTCGTCCGTATCACCGAGTTTCATATCACAAAGAAGTTTTCACTAAAAACAAATTCGGGGCACTTCACACGCGGCAGATTTGAAATCTTCGCCCACACAATCTCAACTAATAGGAGCCTTGAAAAATGAACTTATAATTAAAGCGGCCAATGCGGTAAGGTTTCATTCTAGCTCATTCTCTCGTAGGCTAAATCCAATAAATGCATGTGTGTCTGTTTTTGTAGTGTCGCTCGTTTCCGTTTCAAATCATAACGGTGATAAAGAAGTTTCACTTTAAAAAATTGTGTACAGTTCACACGCGGTAGAAGTGAAACCTTCAGAAAACTAAAGTAGACAAGAGTGGGGAGGCTACGAAGCAACGTACAAAAAGGAGACCGATTAGTCTACCTCATTCTCTCGCAGGCTAAATCCTTTATATGTGTTTGTCTCTTTTAGTGTCATCGAGTTTAAAATCATTTTCCGACAAAGTTCATTAAAATTTTTCTTTTACGATCCAATTTTAGGCTCAAACGTATTTTTAACGTGTAGATGTATGTATATCAATCGAATGATTCTGTAATAAATCAAAAACCAACTATTCTAGCTAAGTATTGCTATATGTGTTATGAAATAACACGTGTAATGTAAACAGATTTAGGAAGAGAGCACACTAAGCTTTCTCTTTGTGTAGAAAAGTTTACCGTGTACGCTCCCATATCAATCAATTCAGCCGGTCAAGTTCTGCAGAGGTTTTAATAATTTATTTTTTATATTAATAAAATTACAAGTATGGGTTCTTGATTACTTAACATATTATTTCTCCAAAGTATCTTACACTGAAACTGGCCGAGAGATAAGGCTTTTGACCCGCAATCCGAAGGATCGAATCCTGGCGGAGATAAAACTTTATTTGATTGATTTTTGTTATTTCACAATAAATTAATTTAAAATAAAATATAGTACATTTGAGGCACGTTCCTGAGTGGAAGATACTTTTAGTATCGCCCTGGTGTAAGAACACCATTCAGAATTGAAACGTTGTTTGAGGGGTGCCCGGGTTCATGGGGTGAGGTTTGTCTAGGTCTTGGATGCGGATGACCAGGACACACTGAACCCTAGATTTCTAACCGTTTTCCTTCCCAAAACTCTTCTCCCATTCCTTTCCTTAAAAAAAATCTCCACACAGCATCCCCAAAGATGTCTTAGGCCCTGAGGGAAATTATTTTCCTCAAGGCCTCCTGTGTGGAGCTCATATACAAAAAAAATGGCTTTAGCCTTGTTAGGTGACCAAATCAGAATAATCAGATACTTCCTCACCTTTCTCTCCCCCAACTCCTTCGCTGCCCGCCACTTTGCCACTATGGCATCCCCAAAGGGCTCCAGACGGGAGCAATTGTATCTCTGTACTGTATGCCAAAGAGCTCACCTATCACTGAAGGAAAATATTTAAATCACTTCTTCAAACACAGCAAACGTATTTTGTGTTTTATTTTTAGAAATTTTCACATTTTAATTCGAAATTAATAGGGTGTTTTAAGTAGAATTAAGCATTGCTTACTCACTTCTGGGCTTATATGCTGGTTTTTAAGCAATAAAAATTAATTTCGAAAATTAATCAACCGACCCACATTGAAAAGTGATACACACAAAAAATGTATATTCACAAATAGTATTAACGAATAAACCATTCGCCAAAAGCTTTGTTATAACAGGCGAAAGATATCAATAACAATAACAGCATACGGATACGCGAACAAGAAGTAAAATCTACCATCAGTGGTCAATGACTTCCACCTGATAAAGTCTTGGATTCTTTTATTTTATTTATGTCTTTATAATTTTTCGCGTCTGTTCTACCCTGAAATTTTGGGATTTTACCAGCCCATATCTCGGTAGCCAGCAGCCGGAGAGATAACTGGGAATGTCCGGGTCAAATAGTACGGCGAAAGAATATAAATTCGCAATCCAGAAATGAATTAAAATTCTCTCACGCCTCCATAAAAATAATATGGAACGGAATTTCTTGCAGGATTTTCTCTCTGAGGATACGATCCCTCCGTGACATTTTTTTACGAGCAATCTAACAGAACTTTTCCAAATCATCAGTCATTTGTTCCTAGAAAAGTTTTTGATGTTTGAATAATACGAAAAAGTTTCAAAAACTCTTTGAATTTATGAAGTACTTCGACAAGATTCAAATGAATAAAATTTATTCAACCTTTTCCAGAGTAGAGTGGGTGATTGTTTTTTCCCCTTCCATTCTATTGTTAGAAAAGTGGGGGTTGAGGTGTCTGGTGATATGAGAGATACGTTCCGCCTCTGGACGGGAGGGGGCGGAATGTTGGATTCGCACCACGTAAGTCAATTATTGGATTGTTCGCCTTCTATACGGCATTATTATATTGGATGGTGGACCGATTGAAATTTATTGGCGGGTTTGAAGCCGTATCATATCTTTCATAACCCAAATATCTATGATATCTGGAGGATTTTGCAGAGAAATAAGGGATGAACTGACAGAAATTATCTTTTGAATTCTATTAATTTGGTGCTGGGAAAGTCATTTTAAGTATTCACTTACATTAGTTGTGTAATGCATTAATGTCCCTTGTTTTAAAAACTTTATAAATCCACCATTATCACAATATTTGTACACTTGCTTTTATAAAATTTATTTTTTAATCAGGCATGATTTGTTTTTTTTTTCCACGTTTCGGATGCCCTGATGATGCACAGTATAAAGTGTTCATCATCAGGGCAGATGTGCAATCAACTGTGGTGAATTGTGTGCTTACATATGTAGATGCAGTGCCGTTTTGCCGTGTATATGTCATTTAGACATTATAATTTTAAATGGTTTTTAGCGTTTATTTTTGGTGTAGCCGGATAATATACCAAGAACTATTGAATTCAACCCTGTCGCGTCGTCTTTATTAATTATTATGGTATTTAGAAAACCTGGGGAAAATAGGTTCTTACAGGGCCAACTTCATCTTTGGGGATGCTGTGTGGAGGATTTTTGGAGGGAAAGACGGAGAGGAAGTTCTGGAAAAGAAAAGGGTATTAAGCGTGGCAAGGAATCTGAGGGTCAATGTCTCCAGGAGTGACGGTGAAAAGAAAATAAATTACTTAACTTTAAGTTAAATTCTTAAATTGTAGAATGTGATCATTATCATAATATCTACGCTCAAGCTTTGCCTTTGTTGGGTTTTTTTGTTACAAATTACTTTATATTTTGAGCCTTCAAAAACCTTCAATAAAAAAGAAAAAGAAAAGAGTTCAACCTTAAAAGAGATGAAATGTTGACTGGAGGGGAGTCAATTTTAGATAAGACTTGATAGAAGAGAGGATATTGTTTAGAGAGAAAGAGACGGCCAGAAAATATACGATGTAAAGTTCCCACTTCTAGACTACAGAAAGTGGGGAGCTCATCACTTGAATTTCAAATAGTGTAATTTCGAATAAGTGAATATTTTTTTTTTAATAAAGGGAAAATTGTTGAAACTTTGACCTTGATGCCCTTTGTGTTGTGTCATTTATTTGTAATGCTTTTTAGCAATCGAACATTGATAAGTCTAGCAGGACGCACTTCATAAATACGGACATTAATCCTAGAACATTTTACTGTTCAGTTATTTACGTTCAAATTATTGAACTTAACCACATTTCTGCGATTCGTTCAATAATCAAACGAACTGATTAAAAAAACATGTGGAACGAATTAAACTGATGGGTTCCGGCTGGCTTCCTCTTCAAGAACTTTAATTGGGAATGTTGAGGTTTTAATACTCAAACAATACTGCACGTGCAACGTTATTACATACCTAGCTGATGTTTTAGACTGAATGTTTTATATTCATTTTAGTTTTTGCTTGAAGATTTAAATGAAAAAATGTGTGTTTATGTAAGCTATAACATAATCATGTCATATCATAGTCAAGTCATAGTTATATAACTAGTGAAAATGGATCTTCTGAAGATTTTTTAAAATCACTGTACGTCACACATACATAACAAGATTTCTTAATTTAAAATTTGTGAATATAGGAATACTGTTTACGTAATACGTAAGTCATTGGTAGATATGCATTTGCAATGACTTAGTGGATATGAAATATCAATAAAATCCTGTAATTGTCTCCTACCTACTCAATCTACCTTTCCTCAAATGTCACCATGAACAATATTATTGGGACAAGAAAAAATACCTAACTTTATAAAAGGTGACAATAAATTAATATTTGAGACAGAGCGGACATTTATACCAAAAATGACTGTGGAAGAAATATTGGGAATAAATATTACAACATATTATTTAAAGATTCATGTTGTGAAGTGAATCATCCAGAACCTGGAGACATTGTTTCCCATACACCAATCTGGGCTAATTTTAAGTTTAAATATAAATTGAGTGGGTGTTGAGGAGGGGGGGGGGGGGGTCCGTGCGCCAAAATAATTTGGGATCCACAAGTCTAGATCTTGGCGAGACCTTTTGACTTCCACGATCTCTCTCTGCAGTGGTAGGGATGGATTCATGCGACCATCACTTCTGAACAAGATCAAGATTCCTACCCACTTTCATACATTTTATTCCCAGAACTTCTGGTGACTGACTAATGAAAGACGGGTTGGGTTATCTTATTCTCCCCAACCGAAATCTCTCGACCCATCGCCTTGCACCGATGTTGGAGGGATGGATTCATACGTCCGTCACTTCTGAACACACTGATCCCCAGATTCCTACCCATACCTCACACATATTTCTTTCCCAGAACTTTCACTCCTTCCTTTCCTTAAAAATAAACTCTAGACAGCATCCCCAAAGATGAAAAAGGCTTTGAAAGATTTTTCCTCAGGGCATCCTTTGTCGAGATAATGTAATAAAAATAAATGTATACCCGATGCTACCCTGCTAGGAGTGCGAGGAGAGTTTTAACTCTACTAGTAGGTTACCTTCATTAATTATTCCAGGTTCGAGTTATTGGTTTGACGAGCGTTGTGAACAAAACGTATCAGGACGTGCTGCTAGTAAATAATTGGCGCCTGTTTTGTATGACGAGCTTCCTTGAATCGATTGATTGGCACGTGTCCACGAGTTTATCTTCAGCAATAATTGCCAAAACCGTATCTATTATTTTTCTTCCTGTGATCCTTTGTGGGGTCGAAATATTATTTTAGTGCAACATTTCAATCAGTCATCATTATTATTATCATATATTAGCCTGGTTTGAGAGCTATCTTACTGGAAGACGACAAATTATTAGAGTAAAATCATCCCTATCGGAAAAAAAATTATCCATCAAGTAGAGCTCCACAGGTTTCACACCTTGGCCCAATTTTGTTTATTTTATTTATAAATGATCTTACAAAAATATTTCGAAATGTATGTATCCTGCTTTTTGCTGATGACCTCAAAATTTTTAGAATTATTCAAAATATTTACCATTGCAATATTTTTCAAGATAATTTCAACAAATTGTTAATTTTCTGGAATGAAAATAAACTTTACTTAAATACTCAAAAAATCCAGTAATTTTTTATTCGACATTGATAATAATCCTCTTGATACACTAACGCAAATTAAAGACTTAAGCATCACTTATCAATCAAATCTTTCATTTCTTAACCACATAACGGAAATCTCTAATAGGGCTTAAAAACGTTAGGATTTATAACTAGGCTAACTAGAAATTTTAACATTATATAGTTTAAAACATTGTAATAGTTTGCCTTTGTTAAAAGTCAATTTAAATACAATTCTCCCATCTAGAACTCACATTACAATATCCACGTACAAGCTGTTGAAAGAAAAAAAAAAAACAAAAAAAAAAAACAAATCTCACGTTTTTTTAAATTTTACAATGGGTATTCCAACAAAAATTTTGAACTTTAACATTATTTTAAACGATATGAATGTGCTTACAGACAGTAAATTTTTCACTGAGTGGATATTTTTATATAAAATTTGAATGATATCTAGCTTAAGTCCGGTATTGGTTGCATTGATAAGCTTCCGGATTCCACTAATGGTAATGCTAGAAGTCAGGATTTATTTCAGTGCAGAAATTTTGGGACTAACTACCATATGTATTCCTCTTTGCTCGGAATATTCATAAAGATAAATAATTATATCAATTCAGTGGACTTCTTCAATATATCTTTAAGCAAATTTAAAATATTGTTTCTGAGGCATTTCAATTATGTATAATAAATACTGTATAATTTTTACTATTCAATAGTAAAGGGGGGTAAATAAATAAATAAATCATCGTCATCATATTCATATTCCCCTGACGCTCTTCGGCGATCCATTGCTTCAATGAGATGCCTTAAGGGGTCTCTATTCTGTGTTATTCAGTGATCGGGACCATTACAGGCCCAGCCTCTTCTCGCATAACCTTTTAAGTTGATTTCCCAATCTTTGCTTGGGGCGGCCA
Source organism: Glyphotaelius pellucidus (assembly GCA_936435175.1). Lineage (NCBI taxonomy): Eukaryota > Metazoa > Arthropoda > Insecta > Trichoptera > Limnephilidae > Glyphotaelius > Glyphotaelius pellucidus. The sequence goes on from OW386550.1 coordinate 5,075,217, forward strand.
ACTGGGTGCGATTGCGAATGACATTTCGAAACTTGAGCTATAATTTTATGCTAAACATTACATGAAATATTGTTTTACGTTTTTGGGAACCGAAATTTAAGTAAGATTCCTCTAACTAAACATAGAAGAGCCCATTTAATTTTTGAGATATAAAACCCAATATTTGTTTTGAACTAAACTTTTCCCGAAGTAACGTTCAAGAGAAAGTTTATTATCCCAAAAAGACTTATACAGCGGAATAAAAGCTTGCCTACGAGAAATGTTAATTCGCCTAAACCGCGGTAAAAGGAGTTATAAAAACGTTACAATTCCGCCCATGAAAAATTCAAACGCTCAATCGGTCCCAAATGCTTTGAATGTCGAAGCTCCCATTTGAACATCTTTTCCTTAAAAATACTTTCCTTAAACAGTTTATTTTTCGCCAATTTCTTTTTACACCACTGTGTTGTCGGCTTTCTTGTATGGTATCAGGCATCGTATTTTCCTAAACTAAGATACTTCGTAATATGTATTACTTCATTCACTTACTTATCTGGTTTATAATTTAAGAGGAATATAAACGCTAGAAATATTTCGATTCCCATGCCTACAAAATTTAAAAGCACGCGTCGTATTACTCGCACGAGGCAAGTAAGCAAAAAAGTGGTTTTTATTTATTTTGTGAATAATTTTAAAAGAATGAAAAAAAATTAGAACATACAAAACCTCAAAAATGGTCTTAGCCATAAAGGGGTATTTTCAAAAATTGTTTCTTATATAGTTAAGTCATGCAAAAAAAAAAAAATTAGTGGTATACGATTATATTTTTTGTTAAGTAATTAATAATTTTATTGTAATTCCGATACAAAGAAAATCAAGTTAAAGCTTCAATATATCCGTAGCATATTTTTATGTTCATAATGTAAACCAAATATTATTATTATTATTACATAGTATCTAAGTAGGATTTCACGTACAGCTTTATCTTAAATTATGATAACATCGTTACCATTTTGAAACATGATTGATATGCAGTATTACGCCAATATTAGATATGCCAATAATGCACCTGCCTGTCAAGGATCAGAATTATGGTTAGTTGATTACATTGATAAGGTAGTGAAGTTGTAGACACAGAGGAATACATTAGAGTAATTTTATACTCTGGAGAAAGCAGTTACTTTGTGGTTTGACATATTTAGTGAAATAAAACATTTTTTAGTAAAAAAAAATAAATTCAAAAGATAAAGTCTACAAACTAAGTCACTCGGAAATTTATGAATTAGATTGGAATTCTATATTGGTTCAAAGAGTGTCTATCATAGATGCTTAAAAAATAATGGCTTTTTGGAATTCGCCAATCATCTTATTGATAAAGATCACATCTTCAATCAAAGCACCAGTGCTAATATTCTACACAAAAATGGTCATGGCAATAAATTAAATAATTTAAAAGCACTCAAAATAAAGAAACCAAAACCCAAATCCTTAATAATCAATTAAATATTTCCAATAGCCCAATATTAGGGGTTTTTTCAAACACTCATAAAAACCCCATTATCCCTTCATCACCTTCACGTGACGTTTTGTCTTTTTAGATATAATAAAGTAACCTATTACGTACACATCTGTCTCTATCTCTCTGTTTCTATGTAAGATATTAATTTCGTGCTTTCTCACCGTTCCTTTATTCTTTGTTATGTTTTGTCTCTTTATATATGTACCTACAATAAACTCACACAATTTATTTTTTATTACCTTAATTTATTTACCCTGGTGCTTGTGTTAAGCGAAACCAATTATTTGTTTTATTTCACAGAAAAAAATATTTTAGACGATCTTTCAACAAGTCCCTTTTTCTCCACGCAAAAGTCCCTGGGGTGTAGGGCTAATGATATCTCTGGGGATACTATACGGTGGTACTAATAAAAGAAAGAAAAAATATAGTTTCTTGATGATTCCCTTAAGGAATGTCATGAAAATATAAAATCTGGTAGGATTATCAGCGTCAATGAGCCGTGAAAATATCAATCAAAAATTCTATAGGAAAATCGAACTTTTTTATAATTGTAACTGATTGTAACCATGGCTTCGGTGAAAAACACATCAAGTAACTACACTTAATTGTGTAAATTGAATTTTTATACTCAGGGTTATAGTTAACGTTATTTTATAGAAATTCTAAAAAAAATTGCGCTGATTTAGAACATCATCTCGCAACCTTTTCAGGATCTAGACTCCCTTAAAACCCAAAATTAAAAACCCTTACGACTTCACCAGAAAACAGTTTTATTTATTTATGTGAATCATTAACGCCTTTCGGTTTTAACATAATATACAACATGAGAAATTAGAATTGCAAATGAAACGATTGCAAATAAAAGTTTAAAATATTTGTAAATAACAAAGCATAATGAGACTCTGTTTATGTAATACTGTAATGCCAAAGAAATATATGTATTATTTCTTATTCATAAAAACACCACTAGCGGTAATCACTGCACAGGCACCTGAGAAAGCAAGAGAATTTCTGTACAAGTTTCCTATGAAGGTCGATGTGATTAAGAACTGAGTGCACAAGGTCAGAGCACAGCATTTAACAGAAGAATGATCTAAATTATTATTGTCATTTGTCCATTAGTCCAGGTATTGTCGTTAGCTTGGGAAAGGTTTATGTGGGTAGATAGGATATAGGTAGGTTGGAATGTAAAGTTATAGATATATACGTAAAGGTGTGTATATTTGCGTGAACATTCATTGAAAATTTGTAACGGAATATAAAGAAAGACATTTCAAATTGAGAAGTTGTCTACATTGTATAAGAAATAAACCTAATTTCGAATCAAACAAAACTAAAGAAGTAATATTTATCAAAGATTTATTTCAAAATTATTAATAAACTTAGTTTTTATAATAAAGATTTATTTATTGTTATCAAGTGATTTGTAGAATTTCAAATTTAATTTAAAAATTTTCTCTTCTACCTACAAAACGTTTTTATTCAATTAAAAACAAAATAAATACAGTTGTTTTATGTAATAATATTATTTTTGAAGGTATAAAAAATAAAATCATAAATTCACATTACTAAAGTGGAAAAGACAAATTATAACCCCCTTTGTGATCCTCCATTGATACCCCCATTGCGACCTTCCCATCACAACTTTCAAGATGGTCAAGACCCTTGATTTGAGAAACAATGAACTCGAAATTTAAGACAAAAATTTGTGAGAATTTCTATATTCCAGAGCTCACCTCTTGTGATTTCACGATGCTTCAGTAAAAAATAATTGGATTTCTTTTCATCTTGATTTTGAAAAACCATTACACATATTTATTTTGAAATAATTGATCGCTATTTTGCATTTTGGAAGGCTTTTGTTAAGCTGTACGTTTGAATGTGTTCCTTTTTTTTTTTTTTTTTTTTATATGAAATACCGCACAAGAGTCCCAAACTGCTCCCGTCTGGAGCCAGAGACTATGGCATCCCCAATCGGGGTATGTTGTGAGGCTGAAGGTAGTGGGGAGGGGAAGGAGACAGGGAAGAGGAAGGTGGGGAAGTACCTGGCTATTCAGATCTGGTCACTAAACACGGCTAAAGCCATTTCAAGCAACGTTTCAATTCTGAATGGTGGTCTTACACCAGGGCGATACTGATAGTATCTTCCACTCTGGAACGTGCCGCAAATATACTATATATTATTTTAAATGAATAAATTGTGAAATAACACAAATTAATCAAATAAAATTTATTTGCGCACGCCGGGTTCGAACCCGCGACCTTCGGATTGTGAGTCGAGAGTTTTGCCTCGGGACCACGGAGGCCGTCAAAAGTCCTAGTAGGTCATTTACACCACATGTAATTCAGGTCAAAAGAGTTTCCAGCTTTTTTCTGCTTCGTACATAGAATTCAATATCTTTTTAATTAGAAAAGAAAATAGAATTGAAAATGGTTTCATGGTGGCCATGAAAAACATGTAGCGAGAAAGTGTACACGTAAAATTAGGCTGGGTTTTTCGTCCCTATTTTGTCTCCTCCGAAAGACGTGATTGCTTGGGCTTTATTATTTGATTACAAGGGAAGATCGCTAAGGAAAGGTCCCGTGTCACTCCTTAAAAGCTTTTCTTCGTTCTTTAATCACGAAAGAAAATTTCTGTTTGATTAGGCGTGACAATGGAAATTCTTCTAGGGGATGATTTTTGTCTTCACGGAGTGAATTTTAGAATTTTGTGTCAATCGCTTTTATACGATCGAATCCATTATAATTTCATGGGTTGGTATTCGGATTTTTATTCTTATTTAATTTAGAGAGGGTTGGCCAGTCCTCTGATTGTAATTCTTACTTTTTTGTAGGTCCGTGCAGCCAAATGTTCTGACAGTCCAAATTACACTTTCTCAGAATCCTTTGGTTTTTTTTTTAATTTTTCGCATCGATTCCTTACAATGTGACGTTGTATAATGGAAATGGGATTAAAAAAATGGATTTATTTTAAATACATTTAAGAATTTGTGCGATCGGTCTCTTGTGTAGTGGAAACTGATATTTATTTTGACCGAAGATAAGAAACAATGTTGTATTATTAGATGTTTTATTCAAAATTCACTGACATATGTAAAGGTCGTTTGCAGCATGACACAAATAACGATAAATTGCAAAAGATAGGTCCGATGTCGCAAGGGGCTATGAACATAAGATATCCCAGAGACGATATGTGGAACACGAAATAGACAAATGACTGAACCTCACGATTTTGTAACTTCCGTAAATACGTTCATAAAAAAAAACCTGTTCAGTCCAACATGCAAATAATCCTGCTACGCCAAATTTTTAAGAAAAGCAGAAAAGGTTTTAAGTGTCAATACTTCGTAATTAACTATATAAATGTAGATTGATTTGATTTTGATGAATGGAGATTTAATAAAACAAACCTTTTCAAATACATCTATTTGAATTTCACTTTTGTTTTCTTAATGAATTAATTAATGCAGTAGTATCTCGGAAGTGGAAATTAACTAACTTTCCGATATCCAATAAAGCTGAAACTCGGCAGATAGACTCGTTGTCGACTGATAATTTGATCAACTTTTAATGGCAATAATAATACAGGCATTTTTCTGAAATGAATATAAAAGTTAAAACACTAAACAAAATAAATGTCAGTTTTAAAAATTCGAAATCAGCAAGGTTGGTAGCGCGGTTTTCAGGGAAGGTTAAAATCTCAGTGAAACCAAAGCAAACCAATCGGGTGGATTTTATTTTATGTCGAAACCAAAAACTACACCAAACGGGTGGATTTTATTTTATAAAAATACTGTACATATGTATAATATCTAAAAATATATTTAAATCTAAATATTGATTGTGATATTGAAACACAAAATCTTAGAGTGTTGACGAACCTATGAACTTATCTTAGGTTCATTCATCCTACCTTTGCCCATGTACCTATCCTACAGATAAGGTTTGTGTCAATGTAACCGACATGTGACATTTTGGAGCAAAAAAATCAAGAAATAATGAGTCTATTGAAGTAACCAGTGCAATGATAAACTGATGTCTCACATGTTAGAATACAGCCTATGATATCGATAGTGTTAAAGAAGCCTCTATGCAATGATCACCAATCTAGTGGTCTCTCAGTATGTTTAATTGGTGTCTATTGTATTGAAGTAACCCGTGAAAATATCACTTCCTATGAGTCCTATGGTATCTTGGTCACTTTAATATCGATTCTTAAACCTCGATGACATTGAGCGAGTTTACAAGCTACTAGCCGGTGAATTCACTATCTGCTAGTAAACTCGCTCAGTGTAATCGTAGTACTAGCTAACTAGCAGATATTAGTACTAGCTAACTAGCGGGTCAACTTTACTCGCTACTCGCTAGCGAGTGCCACAAGATTGCGGGCCGCCGACAGCTGATTTTGTAACTGTCAAACAGCTGACAGAGTTAGTTCGCGCGGTAGTCGTTATTTTAGCTCATGTTATCAAAAAGAAATTTAAAGAAAAGCAAAACGGATATGATTTATGTTCCATTTCATTTTTAATAATAAAAAACGTGGTTTCAACTCGCTAGCTAGTTCACTACTGATCGAGTTGACAGTTTTGTGGGTCATCGTGACAATCTCACCCGCCGATTTGCCTGCTTTTAAACTTGCCGGCTAGTAGCTTGTAAGCTCGCTCAATGTAATCGAGGATTTACGGAAACTTGTGGATCCCTCAGTGCCGTCATAATAATAGCGAACCTCACAATAACGTGCAGTATGAAATTAATCTTGTGGACATAAAGTCAGATTCCTTCCCAGTGTCTACTGTTAATCAAGCTATTCCCACAGTTGTGTCTGTTTTAAATATTTTTAAAACAGTCCATTGATCCACAGCCAGTGAATCTGCACTACATACTGTAAAATTAATCATTATGTATTATCCGCAGAAGAGCGGGCACGCTGTTGACATGCTGCTTGCACTTCCACGTGTATGCAAAAGATGTCACTTACCTGCGCCACGTCACACGTGCATGTGATGCAATATACGAAACTGAAGCCTGTTACTGTCAGGCAATTTTCGCAATTCTGATATTTAATGGAGTATCACAGGATTGTAGACGAGGCGTTGCAGACATGCAATAACTTTAGATGAAACATTTATTAGTATTCTCACAGTGATCTTACTAGAAATACATCTAACAATTCACAAGACAAATCAATATATTCACTAATTTTTTTAATATACGTCAGTGAAAACCTGTTTTTATTTAAGTAATTTAAACATATTTTATCATTCATTATAAACTTTTGTAACTGTTGGTTTTCCAAATAAAATAAAATTCAAACCAGAAAATTCAAAAATTTTGTGATTTGAAAACAACACACCTGAAAGTTACTCAATTACGACACCACTTGTGAAAATCGGTGTTATTTAAGTGAGTTCTTTCAATATTTTAACCCTGTGAAAAAAAAACGCATTTCAAAAATATTCTATTGTTCACATCTATTTAATTACTGCGAGGAGCAGTTAGTTTGAGCGTCAAATTATAAAACAATTTTAAAACTTTGTCTTTTAGTCATTTGCGAAGTGTGTGTCTAAAGATATGATTGAGACATTCATATAAGAATGAGATGGCATGAATATGCCGAAGTATAAATGGGCGAGTCTGCTTTGTCTCTCGGCTTTTTATTCATCATTAATTACTTTCCAATATATTAAGTAAATTTTATCATAGTGTGAATAATAATAAGTTAAATTTTTTACCCGTAAAAGCATTATTTATTTTTATTTAGCAGCAATATGTTTTTATTTATTACACGCCCTAGTAAGCTTTTACACTACAATTTTCATTAGTTGTTTTTAAAACCGTTATTTTAAATAATTCCACCGTTATTAACAACTAAAATAATTTACAAATCCATACTAATATTTTAAAGACGAAACTGCTCGAGTTTGTTTATGACCTTTTCACGCATAACACAATATAAAGACTTTAATAATTCTTTCACCAATATAAAGCTAAATTATATGCGCAGAATACAGGTTTTATATGATGGTAAGCTCTGGCGTTATGAAATTATAAATATTAATTTATTATATTTGTTAGATGTTTTCTGTCGCTAACAAAACCGAGTTTTTGCTAACGTCAGAAAAAAATCTTTTCCATGGAAACAATGTTGATATATTTTTGGGCTCTAAGCTGGTAGGTACTCAGTCTACTGGTCAGCTACTACTGCAGAAAATTCAAACATTAGAATTCGTTTTTTTTTTTGAACAAGCTTGGTATAAATGTCAGATGAGAGTTCCTATATTAAAAATATAATTCGTAACGATTATAAAGACTGAATGATAAATAGAGTATTTTTTTATTATATTAACGAACTTCCAAATATTTAAATAAAAATAAACATCCGAAATGTTCGTAAGCGCATAAATTCCGAACGAATGAACAAAATTGGATAAGTAATTCTTTTTTCTTTGAGCTATAGCATTATGAAATTTAGGTGGTAGACGAGATGTTTCAAAACTGAATGTAAGGGAATATGGAATGCGGGAGGGGATGGGGGTGGGGTGGGGGGGGGAGATAATTGATAAGTGCAAGCGCTACAGTAATTTCCCGTAATACCATGCGAGCGAAGCCGCGGGGAAAAGCTAGTAATATAATAAAGCGATGTTAATTTAAAAGCATTTAAATTTACAACATTTATATTTGTTCATGTGAAGCAGTTACTTAGACATTTTATTTTAGTAAGTATGTTTTATAAAAACGGAATAAGGATCAGACTGGATAACTTGGAAGCACTCGCGAAAACATTGATTGCAAATTAATCAACAACCTAAATAAAATACCTAAATAAAAGTCTGATACTTAGGTTGTCCCCTAATTACAAAGAGCACCCTCTCCTCAATCCTCCATCTATCCTGACTTCTCCACCATAGCTCAGTCCATATTTGCAATCCACTGTGAAAGCATAAAATATTTATTCGTATAACACATGTTACCAAACTAAAAGATTTTACATTTTAGTAGAGTCCTGTACTTAGTAGAGCCCTGTATTTTAGTAGATCCCTTTAGTACTGCCCTGGAGAAGCTACGGTTGTAGCGAAATCCGGTCGGCATTAATTATATTTAAAAAAAATTACGTTAGCTCCACATAGAAGGCCCTGAGGAAAAAAATTTCCCTGGGGGCCAATATCATCTAAGGAAATGCTGTGTGAAGAGTATTAAATATATAAATTTATTTCGAAATATTATTCTTTTCAATTTTTTACGAGAAAAACTCTCTTTTTATAACTTTTGAAGGTTATTCCCATCAACGTAATATATCATTGAAGAAGAAGATAACACTTTTAAATCTAAATGAAAATATGAAAGAAAACAAGACACAGAAAAACAGAAAAAGACAATGGTCGCAACTGGGACTCTGGAGAGGTCTGGGTTCGAGTCCCAGTTGCGACCATTGTCTTTTTCTGTTTTTCTGTGTCTTGTTTTCTTTCATATTTTCATTTAGATTTAAAAGTGTTATCTTCTTCTTCAATGATATATTACGTTGATGGGAATAACCTTCAAAAGTTATAAAAAGAGAATTTTTCTCGTAAAAAATTGAATATTCATTTAGACTTTCATAAAGTCAATAGTTCCATATGATTAAATTCGGATACATTTATCCGAGACGCTATTAGGTTACAAACCAATTCTTTGAATGATTGTTTCCAATAAAAAGAGTAGTTGCCTATAATATGGAAAAAGAACTAGTTGAAGATAATATTAATGATTCTAAATATTTGAAATATGAGATTGACAAATATGACGGTTTGACAGAAGGTGGCAATAGCGAAATTGGAAAACGCGCCGTCCCGGTTAGACGAGAGGTCTGGGTTCGAGTCCCAGTTGCGACCATTGTCTTTTTCTGTTTTTCTGTGTCTTGTTTTCTTTCATATTTTCATTTAGATTTAAAAGTGTTATCTTCTTCTTCAATTATATATTATTCTTTTATCTAGTAAAGTTTTCTTTTAAAATTTGAAAAAATATATTTATTTTTATTATTATAGTTGGTCGTTTGCAGATTTTTTATGTAGAATACAGTAAAATAAATCTACAAATTTTCTAGGAAAACCACTTTTCCAAATTTAAATTTTAGTTAAAATAATATTACAAACAAAACAATCCTTCAGTTTGTCCATTTATTTACAGTACTACAAAGTAATTTATTGCAAGTATTTTATTTTACACTTATTTTGCTTAGACATTATTGAAAAATTATGAATACTTATGATAAAAAATAATTACGAAAATTATATGATCTTATTATCAGGCGTTCGAGAGTTTTTATTGCTAAGTTGAATGTAGGTTTATATTACAGCTAATTTTGAATGAAATAAAATCTACATATAATCAATACTTCTCATTAAAACCACTCTGTGCAGTTGAAAGGGTTCAGCAATTTGAATTCTCGGCAACCAGTTAATGGGACTTAATGACAACCACCTCACATACAAACTGTATGACAATAATTCCACCTGGTGTCAATCACGAACGGTCAATTGTATACAGTTAAAAAGAAACATAATTATGTCAGTCAGTAACTTTCGTAATTATGTATTTGACTTCACAGGTGAATATAAATTCAATTTTCTTTCAACACTTCAATTCAAATTAAGTGATTCATAGAAATCACACCCTAGTTTAGTATTATTTTTTAATCCTACTGCCACGGTTTCTGTCTGCTGCAACATTTTAGAGATACTTTTTTTTTGCACGCTTTGTTTTGTTATGTCACATTACGTTTTGAGACAATGTGAACGGAACAATTTCGCGCACTTCCCCTGTCTTTACTGTTTAATAAATTTTCAAAGCCCTCAAAGCCAAATTTTCAAAACTCATGATAAAAACACGGTCCCAGCTTAAAAATAAAATATGGAATTAAAACACCCAGAAATTTTAAACTGCGTAAATATCACAATGCCAGAGCTCACAGCAAGTGAGTTCAGGATGCAATAAAAAAAAGACAAACATTCCCGGGTTACGTGATAACCTGACAATATTAAAAAATCTCCTACTACTACCACAGGAAGCAAAAAATGTTGCGTATGTCGTGAGATGGATTTAGCCAGTCGAGGAATTGAACACGCCACGCCTGGGTGGGAAAGCGATGTCAACTCAGCCACTGATCGGACAAATTTTTAGTTAATATCACTTTATTATGTGTCTATACATATAACTCAATCAACCTGACATTCAGGTTTATTAACCCTAGAAGCCTAATCTATTTAAGGCCTTAACATACGTCTCAGAGACATACATTTATAAATGACAGCCTGTAGCCTAAAATATACCCATTTGAGTGGAAGATACTCTCAATATCGCTCAGAATTGAAACGTTGCTTGAAATGGCTTTGGCCATTTTAAGTGACCAGATCTGAATAGCCAGATTCTTCCCACCTTCCTCTTCTTCATCTCCTTCCTCTCCCCACTATCTTTAGCCTCACAAAATACCCCAATTGGGGATGCCATAGTCTCACTGGCTCCAGACGAGAGCAGTTGGGACTCTTGTGCGGTATTCTTATAAAAAATAAAAAAAAAATTGTCCTATTTTAGGAAATTTAAGGTTGGGATAAAAACTAATAATAAAACACATTTTTATCAATGAAAACTGCAATCACAGTTATTTATTACAACAAAACCATTTTTTTTGCTCTTTTTCAAACTAAAAAATCAATTACCTAAAAATCAGTTGAAAAATGTATTTTTTCAAAAAATTTAATATTTTTTTTAACATTTATTACTTATTCTTAGGGAAAACATTAGAAATAATCGACGAAAAAGACTTTTAATAATTTTTTTGTTGAATTCAAACTAAATTAGAACTAAGTTAAGAGTTACACAAAGCCGAAACATATGTACGTCTCGCAGGCGTGCTGTATCCCAATATGTGTGGCTGTATGGCGCTAGCTGCAAGCACAATTTTTTTACAAAATGTTGACCGAATTAGTTTGCGCGAGAGTCGTTATTTTAGCTGCTACTGTCGCTACTGACTAATCTCACTCGCCGATTCACCCGCTTTATACTTACAGGCTAGTAGCTTGTAAACTCGCTCAACTTTTTTTTTTTCAAGACTTAATTTATTTACTATAAATACAAAGTAATACAATATGACATAAAATATTAAACAGAAAAAAGAAAAGTCCCAATAAACTAATTTTTAGCAAATTGTCGATGGGTACTTTTACTTTGGAGATATATATAAACTTATTTTACAATTTTTGTGTTAGTCTAATACAAATTATTTCTTTCGGCAAGCCAATTTCTCAACAAAATATTTGTTTTACCATTTGTACATTTTTTAATTTCGTCAGGTAACATATTTAAGCAATTAGGTATCATATAGTCCAGCGTTCTTTGTCCATATTTGTTTAAATGCTTAGGTACAATTAGTCCTTCATTTAACGTCAAACGAGTATTGTAAGTGTGGTCCAGTTTATTTTTGTATATGGGGCTATTCATATGCGGAAATATAATTTTATACCACAGAATTGTTCTTACTGAGAGAATTTTGAGATTTTGGTAAAAGTACGGAACATTATGCCTTTGTTCATATAAACTTTATGAGCTAATAATTTAACTAATGAATTTTGAACTGATTGAACACGATTTACATTTGTTTTACAGGAAAGTCCCCAAGCTGTAATTCCATATCTTATAATAGATTCAGCTAATGATAAATAAATTATTCGAAGTGTGCAAATTGGAACATAAAATTTTAATTTATATAATCTGCTAACAACAGATCTGAGTCGTTATCACAGACTTTATTTATTTGTAAATCCCATTTGAAAAAGCAATCAATAATTACACCTAAATAAACATATTCTTTTACTAGTTCAACATTTTCACATGTACACAAAGCAGACTTAATCAAGGCTTTGTGACATAGGCACCATCGGCAAGCTCCCGTCGCCCACTACATTGCTTAAAGAGAACAAGGCGCTAACATACCGTTAGAAATAGTTCGAAGTAGAAAAATTTTGACTGAGTAAACGCCTCACAGGCGAAGATAAGGCTTTTATTGTTAAAAAAAAAAAAAAAAAACACACAACGTGTTGGGTGAAAAAATACTGTACCTGTGTTCGCAAAAAGTTTTAATGAGTGTAATTAAATACGTATATTTTCTTTCCTTGCTTCACACAAAAAGAAAAAAAAACAGGTTTTAGTTCTGCTAGGATTACCGTCAGGGTTAACTCAAAATTTCATTATCTTTCTTGCTCGCCAAACTGCACGTCCGTGTGACATTCGGGACATAACCGAATTCATCTTGTTGCAGAATGGCTTTAGGGCAGGTGGTTCATTGCGCAATAATAAATCTCCCTAGACGCCACAAATTGTACCATTGTGTCCTCGGAGTTAGGACAGTTCACGGGACAAAATGAATTTCCGGGTGAAAATGAAACAAAATAAGGAAGTAAGTCTATTTTGTGACAGATTTTCTGTTGAAGTTGTTGACAGGGAATCATCCCTTGTTTTTTTTCTATCAAATTTATTTTGAACTCCATTTAAATTTTCTTTTCTTTTATATTTTTCGACTTTATGTTCGGGTTAAATCTTCCCCACAGGAAAAACTAAACCCTTACATACACTTTTCCACAAATGATCATCTAGTCAATCTACGCTATGGAAGTGTATTATATAAGTAAAATAAATACAAAACAACACAAAAACGACATGTTAACCTACCAGAGACCGAATGGGAAAATAATTCACCGACTTTTTATATTATATGACAGATATTTTCATATCAGAGGGTTCGGCTCGGTAGAACTCCTAACTGGAACGATAAATCCTACTGATCCTTCAATATTATTTAAAAAAATCTCTCGAAATCCTACATCCAACATTTAAAATGACTGTTTTTTTTGCATTTTTACATATAAATTCTTTGACAAATCTAATAAGCCTAAATTTTGAATGAGAGAGCTAGGTATACAGCTATATCGGGTGTAAAATGGCAATTATTTAATTTATAATAACAGTCAGTTATAAAAAATTATGCTTTGTCATTATTATTACAGGACAGCTGAAAGCTGTTTCTACCCGCGATATCTTAAATGTTTTTTTTTTAAATGAACATTAAGCTCCACACAGAAAACTCGGAGGAAAATAATTCCCCTCAGGGACTAGATCATCAAGGAATGCTAAGTGAATGATCTTTTTAAGGAAAAGAAGGAAAATAAGTTCTGGGAAGGAAATAGGTATGAGGGGTGGGTAGGTATCTGGGGGTCAGTGTGTCAAAGAGTGACGGACGTATGAATCCATCCCTCCAACCGCGGTGCAAGGCGATGGGTAGAGAGATTCCGGCTGGAGAGGATAAAAGACCTCCCTCAACCAGTCTCTCTCTATCCTGCCCACCACACGGTAGGTGGGACGCTTCGGCCACCAATACCTTGACAAACCTAACCCCATGATCCCGGGCACCCCTGCTAAGTTTGCCAAACATAGCGAACCACTTGGGGTGATAAAGGTGTTGGTTTGCCAATAAATGGTTCTCGGGGCGGCGGTACCCATATCCATCTCCCAAATTGATTCATTGCTAAGCTTAAAGGATTGTTCAAGACAAAAGTTTTTTTAAAGTCGAAAAATCGTACTATAATAACTACTTCCACCCTGGAACGTGCTGCAAATGTATAATATATTTCAAATGAATAAATTACGAAATAACACAAATCAATTGTATAAAATTTACTTGCATACGCCGGGATTTGAACCCGCAATCTTCGGATTGCTAGTCAAGAGTCTTTTCCTTCGACTGCGGAGGCCGTACGTAAACCATTTATTGATTTGAACGATTGTCCATTGTAAATTTTCAATTTTGGCTCAGGTTATTTCCTCCTTACTTTTCTCAAAAATACCTACTCCACTGCATCCACACAGATAATAGACTCGGAAAATAATTTCCCTGGGGGCGTCCTGCACAGAAGTTAATTTGGTACCATTTATAAATGTACTAATAGAAAATATGCAGATATTTTTTTTTTTACTTGAGCTCCACATAGGAGGCCCTGAGTAAAATAATTTCCCTCAGGGCCTATGTCATCTTTGGGAATGCTGTGTGGAGGGTTTTTTAAGGAAAAGAAGGAAAGGAGAGTTCTGAGAAGGAAAAGGTTTAGGGGGTGGGTAGGAATCTGGGGTTCAGTGTGTCCTGGTCATCCTCCTCCAAGACCTAGACAAACTGAAACATGAACCCGGGCACCCCTGCTAAATCATCAAACGTAGCAAACCACTTGGGGTGACCTAAGGCAGAGGTGTTGGTTATCCAATAAAGGTTCCCGGGGCGGCGGTCCCCTTTCCCGCCTCTCAAATTGTAAATATTTTTAATTGTAGATATGTATTACAATAAAGTAAAGGGAGTTCTGGGAATGAAAAGGGTATCAGGGGTGGGTAGGAATCTGGAGGTCAGTATGTCTAGGAGTGACGGACGTATGAATCTATCATTCTCAATGTGATGCAAGACGATCTTCCAAGTGGGCAAACCGCCGACAAGATCCTGACCCTATGAATCCGGGCACCCCTGCTAACTTACCAATCGTGGCGAATCACGTGGGTTGACCTATGGCAGAGGTGTTGGTAATCCAATAAATGGTTCCCGGAGCGGCCGTACACACACCCGTCTCGGGTGTTGAAATTGAAAGGTCATTCCCTCGCAATAAACAAGCATTGTTAACAATGTTACCAAAGTTTAAATTCCTCACCTATCTGAAACCATGTTTACAAAATTTGGTTAAATTTACGATAAACTCTCATGTTTGTTTAACAACTCACTTGTGAAAGTGTTCAAACCTTGTTCAGTAAAGAGATTTCCAATTGGCTTTTAAAGTTTTCCAAAAAAAGTTGTGGAGTGATTAACACCATACGTGTGGTTTCCACGGAATGAAAATATCTACACTTCAACACTTTCCATAACTTCCAGGGGTAATCTTTTGAATATATTAAAGTAGGTACTTTGGGGAAAAGTTTTAGGCTTCACCCTCGCCGAGCCGATAGAAAAAGACAAACCCTTCAATTGTTATTTTATGAATCTTTCAAACTTGGCATAATTTGTGGAAATTGATGTATGAATATAAATAAATCAGAGCCAATTTTTGCTGTCATTATATTCTTTTTGGTTACGCGAGTACCTTGACAACCCATTTTAGTTATGTGATTAATGTAAGTACAGTACTTTTTTTATTTAAATAAAAATAAAATTTCGTTACCAATAATTTTTATTAATTTGGGAGGCGGAAAAATTAATGTCTCGCAGTTAATCTTACATACATATTTTAAATAGGAATAACTCAATATTGATAAATTAAAAATGATATATTTTTAAAGGAATAACTCAATATTGATAAATTAAAAATGATATATTTTTCCCTGGTACAATCTTAAATCGTATATGGCATTACAGAATGGGGTGGTGCGCTTGATGCATTTATTAAACACTCAAGAGCGAAAAATTTAAGTTCTGTATAATAGAAATAAAACATTCTTGGCCGAGTTGTTATTCAAAAAGACTAAAATATTTAATATTCGTAAATTATATATATTGCAGACTATGAAATATGTATTTAAAAACCAAAAATTAAAGTAAAATTAGCAAAATTACTAATAATGTGTTCTACACCTCCCAAACAATACAAAATTAAAAACTCAAATCAGTTTTATTGGTCCTCATACATTTTAACTTTTACCAAAACAATATCAAATGACAGATAATATACCACTTTAACTAATATAATTAAAATTATTGATGAATGATTGAGTTAATTATTGGGTTCTTAATAAGCTTGTTGAATAGTGAAATCTTTCACTCATCTCATGATTTTGAACCTGAGCTCAAAAAAGTTAACCCTAGAAAGATAATTTTATTTTGACCTTTGTTAAAGATGATACGTCTTAAAGACGTACTCAAGTTTGAAAGTGTATATTTGACATATTATGATACATAAACAGTCTGAAGGTGAAAAATTAGTTTAGGGTTTAGTACTGTAAATAAAATCAAAGTAATTTTAAAAAAGAATTTGTAATTAAAAAAATAACAAATTGCTTTAAACCTCCTACAAATCAACTACAAAATATAAATACTATTTAAAAAGAGAAAAAGTGTTTCATTTTATTAGAATAGTCTGAATCGTATTTGTTCAAATGCTATGAAAATTTAAATGCTTATCAGTCGTTTTACTTTAAAAAAATCGTTCGTTAAATCACATTTATAAGAACAAATTCGAGAGTTATAAAAAAGATAAGCATATGTATTTCTCCGTAATTATAGCACTTACCGCCCCGCGTAAGCTCTGCTCGGCAACTGAGCTAACTGAGATAAACAGCGCGCTACTTCGCAAAATAAAAAAGAAAGCAATTCTTGTGTCTCGTTTATGTCGCAAAGATGTAAATTATCTTCCTAGGGTTAATGTTCTTGAAATCATTCGTTCATTACCAAAACGTGTTATTATTTAATTATTCGTAAAATCTTAAATTGCTTAATATATAACTAAACTTTTTACAATTTAATTGTTCAAGCAATTTTGTTCTGAACCTCTCAATCAATTAACAAATGATTGAACAATTTTCAAGCACAGTTAATTCTACAAAATCACGAAGCCACATCGCTTACAATTAATTAAATATAATTAAACCCAACACCAATCAAAAGCACTCACTCCTCGAATACAAAAGTTGACAATAAAGATTGACTTTTATTACGCAATCAAAATAATTATAAATAATGATGATACTGCTCTTCAAATGGAAAACTTTAAGCATTAATTTAACAAAATTTACATTTAAGATTCTCGCGAATTTCGTCTGGCCACAAAGTCAAACCACAATATAAATAAACCCTTAAAAGCTAATAAACTTGATTTGGTATTCACAATTAACTTCCGATAAAATAATTCCAGAGTAATTGCTAATAAGATCCTTTGGGAAACAACTTTCACTAATAATAGTCGCCAAGACGCAAATTGGACAATTAATTCCTGCCAGATACCAAAATTTAATTGAGTAATTTAGTCCAAATATTTTAAATAACAAAACACAACAAAAGTTAGTCGGTTCTAGTAGCACCGTTAAGGAAATTTCAGCAATGTACATGTATTTTATTTCCTGAATTTCTCTAAATTAGCCTTATATAAATCAGCCATACAATTACTACGAGTATTTTTAATATCGATAATTTGGTCCGATTGCCTATATTTTGCGGTTACCGTTCCAAATTGCCAAATTTTGGAAATTCGGAAAATGGGTTAAACTTTTTGACGCCTGAATTTTTTTCACCATTATGAATAATTTCAAAGCTCCATAGCGCGTAACGGAAATGATATTACCAGCTGATAATCATTAAGTTGACCTTGAGACTCCAGTAAAAGAAATCTTTGCAAATTTCATGAAGTCTTTGCTACCGTTCTATAATTATTTTTCCTGCTTTATTTTAACTTGCTAGATACTTACGGAATTTAGATGGATTTAAAAAATTTAAATTATTCATTTTTTATTGCAACAAAGCTCCAAGTTGTTCGCTACGTTTGGTAATTTAGCAGGGATGCCCCGGTTCATGGGGTGAGTTTTGTCTAGCAGCAGATGCGTCTGCCCACTTACTGCGTGGCTAGCCTGATCAGAAGAGACTGGTTGAAGGAGACGTTTTGAACTCTCCCGTTGGACTCGCCTTGCACCTAATGCTAATATTCCTACCCCCCTCAAACCTTTTTCCTTCCCAGAACCTCCACTCCTTCCTTTTCCTAAAAAGACCTTCCACACGGCATCTCCAAAGATGACACAGCACAATTTTTTTCCTGTTAGCTTTAACGTTAGTCCCTTGGAGCTAATGAAAAAATTAGCTAATTCTTCAGAAACAGAAACAGAGCTAATGAAAACATTAGCTAATTCTTCATAAACAGAATCAGAGCTTATTAAAAAATTAGCTAATTCTTCAAAAACAGAAACAGAGCTAATGAAAAAAATTAGCTAATTGTTCAGAAACAGAAACAGAGCTAATGAAAACATTAGCTAAATCTTCATAAACAGAATCAGAGCTAATTAAAAAATTAGCTAATCCTTCAGAAACAGAAACAGAGCTAATGAAAAAATAAGCTAATTCTTCAGAAACAGAAACAGAGCTAATGAAAAAATTAAAAGCTAATTCTTAAGAAACATCTAACATTTTGCAAATATTCAAAACCTTGTCGCTGAAAATATAATGTAGTGAGTGTATTTTAACCCCAAATATCAAAGTTCAACGAAATATTCATTAGGCTGGCAAACTTCACTCTGGGTCTCTCAATCTGTGCCCGGGTTATAAAATAATTAATACGGCGGAATGTAGCGACTTCAAAGGCGATGCGTTGTTTCTACTTCAAACAAATCCCATTTAATTTCCTGGTGCGGCGACAGGAACACCAATAAATCCTAATTTAATCTTCCCGAAAGTTAGTCGAGGTGGTTACAGTAGCTGCGTTGATGGAAACATATTGCTTCCAAATAGCGATACACGCATATGTAATGAATAGGCACTTGTTAATGAACTTTTATGCAAATTGCGTGGATATTTAGTAAGCACATTATTTTGTTTTGTTTATTAAGTTTTATAATTAGGTAGATATATTATAGTGTTTTATAAGTACATCGTGGCGTTTTGTAAGTATATTGGGATGTTTTGTAAGTATATTGGGATGTTTTGTAAGTACAATATGATGTTTTGTAAGTATATTGGGATGTTTTGTAAGTACAATATGATGTTTTGTAAGTATATTGGGATGTTTTGCAAGTACAATATGATGTTTTGTAAGTATGTTGACGGCCTCCGTGGTCGAGGGATAAGGCTCTCGGCGAGAAATCCGAAGGTCGCGGGTTCAAATCGCAGCATGCTCAAGTAAATTTTATTTGATTGAAATGTGTTATTTTACATTTGAATCACTTAAAATAATATAAAGTATATTTGCGGCATGTTCCGCAGTGGAAAATACTCTCAGTATCGCCCGGCAGCAGATCACTATTCAGAATTGAAACATTGCTTGTAATGGATTTAGCCGTGTTTGATAACCAGATCTGAGTAGACCGGTATTTCCCCATCTCCCTATTCCCTAACGTCTTCTCCTTCCTGCCTTCAGCTTCATAAAATTCCACAGTTGGGGTGTACTGACAAATGTTTAATGTAAAATAAAATTTTTAAAACAAGATTTTCTTGGTTGATTTTAAAAACGTTTAGAATTTCTTTGCCTAGGTATTACAAACTTTTTTTAATGGACGTATCAATGGAAGATAATTTTTTTTTGATGTAGGTAGAAATAGATAAAGCAAATATTTATTCTTATTTGTATTTTAAAAAAATAAATTCAATTTGAAGCCAAAACGAAAGGGACATTTCGCTTTGCGAAAACATTTTGTCCAGTTTGTAGATATTTTTCTTTTATAAAATTTATATAAATACAGTTTTTCACAAACGAATTGAGTTTTTTTTTAAATCTTTAATCATGTCTAACAAACAGTTTGAATACGCATCGAATGTGCATGGCCGGTCAGTGGCCGAGTTGGTATCGCGTTTGATCATCACATCACCCAGGCGTCGTGTGTTCATTTCTTCGGCTTCTCTCTTCTCACTTCCGGCATTACTCCATCACGACACAAGCAACATTTTCCACCTACTGTGGCGGTAGGAGGACATTTTCAAATATTTTCTGGTTAGTCGCAGCTCGGAAATATTGGTCTTTCTTTATAAAAAAAATAAATATATATATTAATTGACCCCGAGTGATTATTCGCTTAAAACTGACTATAAAAAGATTTTTACGAATTTCTCTTCGTGAAACTACTTACTGTCATAATAATAATAAAAACTAAAATGATTGCACAACATTTTAAAATTTTATTTCCTTTACGTAAAAGACAATCTTATTCAACATGCTTATTTGTCTCATTTACAACAGCCACCTCTGGTCTGGAGCCCCAAAATACCTAAAAAAACCCTAGACTCTGTGCAGAAACGGGCGGTTTGTTTGATAGATTCTCCTAATTTAACAAACGGATTGCAATCTTTAGAGCATAGGCGTCAGGTGGGAATGCTGTTCTTGTTCTACCGGTATTACAATGGAAGATGCTCCGAGGAGCTAGCGTCATTGATCCCCTCGGCCCCTGCATAGTCGGGAAACACGCCAAACACGCGCCCAACACATGTACACGGTTGACATTAGTCACATGAGAACGGGTCGTTTCTACGACTCGTTCTTGAGTTCAACAGCTCGGCTGTGGAACGATTTTTCGGCCTCTGTGTCTCCTACCTCCTACAACATGGGTCTCTTCAAGACCCATTTCCACTCCTTCCTCTCCTCAAAAACACCCTCCACACAGCATCTTCAAAGATGACATAGGCCCTGAGGGAAATTATTTTCCTCAGGGCCTCCTGTGTGGAGTAAATGTAAAAAAAGGGAAGTTATATTGCCCCATCAAAATTCAGCATCAAACATGCTTGTTGTGTAATTTAAAACAGGGGAGTTATATTGCACCATCAAAATTCAGCATCAAACATGCTTGTTGGTCTCATTTAAAACAGGGAAATTACATTGCACCAACAAAATTCAGCATCAAACATGCTTGTTGTCTCATTTAAAACAGGGGAGTTATATTCCACCATCAAAATCAAAAGGATTAATATAACTTAAGTAATTGAGTTTCGATAGGTATTAAAGCGTATAATAGTATCAATACATTTATTTGTAGCTCACATCAATACTTTCGTCGAGAGCTGTAAAGAATCCATTTCACTGTTATGTTTAAACAGTGTTTTCCAAATGTCAAATAACAACCGGGTACTTATAAATATACCTTTAAACCATTCCAAAAATAAAATAAACCTGTTTTCAGAAGTTGAATGCGATTGAAGAATGATTTAAAATAGCCAAAGGTCAACGCTTTCAAAAGAGATCAATGTCACAAAAACCAAATCATGGTATCAAATTAAAAAACAATCGAATATCCCGATTTAAAATAAAAGCCTCACAATACATTTTTTTCCAGTTGTATGTTTTGGATTCAAAAGCTTCGCAAACCATAAAAAAGCCTGAAGTTTTTTGAATATAATGCTATTATGCTATATACTAGAAACTTTAACAATATAAAGTGTATTAAACTGTTATATTTTGCCTATGTTAGAATCCAACTTGAGTACAATTCTCCTGTCTGGAATCCTCATTATAATATGCACGTACAAGCTGTTGAAAGAATACAAAACAAATTCTTACGTTTTCTAAATTTTAAAATGGGTATTCCAGCAAATATGTTAAACTACAACACTATTTTAAACGATATGAATATGCTTAAATTGTCAGACAGAAGAATTTTCGCTGACTAGGTATTTTTATATAAAATTCTAAATGATTTAGTTGATAGTCCGGTATTACTTAAATTGATAAGCTTCCGAATTCCACTTCGTAATACTAGAAGTCAGGATTTATTTCAGTGCAGAAATTCTGGGACTAACTACCATATGTATTCCTCTTTGCCAAGAATACTAATGGAGGGAAACAATTATACAAAGTCAGTGGACATCTTCAATTTATCTTTGAATAAATATAAAATATTGTTATTTAGGCAGTTCAGTTATGTACAATAAAATGTTTTTTCTATGCTATATATGTAAAAGCCCCGAAAAAGGGCGTTTATTAATAAATAAATAAATTATAATGTAGTACAAATTAATAAAGTTGAACCTGATTTAGGAAAAAGTCGTTTGATTCCGTGACTGTAGACCAGTGATCCTATTATAATTATTGTTGGTGTTACGTGAAACATTTGTGTTAGGAGTGTTTCACTTTTTGTGCAACAAAAATTATGATTTGCAATACCTACCTAAATACCTGCCTAGTTAAGATATTCTGAAATAAATTCATCTGGTAAAGGAATTATTTTAGGTTGAGTTAGTAATATTGGAAAGCTAAAAACTGAGTTTGAAACGGTTATAGAATTTCGGTTGGATTTCGTATGACTGCTTCGGCTGAATTTTGGTAAGCATCCAGCCCACAAAATAAAGCTTGCAAATTTTTCACGTTTGTAATACAATAAATGTAATATTTGTATTGCATTTTTCGGTTTATTTTGCAGACTCGATCTAAAACAATCCCTTTACTATATAAATTTAATTTATAATTATAGTAGGTGGGTATTTTGGTTTTTTGTTTAAGCACTGTAAATTATCATTTTTACGTAAAATATTGGTAATTATTTGATGTACATTTTTTAAAATGTAGATACCGCACGACAGTCTTAACTGCTCCCACCTGGAGCCAGTGAGACAATGGCATCCCCAAATGGGATGTGTTGGGAGGCCGAAGGTACTGAAGAGGTGAAGGTGACGGGACAGTGAAAGGTGAGAAAGTAGTTCCTCAGAAAGTAGTTTTTCAAATCTGGTCATAAAACAAGGCTAAAGCCATTTCAAGCAACTTTTCAATTCTCAATGTTGGTCTTACACCAGGACGATACTGAGTGTCGTCCACTCTGTAACGTGCCACAAACATGCTTAATATTATTTTTAATTAATTAATTGTGAAAGAAAACAAATAAAAACAATAAAATTTATTTACGCACGCCGGGAAGTCACGACCTTTGGATTGCTAGTCTAAAGCCGTACCCCTCGACCACGGAGGTCGTCGACATGCGTTACAATAAATTTATTTGTCATTTTTAGGTCTCATTTATGATAAATATTTTTTAGTGTTTTGTGTCAAATCTTAAGTTGGCAAGACATAGGTATCTATAAATTAGTTGTAGGATTTCGTTTTTTGTTTCATATGCCATTCGATTATGTGTAAATTACCTACCTTAGAGATGACATTTTAATAAAAAAGGTTGAATTTCTAGTAAGATGAAAAAAACAATTCATGTTATTCAGAGATTGCAAAATGAGTTTTCCAAGAAACAAGATATTTCCGCATGAATCTGTTTAAATAAAAACGTATACGACAAGCGGGAATATTTTTCCACACGGGTGTTTTCAAACGGAAGGGAAATTCTTTTATAATTCTTGTTTATTTTTCCATTCAAAAAGCTTAAGGTCCAAATTCCCTTATCAACACGTACGCACTTGGAGGAGATGTCGGAGAAATGTTAACCGAAGGCTCCCAAGCATAATGCCCTGTACAGTGTACACGTGAACAGTGTACCTACAAGCTACGTGCAAGTCATATTGAATCTTAACTACGCTATCTACCAGAAATACCATATTCGCAAGGAAAGCAGGAAATATCATTTTCATAAAACTTTTATAATTAATGTTGTTTTTTTGTACGAATACCACACAAGAGTCTTAACTGCTCCCGTCTGGAGCCAGTGAGACTGTGGCATCCCCAATTGGGGTATGTTGTGAGGCTGAAGGTAGTGAGTAGGGGAGGGAAATAGGAAAGAGGAAGGTGGGGAAGTACCTGACTATTCAAATCTGGTCACTAAACATGGCTAAAGCCATTTCAAGCAACGTATCAATGGTGGTCTCACACCAGGGCGATACTGAGAGTAGCTTACACTCTGGAAGTCCAGATTAGATAATTGTTTTTGTGAAAATAAAAGGCGAAATCTCTTATTTTGAAATGATCTAAATTTTTACTTTTCTGCGTACATTATATGTGGTATGAAATACGTTATATAAAGACACTCAAAAAGTAGATTAAAAAATGTACATTAATTGTAAGTTTTTGACAGGAACATAGAAAAAAATCTTATAATAAACACATAAAAGGAGAACAATGATGATATATTTTTACTATATGACATAACAAAACAAATAAAAAAGTGTGTGTTTTTATTGAAGACATTTTATAAATTCTGAAGGGTAGCTTAGATTTAGACGATTTGAGCATTTAGAGCAGAATAAAGGAATGTAAGGAAAATCAATGATTAAACAGTTAATGTCAGGGGTGATTATTTTAACCATTCAGTCAAGGAAGACATCGCAACATCAATTGAATCATTTAATTTAGTCGGCCCATGTTAAGAGGGAATAACCGGACAAAACCGGAAAATCTAATTTTTAAATCAACTTTTAGACGTATTGACTGTTTTCCACAAAAAATTATAAATTGATTTCAAAACACCGTTCTTTTGCCTAGTGAAACTGTTTTTTAAATTTTGAGAAAATATGTTTATTTTTAGTACAACAAGGTTTTACCGTTGGTCGTTGGCAGATTTGTTTAATTTTCAAACAAAATTTTGTATTATACAACATACATTTCAAACCCTAGCAACCGATTTGACAGTACGGTTTTACGATTTGCTCCCGTCCAATTTCCAGTTTATTTGTATTTATTTTGGATTTCCTGCTAAAATGTTATCTTATTGAGTGTTTGTTTTATAAGCTGCGAAATGAGTGATCCTGTGCTCATCGAATTAAGGAGTATTATACTCGAACAGAATAAAACCATACAACAGCTGTTATTCCGAATTAGGAATATCGAAGTGATTGTGAATTCACAAGTAACAACTGTCAATAATATAACTTCCAACGTACCTACATCAACTGAACGTAGAAGCGAAGTAGATACTTCGTTCCCTGCCCGTCGATGGGCCGATGTTATTGCCCCCCCGCACCCGGCCGCATGACTCACTTCCGCAGAATCGACGGAAACCGTAACCAAGGACCGAAGGCTTACTCGCGCTGCAGCTAACAAAGTGAAGGAAGGCGAAACAGCACATTACACAGCTGCTTCTTTTAGCAGCACTATCCCAATCATAAAGACGAATAAATTAACAACAGTACCAGAAACGTCTCTAACGTCCGAGCCTGAAACTGTATCAGCTCCACCCAAAAAATCCAAATCCAAAAATCTAGAACAACTATTCGTTATGGTATCTAGTAAAAAAAAAATTATATTCGGATGTATTTACATTCCCCCATCGTCTGATGTACAGGTTTATAAATACCATTATACTGAAATTGAATCAATGCGTAAAAAAGAATGTGTCCTACCAATTGATGTGCATCATCCACCTCTGGAAATTTACTGTAAAAGTACTATCATAAAAAATACTAGAGTAACTAGTTCCAAATTAGACTTTTTTAAAGCTGATTTTACAAAAAAAAATGAGTTGCTTTTCTCTATAGATTGGTCATTTTTGAACTTAAATGATAACGTTAATTTGTTAGTAGAAAATTTTTATATAATGCCATTGATTTACATGTCCCCATGACTAAGAGTTATATAAATAAGTATCCCAAATGGTTTAGTAACGATCTAATTGAAGTTATTTCTCAAAAGAAAATTTGTCACAAAATTTATAAAACAACTAGGAATATAGATGACTTCAATAAATTTCGTCATCTGAGGTCAAGATCAAAAAATATGTCAAAAATATGCTATTTGAACCATATTGATAAATTTGAACAGTTAGCAACTGCGAATCCGCAAACTATTTTCAAATTCTCTGAGACCCTTAATAATAAAGAATCTGAAATTCCTTCCTCAATGTATTATAAACACAAAATAGCTTATAACTCTTTAGATATAGTAAACTTATTTGCAGATTGCTTTGGTGAAGTCTATGACACTAAATCTGATTCCCCGTTACATGATATTGCATTTGACGATTCTATTGACTTTAACAATTGTATATTTAATGAAACTGATTTAAAAAAGAAAATTATCTCTTTAAAACAAAATAAATCCGCAGGCCCTGATAACATTCCTCCAATATTTTTATTAAAATGTGTATCCATCTTAACAATTCCACTAATGAAAATTTTTAACCTCTCTCTGAAATCTGGAATTTTTCCTAATCAATGGAAGAATAGTTTCTTAACGCCTATTTTTAAAAAAGGCGATAGAACTGACGTTTCAAATTATAGACCTATTTGTATACAATCTGCAATTCCTAAATTATTTGAATCTATTTTATTAACTAAACTTAACAGTGAATTTGTTAGGGTTATTACACCATTTCATCATGGATTCATTTCTGGAAGATCAACTCTAACAAATCTTATGATTTATCAACATCAAATAATCAAAACATTGAACAAACAATCCCAAATTGATTCAGTGTACACAGACTTCAGCAAGGCGTTCGATAGGGTGTCTCATAAAATTTTAATACATAAATTAAAAGCTCTTGGTGTCTCTGGTAGCATGTTAAACTGGTTCATAAGTTACTTTTCATGTAGAAAACTTTCTGTAAAAATTTTAGATTGCATTTCAAAGCAATTTTTGGCTTCCAGTGGAGTTCCACAAGGTTCTCACTTAGGACCTGTATTATTTTTAATATTTATCAATGATATTGTAAAAAATTTTAAAGGAGTAAACATACTATTGTTTGCTGATGACCTAAAAAATTTCAAAACGATTACCTCCATCAATGATTGTAACGTCCATCAATCTAATCTCGATTGCTTACAGGATTGGTGTAATAAAGATGAATTGTTTTTAAATATTGATGTGTCAATTTATATCTTTCTGTAGAAACAAACATCCTATTATGTCTCATTATAGTATCAACAATATTCCTCTTAAAAAGTTGTCCCAAATCAAGGATCTGGGTATCGTTTTTGATGAAAAATTATCATTTATTCCACACATTAATGAAGTTATTAATAAGGCTATGAAATGTTTGGGATTTATTTTAAGAACAGTAAAAGATTTTTCATCACTTTATTCATTTTAAATTCTCTTCACTGCCTTAGTTAGAAGTAATTTAGAATACAATTCAACTATTTGGTCACCATACTATAAAACACATCAATTAAAAATTGAAAGAGTTCAACATAAATTTTTAAGATTCATTAATTTCAAACTCTCTATACCCATTGAACAAATTAATTATGATAATTTAATGAAACTACTAAATTTAACTGACTTATCGTGTAGAAGAACCAAGAGCGATCTGGTAATTTTATTCAAATTAGTTAATGGATCACTTGACGCACTAGACTTAACCAAACTAATAACATTCCGAGTACCAAATCGTGACACGAGACTTCCAGAACTGTTCTTTGTTTATCCGCCAAAAACTAACTTTTTCATTAACTCCCCAATCCAAAGACTACATAGGCTTGTTAATAAATTCAGTTCCGTTGATATTTTCATTTATTCTTTATCAAAATTTACATCAGAAATTTTTAAAATTCTGACATAAATTTTATTATTATTATTCTAATATTGTCATTTATTTTTAACTCTATTAATAATTTGTATTACAATGTTAAATAACTCATATAACTATAATTACGTGTATATGTAAAAGCCTTAAAGGCGTTAATAAATAAATAAATAAATCGATTAGTCATGCAGTAAAATAAATCCACAAATTATTTGGGAAACTTGCTTTTCGGAATTTTAATTTTAGTTCAAATAAAATCATAAGAAAAAGTTTTGTGACGAAAATACCTCAGTTTGTCTATTTATTTACGGTCTTACAAACTAATATATTAAAATAAATACATTCTTATTTTGCTTAGCCGTTATTGAAAAATTATAAAAACAATAATAACATAAAGTACATAATATTAATTGTTTTATCATCACGAGTTTAAGCATTAATGTGGGTATGTATCAAAGCAAATTTGAAATAAAATAAAATCGATTTTGAGTCATTATGTTAAAAATCTGGGATGGAGAATAATTAATCTTTCTCATCGGAACCGCCCTGTGCCGTTGCAAGAGTACAATCTCAAGATCATCGTTCGACAAAATTCAAATTCTCGACCGCTGGTTAATTGCTCTTAAGAGTCGGAATAACACAAGAGTGTACTTGGAAAAGAAGCTAGGAGTGGAAACAAATGATTGCAACTAACTTATCATTCGAAATAACCATCCAACTTAACCGACCCGATAGCATACCTAAAACATAAAAACAAGTAACACTGTCCATGTTCATTGACCTCAGAAGTTAAACATGCTTTACAAGACCCACATAAATTACTCTGAACTTAACGCGGTCATTTAATCTTACTCGGTGATCGCACAAATTACAGGGAACTTCTCGCAGCGGACTAGAATCTTTGGCTTACAGACCACAGCTACTAGGTCTGGCCTGTTAACATGTGGCCATAAACATTGAACGTCGCTGCAGACTTTCACGGTAAGTACAATATATTGTGCAATGTAAAAAGTGTCTAATGAGAGGGAGACTGCCAAGTAGAAGGAAATAAAATCTCTAGTTAGTTCTTCCACAGTGAATATCGCATACTGTGAAACCGGATTACAAGATAAAGCGGGTATTACGTATTTTTATTACTTACTTAAAGTTCTTTAATTTACTTGTTTATTGTCGCTTATTTATGACCGTGGCAGGTATTGTCCAAATATGGAGTGAATACAAATCTCATACAGGCAATTAATTGCGTCTCTGTACGAGGGAAGCGTTGCGTGTGTTAGGGTGAACGATGGTTTAACGGGGTGGTTTGACATCACAAAAGGTGTTAAGCAAGGCTGCGTAATGTCACCATGGTTATTCAATCTATACAAGGATAATTGTATGCAAGAATTGAAAGAGTTGGGATTGGGTGCAAAATTGAGTAATCTGAATGTATGTCGTCTGTTGTACGCTGATGATGCTGTGCTGATTTACAGTCTCTAGTGTCTAGGATAAACGAAGTATGTATGAAGAATGAGTTAATGATGAATGAAAGTAAGTCTAAAGTCATGGTGTTTGAAAGAGAAAGTACGAAAACAGTGTGTGATATAGTTGTGAAGGATGAATACTTGGAGCAGGTAGATGAGTTTGTGTATCTGGGTAGTATGTTTACGAGAGATGGGAAGGCTGATAGAGATATCAAAAGAAGGGTAAATGCCGGTAACTCCATTCAAAAGAAGCGAAGCTAGCTGTCCACAATGGAGTCCTGGTACCTACCCTGATGTACGGCCGTGAGGCATGGAACTGGCAGAGGAAGGATGAAAGTAAACTGAATGCTGTAGAAATGAGGTCCCTGAGGCGTAGGTGTAGCAAAACCATGTATGATCGTGTGAGAAATGTGGAGATCCGCAAAGAATGTAAGGCTGATGTAAGCATAATGAGTAAGATTAAGAAAGGGACCCTCAGATGTTTTGGGCATGTAGAGCGAATGAACGAAAAAAGTAGTGTAAGAATATATGATGCAAATGTGAATGGTAAAAGAAGTCGGGGACGCCCGAGGAAGACATGGCTCGATCAAGTGAATCAAATACTTGAGTCGGGCCATGTCAAAAGTCAGAATAATAGAAGAGTATGTATGAGACGATGTATGAATGTGAGTGAAGCAAAGAGTGTGTGCCAGGACCGAGTTGTTTGGCGGTCCGTCCTCTCTGCTTACCCCTGCGGGGAAATGGCGTGATGGTTAGTTAGTTAGTTTGTTATGTATGACCGTGCAAAAATGTGAAGATTCATAAATAACGCAAGCGTATTAGTAAGATTTGTAAAGGGAAGGTTTGAGCATGTAGAGTAAATGAACGAAGAAAGGCGTGTAATATGACCCGAATGTGAATGATAAAAGAAGTCAAGGACGTCCGAGGAAGATATTGTACGATCGAGTGAATCATATTTTCGAGAGTCAGGAAATGTCAGAAAAACAGAAGAATGCACATATTTGAGACGATGTTTGAATGTGGATGAAGCAAAAAAGTGGGCCAATTTTATTTCATTCAAAATTTGCTTTTAAATGTACCAATATCCAAGTAAGTAATAAAAATGCTCAAACGCGTGATGATAATGCAATTATATTTTTGCAATTATATTTTGATCATCAGAATTTATATTTTTTCAATAATGTCTAAGCAAAATGAGTTTGTAAAAAAGATCTGAAATATTATATATATATCTGTTTTTAAGACCGTAGATAAAAAGACAAACTGAAGTATTTTCATCGCAAAACAAGCTAGGTGTGCGGATTTATTTTAAATGATTTAGATTTTTTTTTAACTAAAATTCTTAAATGTAGCTTTCCTTGAAAATGTATAGATTTATTATCGCCCAATGGTATAATCTCATTATAATAAAAATAAGCATTTTTTTCAAAATTTGTGACATAACCTTACTAGATAAAAAAAAATCTTTCGGAACCAATTTATATGTTTTTGTAGAACAAAGTCGATACGTATAAAATTTGATTTAAAAATGACATATTTCCGGTTGAGACTGGTAATTCCCCTTAAGCTCTCTTTGATGTTAATCCGCAATATAATCCGTGCTTTAGTCCGTTCCAGTGAGCGTGTCATCACTTTATTTCGTGATTTTAAGTACCTCTTCTATAACTTCAATATAAATTCGGCAATTACATTTAATATTACTTTCGACGAGATAACTTAATTAATTAATAAATTTCGAAGAAATTTTGAAAACTTGTACAAGTTTCAAAGTAATTTAGAATTAATATGAGTGTTATTACGGACTCTGTTATACAACGCTTTCGACCTCAAGAAATATAGTGACATTCCTCCATTTATATGTCAACTATATACATAGCATGCCTTCCGAATTCGGTCGAATAAGTCGGTCTACCAATGAATTTGATTTCGTCGCCTCGCTTCAAAAGCACAATATCTTAGTAGACAAAAATTTGATCCTTGCAGACCAACAAAAAATAATAGAAGTGATTCTTGCTGTGAAATAATGCACTTTCTTTTTGAAATATTATAATGTTTTCATACCCCAATTTAGGAAACAATAATTTTGGTTTCGGGGTCATTTTTAACATCCATACGCCCTGCCTAGACTTTGTTGGTTGATGAATACAGACCAATTTTTCATGCATGTATGAAATCAAAATTTCAACAAACAACATGATGAGTGTTCTATTGACACTTGGTGCCTGCCTGTGACCCTCCACCACACAAAAAAAAGAAAAATATATACACGTTTTTTAACAAAGAGCTATTTCAGCTAAGTAGGTATCTATAAAATGTATTATAGTACAAAATTTCAATAATTTAACTTCGTTCCCACAGCACAAATAAACATCCATCGACACCCCTCCAATAAAGTAGATAAAAGCACTGAACAAATAATACCCTAGAATCTATCGATTTGTAAAAAACGGTAGTTTAATATATATTTCCCAGTGAAAATGGTAAAGGGTCTTACTAATAAAAGAATTAAAAATTTTACACGGCTGAACCGTTCGCCAAACAAAAATATGTTTATATTTATATATTTTAATGAAAAACAAATAACTTTGTGTAACAACCACTATTTAAATTATTAAATTAAAAAAAATATATTTTTATTGTTATTTGTTTTTCATTAAATTAATGATGACGCCACAAAGTAAATTTGCCTATTTTGAAGAAATATTTATATATGTTTGTT
Organism: Glyphotaelius pellucidus; assembly: GCA_936435175.1. NCBI lineage: Eukaryota > Metazoa > Arthropoda > Insecta > Trichoptera > Limnephilidae > Glyphotaelius > Glyphotaelius pellucidus. The sequence continues at coordinate 5,106,967 of OW386550.1, forward strand.
TTTTTACATTAATTCCACACAGGATGCATTGAGGAAGATAATTTCCCACAGGGTCTACGTCATCTTAGATGCTATGTAGAGGGTATTTTTGGGGAGAGGAAGGAATGAATAATGTCTTGAAGAGACCCATGTTGTAGAAAAGAGGAAACACAGAGGCCAGCAAATCGAGTCGAAGAAGCGACTTGTTTTCATGTGACAAAAATCAACAATGATTATGTGTTTGGCGTATTTTCAGGCTATGCATGTTGGTGCCGAAGGGATCAATGACGCTATTTCCTCGGAGCATCTTCTGTTGAAATACCGGTAGAACAAGGATAGCATCCCCACCCGATGCCCTTGCTCTAAAGATTGCAATCCGTGTGTTAAGTTATGAGAACCAATCAAACGACTTGCACAGAATGCTTTGGTTAAATCCCCAGTTGTAACCATGATCTTTAAATTTACTGTATCTTGTTCTGTGTCATGTTTCTGTCAGATTTATAAATATTATTATATTCTTCTAAAAGCTTGCTTCAAGCACGCGGATGGGCGTACAACGACACGCTTCCACAGAATTCTTCAGTGGGTAAGAGGAAATTTCGGGGACATGTTTTTAAAGCCCCGAACACAAAATGTCAATTTTCCAAAAATATTGCTTATTTTATGCTTTTATTTCACCCTCGTGGCCCTTTCACCATAAATTATCTCTCGGTTGTTGATTGGTAATTCTGTTCCCTACGAGCACTTTCAAAATCGTGTATTTTCAGAGTTTTAAAGGCTGACACTGAACGCGCTAATTATTTTTAGAGAAGATAAAATATAACTTTAGGACATTGGAAGTAGCAGAAACAATGAAGGTTCCAACACGAAATAATTAATTGAATTTAGAAGATTTTCCTTTAATCAGAAAATTTCAAGCATTCTTCGAATGGAAATAATTATTTTCATGAACACTGGATCCTGCCAGAATGAAAACACAAAACTGAAATTAACTCAGTTACAAATTACTTAATACTGAATAAGTAAATTGGTTAATTTTTTTTTTTAAATATATTTATTTATATTTAAATGAGTACCTATATATCACGTGACATACTTAATAACTTTGTCAAACAATAATCATGCTAATATTTATTTTTGTTTCTGACAATTCGTAGACGAATAATCTATATCTATACTAATATTATAAATGCGGAACTGCTTGTGTTTGTTTGTTAGGCTTTCACGCATAAAAAATAAAACGATTTTAAAAATTCTTTCACCAATAAAAAGCTAAATTACATGCAAGTTCTATAGGCTGTATATAATGGTTAGCTCTGGCGTTGTGAAATTATAAATATTAATTTATTATAATTATTGTACGTTTTCTATCGCTAACAAAAGCGAGTTATTGCTAACGTCAGAAAGCAAATCGTTACCGTGGAATTTCCAAAATGAATGTATGGAATGTGGGAGGGGGGAGGGGGGAGGTGAAGATGTGAGGGGGCCTGGGGTAGAGGAGGGAAGGGGTATAATTGATAAGTGCAAGCGCTACAATATTTCTCCCTAATACCATGCGAGCGAAGCCGCGGGTAAAAGCTAGTAGTTTAATAAAGCACTTATAAAACTTATTTCCACTAACTTTATTCTTTCACCGTAACCTGGTTCAGCTCGTTAAAGCCATCTTCAGACAGGTAAAAACTATCCTTAATCTAGAGTTTACATCGATAACGTATAGAAGAGAGGGAGGGGTTTAACAGCTTACACAGGCTTTATTCAATTAACGTGTTTTTCCATCTTTACTGCCATGTTGTCTTTTAAGATTGGATTTTTAGTTATTGAAAACATTTATCAAAAACAGTTATCTCCTTATCCTGGAAATAATTCATAATTTCCTTCGATTTGTGGAATATTGACCAAACTGAAAAACAACCAAATGTTTCAATAAATAAATATTTTGGTGGTGTTTTTCAAACATGGTGGTTGATCTTTGATTTCAAACGAAGGCGTGATGAACAGCCAAAAACAAAAATTGATGTTGAAATAACATTTGAACAAAGAACTTGAAAAGTGTGTCACGATAATATTTATTTGGATTAAATAAATATTGTCTTGACCTATTTAATATTAAACTCACCTGGCCGCTGTCGTTTAATTATGATCGCCGTAAAGATTAAAACCGCTAGCGTCTAGCGCCATCTATTTCCGGCGGCACTTTTTGAATTTGCTTCGCCTGGGGAGCGGGAGTCAATTCGACCAGTCACTTAAGATAGAGTTTTGTGGATTTTTTAATATGGGATAAACCCTTTTTGATAAAGTTATTTCAAACCGCGAGCCGGATCCTGATGTTTGATCGAATACAAAACACGACCCATTGTAGTGAATCGGGCTTTATCGGTCGCCGGTTTTTGTGACCTTCACGTGGAAAAACCATGACTTTGTCGGAGTATATCTTTTTAATCCTGTCTCGGATGGCGACGTTATTTGCGGGAAAGCACCTTGATGGCCTTGCTTGGCCGCTGCTACCCGTATTTCTGTTTTGACGAATTCCCGGCGGACATAATGGATGAAGGCACCTTCTGGAACTTGACAAATCTCAGGGTACCTTGGTGCGCTCAGCCGAGGACCTGATCGAGGGCGCGGAACCTGCTGCCTGACAAAGGGAAGGGGCCTGGTTTGCAGAAGTGTCTCCTAGAGTCTTCTTACTTTTCTTCGTATTTTCTTGAGTTTACGGCTTGCAGCCCATCGGCGCGCAAAGTGATATCTATTAAAGTGCTTCCGGGATATAATAGTAAATTAGTATTGGTCCAACAGGTATGTTCTGTCACGATAATATTTGGAGTCCCTTGGAGGGCATGAATACCCATCTTTCTTGTTCTTCTATCTTTCAAAATATAGGTGATATTGTTATTTGCTATATTTGCTATTTCTTTTATTTATCACAAAATACCCGAAGATAAAAAAACTGTATTTCCCATCCCACAAGCTTGAGGGAGAGTCCGTTGCTCTGCCGAGAAATGCACGTTACATTTGGCGCTCCAACCTTTTAAAGGTGCTCCTATGAAATACAGTTTTTTTTTCTGGTATTTTCAGATTATTTTTGATAATATCAATATTATAGAGTTGTGTCGCATCGTGTTAATAATTGACTGAATTTGACTAATTTCCGGTTGCAGCCATTATTGACGGCCGAATTAATTATTTCTTATTTGACTTTGGCAGTGTGCGTATATTTTAAATAGGTATTTCCGGTTTTGGTGGCAATTAATTTATTTTTGACTTCGTCAGTGTACCTAATTTTCACTCCGTGATATTACCAGTTGTTTTGACTCAAGTAGTACTTACGGACTGTCAAATGTCAAATGTTTTTGTTTGTTATCTATCAACTAATGATCCGTTCGGCTATATTTATCAAGTAAATGCTAATTGAAGCAAATAGAATACTTTAGTAAGTTCGTATCTTGCGTACAGTTAACCGTAATCCCATTGCAGTCTGTATTAAATTATTGTTTTAATAATTATTGTTCCGACTTATTGTCAAAATATAAATCTATCCTGCAGTATACAGGGACATGGGTCCGATTATTATTATAGATCACAATACAGACGGTTTGTTTACATATTACAATTCTGTCATTGTCTTCGGCAAGCAACTTAAAATTTAATTAGTTTGAAATTAAATAATTATTTTTGGAAAATTTCATTACAGGGTGTTCGGTAATTGCAATAGTAATATTAATTTACTTTAAATTAATATATTTTCTTATTGAATTTTTTTTTTGAATTTTTTTATTTAAAAAAAAATACAAGATGGCGATTCCTAACATAAATGGATCAACTAAAGATGAGTTGACATTACTTTTGGAAAACGTGCATATCGTCCCGGAGTCAACTGTAGCCGCTATGAGAGAACAAGCGCGAGAGTATAATAAAAAATTAAGAGAATGTTCTGACCCGACAGCTGAATCTGAAGTTGAGGGTACAAACAAACCCACTACAAGTACGACGAATATTGTGAATAATTATTATTCAAATGTTAGCCAAAGCCCTTCCATTCATAATTGGGGGGTTAAATTTAATGGGTCATCGGATATTAAAGATTTTTTACTTCGTGTTGAAGAATTATCGAGAAGCCGTCATATGGAGTTTCCTGCAGTCGTTACGTCTTTTTCTGACCTTTTAGAGGGAAGGGCTCTATCGTGGTTCCGTACTATTTATAAAGAATCGTTAACGTGGCCGGAATTAAAGAATTTACTTTTGTTGCGTTTCGACAAAAATATCAGTCAAACAGAGGCTCTCAAAGCCCTCCTCATGATGAAGCAGAGGTACAATCAGAGAGTTGTAGATTACGTTGAGGACGTGCAATTAGCCAACATGAAACTCAACGTACCTCTTCCGGAAGAGCAGATAGTAGATTTGGTGTGTAATAGCTTACTTCCTAAGTATGCTATTGTAATAGCTTATTTTGACGACGGGAACATAGAATCTTTAATTAAAGTTTGTAATCGTTTTGAGAGAAATTTACCTTTGTCGGACTCATCGGATACCAAGGAGGTTTATTTTAAAAAAATGCCTACCTTTAAAACTTCTCATCCAGCCACGTCTTCTTCAAAACATTGTTCTACTTCTTCTTCGTCTGCTTCTTCTACACAATCAACTACTTTTAATAAAAGTAAACTTCGGTGCACATTTTGCAATATGCAAGGGCACATTAAGCCTTATTGTAGGAAGTGGAAGTCGGAATCTAACCGGGATTCTGACAAACGTCAAACTGGCACCACTCGTCCAAATTCAAAAAACTAGAGTGTGGTCCTCTGCATTCTGCATGCAAGGATGCCGGGAGACCGCTCTCAGTTTCTGGCCCGGGTAACCACTTCATTAGGCATGACTTGGACGCAAGCGTGCCGGTGACTGGTTCCGGACAAGATGTTAGACCTCATGCTAATATTCAAATTAAAAATTTAGTTTTTTCAGGTCTTTTGGACAGTGGAGCCTCTGTCAGTTGTTTTGGGGGCTCACTCTTCAAATTTTTTATTAGTTTAGGATTTAAGTTAGAAAGATTAGACTCCTACGTTACCACCGCGGATGGCAAACGTCAGGATGTTATAGGTACTATGCAAATACTTGTTTCATATAATAATATTAAGAAGTATATTAAGTTTTTCATAATTCCATCTCTTTCTTCTGTCATTGTTTTAGGTGTTGACTTTTGGAAGCAATTCGACGTAGCTCCTCAATTGTTTCCAAAAGTAAACGATAGTCATGTCTTTAAAAATATTGTGGGTAAGATTTGTAAAATCACGTCAGCTTCCCTACTGTCTCCCCAAGATAATCGTAAATTAAACACTGTTATAGACAAATTTAAATCTATTTCGTTCGAAAAATGTGGTCTAGGTCGCACGCACCTAGTACAGCACAAAATTAATACAACAGGGGATCCTATTAAGCAGCGTTATTATCCTTTGTCAAAAACTCGTCAGGATCAATTAGAAGCCCAACTTAAAGAAATGTTAGACTTAGGTGTAGTCCGCCGCTCTCGTTCGGCTTGGTCAAACCCAGTTTTGTTAGTACCAAAAAAGGACGGTTCTCCCAGGTTTTGCTTGGACTCAAGGAAACTCAACAGTGTCACCAGGACAGATTCGTACCCATTGCCCTATATTTCACGTATATTAGATAATCTTCGGGGTGCACGATTCATATCCTCTATAGACCTCTCGAAATCCTTTTGGCAAATTCCTTTACACAAAGACTCTTGCGCTAAAACGGCTTTCGTTGTACCAGGACGTGGCCTTTATGAGTTTGTTAGGATGCCATTTGGATTGAAGAACGCTCCGAGTGAATTACAGCGTCTTGCAGATGTTCTTTTTGGCCCCGAATTTAACGAAAACGTTTTTTGTTACTTGGACGACCTGATTATAATATCGGAGGATTTTGAGTCACACTTAGAATTATTGACTAAGGTCTTTAATCGATTAAAAGAGGCCGGTCTGACAGTTAATCTTAAAAAATGTGAGTTTTGCAAAGACGAACTAAAGTATCTTGGTTATATAGTTGATGCAAAGGGTCTCCGCACGGATCCGGTAAAACTAGAATCAATTAGAACCTATCCTACTCCTATAAATTCTAAACAATTGAAAGCTTTTATTGGTCTTTGTGGGTATTATAGACGGTTCATTAAAAATTTTTCGACTATAGCGGCACCTCTGACAAAACTAACTGGGTCACGGAATGGGGTGAGTAACTTTACCTGGTCTCCGGAGGCGGAAGACTCCTTTAAAAAATTAAAAAAGGCCCTAACTTCGGCTCCAGTAATAAACTGTCCTGATTTTTCGTTACCATTTACTATCCACTGTGACGCAAGTAACGTTGGGATAGGAGGGGTTTTGACACAAAATTTCGATGGAGAGGAACACCCTGTTTCATATTTTTCTAGGTGTCTAAATAAACACGAGCGTAACTATGGCGTAACGGAGCGCGAACTCCTTGCGGTTTTAGATTCGGTCAATCACTTTAGGCCCTACATAGAAGGAGTTCACTTCACAGTGATAACAGATCATTCCAGCCTACAATGGCTAGTATCGTTATCGAATCCCTCAGGTAGACTTGCACGTTGGTCCACCCGTCTCTCCCAATATTCGTTTGATGTAGTTCACAGAAAAGGTAAGTTAAATACTGTACCTGATGCCCTTTCGCGTAAAAACGATTTAGCCGTTTCCGCCCTGGATACTGTTCCCCCTAGCTCTGATGTGTGGTACAATAAATTATTTTCAGATTGTAAAACCAATCCTCAGCGTTTTAATAATTTTCTTATTAAAGATAACTATTTATTACGTCATTCTAAGTCTCGTTTCGCTCTACAGGAGGATACGGCTTGGAAGTTGGTTGTTCCTTTTGAGGACCGGAACGCTATCTTGTCTAAGGGACACGAGTCGAATGTTTCTTGTCATCCAGGGGTTTTTAGAACATACAAAAAAATTCAACTCCATTATTTTTGGCCTGGTATGTATAGCGATGTCAAGAAATTTGTTAGTAAATGTAAGACGTGCAAAGCACATAAAGTAAATACATCGGCGCCGGCTGGAATTTCTACCAATCCAAAATTAGTCAACAGACCGATGCAAATGTTGTCTATTGACCTTGTAGGACCTCTTCCACGCAGTTACGCTGGATTTATGTACATTCTATCGGTTGTTGACGTTTTTTCCAAATATACTTGGATTTTTCCCCTTAGAAATGCAACCACCAAAAGCATCGTTAAAAACGTTGAACAATTTATTTTTCTTGTACACGGCGTTCCACAAACCTTTGTGTGTGACAATGGTAAACAATTTGTTTCTAAAGAATTCAAACAATTATTAATTAATTATAATGTTCCTATGCCTTATTACAACGCTTATTACACCCCGCAAAATAATGTCGTTGAACGTTATAACCAAACTATTGGAACTGCGTTATCTATTTTGACCGAATCTGACTAACGTAATTGGTCTAGATTTCTGCCACAGATTCAATCAGCTCTAAATAATACGGTTAATTTTGCTACAGGTTTCACGCCTTTCTTCCTTATGCATGGAAGAGAACAAATCATTGACGGTAAATTTCACAACATTAATGTTTCTTCTAGTGTCGCGGACTCTACCTTAGAAAAATCTAGAGGCGAATTTGCTAAGAAATTGGAAGAATTAGCTTTTATTTACGATCAAGTTTCGAATGCGCTGTTGCAAGCTTTTAAAAAGAATGCTCATCACTATAACTTGCGCCGTAAGTCGGTGATATATGAAGTTGGTGATGTCGTCTGGAGGAAAAATTTCGTCCAATCTAGTGGTCCAGATTATTTTTCTCATAAACTGGCGCCTAGATTTGTTCGCAATATCATTAAAGGTAAAATCTCAGATTTAGTCTACACCTTGGCGGATATGCAAGGGAAAGTCGTGGGAAATTTTCATGTCAAGGATATTGTTCGCTTGGACTAATTGATATTATAATTTTTTAATTTTATTTTAAAACAGGAAACCAATGTGGTGATGTGCAGGATTACCGACCCTTCACCTCATTTCATTTGTTTCTTTGTGTGATTATTCTGCTCACGTGTCTTGAAGTTTGGTACCTTTGAGGCAGGTGCTCAGAATGAGCACTACGTTCTAGTTTTTTGACGATAAATACATTATTTACCCTCGTTTAGCTGGAATCTGATCCTCTGATCAGTGGCGCCCAAAATTTTATGTTTAATTTGTATTGTGTCTATTGACCTTAACTTTTAGAAAACTTTATAGTTAGCTACATTTTTTTTAAAATTAAGAGAGTATTCTATACTGCAGACTTTCGTCTTTGTTTTTTACAACTATTATATTATATTATAACACACGATTCGTCACATCTCGATAGTATTATGAATATTGTTATTGTCATTTGCCTTAGAGTTAAGCCAGTGACCTTCCTCAAGTACTTTGGAATTGTATCACTTTTGTTTTTTTCTTTTGTTTTAAAGCTCCCAAGCTCCCTTACCTTTCCAAAGAATTTGAAGAAGACTATTCTCAAATTTTGGCGTATGGGTAAGTTTGAGAAACTTTCCAATGCACGAAATTTGTTCTTGTTAATATTGTTGTTTGTACTTGCTAATTTTAAGTTTAGTTTTAAGATAATATAAGACTATTTTTTTTTATGTATAAATTCAAAAGAAAGTAATGCTTCGGCATACTTCTTATTAAGAATTTTCAAAATGAAAATTTGAACTCTACCCAATCATGAGAGAGCTTATAATATGTATACATTTTAGTTTTAAGTATATTCCTTGAAATTGTGACTTACTGCTAATACCAGTGTTTTACTTTGCAAGTGTATTCCTAGGGTCAATCAAATGATTTTGATTGTACTTCCCCTTAATAGTGTCGTCTATCTTTAAGATAAGATCGATCACCAAAGAACATGATAAGTATTGCTTGTTTATGTACAACAATATTTCCCCGAGCAGTGTAAATTGTAAATAATTTTTTTATTATTCTTTTTGCATTGGTTCAAGTTTACATTTGTTGGTTCACTATGTTATAGCTAGGTATTTTGATAATTTTGTAATTCCTAAGCTTTAAGCCTAACATTCTAGACTCTGTTTTGCTTTTCTTTGTGTTCCTAACGATATCCTTTATCACCACCTTTGTAGACAGGTTTATTTTTCTATTTTTGAATATCCTGATCTAAATTTTTTTTGGAAAATAGGTTTTTTGTATATGTAAACCCTACTTTAAACACTTTGATAGATAGGTTTTTTTCTTTCGTAATTGTAAATCCTAATCTGAAAAATAACTTTGATAGATAGGTAATTGATGTGTAATCCCTATTCTAACCACTTATACTTTTAGTAGTCAGTTTTTATAACTCGTTCTAACTAAGTCAATAATACATAGTTATTATATATACATTTTTCGATGCGACCTGTTGGACCTAGGTATATAGAATAGTTACCTTTTCGCTATTAATAAATAGCCTAAATTCAGTGAAGTGAGGGATGGTTGACCACCCTAAAGTGAAGCCTTTTTAATGGCAAAATTTCCTGCTGAAGGAAAAGTGATGCCTCGTGCATACCTATTTGTTTTTATGCTGTTCTTTATTTATGCTAATTTTCTTCTCTTTTAAGGTATTTCTCTTGTTAAAGATGACACGAGAATGGAAGGGTTCGGGCGACAGCCAGTTCCAGCAGCACCCAGTGTCATCAATGCTGTAGGTGCTTGTGGACCACCTATTCTCGTGCTTTTTTTTTTTGTTGTTATTGCATTGTTCATGTCTGTAAACTTAAGTAACTTAGTTTTAAGTTTATGTTTCTTGGTAACTAAATATTAATTTAATTTTTTTAAATACCTGTTGGACCTATCTTTAGTTAGTTAGTTTGTTCAGTTTTACGGGCGTGGTTTTCTTGTTTGAGGGCAAACATTTTCGCGGGAAGGGGGGAATTGTCACGATAATATTTATTTGGATTAAATAAATATTGTCTTGACCTATTTAATATTAAACTCACCTGGCCGCTGTCGTTTAATTATGATCGCCGTAAAGATTAAAACCGCTAGCGTCTAGCGCCATCTATTTCCGGCGGCACTTTTTGAATTTGCTTCGCCTGGGGAGCGGGAGTCAATTCGACCAGTCACTTAAGTGATAGAGTTTTGTGGATTTTTTAATATGGGATAAACCCTTTTTGATAAAGTTATTTCAAACCGCGAGCCGGATCCTGATGTTTGATCGAATACAAAACACGACCCATTGTAGTGAATCGGGCTTTATCGGTCGCCGGTTTTTGTGACCTTCACGTGGAAAAACCATGACTTTGTCGGAGTATATCTTTTTAATCCTGTCTCGGATGGCGACGTTATTTGCGGGAAAGCACCTTGATGGCCTTGCTTGGCCGCTGCTACCCGTATTTCTGTTTTGACGAATTCCCGGCGGACATAATGGATGAAGGCACCTTCTGGAACTTGACAAATCTCAGGGTACCTTGGTGCGCTCAGCCGAGGACCTGATCGAGGGCGCGGAACCTGCTGCCTGACAAAGGGAAGGGGCCTGGTTTGCAGAAGTGTCTCCTAGAGTCTTCTTACTTTTCTTCGTATTTTCTTGAGTTTACGGCTTGCAGCCCATCGGCGCGCAAAGTGATATCTATTAAAGTGCTTCCGGGATATAATAGTAAATTAGTATTGGTCCAACAGGTATGTTCTGTCACGATAATATTTGGAGTCCCTTGGAGGGCATGAATACCCATCTTTCTTGTTCTTCTATCTTTCAAAATATAGGTGATATTGTTATTTGCTATATTTGCTATTTCTTTTATTTATCACAAAATACCCGAAGATAAAAAAACTGTATTTCCCATCCCACAAGCTTGAGGGAGAGTCCGTTGCTCTGCCGAGAAATGCACGTTACAAGTGCCAACCCCAAATAGAAGCAATTCTCCAACAGAACACTGCTCCCTGCCACAAGTCGAAGGAAACTATGAAATATTTCCAGGATAAGGAGATAACTGTTTTAGATTGGCCCGGGAATACACCAGATATGGACCCTATTGAGAATTTATGGGCCATTTGCAAAGTAAGAGTATGCGAAATCGACTGCACTACAAGAACAATGATTGCAGAAACGCTCTTTCAGGTTTAATTTCGGGATGAGAGGATCTCTGAAAATTGTCAAAAACTAGTGGAGTCCATGCCAAAACGAGTGAAAGCAGTTGTTGAAGCCGTATGGGGAGATATTTCCTGTGAATTTTCATAATGGTTGTAGTATAATTATGTTAACATATTATTTTACAAGCAATAAATGGTTTTACCATAATATTTGACAATTATTCCATTAATTTGAACAATACTGTATATAGTGGTTGTGTCGTGTGCTTCTTCGCAGAGATACAGTAGTAACTGGTGATTGGTTATCCCTTTTCCTTGCATGCCTTGTTTTTTCTACACATATGGTGTCCGAATTCCAGCAAACACAATTTTGCTTCGTTTCGTTTAAAGTATTTACAGTTCATTACAAGTGCATCTGAAACTGTAATTCGTAAACAATTTCGGATGCAACATTATAAATGTATACAAATAATATAAAAATATGATCATCTCATTCTAAACATGTGTTCCACTTACAACCAATAACTTTCTTGGGAAAGTTAATAATATTATCTTTCCGAACACATAAAACCTTTAAGTTACATATTTGAGATTATTTCTTGAATAATAATATGTCCCAGGAAATCAGCAACTGCGAAGATCTGTCGTAAAGCAAAAACTAAATCTGAACTGAGGAAATCTTCTCTGTATATTTGGTACATTATTTTATCTTCCCGAGTGGGTGAAATATTTGTCTCCCATTTTAGTCAAGTTTTAGGAACATTTATATTCGTTTGATCGGAAAGTTTTCGCATGAAACTCAGCTGGGGAATTCGTGAACTGGTGACATGAGTTTTCAAATAAGAAAGTAAAGTTATTTTTTCCGTCAAATTTTGTACCGTTTCTCATTTATTTCACGTATAAAAATAATGTAGAAAACGCTCCCAAGCCGACATCTAAAAAGAGAGTCATGAATTTTGTAAAGCTTTTTCAATGTGGTATTTCTAATAAGTTTTAACTATTTTCAGCTCGATTTCGAGTCATTTAATTCATCTTTAATTATGCTTAAATGTTTTAGTTGATGTAAAATAAAGAGAAGTTAACATTAGCCTTTTGAAAAGTAAACAAATAAATAAATAATTTTTGTTCAATGAATTTTGCTTTAACAATGGGGTATTTCCACAAACCAGGTATACCGCTAAAAACATGTGGAAGATTTAAAGATTATTTTTCTGAACATGATTATCGCATTAAAAATGTTTAATTTTGATATTTTCATTCATAATTATTGATTTCAAAATACGCGTAAACGGAACGAAACGTAAACGGCCCATAACTGCTTGTACGATTCATGACGTCGCAAGAGTCGCCGTTCCGAGGTTTATCACCGTGTTACTATCAAAAATCTAAACATCCTAGACTTGTTCGGGGTTATGGACGGTTTTATTTCATATTTAAGATGATTGTTTATGATTGTGCTATGTTTCTACAGTTTTATATAATATTGTTCAGTTGTAATGACTGACAGTAGTATTTTTAACGGCGTAATCCGACAACTTGCCTAAAATAGACGCTACAAATTTCGGGATTCTAAGACGATATGGTAATGAAAACATTTTTTTTATACAAACTCTCATATTATATACGTTATATACTGGTTTCAATATTTTGACAAAATAGAATTAATTCTGGACCTTTTCTTGTCTTGATTTAAAATAAATAAAAAATATATTTTTTAAACGTTTATTATAAAATTTATATATACAATTTATATATACATACATATACATATTAACGCCGGGATTGCTAGTCGAGAGCCTTACCCCTCGACCACGGAGGCAGTTATTTGAATTTAAATAGTCAATAACGAAAGGTTTTTTTTGTAGCTTAAAATTTAAATCTGAAAAAAAGGCACGGGGGCTCCATCGAAGCCTCCTTCTTCTTCTTCTTACTGTACTATAGGGCCAATATATACTGCAGATAGTACACAACTGCTGACCCTGTACAAATCGCAAGTCCACCTGTTGAATTTGGCAGCCACCTTTGGTCTAGAGTCCCAAAATATTTGAAAATTCAGAAAGCATAAACGGGCGGCCCGTTCGATAGATTTTCCTCTCTAACAAACGGATTGCAATGTTTAGCGCGCAGGTTTCAGATGGTAATGGTGTCCTTGTTCTACCGGTATTTCAATAGAAGATGCTCCGAGGACCTAGCGTCATTGAACCCTTTGGCGGTGGTGTCAAACACATTAAACGCACTCCCAACAATTGTACACAGTCGATATTTTTTGTCGCCTTAGAAATGGTCGTTTAAACATCTTATTTTGGGTTTTCCTTGTAGTATTTGTAAACATGTCTACCAAACTATACATGTTTTGCAAGTGGGAAAATATAGGATAAATATAAAGATATAATTCGAGCAAACTGGAAGTCAATAAATAACACCAAGTACAACTTACGGACTCACTACAGGCGGCGATCTCATGATGAGAGGCGCCTGTGACGTCACAGAGTGACTGGTGGCAAAACCATCGTTTTGGTGGCATTTTAAAAAGGCGTATTTTAAAACGTTATAGAAAGGTAAGTCGTCGTCATAAAAATAAAAAAAAATTCCGTTATCATCGTAATTTTTTACTTAATTTTTTTCAATAATAAAAAAAAATTGTGGAAATACCCCATTCTGATTATTTTGAGTTAACATATCTTGTTGCTATTCTTCCTTCCTTGGTCATCATTTCGGACAGCATTACATTGTCCATCACCAGGGCAGAAGGGTTCAAGGAAGTGCATTCGTACTAATCATGTAAATTTTAAAGCCACTAAAATACGTAAATTTTTATAAAACTAAAATACCAGTAGAATAATCCAGTAGTTTAATCTTTGACCTTTGATGGGAGAATCATTAAGCACATCAGAGATCAGGGCAGAATATGTTAAAACTTGAATAATAAAAAAAACTCTCAAAATATCCTAAAATCTCCTCCACCGTGATGATACTCGAAAAGTCATTAATCTTACCTTAGTGTATCTTCCTTTTTAATTTGGGAGGCGGGTATGGGTACCGCCACCCGGTAACCATTTATTGGATAACCAACACCTCTGCCATAGGTCACTTCAAGTGGTTCGCTACGTTGGGTGTTAAGAAGGGGTGAGGTTTGTCCGGATCTTGGCGGCGGATGCGTTTGCCCACTAGCTGCATGGTAGGCCGGATTGAGAGAGAATGGATGGGAAAGTCCCGGTGACTTCTCAAGTCGTACTCTCTCGGAATATCATTTTCCACAGCAGTGGGAGGGGTGGATTCAGGCGTCCATCACTCGTGGACATATTGACTTCAGATTCCTACACTGACCGACTCCTTTCCTAAAAAATTCCTTCACACAGCATTTCCAAAGATGACATAGGCCCTGAGGAGAATTATCTTCCTCAGAACACTTTGCGTTTATAATATTAGTTAAAGAAACCGATTTATTACGATTTTATTCGTAATTTTTAAATTATTTGCGTCTTTGAAATAATTTTTTTTTAAACATAATTTGGTCCTATCAACTAGCAGTATCTTTCAAAATACAGTACGAATTTCAATGTTTGTGTTTTTTTTTTTTTACATGAGCTCCACACAGGAGGCCCTGAGGAAAATAATTTCCCACAGGGCCTATGTCATCTTTGGGGATGCTGTGTGGAGGGTTTTTTTAAGGAAGTTTAAGGGTTTTAAGGTTTAAGGAAAGGAGTTTAAGGGGTGGGTAGGAAGGAAAGGGGTTTAAGGGGTGGGTAGGAATCTGGGGTTCAGTGTGTCCTGGTCATCCACCTTCGAGACCTAGACAAACTTCACCCCATGAACCCGGGCACCCCTGCTAAATCACCAAACGTAGCGAACCACTTGGGGTGTTGTATGGGTATGTATTGTGGGTTGTGTGTATGTTTTTCAAAAACTATTATTATGATATGAAAAATAAATAATGTTGTTATTCAACAAAAGTTTCTCTCGAAATGAATTTTTATTAACCTAGAGTTTTACAGAATAATTAAATTTTGAAAAATAGAATTTTCATCGTAGGGCCTTCGCTTACGGAAGAACGGAAAAAAACAGTTAATGTCGACGCAATCGCAATCAAACTCCTGAAACAAATCGATATTTATCTGATACTAGCTTTTCCCCGCGGCTTCGCTCGCATGGTATTACGGGAATTTTTTTTTTTTTTTTTAAATATGTGTATTTTATTTTACAAATCTTACAAAACTGATCAATTAGTTTGATTGTAAGAAATCTCTAATTTTTTTCTAATTATTAAATACAGTATACTTTTCAGTTTTACATAGTATATACTAAATATAATACTTAATATTAAAATACTAATTATTATAATGTTTTAATGTTTATGAATTGCGTTGTAGTAAAAATATTTTACACAGTACAAACATACGGTGAGAAAATAAATAAATAGGAACTATTTTATTTGATTTCGTGTTCTTCGGAGGTAGAAAGATTTTACTGTAGCGGTTGAACTTATCAATTATCCCATTTATTATTTTGTAAATTTTACTTATTAGTATTAATTTTTTAGATGTTTCTAATGCTTATGGTAGCAATATAAATACCCCCCTAATTATTCCATCAGATACTTTGCTTGTACTATATTCTACACTACATAGATTGAAGCTTTTATGTGTGGTTTATTATTTAGTCAAAAGAAAAACAGTTTTAGTTGGAAATTACTTCCTGTCATCTCGCGGGAAACATTTCACATTTTGCGTGGAAAATGTATTTTTTAAAATTATGTCATTGTTGTGGCGGAATCCTTAAACGGAAATAACAAAGAGGATATCTGGATGAACATGATTTTGCCGAAAAATTTCAAATTTGCCAAAAAGCAACATTTATCTCGAAATTTTTCTCGCAACAATTTGCCCCGAGCAAAGTTACGAGCTGATACGGGGGCATTATCATAATAATATTCAGAATAATGGGTAGACTTTTAAAAAAAATTTAAAAATATGCAAATAAAAGATAAGATGATGTAAGGAGTAATATTACTCAATCATAGAGGATAATAGGATGACGAACGTGGACCAAATATTCGTAAAACAGATTTTTTTAATTTGGTTTTTTTGAAGTACAAACTTCTCCACTGGAGCGACCACGCCAAATAAATAAATTTACCTCGATTGCTCGAGATTTTCAGAAGATCATTTTTTTAATTTTTCGCCAACATTAAAAAAATCACTGCTTCGAATTTTAACATATAGACATAAAAACGTATTATAGTACTATATAGCCAATGAATTAACGGATATTTTACCGTTAATCTCATATTTGTAAGATTTATAAAAAAAATCATAAAGTTTATAACCGCGCGAATCCTACGTGTTTGTTACTTTGAAACTCCGTGAGAGGTACTTATTCGAGTCATCATAGAATATTTTTGATTTTTGTATGTTGTCTGTAGTATACTTGATAATGAAAGGTGCATATCTATGGAAATTGACTTAATTTTAACCGTTAACAGCCGATCAGAAATTCTGCGTAAAAAAAAATATTTGAATTTTTTTATATTAACATCGTTCTAAAATAGTCTACGAATTTCGGATTTGCGACATCTATGGTCATAAAAGATATAGAAATTAAAAAGCTTTTTTTTTAAATAAGCTGGACATGGAAATGTTTAAAAAAATTACAATACATGTTTTACGAATGATAGGAAAATGTGGTCCAATTTTGGACCGCTATCAATCGCAGAAAAAAAAGTGGCCCATTTTTCGACCATAATCGCTCCAGTGGTTAGCATCTTTCTGATTTGAAACTCAATAAAACGGAATTGAGCTACTCTATAAAAGTACAAGATGTACAGAGAGAGACACTAAAAACGTTACTGATAGGACGATAATACTACTTCAAAGTGACAGCTGTTGAGTTCAAACTTTATTTTGAATTGAAAACTTTTTTAGCTCCGTTGTGACCTGAAACTCGATGAAACGAAAAAATGACACTAAAAACGGGCGAACACATACATCGGTCTCCGCTTTGTGCGGTGCTTCATAGCCTCTCCACTGTCTACTTTAGTTTTTTGAAGGTTTCACTTCTACCGCGTTTCAACTGCCCACTCGTATTTATTTGTTATTTTTTTGAAATTATAAAGCGAAAATTCTGTATTATATTTTATACATAACATTTAATTACTCGGTCAATAAGAGTCAATTTCTCGTGTCGAACTGGGGAGCTCGTCTATTTATTAATGATTATTTTAAATAATAAACGTAGGTTCAACATAATTGCTGATAAATAGTGTCGATGTAAAGTTACATAAAACATAGTATCTAAAATATTATATAATGTACAATAAATGAATACTTAAATAAAAAAGAAAAGTAACAAACAGATACGAGAATTTAATAAATTAGAAAATTATCGGAAAAAATATCAATTTGTCAGGTAATTTTGATATTTTGTTTTTAATTAGCTCCACACAGGAGGCCCTGAGGAAATAATTCTCCTCAAGGTCTATGTCATCTTTGGGGATGCTGTGTGGAGAGTCTTTTGAGGAACGGAAAGAGATGAAGTTCTGGGACGGGTAAGGTATGAGGGGATCTGACGGTCGGTGTCTCCAGGAGTAACGAGTGTATGAATACATCCTCCCACTGCGGTGTAAGGTAATGTTCCGAGAGAGTCCTGCTAGAGAGGTCAAAAGGTCTTCCTCAAGCATTCCCTCCTAAAATGCAGCCGGCTGCAGATGCATCCACCGCCAAGACCAGGACAAACCTCACCCATGAATCTGGGCACTCCTGCTAAGTCACCAAAAGTAGCGATCCACATGGGGTGACCTACGCAGGGGAGTTGTTTAACCAATAGCCTGAGGTGGCGGTGCCCATGAACGGTTCCCAAATTGAAAACGATATTAATGTTAATAATACGTAATTAATGTACTTAGAGTTAATTGGATTTTAACGGAACAAATTAAAATAATCTTCCTAATCCGATTAATGTATTCAACGAATAAATTTGATCAATGTGTTTTGATTGATTTACGAATACCCATTGAAACTGCATTGTGATGGGGATATATACTACAAATTCGGTTTTTTTCCCTTCCGTTAGGAGGTTTATCCAAATGCACTTAAAATTAAAATGTTGGGATCAGTTGGGACATGTAAAATGTCGACACACACCGTGACAGAGTGATTTTTTTTAGATAATTTGGATCGAGTCATGGTTTCAGGACCCAAAATAGAGTACTTACCTAAACATTAAAATACCTTATATTAATATCTTTCGAATACCGATTATACTCTCAGTATTGCTCAGGTTTTTTTTTTAATTAGCTTCACCCAGGAAGCCTGAAAAAAAAAATTCTTCTCGGGACCCATGTAAATCTTTGGGATGCTGCGTGGAAGGTCTATTTTTGAATTATTGAACAGAATTGATTTCAAAGTACCTACACGGCACACACGTTCATGTAATATTTTTAAAGAAAAACAATGCAATACAAATTCAAATAAAAATGCTTGCCTTATAAGACTGTGTTCAACGTATAATAATATTCTCTCGAGATAGATATCTTCAATTGAGATGAAAACAAATATAAAAAAATCTATTAAAAATGTATTAAGTGAGTACAAAACTGTATGATATATTATGGAACGACTTATATTATGTACTGCCTCTTGTTGTAATAATGTAATTTCTCTTAGCTATTGTAAGATTACTTTTTATTTTATAGATACATAATGTAATAGTATAATGAGGAAATCTATAATTGGTTTATCAGATAGGTAAATTAAACATGTTCAAATTAAGCAAGCTGTAAACTGTTGATTTCCCCAAAATAAAATAAATAAATAAAATAAGGAGAGGAAGTTCTAGGAAGGAAAAAAGTATGAGGGGTGGGCAGGAATCCAAGGGGCCAGTAAGTCCTGGAGAAGTATATGTGAATCCATCCCTCCCACTGCGGTAAGGCGATGTCCCGAAAGAGATTAAAATGTCTCCCTCAACAAGTCTCTCCCAGTACGGCCTACCATGCAGTTGGTGGTCAAGTATCCGATCACACCTCATCCCATAAACCCAAATACCTCTGCGTAGCATCAAACGTAGCGAACCACTTGGGGTGACCTATGGCAGAGGTGTTAGTTACCCAATAAATGGTTCCCGGGGCGGCTGTGACCATTCCCGCGTACCAAATTGATTGATGTAATTATGTACTATGCAAAATCTAAACGATATACTGACTTCAGCTTGATTTCACAGCAAAACTTAAATATTGTGATTTAAAATATGAATAAATAAATAAAGAAAAATTATTTATATGTATAAGGAGAGTAAAATCATTTTGATATTACATTTAGATTCATTTCTTACCATTGAATGTCAGAAAATTTCCTGATTCTATTTCTACATCAAAGGAATCATCTTTTATTAAACGTGTTCCCTTGTGGTGAAGTTTATTTATTCCCTAAATAATTTAATTCAGACAGTGATATTTCACAATGAAAAATAACGAACCGTTAAACATGGGAGTTTACAAAATACAATCCCAACGGTATCACAAAAAATTACTCATTGCACGCATTTTATTATTTTCATTACTTTTGTTACAAAATTGCATTTGGTAAAAATTATTTAACTTTTTTTAACTACCCCTCTCAGTGCTGCCCAGTTGGGTAAAGATGTAGTTCTGTCCTTACACTGATGAAAATATTTTTTAAAACCACAAATTTCTTATTAAAATGATTCTTTCTAAGATATTGGTAAGGAACTCGTACATTTCACGGCTGCAACAATCACCCTACCCCTCATACCTATGTTCCTTCCCAGAAAATTCTATCTTTCCTTTCCCAAACGCAGCATCCCAAAGATATAAATAGGCTTCGATGAGAATTTTTTTCCTCAAGCTTCCTAGGTAAAGCTAATGATAAAAAAGATCAATACTGGGAGTATAATCGGTATTCGAAAGATGTTAAAATAAGGTATTTTAATGTTTAGGTAAGTACATTATTTGGGTCCTGAAACCATGACTCAATCCAAATTATCTAGATACCATTCTGCCACGGTGTGTGTTGTCGGGAAGCAGATAATAAAATAGTTGTGTTCAAATATTTAATAATAATAACATTTTTATTCTAGGTCGTGGAGAGCTGAGTGCAATCCCAAACGTCCTGTTAAATTATACAATTTAAAAGTATTAATGCAAAGTAATTCGACCCAAACATCAAAAATTTTACACAGCCTACCTTTGGATAAGAGTCATTGATGCACGTCCCTGTTTTTATTTTATTTTTTTTTTTTTTATTAATGTTTGAAACATTTTAAGTATTTAAAATTTTAAAAAACTTGACCTAATATTTCATGCAAGCTCCTAATAAAGCAGATGCTTGTTCTTAGAAGAGGACAACTGTATATTTCTACTTCTATTTGAAATAAGAATATTATTACAACAATTATACATTTTATAAGATCATACATAAAAGTAATAAAAAATATCGATAAGTTATAAATGGTACATAAGAATGATAAATGCAAAACGTTATATCCAACAATAAGTAAAAATTATCATGTGGTACTTTCTTAATTTTTTATTTTTTATAATTATCGTAGTTTTCTTCCGATCGTAAGGGGTCATTTATTGAATAATTTTATTCCCTTAAATATAAAATGATGTTTTGTTGTTGTAGTTAACAGAACTTATTCTGTTGCTAATATTTAATTACGGGATATCATTTCACTAAAGAAATCTTTATGCAATTGAACGAGTGCAATTTTGTCATAATTGTTTTAAGTAGAAAAACCGGGAAATCTTGGAATATATTTTTGTTGGGTAGTAGTAACACTTTAAGACAATTTTTCCAAAAAATTTTTAAATTGTCTCAAGTGGAAATACCAATGATTTATATGCACCTCCCAAGCTACAATTCCAAATTGTAAAATTATATTTTAGTATAGTTAATGATATAGTAGTGCTTATTACATTAGGTTACACAGTCGCGTCGCGTCTCTCAGCGAACACAAACGGTGTAAATCAGTGTGCGATAAATAAATTGTAAAAGTGATTTAAAAGTTAACGAAAAACGCTCAAACTACTTTAAAATGGTGCAGTGTAAGAAATGTAAAAAATATGTTGCTAAAGACAGTGAATTGGTTAAATGCATTGACTGTAATGGAACCTTCCACAAACTATGTACAAACCCCGCCATTAACGTGGCTGTGGGTAATGCATTTATTTGTACAAACTGTGAAGTACAGCGAACAGTAAATGCGAACACCGAAAACGCAACGGCCGGAGGCAGCGGGTCACAAGGCCCGAACCCAGAAAATATCCCAGAAATGAAACAAATTCTTAATGAAATAAATAATAAAATAAGCATAATGTACGTCATGAAAAAAGACATGGAGACTCTCACACAGTCAACTGAGTTTCTATCCAACAAATATGACGAACTGATATCGCTACACCTAGAATTGGGAAAAAAACTAAAAGAAAACGAAAATAAACTCAACGAAGTTATAAACAAAAACACATACCTTGAAAAATGTAATAGAGCATTAGAATACAGGATCCAAGAAATTGAACAAAGAGAAAAAAACTACAACATTGAACTGTTTGGTATAGAAATGATGAAAGACGAAAATATCGAAACAACTATAAAAACAATTGCAGATAAACTAAATACGAATGGCGAAAATATTGAAAAGGTTTGGAGACTTCCAAATAGAAAGGACTCCAAACCGGCAAATGTTATTGTGAAATTCACTCGTCAATCTCATCGAGATGAATGGCTACAAAAAAGAAAAAACATATTAACGAACCACGACATTTACAAGAACGGAAACAACGACCGAATATACATAAATGAAAATCTAACAAAAGAAAAAAAAGATCTCCTATACATTACAAAACAAAAAATGAAAACAAAATTTAAATACATTTGGGTACAAAATTCCAAAATATTAATAAGAAGTGAAGGCGATGGGAAAATAATCCATATAAGAAATGAGAATGATATAAACAGATACATTTAAATATTTAAAAAAAAAAAAATCAAAACACCTTTTGACTCGAAGCACTTACTTTATCAGTTACTAAATCCACGTCATGGAAGATTCTACACAATTCCAAACTCACAAATTTACAAAGTGTTATGATTTGGATAACTGGATAAACGATAAAAACATCAACATGAGGTTTGTGGCTATTCACTTAAATATAAGATCCCTGAAAAAGAATTTTAATTCATTTATTGCACAAATAAATGACATTCTGCAGTTTATAGATGTAATTTTTCTAACGGAAATAAATACTAAAAACGAAATAATAACTATGTTCAATATACCAAACTTCATCTCGATTGCAAATACTAGAGAGAATAGAAGAGGAGGGGGATTAATCATGTACTTAAAAAACCATCATACTTTTAAAAAAACAAACATTTCTTTTAAAAGCTGCGAGACAATATCTGGAGAAATTTCCACCGTTCATCAAGATGTCATAAATATACTTGCAGTGTATCGCCCGCCGAACAACAACAAGAATATATACTTGAAGGAACTAAAGCAAATATTACAATTAACCTCATCTGATTCAAATTACTTGTACTGTGGTGACATTAACTTGAATTTATTGGATACCAAAAATAGTGTAATTACAGAATACCAAAATCTACTCAGTGAAAATGGCTTAGAAAATGTGATATTAGATGTGACCCGGGATGAAATTTTAAACGGTAAAAATGTTTATTCCTGTATCGACCATATTGCAATTCGTAACCGTAATAACACTGTATTTTCATGTATTGTGACTAACAAAATATCGGACCATTATATAACAGGAGTTGCGATAGGGAAAGAGGTACTTACAAAGGATTTAAATAAAAAAAGGGAAATTATTGATAATAAATTGGTATATTCTAAATTAAAACTAGTAAAATGGGGTAAATTATTACAAACTGAATGTCCCTCAGAACTGTACTATAATTTAAAAAATATTTTTGATAATATCTATGAGTCCTCGAAAAAAGAAAAATCATTTAAAAATAATCATAGACACAAAAACCAATGGGTTACTGTAGAAATTAAGAATATGATTAAAAAAAGTGATTATCTTTACCGAAAATGCAAGAATAGCCCTAATAACCCTGTATTTCGTTTAGAATACACGCAATATAGAAACAAAACAAATAAACATATTAATTTTACTAAAAACACATTTCACAAAAACGTAATAAATAGTTTAAACGGCAACCCGAGGAAACTCTGGGACGAAATAAATAACCTAATAGGAAAACCTACACAAAATCTAGCTAAAATAATCCTTCAACATATGGGAGGTCAAGGAGACACAAAATTTTTATGCGATAAATTTGCTACAACATTTGTAAATGAAATAAAAGACATAAGACATAACTGTACTACAAAATTCCTAGATCGTAACACGTATACAACTTCTGCTAGTATGTCAATGAGATTTAGACCTGTATCACAAAAAGATGTTAAAAAAATAATTAATGATATGGATGTTAAAAAATCAGAAGGCAATGATCAAATAAGAATTAAAGACTTGAAGTTAATTGCTGATAATATAATCCCAATATTGACTAAATTAATTAACCTCTGTGTAAGTAAAAGTATTATGCCTGACGAACTTAAAACATCCATTATCAGACCTATATATAAATCAGGAAACCACAAAGATTTCACAAACTATCGACCAATATCGATTCTCTCATGTATTGATAAAATTATTGAAAGAGCTATCTTTAACCAAATACAACTTTTTATAGAAAAAAATGAAATCATAAATCCCATACAATACGGATTTCAAAAGGAAAAAAGTACTACCCAATTACTATCTAAATTCACTGACCATATAAATTGTCATTTAAATGAAAAATATTATGTTGGTATAATTTTTATAGACCTTTGACACATTGGACCACGAAACATTATTAAAGGCAATGGAGGAATGTGGTATTAGAGGTCCTTTAAAAAAATTTATTAAAAATTATCTATTAAATAGAAAAATTAAAGTTAAAATTGACGGAATTTTTAGTGATGAAATGTTAACAAATACCGGAGTAGCAACAGGGTCGATATCGGGGCCTACATGTTATATAATGCAAGTAAACAGTCTACCAAACGTAATAAAACGTTGTAAATGCTACATGTTTGCAGACGACACTTGCATTATATGTGCTGACAAAGATCCACTAAAAATTGAGGAAATTTTACAAACAGACCTAAATAACATAATTAAATGGTCCCACGACAATGGCATTATTATTAACGCAAAAAAACCAAATATATGCTTATACACTCACCATATGCAAATTGTCAGGAAAAGGAATTACATATAAAAAGTCATTCATATGATTGTTTGCACACAAAAAACCAATTTCAGCAGTGTAATTGCCCGAATATAGAAAAAGTGTACCAATATACATACCTTGGTCTTACAATAGATGTCAACTTTAACTGGTCAAATCATATTGAAAATGTATGTAATAGATTAAGATCCATATTAGGAAAATTTTACCACCTAAAAAATTTTGTAAATAAAAATATATTATACTGTATATACAACGCATTAGCAGAATCAATTATAGGATACGGAATAAATAGTTACGGATTAACGTACAAAACATACTTAAATAAAATAGAACAATTACAAATCCGTTTCCTAAAATTGATATCAGGCAAAAAAAAGGTCCAGTTATGTGAAGGTGATTATAAAAAAATGTTCTCCTTATGTAATGTCCTCTCTATACACAGTAAGGTAAATTACCAATTAACTCTAGATGAATTCTGGAATACAGAATTCAAAAAACCTGTAAACCACAACTACCCTACTAGGCATAGAGAAGCACAAATGTTTATTGTCAATAAATCTCAAAATGTATACGGAGATAGAACAAAAAGTCATAAAATTCCGGAAATATTTAACGCATTACCTGAAAATATCAAAAATGAGACATCTTATTCAAAAATCAAAACAAAAGTTAAATCTTTCTACCTCCGAAGAACATGAAATCAAATAAAATAGTTCCTATCTATTTATTTTCTCACCGTATGTTTGTACTGTGTAAAATATTTTTACTACAACGCAATTCATAAACATTAAAACATTGAGATAATTAGTTTGTCGTATTAATTAGTATTTTAATATTAAGTATTACATTTAGTATATACTATGTAAAACTGAAAAGTATACTGTATTAAATAATTATAAAAAAATGAGAGATTTCTTACAATCAAACTGATTGATCAGTTTCGTAAGATTTGTAAAATAAAATATTGTAAAATTAAAACTGAATAAACATATTTAAAAAAAAAAAAAAAAGGTCACGTGAGGATAGTTTTTTACATTGTATGGAGTGAACATATTGCCTTCTCCTTTTTGAAAGTTGTTTATGTACCTATATACATACAATTTTATTGTGCTAATTCTAATAAAAATAATAATTTGAAAATCTATAGGGTGCCGTTCTTTGTGAAAAATCACTTCATGTACTCCCTTGTATAATAAATTATACAATTTATTATGAGTTCCTGGGATCTAATTTTATATTTTACAAACAGATACTGAAAACCAAGTTACCTGGCACGTTTAACAAACACTCTAATTAAAAAGTTTATACTTGGAGGAGAAACGACTTTGCATACGGAGGATACTTTATTAAAAACACTGGACATTGCACGATATTACATTTGCTATTTTACCTCTATTACTGTTGATATTGCATTCATTAAAATATTAGTTGCAGAAGTAGAGTTGATTTTTATTTTAAAAGACTAGAGAATTGAGGACTGTTTAGGACAAGAATTTTTTTAATTTGAAATGACATTTAAAAGCTTATAAGTTATTAGTTACTTACATTTTTTACAAACTCTTTAGTTATTACCATGTCACGGACTGTGAAGGTGGTGGGGAAAATCGTTGTTGTTAAAAACAACTTTGAGTAGGTTTTTCGAATAACTCTCCAGAGATTTATAAGCAGTTTTTAGAATTAAGTTAATAAAGATACCTTAATTGGTAATTAAATACATAATTTTCTTCTAGATATTATTATTGGGTAATTTGATTTCGAGAAATTGGGATGAGATTATTCTCAGTATCTCCTTAAATAATACAAACAAATTAATGAAGATTTCAGCGAGGTGTTGGAGCGGATTGCAGCATGCCGAATTTAATAATAATATTCCGTCGGAAATTCTAAACAACTTCCAGCTCTGCGGGAAATTAACCAGTTATATTATTTATTCGCTCTTGAGTTGATTCGTCTTCACGATGTAAATTCTGGATATTAATTCCAAATAAACACCTACAACGTTTTCTGCCAAATAAAACGAGGTGTTTTAAAATGTATTTTTTAAATATTATGAATCAAATGAATCAAGAATATCAAATATTTTACATAAAACAAACAAAACAAACGAATTTAACGAATCAAATTTATCAAATACCTCACACGTACCAAACGAAACGAACAAATTTAATGAATCAAGCAAATCAAACTAATCAAACTAATCGAACGAAACAAGCGAATCAAATGAATCAAGCTTATCAAACAAATCAAACGTATTAAATATTTCACATGAACCAAGCAAAACAAACGAATTCAACGAATCAA
The DNA here is from genome assembly GCA_936435175.1 of Glyphotaelius pellucidus. Classification (NCBI taxonomy): domain Eukaryota; kingdom Metazoa; phylum Arthropoda; class Insecta; order Trichoptera; family Limnephilidae; genus Glyphotaelius; species Glyphotaelius pellucidus. The sequence goes on from OW386550.1 coordinate 5,133,611, forward strand.
ACGTAACAAAGATCTCACACTTCCAAAACAAAGCAAACGAATTTAACAAATCAAACGAATCAAACTAATCAAAACCAATCAAACGAATCAAACAAATTAAACGAATCAAACCGGCTGATTTTTTTAAATTGTTATTTAGACTTTATGTCCGGGTTAAATCTTCCCCACAGGAAAAACTTAACCCTTCACACACTTTTCCACAAATGATCAACTAGTCAATCCACGCGATGTAATTGCATTGTATAAGTATAATAAATACAAAACAATACAAGAATAACATGTCAACCTACCAGAGACCAAATGGGAAAATAATTTACCGACTCCAGATATTTTCATATCGGAGGGTTCAGCTCGATAGAACTCCTAACTGGACCGATAAATCCTATTGATCCCTCAATATAAATATTTAAAAAATCTTTCATAAATAAATCTTTAAATACTTTACTTTTTTTTACTGTTAATATTATGACCTTATTATAAAATGTAAAAAAATGGTTTTACACCCTTTTGAAATTTAATTATTTTGGAGTAAATATCAAATCAATAAACAACCGCTGTCTCCATTTTTTCCAAAACTTTAACCTTTTCGTCCCGGAAAGAAAAAAATCACACATGATCCGAAGGGGGGTCACTCGGGGACCCCAATTTGTTTTGCTTATTAAAGGGTGTTAATGACATAATTTTTTGTAATTTGTTTTGGTAATAATTAGAGGAAAGTATATTCATTGTATTTCAGTAGTCATTTTCAAAATCGTTTGATAAATAAAGTCATAATTAATATTCTAATGAATTTAGACCATAACGTATATTTTTTCATAGAAAACAGAGAAGGCGGGCCGATAGCCAACATAACTCCATGTTTCCGAATGTTGACTGGCGATTGGCGCGTAGCGAAAACGATCCAGACCGAATGATCTTTGACCGGCAAGCGAACATTATAGCATTGTAAAAAGAGCAAACAAGATGCGCAGTGTAAACAAACGGGATCTAGTCCTTTCCACTAACAACTCAGAAATTACTTGCTATCGCTTAGAATCGTCCCGATACTTCCAGCGGATGGATACGGGGTAACGCCCGAACAGAGGGGCAGGGGGGCGGGCTGGACAGATTCTCGACCGGAATTTGATATAAATGAATTAATATTAAGAAAAATAGTAATGTGGTATTAATTTTTTTAATGCAGTTCAATAACCAATTATTTTTTCTAGATTTACCCAAATTATTGAGTATGTGGTTTAAAAAACAACTTAGATACAGCGTAAAACTCTCGTTAGTGTAAGTGCGTTCCCCTGGTCCGGTACGGAAGTGTTAAGAAAAGGGTCTCTTTTGGAACAAATTTCAGATTTTTAAGAAACCATTTCGAAAACCTTACCCAAACATATTCTATAATTTCTGTACTACTTTCACATATTTACATTTTACCGATGTTAAACTGTATTAGGTTAAATATTCCAGATTATTCAAATGAAATAATTTGCATGCGAAAATCGAGTCAAATGTTAAAATAGTAAAAAGTCACGTCATCACGTTTCGTAAATTATTGGGTGATTTTTTTTTAATATTCGAGAGTTAAATGTTCAGTACGTTCCGCTTTTTTCGTGATAAAAATCACTGGTTTATTTTCAAGTTTGAATGCTAATTAATTACAATTATTCGGAATTTAAATAATCACTTCGGATTGATATTTGTTTAAAATTCAAAGGTTTGAATACAGGAAAATTCTTTTAGTCGGGTTCTACAAAAAGCTAGGTGAAAACAAATGGACACTGTAACCAAACAATAACGCCATTTCAAAATTTAAATATAAACCTAAAAGACATTTCTTTTGGACTCTAAAAAAATGCCTCTGACGTTATTATTACCCTAGAGACTGTACGGTTGAAATTTAAGAATCCGACTCCGTGTACAACTCTGAAGCCGCGCCAAGTAAAACCGTGCGTGAACCTGAAGATTGTGAATTAAGCTATCGTAATATGGTTCCATACCAACTCAGAATCGACTCAATTCAATACCTCTTTGAAAAGTCATCAAAAGTTATGAAAAAAAATTTAAAGTAGCCCACAACCTATCCCAACGTAAACGATTTAACAAATTTTTAATATATTATTTACATCACTTTTAATGACTTTCTTAAAGGAGATTCTGAGTTGATTTTCATTTGATACTCAGTGTATGGAGAATGAGGGATGTCACCTACCTGATAAGATACTAAAAAACTTTAGGTATGTGCCTACATTATAAAAAACATATAAAAAATTTCTGATTCATATAATGGATTTTATCAAGTATTGAAAAAATGAAGCAAAGCTGCCGCACCCTGTGGTTACAAATTCGAGTTACATGCATCACTTGACAATTGTCTGTTCTAAGACGAGTCATTTAAAAAATATATTATTGAAACGTCTTATTATTCTCCTAAGAAATGTCATTTGTACTCTTTTATAATATAAGACATAAGAAAGATGGTAGACTATGGAGTAAAAGCAGTTAAGACCTTTATTCCCTTTTAGCATTAATTTGTCTTCTCAATGTCGAACGTCACACCCATCCATTAGAGCTATACCGTTAACCAAAATAAAACCCAGAACAACATTTCAGGCTATCAAAGTCGAAAAGTCCAGGCGGATCAGATATTTGATTGTAGAATGACGTGACCGCCTTGGATTACGTCAGAAGATTAAGTTTTCTTCCGATTTATTTCCAGCTAAATTAACGTTCGCAAACCAAAACGCAACAAACAGATTACTTATCAAAACTTTTCGAGTTTTTGCGACATTATTTTTTTTTTTTTTTTAAAGAAAGACAAACATTGCCGGGTTACGAATAACCCAACAATGTTTGAAAATCTCCTACTACCACCACAGAAAGCCGAAAATGTTGCTTGTGTTGTGATGGAGGACTTAGCCAGCCGAGGAATCGAACACGGGACGCCCGGGTGAAACCCAAACGCGATGCCCACTCAACCACTGACCAGACTATTATACAAGCTCACATAATACGATTTTTTATGTAAAACAATTTACGTTATGCCTCACAGCCGTAACCATTTAACAATATGTGTATGGTTTATCTCAACTGTTATTTTGAAAGTAAGCTATTTTTTTTCTTGTTTTATTGTCTTGATCAATTTTGGGTAACTATGCCGTGTTGCGCTTCCTCTTTCTGTAGCCAATATTATGGACCGCATTACAATGTTCATGTTGAGTGCAGATGTGAAGGTTGTGGTGAACTGTGTATGTACGTATGTAGAAGTGAAAAAGATGGGTGCAGTGTTGAAAGCGTTACTCCTCTAAATGTGGTTTTCTGCGTTTAATTTTGCTGTAGCCTCCTAATACCGGATACTGAAAATTATTATGCTTAGCCCTACACAAGAGACTGAGGAAAAAATCGCTCAGGGCCTATGTCATCTTTGGTGACGCTGTGTGAAAGGTCTTTCTAGGAAAAAGAAGGTGAGGAAGTTCTGAGAAGGAAAAAAGTATGAGCGGTGAGTAGGAGTCTGGATGTCAATGTGTCACTGCTATGTAAGGCGACGGGTGGAGAGAGTCCAGCTGGAAAGGTTAGATTTCCATCAACCAGTCTCTCCCAATCCGACTCGCCACGCAATAGGTGAGAAAACGCATTCACGACCAACACCTCAACAAACCTCACTCAGTGAACCCGGGCACCCCTGCTAAGTCACCAAACTTAGCAACAACAAACATAGATATCCACTTGGGATGACCTACGTCACGGTTGATTATCCAATAAATTTTCGGGGCGACCATACCAACATATCAACCGACCAACAAACCGACATACCAACATCAAGAGTAGAATTCAATTGCCTTCGAAATTAAGTAATGGCCAGTTTTAATTGTGCTCGATCGATTTGACCGGATGGCCGAGTTTTCACGCTCGTATTCTGAGATCCTTTTGGAGATAGTCCATTCTGTCTGGTCCTTTTGGATTGGAAGAATGACTCTTATTAATAATATACATAATTCCCGGGAGTGGTTTCACCATTATAACTTTTTTTATTTTAATTTTTTAAAGAAAGACAAACATTCCCGGTTTATGAATAACCCAACAATGTTTGAAAATCTCCTACTACCACCACAGAAAGCCGAAAATGTTGCTTGTGTTGTGATGGAGGACTTAGCCAGCCGAGGAATCGAACACGGGACGCCCGGGTGGAACCCAAAGGCAATGCCAACTCAACCGCTGACCAGATCTGATAAGATCCTTCGCTAATTCTTTTACCGAGGTCGTGTCTTAAACCCACGCAAAGTGTGTCAATGTCTGTCAGAGGCACATCATTGGCTGGACGATAGCGTATAGTAGTATTGAGGCAGTCCAGTATTCAAATGGCCACGTTTGGCCAAAAGTACAAGAAGTTCGCGAAATAATATTTTTTCTTTAATAAATTGTTATCATGAAACCGGCTATAACAATGTTACCTTGTTACCTTGTTACCTTGTTACCTTGTTACCCTGTTACCTTGTTACCCTGTTACCTTGTTACCTTGTTACCTTGTTACCTTGTTACCTTGTTACCTTGTTACCTTGTTACCTTGTTACCTTGTTACCTTGTTACCTTGTTACCTTGTTACCTTGTTACCTTGTTACCTTGTTACCTTGTTACCTTGTTACCTTGTTACCTTGTTACCTTGTTACCTTGTTACCTTGTTACCTTGTTACCTTGTTACCTTGTTACCTTGTTACCTTGTTACCTTGTTACCTTGTTACCTTGTTACCTTGTTACCTTGTTACCTTGTTACCTTGTTACCTTGTTACCTTGTTACCTTGTTACCTTGTTACCTTGTTACCTTGTTACCTTGTTACCTTGTTACCTTGTAACCTTGTACCTTGTTACCTTGTTTCCCTGTTACCATGTTACCTTGTTACTTTGTCGCCTTGTTGCCTTGTTACATTACAATGTTACCTTGTTCTACCGGTATTACAATGGAAGATGCTCCGAGGAGCTAGCGTCATTGATCCTCTCGGCACGGTGCATAGTCGGGAAACACGCCAAACACGCGCCCAACATTTATAAACGGTTGACATGAGAACGGGTCGTTTCTACGACTCGTTCTTGAGTTGAACAGCTCGGAACGATTTGCCGGCCTCTGTGTTACCTCCCTCCAGGTCTCTTCAAGACCCATGTTCACTCTTTCCTTTCCTCAAAAACACCCTCCCCACAGCATCTTCAAAGATGACATAGACCCTGAGGGAAAATATTTTCCTCAGGACCCCCTGCATCGAGTTAATGTAATAAAATAATAATAATAATTTTGTGATTCTGTTTGAACGAGCGTAATGAGAAAATATATATTTTTTTTATTTCCTGCAACTTGATACGGAAAAGTATGCTGACCACTTCCGTTGGCGAAGGGTCGTCTATTTTGCATTTCATTAGTTAGTTACATTTAATACAAGATAAGTTCTGGTAGTACAAAAAAATATTAAAATAATAATAATAGCCTTTATTCAGACAGTAAATTACATAACATTGTTTATAATAAACTTTTCACTTAGCATGCATCTACTCCCTGTCTGTATGTCACTAGTTGACAAAGGCCTCCTCCAACTATCGCCATTTCTCTCTATCATTAGCTGTTCTTGTTCATGTACCACCTGCTATGGCTTTGATGTCGTCAAACTACCGTCTAAAGTCTAAATGGTCTACCTCGTTTTCTCTTCTTGTCACTTGTGAACCAATTCATCACTAATTTTGACCATTTTTCACTTCCTCTAATTGTGTGGCCTGACCACTTCCACTTTAGCTTTTTTATTGTTTCTATGGCAACTTTTGTTCTTGTTTGTTTCTTAATGGTTGCAATTTTTATTCTATCGGACAGTCTTTTCCCTATCATACTTCTTTCCATGGAGTTTTGACATGTTTCGAGCTTCTTATTGTGAGTTTTTGTGAGTGCCCAAGTTTGGCAACCATAAGTACAGGAAGTATGCAGGTGTCAAAAAGTTTCCGTTTGATAGCTATCCTGATTTCACTGTTTTTCATTATTTCTTTCAAACCCCAATATTGTTTCCAAGCATTTCCAATACGTCTGTCTATTTCTTTTGTGGTTAAATCTAAAGGAGAAATGATTTGACCTAGGTATACATTTTCATCCATATAATCGATCAGATTGTTATTGATCCTGATAGGTTCTTGCTTCCCGTTTGTCATTGCTTTGGTCTTTTCTGTGTTCATGACTAGTTCCATCTTTCGGCTTTCTCTATCTAATTCATTCAACATCATCTGCAGGCCTGCACAAAAAAATATTAATATTCCGTAATTATATGTAAAAAATTATTACTAGCATTTTTTTATCACCTCACTGGAAGAACCTATGCTGATCTGTTCGTATGTTTTAGATTAACTGTTATTCTATCAACATAAGTAAAAGCAAAGTATCATCTTTGATATTGTCAAGAATGTGAATGCACTGTGGTTCAATCCATGCTAGCAGTATCATATACATAAGCTTAAGATAAGTGGCAGTTAAAGTAAGATAAATAATTATCTAGTAAAACGGGAAGGTATAATATTTTCTACGGACCAAGCGCCACTTGTGTAAATAATATTCTGGTAGTATTTTTTGTCCAGAAACAAAATGATTTTTTTAATTGTCTAACTCAAATTTCAAATTGGCACCCTTAAACCTTAAATAATCGACTCAAAACTCCTTATTATTGCCACAATACTGTCAGTAATGCAGAACAAAATTCAATAATACATCGCCTACACACTTTGGGTAATGATTTTGCTAATTTCGATATTAATTTATTTTTTATCTACAACCCCTGGAGCGCTTTTTGCCACAATATGGTACTATTTAAAACACCTCGGATTGCTTTGCTGCCAATTTAGGTAAACTTTCCTTTATTGTAAGTAATTAAGTAGAAGTTTACAATTTTATAATATTTTTTTGTACATCCTATGAATACGTGATAATCGACTAAAGAGTGGTAAATTCATTGGCTGTATAGAACTATAATCAGTTTGTTTGTAACCTTATTAAAATTCGGGAGTTTGATTGTTTTAATGTGGGCGGAAAATATTTAAAATGATCACCAAAAAATCTCGAGCAGTCGGAGAAAAAGTTTCGAATTGCGCTGTCGTTCCAGTGGATAACAATATGAAGCATTTTATGCCGAAAATCTAATAATGGTGAAACTACTCTATCTTTGAATATTGTGCATTTTCACAACTAGTAGGCGAAAGAATACCCACCACAATCTAAATACTATTTTAAAGCTTTTGATACGTTCCATATTCATTTATCAATTTGTGTAGAATGAATTACAAAAAAGTGTAAAGATAAAAAAAAAGTGGAAATACAAACATTTTTAAGAATTGAATTGAATTTAGAATTGAAAATTGCGTTCATCCAACGGTGAGAAATACCAATTGCATTGGTAAAAATTATGCGGGACCCCTAGACAACCTCCATAAGATAGCTTAAAATCTCCGGTCAATAGTCGGAGTAAGCGGATTCAAAACCCGGTTAAGCTCAACTATAAACTTATGATTTTAAAACATTCTCTCAGCATAGCCCGAGTGAAAGGCTTTCAACCTTAAACGTTTCTTGAAATTGCTATAGACATCTTCAATGTTGTATACAGCAAAATTTGTAATTATTTGGCTCAAAAAAATCTCTCGAATATTTCGTCTAACGTTTTGGTGTGGTGTTTTTAGCTTAAAGCGACTATAACTTACATTTCGCTTTATAACTTAAACATATCGTAGTGCTAATAAGACAAGTGCCTTATTTTGGTCCATTTTTTTAAATTTGTTCAGTAACAAGAAGAGTTTCGATAGAATACTGTTGAGACGAGAATATTTGTTTGAAGTGGGTACTTTATAAAAAAAACTGAAGAGATTAACTGTCCCACTATCAAGTGGGAAGAAAATATGGTCTGCCATACAAATCTGTATTGGTGTACACTCTTTGCTTCATTTACATTAGTAGATACTGTTCTATGTGTTTCGCAAAGTCAAATTATTCCATTCTGTCGTTTTTCGTTCCTCTAACAGGTTTTTTTTTAAATAACTGAAATAAGAAAGCCCTGAGTATAATAATCTCTGTCAGAAATAAAATTACAAGCAGTTCAACGAAAAATTTGTTTATTGTGAGCTATTGTTTTTATTAATCTTAAAAGTAAATAACTGTTGTGTTTACATCGTGGTTTGAAGAAAAGTTATTATATTTACGAATACGTCTGAATTTATTAAAATGTGAGCCTTGAGCAAACCTCCAATACTAGGGTACTATATCACCTAAACACAAAAAGAAAAGCGAAGTTGTCCCTTGTAATGTACAAATCATTTTGAGTATTTCTAAGAAAACAAAAAGCTACTTACGGTTTTCATTAAAAATATAACTATTGATAAATTTAAAGGTTCGAATTTGTACCAACTGCAATTGCTTATTCTTTATTACCCATCTCAATTATTTTAGGCAGTAGAAGTAAAATATGCAGTAAGCTATACAAATAGCTTTTTGTTATTTGATTTGGTACCGCTTATTGAAAAACCAACAATTTCGTTCAGATGCTGCAGAGCAATTTTTCAAAAATTCCAATTCTGGAACTTCAAAACATTTCAAGTATTTTTTAAATGTTCATCTAAAAATTGTTTGACCCGTAAAAATACTTGAAATTGCCTTTTCTCGGTAAAAATAAGTATTTAGAGACCGTGGAAAAAGTTACAGGTTTAATTTTAGACAATAAGGATTCCTGATTGCCAATACTTGAAAAAATTCAATTTGTGAATTTTCGCAATTCAAAGGAGTTCCTAATAATGCTAGTTATTTTAGAAAACTCGTAACTAAAACATTTTTTGGAATATTTTCTTTAGTTAAATTGCATTTTGATTACATAACGAGGTACAATTTAGATTTTATCTCTTTTAGACTAAGAAAGATTGAAGCTTTTAATTATTTTATTTTTGTTAAATTGTTTACGTTTGTCAAAGGTAGAATAGTTATACGCATAAAAAATGGCGCAAATGAGACTGTGTTGACTATTTTAAAGGGTAATTTGTTGATAATATTGTATTTACGAACATGAAGGCCTAAGTAGTCGTGGGGTAGGGTTTTCAACTAGCAATCCGAAGGTCGTGGGTTCAAAACCCGGCGTTTCACAATTAATTACTTTAAATTTATATATATTATATCTGCGGCACGTTCCGCAGTGGAAGATACTCCCTGGTGTAAGACCACCATTCAGAATTGAAGCGTTACTGGCTATGGCTTCCCCACGGTAGTTATCCAACTTCCTCTTTCCCATTTCCTTCCCCTCTCAATTACCTCACAACGTACCCTAATTGGGGAAGTCGTGGAATCATTGGCTCCAGACGGGAGCATCATTGATACCAGATGGGACTCTTGTGCGGAATTCACATAAAAAGGGAGATTTAATTTCTTGAATTCTTCAATACATTCAATCGTGAAAATTCTCAAGGCAGACCAAGTTTATTCTTAAAAAGTATTTATGGTGGAATTGAAATAAATGTGGCATATCTTACGATTTATCTAGGACACTCTGTTATATTGGACGGTTGCCACATTCCAAAAACTGAATGCTTTTGACATGTGCATAAATTGCATCTTCGTGATAAACGAATGGTAAGGTTTCAAGAAACTCCTGCCAAGAGTTAGAAAAATGCAGCGGTCGGAATAAAACATCTTTCCTACCCTAACTGACCATCACGCTGTTTCCTCGCAGGGATAGACAGAGAGGTCGGACCGCCACACAACTTGGTCTTGGCACTCACTCCTGGCTACATTAACATTCAGCCTCTTGTATATACTATTCAGAAAGTACTGTTATTTTGAATTTTGGCTATTGACATGGTCCAATTCAAGAATTTGATTCATCCTATCGAACCATGTCTTCCTCGGACATCCCCGAATTCTTCTACCATTAACATACGTGTCGTAGATTTTCCTTAAACGCCTTTCTTTGTTCATTTGCTCTGAACGTCCTTTTCTTAATTTTACTCATTACGCTTACATCAGCCTTGAATTATTATTATTATTTTTTCTTTCATAAGCGCCACATAATTTCACGGCCTATGTCATCTTTGGGGATGTTATGTAGAGGTTATTTTAAGTAAATGCAGGAGTGAAGGTTTTGAGAAGTAAAAAGATACGGGGAGTGGGTAGGAATCGGGGAATCAATGTATCTAGGACTGACGGACTAATAAAACCATTCTTCTAACTGCGGTGCAAGGCGATGGTTGTAGAGACCGTCCGGAGAGGTCTAGGTTAGGTCTTCTTCAAATAATCTCTCTCGATCCGACCCGCCATGCAGTAAGTGGGCAAAATCATTGGCCGCCAAGACCTAAATAAACCCGGTAACGCCTGCTAAGTCACCAAAGGTTGCGAACCACTTAGGGTGACCTATGGCAGGGGTGCTGGTTATCCAATAAATGGTTCCTGGGACGGCAGTACCCACATCCACCTCCCAAAGGTCAGTGAAAGATTATTTGTGAATCTCTGCAATTCTGACACGATCATACATTTTTTTATTGCACATACGCCTTGGGAACTCATTTGTGTACGGCATTCAGTCGACGTTTATTATCTTTCCTCTGCCAATTCCATGCCTCACGTCTGGGTAGATATCACAACTCCATTGTAGACTGCTAGGCTCTAACCGTTCAGTCAGCCCTCCATTAATGGAGTTCCTGGATTTATCTTTCTTTTTTTTTTTTTTTTTTTTTTTTTTGTTTTTTCATGTTTACATTATACCTGTATTATATATATATTTAATATCTGTATCAGCATTCCCATCTCTCAGCATGTATTATATATATATATAAATACTCTCAGCATGTATTATATACTCTCAGCATGTATTATATATATATTTATACTCTCAGCATATATATATACAGCATATATATATACAGCATATATATATACTCTCAGCATGTATTATATATATATTTAATATCTGTATCAGCATTCCCATCTCTCGTAAGCATACTTCGCTAAATTTAACGTTCACCTCGTCTTAAAAATAGACATAAGTACTGAATATTTTTTAGATTGGTCAAGGTTTTACATGTAAGCTTTATATGAAATTACAATTTCTTGGAGTCGGTGGATGTCACAATTTATTATTTAAAACAATAAACATTGTATTTGCGGCAGGTTCTAAATGACTTTAGCCGTGTTGGCTGACTTATCTAAATAGTCAGGTACTTCCACACCTTCTATCCTCACTACTTTTAGCCTCCCAACTTACTCCAACTGGATATGTCAAAGACTCACTGGCTCCAGATTATAGAAGGTGCAATTTTGAGTGCAATTAGTTACAAACTAGCAGTTAAAAACCTACGGAGCCCTGCGGTCGGCTTTTGATTTGGCTTGGCCCAGTTAGTGTTGGTGACCATTTTATAAATTCAATAGGAACTGGTTCCAAAATTAGACCGTTCCTCGTATCCACTGTCAACCAGTGATGGCTAGTCATCGGGACAAAGTAACCGGGACGGTTAATGACGTCATACGTGATATACAGCCGTTGATACAACTGAGTATTACCGTCAAACTTTCCATATTCGCAGAGATACTTCAGATTCACAAATTCGTAGAACTTGTACCTAGGGGGGGCACGTCCCTATGCGTCCTGCCGATGGAAGTGGCGGCGTCTTATGACGAATTCTTGAAGTCAAAACTGAATTATAACGTAGCTTTGTTTGAAATTCCACGCACACAGATGTTATTTGTGGCGCGGCGCGAATGGCTTAGCCTCAGACATGCACTCAAAGCTGGGTTCTGAAATTCAACCACGCAGACGCAAACCTAATAATTACAAATAGTTTTGCACATCAAAAATATAAAAATTAATTTTGTACTCAAAAAACATTATAAAAACTTTTCAGAATAAAATAAAGTCGACTGCACAGTAAACGCTTTTATACCTCTCATTTACTTTAAATTTCATTCCGTTTCCGCATTTATTCCGTGTTTCTTTTTCATTTATGTTTTTATTATTGCCTTTCTTTATTTCTTCTTTAAACTCATTATTACACTTACATTCTTTCAATTTGTATGTTTGTTACATCTTGTAAAGCGTTTTATTTAGCATCGTGCACAATTTATGGTTGAATTTGAATAAATTATTCAAAACATCTTCCTGTACGCTTTTTTGGTATTCTGCCTTTATTTACAAAAAATTCCTCGCTCGATGAAAAAATCCAGATAGATAAATTTTCAAATGACATCAGAATACAAGAAAAATCTCGGTTTTAAAAAATATTTTGAGAATTTTAGACTTTCTGAAAATACTGCAGGATGTTGGTGTAATGAAAAAATATATTATGTGCACGGTTCTTGCGGCTAGCAAACATTATAAATCTCTAGTTTTATTTCAAAATTCGTTGTATTTTAGTACATCCTCGTAAAACCTCGCGAAAGGTAAGCTCTTATTTTTTTAACATAATGTTCTGCAGCAAATTTCTAGGTAAAACCTGTTTTGGTTTACAATATTAGTTTTGAGCAAAATAGAGTAAATAAAAGAGATTTTTTTAAATTTATATTTCAAACGTCATCAACCAGATGACACAATACCCTAAAATATGGACAAAATCTTAACGGCGTAAGTGAAGAAGGCGTATGCACCAATATGCGAAGCGCTACCCCGGTGTTTTGGACAAACCTTTTGTCAAATTTGCCCAAAATAAAGTGGGAATCTTAACGACGTTAAGTGAAGAAGATGTGTATACAAATATAGGGCGCGTGACCTAGCGTATTGGAAGAACTTACGGTCGAATTTGCCCTAGCAGGCTTGACAATTTGATCTTTCACTGGGTTTATTTTAATTTTTTCTGATAAACTTGTTTCTAAAATTTTAGATGTTTCTAAATTAATCCCTCCGAAAGTTATAAGTTCATCGTCTAAAAAAAAAATCTATATACTTAACACCTCTTTATTTTTAGTTGAAAAACTTTTTAAAATTTTAGAACCGTTTTACGTAAAATGTTGTTCTTATTAATCTTAAATATAAATAACTTATTTCCGTGGGTTTCGTCGGAAATTTAAATCGGAATAAATTATTATTTGAGCCCCGAGCAACCCCCATTAGTAGAGTATTGTGCCGCCTTATTCAACCGTTCTTAACTGATAAGACCAATTTCGCCATTACTAATGCACGGATGCAATGTAGGCATGCAGAGTTTAATCTGAGGTGTTCCAAAAAACCTGCTCAAAAGAGCTAGCTGCGTTCACCCCCCCCCCCCCCCCCCCCTACATTGGTGAACGTACGTGAAACTCTACAGACACAAGCGTAACATCCGTTCAAAGTTTTGTCGGCTTTATGAGAACGGGTTGTTTGCCCTTCTCTTTTTTTTGTGTCGGTTCGCAAGTGAAACAAGCTATCGGCATCTGTTTTCCTCCTTTATACATAACTAGCTTTTCCCCGCGGCTTCGCTCGCATGGTATTACGGGAAATTACTGTAGCGGTTGAACTTATCAATTATCCCCCCTCCTCCCCACCCCCTCCAGCATTCCATACATTCATTCCCTTACATTCAGTTTTCAAACATCTCGCCTACCACCTAAATTTCATTAAGCTATAGCTCAAAGAAAAAAATAGTTATCCAATTTTGTTCATCCGTTCGGAATTTATGCGCTTACAAACATTTCGGATGTTTATTTTTAATTAAATATTTGGAAGTTTGTTAATAAAATAAAAAAATACACTTTTTATTATTCAGTCTTTATAATCGTTACGAATTATATTTTTAATGTAGGAACTCTCATCTGACATTTATTCCTTGCTTGTCCAAAAAAAACAAAACATATTCTAATATTTGAATTTTCTGGAGCAGTAGCTGACCAGGGGGCTGAGTACCTACCAGCTTAGAGCCCACAAATTATCAAAAAAAAATTCTGACGTTAGAAATAACTCGCTTTTGTTAGCGACAGAAAACGTATAACAAATATAATATATTAATATTTATAATTTCATAATGCCAGAGCTTGCCATCATATACAGACTGTAGTCTTCGCATATAATTTAGCTTTCTATTGGTTAACGAATTTTCAAAGTCTTTTTATTGTTTAATGCGTGAAAGCGTCATAAACGAACTCTAGCAGTTTCACATTTATAATATTAGTATGGATTCAGGTCTCTTCAAGGCTTGCTTTAATAAATTCTTTCCTAAAGCCCTTATCTTAACCCACCTCACAACGCTTGTGAATTGTGAATAAATATATTGACATTTCCATATTCAGTTTATACATTTAGTTTCTCAGAAAACTTATGCTCATAATTTTGCTGATAACAAAGGCACTTTTGACTTGAACTCCACACAGAAGGCCCTGAGACAGATAATTACTCTCAGGGCCTGTGTCATCTTTGTTATGCTGTGTGGTGGGTCTTTGTTTGAAAAGAAAGGAGTGAAAATAGGTCTTGAAGAGACTCGTGTGGTAGGAGGAAGAAAATACGGAGGCCGCAAATCGTTCCACAGCCGGGCTGTTGAACTCAAGAACGAATGTTAGAAACAACCCGTTCCCACGTGACAAATGTCAACTGTTTACAAATGTTAGGTGCCGAAGAAATCAACGACGCTAGTTCCTCGGGCAATTTTCCATTGAAATACCCATAAAACAAGGACAGCATTCCCACCCGATACCTGGGCCCTAAAGATTGTACTCTTTTAAGACAGAAGAGTCTATCAAACGGACCTCCCGTTTGATAGTTGAGGGTTTTATCAAGTATTTTAGGGCTCCGGACCAAAACCGCTGCTAAATTCAACCGTGGGGCACACTTGCGATTTGTACATGATGAGCAGCTATGTACTATTACAAGTATCTGCGGGCCCTGAACATAACGCCCAGCTTTTAAGAGGCTAACTTATCTCAGACCTCGATGGAGCCTCCTCGATGGAGCCCCTTCGATGGAGCTCCCTCGATGGAGCCGCTCACTTAAAATTATATCAATGATAGGCCTATTTCGAAGATTGCTTTGTTATTTATGTAACAACAAAAATAAACAACAAAACAAACACAGGTAGGAATGGATAAGATATTATTTTACTTTTCTATTCTGTAAAATTCTGATTCCACCCATTAAATATTAATCAATTATTTGATTGAAAACGGCCATAATTTTGGATTTGTTCCTGAAGTCCTGGGAAGACCCGAAACTCAAAATTACAGAGGTATTTAAAATTCACAAAAATCTCATTAATATTAATAGAGACGACGGAGCTATAATTAAAACTAAGAGGAGTGAGCTCAGTAGTGGTATCCAATAATTGACGGAACGCCAAAGCTAAAATCAGGAAACCAATTTGAATTATATTGTAAAAGAGGAGTGGAGCTTCTTCACCACATCAATTACACATCTATTCTGATGATGGACACTGTAACACTGTCCGAAACGTTGGCTAAAGAAGTAGGTAGCGCAACACGACATAACACACCAAAAATTTATTACGATAATACTTCTGGTCGTGAAAATCTAAAATCAAATTTTGAGAACGTTTATGAAGAGAAAAAGAGACAATTTTGAAATAATCCGATAATTTATTAAATTTAATTAATTTTTTAAACACTTTCGTTTTCTAATTTCAGGTTGGTACAAAATTTCTAAAGTAAGATAGATACACTTAATAGCAATTTCTTCCATGAAATCTTATTACACTCCGTGCGCCGGTTTCACTCCACACGAGACGAGGTTGGGAAGTATAGGAACGAGTATTTAGTTAGAACCAATAAAGTATAATTGAAATGATCCGGGCGCGGGATTGCGCGGTATTCGCTGCTACTTGTAAATGCGGGATAGGGTAATTCCGACTCGTTAACCCCGCACAAGCGTTCCTTGTTGCCCGTTACCCACTGTGTAATGACGCAAAAAGTAAAGAAGATATTTCGTTGAAAAATTGTCCACGTTTCGGATGATGTTTTTATCACCAAATGATTTTTCAGTCTTGCATTTATGATGTCCTGTGTTATATACCTCCACCACGGCCTCCATGGTCAAGGGATAAGGTTCTCGACTCGTAATTCGAAAGTCGCGCTATCGAATCCAGGCGTGGGCAAATATATATTTTTTTAATATTTTGTGTTCTTTCACAATTAATTAATTAAGATGAAGCTGTACGTGAAATCCTATTTAGATACTATTTAGATTAATCTTTACCGCGAATCAGTTTACATTATGAACATCAAAACATATGCTACGAATAAATTGAACTTTTTACTAGCTTTTAAAATATTAAATTATAATAATATTATTATTAACAAAAAAAATATAAGCTTAAACCACCAACAAAACTGTTTTTGCGTGACTTAACTAAGAAGTGATAAGAAACAATTTATAAAAAATACACCTTTATGGCTAAGATTATTTTTGAAGTATGTTCTAACTTTCTTCATTTTTATAAAATTACAAAAAATATAAATAAAATCCACTTTTTCGGTTACTTGCCTTGTGCAAATTAGACGCTCGATTTTAAATTTTGAAGGCACGAGAATCAAAATATTTCTAGCGTTTATATTCCTCTTAAGAATTATATACTCGTATAGTATATTTGCGACACGTTCCAAAGTGTAAGATACTCTCAGTATCGCCCTGGTGTAATACCACCATTCATGAAACGTTGCTTAAAGTGGCCTTAGCCAAGATCTGAATAGCAAGATACTTCCCCACTTTCGATATATTATATATATATTCTATAGATTTTTGACCTCTTCGACCAAGAATCGACCTAATCTGGGTCTACTCCACTGTCGCAGCTTTACGATCATCAAATATCACATAGCCGAATATAATGATAACCCGCGAATAAAATTCTTCGCTCTTTGAAAACAATATAATAATATGTAAATATGGTTTCGGTAGCAAGCTTTTAATACTGTTTTACATCTTCTACAGTTGTTGGAGAGCTCGAGTGCTGCGGTGATTAAGCGAAAACATACCAACCCAAACCATGAATTTTCATTAATTTCGAAACGCACGTTGCCACAGACATACGTAAATATGAAGTAATCGTATCCTCACCATATTTTTGGACGCTTGCGGACTAAATCAGGCAACAAAAACCTTTTAAATTAAAAAAAATCTGGAATTTATTATTCTTGCAGCCAATCCATATCGGGATTTGTTAGGAACTCACCGCACTTGTTTTGATTTTATTTTGAACCATTTGGGGAGCGTTTTCACACAGAGAAACATCAAAAAAACTTTTTGAAGTGAAAACTTTTTTAGCGCCGTTGTGATTTGAAACTCGATGAAACAGAAACGAGCGACGCTAAAAAGAGACAAACACGCACATTTATAGGATTTAGCCTGCGAGAGAATGAGATTGAATGAAACCTTACTTACGCACAGTATATACGAAGCATCACTCTCTGTGAAGCTGCGCGCATTGGCCGCTTTGATTATGAGCTCACTTTTCAAGGCTCCTATTGGTTGAGATTGTGTGGGTGAAGGTTTTACTTCAACCGCGGGTGAACTGAACTCATTTTTTTTTTCTAAGACAGTTTTAATTGAAAAACACTCGGAGGTCAATATTTTATGATTCACTTAACTGTTAGTCGTAATGACTAATAAGAAAACTCGATTAATTTGTGAACAGTCAATTTTTTTAGAAAAAGTCGATAAGGGCAAAGTTTGATATGAAACAACTATTTACTTAAAAAAAAAGTTTTTATTTTTACTTAAAAAACAAGGCGAAATATCCATATATTTTAGATCTGCTTTAAAATTATTGTTTTCGATAAAAACAAGCATTTATGTTTGATTTATCTCGGAGTGCCCAGGTTCAAAGGGTAAGGTTTGTCTAGGTCTTGGCGGCGAATAAGGGCAGTGGAAGGGATGGATTCACACGTCCATCACTCTTTTGTATTCAGGATCCTTGTTTTATGAATTTATTTTTAAGCCATTATATCTCGTGTGACTTCACAAGATACCATGGTGTCTTGTGAAGTCACACGAAACCCGATTATATCAATAATTATTCATAATACTTCGAATGGCAATACTGCTGCAAATTTATTGTGTATTACACGCATTCCGCCCATTTTCCAACTTTTTGATGGCTTATAAAATCTTTGGTAGGTACTATTCGGCATTTTCCAAAAATTAAAAATCCGTAATAATAATTTGACAATTTGTATAAATAATTGGATAATTTGTAAAGCGCCGTTGCTTATGAAAAATCACCTCAATGTGCTGATGTTTATGTCCTCAGCATGTTCTAATTAATTAATTGTACATTTGTGAAAAACGTCAACTTTCTTTGAAGGAGACAAACTCATTGTCTAAAGTACCCGAGTGTACTATCCCTGGACAGGGATTCATTTTGCTTGTTCATTCAGAGGGATTAATGGGGAAAGGTTTTCAGGGTAGTATTGACTGAAAATTAAGTGCTTTACGATTCAAACATAATAATTTTGGATAAGCATAATTATCTCATATCTGCTAAACGGCCAAACAGACGCAAATTGGAAGGGCCTTGAAATAAATTAATACGGAAAATTATCTTGATAATAATGGTTTTAATTGTTCTATTTGTGATGTATATTTGTCTTTGAAGTTTCAACTGATAATTGTAACGAGATACGAAATACCATGTTATGAAATTATGTTATTATTATTAATTATGTATGTTTGCTCTACAGATGATTGCAATAAATTACACAAAAACTTAAACAGGATTAATGAATAATGCAAAAACAATCAATTCTTTCTCCGAATCATGAATAATCATTTACGATTTTGAAGAGGAATATAAGAGCTAGAAATATTTCGATTCTCATGCCTTCAAAATTTGAAATTGAGCGTCTTATTTGAACGAGGCAAGTAAGCGGATAAGTGGTTTTTATTTATCTTTTACATAATTTTATTAGAATGAAAAAAAGTTCAAAAGAACAAACAAAACCTCAAAATAGTCTTAGCTGTAAAGGGGTATATTTTAAAAATTGTTTCTTATATTAATTCATAGTTAAGTCATGCAAATTTTTTTTTTTGTGGTTTACGCTTATATTTTTTGTTATATAAACAATAATTTAATTGTTATTTCAATACATGGAAAACCTAGTATAAGTTTCAATTTATCCGTAACATATTTTTTGATGTTCATAATGTAAACCGATTCGTCGTAAAGATGAATCGAAATAATATCTAAATAGGATTTCACGTATAGCTTCATCTGAATTAAGGACAAGCTTTGAACAAAGACACCACAAATAGGAGCAATAAAAACGTCTTACAACCTTACGCACTGGTTAAAAATTTTAGGGAAATAAAGAACATTAATTTTACAAAAAAAAACTAAGACACTTGTGAATAAAAGAACCGAAAAGACCACATTTAAAAAATTAACTTTAACTATATTATAAAAAAAACAAATATAAAACTTTTTTCCACTTTAATGTTAGAAGATTTTACGGTCAACTGAATTCCTTCCTCAATCTTAAAAACTCTTTTCATGATCAGATTAAATTCACATTAGAGATAGGCAACAATTCAACCTTAAAATTTTGAGACCTTACCTTATCCATCGTTAATAACAAAATTGATTTTAACATCTTTCGTAAACCCTCCTATACTGACATTGTCATGGCTTTCTATATCGGTAAGACAACACGTAATGTCAATATTAGGATAAAGGAGCATCTTCGTTGCCTCAATAATAACGGTTTTTCAGAATTCGCCAATCATTTGATCGATAAAGATCATACGTTCTGTCATAGCACCGGTGCTAACATCTTACATAAAAATGGGCTTAGTAACAGACTTAACAATTTAGAGGCACTGGAAATTAAAAAAGCTGCAAAAACCAAAAGTCATATAATTAATAATCAATTAGACATATCAAGTAGTCCAATATTAGGTCTGTTTCCAATAAACCCTTAAATAAAAATTCCCAGTGCTCCTTCATTAAGGAGGGGGTAAGGACCTTACCCCATGCCAGTTGATGCTTTATTTCTCTAGATTTATTATTGTAACCCATTAGTCACATAATTATCTTTCGGTTTTTTCCATTACTTGTGTACTTAAGTTGATGTATTTTATGGCCGTCAATGTATTTTTTATATTTGTATCACGTTGTCTCCCTCTATATTTTTTTGATTATATATAAGCACACACTATGTACTTATTGTTTAGTATTAATTTGTACCCTGAAGATGCTTGATTAAAGCGAAACCGATCGGTTCATAAATGAATAAATCTCGTGGTCTTAAACAAAAAAGTATTTAAAATATGTCGAACCACAAAGTGAGTGCTTTCTACAATAATATTAATTTTTACTACCTAAGTACATTCATTGTTATTTTATTTTTCGCATTAATTCAATTCTTATTTAATTTCAATTCTTTTCTGAAGGATTGTACATTTTCAATTGTTATAAGCGTGAGTGGCGCCTTCTATTATTTTCAAAAATAACTTTAAAAGTTTCAAACAGCGTGGACCATGAGAAAAAAATTTTACAAAACATAGAATTTTTCAGTTTGAAAAATATAACCAAAATATCCCGACCCATTTTGATACTCCATACTCCGAGCAATTTTTCCCAATTTCCGATTTTCCTGGAAGAAATGTTTAAAACATGGAAAATTTTCACACTTCGCTTAAAAAAAATGTAAATGATTTTTACGAAAAATTCCCTACCCATTTTCCGAGCCATAATTTTACGATAAAAAATTTTCCCATTAGTTTTTTTTTTCAGAAAAATAAAAATTACCCAACATTGCAAATTTCCAAACTTGACGTAAAATTAAAAAATAATTGTCTTAAAAAATCCAACCATTTTTCCGACCAATTTTCCCAGAAGATATTTTTTTAAGAAAAATAACATTTTCCTGGACCAAAAATTTCTCAATTAACCGAACTTTATCTATGACGATATTTCTCGGATGGATCGCTCG
The DNA here is from genome assembly GCA_936435175.1 of Glyphotaelius pellucidus. Taxonomy (NCBI): domain Eukaryota; kingdom Metazoa; phylum Arthropoda; class Insecta; order Trichoptera; family Limnephilidae; genus Glyphotaelius; species Glyphotaelius pellucidus. Next base: position 5,154,480 of record OW386550.1, read on the forward strand.
ATTTTATATTTCTAAGGAAACGGCTACTTTTGGAATCGGTTTCTATTGATATTCAAAAATTGGAGTTGTGCCTACGAACGACAAAATTGTAATATTACATAATATAAATAGTAATTTAGCAATTTTAGAGCCCTCAAACCAATTTGAAAAAAAAATACTATAGGGGAGGTTAGGAGAAGAAGCTCGAATTTCATATCAAAATTTCAGCAGCGTTCTTTAATTTCTGGAGTTCTCATTGGCAGTAAATTTGATAAGCGTTTAATTTTTTTTGCCTTTTTTTAACACAATATGTAACTATAAAAACCTCGCGAGTTCGAATACTTTCTCGCTCACGTCTAATACGGCGTTTTTGTCTACGAACACAAGATGCCGTAGTGATCGCATTTGTTAAGCATAAATAAGCGTATTTGATAAATCCGCTAATCAGTGGGCGGCTCCCCGCTACCCGCCGAAGCATGTACCACAACTGGCCTGTATAAACCGTCGCACGGCCTTGAACCAGCAGAGATCCAGATCTAGTTCTAAGGCTCAGTACTGAAACTAACGGTGAGGTACGTTGTCCGTTTTCGGAAGGTGAAGGAATTTCTATAGATTTTCCGTCACCGAATACATTTGGAGATACGGTTGGCGCCGTGTCAATCATACGAAGTATAGTTATATATCACTTGATATATAACTTAATATTGTTTTCTAATTATTTTGTTACATTAACTTATATAAAAGTCTTTGTTCCGAAATCAATTTTAATGTTTGAAATATTTGAAGTTATAAATATTATCAATAATTGTAATGCACCGCACGGATCCGAATACTTTCTCATTCATACATAAAACTGCATCCTTGTCTACCGTCTCAGCGTGCCGGAGGGCTTGCATTGGTTGCACAATTCAAACTAACGGCTAATCAGCGTGCAGCTCCCCGCTCCCGGACACCTACTTACCACAAGATGTGCCTCCAGCCGCCTATTTAAGCGCCTGCCCGGCCTTGAGAAGCCAGAGATCCAGCAAGCAGTCCTAAAGGCTCAATACCCAGGATCAACTGTGAGATATCGTAGTGTCCACATTGATCGGTAGAGGAATCCTTAGAGATAGCAAGCCTGAAGACCTCAGTAGTAGGTTACGCGCCGCGTGTATTAACGAAGTATATATACAAAATCAATAAGTATACCCGTATACTTATTAATTTTGTTATACTTTTTCGTAAATAAAAGCTCTTTGTTGAACTGACGAAGTGCTTAAATATAATTTACGTTATATAATTAAGTTATTACTTACTTTGCTTGGTTTGAAAAGGCAAAGTTTAACAATGTCCTTGGAAGGCCTAACTTTATTAAGATTATAATTTTTAACACGTATTTTAATATTGTTCTGATTGAATTTTAATTTATTTTTCGAACGTGTTAACGTTGAAGTTAATAATTAAAATATTTCCAATTTTGACAGGCGTTTCGTGTTTGGATGTCAAGCACAGGCAATGAATTATTATAAATATTATTACACATCATAACGACTTCTGTGTTATCATGGCGATTCTACCAAATGACGCACATGTTTCATTTAGTAATCGAGATTTTATCAATACTCGCGCCAAACCCTGAAAAATCACTGAATAATTTAATTGTACGATTGACAATTGCTAACTAAAAAGCGCAGACCTTTGAAAACTAACGAAACCTGACATTAATTCTCAAAATTAACCCTTAAAAATTTTAAATAAAAGAAATATGGTTTTCAAACATGGAAATAAAATAATTTTCCGTTTAAAAATGTTATATTGTAGGCAGATTCTTCACCGCTTGTCTTCAATTCTTGACTTGATCAGTTTCAATTTAAAAAATGACGGATAGAGTTAAAATCACGCACAAACAGCCCCACAAAACAAATTATTAATATGTTCAATAGTTTAAACAAGTGTATTCCCAAATAACTTAACATATTCTCATCTAAATATAATAAAATTAAGAAAATAGATTGTTTAACTAATTGTTCCCTGAATTTACCAAGAGCAATGTTGACTGTTTAAACATTTAAATAGCTGAAAAGGTAAAATAATTATACTATCGCATTTTGTGGACCAGCCTTGCTTTTTTAATAATTTTAATATTTTATGCACAGTGTGGGGCTTAAATCTCATATCTCCAGAAATGTCTTTCTTTACGTACAAAGCATTCAGAAACATTTATAAAAAATCTGTCAGACATTTTTTTGTAAAGGATTTCTTCTGCTCAGGTGCACCATTTTGCAAAAGTGATAACATTAAATGTATTTCTATGACTTCGAAAAACTCCAGAGTTTTTTTCAGCTAGTACAGAACGAAGCACGGATTGGAACAGGTGGAACAAGGGTTGTAAAATCCTACAATTGCAGAATATTGCAAGATTCATCGAATGTGGAAAATTAAAGAAGATTTTAGAGAAAACCACGCAACTCAGCAGTGGAGTAGAGTTCATAGTTTTTGAATGAAAGAAAAAATTGTAAAAGTATTTTGCAAAACAATGCCGTTCATCACTCCAGGGCAGCTTCCTACGTGGACATCACAAGGACTATCTGCCGGTGGCTCCACTTACCGAGTCACCGCCGTTCACCTCCGCAACGCGCGTCGAGCAACGGCCTGGATGATCAGGTCCTCTCCGCAACGAGCGTCGAGCATCACTCTGGTGACCTGCAGGCCCGTGGCCTGCTCCATCACAGCATCTCCGACCTGCTTCACCCATCATGACCGAGCACCCGCAACGCTTCACTCTACGGCACTTCGACATCTTCATGTTACACCGACCGACCTCAGCTACGTAGCTCATGATACAATAAACGACTGGACTCGCAACCAACACGGATGCCTTTCATTTCTCCCTCCGTCTCCGTCGACACCCGGAGTCCGTCCCCTCAACAGTTGTTTTATAAAAAATAATGAATAATACAATTTGTCGAAGAAAATGTCACCGTCCCGATGATAATTTGTTTTTTTAAGTCAGAGAACCATAATATTGATTATTCCGGTTTGTCAGCACGTAGTATTAACCCCGATTGTACGAATTCTGGTGGGATAATAAGGCAGTATCCAACATTGCAACAATTTAAAGCGGAACCAGAACGTAATCGGTTAAGGTTAGACATTAGACATCAGAGAACGGTTATCGTTAAAACGATATTTTTAAAATTTTCTAAGATATTTATAATATGTGGGTCTGGAGTAAAAAATCTTTAAAATAGTATTTTTTTATTGGGATATCATTCGTTAGCAGTACTTCATTAACTATATATTATGTACTATATATTTTCAGGATGCGGTAAAACCAATTCATTCCCAAATATACGAGTGAAAGTAAACAGTTGTATAGAGTGTAACAATTGAAATGTTTGTCATAAAATACAAACTGAAAAGCATTGCTAGTATTTTGGAATCAAAATCCTAATAAATTTCATAAAGAGCGCCCTGTCTTTATTTATTCATACTAATAAACGAAATCCACTTTGTTATTGGAGCGAAAAAAATTATCTCACGGTGTAGTAAATAAATTTGTTTCAAATTATTTTGATACAAATGTTGTGCGATAATGATATTTTTATAGCAAGCAACTAATTGGAGATCAGAAACTTAACCAATTTACAATAAAATTAACCTTTCGGTACAGACTGGATGAATGTTTTTTAAAGGTGTTTTAAATGTCGGAGGAAGGCCTATTATTCCAAACAATGTGGTTTTAATTCTTGTTAAAACTATTGTAATTACGTCACTAAGGCAAGCATGATCTTAACCCAAAATTTTAGAACGGTATTAAAAACGATGGAAATTTTTTTTTTTTTAATAAATAACTATTCCATTTCTGGAAATAACTGCATGTTTTTTTGTTTGGTTCATGGTTTATTTTTATATTGTCTTCATAAAAAATTGAAAAGATTTGAAAATATCATTTGACAAGAACTATTGCAATAAAAATGATTTGTTCATGTCACTTCATTTTTCCTTTTTGAAAAAGAGCGTTTATCTTTAGTGTATACATACTTAATATTTTAATGCGAAACTGCTTGAGTTTGTTTATGACGCTTTCACGCTTTGACCAATAAAAAGACTTTAAAAATTCATTCACCAATAGAAAGCTAAATTATCTGCGAAGACTATATTCTGTATATGATGGCAAGCTCTGGCGTTAAGAAATTATAAATATTAATATATTTTATTTGTTATACGTTTTTTGTCGCTAACGAAGGCGAGTTTTTGCTATCGTCAGAAAAAAAACGTTTCTATGAAAACGATCTTGATATATTTGTGGGCTCTAAGCTGGCAGGTACTCAGCCCCCTGGTCAGGTACTGCTCCAGAAAATTCAAATATTAGAATATGTTTTGTTTTTTTTGGACAAGCTTGGAATAAATGTCAGATGAGAGTTCCTACATTAAGAATATAATTCGCAACGATTATAAAGACTGAATAATAAATAGTGTAATTTTTTATTATATTTACAAACTTCCAAATATTTAAATAAAAATAAACATCCGAAATATTTGTAAGCGCATAAATTCCGATCGAATGAACAAAATTGGATAATTAAATCTTTTTTTCTTTGAGCTAGAAGCATTATGAAATTTAGGTGGTAGGCGAGATGTTTGAAAACTGAATGTAAGGGAATGAATATATAGAATGCGGGAGGGGGATAATTGATAAGTGCGAGCGCTACAGTAATTTCCCGTAATACCATGCGAGCGAAGCCGCGGGGAAAAGCTAGTTACAAATATATCCATGAATATTATTACTCTCTTTTCGGTTGTTAAGTCACTCTGCACTCATGGCCTTGTATATATGTTATAGTTGACTTTTACGGACTGAATTTAGCTGTTGTTAGCAAGGCTTATTGGTGACCAGCATTAATAAAGCAACTCGTTGAATTGTTGGCCACCGCTCAACGTTGCAGTCGTTTATACAAAATTGTGAACCTTGTTATAACGCAAACAGATATTGTTGACATTGAGCTTTCCCTGTGAAATTTACTGGTTTACGGTGAGCATTTAAACTCTACATTTACACAAAACTGATGTATTTCAAAAGTCCTCAGGTGCACTGGCAGCAACTTTTGCGGTATTTACTTCGGTCACCGAGAATTTTTGGAGCATGAAATCAGAATTTACTTTGAATCAGCACTGAAATGTTACGTTTACCCCTGGGCAAAGTGCAATGCACGCCACTGCTATTAGAATATGGTCATTTACTTAACTTAGGGAATTAGCCATTTCAAGAAAAGCTTTTATCCTCAATGGTGAAACTTCACCGCGTTGATTCTGAAAGTATTGTTCTGAAATGCTTATCTTGGCAGTTTTTTAAATTCTCAACTAGATGGAAAAATATTATTTTATTTTCGAGATATTTATGTTTGAGTCTTGAGGAATAAGCATGTGTTTTCTATGAATGTTAATATTTGAATCAGTGTATTAAAAAATATTTCCTGAAAATTAAAACGGTAATACGAAATAATTTGAAGAGATATCACAGAACTCAATCGATTTTGAAGTGTTGGAATTTTTTTTTTCATTAGTTTGAAGAAAACAGGAGGTCTCAGCCGACGTGATTCACATAAAATGATAAATTTAATTCAATTCAATTTATAAATTTTTCAAAATCTTATAAAATTACAATTTTAAAGCGTTTTTAAAAGAGAACATATATTAGATTAGATAAACGGAATTAGACTCTACCATTTGAATTGTGCTTCATCTATAGTGAACGTATCGATATTCGAAGTGATTCTATTTAACAACAAGACCACTCTCCCCACTGGCATAACCATTGGCGAGTTAGTTCTGCAAGCCAGGAGATAAAACAGTCTATTCTGACGGCTACGGAGACAACTATCAGGAACATAGAAACTAAAGCTCTCCATGATAGCCGAGTTTTCGAACCATCCACAAATCAGTCTAAAGAAATGTGTTACACATCCCTTCTGACCCGTAGAAGGTTCATACCGAACATGTCCAAGAGAAAGTCGGTAAGGTAGAGCCGCGGGTAGTAGCCATACTAAATCGTACCTACATACCAAGAAATGCACATTGTAAAATCTTGTACATTGAAAAAATACATTTTAACTTCGATTTAACCTTTTCGTCCCGGAACGAAAAAAATCACACATGACCCGAAGGTGGGTCACTCGGGGACCCCAATTTGTTTTGCTTATTAAAGGGTGTTAATGACATATTTTTTTGTAATTTGTTATGATAATAATTAGAGGGAAGTATATTCATCGTATTTCAGTAGTCATTTTAAAAATCGTTTGATAAATAAAGTCATAATTAATATTCTAATGAATTTAGACCAAAGCGTGCATTTTTCCATAGAAAACAGAGAAGGCGGGCCGATAGCCAACGTAACACCTTGTTTCCGAATCTCGACTGGCGATTGGCGTTCACCGGAAACGACTCAGACCGAATGATCTTTGACCGGCAAGCGAACTTTATGGGCATTGTAAAAAGAGCAAACGAGATGCGCAGTGTAAACGAACGCGATTTAGTCCTTTCCACTAACAACTTAGAAATTACTTGCTTTCGCTTAGAATTATCCCGATACATTCAGCAGATAGGGACGGGGTACGCCCGAACAGAGGGGAAGGGGGGCGGGTGGCACAGATTATTCGCCGGAATTGGTTATAAACTATTTAATTTTAAGAAAAGTAGTAATGCGATATTAATTTTTTTAATGCAGATCGATAACCATTTTTTTTTTCTAGGATTACCTAAATTATTGAGTATGTGGTTTAAAAAACAACTAAGATACAGCGTAAAACTCTCGTTAGTGTAAGTGCGTTCCCCTGGTCCGGTACGGAAGTGTTAAAAAGGATTTTTTAAAACAGTTTCAAAGTATAAAAATGGCTTCCGCCTGAATACTTAATAGAATTCAACAAAAAATATTTCAAAATGAAAACCACCATTTTTTATTTTCTTTTAATAGTGAGGAAAAAATCTGATATCTAAGTACCTTTTTTAAAACAAGCACACTGTCAAAAAGGCAATAATTTTAATTTATTTTATAGTCCGTGTAAACACTTTAGTAAGAGGTCATAAAAATACAAATTTATATTAATATTCGACATGAAAATTGTTTTAAAAGCACGAATTTCACAAGTTATTGAATCTAGCAATCCACAATGGAGTCCTGGTACCTACCCTGATGTATGGCAGTGAAGGATGAAAGTAAACTGAATGCTGTTGAAGTGAGATCCCTGAGGCGTGAGGGTGGTAAAACCATGTCGTGTGAGAAATGAGGAGATTCGCAAAGAATGTAAGGCTGATGTAAGCATAATTAGTAAGATTAAGAAAGGGACCCTCAGATGGTTTGGGCATGTAGAGCAAAATGAACGAAAAGAGTAGTGTAAGAAGAATATAAAACGCAAATGTGAATGGTAGAAGAAGTCGGGGACGCCCGAATCAGATACTTAAGTCGGGCCATGTCAAAAGTCAGAATAATAGAAGAGTATGTATGAGACGATGTATAATTGTGAGTGAAGCAAAGAGTGTGTGCCAGGACTGAGTTGTTTGGCGGTCCATCCTCTATACCTACCCCTGCGGGGAAACGGCGTGATGGTTAGTTAGTTAGTTAGTTACATCCGTACAAACTTCTTGTAAACTAGAATGTAAAAGCCCTATAGGACATGTACCCACCCCTAATACCCTTTTCCGTCCCAGAACTACCTCTCGTTTCTTTCCTAAAAAGGTCTTACACACAGCATTCCCAAAGATGACATAGGCCCTGAGGGGAATTATCTTCTTCTGGGCCTCCTGCGTGGAGCTAATGTTAAAAAATTGCGCCAGAATTGGCCAGTACACCAAAATTAAATGAAATGTTGCTAGTTTTATCGCAGCAAGATAAAGACAATTTTTTTCTCATGATTCGAAATAGAAAATGTAAAATAAATAGAGTCCTTAATCAATGCGTAACTTATAAATAAACTACCGTTTTACGCGTGGTTGTTTATTTATAAGTTGAAAATATTCAAGAGAAGTACTTTATATGTCAGAAGAAATTCAGAATGATCATCCAACTAACCTCTGATAAAGCAAGTTATCCTTAAAAGAGAATTAAATTACTAAACAACTAAAGCAGACTTACTTTTAATAAAATACGAAAAAATTATTTTGCAGTGTAAGATACGATTAAATCACGTAATAATCGACAATATTTATTATCCCTAACTCAATCAAAATAGGATTTATGTTATTTGTTTAAGATCAATTGAATTAATGTTATCATTGGAGGCAGCCAACACGGCCGACCCATTAGCGGCTACAAGTTACGAGCAGCTTTAATATTTCAGTTAGCGTTCCAGAAATTCCGAATTAACTATTAATACCATACGCAGATCTGTACCCGGATTGAGATAATCCGATATCGTGTACCCTCTGGGGGACACCGCGATAACAACTTGCTCAAATAACCGGCAGACAACTCCGCCACTAGCTTTTAGCTGGGCTACAGATACTAACTTGTGAAATTCGTGCTTTTAAAACAATTTTCATGTCGAATATTAATATAAATTTGTTTTTTAATGACCTCTTACTAAAGTGTTTACACGGATTATAAAATAAATTCAAATTATTGCCTTTTTGACAGTGTGTTTGTCCTTACCGACTTTCTCTTGGACATGCTCGGTATGAACCTTCTACGGGTCAGAAGGGATGTGTCCATTGTAACACATTTCTTTAGATTGATTTGTGGATGGTTCGAAAACTCGGCTATCATGGAGAGCTTTAGTTTCTATGTTCCCGATAGTTATCTCCGTAACCGTCAGAATAGACTGTTTTATCTCCTGGCTTGCAGAACTAATTTGCCAATGGTTATGCCAGTGGAGAGAGTGGTCTTGTTGTTAAATAGAATCACTTCGAATATCGATACGTTCAACATCGATGAAGCACAATTCAAATGGTAAAGTCTAATTCTCTTTATCTAATCTAATATATGTTCTCTTTTAAAAACGCTTTGAAATTGTAATTTTATAAGATTTTGAAAAATTTATAAATTGAATTGAATTAAATTTATCATTTTATGTGAATCACGTCCGCTGAGACCTCCTGTTTTCTTCAAACTAATGAAAAAAAATTTCCAATGACATAATAATATTATTATATCAAACACCTCAAAATCGATTGAGTTCTGGGATATCTTTAATTTTCAGGGAATATTTTTTTAATACACTTTGATTCAAATATTAACATTCATGGAAAACACATGCTTATTCCTCAAGACTCAAACATAAATACCTGGAAAATAAAATAATATTTTTTCCATCTAGTTAATGTCGGCAAAATCTTTGTAATTTAGGACAAGAATTTTTTTTAATGAAGTGTATTAGTAATAGTACTAAATCTGTGCGTATTCTTTTTTCTTAAAGTTTCAATAAGGACATTTTATTCAAGAAGTTATTATAATAAATGATTTGTCCAGGAATACGTTATTAATAGTATATCTACCCCAGGAACTTATATGTAGAATGTTTTTAATGTTGTCGGAATGAATATTGAAAAAGGGAGACCATTCGTAGCCACACTAGAGTTTTTAACCCAATTTACTTATTTCAGTTTGTAGGAACCTTTCGTTCAAGCACGATCAAAGTACGACGTAAATAAGCATCTCTTTAATATTCTTATATCAGAAATGTTAAACCGAGTGAAACGGTACTCTCACCATTGCTAAAATATATTTTAATTTAAATCTGAGAGAATGAATACCATAGCCTCTGTACGGTTGAAATTTAAAACCCTGATTTTGTGACGCCGCAACGCACTCTAGGCCGAATTATCAGTTTACTACGCCAAAAATAGTTTTATTTGAAATTCTGTTCAGAAATGCATATGAAAAAATTACCTAAGAAAATCTTTCAAAAATACTGTCAGGTAATAGTAGTTTTCTAGTAGATACTGCGAATTGGAACATTTTCTAAATGTATAAATTGACTTGCAGTTAATCTCACAGAGCTTGGAGCGGAGCGGTTTTTTAACTTCTAGTTAGTAAAGTCATTAGTTTATTTCATCGTATCTCCGCGGTGCTGTTACAGATCTTTAGATTTTACAATACACGTAAGAAATTCAGGGGAGTTTGCACATAAAAAAACTGGATTAACTTCTAAATATTCAGACAATTTGGTTGTATTATTCAAGTTTATGGTAAAACAACCTCCATTCAATTACGCCAAATTATTTTGTAGGTGGTAGTGATGCTAGAAGTAAATAATTGTATAATAACAGCATTGAATAATATTTCAAGCCCTTTGAGCATATACATCATTACGCGTGTATTTTTGTACGGAGTTCTATTATTAGGAGAGTGAATTATTCAATGAATACGCTGTGGGGCATCATCATTTCAGAAAAACTAACTATTATTTCAGGTAACCTGACAGTTGATCCCTCCACAGTTGACCCCCCAAATTATAATTGTTGTAAATTTAACATTTTTGTGCATTATTTACCAATTTCAAACTAAAATCGACCCCAAAAATACCTTTGATAATATGTTGGTATGGATACCAAACGAATTAATTTATGTTTCAAAGACCCAATCATGTCTGATTAGGTCTAAAAGGGATCGACATGAAAATCTAGTCTCCTTCAACGGAAGCAATCTTCCGAACAGACCTTCCATTGATATGCTTGGTGTAACTATAAGTGACCAGCTCAGGTATGGGGGCTCCATCGAAGCCAGAGTAAAGTTAGCTTCTCAAAAACTGGGCGTACCGTACAGGGCCCGCAGATACTTTAATAGTACACAACTGCTTACCCTGTACAAATCGCAAGTGCGCCCCACGGTTGAATTTGGCAGCCACCTCTAGTCTGGAGCTCCAAAATACTTGAAAAATACCCTCGACTCTGTGCAGAAACGGGCGGTCCGTTTGATAGATTCTCCCATCTTAACGAACGGGTTGCAATCTTTAGAGCACAGGCGTCGGGTGGGAATGCTATCCATGTTCTACCGGTATTTCAATGGAAGATGCTCTGAGGAACTAGCGTCATTGATCCCTTTGGCACCGGTGCATAGTCGGGAGACACGCCAAACGCGCGCCCAACATATGTAATGAGGGAATTATTTTCCTCAAGGCCTTCTGTGTGGAGTTAATGTAAAAAAAAAAAAAAATAGTGTAGATTTTTTGTACTTATTCGCTGATATACATATTTAGTATTAAATGAAAATATGTTTTATTCGGTGGTAAATCCTTTATGCTTACCCCTTTGGGACACTTAGTTATGTTTTTTGTTACAGTAAGTAAACCGTATTTCTAAATCGACTACACATTGGATACAATTTTGCTGGGGGGGCAACTGTCATAGAATAATTATTTCACAGTCGTTAAATATTAAACAAGTACTTGAAACATAAAATTAGCGGACAACCTCATTGGGATGGATTCTTGTTTCGACCACATTTTTAAATTAGATTATTTAGAATCTTGAAACATCCAGACCAGTAGAATTATTTATTTGCTTTAAATAATATTAACATTCTAAAACCCTTCGCTCACGAACTTTCACTTAGTATTATATTCTCCGGACACCATTTTATCTATTCATATTCTCCCCCTTCTAGAGCTGTAAAACACATTTTCATGAAAAACATCCAGAACGTAATATAAAAACTGAAATTTTTATAAGCGTATTTAATTTTTGAACTTCTAAACGAATCAGCATTCAAAGTAAATTGTATTTACTAATAAGCTAAATAATGATTTTTACTCCTACTCTTTTGAAAATGATTTTGCAATAAAATACATGACATTAATGACTTTGCGAACTTAATTTTAAACATTCGCAGTTGTCAACTGGTTTTAGTGAGTCAGATAATTTCAGTGTTCGGCAGGCCTTGGCGAGGTTTTATAAATATATTTTTGTTAGATTTATTCTACGAAGGAGTTCCTGCGGAAAAGAATTTATCTCGGGGTCTTTATCATCTTTGGAGTTCTGGGAAGGAAAAGGTTGTGGAGATAGGTAGGAAACTGGAGATTAGTGGTCTAGAAGTGACATATGAATTCATCCACCCACAGCAGTGCAGGACGGGGGAATCCGGCTGAAGAGGTCAAAGAGTCTCTGTCGATTGGCTTCTACCGATCCATCCTCACAATCAACTTCGTGGGTAGACGTAACCGCCACCAAAACCTGGATAAACCCCGCCCTACGAATCCGGACACCTTTGCTAAATCACCGTATTGATCTATTTGGAGTAACCCATGGCAGAGGTGTTGGTTATGCAATGAATGACCACCGGGGAGGCGGTATAGGCGGCCATATCCGACTCCCAAATTACATTTCCTCATTTTTTTTACATAAGCTCCACACAGGAGGCCCTGAGAAAAATCATTATCCTCAGGGCCTTTGTCATCTTTGGGGGTGCTGTGGGGAGGATTTTTTAAGAAAAGGGAGGGGAGGAGAGTTCTGGGAAGGAAAAGGCTTTAAGGGGTGGGTAGGAATCTGGGGTTAGTGTGTCTTGGTCATCCGCCTCCAAGACCTAGACAAACCTCACCCCCATGAACCCGTGCACTCCTGCTAAATCACCAAACGTAGCAAACCACTTGGGGTGACCTGCGGCAGAGGTGATGGTTATCCAATAAAGGTTCCCGGGGTACCCATTCCCGCCTCCCAAATTATATTTCCTCATATTTAAAATGTTTGAACTTTTCAATTTACCATCGGTAATTTAATTACTAATTTACAAAACACAAAAATTTTCGTTGAAACTAAAACAAATGCGATTCTGAATACGGATTTTTCAGAACATGGAAAACAGCTAGTAATTTGACTTGAAAAAAAAACGTTGTGTGAAAAAAGTACAATGCTTCTAAAACCTTTATACACAGAAACGTAAAAAGCCGGTTGCAGCCAGGTTATTTAATGGAACGTTGACAACGCCTTATTTACGTTTTACGTTCTCTGTGTTACGCTTTCACGTATTCGAAGCTAACTTCAGCCAACTAGCTTCGTGCTTCACGTCGGAGCTATATTTTCTACGTTATTACTGAATTAAATGCGGGGATATTTTACATACAAACAAGGTTTTGCAACTACGGGTGCAAGTCTGAATGTTTGTACACACTCTGTACCAACTCTACAGTGTTTGCACAAAATCTCGTTATACTTTAAGCCATTTTTTAATAATACCTATGAAGTAGGTAGGTGTCTGTATAAATTTTGGATTTGTGGTGTTTTAATGAACATGTTCCGCTAATGTAGGTAAAGTTATTACCTTTACCAACATTAACAGATCATGTTAAGTGTTATTTACTGCACAAAATGTGGCTTGAGAGTGGTTTTGTTCATAAATTTAGTTATAACTATGTAATAATGTCTCTCAGAGAAAGTTGGGGTAAATGCAATTACAATTTTCTTTCAACTCTCGTTTTACTTATTGTTCCATTTTTTAATACATGACAGTTTAATTTAGTAGGTGGGTACGGGTAACGCCATCCCGGGCCATCTCAAGTACATTTCGTAATTTAGACAGAGGTACCCTGGTTAACGGGGTGAGGTTTCCCGGGTATTGGCGGCGGACGCATCTGCCTACCAACTGCATGGCAGGGCGGATCGGGAGAGACTGGTTGAGGCAAACACTTTGACATCTCTAGCAGGACTCTCATGGAACATTGCCTCACACCATACATAGAAGTACTAAAGCTGGAGGTCCCAATCCACGGAGGCGCAAGATGTTGCTTCTTCCACCATGTGCGAAGGGTGATCGTAGTCTGCTTAGCCACTACAGAGCTGTTCCGATTGACTTCGGAGGCTCCTTCCGTTTAAGGTAACTGAGTCTGGTCCAGAGAAAGGTAGGGTAGTCCATGGTCCAGGGTGGCGCGGTGGTCAGAAGTGAAAGAAGGCGACTAGAGGCAGGGTCGAAGCGAAGTAGTGCGGGCAAGTAGAGAGAGATGTGTAGAAGAGGCGAGTGTTGCTGGTAATCTGGTTTGTGAGGGTTTGTGGCCCCTATATATAGTTGGTTGATAGCTGTAGCAGTTTATCGCTGAGCAGGAACGATTCCTGGAAAAGAGCTCAAAGTGAAAGCGCCCGATAACGGCGTAAGACCGGCACCCTTTTCTTTGATAACTTCTCTCTTTGCTTGCTTCTATTTCCCCCACTTCCAATTTTATTTATTGTGAATCATGTTATAATTATAAACAGTTTAACATTTAATTTAAATACATGTCTGTATTGGGAACTAAGCTGCGAGAGCACTGCGGTCCCGTGGTCGTGTCGAGTCCTGTCTTGGGCATTCCCTGTTGTAAACATGTCATAATTGCAAACATGGTTACGGGATAAGCACGTCCATTACAGATGGATTCAAAGGTCCCTTCAAACAACCCCACACCCCTACATTTTTCTTTCCTAGAATTTTCTCTTCTTCTTTTCCTAAAAAGACTCTCCACACAATCTAAAGATGATAGGCCTTGAGGGGAATTATTTTCCTCAGTACTGAGAAGAATGTAAATAAAAAGGCACATAGTAAGCAAAAAGGGTGTTATTTTCAATTCTTTACATTTATTTAACAAAAAGGATATACTTAAGAGATATCTGTTAAGAATTGAAACAAAAATACGTGCCTGCATAATTAACAGTTTATAAATAATAAGATTGACCCCGCTTTGAACTCGGTTGACTGGAAAAATTCGACAAATCATATCAGTGTGTTACATTCAAAACTTTGTCCAATAGCTGATATAAAGGTTAGGAGAGAAATAGAATTTATCATTGTAAATAAGCAATGATAATTTTGCGATGTTCCTACAAAAATAAACATTATAAATTTCTACCAATCATTTCGTTGATTTTCCAAAACCGCTGAAATAGTCGTCCACATAAAATCTTTCAAAGTTATTATATCCTGATTTCTGACATACCAACCGTCTGCGTCTGTATAAACCGAAATCATTGTACATTTAATCTGCTCATTCCGCCATCGACAGATAATCTTTAATCCCACTATCCATATTAAATCTAACTTTACCCTTTTAATCTAGCTTTGTCATGATGTTCATCCTACTCTCTTTTTATCTTTATTCGAACTTTCATTATAAAACCTTAAAGATATTTTATTACTAGACCTGTTCTAATCATTACTTTTTGTTTATATTATTACATCTAAATCTTCTTTTTTAAGACTTTTGTAAACCGCAGGTACCCATAAAAAAATATTTGTGTGCTACGTCTGTCTCATAAAATTGTGATAGGGTATTTTCACTGTTTTTATTTTTATTTCTCGAAAAAAATTAAGAGAAAACTTACGATTAAGAAGTTACGTTTATTTTACGTTTGTTTTGTGAAATAAATATTCCATAACGATTTAATATGTGCCATTTTCGATTTACCTTGAAACGTCACGTTCGTTTTTATTCGTGAATTTAGCGGCCTTGACGTCACGCCAGGCCAATGTTGGTGACAGCCGTCTTATCATCCAGTGGCGGTTTCTATGTCATAATGACGTTGTGGCAAATTTCGTAATGTAATTTTTTTCAAATCAATAATTATCAATGAAAAAAATAATTTACATATTTTTGGTTAATGATCAGAATAATTTTGGAGGCGTGTATGTGTACCGCTGCCCCGAGAAGTATTTATTGGATAACCAACACCTCTGCCATAGGTCACCCAAGTGACCAAGCCGGATAGGGAGAGAGTGACTTTGACTTCTTCAGCCGTACACTCTCGAAACAACACCTTGCCCCGCAATGGGAGGGATGGATTCATGCGTCTGTCACTCCTGAATACACTGACCCCCAGATTCCTACCCGTCCCTAAAACCCTTTAGCTTCTCAGAATTTCCTGTCCCTTTCCTTCTTTTCCTAAAAAGACCCTCCACACAGCATTCCCAAAGATGACATAGGCCCTGAAGAGAATTATTTTCCTCAGGGCCCCCTGTGTGAAACTAATGTAAAAAAAAATAATAATATATTTTAATCTTCCGCGCTACATTTAACTAGTATTCATAGTTAGCGAAAATACGCCATTACGATACTGTTAATCTTTTTAATACCCGTACAAATAAAATTATAACGTATAATATAATTTAATATAGGATACACTACGTTAGAGCGTCAGTCTATGTTTATGTAGTTTCGTCCCTCGACAGAAGAACATTACTTTATTTATGACCATAATATAATCTTTTGCGGTTTAGGGGTAGATTTTTTACACAGCGATGAACATCCCTTACGAGGGATACTTTACAACCAAAGTTTAATGTTATTTCCACATTGAAATAAGCCGGCCTGTTGAAAACTAATAACACGAAAATATAACTCACTTACTGAGATCGTGATATTAAAATGAAAATGTTTCCATACATTCATGTGCTTTCCGTGGCAACGGTGCCTGGATACAATAATAATTACAAGGTTTGAGGATGTGAAATTGATATTATCGTTTTATGGATATTGTTTTCCTATAATTGAATAACGTTATTAGGATGTGATAAACATTTATTGGCTTCTAAAGTTATTCTTCCACGCTGGGGCGCAATTGCTCGTAATATAAAAACGTCTTTCAAAATCATAACTGAATACTTATTGGACTTTTTTATTATTTATTGTTATCACGTTTAATTTGTAGAACTAGATTTCTGTTCTTTTACAAATCCAATAATATTTTTATTGGATTTATAATAACAGGGCATACAAACTTCTAGGATTCATAATAAGAGTGACTAAACCATTCAGATCACCACATGTAATTAAAATACTGTACGTCTCTTTTGTTCGCTTTATATTACAAAATTATTAACTCAAAAGTTGACTGCCCGGATTTGCTAAACAAAATAAATTTCCACACGTCCATTCGATATAATAGACAAAATCCCCTTTTCTATATTGATAGATGCAACACCAATTCCAATCAAAATGAATTTATACAAAGGACATGTAACTACTATAACAACAAATTTGCAAATATAGACACACGTGCTGACGTATTTACTGCTAGTTACTGTCGCTACAGAACTTAACTGTGTAACATTCTAGGTGCGAATAACACATGAATTAATTTTATGTAATATTTTTATATTACTTGCGTGGCAACTTTCCCTTATCCCTCTCCTCCCCTTACCCTTCCCAACCCAAATCCCTACTTTGCAGTCTATTTCAGTTATAATCACACTTATTTTAATGTTCTGTATTAGTTTACCATTTGTTGAATTCACATTTGTACTCTTATTATTTTTTTAAATATTCTTGTTTATATTCAGTTAGTCTTGTTTCTAAATACCTATCTGTGAACATTAATAATTGGTATGTTTTTTTATCATCCTCTTATGTTTATTGTATTACTAAGACTGTTAACGTTCCTTAAATAAATAAATAAATAAATATTAGAATTCGAATCTGTCGTATGGAATCCCCAATACAAAGTTAATATTGAAAAATTAGAAAGAATTCAAACAAGATATTGAGACACTTAGAATTGAAATCCGTTTGAACATCAGATCATCTATATGACTTATTAACATTCCATAATGATTTATCAACTAAAGAGGATAGAAGAAATATATTCGACAAAAATTTTTTTATTCAGAATTTTCAATAACTTTGTTGACAACAACTATCGTCTGGAAAAACATTAATATCCACTGTCCAATACAAGGTCAAACTAACTATTCCACATCTCGCACTCAAAAACAAATTACACACAACATTCATTTCTCAGAAGGACGTGCAAAAAATATAATAACATCTTTTCAGACGCTGGTATTTTCCATTTGTCCTTAGGCCAATTTAACAAATGCATAATAGAAAAAATTAAAACAAATTGTTAATTACGAACCCTCTACCCCTGCTGTCGGTTTTTTCTCATTCTAATTATGTTTTATTTTTTCTCTTTTATAATAATAATAATACTTCGATGATTTATAGGTTATAAATAAATAAAAAAACAAGATAGAAATAAATAATTTCAGGGGATTTTCAAATTATTGTAAGATTAAATTAGAAACATACCATAATTGGGATCTCCGGTACTCTGGGTGACATGGCTTTTTGCTATAGTCCACCCTTCTATTGGAAGAGAAGAAAAGACTTGAGAACTCAATAATTCTTAATTGAGAAAGTTTTCCGGTCTTCCTTTTTTCTTTTTGAATTTTCCCAGGAATCGCAGTAGCAAAAAGAAGTAAAAAATGATTCAAGATTGAAACAGTTTTGAAGATCTTTTAATCTTCTCAGTTTGTAATATAATTGATGCTTATTTCCATTGTTTTATATTTTAAAATTGTTTTAATTGTGGAACTGCATTTCAGTGACAATTAATTGTTTTGTTGTGGTATTGCCGTCACTCAACATTGATTTGCGACAATTATTTTGTTGTAGGACTGTCACTCAGCATATTTCAGCTACAACAGTTTTGTTGTGGTGGTTGAACAAAGAAAAATATTATACATAATAACCGCGTATTTGTTTATTTTTATTACATTGTCGAAAACTGGTCCCAAACTTGCTAAAGCCATTTCAAGCAACGTTTCAATTCTGAATGGTGGTTCTGATGGTGATGGTGATTTGATCTCGCGACCTTCGGATTGCGAGTCAAGAGCCTTACCGCTCGTAAAGCATTAAATATAAGAAAGCATAAGTGAGCAAACTTCACGTCGATGTCGAGTTGTGCATCTGTTTTTGCGAATGTCCTTGGAATTATATGGTCTGAATTCATAGAATCAGTTCACACACCGGTGATAACAATGTAACAACTCAAAAAACCTCTTTTTCGGGAGAGAGGTTTGAACATTTCATTTGAGTGTATTAAATCAGTTTATTAACAAATTAAAAAATATTCTTTACAAAATTTGCGTAACCGTTACGCAATTTCATAACATATCTGAGTTTTTAAAATTTCTCTAATTTTTTATTTAAGACAAATTTCGATTTTGTGTCATTATTATTGCGGAAATCTTTTAAAATTTTGTGTCATTGTTATCCCCGGGTGCAACTTGTACTTGTTGATGTCATGTAATGAAGCTTTTTTCTTAACCACACATAGAAAGTGCTTTTGTGGGTTCCTTTCTATTATATTCTATCTTTTTTTGTCTTGTATTTATTTATTTACTCTTTGCTAACTTTTACATTACTTGTACCATCTTTTGTTTGCTTCCTAATAGAAGAAGAAAGGAAGTAAAAATATATTTTTTTAATAAAATCAGCTCCACACAGGAAAAGAATTCCCCTCTGGGCCTATGTCATCATTGGGGATGTGCTGTGGAAGGTGTTTTTAGGAAACAAAAGAGTAGAATTTCTGGGAAGGAAAAGGGTAGTTATTAGGAGTAGGTAGGAATCTGGGGGTCAGTGGGTCCGGAAGTGAAGGACGTATGAATCCATCCCTCCCACTACGGTGCAAGGTGATTCTGAGAGAGTACGAGATTCCGAGCTGGAGAAGTTATCACTCAATCACTTTCTCTTTCTCCTTCTGTTGGTGGACAGACGCATCCGCCGCCAAGACCCAGAAAAACCTTACCCAATAAACCTGGGCACCCCTTCTCACCAAACGTAGCGAAACACTTGGGATGACATATGGCAGAGGTGTTAGTTATCCAATAAATGGTTCCTGGAGCAGCGTTACCCACACCCGCTTCCCAAATTGAATTGTATACAGCACATCGAAAAAAGCTCAAAATAATGAAAGTTAAATTAATTTTGTATTCATATACGAGAAAAGCACAGTTTCAAGTAAAATCCATTATAAATACTTTAGGTGTGGGACAACGATCTCTGATCCCTCAGCCAATATATCCTGCCTACATCACCCAATCCTCCCATATCTTGGGAGTAAAATTGAAAAGAATTATGAAAATTTAATACTTCATTTTCCGGGAATAAAATCCATCTTTTCCTTTTCACACGCATCCTTGTTTAACGCAATTACCTCGAAAATACAAAAAAGCGACGAAAAATAATCGAAAGTTTAGAGGTAATGGACTACCTGAGTGGGTATCGGGGAACAAGTCTTGGTGCGTCGTATTTCAGTAGCTCTGAATGACTAAATTTATTATGCTGAGAGTGATTGGCGCTTGAGCAATTATTTACGCGCTTTGCGGCCTCGCGTGGTGCCAAATGCCTGAGCTAAAGGGAATATAAGGCGGAAATAATGAGTGCAAAATACGAGTAACGAGAGGGCATAATAGTTCAAAAGATTTAAATAAATTAGTCTTCAGTTTGGGAGGCACTTATTCCTAATTGGGTAGCGATTATAGACGGGTAGTGCCGCCCCGGTAACCATGTATTTGATAACCAACACCTCAGTTATAGGTCACCCTAAGTGTTTCGCTATGTTTGGTGACTTAGCGGGGGTGCCCGGGTTCAGAGGTGAGCTTTGTCGAGGTCTAGGCGGCCAATGCGTTTGCCCACCTATTGTATGGCGAGCTTGAGATTGGGATTGGGATTGGGATTGGGATTGGGATTGGGATTGGGATTATGATTGGGATCGGGATCGGGATCGGGATCGGGATCGGTATCGGTATCGGGATCGGGATCGGGATCGGGATCGATATCGGGATCAGGATCGGGATCGGGATCGGGATCGGGATCGGGATCGGGATCGAGATCGGGATCGGGATCGGAATTGGGGAGGGAAATACCAACTGAATTTAAAAGTCGCCGAAGAAAATCCTGTACTCCAAAAGTTTTTTTAACATTACCGAAAAAAACGCAAAAAAAAAATATATATTCTTACCGTACGGTTTTTTTAGTGATGAAGGTTCACCAGTTATAGGTTATCCGCCATTATACGTACCCTCACATTCGTACAATAGAAGACATTTTTTAAGGGAAGAATTTAAAGTCGTGTAAGGTACCTTCGGTGGAAGATTATAAGATTTTTTATTTATTTTTTATTTTTTTTTTCATTTTTTAATTTTTTTTTTTAAGTTTTCTTTATTCATTAAAATGTTTGTTACATGAATTTTATGATTTTTCCACCACCATGCTAGGCACATGCCCGTGTTATGGTGGTCGAGTGATCGATGTTATGTTTGGGGATGTTTTGTGGATGATTTTTTAAGGAAAGAAAATTCCTAGAAAAGGTATGAGGGGTGGGTAGAAATCAGGGGGCCGTGTGTCCAAAAGTAACGGACGTATTAATCCATCCCTCCCACTGGGGTGCAATGCGATGTTCTGAGAGAGTTCTGCTGAAGAGCTCGAAAAGTCTCCAACAACCAGTATATCCTGATCCGGCCCGCCACACAGTAGTTAGGTAGGCAAAACTGCTGCCAAGACCCGGACAAACCTCACCCCGTGAACACGGCCACCTCTGATAAGGCACCAAATGTGGAGAACCACTTGGGTGACCTGTGGCAGCGGAGTTGATAAGCCAATAAATGGTTCCCGGAAATATGATACAATACATTTTACAGAAAATTCCTAGCAATATTATACCTACAGTATTGTTATATTTGGGGGAAAACTGATATCTCCTCAAAAAAGACTTCATCTTATATAAAATAATTTAGAAAGTTTTATAAATTTCATCGGAAGTAAGGGAAATTTGACCTCATATATGTACCGTCTGGAACACCAGACTTATCCCAACAAACTTTCCCTTTATATCTACACTGAAAAGAGAAGTTGATAAAATATCTTCAAATATTCATTGTTCGGAAAACAAATTCAATTTCAATGAATATAGCTTAAGCTTTACTTAATTCAGTGTGCGCGGTGGTAATAGTTCAAACTAACAATATATCTAACTAATTCCAGCCCTCGCGTCACACCCCGTTGGATGTAATCCTCCGAATTCAATCCTTTAATCCAATTAGCATTCAATATACCAGTGAACTTGGAATCTAGAAGACAGTTACAATAATTAGACTTTTCGCTGAAAACGAAAAACTGACCACTTTTTGTCGCTAAAGATTACTACTTTATCTCGCTATCTCAGACCTTCACAGAGTAATAATAAACAATCTTTTTTAAGGGATGTTATTGTACAAATTGGTAGTATTTTTACATAAATAAATATATACTTACACTTCTAATCAACTACTTTGTTGTTTTAATCTTTTTACATCTTAATTGCTTCATTTAGTTCACTTCACGCAGTATCCTTTCCATTATTTTTTATATATTTGTAAGTAAATGTATTGTTTATAATTGAATTTTTATCCTGATAAAGTAATAAAAATAATACAGAATAGTTTAGGTTTTGAAAAAATAATACACATGTTTTTTACAGATAATGGGTACCTACTAAGATAAGATAAAGGAAGCTAATATATTATCAAATAAACATGCAAGGTAGCCGTGTGTTGTTGATATAATATATTATGTTAATTACTTCATTAAGTTCACTTCACTTAGTATACTGTCCAGTTTTTTTTCATTCCATTTGTTTTGTTTTGGAGGAAGGAACTTTGTAAATAATAACGCATCTTCAGGAAACTTTAAAGGACTCGTGACTTTTATTTGCTCTATTCCCAATTACATAGTGAATATTTCAGGAGCTCCAAACTACCAAACCCAAACCAAGGAGTTTACGTTTTACTTGTTAAGAAGGTATGATGATGAGACGAGAAGTGAGTAAAAAAACCTAAACATAGGCTTTTTATAATGCTTCCTTGGTAAGAGGGAAATTTGCATCTCCTGACATCTATGGATAATTTCTTCTATTAATTGAGTGAGTGTGAGTCCTAGCTAATAAGGTTAAATTTTTTACATCATTGTTACTGTGACTATATATTTTCGGGAATTTAATGAACCATCTATCACAGAATTGTATAAGAGAAACGCATTATATCAAATCTATAAAGAATATTTTATCAAAAAAATTCACCCCTCAAATAGCATAAGCGATAGATATAAAACTAATGGCTTAATAGCCATTCCTGTGCTTAGAACGACCACGGCTCAACACCACTATTTATATTTAGGTGTGAGATGGTACAATATATTATTAGAAACATTAAAATATGAACAACTTAAAAAGCAAATTAAGTCCTTGAAATTGGATAATGATATATTGTGCCCTTAATTAACCCCTACAATCTGTAATATCTAATTTCAAAAAATGTATTATTGTTATTGTTTTTTGATAACTATTTTTTTTCTCTAAATTGTATTCCTTTGTCAAAAAATGTTTGTATATTTATTTCTATAAGTCTTTGATCATTGTATACATACTTATTAGAACATTTTTTTTTGCATGTAAATAAATACTCCTCCCATAAACACGAGCTCCTAGAGCTCAACTTATGGAGTAGTAGAATCATAAAATGAATTATTATGTAAACCAAAGTAACAATTTGTAAAGTGTATAATCAAGAGTTGAAATAAAATAAATAAATAAAAAAAAAATAAAAATTATAATCTTATAATGTACTTTAACTGCTGCTAACTTATACAAAACACTTTCCATAAAACGTGCGAACACCTCAGCATGTGAGGTGTTCACAGAATATATCTTTTACTACCATTTACATACAGTTACTGATTATTTCTCACTCTACTACCATATATATACCAATATACACTCACCATGTTTTATTATACAAAACATAACTTTAACTACCATTTACATATAGTTACTGATTATTTCTCACTCTACTACCATGTTGTATTATACAAAACATAATTTTTATTACCATTTATACAATTACTGATTTTTCTCAATCTTATACTATGCTTTATTATACAAAACATAACTTTAACTACCGTTTACTTATAGATACTTATTATTTCTCACTCAACTTCCATGCTTTATATTATGATCAAGTTTTTGTAAATATTTGTGTTATTTAGTTACCTGTAAATTGTACCTAATGGTATTGAAACAAAAAAAGATGAACAAAAACAGATAGACCTGGTGAAAAAACCAACAGTTTTTTTTAAAGACTAACATACACGGGTTAAGAACAAACTAACAATATTTGAAAAATCTCTCTTTGCCCTTACTCTGAATCAATGATTGAATTCAAATTAATATAAAATGGATTCGCTTAAACTTTTTTCACTATTATTTTCAGAAAAAGAATCGAAAGGTTATTTCTCTAAACTTTCGCCATTAAAAACTGCAAACAAGGCGCCCCCCGTGAAATCGTACTACTCCAAAGGGCCGGGCCATTTCACAGTGAGTGGAAATAATATTCCACCATTTTACAGCACCATGAAATAACACTTGCACTCATATCTGCATATAAATTATATGCAGATGGACCCAGGGACGAACTGGCGAAATTCCATTCTGCCAGAGGTACCAATTTCTTTTTCTGATTATTCTGTTTTCAGATTTCCAATTGAATTTTGCTAATATTGTCTTCATTTAATCAAATTCCATTCTAATCTAGTAGATTCGGGAATTTAAGACAGATAAAGCAAATTTTCAAAATGCTGTTTGAAAAATAGTACCACCTCTTTGATTTGCCAACGTTTCATATTTGTTCAAGTTTTTAAAGTTTATGAGAATGCATGGTGAGAGCCCGTGATTCTTGCTACACGATTCTTTTAGAAGCACTACAGAATTCTCCAATTTAGGATGAATCGGGCTTTTTCAGTGAGAGCATTAAAACTATTTTATGGAGTTTCGATACCTACTGAAATGCTATTAATTCTTCTTACGGATCCGTTAGGATTGACATCGCTTTGTATTCAACATGACGAAACGGATGTGCTGGTCTAGCATAATATTATGGCAAGCAATGTGCTGTCAAATGATACTTCAGGGTCTATTCATAATTTCAAGGTGTCCTTGAAGTTTTCAAAGGTCCTTTTGAGTAACATATTAATTTATGTACTTATTTTTAAGTTGTAGGTATACATTATTTCACATATACAGATTTTAATTCGATCACCAAATTTGTAATTCACAGTTAAAAAAAAAACTCAATAGATTAAAAGATTAAAATTATCACCATCTTCATTTTAGCAAAAGAGCACGCCTGTACAGATCAATTTGTTAAAAATTTGAAAAATACATATTCACAATATTGTGAAATTCATATTCAGTTAATAATACAAATATACTAGTAATTATTCAGTAATTTGTCAAATAGACAATAATTCCACGCATTCCTGTTACCACCCCGTGCTCATAAGGCATGTTCTGGTCCTGTTCAGAGCGGAGAGCACTGCATTATGCAAAGTGCACCATTTCACACACCGCCACCAGCCTGCGATATTACTTACTTACACCCCTGCGCTCCGGGCCCCAGGCAAGGTTCACAGGGAGGGCGAGGATGGGGGCGGCTTAGCTCGGCCGCTTATTTAATATTCGAAGGGCGGGTGATTGATTGAGACTTTGGTTTTAAAATCGATTTTCTCTGGCGGATGGAAATAGATTTTAAAACTGTTATCTCTGGGATTTGTGGATTTTTAAAAATATTCTGATTTTCACTATTCATTTCAGAGATGTTCATAATTTGGTGGCTTCACAGCCAAAAGTATTGTCGTGATTGATTTTTAGGTTTATACCGTGTTGCCCAACTTCCATCATTAACCATCGTTTCGAACAGCATTATAGTGTCCTTCATTAGGGCAGATGTGATAATTGTGAAGTGTTTTGATTAAAAAAATATATTTATATAAAACCACTTTATTAAATATTATCGGTTGAATTGTCAAAAGTTTAATTTGTGTTTCATAGCTAACTTTAATCGTGTTTTAATTTAATATGTGATTGATGATGTTTTAGGTTGAACCGAAACCATATTTATAATAGGTTTATTTATTTTTTTTGTTCACCAATAAAGTGGTGTTCAAACAAAAATATACGTTCTATTAAATTATAATTTTGTCGAACTGTAAAGTGATTGCTTCGTATGAAAATTTATAAAGTATCGCTCAGTGTTGCATATCGGAATTGATATGAAAAACGTTAATTTGATTCAAAAATATTTTTTAATATTTGCAATACAGTTTTCAATGATAAATATTAATCACTTAATAATAATTACGCCAAACAACATTCAATTCAACAAAAAATATTTTATCAAATTTCATTTGGCTTTAAATTCGATAAGTTAATCCCAATAATTGAACATTAAAATATGCGAAGTTGAAATGATGGACTTTAAGGAAGGGTTGTTTAAAAAATTTTTAACACTCTATCAAGTTAATTTTCACGTTCTGAGGTGTTTCTATTCAAGTTTTGGCTCTTCGAGATTTTGGGTACCCCAGTTGGGAACAGAAAGGTTAACAAATTTGAAAAAAAAAAATATAACTGTAACTCTAGTTCAATGAACTGTAGAACGCTTAAGTTAGGAAATGAAGAATCGTTCATTTCAAAATTCGAATTGTTTAGAATTCACACAAGCTATAACTTGTCTTTACACATTTTTAATGATTTGAATTGCCATTTTTTTTATTTTTTATTTGTCGGGAATTCAACACTAAAAAAAAAAATACACCTAAAAAATATGTGGATTTTATAAAATAATTAGCCATCTTAACGAGGTAATAACAAAGCAGAGGGTAGAACTGCTTCACTCCCTCAGACACGGGAATTGTGCAAACACCTGCTTGCTAATTACAGAGCCTAATTAAAAGGCTACATGGCAGTGATATACAAGTGGGAGATGATCACATGATTAACAACAACAAAAAAATCCCTTTTTCGATTCTGGATAAAATGTAATTTTCAATATTACCATTACCCGTATTTTAAAACATTTTTTTCTGTTCGTTACTGGAAAAATAATAGATTTACTTCGATTACAATAAAATACATCTAAATTTGTTTTTGTCTCACAAAATTAAGACAAAATGTGGCAAGTAAGAAACACTCTCATGCTTCCATAAAATTCTTGATCCCCCCCTATTGCTTCGAGCTAACGTGCGCTGGTCACTTGGAGTTACACCACGCACAAAATGGAAGGCATGTTTCCGATGAAGGAGATTTGATTATCATTTCGATTCCTTTTAGACTTAATCAGACAAGATTGGGTCTTTGAAACATTAATTTCGACTGTGTTATTCTTACTCCTTCTTACTTA
This sequence comes from Glyphotaelius pellucidus, assembly GCA_936435175.1. NCBI lineage: Eukaryota > Metazoa > Arthropoda > Insecta > Trichoptera > Limnephilidae > Glyphotaelius > Glyphotaelius pellucidus. The sequence continues at coordinate 5,181,379 of OW386550.1, forward strand.
GAGTAAACACCCTGGAGGAAACCGTCTATTATCTGCTTCAAAGCCCTTCGAGTTTTTTGTCAAATAAATAGCTATCATGGACTGTATTGCCATCCGCGTAATAATGAATTGGTGCACAAGACAAATGGTCATTGATGTGCAATAAAAACAAAGTCGGAGACCAAACCGATTCATGTGGGGCGCCAGCATTTATTGAATTTGAGGACAAGGCGAAACCATCAGCAACTGTCAATCAACCGTTCAACTCGTTAGAAAATGTGTACGTATATCCCTTTCTCACAACCAAAATAAACCTTTAGAATGCTAGCTGGTTGTTGATCAATAGAATCCCAACTTTGGTTACGATCTACAAACTTACTATGATTTCAGCTTGCAGCAAACAACGGCTTAGCTATTTAAAGTTCTTATTGTATTTGTTGCCACCTTCATTCAGAGAGTGATCGATGTGTAGCATGTTTGGAACTGAAAAGGCAACCCTCGCTTTCGTTATATCTATGGTCCGGAGTAACATAAGGTTTTATCATCTGCTTTTAGTTTCAATGCAGAGCAGGGCGTCATGTGTAGCCGGGGAGGGGCCGTAGAAGTCGACATGGCTTTGAGACCAGTCTTTAGAGTTCAATGGCACCAACAATTTTATATGTATATCCACGTTTAAAAACTTTACGCGCAATTAAAAACTAGTATTGTGACTTTTTAAATTCTTTGTATTGTTCCACAAAATCATTAAAAATAATAAATCTTAAAATTTGCGGAAACTGTATAGGGACCTTGAACAAAAACAAATCTTAATTTTGTTCAAAAAGCACAATATTCTTTATTCAAATTACTCTTAAACAAAACTGAATATGAACAAAGCATGATGCACCTAAATCATTGATACACAATTCTTTGAATTATTTTATTAACTATTCGTGCTATATTGTGGCTTAAAATTGCCATTCAGAACATCTCAACCTGAATATAACAAAATATGCTCATAATACAAGACTAACTGCAAACGATGGACTTGTTTTTCCCAGATATCTAAATAAATACTTTCCAAGAACCTTAGAATACAATGTCTCTTAAAATAACATCATATTATATACCTAACTCATTAAAAAAATGTGAACAAATTTTCATAAGGAGATAGATGCACACTGAAAAAACGATAGGAAAAACATACACATAAAATAATGTCACTAGTACATTGACTTCGACCATGAGCGTTGAGCAAAAGCCAATTAAAGTAGATATATATACTTATACAGCAGTGCTAATGTTAGTCTATTGTTTCTAGAGATTTCAAACCACAGAAAATATAATTGACAAAAGCTCCGCAGTCTTTTGTTTTCTGTTCGCAGCTTCAAAATCCAGTGCCGCGTCAACAAAAGCACAGAGCTACGATAATCCAGCGCGACTTGGCTACGAAGCTACGAACAAAACGCTACGCTAATCTGTTGTGACACAATATATAATATTATTATACTTATATTGTATGACAATCCTTTTCAAATGTTATTACTCGGGGTGAAAAGGCGTTGTTCAAATACAGCGAGTTGATTTTTTTAGCAAAGATTCATATTTATATTTGTGGTGAAACCACTTATCACAAATCTTATTTTGTATTAATATTCAAATTATTAATTATGAAATGTTTTCAGTTTAATCATTAATTTATTTTACACGAACTCTTATTAAAACATTTCATTTTCAAAGATATTTTATTTTCCTTGCGATACAGCGGTAGATTCTTTCAAGGTTGCCCTTGTAAAACATCAACATTCAGAATTGAAACCACTTAAAAAAGCATCAGTTGTTAGAAACTTTCTTTAGGAAGGGAAGATAGGATCGTAAAAAACTCACAGTAGTTGATGTAGGAGGCTGGGTTGATATGCACATAGAAAATTCACATTAAATGTTCCAAATTGTACAGATGGTAATATAAGTTATTTGAAGTCTATGCAACACATGTAAATACAATGTTTATTCACCGAAGGTTATCTTTGCACTTTGACAATATGAACTTCATAATACACTGCGTATGGTTCGAAGGTTTAAACTGCACTGAAGGTAGTGTGGGAGGAGGGTAGAATTTTCAAAAGGACAATAATAATTCCTATCATACCGCCCACCAATTTTACGAAGGAAAATTTAAATAATCAAGTAGAAAGTAATTGAAAAACGAAGAAAGTAGTTTGCTTAAAATTAAAAGATAAACGTTCATATGCAGAAAAAAACTTAATTTGGAGTAAGGCCTTCTATGCCTTTTATTATCCTTTTAATTTTCGCTTTAAATTACGTAACCTCCTAGAATTGAAGTTGTAGAAACTATTAAGCTCAGGTGCTTCGGATTTCACTATAAAGGGCACTACATAACTACCGTCACCGTGTTGATGATGGTTACGTTTGAAGGTTTCTTCACATTTGACGCCGTCAGGTTGTATCAATTCTGTAGTTGGTGTTTCTTTAGAAGTCCAAAATCTTTTTATCGGCTGATCAAGTGAAACATGATAAAATGTTGAAGTAGTAATTTCATTCGGAATATTTCCTATTAGTACCAAACCAAATATTGTTGACAATCCAGATATTTTGCTGTTATTTCCAAAAGAAGTCCGCCCACCGTCAAGAATTGAAGGGAAGAAATTAGCCCCGAGCAAGAAATCTATTTTTGAAGGAGTATCGAAGGTGTCGTCCGCTAATTCTCTTCTAGAAACGTTCATAGAAGGCAAGTCTAACTTGATCCTTGATGGTGGCATCTCACTCGTAAAATTGGAAATAACAACAGCGCTTGTTTTGAATTTTGGACCGTTCTGGCTTTTAGGTTTGATTGTACAATGCACTTCGCCAATTATATTAACTGAGTATTGAGCGATTCCCTTGAGTTTCCCTTTGTAAGGCATGATTTTTAGTCCTAAATGTTTTGCGCATGATGCACTCACGATAAATACCTGGGAACCGCTGTCTAATAGCATTCGAATTGTATTGTAAGATCCGGTAGCTATTTCACACTCTGCCAAAGCTGTACCTAAAAGAGCTACGTTAAGTGTGATGGTGACGAAAATAATACTTCACTTGATGTAGACTTCACTAAAGGCTTCAAAGAATGATGACGCCTTTTACATTTTATGCATGTAAATTTAGAAAGACAATTTTTTTATCTTGTGCGCCTTTAAGCAATTAAAACAAAGTTTTAATGTCTTGATGATTTCATATCGGTTTTCTATTGAAGTATTTAAGAACTGCGGGCAATGCATTATATTATGTTCATCGCTTTGACAGAGTTTGCATAACTTGATTGAAACTAAATTATTCTTTGTAACAGTAAGTACACGTTTAACATTTGAATTTGAACTCTTGTTAGAAGTGGTAGACGGAAAAGAAGAAGTAGACATATGTAAAACTCGTTGATGATTGTGAAGAAATTCTAAAACTTTTCCTGAAGTAGGTATTTCATCTTTTTTTAATTGTAGTTCAAATTGTCGCTTTGTATTAAAATCCAAGTTTCTAATGATGATATGAGCAATAAACATTTCAAAGATTTCCGTCTTATCGTAAGTCTGTAGTGCACAAAGATTATCTTGAAACTTCGCAATATAATTAGACAACCCTTCTGCAGATTCTGTACTCATTGGTTTTAAATTTAGAAGTTGTTCTGAATAATGGTTAAATAAAATTCTCGAGTTTTGATAATGTTGCTGTAATGTATCCCAGACAATTATATAATTTTCATCGATTATCGGAAAACCCTTTATCATACTTAATGCTGAACCACTTAAACAAGACATGAGATAGTGATGTTTCTCAATGTTCGTATAGTCCTCTTTATCGTGGACCAGACTTGTATATAAAGCCCATTCTTCGATTTTACCACTGAATTTTGGCAAACTTATTGCGGGAGGCCTGACACACGAAGAACGAATTTCTTGTTTAAGTACCTTCCGAGTAGATTCGACTATATTCATGCTATTTTCTGTTGCCTTGATTGAATAATATAATTCTTCGAAATTAGAATCAGAAATTTCTACGTCGTCGTGGATTTTATCATCTTCTAAATCTGAAAGTAATTCCTGAATATCCGCTTGTAAACGCTGAAAATCGTTGTAATACTCACTTAACCGTTCTAGCCTAGCCCTAAACAATGGAATATTAACTTCATTATCAAGTTGTGAAATTAATTTTCACGTAACAGTCAAATTTGAAATTATTCTACTACGTTTCCTTTTTAGTACGGTAATCTTTTTAATCAAGGTATCCATGATGAATCTTGAGGCGTAAAAAAAGGAAATATATCGATATACGTAATGAATTACTAAATAAATTGAAAGGCTCTTTGCAAATTATCAAAATTATTATTGAGTGCAGTGACACTGTAAACAGTACTTAAATACATGCGTTGGAGAAGGAAGGCTATATTAATGAAATATTTCAACGTAAAGTATAGCATAACACATGTAATAGAAGGAGACAGCTGTATGTTATGAAACTACGCTTGGATTGGTATTTTGAAATATCAATTTAATTGCAACGCAAGATATGAACAAACACATGTAAAAGAACGAGACAGCTGTATATTATGAAGTACCGCCTTGAAATTGTACCTAAAATGCTCACTACTCTGAACTCTAGGTAACTGAAATGCAACAATATGATCAATGTGAAACTTATATTGAATTTTGTACTTTGTAATATGTAGGTAATTCTAGAAGCGTATCATGAAATTAATATTTTTACGCATCCTGATTTCAAGCAAACTATTTTCTCTTTTAAATGGTTCATTATATCCGGCTCGAAGGACCAAATATTGGGGTATGTTAGAAACTTTCTTTAAGAAGGGAAGATAGGATTGTAAAAAACTCCCAGTAGTTGATGTAGGAGGCTGGGTTGATATGCACATAGAAAATTCACATAAAATGTTCCAAACTGTACAGATGGTAATATAAGTTATTTGAAGTCTATGCAACACATTTAAATACAATGTTTATTCACCGAAGGTTATCTTTGCACTTTGACAATATGAACTTCATAATACACTGCGTATGGTTCGAAGGTTTAAACTGCACTGAAGGTAGTGCGGGAGGTGGGTAGGATTTTCAAAAGGACAATAACAATTCCTAACATCAGTCGTGTTTGGTGACAGACACTATCCAACCTTCTTATCTACCATCTTTTTCCTCTCCACACTCCCTTAAGTCTCACAAAATACCCCATACGGGGATGTCATTGTCCAGCTAGCTTCGGGTAGTTGCCGCTCTAATTAGTTAATCTCTAATCGAAGCACTCTAATTCACATATTCACTCGAGCGTCCCTCTATATAATCGCATTCAATCTTGAGTGTTCGGGAATTTTGAAAATTTCCCGCTATCTTTCAAGAAATCATATTATCTAAGAATTTTAATATGGTTACAAATTAACTGCTTTTAGTGTTAGAGATCTAACGGACCTACATTAAACGATTTATCCCATATTTTTAGGATTTAGGAGGCACGTTCCAGAGTGGAAGATACTATCAGTATCGCCCTGGTGTAAGACCACCATTCAGAATTGAAACGTTGCTTGAAATGGCTTAAGCCGTGTTTAGTGACCAGATCTGAATAGCCAGGTACTTCCCCACCGTCCTCTTCCCTATCTCCTTCCCCTCCCCACTACCTTCAGCCACACAACATACCCCGATTGGGGATGCCATGGTCTCACTGGCTCCAGACGGGAGCAGTTGGGACTCTTGTGCGGTTTGAACTGTAAAAAAAAAAAAAAATTCTAATATTAAAACAAAATATATATTAACACATGAATTCTGTGTATTATTTACTTTAAAATTGGCGCATGTGGTATATATTTAGAGAATATTAAATATTATTAATTATATTTTTCGTCTATAGACCAGTTGATGATCATAAGTATTAATTTTTTTAAATTCGAACAAGCATTTTTTAATATTTAAACTCTTGATCAATGATTTGTAAGAAAATATGTGTAAAAAATTTCGGTTCGTGAAAAACAAATAATTTAGAATAAATGCGAGACGTATAATGTTAAAAGAAGGAAGATTACTAAGGACGGGTTGTTTCAAAAAATTTGATGGATTCATCAAATATTTGATGTTGATTTTCACGTTCTGTGTAAGTTCTATTCAAGTTCTGTGATTATTTCAGTTTTGTGAAACAGCTGTTCTATCACGATATAATAACAGAACTTGAATAGAACCTACACAGAACGTGAAAATCAACTTCAAATATTTGATGAATCCATCAAATTTTTTGAAACAACCCATCCCAAGTTACATTTGTGATTAATAGAAGTAATAAAGCGTGGAAACTTGTGAAATAGTTCCAATAAATGTTTTAAAATATCTTTTCAAATTGGCCACATTTTGGATAGAGAAAGCTTGAAAGTATTTGCAAACTGGCCAAAATGTGGCCAAAAACACTCCAGTGGCTAATGATGTCAATGCCCCGCCATGTTGGGAACATGGTTCAGATACCTAGGAAGACATATAGCTGAACCAGAAGACTTGTCGCAGATAGCTACCATGTTCTATTCGGCTTACGGGTCAGCCGCCGCTCGTATGCCGTAATAATTCCTAGAGCCGCGATATACTGAGCCTATTAGTTCAGAGATTCACCGTAAACGTCGGTTGTTAGCTACCAAGTTCTATTCGGCTTATGGGTCAGCCGCCGCTCGTATGCCGTAATAATTCCTAGAGCCGCGATATACTGAGCCTATTAGTTCAGAGATTCACCGTAAACGTCGGTTGTTAGCTACCAAGTTCTATTCGGCTTATGGGTCAGCCGCCGCTCGTATGCCGTAATAATTCCTAGAGCCGCGATATACTGAGCCTATTAGTTCAGAGATTCACCGTAAACGTCGGTTGTTAGCTACCAAGTTCTATTCGGCTTATGGGTCAGCCGCCGCTCGTATGCCGTAATAATTCCTAGAGCCGCGATATAATGAGCCTATTAGTTCAGAGATTCACCGTAAACGTCGGTTGTTTTGAAGACGGCGTTTCGTTGGTGTGCTGCTTGCATCTGGACCTGAGTGGGCGGATATTCGAAGATTTGAGCGTGAGGAACCATTTTTTAAATCGAGATTATATTTTACATTAGTGGGTTACTGTTATATAAATGTGTTCAGATATAATCATTGAACTGGCGCTCCTACAGTATGTTACGATAGACATATGTGTTATTATAAATTTTAAACCCTAAAAATGGCGTCTTCCACGCCATTTCTTCACCACAAATAAATACGTGAATGTCCCACATTGTAGGCTATTCAAATAAAAGCTATATACAATTTTTATAAGAAAAACTCTCTTTTTATAACTTTTGAAGGTTATTCCCATCAACGTAATATATCATTGAAGATGAAGATAAAATCTATCTCAAAAGCAATATTGTTTTAACGAATCGTTTTATTTCAGTATGTTTCTACCTCAATTTGAGCCATTTCACACTAATGTTTTGGCAAATTTAAGTTAATTCAACAAGAGTCAAATAGATAAATGCTACATAATGAATAATATTTCACATCTAAACATTATTAGATCAAATAATGTTACAAACTTTATCAAAGGAACCGGGTTACTGTTAAAGGAATATGGTGAAATGTGAGATACGTCGTACGATGGGCCCATGTGAGGGCTCACTGGAACTATCTACATATGTTAAACAATCTTATATATAAAAACAGTTTCAAAAAATTAAAAACTAAGCGGCCTACCTTTACTTTACAATTACTAAAGAGTGAGTAACAATTAATATACTTTGAGTATACTTTAACTCCTGATGAGGTGAACATCGTTCACGAAACATGTTGAGTGTGTATTAAATAAAAGTGATGTGTACAAAGATATTTGTCTATTAATAAAATTACTAAAGCTTCAATTATATAATAAGTTCGTGTTTGCATTAATCTGGAAGATTTTTTAGATGTCTATATCAAAAATCACGCTTTAAAAAAGGCTAACCTATTATCGTGATCTTAAAGTTTAAATCAGAAAACACTACTTTTTCCTTAGATTATTATAATTAATCACCCGCAAAAATTGTGCAATATTAGCGTAAAATTTTGTACGACAAAATATTAATTATCAAAAAATTATACGCCTACAACAAAAAACATTCTTAGATTTAACAACGTTATCCTATTTTACATTGTTCTTCTCGCAAAGTACCACCATCACCCTTACCCTCAACGGTAATATAATGATTGCATGAAGTTACAATCAGGCTTCAAGTTACATTAAGGCTTCCATCAATCATTTCAGCGAGAAAGTTAACGATGATTCAAAGCAAAACGCGTCTATTTATGTTCCCTAACTTTTTGTAATTTTCTTTTCGAAGCTCGCTTTGAGAAAACTGGCGCCATCTACGCAATGCCGTAAATTACGCTGTTACGTATTGCGGGCAATTGGAGGCTAATTTTGGAAAAAAAAGGTTACTCATAAGCTTGCCGGTAACTGAAACCTCGATTACATAGAGCGAGTTTAGCCACTAGCCAGTAAGTTTAAAAGCGGGTGAATCAGCGAGTAAGATTGTCATGATGACACACAAAACTGTCTACTCGCTCAGTACCGACAGTAGCAGCTAAAATAACGACTCTCGCGCGAACCAATTCGGTCGACATTTTGTAAGAAACTTGAGCTCGCAGCTAGCGCCACACGCTAGCCAGTAGCAGAGAATTACGGCTCCCGCGCGAACTAATTCTGAGTTACGAAATCAGCTATTAGTAGGCCGCCATCTTGAGCGAGTAGCAAGTAACGTTGACCTTAGGGATTGTCCACAATCTGCTAGTTGGTAACACTGAGATGAAACTGAGCGAGTTTACAAGCTACTTACTGTCTGGGAAATTCACGATCTGTTCTCAATGTCATCGAGGCTTGATGTAGAATAAAATTAATATTTTTCTAAGGCATGATAGTTTTAAAGAGGGAGGCGAGTGTGGGTACAGCCGCCCTGGGAACCATTTATTGGATAATACCTCTGCCATAGGTCACCCCAAGTGGTTCGCTACCTTTGATGACTTTAGTAGGGGTACCCGGGTTCATCGGGTTAGGTGTCAGGTCGTGGCACCAGGTGCGTGGCGGGCCGGATTGGTAAAGGCCGGTTTAGGAAGACCGTCTGACCTGTCTAGCTAGTCTCTCTCGATCCTTTGCCTTGCACCACAGCGGGAGGGATGTATTCATGCGTCCTTCACTTCTAGAGACGCTAACTTCTAGATTCCTACTCATCTCTCATACATTTCCTTCCCAGAACCACCTCCGTTTCCTTTCCTTAAAAAGATCCTCCACACAGCATCCCTAATATGACATAGGCTCTGAGGAAGATCACGGGCCTCTTGTGTGGGATCAAAGTAAAAGAAAAGTAAATATAAATTTTTTTCACATTTTTTATACTGATATTGTTTCTAAATAAATTTGTATAAATATGTGAGTATGTTGTGTGTTTTTGAGTGTGTATATGTATGTCTGAGTATGTTGCCTATATTATATCCATCTGTCTGTGTATTTTATGCCTTTGTATTGTTTTACGTATATTATTCTTCTATACCTTTTTCTGTATTGTTATTTCTCGTTATATGGTATTTTACATATATGTGTTTTAGTGTTATAATTAATATTGTGAAATTAACCTGTTGACAAACTGCTTTGGCAGCTAGTGCTTAAAAAGAATAATTAAAATACTCCTAAATTTTAACAAGTCATTGTAAAAACATAATAGGTAGTGTTGGTAATTATTAAAAAATGACCTAACATAGTTTTAAGCAAAAATATACTAGATGGGTGTGATTATCTGCAACCCGTCAAGTCGGAAAGAAATAAAAATGAGAAAAACTTTAAAAATTGGTTTCATTAAGCGTATTTTACCAAAACGATGGAGTTCTGCCCATTTTTTTTTTTATAAAATACCGCACTAGAGTCCCAACTGCTCCCGTCTGGAGCCAGTGGGGCTATGGCATCCCCAATCGGGGTATGTTGTGAGGCTGAAGGTAGTGGGGAGGGGAAAGAGATGGGGAAGAGGAAGGTGGGGAAGTACCTGGCTATTCAGATCTGGTCACTAGACACGGCTAAAGCCATTTCAAGCGATGTTTCAATTCTGAATGGTGGTCTTACACCAGGGCGATACTAAAAGTATCTTCCACTCTGGAACGTAAATAAACTTTATATTATTTTAAATGAATAAATTGTGAAATAACACAAATTAATCAAATAAAATTTATTTGCCACGCCGGGATTCGATCCGCGACCTTCGGAATGCTAGTCAAGAGCCTTACCGCTGGACTACGCCGGCCGTCAATATTCATCCAGTAGCAGTATCCGCCCATATTCATTCGGTAGCAATTTCCGCCCATATTAGTTCCTCCAGCTAATAATTTAAAATGCGCATTCGAATAAAAACAAGATTCTTTTGGTATTCGTACTGTAGGTTTTGTTATTTTAAAATAAGTTTTTCTGTGGATATTTTACATTGCCTTGTGTTCAGTTTTGTCCAGCTTTTGGATTTATGGGTCATATTCACTCGACGTTCGAAAGATTTTTATATATAAACGCCGCCGCTGCGCTCTCAGTGAGTCTAAAACTTATCCACTCTTGCGCCTGGCGATCCTTTTATTTAAATATGTTTCCCATCGCACACCAAAATACAACGTCGTCATAAGCATTCGCCTTCACATCCCTCCACGTTTTATGAATCCCATCGTGATACGTGCACACTACCACTGTGTACATAATAACGACACTGTTAAACTATGTCATACATTGTTCGTATCCACCGTTACCCACTGATCTTTCAAAGCTCAATTACTCACGATAAATACAGCTTTGGAAGCTCAATTATTGCAATGACATGGATATTTCTGTTAAAAATTCTGAGAAATTTCTTAGCACCATCACCATTCTAGAGTTTTTTTACTTATTTAGTCATTCAAAGAGATATCTGCTACAACAGTAAAAACTTTTGATGCAAAGTTTTTTGTCTGGTGTTTTCAGCAAGCATATTTTAGTTATCATAAAAATAAGACAAGACACTATAAAGTTTGTCAGACATTTTCTCATGTTCTGTGCGAAAAAAGATGTCGAAAAAAGAGTGAGTGCTTAAATCTCGGGTTTAACAACGTGTAGTAAAACGAATATCATAAATATAAAATATATGCTACCTACATCTACGTGTTATACTTGTTATTACCATTCAACGGAAAATGATAAATACGTATTTTTACTACCCAAATAAACCTCTACAATAATCTCTGCAATTAAAGCGGTTAGTATTAACAGTTGAAAAATTCGCGACAAAGATACCCTTTTTACATTATGTATTCCTGGTATCATTTTCCTCAATGTAGTAGTTACTTTACGGGTCAAATTGACACGATTTTCATTTAAAGTTGGTGGCTTTGTATTGAAAAGGCGAATTAACATATTATCGGTGTAAAGAACCGATTCCGGTCGTGGTCACGATCCGGATCAATTGAATCCATTTCAGGTTTATTACTGCCACCAGCCCCTAATAACTTTGAGGTAGGTTTGGAATAAGGGTGGGCAATCTTTTGATTGTTGCGTTAGATTTTTGTAACTTTAAAATACGGGTTTTATGAAGATTTTCATTTTTTTGTTTGACATTTGCTCCACTCTGAGGAAAATATTTTTTCTCAGAACCTGGATCCTCTGGATGGAATGGAATGCGAATGGAATGCGAATGGAGTGCGAATGGAGTGCGAATGGAGTGCGAATGGAGTGCGAATGGAGTGCGAATGGAGTGCGAATGGAGTGCGAATGGAGTGCGAATGGAGTGCGAATGGAGTGTGAATGGAGTGCGAATGGAGTGTGAATGGAATGCGAATGGAATGCGAATGGAATGCGAATGGAATGCGAATGGAATGCGAATGGAATTCGAATGGAATGCTAATGGAGTGCGAATGGAGTGCGAATGGAGTGCGAATGGAATGCAAATGGAGTGCAAATGGAATGCGAATAGAATGCGAAAGGAATGCGAATGGAATGCGAATGGAATGCGATGGAATGCGAATGGAATGCGAATGGAATGCGAATGGAATGCTAATGGAATGCGAATGGAATGCGAATGGAATGCGAATGGAACGCGAATGGAATGCGTATGAAATGCGTATGGAATGCGAATGGAATGCGAATGGAATGCGAATGGAATGCGAATGGAGTGCGAATGGAATTTCAATGGAGTGCAAATGGAATACTAATGGAATACGTACAATAAAATGTTAAAAAAATATTGTAATGAAAAAATAAAAAAATAAAACTCAAAATTTCTCCAAGAGTGCCTTGATCTCAGCGTATCCAGGCACTCTTGGAGAAATTTTGGGTTTTTTTGTTTTTTTTGTTTTTTCATTACAATATTTTTTAAACATTTTATTATTTTCACCTACTTGCTGCGCTAGCTTGGCCGTGTTGTTAGCAACCCAGGCTTTTATGTGAGGCAATAGTTAAAATGAAACATGCATAATCATTATTAATACAGGTATAATGTTGAATAAGGGGTTAATATAACATTACTATCCCACCCTACCTCTTAGGCTAAAGAAGGAGGTAGCGCGAAACGGCATAACACCCCAATAACAAATAATGAAAATACTTTTGGCATTGAAAATCTAAAAACGTATCGAAATAATTATTGACTGAGCATATCGAAGTACATTTTTAAATTGACCGTTTCACATTTTAGCTGTCAGTAAATTTGTTTGCTGATCCTGTTCCGTTTCCAGATGGTGACCGTTTTAACGGTTCAGTAAATGTTATTTTTTTCAAATGTAAAATTAACGTGTTAATTTGAACTTTCTGATTCTAAATTTTTCAGTATTGTGGTTCCTACATGCCTGAATAAAGAATTATCGTCAAAAAGTTATATTTCTTTGGACAAATTGTATTATTAAAAATGTTACATCAAATATACGCTTTATAATTAAGTACCTAACTATTAGTACAATATATTAAAATGTTTATTTTTTATTTTATTTCTCACTTCAACTTTTTATTTTTACTTAATACCTTATAGTTTGTACATAATATTTTATACTTTACACCTTATACTTATATTTTATACCATATTTTTCACTTTATATTTATATTTTACCTTTTACCTACTACTTGTTACCTAACTTACTTTTATATCTACTGTTATACTTCATGTTGTTGTACTTTTTATATGTTATGTCAATTATGTTAATACACATGTTGTGCCGTATATGTGTAAATAAATAAATAAATTAATAAATATTTTAACTGGAATAAACAGATATCTCATGATTTCAGAGGAAATTTTTGATTTAAGTTATAATATTTTTCACGCGAGGTCGTTTTTCAAAAAGACTAGCTAGCTTATTGAATCTCTGAAACACATAATTTTGATATTTTTGTTTTGTTGATTCTTAAAAGGTTCTTCTTCCCTTAAATTGGATTCGGTATTCAGTGCGCACCAGACGTCACATGTGCTAAACATCGAACCCTCTTCAGGTCAATTTGGGGCTAATTTGGTTTAAATTTTATGTCGCATATCTTCACTTCAATAACCGGCTTTAGATTCTCAACGATAGGCGATCCAATCTTTACCATTTTCAAATCAAATAAAATGATTGGTTTTTTTTATGGAACTGGTTCAATATTCTGATTTCAAAAGGTGTTTTATTTTTATTTTATTTTATTTATTTATTTTAAATACATAAACGGCTGTACTGCCTTTTATAAATAAACATATAATAGAGTACAAAAGTAAGAAAAATAATATCATTACATAATAGTAGTTTTAAAATTAAAAATAACATACAATTATTTTGTGTATCACAACAAAAAATAACAAGAAATAAAAATGAGAAATATCATATCATTTCAACATGTCCATATTGCGTATATAAAGTTACATTATGGAAAAATAATTTTTGAGTGCATATTTATGTGGCCAAGCACTAAGCTCTGTTTTCAGACCCTAAAATTGAAATTATTAACTGGTTTTGTGTTTAATTCATAGAACTCCATTTAATTTTTTTTATATATAATTAAAATTTAATTTGATAGTTTTATTATCAAGTTCTGCAAGTTTTTTAATTATACCTGTTTTGGTTTACAAGACCATTTTCAAACTGTGATTAAATCTACTGTTAGGCGGCTTATTTATAAGATTTTAAATGTCAGTTTTCGAAGGTATTTATTTACTGATTTATTACCGGTTAAACCAATTTGCTGATACACTAATTGAGAGTGTATTGTGTGGGGTTCAGAATCTGTTTCCTCATCTAAGTGTTAAGGTTTTCTTAATCGTTTTATTATTATATTTTTTAGGTTTTGTAAATATACTAAGTATTGGGAATAAATAATTTTCCTTACTTTATTAATTAGCGTTACATTGGGGCATTGGCATTACACTTACTTTATTAATTAGCTGTAACAAAAATTCATACTAAAATACTTGCAGAACTTGATAATAAAAATACCTAATTTAATATTAATTAAAAATTAAAAAATATGAAATAAACAAACTAAAATTCAAAGCTTAAAACTTTGAATTATGTAATAATCCTTACTAGCAGTTAAAAACCCGCTCCAAGTGTTTTTGTTGCTGGGCCCTGTGAGCGGCTTTGATTCGGCTTCGCTCAGGTGTGAGTGACCATTTTATAAATTCAATAGAAACCGGTTCCAAAAATAGAAGATTCCTCGAATCAAATGACAGTTAGTCACCGGGACGAACAAACCGCGACAGGCAATGATGTCATAGATAATATATAGACGCGTGGTATGATTATGATTGTAACTGCTAGTTACGTTACAGTTACAGTTATCTCCACACAAGGAAAGATTTACGAAGTTACAAATCCAGTAGTACTTATACCTGCCAGCGGTAGGGCCTCATGCGTTCTATTAACATAAATGGCGCCATCCTTTGACACTATTGGCTACTTTATTGAATTCGGGTCTCTTACAAAAGTAGCTTTTTAAAAAACAAAGATGGTTTTGCATAAGGCGCGGCATCAGAAATGTATTCAAAGTCGGATTCTTATATTTCAATCGTACGACGTATGTTTCAGACGTTAGCCTATTAATAACGTCCAACTATTTATTTATTTTACATTAGCTCCACTCAGAAGATCCTGGAAAATAATTCCCTCCAGGGCTTGTGTTATCTTTGGGGATACTGTGTGGAGGGTTTTTTTAGGAAAGGAAAGAGAGGAGGTTTTGGGAAGGAAAAATTATGAGCGGTTTCTAGGAATCTGAAGGTCAGAGTGTCCTGAAGTGATGGTCATATTTTAAATTTTTTTCAATACATTTGTGCAGTAAGAATAACGTAGTAATAATAATGCATAATAATTGATACTATTTAAATGTATGAATGTTTGTATTTAAATATAAACAAGCGTAATTATGTCTTGTTAGTTATTAAATTAATAGGAAACCATGTAAAATTTAAAATTACATTATTAAATAGTTTTCAGACTCCACCCTACCTACCCAAGCCAATCAACTATTTAGTTAATATTGAACCGATGCAGAACATTTTTCATTTTTAAAAATTTAATTCTGGAGGATTTTATCATATGAATCCATCACTCATACTGCGGTGCACGGCGAAGTTTCGAGAAAGTTCTGCTCAAGGTTAAAGGTCTCCCTCATCCAGTCTCCCCAATCCGACCTGCCACGCAGCTAGTGGGCAGACTCACAACGTTTTTATGGCCGCGATCATATTTCAGAGATAAATATACTTTATCGTGTCAAAACTATTATATACATCAACGATCATATTTTAGAGATAAATATACTATATCGTGTCAAAACGATTATATATATCAACCATCATATTTCAGAGATAAATATACTATATTGTGTCAAAACGATTATATTATATATCAACGATCATATTTCAGAGATAAATACACTACATCGTGTCACAACGATTATATATATCAACCATCATATTTCAGAGATAAATATACTATATTGTGTCAAAACTATTATATATATCAACGGTCATATTTCAGAGATAAATATACTATATCGTGTCAAAACGATTTATTAACAGTTATAGTTTCAAATCTCATCATATTAATATACGAAACTAAGAAATCGTAGTAATAAATGGATTCTTTTGTTAAGGTTTTGTTAAGGTCAATAATCGTAAGACGCAAAATATCGACTTTCAATCAAAATATCTTCCATAATTAATGTTGTGGGTTTTAAAATATAGTCAAGTTTGGGATTACTTTTTTGTTTTGAAGGTCCTCTGGGTCATATTACTAATTACCCAGCGCCCTTGAGATGACTTCACAAACACGAAGACAAATAAAAATAATCCACGTTTTAAGTATTTAACACTTTTGCTAGAAGTTTTATCATAATTAAAACGATATTTTTAACGTTTGATCCCAAAATTTATAAATTCCATTGTTTTTCATCTAACTACTTTGCAATATTTTAATTAGCTTTTCGGGTGTTTGTTATATTCTCATTTTAATTGATAAGCAAAATATCAATTAAAACATCTTAACAATGTCATATTTTATCATTCACTATTATCAGTGGATATTCATAATTAGCATAATTAACTATCTTATTAATGTGTAATCTCAGATTTGCAAGAAACCAATCTACATATTATACTTATTATCTGTATTCTTATGTAATTTGTGAGGCGGGAATGGGTGCCGTCGCCTCAAGAACTATTTATTGGATAACCAATACCTCTGCCATATGTCACCCAAAGTGGTTCACTACGTTTGGTGGCTTAGCAGGTATGCCCGAGTTCATGGGATAAGGTTTGTCTAGGTCTTGGCGGCGGGTGACTTGGACACTGAATCCCAGATTACTGAACACCTCTCTTTACTTTTCCTTCTCAGAACTATCTTTCTGTTCTTTACTTAAAAATATCCACCACACAACATTCCTAAAGTAGGTTCTGAGGGAAATTATTTTCCTGTATTTCCCGTGTGAAGATGTTAAAAAAAGCAATTTCCTTCAAGGCCTATGTCATCTTTGGAGATAATAAGGGTGTTTTTTTAAGGGAAATAAAGGACAAGTAGTTCTAAGAAGTTCTAGAAAGAAGTTTTAAGAAGTTCTAGGAAGTTCTAAGAAAATCTTAGAAGTTCTAGGAAGGAAAAAAGAATGAGGAGTTAGTAGATATCTGGGGGTCAGTGTGTCCAGGATTGACGGACGTATGAATCCATCCCCCCAATGCGGTGCAAGGCAATGTGTCGAAAAAGTCTTGTTGAAGACGTCAAAAGGTCTCCATCAACCGATCTCTCCCTATCCCAGTTCTAGACAAATCTCAATTCATAAACCTGGGCATCTTGCTAAATCACCAAACGTAACGAATCACTTGGGTGACCTAGAACAGGGGTGTTGGTTTACCAATAAATGATTCCCGGGGTGATGGTCCCAATACCCGCCTCCCAAAATGTAAGCTATGCAATTTGAAGTACTTAAATCAAAAATGCTTTAAGGCTATTTAATGTAAATATTCGACCATAAAAAACCTTTTTATAATTGTTTCCTTGGAAGTAATTAAGGTCATTAAGTTACATATTTGCCCCTAACAAGCTCACTGAATTTCTGTGGTTTTTGTTTTATCGGATACATAAAAGCTTTCCTGGGAGGTATTATTAATTATTAATCTGGGAGCTAATCGTTGGAGGATCGGCCTTTGATGTAGATTATTCGCTTCGCTGTTTTTCGTAAGCAAATTTTTAGTTACTAAATCGGTAATGAGAACATGAATTGTGGCGTTTTTGAGAGAGGAAGATATTTTCCATAAACCTACAGCGAGCATTTAAATATAACCGTTGTTTGAACATTGTTTACTTGTATAACGCCAAACAATATGTTTAGTTAAAATTATTCCTTCTCTTTCTCGTATCTCTTGTTTTGTACTTTTTCCGTTTATGTGATGTATTTTTAAAATATTTTTTTTTATTTGCTAGTATGGAAAATTTTCAAGCTTCACACAATAATATCAATATGATAAATATCCCAATCAATTTTCCGATTTTCCAAATTGATAAAATTTTTCAACTTGAAGTTTTTCCAAATTTAAAATAACAAAATCAGAAAGATAAATGTCTAATTATGTTAATATTTTTTATTTAAATTACCGATTTCCGATAATTTTATTTTAAATTTTTAAGAAGAATTCGGAAAATTTTATAACATCAATAAAATCAAAAAAATAAATGCCGTTAAAAAAATTTTCAAATAATTTTTTTTCAGAAAAACAAAGTTTTCCGAAATCAAATATCTCAATCAAAAGATATATATTTAACCAAGAATAACGTTTTCCAAAATCCTCTATGAAAATTGAAAATAAAAATCTATCGTCTTAACCCAACTTCATGTACGACGGTATTCCCGTTCCGGTATTTTGTCTCGTTTTTTGTCCCGGTTTTTTTAATCGGTTTCTTTTGTTTTTTATAACATTCAAAAATTTAAGGTGTGCCATGAACAACAAAATGTATTTAAAATAATTTATAATACTACCTTAACCACCAGGCGCTGTCTGAGCTGAGATTGGAGTTATAAGCTCTAATTTTCAAGCTTTTGATTTGAATTTTAAGCTTATAGATTTAAGCTTTAACTATAATTTTAAAGCTTGCATATTTCAGCTTTAAGCTTTATGTTTTAGGCTTTGAGTTTAAAGCTTTGAATTATAAA
Organism: Glyphotaelius pellucidus; assembly: GCA_936435175.1. Taxonomy (NCBI): domain Eukaryota; kingdom Metazoa; phylum Arthropoda; class Insecta; order Trichoptera; family Limnephilidae; genus Glyphotaelius; species Glyphotaelius pellucidus. The sequence continues at coordinate 5,200,014 of OW386550.1, forward strand.
CTTTGAGCTTTGATATTTAAGCTGTAAACTTTAAGCTTTGAGTTGAAAATTTTATATTAGAAGATAAAAAAAGCTAAAGCTTTGAGTTTGAAGCTTTTCAATGACCTGGATTTAATAAAATTACGATCAATATACATATTTTTAAAATGTCTGGTCAATAATTCGATTTATTCTTTTATACACTGAAACGGGAAATCAATCAAAAAATTTGCATAATTTCAATCAAAAAAAATTAATATTTTAATTAATAATTGATCTCGTGTGTTTGCCATGGACTGAATATTTCGCATTCCCATTCTAAATTTAAACCAACAAAATATTATAAACGCAATATTATTATTGCGTTGCTTTCGTTTTAAACCGCGCCCTAATTTACACAAAACCCACTGCTCTAATTTGCATGAAACAAAAGTTAAACAGGGCGAAGGATGTGTTCGTTTAAAATGATAAAAAGTCCTTCGCAAAAAAGTCGAGCGTGTAACGAAATTCTATTTAAACTCGTTATCCCTCTGCCGCTATAGCTACAGTCCGCGTAACTCATTTCACGTTTCAATTTCGAGTAATCCCAACTTTTTTCAAAACATAATAATTTTGTGCGCATTAAAGAAATTCCCGAAATGTGAAGCTATTTTTTAAAAAGCAATTTGAGCACCATTTTCCCGGGTAATAAATGTCAGTTACACACTTTATTTTAATGATCGATGGGAATTTAATCGGCGTAATTATTTTTAATTGGGTTTTAATCAATTAATCGAGACTTTAAAATGAGTGGGTTCAATCAAATTGGCGGTAATAAAAATTTATAACCGGCGTAATTTTTTATCACCTTTAAATTAATTAAAATCCGTAATTCGATTGAAGATTCATTTGGCTGATCATTTTGTGATATAAACCTTTTTTTATTGAAACCTAATTCATTTAAAGTATGCCTTTGACCGGTTGGTTGAGTTGGCGTCGCGTTTGGATCCTATCCAGGCGTCGTGAGTTAAATTCCCTATATGACTGGGTCCTCCATCACGAAACAAGCAATATTTTTGGCTTACTATCGTGGTAGTCGGAGATTTAAGAATATTGTCATGTTATTCGTAATCCAGAAATATTTATAATCCAGAACTCCCTTTTATACGGCGTAGCCGAAACGACGAAGGTTAGTAATAAGCGTTGTTAAATATAGTGATCTAGGGTTAAAAGTAGTAATAAGAAACATCTTAAGGTCTAATAAACAAATATCCACTTACCCTCACCTTCCTTTTCCAAGAATTAAACCATTAAAAGCTTCAACAGAAAATAACTTAAGTGTTCGATCTGTCTATACGGGAATAAAGTAAACTTTACTTAAGTCTGGAATAAGCTCCCCGCAGAACCGCTGAAAACTTTCCAATATTTGGAGCTTCCATTCAATTGGAAAATCTTCACCAAACTCCAATAGTTCAATGTGAGATGAGCGAGATGACTTATCTAGAACTTCAGTCTAGATAAGTCATCCAGTCTTGATTTTTGATTTTCAACAGCCTTCTTTAGCTCTGAGCTAAATTGCGCAGCTGATTGAGTTCGAACGACAATTTTTAATCAAATTTTTAAGGCTCCGTAGTATGTTTTTAAAAAGAAGAATAAGATAAATGAAAATTTTGTAGACGTAAGCACCAATGTTGCAGAGATCGCGCTATTATTTTAAAAAGGGAATATAATTAGTAGACGTATGCTAATTTTGTGAATATATTTTTAGTAAAGCACGGCTTATTTAAAAAAAGCAAAAATCTTTTGACAAACGTTTTTTTTAGGAAATTTCATATAATTTCTTTTTCATCTCGGTTAATTAATAGAGATTATCTTAAAAATTGCATTAATATTTTTTAAGAGCTTGAAAATTTGAGAAATATGGTTAAGAGAAATATATTTCATATCCATAGAAATTCGAAACGCCTAAATCTTATTCATTTCGGATTTTTTTTTCTTTATTTTCGCCCTAGGAACTTTTCCAAATAATATGCCTCACAAACAAAATTACAACAATTCTTGTACAACTTAACCATTATTGTTAACCATTATGACCATAATTACAAAAATTACAAACACTCGTATGTAAACTTTTCTGATTAGTAATTTCTTATAATTAAAACAGAACATTTACTCAGTTTTACATCTTTTTTAAAGTGATGCAAAACGAATTGTTTTTATTCAGTATTTTTTTTTTATGTTGCTTCAAACAGAAAAAGGAGGAAAAAAAATGAAGAAAAAATGCCTCAGGGTCTAAGTCATCTTTGGGGATGATGTTCGGAGGTTTTTTTTAGTGGAAGGAAGAAGAGAAAGTTGTGGAAAACAGAGAGAAATGAGGGAAGGGTAGAAATCAGGGTGTCGGTTTGTCCAGGAGTGACGGTGTGATCCATCCTTCCCATTGCGGTGCGAGGCGATGTTTCGAGAGTCCTGCTGGAGAGGTCAAAAGATCTCCCTCAACCAGTCTCTCCCAATCCAGCCAGAAGTAGTTGCAACCCTGCTAAATCACCAAACGTGGAGAACCACTTCAGTGTCCGTTTCACCTTCACGGTCCGTTTGATAGATTCTCCCATCTTAACGAACGGGTTGCAATCTTTAGAGCACAGGCGTCGGGTGGGAATGCTATCCATGTTCTACCGGTATTTCAATGGAAGATGCTCTAAGGAACTAGCGTCATTGATCCCTTCGGCACCGGTGCATAGTCGGGAGACACGCCAAACGCGCGCCCAACATATGTACGCGGTTGACATTTGTCACATGAGAACGGGTCGTATTTTCGACGAGTTCAACAGCTCGGCTGTGGAACGATTTGCCGGCATCTGTGTTTCCTCCCTCCTACAACATGGGTCTCTTCAAGACCAATGTTCATTCCTTCCTCTCCTCAAAAAGACCCTCCACACAGCATCCCAGATGACATAGGCCCTGAGGGGAATTATTTTCCTCAAGGCCTCCTGTGTGGAGTTAATGTAAAAAAAAAAAAAAGTGACCTTTGTCAGGGGAGTGGGTTATCCAATAAATGGTCCCTGCGGCAGCGGTACCCATACCCGCTTCCCAAATCGAAAGTTATAACGCTGTAGAACAAAACTTTTTTGTATTACATATTTCATTTCTCTTTTTAGCAACTTTTATAATTAATATTCAACGTTAAACATGATTTCCCAAGCGTTATAATATGATATGTATAAGCTCAGAAATTCTGTGTCGTGATTCTATATTGTGTCATCTTTCAGTTGCTTCAGAGAGATCTTTCAACTACTTAGCAGTTGAAAACTTGTTGGTTTACAAACCGTTCCAGTCCATATTACATAACTATATACATGTATACGTAGTAGAATATCTATTGTAATAATACTGTTTGAGTTAAAGTTTCAGGTGCGGACAGTTCCGGCAAGTTAGTCTTTATCTGAAATTTCAAGAGCGACAAAGGTATTAAGTACTGTTCGTACAAATTAATGGCATTTTAGGAAGAAAAGAATATCTAATTATAATTTTTATTAGTAAGACTCAATATGAGTAAAGTTTTTTTCTCGAAAAAATCTGATGCATTGTAGGTATTTACGTTCAAAAATCAATAACGGATATAACGCCAATTTAATTGAAACATTCTAAAAAAAAAAATAAAAGGACAAATTTCTCAAATCATATATTTACCCTGTACAAAAGCATCAGGAAGAGAAAAAATGGAGGAAAATTGTGTATTTTTATATTAAAATTTCTAATTATTTAACAAAGAATGAACCAAATGAAATTATTCCTGTATTTTATGCAAATAACAAACTTAAAAATTACATTTTAAATAATGAGGATTGAATTTTTTATGAGAAAAACTCTCCTTTTATAACTTTTGAAGGTTATTCCCATCAACGTAATATATCATTGAAGAAGAAGATAACACTTATAATCTAAATGAAAATATGAAAGAAAACAAGACACAGAAAAACAGAAAAAAACAATGGTCGCAACTGGGACTCGAACCCAGACCTCTCGTCTAACCGGGACGTGCGCGTATATTTTCATTTAGATTATAATTGTTATCTTCTTCTTCAATGATATATTACGTTAATGAGGATTGAGTTTAAAAATGAAAAAATCTGGAATTTAAAAATTAAAGTGTAATGAATATGTTTTCTTTTATGTTGGAAAAACTGTGAGAAACTCTGAAATGAGAATTAAAGAACATATCAAATCTTTAAACAATACCAGTTTTTCAAAGTTCGCCAATCATTTGTTGGAGACCAGTCACACTGTTGACTTCAATAGTGGAATTGAATTGCTACATTTTAACTTGAATGGCATTCAGTTGGATAAATAAGAAATATTAGAGATCAGAAAGAGCGTGAATGCGAATTTGAATATTATTAATAACCAAAAATTGTTTTTAAATGACCCAAAATTAAACCAGTTTCCTTTGTAATTTTTTTCCAATTGCCCCTCTTCCGTCTACCTTTCCATTGAATATGTCTATTATTTATAATTATGTTTTATTTGTCTATGACCATTGTTTTTATCTAATATTTATAATTAGTAACCCCTGAAAAAGTGAGCTTAGCTCACGAAACATGTTGGTTTTGTAAACAATAATAGTGGTAAAAAATAAGTATTTTATTAATTTTTAATTAAAAACGTGCCATTAAATAAGTTTGTTGTGTTTGAAGAAGTATTTTCGTTCCTTAAATTAGACACAATCGAACGTGTTTATATCTTTTAAAAATGCTTTGCTCTTTGTGGGTAGCATTATCATTTTGGTAATTAATTAATTAGTAAATTATATTAACAGAAATTTTATATGAACTCCATACTGGACTACGTATCAGTTAAAAGGATGCTATAGTGAGGCTCTTTTGAGTAGACACGAGCCTTAAAAAGCCCAGATGTTGTAGCAGGAAGGAAACACCGAACTGACAGCTTGTTGTGTACTTGTTGAGCATAATAACGAGGCGTAAAAACTGCCCCCTTTTCATGCAAATTTCACTGTACGGTTGCTGGGCACACGTTCGTTGTGTCCCCGATAGTTAAACACCCTGTGCACAGAAACTGTGATGGGTAGGAAGGATCGTGTAATTTTTACATGTCACAGCTGTTGTGCCATCAAAAGCCATTATCGAAATCTGGCTCGGATTTGTACAGTCTCAGATATAAGTAAAATTTATTATTATTTTTTGTTGACAATAGAGTTTTTTAATTTCTGAAATAAAGGAGTTTCTGGAGTTTTTTAAATTTCTGAAATAAATTAGTAGTATAATAAATGAGTATTAAGGCGACGCTTCCCGGCTCAAAAAGAAGAAGATGGAGAGATAAGTAATTACGAATGTTGGACAGACAGCGCCAATATTTTTAATGACAAAATTGATGCGAAAATTGGGAAAATGCTTAATAAAACATGACTTGTTTAAAATAGAGCAAAAATCTCGTTGAAGGTATCTTAAGTATCATTTAAAGAAACATCGTTAATTTTTACATAAATATAATTTGTTAAATAATAGAAATAGACTTGTTTTAAATAATTTTCAGAGCATACTTTGCGATTTTTTTCTATCGAGGGAATTTCATAAAATTTGCGTTTCGGCGTAGAACGTATCTAGATATTATCTTCAGAAATAACATATATTTTTTTAAGAGCTTAAAAACTTCAAATATTTAACGGAGATTTGTAAGAAATCGGTAGAAATTCGGGTAGCGGCGGCTTAAGTCAAATAGAATATTAACAAAACCTAATAAAAATTAAATTACAAATTAAATCATAGTAGGGTTATACTTTTACCAAATATAATAATCTATACTCAGTAAAGTGAAACGCTTGTTTTTTTTTTAATTTCTATCTATGCTAGAAACGAAAATAATATACAAAGTAGCAATACAAACGATTTTTTTTTAAATTTTTATTTCACATATTTGTATACTTAGGTACATGTTCAAATATTCCAATACTACTCTTCCACGGAAGCACCTTTGGAGCGCTTTTTGCCACAATGTGGCACTATTTAAAATATCTCGGATTGCTTTGCTGCCAATTTTGGCAAATTTCCCCTTATTTGTAAGTAATTTAGTAATAGTTTACGATTTTATAATTGCTTTTATAAAAAAAACTAGAATATGCAATAATCGACAAAAGATAGATGAATTAATTGGCTATATAGAACTATAATCAGTTAGTATGTCTTATTATTAAAATTCGGAGTTATGATTTTTTTAATTTGTGCCAAAAATATTAAAAATGATCACCAAAAAATGTCGAGCAATCGAAGAAAAAAGATTTAAATTGCGCTGTCGATTCAATGGTTAGCTTGTGGCTGGAAGTTAAGTGTACATTGTTTCACTATAGATATTTAACTGACACCAACAATACTTAGGTTACATACATGTATTTTATATGCTATAATAAGTAGATTACAATGCATAAGTAGAAAAAATTAAGTTGTAAGTCGTTAGGTGTTTTATAATGTAAGTTTTTTATTACTTTCAAACTATTTTACTATTAGAATAACGTATCTAAGAATACTGTATTTAGGTAATAATAAAACAAAATTTGACTTATTTGAAAAAGGAATATTACTTGAGAAAGCTGAGGTATGAATTATTTTTAAAATTAAATCAGGTGGAAACTTTTTTTTTGTAAGATTATCTTTATTTTTTTACGGTGTTTATTAATTAGATTTTATCATTAATGTTTCTAATTTCTTCCGGTAGTTGATTGAAAATAATTCTTACCTGGTAAATATAATAATTTTGTGTTGGTAATAATAACTTGGTAAATATAAGTGTTTAATTTTGGGCATGGAAAAATATATTTATGCTTAATACGGTTTTCAGTTAGAAATTGATACTTATGTTTTTCTTTTATGGCTTAAATCATTTCATTTATAGTGCACAAATCTTTGAATGAAGGTTCTTGGAATTGTTTAAGTATTCGATCCGTTGGGTAGTCAGAAATATTTTTTTTAATATGATTTTATATAGCACAATCTGTACAACTTCTATTTAAAACTTATTAATTTATTATTCTACTGCCATTTTTATAATTTTTTTGGGCTGTCCGGATTGTAAAAGGCTGCAGTCTCCCGATTTTATTCCATAGATCAGGGTTTCCCAACCTTTATTTCGCCGAGCTTCCCTGAACCAAAAATTATTTTTTTTTCATATCCCCTTAATAAAGTTTCAACAAATGTAAGAAACACATTTTTTATTTTAACTAAATTATTTATTTGAATTTCAAATAGGTACAAAACAGATACAATAATATATTTATTTATTATGGATCTTTAATAGAAGAGTAGAAACACTTATAATCATAAGTTTTACTTTTCTTGATTTTCTTTTAAATATACATATTATTCTATTATTATTATTTCATATATTTAAATGAAATTTTTATAATTAGATAATGTCTAACAACTTTCAAAATAATTTTTAAATAAATAAAAATTTGGGTTCAGTCATTGCTAAACTATGGTTAAATCGCTATGGACGGCAAGACGATTTCGCTATTTTGTTTTTATTAAAATTAGAGCTGAAAAACCTTTCTTGCATAAATAAGTGGACGAAAATGGAATAAGTATTTTCAAAGCAAGAGAAGCAACTTTCGGATTAACGAGGAATCGTTTGATCCAAATTTCTCTACTGTCAAGAGATGAAAGTCGTCTTTCATGGTCGGGTCAGCCTTCGTTTCTAGAAATTCTTCAATTCGGAACAGTTAATTTACCTATGCGTTAAATAGATTTTTTTCTTTTGAAATACAAACGTACCTATTACGCCTCCCCTGACATTTCTCTACGCCCCCCTGGTTGGGAAGTCCTGCTCTAGATATTTGTTTTACAGAGAAACGTGGCCTTTTTTAGCTCTTATTTAAATTTGAAAGTTAAGTTTCACGGAATGGTTGCACAGCTGTCTTTTGCAGCCATGTTTCACAAAGAAATAAAGTGCATACATTGTGCATTTGCAGCGTGACCAAAATCGGATCGTGCACTTAGCATTGTGCACTAGTGGCATTGGTTTTTTTACAGTTGTCAACAGAAGAAAACTTTGGAACTAACACGGTGTACAGTTGTTACCACGAATTATTCATTACGTAGATGCTGAATTGTAAATGTGTAGAGAGCAAATGTATAATGTAATGAAAAGCGATCGATACAAAATATGAAGGTTTGTCATTGGATAAATTACAAAGGGTCTCTACTTTCGACGAATTGTTTTAAAATAGAGGTAGACTAAACTAGGTTATTTATAAAACTACTCGAAAGCTACTCAAAATTAGGTAGGTGAAGTTTATGAATTAAAATTATTCATTAATTCAACTTTTTTTTATAAAATTAAAAAAATGAATAAGCCGTGAAATCTAGGACGATTCATTGGCTTTAGGCCACAGAAATTAGTTGGTATATTTGCGTATGCAAGATATAATTAAAAATCGAATACCCGATACGAAAACTGAACACCCAGAAATTTCAATCGCTCGAGTGTTTTATTTTTATTTTTCTTACATTAACTCCACACAGGAGGCCCGAGGAAAATAATTTTCCTTAAGGAATCTTGTCATCTTTGGGGATACTATAAAAGGAAAGGAAGGAGATTAAGTAGGAATCTGAGGATTCAGTGTCTCCAGGAGAGATGGTCGTATGAATACATCTCTCCCACTACGGTGCAGGCGTTGTTCGGAAATAGCCCTGCTGGAGAGATTAAAAGATCTCCCTCAACCAGTCTCTCTCAAACCGGCCCACCACGGAATAGGTCAAACCCATCCGCCACCAAGACCTAGACAAACCTCACCTCATGTACCCGGACAACCCTGCTAAGTCGCCAAACATAGTGAACTACTTGGGGCGACCTTTGGCAGAGGTGTTGGTTATCAAATAAATGGTACACACGCGCGCCCACCAAAATCTTGATAAATCCTTCGCATCAACTTAAAAATCCTCTGTGAGTATTGAGACCGTTGACGCTGGACGCTAAAATGGAAATAAAATATATATTATTTACATTACCCCATAACTTATAACCCCATTTACTTAAATAAAAATAAAATACGTTTCTATGATTCACTTCATCGAAACGTTGGTAAAAACCTTGTGAATACTTTAAACCAAAATCTAACTTTGTTACAAGCACTCAAACCATGTAGCGCTATTATACGTATGTCACCAAATGGAGAGTCTTCACAAAACTCACTCTATTTTGTTTTCTGTTATAATATAAACAGATTTAGAAAGAGAATTCACCAAGAATTTCTTTGCATATAAAAGTTTACCATAGACGCTATTAAATCATTTGAAATAGTTCTACAAAACAAAGAACCACCAAACAGTTCACAAGTTCAAGCTTTTCAATTATTTTTAATACCCAATAATTTTTATTTTAGATGAAAAGTGAAAGTTATAATTTTTTCTTAAATATGTTTGATAAAGTAATTTAAATCCTTATTTTTGTATCATGTTGCAAACACAACAAGAAAAAACCATCGGTACACGATTTTAAGAACTTTGATATTTTTGCGTTCAAAATTGTAATATTTTTAATTAGATAAGTCTATGTACAAAAAAAATCTGAAAGGGGCTTTCATCTACTTCAAAAATCAAGATCTCATTTTGGGATAGGTTCAAAAATATCGAACCTATTTGGAATTGAATGTCAAGCTGTAATATTTATACAACATTCTAACAATTCTCAAAGGAGATCCATTAAGATCCTTGTGCTGCAACACACAAATTGAAATAACTGAGAAGACGACAGAAAAAAGCGTCACTAGAATTTTTTTATGAGAAATAGACCATAATTTAATAAGAATATTCCCTAATCTGGTATGTGTCACGTTGACAAAAATGACAAGATGACTTGGACTATTCCCAGAGTTCTTACAATACAGTTCTCCCCGTGTAATTTAGTTAACGAATTTCCTCCAAAGCACCTTCATAAATTACCAGAAGATCTGAAAGGAGAAGACTGCCTTCATTTCGCGATAAAAATTTGAAAGCATTTGTAAATTTAATTAGGTTAATTAAATATGTTCCGTGCGTGTCTTTGTCGGTGTATAAATTAACGATAAAACCTTCAGACGGTTGATAATGAAAATGCCGCATAGAGAGCTTTCCTAAGTAAATATTAAAACATCAAAACAATTGAACCTATATGTACGACCCGTTTTGCACAAACGTGTTCAGTTCTTTTTCATACATTAACCCCACTCAAGAGGCCCCGATGAAAATAATTTCGGACAGGAATACTATAATCTGTGAATGCTGTATGGAGCGTCCTTTTAGTGGAAAGGTAGAAACATGGGTCTTGAAACGACCTATTTGTAAGAGGGAGATTTGTTGTCGAGATACCAACTTTGAACTAATGACAAATTTATTCATATTTTGAATTGCAATCTATTTTGACAAAAAGGCCCTGATCCGTGGCCTCAGAGGTAATAGGGTTAAATATCTCACCAGACTCCATAAATAAAACATTATACATAATCTCCAGCTCCAATTTTTCTTTTACTGTCCTTGATTATCCTTTTCACGCGCTCATATAATGAATTTAAGCACGAGGAGCAATTTTCTCTCAGATACCAAAATGGGAGAAATAATCAATTTTGTCCGAGCTTATGACATTAAATATGACTTTCCAAAATTATATTAATTATGTAATATCGTGACACCATTATAATAATATTATTATGTTGTTACAAGAAGACGTTACTTATTTTCACCATAAGTTTCAATGATAACGTGTTCTTTTTTCTCCATTTTTTTCGACTTTCGATTTGGTTTAAAATAAGAATAATTGCGTTCAGGAAACAATGTACTTTTTTTAACATAAAATGTGATAATTATAAAATATTTATCTTTTTTCAGATGATCAAAGAAACGCCGCACACCACGCCCATGTATCGAATGGAAAGTCTTGAATTTATGAGGTAAGTTCGAAATGTTCATTTACGAAAGTATTAACATATTTTTGTGTATTTATCTAGCTACAACAGATACCTGTACTCTATACATACTGTCCTCAATTTTAAATTGAATGTGATTAAAGGATTTCACGAAATGTGCGCCAGACAGTGTCATGTTAAAATCAATGAAAAAAATGCCCAAACGTTTATAAAACAAAAGCATAAAAAATATGGTTTTTAAACATTTAATTTTAAAAACGAAGATTTATTATTTGATTTTTTTTTAATTTTTAAACGCCCTGACGGTTTTTTATAAGGGGGTAGATAATATTATATGGGTACTTCACAGAATTTACAGCATACACAATACACATACATGCTACAAAATGTTGGTAAATGGTTACATTTCAATGTTTGTAAAATTATACTTTTACAGTAGCATAACAACCTTTTTAAAAGATATCCTTTCTTCAGACTATCAGGCATTTCATCATACATTTTAGTACTCAATACATTAAGTTACATTAATTTAATACATTTAGTTTTTTTTCATATCCGAATCTAATTCTATTTACATGTCTGGTTCCATAATTAAGTATACTTTTAATAAAACAATTTTTCCTTAAAGTATTTTTATATTTGATATCATTTTAGGTATACATATTAAACCATTAAAGTATTTTTTATTTTTATTTTTGTTTTATTTTAATATTTTATTGGTTACATTAATGACATATTGCCCATCTCACTAGGTGTGAAACATCTGTGTTGAGATGGCAATTTACATAGTGGCTGTTATCTAGGTTTTTTGTTTACATAGTACAATAATTTAAGAATATTTGTTAATAATAACAGTAAAATTAAATCTGTTTTTTTTTACGTTAAGCAATTCAAGTATGAATATGTTATGAAATACTCCTTACGGATATATTTATTGGAGGTAATCTTGTGTTTTTCTAATATCCGTGAGTATACAATTATTGTCTCTCTTATTTACTGGAATCTAATTAATTTGCTCTTCTCTCATTTGATAAATTTTTGCATATTTGCCACAGCTTAGTATACATCTCACCAAGGAAAGGCAAATATGCGAATAATTTATTAATTAATCATTTTTTTATTAATCATAAACGCCCTTGTGGGGGGCAGGGCATCAGGGCAGATGTGTAATTGTGTTATATCTGTTAATTACACATCTGCCTTTATGATGGACACTAACGCTGTCCGAAACGTTGGCTAACGAAAGAGGCAGCGCAACACGTCATAACACCCCAAAAACAAATAACGAAAAAGACATTCCTTTATGTCAATATATATTTACATTTGTTTTATGATTTAGTGCAAACAGGTGAGTTAAGATGGCAAAGATAACATAAATAGGTAATACACATGGTACATAGAAATAAAGATGGTAGTTAAAAAGTTAAACATTATGATATATGCTTAAGATAAAACTATTTCAGTAAAGGTAAAGGTCTCATTAGTTTAAATAATTCTTAGTTTAGTGAATAGCGATAATTTTTATAATATATTTTTAATTTTAAAGTGGAGATTAAACAAAAACTAATATGGTCTATTGGACAAATAAGAACAGGCGACGAGATTGCGTGGGGGAAGGTGACGTGGGAGGGGAAAGTAGGGCGGAAGGAGAATGGAAAAGAATGGGAAATGTCATGCAGGGAGAAATAATTTATTTTTTAAATGGCATTGCAACACATGCCGAGAATTCGCTATTTAGATATAATTATTGCTACCTTCGAAAGATAAACAAAACATCAACTCAAATTTCACGTTAATTAAAGTACAATAATTAATTCATATTTATGAGTAATCATCACGCCGAGTGATTAAATTCCTCTCCAATAAACAAATGAATTATTCATCAGTCCAGTCCCCTTGACCCTCTGGCCGCTCTCTGCACATTACAGCGCCCATAAAACAGGTCCCGTTAATTAATATGCAATATAAGTACCCATCGAATCGGACCCGAGGGAGCCTTTTGCAACACTTAACAAACCACCCCTTCCTCCGCAATTTAACAGTCATTTGGATTCGTATTATCACTGAATAACCTATTATTTATGTCATGGGAAACACTCCAAAGTGCCACCAAACTAAATGGAGACTTTTTTACATCAGCTCCACACAGGAGGCCCCAAAGATATTGAAATATAAGGAGATATGCTATGATGTCCGCCCGACTGTCGCCCGAATTACTTAATACTTAATGGGAATAGTTTGAATACGGAATTCAGTTGATTTTTAGAAGGTTTTTAGTAGTGTTGGTTAACAATATAATTTGAATCCGGAAAGAAATCGTTAATACGGTTGATTTTTTGAAAGTGCGCAGTAGTATTGGTTAAAAATATCAGCGACACCAGGAAGCACAGTCCCACCCAAGCACAGTAAAAACTGCCGGTAGCCCATTTCCTTATATTTCAATATCTTTGGGAGGCCCTGAAGAAAACAATTATCCTCGGAACCTTTATCATCTTTGGGGATGTTGTGTGCAGGGTTTTTTTAAGAAAGAAAAGAAAGGAAGTTATGGGAAGGAAAAAGTTTTTTATGTGAAAACCTTACAAGAGTGCCAGCTGCTCCCTTCTGGAGCCAGTGAGACAATGGCATCCCCGAGTATGCTGTAAGGCTGAACGTGGTGGGGACGGGAAGGAGATGGGAAAGAGAAAGATTAGAAAGTACCTGGCTATTTAGATTTGGTCACCAAACACGGAATTTCAAGCAATGTTTCAATTGAAAACCTTACAAAAGTGCCAAATGTTCCCCTCTGGAGCCAGTGAGACTATGGCATACCCAATTGGGGTATGCTGTAAGGCTGAAAGTGGTGGAAACGGGAAGGAGATAGGAAAGAGGAATATTGGAAAGTACCTGGTTTTTCAGATCTGGTCACCAAACACGTAATTTCAAGCAACGTTTCAATTATGAATGATGGTCTTGCATCAGGGCGAAACTGAGAGTATCTTTCACTCTGGAACGTGCCTCAAATATATAACATTTTAATGAATTAATTGTGAAATAAAACAAATTAATTCAATAAAATTTATTCCGCGACCTTCGGATTGCGAGTCGAGAGCCTAACTCCTCGACCACTGTAAGGTATCTGTTTCCTTCAAAGGAAAAAAGTTGGAAGAAACAGACACGCATATTTTGTGTATCTCATCTTTTGTGTAACCATTATTTAATGTGTAAGAGAGAGTTGCAGCATTATAACGATAGAGAACGTGGGTTTTGTGCATTTTTTATGCCGTCACGGTACCGTTATCATGAATCGTAACGGTAATTATAAAAGCGTCTATTCAATTAAAAGTAATGGAGTTGGAACCTAACAAGTGTTTTAAGATGAAACTATACGTGAAATCCTATTTAGATACTATTTAGATTAATCTTTACGACGATTCGGTTTACAAAATGAACATCAAAAAATATGTTACGGATAAATTAAAGCTTTTACTAGCTTTTCTTTGTATTTTTTTTTTTTTTACAGTTAATACCGCACAAGAGTCCCAACTGCTCCCGTCTGGAGCCAGTGAGACTATGGCATCCCCAATTGGGGTATGTTGTGAGGCTGAAGGTAGTGGGGAGGGGAAGGAGATAGGGAAGAGGAAGGTGGGGAAGTACCTGGCTATTCAGATCTGGTCACTAAACACGGCTAAAGCCATTTCAAGCAACGTTTCAATTCTGAATGGTGGTCTTACACCAGGGCGATACTGATAGTATCTTCCACTCTGGAACGTGCCGCAAATATACTATATATTATTTTAAATGAATAAATTGTGAAATAACACAAATTAATCAAATAAAATTTATTTGCGCACGCCGGGTTCCGACCCGCGACCTTCGGATTGTGAGTCGAGAGTCTGGAATTACAATAAAATTTTTATTTACAAAACAAAAAATTTAAGCGTAAACCACTAAAAAAATGTTTTTGCATGACTTAACTATGAAGTAATTAATATAAGAAACAATTTTTTAAAAATACCTCTTTAGGGCTAAAACTATTTTTGAGGTTTTGTATGTTCTAACTTTTTTTCATTCTTATAAAATTATGCAAAAAATAAATAAAAACCGCTTTTTCGCTTACTTGCCTCGTGCAAACGTCCGTGACGGCCTCCGTGGTCCCGAGGTAAGACTCTGGACTCACAATCCGAAGGTCGCGGGTTCGAACCCGGCGTGCGCAAATAAATTTTATTTGATATTTGTGTTATTTCACAATTTATTCATTTAAAATAATATGAAGTATATTTGCGGCACGTTCCAGAGTGGAAGATACTATCAGTATCGCCCTGGTGTAAGACCACCATTCAGAATTGAAACGTTGCTTGAAAATGGCTTTAGCCGTGTTTAGTGACCAGATCTGAATAGCCAGGTACTTCCCCACCTTCCTCTTCCCTATCTCCTTCCCCTCCCCACTACCTTCAGCCTCACAACATACCCCGATTGGGGATGCCATAGTCTCACTGGCTCCAGACGGGAGCAGTTGGGACTCTTGTGCGGTATTAACTATAAAAAATAAAAAAAAAATAAGACGCTCGATTTAAAAAAAATTTGAAGGCACGAGAATCGAAATATTTCTAGCGTTTATATTCTTTTTAAATCTCCTACAAGTTACGCAGGATTCGAAAAGTTTACACTAAACAATTTTATGAAAATTTTGTAGGTAGTGGCAATGAAAATAACCGGCTTAAACTAATACCAACCCAGTTTTCCCTTGAGCAAATTATAAATATGACTGCATTTGAGAATTTTTATTTAATTTTCTGATGAATATTCATACTCCAGCCAGGAACGTCGCAGCTTCATGCCCCACAAGCTGACTGCATACTAATTAAACAACGAGGCTTGTAGTAATGATTTCTGTTCTTTCAATTAAATTCCCAAGCTTGAACAATTATGAATAAAATGGAAATAAACATTAAAATTTAAATGCATTGTTTGTAAATGAAAACGTGATAATTATTTATTAAATAAGATGTCGTTACTTTACCGTGTTCGGGAACGTTAAATAAAATAATGTAACTCGTAGAATTATAGAATATTTTAATGTTATGTTTATCTCGTGGTGGTCAAAGGTGAAGAGAGCCTTCTCATCCAAGACATGCCTTTTATAACCTTCATTCATGTCCAAACAAAGAATCCCAAAAATTATTCTTTTGTTCCTATTTAGACTTGGATCCACATTTATTACATGTAAATAGATCGTGACAAGAGTTATATTATTATACAAAGAGTTTTTGAACTAAACATTGGATCATCAACATAACTCGTGAAATAATAATTAGTCAACTACCCTAAATCTAAATAATATGTCATCTAATCCCGCTTTTGTTACCAATATCAAATAGTAATAATAACTTATTTGGACAAATATGTTCTTTTCAATTTAATAAAAAAAAAATATATATATCCAATGAATTTTTCTTTTAAAATAGCTCCATACTGGAGGCTCTGAAGAAAATAAGTCCCCTCAGTGCCTATGTCATCTTTAAGGATGGTGTGTGAAGGGTATTTTTAGGGAAGGAAGGAGTGGAATTTCTGAGAAGGTAAAGGGTATAAGAGGAGGGTAGGAATCTGGGGTCACTGCGTCCAGGAGAGACGGATTTAAGAATCTATCCCTCCCACTATAGTGAGAGTTTTGTTAGAGGTCAAAAGATCTCTCTCAACCACAATCTAGGCTGCCATCCAGTTGGTGGGCAGACCACGAACCCAGGCAGCCCTGCTAAGTCACCAAACGTAGCCAACCACTCGGGGTAACCGAGGTATTTGTTATCCAATAAATGGTTCCCAGGGCGTGGGTACCGTCGCCCCGGGAAACACACACCCGCCTCTCAAATTAAGCTCATCAAAATGGTACCGATTGTTAATAAAAAGTATTTATGCAATGGCCTGTCTCTAGGAAAGAAAAAGGTCTAGTGAGACATGCTCAGTAAATATATATATTATTTAAACCCTGCGTATATACGTAGGTTCCTAATAAATAAATAAATCTGGGTCTCTTCAAGATCTGCCTTAATCCGCCTCAATCGGGTCTTTCCTGTCTGTTGGCTGTCACCTTGCTGACAAGGGCGCTGTTGTGAGATGTAACATAAAATAAAAACAAATTTACAAAACGACAACGGATTGAGAAAATGGATCACTTTAAAAAATACTAGGTGACCAATTAATTGTCATTACCTGTTGTCGTAACTATAAATATAAATCTCCCTTCAACCTTTTTTTCATATACCTATCTTATCTGACAATGTATGGCCAAATTACCTTCATGTGACATTTAGAACAAAAAATAAAAAAAAAAACAGTCAATGTAAGAAATGAGTGAATATTGAGTTGTTGCCTTAGTGCGCTTTATTCAAACCAGTTATTTATTTATTTTATTTTAAATGCACATTTACAGGTATACATAACCAATAATGAACAAACTTTAGAGTTTGTTAAGTAGCAATTATGATTTTGAATTATTGAATATTTAGTTTAAAAAAATATCTTTGTCAGGGACAGTTAATTTAGTAACAGAATTATTTTTCCGAGCGGAATTACTAATGATAAGTTAGTTCTGCACCTCGGAGCAACAAAAGTTCTGTGTCTATCCGCTCTTGTAAAGTTGTCGGAAACATAAAGCTCAAATTTTTTTATTGTATCGGGAATACAGATATTACCTTTTAAAAGATTATATGCTGTTGTCAGCAGAGCAGTTTACCTTCAATCGGCGAGACTATTAATACCCAGCATTCCAGACAAAAAGGCTGATAGATAGGATAATATACGAAGTCTCTAAGATTTAATATCTCAGAAACTTCTTTTGTACTCTCTGTGCTTGCGCCATGATTACCGCCAGCTGTGTCCCTCGAGATCATAATATCGATTCTTCATAATACCGTTTCATAATAAGTCAGTCCTTTAGAAGTATCCAATGTTTTCCAAGATATTTAGTATCCAAAATTTTCCTATCCCACATGGTTGTGCTAATCTGAAAAGTTTATTTAAAACCCATTGATTACAGTCTACTGATTCGCAGTCAATACACAAGCGACTACAAATATATTTGAATTTTCCCTTCTCTCTTCAAGGAAAGTTGAAAAGAATTTAATTTGTAAAGCCTGTGTAAAAACCCAATTTTAAGGCCATAAATCGTTCAAAATACAAAATACATTATTATTTATTTCTTGGTTTATTCACGCCTTGAAGGCTTTTACATGTACACGTTATTATAGTTAAATAAGTTATTTAAAATTGTATTAAAAATTATTAGTAGAATTAAAAAGAAATGAAAATATTAGAATAATAATAATAAAATTTATGTCAGAATTTAAAAAATTTCTGATATAAATTTTGTTAAAGAATAAATGAAAATATAAACGGAAATGAATTTATTACCAAGCCTTTGTAGTCTTTGGATTGGGGAGTTAATGAAAAAGTTAGTTTTTGGCGGATAAACAAAGAACAGTTCTGGAAGTCTCGTGTCACGATTTGGTACTCGGAATGTTATTAGTTGTGTTAAGTCACGTGCGTCAAGTGATCCATTAACTAATTTGAATAAAAGTACCAGATCGCTCTTGGTTCTTCTACACGATAAGTCAGTTAAATTAAGTAATTTCATTAAATTATCATAATTAATTTGTTCAATGGGTATAGAGAGTTTGAAATTAATGAATCTTAGAAATTTATGTTGAACTTTCTCAATTTTTTATTAATGTGTTTTATAGTATGGGGACCAAATAGTTGAATTAAATTCTAAATTACTTCTAACTTAGGCAGTGAAGAGAATTTTAAACGAATAAAGTGACATATAAGTAGAATTGTGTATAATTTATAATGAATTGAGGTAAATTAAAGATGCATATTACAACTGCCGACGATTTTTGTAATGTGACATAGCCAAGTTTTATACGACTTATACATTCAGATTTTTACTTAAAAACTGAGAGTGTTGCATAAAATTTTTAACATGACGGCCTCGACTCGCAATCCGAAGGTTGCAGGATCGAATCCAGGAGGGCGCAAATAATTGTATTTAATTAATTTGTGTTATTTCACATGTAATTACTTCAAAATGACAAAAAGTGTATTGGCGGCACATTCCAGAGTGGAAAATACTTTCAGTATCACCATGGTGTAAGACACCATTCAGATTGAATTGTTGCTTGAAATAGCCTTAACCGCGTTTGGTAGTCAGATCTAAGTAGCCAGATTCTTCCCCAACTTCCTATTAACCATTTCTTTCTCCACCACTTTCAGCCTCACAAACACCCCGTTTGGAGATGCCATAGTCTCAGTGGCTCCAGCGGGACTCGGACAGCGAGATGTGACATATTTACATTTTAAAAAAAAAATATATATATATATATATATTTTAGATATTGTCCAAGTCCATAAATATAAAGGGTAACATTTGTCGGAATTCTCCAGATTTAACGCTAGTTATCCAAGGATCTTTTAAATTTGATTTATTTTCTACTAAATTCTGAACTACATTAGTAAAAGTTCTAGAACCGAAATAATAAAACCTTTTTATGATAGAGATAAATTATCAAAGTCGGTCTAAGGTTTGGGATTTTTAATGAAAGGATAAAATAAAATTTTAATGTAGTTAGTGAATAAAAATTACATAAGACATGACTTTGGCGTAGTTTTCGCCTAAAATAAGAGTTTTAATTTAAATGGAAACAGTTTCGTTAGAAGGTGGAATAACAATTTATAACGGTCTTACTTAAATGCCGTTAAGCCTTCTTAATCTAAGGAAGCAATTGTTATGATTTTACAGTTATTTTATGCGGAGTCTTAATGTTGGGGTAGCTCGTAGCTTGTAGACTTCTACGCAGACCTTATAACCACAGATAAAATATTTGATAGATGTGCCTTCCGCTTTAAGGCTGTGTTCAATATTTGAACTTACTATTTAGAAACACCGCCTCATGAGTGTTGGCATGCTTTCGTTTTTTTTTTAACAGTGGTCGGTGTTTTATGATTGATTTCTCAAAAAATTACTTTAGCTCTTTTTCCCCTTTGAGGAGAGGAAGTAAGGAGAAAATGTGGCTCTTGAAGAGACCCTCTTGTAAGAGGGAGGAGACACAGAAGACTGCAAATTGTATCGCAGCCGAGCTGTTGAATTTATGAACGAATTGTAGAAATGTAGAAATGTAGAAACAACTTGTAGAAACGACCCGTTTCCATGAGACAAATTTCAACTTTTGGAGATTAGTACCTATCGAAAAGGTTGTTACATTACACAGGAAAATTTAAAGTGGTCAAACCATGAACAGATGAATATTACTAGACCTAAGTGATAAAAGCGTATTATTTCCCCCCTCCCTGTACCGGTTCCAATTGGAGCCGGCTGGGCTCGCGAATGGCCTCGAGGGAATCTAAGAAATGTGACGTCATCATTCTTGTGTGAACCAGCGTCGAGCTCTAATCGGAACATTTTACAAAATAACACGGCAAAAATGGTGGCTTGTTCTATGAAAACGTGTAAAAATGGAAGTGAAAAAGAGAATGAACCCAATTGTTGTATAACATTTCATAGGTAAGCATTATTTCACTTTATTTTAAGCTTATTCAGATCATATAATATGATCACTTTTAATAACATTTACATAATATGTAGACGTTTCTCAAGTGTGCTCGTCGCTGTTTGCTGGCGTAAGTAAATTATCAAACATTTGTAAAAGTGTCTTAATTAAATACGGCAACAAAATATTTGACTCTGAAAGCAGGTGAATTTTACTTTGCCGTATTTGGACTTCGCAAATTTGTTCATAACGTGGCGAGCAATTCGCGCTCCCATGTAAAAGGTCTATTCATTCAAAAGCAAAATTTACTTTTAAGAACTAAATGGTAATATTATAATGCGAGATTGTCATATACTGTCAGATTGATTTATTGACGAATCACATATCATCACAGTCATCTTCCCCCCTTCGCGTCCCGCTGTAGTTGTTTTGTACCCCTCACCTGTCTGTTCTATCAAACTTAATTATTGCCTTAACAGAAGATGTCTGGTAATTAGACATTTTCAAGTTGTTGGAATATCCATTTTATCTAACTGTATCATGTATGCCTTAATCATAAAAATCTGGTAAATAGGAAAATTCTTGTTTATTCCAAAAGATTTTGTTTTTATTTGTTCCATCAGCATCATAAATACATTTAAGCTTAAATTATTTGTATAATGTAGATACGAGTATATTTATGATTTCTTTGTTCTATCAGCATTTTTACCTTTATAAAAATTGGTGATCTGGTACATTATTTACCAATGGGTAATGCGGGTGAATATTTCCTTAGGCTGTTAGAGCGGAAGGTATTAAAATAAAGTGGTTAACTTTATTGGTTCGGGTCTTGCTTGGCCTTTGCCTTCTGGATTAGCCAACATCTTAAGAAAGTTATAATTTAATTTTAATATTTTATTCACTAATTGAGGATTTTAAATCCGAATAAAATTAAAAGGTCAAAATCTTTTAAGTAAAAATATAAGTTTTTCAGTTATAAAACCTACAACAGAGCTTAAACTGGTTCATTAAAAAAATATTATTGTAAGTTATTATGTACACCATTTCATTAAAAATTTTGGTTAGTAAACTTTCTTTCTTCGCTCTAAGTATTCCAGAGATAACGCAATACATGTTTTTTTTGTTATATAAAATCAAGCAAATTAATGTTTTCATTCTTGGTTAGTTTATTCAGTCAACGTTGTTTCATGACTCCATATTATCTTATTATTGCAAAGCATCTTAGAAATGTATCCTGAGAGCTTCTGGATTAACCTTTTCTGAATGGTATATGAAGCAATCGATGGAATTACTCCAGCTTACTGATCCGAAATGTGCATTCCTGAAAATACTAATATGCAGCAATCAACTCTAAGATCAGCAACGTCATCAGCATTCAGGAACATTGTAGGAACCAAGTGCAGTCTAGAAACTAAGATCGGAGATTGCGCTTTTGCTGCAAGTCGTAAAACGTGAAGAAATCTTCAACCTGAACTGAAATTGGGGTGTTCAATTCAATTTAATTTATTTTGTTCAAAACATTAAAAAATTATATCATTGAAGAAGAAGATAACACTTATAAATCTAAACGAAACATGAAACAGCACAAGACACGCAGATGTCGCAACTGGGACTCGAACACGGGATCTGTTCACTTACCCTGTCTTATCCAACTCGTCAATTTTGTCCTATATTGTTTTTGTAATTTTTGTCGACCTCATATTTCAAATTCAGAATTAACAATTTTATCTATTAACTAATTTTCCCAATATTTTGGGCAGCTATCTTTTTGAACTGTTATGAATTTATTTTACACCAAGGTGGTGTCTCACATGCACATATTCGATTTAATTTATTTGGAGCATTCGTTGATTTTTCTAGAGTCTAAATGAATATTCAATTTTTGTTGGATGAACATTTTAATAACTTTTGAAGGACATTATACAAATCGATGTAATCTAATATCGTGTTTCGTTTAGATTATAAGCATTATCTTTTTCTTAACTGATGGGTAAAGCATAACATTGATCGGTAAAACCTTCAAAAGTTATTCCAATAAGAATCGAACAAGATTAAATTGTTAAGTATCATTTTTTAATTTCATTTATGTCATTTAATTTTTATATCGACTATATCAACTTTTACTGATCTGAAAAAACCCGCAAAAAACTGTCACATCTCTAGCGTAAATAAATAATTGCATTTTTATTTTTTATATAATGAATAATTGGAGTATAATATAAATTCGAAAAGTGTTCATTTTTCAATGTATGTCTAGCAATATTTAAGTAATTTCGATAAATAAATTGGATATAGCGGATTTTCATACTCACTTCGTGATTTGCTCACGACATGGAGGCTTTCGAAACTCAACTGACCAACCCGCCATCTTGGCAAAATAACTGCCCTTGATTGGTTGAATTCCGATAAAGTGGGTTTCGATAGTAACTTCTTGAATGATATAGCGGGTTTTGTTTCCCATTCGCAGTTTTAACACGGTTTTTGGTCGTGATTAGGGAGGTTTTGAAACTCAATTTTATGTTCATCTTGTTCCTCGCAAAAATGTGAACAAGATCTATTTGGCGAAAAATCGGATATTGCGGGTTTTGAAATTATAGAACTCATTTGTTAAGGAGAGTAACACACACATAAAAAATGGGTACCAATTACAATATACGTAGAAACAGAGCTTACCTTTTAAAGGCAGCTTCACTATTGCTAAATATGTCGTTATCCGAATAGATTCTGTTCAACACCAAGATTGCACTCCCCACTGACATGATCATTGGCCACTTGGTTCTGCAGGTTGGAAGAAAGAACAGTTTTTGTCATCGGTGACGGAGAGATCCACAAAAATGCTTCAAAAACCCCATCACAATTTTTTATTCAATCGACGATCAGCAATTCTAAGAATTTCTGTTATTTAAATAACCCCTGTTTATCGCCTATTTTTGATCAACGTGTAATCATCTGACATGCAAAACATGATGCAATGACCCTAATAATCATCTGACATGCAAAAGATGTTGTTAGTGATTATTCCTCACGGCAGTGGGACTTGGGCCGAGAATCAGCGATTAGTGGGAACCAACATTTCAAAATAGCGCTGATGGTCGATTTGTTGGTCATCAAATAAGATGGAATTCGAATTAGCGCAATCTAAAATAAATTAAAAATTCAGAGAGAATCTCTTCAAAAATCATATCCATAAATATTAAATAAAATTAATACCCTTAATTCCAAAAAAGCTCTTAGAACCAACCAACATTATGCAAATGAACTCTTCTACTTGGCCTTTTATTTTTTACTTTCTCTGCAATTTATTCCACAAATCTGAACCCTTTCACTGCCACGACCTTTGGAAATATGTAAATAACAGTTTTCATTTATTTCATAACGGGTTGCTTAATCTATATGAAAATTTTGGTATTTAATAATTTAACTTAAGTTTTAGCATAATTCCTAGGTTTGTAATACGCCATTGAATTTAAATTTTACAAAAATGTTAATTTGCGAAACGAGAATTAATTTTATTCCACTACATTTATCGTTCCAAACTATTCCAGTTCAAATGGTACCGATGGGTAGGAAATAGTAATTATCTTTTGTAGGAGAACATAATAATTATTGGGTATGTTTTTAGGTTTTCACGGCCAAAAAGTATTTTTGTTATTGTTTTTGGGGTGTTATGCCGTGTTTCGCTACTTCCTTCTTTAGCCAACGTTTCGGACAGCGTTACAGTGTCCATCATCAGGGCAGATGAGTAAATGATATTGGTGAGAGTGTTTACTTATGTGTGTCGAAGCGATACCGTGCTGCCAGCTCCATGTCTCTACGAGCTGGTGTTAGAAAAAATTCAGCATGGTTTTTTGCGTTTAGCTTTGGTGTAGCCGTCAATTACTGGATACCAAGAACTATTGAGTTTAGCTCCGTCGTCTCTGTTAATATTGATGGGGTTTTTATGGATTTCAATTGCCTCCGTAATTAGGCGTGCTCTGTAAGTTTTGGGTCTTCCCAGGACTTCAGGAAAAGGCTAAAGAAGGAGGTAGCGAAACACGGCATAACACCCCAAAAACAATAACAAAAATAATAATTATTAATTGAAAATTAGTAAAATACTTAGTTTTTACCACTTTTATTGTTTATGAAACCAACATGTTTCGTGAGCTATGCTCACTTCTTCAGGGTTTACTTAGAACTCATTTTAAATAATGGATAAAAACAATGGTCATAGACATAGACAACATAATTATAAATATTAGACATAGTCAATGGAAAGTTGAGAATGGGTAGAGGGAAGGGGGGCAATAGGGAACAATTTACAAAGGAAACAGGCTTAATATTGGGTCATTTAAAAACAACTCCTCGGTTACAAATTCGGAGGTCGCGGGTTTTATTTACTTAATTTGTTTTATTCATTCTTTAAAAATAATTATTCGATGCTTTCAGCAGCGTCATGGTGAAAATTCATCATTCAGAATCGAATTAAGAAATAAGTTTAGGTACTTCCCCACCTTCCTTCTCCTATCTCCTTCCCCACCCCACTACATTCAGCCACACAACATACACCAATTGGGATGCCGTAAACTCACTGGCTCCGCACGGTTGGGTTATCTCTCTAGCACTTATACTCTCATTGGAGGGGACCCCACCACTTTCCCAACGGCGTTATAAGGAAACATATGGTTTCCTCCTTCACCGCACACGTCAAGACTCTATTTTTGATTAAACGAAGCTACATTTATTTGAACGACTCTAGACCCTCCAATGTCCATGCATACGGGGTTAGTAAGCAGTATGCAAGTACTTACATTAACATAACACAAAAGAAAAGTAGAAGTATCAGCCCCTGAATTCCTCTGAAATCGGTAACATTAAAAAAAAATAGAGATAAGAGTGTTAGTAAGAAAAAAATAAATAAGAGCTGCACCCAGTTGAAGAAGCCTTCTGGAAAGAGAGAAATAGCGAAAAAAAACAGTGATAACATAATGCAAGTATTTACAATAATAACAAAAAGAAAATAAAATGCAAAACCAAAAAAATTCAGAGTAGGTATTCAACAAACCACCAGGCAGTCCCAATGATAATGTGCATGGCTATCGGCCCAGACCGCAGACGAGGCCCGAGGTCCGCGCCCTTTAGCCGGCTCCCCGAGTTTGCCTCGAAGAAATGTATACGGGAAAGAAACGGAAGATTTAGAAGACCCTGGGAAAAAGATGAGCGTCGGGTTGTCGGAGGGGGGGCGGAAGGACGTCGAGACCGCGCGACTGTTCCTCAAGCCTACGCATGTCATTGGGGGAGGCGCGGGAGGATTGCGAGAAGACCGCTCCGATGTGTGTACGCCTGCAATATGCACGAACAGGGTCTATCCTACCCCCTTTTTATGGGGTGACGACGATACATAATATATATATACAGTTCAATGCGCCGCCAAAGTATAAAACCAAAGTTAACAAAGTAAGAAAACAATAAGGGCAATTATTTATGTGAATACAGAAGCCACAATACGTTGAGCGACGGTGTCATCACCACCGTCACTCACCAACTTATACTCTCAGTATCGCCCTAGTGTAAGACCACCATTCAGAATTGATACGTTGCTTTAAATGGCTTTAACCGTGTTTGGCGACCAGATTTGAATAGCCATGTACTTCTCCACCTTCCTCTTCCCAATCTCCTTCCTTCCCCACTACCTTCAGCCTCACAACATACCCCAGTTAGGGTTGCCATAGTCTCACTGGCTCCAGATGGGAGCAGTTGGAACTTCATATAAAAATTTTAAAAAATGTATGTTATTAGAATAAAAATAATCTATTAAATGTAAAATTGTAAACTGCACCACTCAATGTTTGGAATTCTGTCGTAATTTTTAAGAAATTAGTCATAGTTAATCAAAAAATAGGATTAGCATCTCGTTAGGTGAGAGTGAAAAGATTCCGTCTGCTTTTACGAAAATTCTGAGATATGAGAGCTCAAACTTTTGAATTCATTAGTTTTATAATTTGACAAACTTTGTAAAGTTTGCTATTGCAAATAGTTAGTAATTTATTTATTTATGTATTAAGCAACTAAAACTCATAATGTAATGAAGATAAAAATTTATTTGCTATACCTAAAATAGCAATTAGAAGTTTTTTATCGCGAAACTTTAGAATATAATGACTTCGAAAAAGTTTCATGTATTTTTTATTTGCGTCCAACTTTCTCATAATAAAAGATTATTTTAAATTAATATTTTAGTACTTAATAACTACTTCTCATTTTACTACTTTGATTATTAAACTTTAACTATTTTTCGTTTGATTATTATATAAAAATTTGATTACTAGCTTTCATGGCTTTGTTGCTAATATAACATGATTAGTAAAAGAATGATAATTTATACAAAAATAATGTTTCTCTACCGTCTTTGTGAATATGATGAAATATAAAATAAAAACTAAACGTCATAGAAGAAGCGTTCTTTCGGTTCGAAATCAAAAAATTGTGAGGCAATTTTTTTTTAATGTAAGTCCGTCATCTTTAAATTAAATTTAGCCTTTATAAAAGCTTTTTCAACATTTTATCACATTTACATATAAGATAAGACAAAATATATATTTTTTAATAATTACCTTGATCTCGCAAATATTGACGCAGTTCTCTCCTTTTTTTTTGGATAAGGCGAATTATTTAGTGGCCTATAGTTTATAACTTAAAACAAAAATATAAAAATTGCTTGTAAGACGTAATGACAAAATAAATGTCACTTTGATTTTTAAAAAATCATTAACTTTGGTTATACATTTTGTCCTCAACTCTAAAGTTAAGCTTTGATTGATCCTTAAAATGGTTAATTTAAATTTAGGCTCAGTTGAAACCTTATTGCTTTACAAAAACAAATTTATAGACGAAGGCCCTGAATTTTTTTCTCAGTACAGTTTTATCTAAAATAAACTCCCTGTTGACAAAACACAATTTTCTCAAAACCCCAGTTGAAGCCTTTTCATTCTCACCTAAGGACTTGACATAAATCCTTTATTTTTCAATTTATACACCAAGCTCCCTGTACTTTGTTTCCGTTTCAAACGCCTTCCCAATCATGGACTACAAAAGAAAAATATTCTATTCCGGTTTTACGGACAAGGCCTTAGAAAAAGGCGGATCTCCTAAACAGGGAAGTGTTCTGCCGATAATCCCTACAAAATTAGTTTTCTCCAATAATCCATCTGCCGAAGAGTCTTACTTGCTTTAGATTAGTAATCTAAGAAATAGAATACAAAAAAAAAAATAAAGAGAAAAAATCTATATCATGCCATGGGCCCAATGTACTATCTCCCAAATCACCTAATTCCTTTTACAGTAACTGTAATGTATCTATGGACTCTTTGGATCACATGATGGATCACATGATGGTTTTGTTGCCGAGTTCTGTCGAAGGTGACACAAGATAAATGTACAGAATCATTAGAGCTCGGCAGATTTATAACATCTATTAACACTAGCTTTAGCATGGAATCTAAATAACACAAGCTTTCAGCATGGAAGGACGTTTTTACGCATTACGATACGTCAAGAAACACTCACTGTATTTTAATAATCTAAATATTTTCAATAAGCATCCAATAGTTACTGAATAGTACAGATCCCAGTTCTTACTAAGTTACGAATGTCTCTGGAGAGAACATTAGAGACATTACAGTAACCCAGTCCCTTTGATAAAGTTCACCAAGATTGTCATAGGATATTTGGCTACGTCTCCTGGTTCCGCAATGTGTCTTCTCAGGTGTCTAAGACTTGTTCACAACAAGGCGGGATAATTGCACCACATTAGATGAATAAATGGAGTTTCTTAATGTGGTGATTGTTGTATGTACGATGATGTGAGAGAGATTGTATGCATGAAAGAGACAGCATGTATGACTACATAAGGAATGTACTTTGTCGTTGTGTCTCTTTGCTTGAAATCTCCACTGTATACTAGGCCCTTGTTTGTTCGTTAAAATTCAGTAAGAAGAACCGATCTTCATATCACCACTAAAAAATCTATGGAAACCCTCGACCACGGAAATCTTGCACCACCCCCGAAACAAACCCACCACATTTAATCCTCTTCACGTTTTTTTTTAACTGCATGTAAATAGGTTGTAGTCGTAGGGTTTTGGGAACACCTCAATAAGAGAACCTGTGCTGAAGTATTTGCATGCTTTAGATAGTGTTATTCTGCCATCATAAGTAAAAACACAGTATTTATCCTCTTTGAGACTCTCAATGAGAACACCCTGGTTTCACCCATGCCAGTAGTATTTTACATACTTAAGGATAGTGGCAAGTACATCAAGTAGAAATTAAATAAACACAATAAAGTGGAAAGAGAAGAAAAGATACATCATGATATGTTATTAATGAAGCAGTTAAGATGAAAGACGATAAAAACAAAAGAAAAAGGATGTGATTACATTTCCTGCATAAATTTGTGTTTCCCACTCCCAACAGCCTCATAGATCTTCTGAGGTGGCATGGTCCTGTTAGGAGTTCTACCAGTGCACTGTCCAAAATAACAAAAATTCTTTTTTATTTCGGCTACCATTTGGATTTGTTATGAAAAATATACCTTTTCAAAGGAAAAAACGATTTTTCTCGAACAACTCAGATTACTCAGACCCCAAACTTCTTCCTGTGACAGGTACCAAGATATTTAAAAGTTGCTAAGCTTGAAATTTTTGAACCTCTCACATTTGATGGACATCCCGTTTTGAATTAATGCCCGGTTATTTATAACCAGTAACTAATCTGTTCAAAGTAATATTCTGATCAAACGCTAAAACAGGCCGATAACTGTTATTGGCCCGTTTGAACGTGACCATTATATTATGAAATAAGTGACAATTAAAGACGATAAAGCTTTGTGAAACAGTAAAGTTGTATCAACCGATTTCCGTGATATGAAACTTCCTACCCTGGTTCCTTACTTCGCGACGTGAATAGCGATTTAGCTAGTCTAGAGGAGCAAGCTGCAGCTCGCAGCTGACGTCGGTTGAATCCAGATAGGCAAAAGGAGAGGATGTTACTCATGACTTCCCAGGATAACCAAACAATGGCAGAATCTTACGCAAAACCTTAGCTTTATTTATTGGATTCTCAGTTTGGTTTACCATTATCAATCCTTGTCTTGGATTATTTATTCGTAAAGTTTAAGGGGGGATTAGGTTTTAAAGACTAAAATAAGCATGTTTTCATGATTTTTTTTTGGAGATATGAATAATGTTGGTTTATTTATTTTATATACACGTTATAGAATAACATCTGAAGTATCTTTAAAAAAATTTTTAATAAAAAATATCAATAAATAAGTCCGTGAGAGCGAATCTCCCGAGGAACTCCGAAAATGCGGTGAACATCATAACTCGTTAACAAATAATTTTAAACAAAAAAATCAAAATGTTTTGAAAAGGTGATATGTTTTTTCTAGGTGTTGACGAAGCGTTTTTTTTTTATTCTTTTTTTGCAGCATGTTGAAGTCAAAAATGTGATTTTTGCTAAAATTTTCGGTAAATACGTTATTATAAAATGGAAAAAAAAATAATAAAAAAAAACTCTTCGTCACTACCTGTTGATTTATAAGAACAAATAGTGTACAAAATTTCAAAAGGATCGGTTAAGTAGATTTTGATTTATAATGTTCACCAACTTTTTAAAAAAATTTGCGAGAAAATCGATTTCAAGTTTTTTTATACTTGAAATATACTTGAATTTAGCAAGAGGACTGGTCGCTTGAAAAGCTGTATCTTCGTTATAAAATGTTAAAAATGGCTTTTAAAACCCTACCCCCCCCCCCCCCCCCCTTAAACGATCTGGTGCCCGTAAAATATTAAGCTTACTTCGTGCTTCCAACCCGCCCTGAGATATTTCATAATACAATAGAGTCATAGTCCATCAGATTATTTATCCAATAACCATGTACAAACTAAGAATCAATAAACTTTATATTTATCAACATTTTGAGTTTCGTTTCAATTGTAGATTGATATTCTTTCATTCATGCTTCTTTTGTTTCAAAATACATCTTTACACACTATTAAACACAACTATTATATTGATATCTTATTATTCTCTGCTAAAAAATAATGAGCGAACTAAAGATTTAGAAAAAAGTTTCCGAAACACAAATAATGTGTATTTAAAGTCACCTCAAGGTTTCTTTAAATGATTTTTTCAATAGGTTTTAACAGAGTTGATTTTTAAAGAAAGTTCGTTATCATTATGATAAACTACAGGGTGATTGCTTTCTTCGAAAATGTTATATTTTTATGTTAGTTCCGCGCAAATAATACGGTGAAACAGGAATTATATACCAATTGTTCGAGCAGTTTATTTTCTCATGTTGCTATTCCTACATGAAATTGTGTTACTAAGAATTTCACTGGAATGTTATAACAATATATGGTAGTTTACAAAATAATGTAATCATGAAGATCATAATTTTGGTAAAACCAGTGATTCCAAACATAGGTTGGAGATATTGTAGGGCAGAATGTTACTGTAATTTCGTATCTCTTTTTCAGATATCTTATAAATTTATCAATCTTTATGTCTTCCAAAGGGTTGCAGACCATCCAAAATGGATCTTTCCAAGACTTTTTTTATCTGAAAACTGCACAAGAGTCTCAACTACATCCCCAAATCACATGAGGACCTTTCTTAATGTTACTCATTACGCTTACATCAGCCTAACATTATTTACGGATTTCAACATTTCTCATACGATCATACATGGTTTAACCACACATACACCTCAAGAATCTCATTTCTACAGCATTCAGTCTACTTTCATCCTTTTTCTGCCAGTTTTATGCCTCACTGCCACCCATCAAGGAAGGTACCAGCACTCCATTGTGGAATGCAATCTTCCCTTCTTTGGACAGTTTTCTGTTTCTGTTTCATTCGGTCCTCCATTAACCCTCCACCCGTCACATAGGGTCTTTAAAAACCTAGGTTTTATAGAAATGCTAATTACGTACATTTTAAATGTTCCCACTGATTCCTTACTTTATATAGCTTCCTAAAAGGAACTATACTTGATGCTAGCGCCGCCGACATTCAGTCTGCGCATGTGCCTTGTGAGATATGTGTTTCGGCGTGAGGCTCAACAAAAATCAACAAAATATAATGAAAAAACAAGTTCATGTTTTTTCATTGTATTTTGTTGATTTCTTTTTTTTATAATAATAAATCTGTATGGATATCAAATAGTTATAAGTTTGATAGAAATTGTAAAGGTTTTAACAAAAAGTTAACTATTAAAATGAGTGTGATTAAAAAAAAAATGTTCCTTGCTGATTTTTAAGCTTTTATATTATAAATAAATATCTATTTTTTTATATTTTATTATTTATTTCAATGCAACCTCTATCACCTGAATATAATCAGTTAAATTAACACTTAAAATGTACGCTCTAATACCAATTTAATAATATTTATTTTTGGCAACCCCGCGCGATTCTTCGCGATAAAAAAAGGCGCGACAGGCGGAAGGTTCAAGGCATTTACCCTTCTTTCAATATCTCAATCGGCCTTTCCATCTTCATGCATACTTCCCAGATACACAAATTCATCCGAATTGCTCCAAGTATTCATCGTTCACAACTATATTGCAGAGGTACTGTTTTCATACTCTCTATTTCAAACACCGTGACTTTATATTTACTTACACTCATCAATAACTGATTCTTCATAAGCATTAGTCACGAGATCATTCGTCCTACTCACGGGAGAGTGGATATCATCAGAGTTAGAAATCATCACCGAATCATCAGCATACAACAAGCAAAATACTTTCAGATTACTCAATTTCACAGGATTTATTTAGGACGGGTTGTTTCAAAAAATTTGATGGATTCATCAAAAATTTGAAGTTAATTTTCACGTTCTGCGTAAGTTCTATTCAAGTTCTGTGATGATTTCAGTTTTGTGAATCAACTGGTCTATAATGATGTAATAATAGAACTTGAATAGAACTTACGCAGAGCGTGAAAATTAACTTCAAATATTTGATGAATCCATCAAATTTTTTTAAACAACCCGTCCTTAGAGTGTACAATTTGAAGTCAAGGAAATGAATTTTAAAAAGGGCAGACGGAACAATGTCCGATTCTCATCCGAAAAAGTGAGGATATTTTTTTTTTGGAAAAATGGAGGAATTATTGAACCTATCACAGAACTGCCAGTATAAAGATGGCGCAATACTTGAATTTAACCCAACCACCGCGCCACCAAGCTTCATAATATTTCGATTATCAAACAAAATTTAATTCGACATCTTGTTTATCTCAACTTAGGTAATATAGGCTTGGCATCGATTGGGTTAAATCTAAGTTCCTGTGTTCAAATTGTGGGAAACTTTACAATATTTTGAACGTTGTTTTCCACCGAACACTAATTATTTAAAGGACCAAAATTAAAAAAAAAAATCAATTTAGGGTGCAAAATGAAACGAAAGCTGCGGTAAACTAATCGATCTGAAAGTTGAAAGTTTAAAAAGTTAGAGAACCGCAATTGAAGAGGAACGTAGCCTTCCATTGAACCAACTGTTAATAAAGCCTACATTATTATCTACTTGGCATTCAGGTCTGATAAGGGTAGTTTATCTGGACGAGGGAGCTATTCGAGTTCCAGACAATCGCCTTTCAAACCTTCAACCGCACAATATAGAAACTACTATTCACTCAAGAGGGTATCAGAAACTTCTGCGTTCAAACGCTACGTGAACTTTGACTTGATTAACAGTATAAAAACTCTTGCATTACTTTGTTTGCGCAGCCCGTTTCGGCCCATTTTATACAAATCTTTATTTTGGATTTGAAGTCATAATACCCAACATAACTGAAAAAAAAAATTGTAATCAAAAGGTTTAACAAATATCTAATACGGATATGAGATACTTTATTTATTTTTGCTTTTAATTAGAGACAGCTTGGAAAATTATTTGTGAGTAAATGAAAAACATTAAAAAAATAATTTTATTATATCTGTTATAAAAATATGATGAAAAATAAAGGAAAAATAAAAATAATTATAAGAAATCATTTTGATGGATGTAAATTTAAATTAAAAATTACCTATTTACCTTGGAACATCATTAAATTACAAGATACCAAAACAAAGTCACACATTTGATTTTTTATTTAGTTTTATTTTTATTTTTTTTTTGTATTTCAATTTTTAAGTCCGCCTCAAATTTAAAATTTTACTCAGCCGCATCGATAAAATCTGTCTAGAGTTTTTTTTTGTTGTATCTGATTAGGTAGTTTCTTTATTTTTATGTAGATATGTGACTCAACGTGTAATCGCCAATAAATAATGTTACCCAAATTCACTGCTATTCAAATAGTGGACTGATTTAAATTTGTTTGGTAAACTTAATGCTGACACAAAATATACTGAATAGTAATGGAATTGGGCAGGATCTGGCTTACCAAACGTCATTCAGTTGCGATGACAAATCCTTTCTCCGGCCGGAGGGACACCTCTAGCAATTATCACCACAAACACTCGAGAAAACAATAAAAATCTGAGTCGATATAATTAATAACTGAGAGAGCAAAGTCGCAGCACAGATATTAATAATAGACTTCTTTAACTTGATGTTGAATGCGACGAGAGGTTAATATGGATCATTGCAAACACATAACCGTAGTAGACTGGCATATTGTTATTGTCTTTTTGTTCACACTAGTCAGGGTATTGTCGCCAACTTGGGAAGGTTTAGTGGATACATGGAAAATGTAAGAATGCAAAAGTACATATATAAGGAAAGGTATGTATATTTGCTTCAATACAACGTATTAACGCAATTAACGATCTTGAAGTTAGAGCAGATAGATCATTTTCAAAGTCCGTTTTAGATCCTTTTCAAAGAGCGTTTTAGAATATCAAACGCAATGAACTTTGCTTCAAAGACGTTTGTTATCGCAAGCGCCTGTCAGAATATAGGAAAGCGTATTGAACTAACTATTCGCTGAATAAAGATAAAGCTATGCACGTTTTCTCAGTTAAATAACAGAACATAACAAAACGGTCTTTATTTGCATTAAAATCATTCTGTACAGACTTGATTCGATTTATGCATAGGGGTTATTCTGCATATGACGTTCGTATTAATTGAAATTATCACTGTGGGAATTAACGAACAAACCTTTCAAGCAAAACCAATTTCCTTGTCTTTGTTAGAACTTGGTGTCGGTCGAAAATAGCTAAAGACTTCTAACGTATCGCCAACCAGCTATTTTCTACAATACGTGTAGGTAAACCTCTTGGGAACTTAATCCTTCAGGTGCGGTTTGCCAACATAACGGCAAAACACTTTACCTCTCTAGTGCAGCGTGCCGATATACATTTAAGCTGGGCAATAGAAAAGATCCAGGCATCTCGCAAACTTGATCACAGCTTAGAAAATACGTGTCTCTGACACCTGTTATTGAACGTTTGGAATATTGGCAGTTACTTACCTTTATTTATTAAAAAAAAAATACTTTAAATTAAATAATTAAATGTGAAATTTATTACTTTTAAAACTTTATTTTTTATGGGTTATTATAGACTAACCTTATGGAAACAACGAATAAAAAAATTAACGCCCCTACAGGGTTAGTATATAATATTAATTTAAATTTTCGCGCGTAGCGAACACTTTGTTGGAATACATAATTATAATAAACACAATGATATAGCTTTGTTTTAATTCCACTTTATTTTCCTTATCCAACCGGTTTTGGTCTGACCTGAACCTTCATCAAGGATGAATAAAAATATTAAGATAATACCCTGATGAAGGTTCAGGTCGAACCGAAACCGGTTGGATAAGGAAATAATAAAGTGGAATTAAAACAAAGTTATATCATTGTGTTTTTTAAAATATTATTTTAACTAATTCTCAACACTTCCAATTTTTACAAAGAATCTCTTTAAAAATTCAGATTTTCTTATTGGGTATCATTCTGCTTATAAATAACTAAAAATGCATAAATTTTAGTACCAGGCATAAATAGCCCGTATCCTAACCATTCTCTAAATTTTTATTTATTTTATTTTTTATTTATTTAATATAGATATATAAGTGTACAGTGGTGTTATATAAATTACATATCGGTACAGAAATTATTTAAAATTACAATCTCATCAAAGAAGAAGCTAGTTCTTGTGCTAGATGAGCGAGTTACACTAATTATAACAGAAATAGAATAACATTATGCAATAGGTAAGTATATAATAGGAACAATTGAAACTTCTGGATCATCTATATGTTTAGGTGTAAATACATAGGATACGGTTACATACTAAAATATTGTGCACTTAAGAGAAATTCGAAAAACCTAAATACAATAATATAATAAATCTTATACATCACTCAAACTCGCTTCAGCCTCACAATATTCTCCAATTTGGAGAATCCATACTCCTATTATTCTGGTCTAAAGTCACATAATAAGTCTTGTGTGACGAAATTTATAGAGCAAGAACTAGCCCACCTTCCCCTCTCCATCTCCTTCCTTTTCAGACAACTTCTTCTTTTATTCACTTGGAATCAGTGGCAGTTAGAACTCTAAGGCCCTTCTTCCACAAAGAAATGCAAGCATCCGATACCCGACTATTCAAGCAACTTGGCGATTACCGCCATACATCTGCGCGAAGGTTCCTACATTGACACATTTAACCGGTATTTTGTAAAATCGTCAAAGGTTCCTACATTGACACATTTAACCGGTATTTTGTAAAATCATCAAAGGTTCCTACATTGACACATTTAACCGGTATTTTGTAAAATCATCAAAGGTTCCTACATTGACACATTTAACCGGTATTTTGTAAAATCATCAAAGGTTCCTACATTGACACATTTAACCGGTATTTTGTAAAATCATCAAAGGTTCCTACATTGACACATTTAACCGGTATTTTGTAAAATCATCAAAGGTTCCTACATTGACACATTTAACCGGTATTTTGTAAAATCATCAAAGGTTCCTACATTGACACATTTAACCGGTATTTTGTAAAATCATCAAAGGTTCCTACATTGACACATTTAACCGGTATTTTGTAAAATCATCAAAGGTTCCTACATTGACACATTTAACCGGTATTTTGTAAAATCATCAAAGGTTCCTACATTGACACATTTAACCGGTATTTTGTAAAATCGTCGGTGTTGCTAGTCCCCCCCAAGACCAGTCGGGCGAAGTTGTTCCCATTCACGTCACCGAAACTAAATACGGCGTCACTTGTGCTAGATATAACATTAACTTTTTAATAACATTGTGTACGCTTTAGATAAATGTTAGGAACAAAACAATCAACCCAAAAATGACCGCTACGGCAACTGTTTGATTGAGAGTGAGGTTATGAAGGCAATAAAATTTTAACATTTCGAAAATTTTTCAATGGTTGATGGCGACGAGAATCTCGTGATTTCGGTAACAAATTTTATGGACTGTGCGTGAGAAGTTGTTTGCTAATAATTTTGGCTAATCCCTTTCACAACATCTCCAAAGGACGAAAGATACTCAAATATGCATTATGTAGTTTAGTTTCCATCTCTTAAATAGAGCATTCCCCATCTGTTTTAAGTTCCTGCGGAAGCTCCGACCCTTGGTCTGAAGAATTCCTTTCTCCGTCTTAATTACCTCCAGCGAGAGCTTCTTCGAACTTCTGCCAGGGAAATCCGCACGTTTGGTGCCGACAATTTTTGCAATTCATAATTTCTTTAGTGATGCATTTTAAATTAAGGTAATTTAATGTCAATAAGTCAATTTTTTTTGACGTAAATACCCTACCAAATTCCCAACTACTCACAACCTTCTGGAGCGAATGATACTACGGCATCCCCAAATGGGGTTTGTTGTGA
Organism: Glyphotaelius pellucidus; assembly: GCA_936435175.1. Taxonomy (NCBI): domain Eukaryota; kingdom Metazoa; phylum Arthropoda; class Insecta; order Trichoptera; family Limnephilidae; genus Glyphotaelius; species Glyphotaelius pellucidus. The sequence goes on from OW386550.1 coordinate 5,237,260, forward strand.
AGAGGAATATAAACGTTAGAAATATTTCGATTCACATGCCTACAAAATTTAAAATTGCGCGTCGTATTTGCACGAGGAAAGTAAGCGAAAAAGTGTTTTTTATTTATTTCGTTCATAATTTTAAAAGAGTGAAAAAAAGTTTGAACATACAAAACCTCAAAAATAGTCTTAGGCATAAAGGGGTATTTTTTAAAAATTGTTTCTTATATTACTTCATAGTAAAGTCATGAAAAAACATTTTTTTTATGGTTTACGCTTATATTTTTATAAAAATAGTGATTTCATAAAACTCGTGTGACGATGGAGAAGGTTAGAACAAACAAGAGGACTGACTTTAAAAATGTTATTGTATCTCTTACCAGGAACGTTCCACAAATGTAATAAATAGTATCTACTTCTTAAATATTCTCAAATTCACTTTGTGGCGTCATTTTATTTATTAATTTATTTAAACGTCATAAAATGACTTATTTATTCAAGTGTTACATGATTCAGTGATACACAGGAGGGTATCAGTATTTTAATAATAACGAAAATAAAATAGTTAAGCAATATTTAAATAATATACATACTAGGTTTATATAAGACCTGACATAAAATAATATAATGTATGTGTGATAAAAGCTTGTAAGTAGGTATGTGATACAAATATGTGTTGTAAAAAAAAATAGTTATATTAAATCTTAAGGAATAGAATATTGTAAAATTTTAAAATAATAGAACATTATATTTACGCCGAATAAAAATATGCAAATAAAGGTGATTTGTTAGCAAATAGAATCGAAGAATCGAGCAAAGTCAAGTATACCTATTCATACATTCACATTTATTTGCAAATCTAGGAATTGGCTATAAATAGAGCAATTTAGTATATAGTTTATTGTTACCAAGTTAACTTTGCTTGAAATGACTGGGCACGCATAGTTAGCAAATTAGCTCTGTTATTTTAGGGCTGTCATTTTCATTTAATTAAAACAAATCACACTTCCAAACACCACTTATTTAATTAAAATTATGAACATGTGCCAAAACCAAAAATTTATTTATTTATAGATAAAATTATTTTTAATTTAATATATATATTTTTTAAATTTTAATTTTAACCATTGGTTTTGAAATATGTTGATAATTTTAATTAAATAAGTAGTGTTTTACAAAGTCATTTTTGAAAACTTTTTTAGTATATTTATGATTTGAAATTCGATGAAACGGAAGTGAGCGACACCAAAAAGAGACACAGACACATACATCTGTATGATTTAGCCTGCGAGAGAATGAGGTAGCAGAAAAATATTTATTTATACACGGGTTCTCGATTCCAATATAATACGATAAATCCACGATCCCACGCGAACCTCCATTAGTGTAGTGGTACTTAACGGAGTACAATAGTGGTACAATTTGGGAGGCGGGAATGGGTACCGCCGCCCCGGGAACCTTTATTGTTTAACCAACACCTCTGCCATAGGTCACCCCAAGTGATTCGTTACGTTTGGTGATTTAGCAGAGGTGCCCGGGTTCATCGGGTGAGGTATGTCTGGGTCTTGGAGGCGGACTACCAGGACACACTGAACCCCAGATTCCTACCCACCCCTTAAACCGTTTTCCTTCCCAGAACTCTCCTCTCCTTTAAAATCAATAAAATTTGCGCGCGCACTGCTCTCTCCTAGTGTGATACAGACAATAGGCCTGCACTGTGTTTTAGATATACGAAACGTAACAGGCTATGAGAGAAAGAAAATTTTTGCTCGCACCTCTCTCTCTTGCCCCTACAGTAATATACGAAACGTAACTCTCTCTCTTTCTATCTTCACTAACTTATATCTCCCTTTCAACTTCCGTTCGCCTCGCCCGACACTTTTCGTAACGCTCTCGCCACGCATTCACCAGCTTACTCCCCAAGTCTAGCGTGCTTAAAGAAGTTTTACTTCAAAAAATTAACTGAGACTCGAACCAGAATCTTTTGCCCTATGACTTAACCAACTTGGTCATTTTGACCTGTATTTATTCTGTCATTTCGAGTCCCAATTGCGGCCGTCATTTTGTTATTTTTCTGTTTCATGTTTCGTTTAGATTTATTTTTGCTATATCCTTCTCCTTCAAAGGGTGTTAAAAAAAATATTCCAATAAAAATTTCAATAATATGAACCTGTTTTTCTCCATCTTCCTCATTATTTTATAAACGAGTATTATGCAACAAAATTACTTACAATTCGTTTAACTAATAGTCGATCATGCGTTTCGCGAATTCCCGGTGTTAAAACTGTTTTCACAAATACGTCAAAAATGAATCCAATTGTAAAATTTTAATCGGTTAACTGATGACTGGACGTTACGAATTAATGTGCCAATTGACGTAAAATGGAGGTAGAAAACAATTGTCCCATAAATCAAAAAGCCGGCCAATTTGACGATTGGCTAACAAATGTTCCGTAATTAAACAGTCACATAAATAACACTTCAACGATTAATCATTTTTCATGTTGGAGTAGAAAAATGTGCTTAATTTTATCAAATCCGATAGAGTTGTTCAAGTTCCCTGCAAAACAGATTTCAATTGAATACTTGGAATGCTGGAGAAAGACGATTTATAATTTTTTTACATAAATTATCTTTTCTATGGAGATTTTTCTTTTCCACAAAGAATTTTCGGTTTTACATATATTTTACTATTCTACAAAGATTTTTCATTTACATACAGATTTTTTCTTTTTTCATAGATTGTTTGTTCTACGTAGACTATTTTTTTTTACAAAATTTATTACATACCACATGGATTTTTAAAAAATTAAAAAATTTTGTTGTAAAAAGTTACACGCTATTTTAAATTATTAATTTAAGAACCCGAGTCTTGGAGACATGAAGAACATTAATGCCTACATCAACGACACAGGATATCATACCCTGCCTATTCAGGTGTGGCGCCAAATTTTAAATTTTGCCCAATGAGGTCAGTTGACGAAGAGAGTTCGTTTTCGGCGTACAAATTAATACTGGGTGACAAACGTCACAAATTTGCGCTCGAATTTGGAATATACTTAATCGTATGTTACTGACTGGTCAGTGGTTGAGTGGGCATCGCGTTTGGGTCGCACCCGGGCGTCCTGTGTTCGATTCATCGGCTGGCTAAGTCCTCCATTACAACATTTTTGGCTTTCTGTGGTGGTAGGAGGAGATTTTCAAACATTATTGGGTTATTCGTAACCCGGGAATTTTATCTTTCTTTAAAAAAAAAATAAAAAAAAGAAAGAAAGAAAGTATATTGTTACCAAAACTATGCATAATTTTAAGAATATTTCGATTTTTTTTACCGTATAAAAATTTTAATGGTTTTTTGATTTTGCATTGTGCATATTTTGGACATACTGCGAATTTTTAGTGCATATTTCGGCCTTTTTTAGTGCATACATATTTTGGTACTTTGTTAGTGCATATAATCCGATGTCTATTTATAACTCTACAGATTGTCACAACTAACACACATGAATTAATATAAACCATCTCTATTTAATAACCATAGTTTCATCATATATCTCAATCTTTATGTAGAATCGCAATTTTTTATATTACTTGGTAACAAATTAAATATTTTTGGTACATTGTATTCCAGGTTTTGCCGTAAATAATTATTTATATATTTGGGAACAAGCATTTCTTCGTTCTTTGTTTATGTTCATGTTCCACTTTCCTCTTATAATCAAACTCAGATATAATATGCTGAGTGAATGTTTTGTACCATAATAAGGCCTGCACCGGTAAGATAGTTAAATTCCGATACAACAATGATATGTTTCGTCTCTGTGAAAAAATATGTTTTTGAATTAGTTATTTAACCATAGAATTTTGTGCTGATTGTAGGCGGTTTAAATTAGCTTTGCAAGTGTCCCCAAGTGGTTATACCATACCTTAAAGTTGATTCTGCGAATGATAAATAAATAATTCTTAAAATATTCCCTGGAACGAAACATTTCAGCTTGTACAACCTACCCGCTATCGCCTTTAACCTATTCTAACATTTAATTCAATTCATATTTCAATAAACTGATCCAACACAAATTGATGTATTTTTTAAGATAAATTTTGGTGCTTTTTTTATTATAATTAATTTGAATAGCAATAGGACCTATAGGAATAAATAAACGATAACGCCTTTTTAAATAAATGAACTTATAATATCTGTGCACGTCACTGATTACAATACGCGAATACCTACCTGCTGTATATTTTTACATAATACCCTTGGTGTTTATATAATACAAATTATGTAGATTTAAAAACGAGGTCTTGTTTTGTTGTGGGTCCGACCTAATGTACCGACTAATGCAACAGATGTGTCGCATTACCCGCACATTACGGAGGTAGTTTGGAAAACGTGTTCCTTCAGAGGTTCATATTTTGCCAGCAGATTTTTCAAACTTACTCCCACAGAGGTTCAACATCTGTTCGTATTCTCGACGAGAATCTCACCGCATATTTTACTCTAATGACAGCCTTCATCTTGATTCAAAAATAGTTTTAAAGAATAGAGTGTTTGCAGTTTTGTGTTTAAAATTATTGAATGTAGTAAAAGAAACACTGAAAATAATTAAAATGGAACTTAACAAATTACGCTTGACAAAAATACTATTTCAAAAATTAAAAAAGATATTTGTGGTTGTTTGCTATATTTAAATATAAAAATAATAAGTTTTAGATTTTAAGCATTGAATTTTTAATATGACGTAGATTGCATTCTTCGTTCATTGGACCTCCAGATTCCTACCCACTCCTTTTACCCTTTTCCATCCCTCTCCTTCTTTTTCCTACGAAGACCCTTCACACAGCGTCCCCAAAGATGACATGCATCTTGAGGGAATCTTTTTTCCTCAGGGCCTACTGTGTGGAGCTAATGCAAAAAAGTATAGTTGTGTATTTTTTTTTTAAATTTATTGAGTAAGGTTAGGTTAGGTTATAAACTAACTAGCAGACCCGGCCACATTTTGATGTGGCTAACGAAACAGAAAGCAATTACCTTTATAACCAACGCCATTTGCTAATTTGCATACATATCAAATCCACACGGCCCGCTTGCCAGCCCGCTGCCTGAATAGTTGATTCTTTGAATTTCTCGGCTTTTCTCTTCTATTATATGCAAATATTATACATATAAACCTTCCTCCTGAATCACTCTTACTATTGGTGAAAATCGCACGAAAATTTGTTGCGTAGTTTAAAAGATCTAAGCGTACAGACAGGGGAGCGACTTCATTTTATCCATACTAATATTATAAATGCGAAACTGCTCGAGTTTGTTTATGACCTTTTCACGCATAACACAATATAAAGACTTTAATAATTCTTTCACCAATATAAAGCTAAATTATTTGCGCAGACTACAGGTTGTATATGATGGTAAGCTCCGGCGTTATGAAATTATAAATATTAATATATTATATTTGTTATACGTTTTCTGTCGCTAACAAAAGCGAGTTTTTGCTAACGTCAGAAAAAAATCTTTTCCATGGAAACAATGTTGATATATTTTTGGGCTCTATGCTGGTAGGTACTTCTACTGGTCAGCTACTTCTGCAGAAAATTCAAATATTAGAATTAGTTTTTTTTTTGGACAAGCTTGGAATAAATGTCAGATGAAAGTTCCTATATTAAAAATATAATTCATAACGATTATAAAGACTGAATGATAAATAGAGTATTTTTAATTATATTTACGAACTTCCAAATATTTAAATAAAAATAAACGTCCGAAATGTTTGTAAGCGCATAAATTCCGAACGAATGAACAAAATTGGATAAGTAATTCTTTTTTTCTTTGAGCTATAGCATTATGAAATTTAGGTGGTAGGCGAGATGTTTGAAAACTAAATGTAAGGGAATGAATATATGGAATGCGGGAGGGGATGGGGGTGGGGGTGGGGAGGGGAGATAATTGAAAAGTGCAAGCGCTACAGTAATTTCCCGTAATACCATGCGAGCGAAGCCGCGGGGAAAAGCTAGTACTATATAAAGATGTGAGATAAGTTTTTAGATTTTCACGGCCAAAAGTATTTTCGTTATTTGTTTTTGGGGTGTTATGCCGTGTTGCGCTACCTCTTTCTTTAGCCAACGTTTCGGACAGCGTTACAGTGTCCATCATCAGGGCAAATGTGTAATTGTGTAATCACAACACCCCAAAAACAAATAACGAAAATATATAAAGATGTACACATGGTGACATATCAATTTATCATATTTTTTTTACAGTAAGCATAACATCCCTTTTTAAATACTCTCATTATGCTTTCGTTCTTCAGACTCCATCGTCATCGTACACCGTTAGTCCTCTATACATTATGCACTTCGATGACTCTGATATTCTTATTTGCGACAGTCTAACTTTATTAATATTTCTGCTTTAATCATTATGTATATCTCTATTAAAAACATATTCATCCTTAATTTTTTTTTTGCATTCGGTTTTTAACAACTTCAGGCGCAAAAAGTAACACGTTAAATAGCAGTCTCTTTTTTTATTGTAATCCAAATCAGCTCCTCTCGCATTTGATCAACCCTTGCTTACAAGCCTTTCCCCAAGATACACCTCGTAGCTCGGCTCTGTATAACTTCTTGTCTGTTCAAGTTTCTTTATTGGCCAAATATAACATCGTAAAGCAGTTATCTAAATGTGATGCAACTATAATTTTGAAAATGAGCTCGTTTATTTCTCAGTCTTCTAAGAAAATTAACTTTTTAATACAAACTTCATTTTCAAAATATGCTGTGAAAGCTATTTTAGATTCCAATATTGCACCCAGGTATTTGATTTCATTTTCTTTATCAATTTTTTCATAATTGATTTTCAAATTTAGCCCCGTTTGTATTTTATTTCCCATTTCCATATATTTGGTTTCGTTTACGTTCAGTTTCAACTTGTTATATATTTGAGCTCGTGTATTGCTATATTTGAAGGTCTTTGTTTATTTTGTTTATTGTATCCTTTTACTCTTCATAGTTTTAATTATATCATTTATGAAAATTATGAATAGAATTGGGCCTAATACCGACCCTTGCTGAACTACCAGATTGTTTTCTATCGGTTCTGATACTAAGTTTTCAACTTTTGTTACCTGTTTTCTTTTCTGAAGATATTCTTTAAATAGTTTTAATGCTACGTCTTACCTACCGAAAGACCTACACGTCTTCTAATTTTAGCAATATTTTTTCCTTTCTATCGTTTTAAATTTTGTTTTGAAATCTTAAAATGCTACAATAGTGACTTTTCTCTGTCACTTTCTTTCACTTATGAATCACTGTGTTTATCGCCGCTTTGCAAGAGTTAGGATGGGCGTACGCTGAGACATCGGTCGCGCAGCATGTTCAGCGCAGTTGTGGAACGTATGAGAAACATGCACGTCTCAGCGTATGTCGCTCCATACACTTTCATACAACACAAAAACCAAAACTATCTTGCGCTGAACATTCTGCGCGACCGATGTCTCAGCGTACGCCCATCCTTATCGTTTTGGAATCCTGATTCCTCGTCACATAAAACTTGTGATCGTATGCATTTTTTCAGTTCGATCCACGAAGGTTACTGTACAAAATGTACTGTATTAAAATGGGGACATTTTTCTAAGGTTGGTTCTACCTGCGGGCAAATTCGTTTTTTGGAGTTGGTATAATAAAATAAGTGAGCTCAGGCGAGTCGTTGATGTTGCGGAAAGGTTTTTGTACGTGAATTATAATAAATCTCAGTATTGTTGATTGATTGCCTTGCTTATTAGTTTGTTTGATACTGTTCAGTTTACCTGGATTCACGCGAGTGTTAACGCATTTTCGTGAAAAACGTTATAATTTAGATACTCGTATATGATAAACACAATGTTAGATTATTTTTCTGATTGTTGCACAAGAGCTCTCTCTGCATTCGACAGTTTTTGCTGCTTTACAATTATTCAGAGTTTTACTTCAGAGATTAGATTAGAAAATGTATAGGGTTACTCATATTTAAAAAAACAAGCAAAAATATTCAAACTGCTCACAAAACAACTTTGCAAACTTCATGTAAGTATATCAATATCAGCTGGTATCTTAATCCAATATCATGACAATAAGCTCTTTTCATAAATCAGCTTCGGTCAATAGAAAAATTGTTTTGCTGGAAACTTTTCTTATTTATGGTGTTTCTTTTTTTGTTCAACCCCCTGTCAAATAATAATTCTGACCAAATTGATGGAATTACAGTTTGACTTACGTTTCCGACGATGCGCGATGTTGCTATTTCCTACGATGAAACTGCCCCGTGATATATTTGACACAAGTCAATGTTGCTCCGACATAGTCACTAAGTGTGGATGATTTGGAAATAAATTATTTTTAATATCATTTTTTTCGTAGTAAAAATATGATTAAGTCTTTATGGGATGCAATTTATTGAAAACATAACTTTTTTCGTATTTCCTAGTATAAATTGTAAAAAGAACGTGTTTTGGGTGAAAGATGCATAATTGAATTTTAAATTATTTTTTGGCTTCTCGCTGCACTGTGGATTATTTGACGATTCTAGCGGGAAACAATTATTTCATTGTTTTAAATAAAGTTTATGCGTTTTTTTATGAAACACATGTTATTTAGCACTATATATGATACCTTGGGTACATTCACTTAAAGCTGTCAAAAGAAAAAGAAACGGTGTTATTTCTCTATAACAAAACGTGTAAAACAAAACAAAAAGGGTATGAGTCTAGTAGCTTCTTTAAAATTGTCGCCGAAAAGAGTAGCATTTATTGTATTTAGCATCGTCCTTGATGTTTAAATAATGAATTCCGATGTTCTTAAAATCGCTATTGTGGCTTAAATTACCTTATTTTTTATAATAATTACTATTGAACAAAGTAATAAAAAATAAAAATATTTTAAATAACCTCATTGACATTCTTTAAATTATTCCCTATTTTCTTTATATTATTTAAATTAACCAATCCCCTTGAGAGTGTTTAAATACTCCGTTAATAAAATATTTTAGCCATTAAACAAACTAACACAAAAGTATTCAACATTCCAACTTTTACAATCTTAGCAATTTCAAAATGAAACGAGTATGAAAATTCTTAATATGATTTTTTTATACTTTGAAACGTACTTTCATTAGAATAAAACCGTTTCTCCGCAATACTTGGGCAATTATTTAATTATTCTCTTCGATAAGAAAAGGTCCTTCCTCCAGAATTGATGGTTAGCTATTTCGTGTTGTGAGATCTTATAAAAGAAGCACTCTATTCCGAAAGCTTTATAAAATTCTTTGCAATACGTAGCATTGCTTCAAATTTAATTATAAACAAATTTTTCCTTCAACGTGTACCTCTATCTTTTAAAAAAATCATGTTCATTAGGCATTTTTAATGAATACCTACCAATCTCATGATGGCTTCATAAGCAAAACACGAAGTAGGTTTTTCATGTTTTTTTTTTTTTTATTGATTTTATACGTAGGTATAACTAATTGTATTTCACAGGTGTAGGTATGTTTTAAGGTTTTCACGGCCAAAAAGTATTTTTGTTATTGTTTTTGGGGTGTTATGCCGTGTTTCGCTATCTCCTTCTTTAGCCAACGTTTCGGACAGCGTTACAGTGTCCATCATCAGCCTGACATCAGTCCTGACTCATCTGCCCTGATGATGGACACTGTAACGCTGTCCGAAACGTTGGCTAAAGAAGGAGATAGCGAAACACGGCATAACACCCCAAAAACAATAACAAAAAAATTCACAGGTGTACGTTAAGTTATAATTTTTATTTCCCCTTATATACGAGTGTTTAACTCTCGTTAAAAGCCATCAAACAGTGGCTGAAAATTTAAATTTCGTTGAACGATGATCTTGTGATTGTACTCTCGCAACTGTACAGGACGGTTCCGATGAGAAAGATTAATTATCTACATACTAGCATTTTAACATAGTAGCTCAATATCGATTTTATTTTATTGAAAATTTGCTTTGATTAATATCTACATTCAAAAATGCTCAAACTCGTGATGATAAAACAATTAAAATTATGCACTTTTTGTTATTATTTTTTTATCACGAGTATTAATAATATTTCAATAATGTCTAAGTGTATTTTTTTTAATATATTAAGTTGTTAAGACCGCAAAAACATAGACAAATTGAAGAATTTTCGTCACAAAACCAGGGCGCAGATCTTTTTTATGATTTTATTTGAACTAAAATTAAAATTCTGAAAAGTAGTTTTATTTTACTGCATGATTATATGTTTTGAAGTGTATGGTGTATACAACAAAATTTTGTTTGAAAATTTAACTAATCTGCCAACGACCTTGTGGTTGGCAGATTAGTTAAAACGATAAAACATTATTGTACTAAAAATAAACATATTTTCTCAAAATTAAAAACTAGCATTACTAGATAAAAGAACAACCTTCTTTCAGTCTTTCAAAATCAATTTATAATTTTTGTGGAAAAGAGTCAATACGTCTAAAATTTCATTTTAAAAAGACATATTTCCGATTTTGTCTGATTATTCTCTCTTAGTGTATATTAATGTGGGTCATTTATTGAAAATCGTTATTTTTAAATTCTAAAAGTGATAAAAGGGTGCCAAATGGGTTCAAAACGACGTGTTTAAAATTTTTCAAATTTCTGATACGATCTTCTTCCTCCGGATTCACTTCAAAGTTTTGAAAATTTTCATTTCGGACGGCCTCCGTGGTCCCGAGGCAAGACTCTCGACTCACAATCCGAAGGTCGCGGGTTCGAACCCGGCGTGCGCAAATAAATTTTATTTGATTAATTTGTGTTATTTCACAATTTATTCCTTTAAAATCATAAATAGTATATTTGCGGCACGTTCCAGAGTGGAAGATACTATCAGTATCGCCCTGGTGTAAGACCACCATTCAGAATTGAAACGTTGCTTGAAATGGCTTTAGCCGTGTTTAGTGACCAGATCTGAATAGCCAGGTACTTCCCCACCTTCCTCTTCCCTATCTCCTTCCCCTCCCCACTACCTTCAGCCTCACAACATACCCCGATTGGGGATGCCATAGTCTCACTGGCTCCAGACGGGAGCAGTTGGAACTCTTGTGCGGTATTAAATGTAAAAAAAAAAAAAAAAAAAAAAAATTTTAAGGGGGTTATTTCTAGTTTAAATAAAAGTAACTATGAAACCTTTTAATCTTATTTTTGTAATCTTCCATACCAAATGTAACATATTTTTACCAAATCATTTATAAAAGTCCCGAGATTGAGTCTCGCAAATAATGCCGAAATTTGAGAGTGATAAGGATTTTGCTGGTTTTTTAATGAGATGAGATAATTTGAGATAATTTGAATTAAATCACATATTTTTTTAATAAATAAATAAAAACATGCCCTCTTTTTCGTGTTTTTTTTTAAATAGTTCATTTTTAATGGTTTATCAAAAAAAAATTATTATGAACCAGATTGGGTTTTCCTTTATTATATGAAATTTCAAAGTCAATCTGGAGGGAAAAGATGATATCCAAATATTATTTAAAAAATAACGTGACTTTATATCACCATTTAACACCCTTTTATCACTTTTAAACAAATCAAAACTAATTAAAACATTTTTTTCCATACAGTCGTGACCCACCCTAATGTACGTCTTATTTGTAATCTTAAGTGCACTGCTGTATTATAATTTTATTGCACAAATAATGTAGAAAATGTTCACATTAAATTCTCTTGTTGAGCTTTATTATGAAATCTATTCTCCGATAAAATAAGCTGACGAGTTTTCAAAAACCCTTTGTTCGCTGACCATACCCCACTTGGATGGATTACATACTTGAACTATCTACAACAATTCACATATTGCATCTGGTGAGGATTTAACTCATATCCACTAAACCATACCATCTTTTGCAGAGTTTTGCTAGGAAAACCGCGATTCATCCCCCAGCATATAATTTCCTTTGTTTGAACATTACGGTGTATATATCAAGATATTCCCACCATTGAGAACGTGTAATCAATTTAAATTAGAACTGCAGGATACAAGAAATTCTAAAATGGTGGTCGTCACACTTGTATGTTTTTAGGTTTTCACGGCCAAAAAGTATTTTTGTTATTGTTTTTGGGGTGTTATGCCGTGTTTCGCTACCTCCCTTTTTAGCCAACGTTTCGGACAGCGTTAGAGTGTCCATCATCATCACCGGGCTCATCTGCCCTGATGATGGACACTGTAACGCTGTCCGAAACATTGGCTAAAGAAGGAGGTAGCGAAACACGGCGTAACACCCCAAAAACAATAACAAAAAAATCCGTCACACTTTTTTAGTCAAGGGCCACATAGGACAATGTAAGGTATCACTGTGGTCCGCACGCCGCACACTTACGAATTTGATAATATGTTTTTTTTTTTTTTTTTTTGTATGAACTGCTCCTATCTGGAGCCAGTGAGACTATGGGTTCCCAATTGGTATTTGTGAGGCTGAAGGTAGTGGGGAGGGGAAGGAGACGGGGAAGAGGAAGGTGGGAAATACCTGGCTATTCAGATCTGGTCAAACACGGATAAAGCCATTTCAACCAACATTTCAATTCTGAACGGTGGTCTTACACCAGGGCGATACTGAGTCGATCCCGCGACACGAATGCGAGTCAAGAGCCTTACCGCTGGACTACGCTGGCCGTCAAGTACATTGGCAACGCAGACCTACTGTTATATGTACTGGGTATGAATACAAATGTATAAGTAAATTTAAAAAATAGTGTATTCAAGATTTTTATTTACAAACATTATTTATGTAATTTAGGTATTACACTGTTGTTCGTTCTTAATTATTTCTTCTATGTCGGCGTCTTGGAAACTACATGAAATCCTCATTGCGTCTCCTAAATGCATGGGAAGGCGATTGCGGTATTTTTTTTTCGAAAATGTAGCTTCACAGAAATATGTCGAAGAAATATGGTCGAAAAAAATTGTGTGCAGTCTCGTTAACTTTTATAGTGCAGGCACACTTCTCCAAATTTCAATGTAATCCTGCTTTTCCCATGTTGAATGAAATGAGTTTTGAGTTGTATGTCGTATTTTAGTTCAATGACTTCGTTCATCAACTGTAATTTGAGAAATCCAAACTGGCTGAATAATTTTATATCATCGTTTTCAAAATGCCAAAATTCAATGCTCACTTCTTCAGGGTTTACTTAAAACTAATTACAACAATATACATAGACTTAAGAGGAACGTATGCGTGGCCCATTTTGGCCAGTTTCATACAAATCTTAAATTTGGATTTCAGATAAAAATACCTAACTAAACTGAAAAATTATTTTTGTAATTAAAAGGTATATCAAATATCTAGTGCAGATGTGATGTATTTTATTTGTTTTTGCTTTAAATAATAAGATATAGGCCATTAAAAATTTAAGTGTTTCATGATTTTAGTGGCAACTTGGGCAATTATTTGAGAGTAAATAAATTTAATAATATTTGAAAAATGAAGAGGTAAAGATTCGGATTTTGCATTTCCGTGAAATGCAGAAATGGAAACTTTTAGAGCAAGTGAGCTATGGCCAGTACGGAAGGTACTTACATCATTATTTGTTTTTAACTGAGTATATCACAAGAGTTCCACTGCTTCCAACCGTCTGGAATCAATGAGACTTTTACATTCCCAATTGGGGTGGGTTGGGTGGCTTAATGTTGGGAGTTTGGGAAAGAAATGGAGAAAAGGAAAGTGAATTGCAGTCTTTTACCAAAGCGATGCTGAAAGTACCTACCACTTTCGAGCGTGCTGCAAGTCATAAAGTCAACGTGAAATAATACACATTAATTAAATAAACGCGATTCAAATCCGCGACCTCCAGATTCATGATCGATAACCACATAGGCCGTTGTATTCCATTCCAAAATTCTTTCTCATATTCTTGATTTTTAAGTTATTTTTCGAAAACGAAAATACTTTTTATTTTCTTTATAAAATTAACAAAAAGAGAAGACGCCTCATAAAATTATATTTAACAAATTTATTTTCCTCATAAACAGATCCATTTTCCACAAAATCAGATTCCACATAGGCACAAAATTCGCACTGCATGTTTCGTAGTGCTTCAAAAGGTTGAGATTTGTGGAATAAATCGTAACGAATGAAACAATCAAAAAGGCCGCTAACAAAATCAAAGCTATAATTTCGTTCAAACCAAGCTCAAACGCTCAAATAACCTCGATGTTACCAACGCGGTCGCTCAACTTATGCTAAAAGTTATTGCTACAGTTAGGTCATTCATTTGCATGGATTTAGCTCTGTTAACGGTTGGAAGTTTGAATAAATCTACCTGTCAAATTATCTATCTGGCGTCAACGTGTATTTTTTATTGTACTCCGTGAATTGTATTGTTTATGACGATTTTTAAATGGATTTTTTTCCACTGTCGAAGTTTTGGATAAAATTGAACAAAACCTGATTAAATATCAAAGCCATTACCAGGGCAGATGTTACATAATCCAAAAATAAATCTCGATAATACTTTTTAACTAGAAAAACTGAAATCATATCAGAACGTACTTTATTAAGGTTTTCCCGTAATACATAGAGGTGCGGTAAGCTTTATCAGATATGAAAAAATAATTGTTAATCTTAACCACTAAACGCCGAAAATATTAATTCTACCTAAAGTCTACCTACACTACCTACGACTCTGATAGCCGAGCCAAACTAATCTTCTATATATATAAATCAAAATATGCTTGCTTGGGGTTATATGAGTAAAGGTATCAGAAATGAGGTGTTTTGATTGCTATAAGACATGTTTTAAACTTTCAAAATACCTTCTTTAATCCCTTGCAAAGGTTTCTGTATTATTACAACTTCACGACAAAACATCTGAAATTTTTTTGATCATTACGAAATCTCTCGCGAAACTGTCAAAATTTGATAATGACATTTTGCAAAACAAAGATTTTTAAATCAAAATTCAATTTTCGAAACTCTTTAAATTAATAAATTTTTGAAGTAGGACTTTGAATCAAATCAAGAATCACAGATATTTAAGGTACCTACGTAAAATACCAAATTCTATTGATTGAAAACCGAATGTACTGGGACTGAATATATGGAAAGCGGAAAGGGGGTTGGCGGGACGGGGGCGCGGGAGGGGGGAGAAGGAAGGCGGGGAAGGTGAAGGGGAAGCGCTTGAGGAGAAGGGGAGATTGGAGGAGAAGGGGTGGCGGAAGTTGAACGGGATGAATGGGAAAGGACAGGCAGGAGGAAACGGAAGGAAACTTAGAAAGTGGAAGTCATCGTGCAAATTTGGTCATAAGTAAGTTATCGCAGATGACTTTTTAAATCGGAGTGTTTTTTTGAAGCGGCCTGAAATGTTATAGATATATCCATGAATCATGACAAAATGAGGAAAATTTCGTATAGTATTCAAAAAAGCATTCCTAAAGCAAAAAATCAAAATAAAATCTATGCCGGTCTACCTGGTCACAAAAAACCTTTCCTTTCTACTTTCATTAATAACATAACAATGGTGAACAACATTGCTTAAAAAAATTTTCACACAAAGGATTAATCTTTGCAGCAATTCTGCGGTATAACCAAGCAGTTAATCTTCGAAGAAACTCTTTTTCCGCAAATCCGTTGAAGCGAATTTTTTTTTATTCACCATTAGAATAACTGCTAAACTGCCAAAGCAGTTTTTTAGCAGGTCATTTTATTATACTAGTAAAATCAGAGCACACAAACAACGAAAAAATACAATACCTAGAATAGAAACATAATTATAGAATAGACCACATTACTTTTATCACTAATAAACTCAAACGAGTCTTGCACCTAATTAAGACAATTAAAAACATTTTCCCACTAACAATACTCAGATCCATATATTTTGCCCTCTGTCAATCCATTGCCACATATGGAATACTACCCTGGGGAAGTGCAACAAACATAACAATTGACCCAATTCAAAAAATTCAAAAGGCAATAATAAAACTCATCCTGCAAGTGCCATTCTACACAGATTCTAGCGAAATCTACAAAACATTAGACGTCATGTCAATAAGACAACTCTACGCCAAATCTGCTCTCCTACACCTCCTCCATAACAAACTTCAAATTCCAATTCAACCAAAAACCATAATAAAAACCATTTCCTCAACAAATAAAACACTGAACATTCCGAAAACATACACCACACACGGACAAAGACACTTTCTATATTACGCAACTAAACTTTTTAATTGTATGCCCATTACTCTGAAACAATTACTAACTGCAAATGCATCTACAAACATTCACAAAAAAAATATTACGGCCTGGATAAAAAATCAAGATATTCACTTTATTCAAAAAATCATAAATCCTTACCAAACATAACCAAACTACAAAAAGTAAAAGAAAACAATTAAACACGTCTTTCATGAATTTTTCTACTACACACATACTTACATTAATAAATATGTGTAGGTGTGTGTAACTTCATATGTATGTATGTCTATAAATATAAACATGTGCATAAATGTGTATATATGGATTTGTATTTTATACATATTTTTTCATTCTAAATAATCAGTGTATGCGATAATAAAATATATAAAAAAAAATAATAATTAAATAACTAATTTTCTACAATAACACATAAATACTTGTCACACTTAATCATAAGCACGTCAACACCTCAGCACAGGTTCTCCTAGTGAGGTGTTCACGAAACATACAATATTACCCATACACAGTTTTACCTTCTCAAACCTACCTTACACCCAACATAATACTTAAAAAAAAAATCTTTTTGCTTACTGCTTTTTTTTTTTTTTTTTACATTAACTCCACACAGGAGGCCCTGAGGAAAAAATAATTTCCCTCAGGGCCTATGTCATCTTTGAGGATGCTGTGTGGAGGGTTTTTTTGAGGAGAGGAAGGAGTGAACATGGGTCTTGAAGAGACCCATATTGTAGGAGGGAGGAAACACAGAGGCCGGCAAATCGTTCCACAGCCGAGCTGTTGAACTCAAGAACGAGTCGTAGAAACGACCCGTTCTCATGTGACTAATGTCAACCGTGTACAAATGTTGAGCGCGCGTTTGGCGTGTTTCCCGACTATGCACCGGTGCCGAGGGGATCAATGACGCTAGTTCCTCGGAGCATCTTCCATTGTAATACCGGTAGAACAAGGACAGCATTCCCACCTGGCGCCTGTGCTCTAAAGATTGCAATCCGTTAGTTAAATTAGGAGAATCTATCAAACGGACCGCCCGTTTCTGCACAGAGTCAAGGTTTTTTTTCAGGTATTTTGGGGCTCCAGACCAGAGGTGGCTGCCAAATTCAACCGTGGGGCGCACTTGCGATTTGTACAGGGCTAGCAGTTGTGTACTATTAAAATATCTGCGTGCCCTGTACAGTATGCCCAGTTTCTGAGAGGCTAACTTAACTCTGGCCTCGATGGAGCCCCCGTACCTGAGCTGGTCACTTAGAGTTACACCAAGCATATCAATGGAAGGCCTGTTCGGGAGAATGCTTCCGTTGAAGGAGACTAGATTATCATTTCGATCCCTTTTAGACGTGATCAGACATGATTGGGTCTTTGAAACATTAAATTCGACGAGGTTATTCTTACCCCAAGAGGAAACACTCTCGAGGTAATCGTCCATTCTTTGTTTCAAAGCCCTCCGAGCCATTGGGGTTTGTGAGCCCTTTGGAGGTTTGTCAAACAAAAAGCTATCATGGACAGTACTGTCATCCGCGTAGCAATGAATCGGTGCACACGTCAAGAGGTCATTGATGTGCAACAAAAACAAAGTCGGAGACAGAACCGATCCCTGTGGGACGCCAGCATTTATCGAATGCGAGGAAGAGGTGAAACCATCAGCAACCGCCTGAATCGACCTCTCGCTCAAAAAGTCGGCAATCCACATACACAAGGATGCGGGAAGTCCGTAAGAAGGCAGTTTGTTGACAAGCCCTCGGTGCCAAACCCGGTCAAAGGCCTTGGAAATATCCAGTGAAACCGTTTGGGTTTCACCAAAACGTTCCAGGCACCGCCCCCAAACATGCGTCACATACGCGAGAAGATCACCGCACGAGCGGTTCCGCCGGAATCCGTATTGACGGTCGTTAATAATTTTGTTCTTCTCGAGGTATGTGAGCAGTTTGTCGTTGATCACACGTTCCATCACTTTTGACAGAACAGATGTGATCGCTATGGGGCGGTAGTTGGCCGGGTTGGAGCGGTCACCCTTCTTTGGAATAGGGTGAATGATCGCATTTTTCCAACCGGAGGGCACAGTCCCAAACTTCAGGGACATTTTGAAAAGCTTCGTCAAAATTGGAGCTATTTCTGCAGCGCACCTCTGCAATACCAGGGCAGGTATTCCGTCAGGCCCACTAGCTTTATTAACATCGAGCCCTCGTAAGACTTGGAGTACATCCCGATGCCGGATCCTCAGCTTTTTCATATGAAAACCGCAGTGAGGAACCGACGGCGGGATAGCACCTTGATCATCGAGGGTCGAGTTTTCCGCGAACATTTTGCCTAATAAGTTAGCCTTTTCGGCGGCGGTATTAGCTAGAGAGCCGTCAGTTCTGGTAAGAGGTGGCAGACTGGATTTGCAGAAATTGCGACCTATTGAGCCCGCAAGCGACCAAAACGCTCTGCTGCCATGCGGGCATGCAGCCAGCTTTCTGCTGATCTGCAGGTCGTGCTCAAATTTCGACCTACTTTTGATTCTCTTGCTTTCCTTTGACATTTTGTTATAAAGTATTCTGTTTTCGGACGTTCGAGATGTGTTGTAGGCTCGATAAGCCGCGTTTTTTCGTCGCACTGCTTCAGAGCATTGTCGACTGAACCACGGCTTTGAGCCCACACCAGTTTCTTTAACAGTGGATTGGATGAAGCCATCCATCCCGGACGCGATGACTTCACCAATTTCCTGGGCACATCTTGAGGGATCCGAAGTCCGAAAACAGACAGTTGACCACGGAAAAGCATTAAAATGTGCCCGCAAACCGAACCAATCTGCAGACCTGTAGTGCCACACTTTTCTTTTCAGCCTCTCGTTTGGCGGTCTGAAGGTTACGGGGATTGACGACGTCACCAGGCAGTGGTCCGACGATCCTAAAGGCGCTGTGACGTCAATCTTGTAACCGTGTGGCACAGTGGTTAGAAACAGGTCTAACAGATTAGAGCGGTGAGACTGGACATCAGGAACCCGTGTAGGCTCCTGAACCATTTGCTCCAGTCCGTGGCAAAGGGCAAAGGATTCCGCTTGTCGTCCAGCTGAGTCTGTTGACCCTGAGAACTTCAACCAAGGCTCGTTATGAACATTGAAGTCCCCCAGGACCACAAACTCTGCCGTAGGGAAGCGGGCAAGAGGTCATCAATAGTGTTGCTTAAATGTTTGAAGAGCTCGGACGTGTCTAATTCGTTTAGGTTTGGTGAGCGGTATAAACACGCGTAGAATCTTACCGTACTGGCAAGATTGACGCGCACCCACATTACGTCGAATCTGGAGTTTTCCAGATTCAACATTCGCACACAGTTGACGTCAGCTCGGCTGAAGAGACAGACACCTCCCTTGGGTCTGAATTTGCCCACGAGGGTGAAGCCCGGGCAGTCCAGATAGGAGGCGTTAGGAGGCTCGGCTATCTGTGTTTCGGAGAGGAAGAGAAGGTTAGGACGTTGGGAGAGAAGGTGGTGGTGGACGGAGTTAAGGTTTTTGTGCAGGCCGCGAATGTTGGTGAAATTCACCAACAGTTTTGGCCTGCACCGGGGACTCCTGCTTCTCGCCGTTGTT
This sequence comes from Glyphotaelius pellucidus, assembly GCA_936435175.1. Taxonomy (NCBI): domain Eukaryota; kingdom Metazoa; phylum Arthropoda; class Insecta; order Trichoptera; family Limnephilidae; genus Glyphotaelius; species Glyphotaelius pellucidus. The sequence continues at coordinate 5,257,014 of OW386550.1, forward strand.
GTTACGTTATGGTTGTAAGTTTGTATGTTCATATATATATATATTTTTTTTTTTTTGTTAGTGGAGATGGAAGGTCCGGGAAGGAAAGGGTATGAGGGGTGGGTAGGATGCTGGAGATCAGATTGTCCGGGAGTGATGGACGTATGAATCCAACCCACCCACTGCGGTGCAAGGCGATGGGCAGGGAGAGTCTGGTTGGAGAGGTCGCCCAATGCGCCCCGAACGCTGCTGCTGGGTCCCCTCCGGTCACGAACCGGCACAACAGCAGTGGCGGGGTTTTTACACTCGTTGATGGGGCAGCCCACCCTCAGTCGTGAGCCTGAGGGTCGGGCCCCTGTACTACCGAGCGGCCCGGACAACGGTAACCGGTTGTAAAGGGTCTCCCTCAACCAGCATCTCCCAATCCGGCCCGCCACGCAGAAGGTGGGCCGATGCACCCGCCATCAAGACCCGGTCAAACATCACCCCATGAACCCGGGCACCCTTGCTAAGTCACCAAACGTAGCGAACCACTTGGGGTGACCTGTGGCAGAGGTGTTGGTCATCCAATAAATGGTTCCCAGGGCGGCGGTACCCATACCCGCCTACCAAATTAATACCCGCCTACCAAATTAACTTAACTTAACTGCTACTGAAAATTAACGTTTTTTTTGTACTCCTATGTAAACCTCTGTAATCAATTGTAAAATTGTGTATTCAAGAATAGACATAAATAAATAAATAAACATAATTGACGGCCTCCGTAGTCCAGGGGTAAGACTCTTGACTCACAGTCCGGAGGTCGCGGGTTCGAATCCGACGTGCGGAAATAAATTTTATTTGATAATTTGTGTTATTTCACAATTAATTAATTAAAAATAATAAATAGTATGTTTGCGGTACGTTCCGGAGTGGAAGATACTCTCAGTATCGCCCTGGTGTAAGACCACCATTCAGAATTGAAAAGTTGCTTTAGCCGTGTTTGGCGACCAGATCTGAATAGCCAGGTACTTCCCGACCTTCCTCTTCCCCACCTCTTTCTCCTAGCCACTACCTTCAGCCTCACAACATACCCCAATTGGGGATGCCTTAGTCTCACTGGCTCCAGACGGGAGCAGTTGGGACTTTTGTGCGGTATTAACTGTAAAAAAAAAATAATTATAATAATATGTCAAATGACTATAATACGAAGGTATAAAACACATCGACAGATAGATGTGACACGGGTAACATATTCACAGGCACCCAACATACTTAAAAACTCATATAGGTATGTGCATAAGCTTACATGCGTACAATCAACGGATATTGATGTATATATGCTTAAAAACAATATAAATATTTGAAAAATCTTGCGTTTTTTCTGAATTTTTTGGGTTCAGTAATCTTCAGATAATTCATTAGAACATAGAGTAAAGTACGATGAAAGGTTTCCATATTTGTGTACAAATAATTCCGTATTCCAAGAAAAATCTATTCAAGTAATTAGCGCTGACTCCTAAAAGGTTCTACATTTCCCTAAGGGTAGTTTTTTAAAGAATATAAACGACTTGTTTTATTACTGACTCCCTGACTCTTTCAACGGATTAAGGGATGTCATTATCAGCCTCGGAGTAGATTAAATTTAATCCAAGCTTTGACTGCAAGGGATTGAGGGAGTAAACAGCCCCTTGGCCTCCACGCTTATCTTGAAAGGTCACTAATGGCCTTTTGGTCGTTTTTTTTTATTATTTTATGTTAATGAAGTTTGTTTCTTTGTCAAATCAATCAATGTCAATGCAGAACACTATTAAAGTGTAATTACAGATTATTTTTTAATTCAGTTTAGAGGAGAAATAGTTAAAAATAAAATAAATAAGTATGCTGTTAACTTGGGACCCCTTAACACCCCTTTTTTTCTAAGAATGAATGCGTGAATAATCTAGTGAGTGAATTATGTATTACAAATACGTTGATGGCACTATTTCCATCATATTTATGGTAAATAGATTAGGTGGCGGAGGTAGTCATACGTGGGACACTTTGAATCTAAAATCGACAGCGTTTTTTTTCGTGATTTTGGGACATTTCAATTTTTGTTACCTTTCATTCAATGTCTCCAAAGAATCATTTTGGGTTTTTCTTCTGAAAAGAAGGTTGAAGATCACGTAAGAAAAGCAAAAGCACTCAACTAATGTGGTTCAACAAATTCTTTAACCATCGGTTGACCTTTATATAGACCAAATTTAAAGTTGTTTTTTTCACAAATGAGTATACTCATTTAACTAAATTTGACAGCAAGCCACTGATTAGAGAAGAACACTGAAATAATTAACCAGTACACAATATCAGTTGATTTCATGATTACCAAAGTTTCAAATTCAGTAAGTTACTACATCTCCTATGTATGTAGATTCCATCCAAGTTCAAAACATGTAAAGATATTCAAGAAATCTCATTTGAGACGAGGCTCTATGTATTTACCTAGAAGTTTCAAAAGATTTACAAATTAATTTTGTCTTTAAAAATCTTGTTTATAATTAATTCTGCCCGGGAAGTGGATGCCAAGGGACTGCAAATAGTAAATCAGGAAATCAGGGTTCAGAGGGGAAAGGAATTGATCAATTAGCTGCCTGATTGGGAAATATTGTGGGAAAAGGGAAATTGTGTTTTATTATCTCAGTGAACTCTCTCTTTTCTGTCTCGTTGCCAGCACATAATGATTTACAGAACAATTTATGAGATGAGCTTGGAGGAACATTATTGAACCAATTTTTTCATCACTTTTAATGACTTTTCAAAGGAAGTGTTGAGTTGATTTCATTCTGCGTTGCCTGGTCATCATTGTGTTCCAGAGATTCGCATCCAACGTTTTCGGGAATTGTGTTATTTTATCAATTTTTTAGTGTTTCTTACGTGGATAAAGCATGCATTTATTAGCGTTAAGCCTTCATAATTCAGCATTCATGAGTGGTCCTAAAATAAAAATTTAATTAATTTATGAGAAACGTGGGATATTCGACGGTTTTCAATAATGTAATATTTTATGGTTTAATTTAATTTAAGTGTAGATTTAAACATTTAAGTTTAGCTGAATTATTCCCATTCGTTTCAATTTTAAATATTGAATTAAGAGATAAAATATTAGTTCTGAGAACAGTTAGTGGGCCGCGCGGAAATAGGATTTTTATAATTTTCTCTTATTTAATAAATCAGAACCAGATTTTTCTTTTTAATCATAAGATTTGTAAAAAGTTTCTTAAATATCTAGCTTCTTAAGTAATAAACACGACAATCTTTACTGAACCATTAAAATGCTACCATCTTGAAACCGGAACTGGAACGTAATTAACAAATTTATAGAGAGATGTAAAGATTAAAAACAGCACTCCGCTGAGCTCAGTCAATAAAAATAGTGCAAATTTTAATAAAGCTGCCAAATTATTTAAAAATATGGTAGATAATGGCAATATTTTTTCTTCTGTATTAGCGATAATTTGGGATTGTGCAGAATTGTAAAATTTTGTCGGTGCAATTTTGGTTACAAAAAGACTCATTGTAGAACCAATTCATGAGGTTCAACTTTCATTCCGTAAAAGCAATAAAATTATGAATTCCGACTCACGGTACTAAAAAAATATGGTTTGAAGCCTCCGAAAATTAACGTGTCAAATATCAAGAAAAGTTTTAATTTATTTTTGAGCTGACCTTAGATGATCGAAGAGCGTGAACTTTATTTCATTATCGAATGAATAAATAAAATAATTTTTACGTTAACTTTACGCCACTTCTGCGCCGGGAGCTCATTTATTGGATGTTTAATAAATCGAAGATAATATTCAAATATAAATCACTTCTTTCATGTTTGGAGAATGTGATAACCATCAATTTTCTTCAATCTTTAATTATTGGAAAACTCTCCGATATTTAAAACTAAATACCTATCTCATTTATGAAAAATTTTGAGACCATAGATCACTTTTTAACTTTTCCCTTACGGTTTTAGAAAATCGAGCTCCTGTGCTGTGTATTCAGTACACAACTACACAGAGTACACATATAGAATTATGTAAGAGAAATTAGGATGAAAATTAATTGTTTACATCTCTTTATTTTGTCAATCATTTTATTAATATAAGATATGCCCTTAGACGCATGGGCGTAGATAAAATATTATGCATTTTTGCTGAAAACGGGGAAAAAACAACGGCCACCCATAAAACGAATTATAGGTCCATTACATCCGGCAGACCGCCGGCTTTTATTGATAACCTCGAATCGCGGCATTGTAAGCAAAACCCCATACCGCCTTGCCCACTACTGTACCACTCGGTAAATTATCAAAGCATATATATTTAGATAAACGATTTTTTTTGCGATTTTTCGATGAAACTTTTTTTCTTTCACATTCTATAAATGCCTCGACGGTCTTCGTGGTCGCGGGCTCTCGACTAGCAATTCGGAGGTGGCGGGTTCAAATCGTGAAATTTAATTTTTGTCATGTAAAAGATTTCCATATTGGTATCCCAATATCGCCCTGGTGTAGGACCACAATTCAGAATTGAAACGTTGTGGCTTGAAATAGACTTTAACCGTGTTTGGTGACCAGATCTGAATAGCCAGGTAGTTCCCCGACTTTCCCCTTCTCATCTCTTTCTCCTTTCCTCTGCCTTCAGCTTCGCAACATTCCCCGATCGGGGATGCCATAGTTTCAGTAGCTCCAGATGGTTAGGAGCAGTTAGGACTCTTAGAAGTAAAAGACAGTATTTTTTTAAAGATAAAATAAGCTTTTCTGAGGAAACGTGTATTATGTTGTGTTCGAATAATAAGACCACCAGCGTTGGCCCATATGCTGCTCCAAGACCCATGTTGACTCCTTCCTCTCCTCAAAAAGAGACGTAGGCCCTGAAGGAAATTATTTTCCTCATGGCCCCTCGTGTGGAGGTAATGTAAAAAAAGGCAAAGAAAGGTATTTTATCTGGTAACAGAAAACAACCGGAAAAAATTATCCTAATTTCGCATAAACGAAAAAAACTCATCATTCTGGGATTTCGCAACGCAAGCGGCGTTATCTCGCGCTTGAGAAATTTCATTGCTAATTTGAAGATAGGTTTATAATAAATCAAATTGAAGAATAAAATAAAATCGATATTGAGTTATTAGTTAAAAATGCTGGTACGAGAATAATCAATCTTTCACTTCGGAACCGCCCTTTACAGTTGCAAGCGCACGATCCCAAGACCATCTTTCGACGAAATTTGAATTCTCAGTCACTGAAAAATGGGCCATAATATTAGGTTAGTTTAGATAAGGTAAGGTTAGTTTAGAATAGTTTAAGTTAGGTCAGATTCTCTCTGGAAGATCGATTCCATAATTAATTATGGATTCTATCATAAATTAATTTAACATAATATTACGTTTAGTTAATTTAATTTATTATTAATTAATAAGTAATTTAAAATAATATTAATTTACTTAAAGTTATTTGAACTTATTATTCATTAATTAAAAATAATTTATTATAATATAACGAACTTTTGAGAAAATTTATTGTGAAAATTGGATTGAGTTCAAAGTTTTTCGAAGAAAGGTTCTGCGTTGTTCAATTTAATTTTTTTCAACATAACGTTATAATGTTGAATGTTTATAATTAATGTTGTCAAATAAAGCTCTAAATAAGATTGGTAAAATATAAGGAATCGTTTATAAAAGGTAATTTTTAAATAAATTTCATTCGTGCGCACATAGTTGTTGGTCTTCAATATTAAGACTTGACTTCTTATTAAAGTACGATTTTCAGGGTCACATGTGTTCGAATTTAACCAAAGGCGTTTCCATTAAATTTTATTATGAACCGTTCATAATTAAACAGGGTTTTCAAAATATGGTGTACGAATTAGTGCCAAAATATTACTGAGCATTGCAATATTACGAGGCACTTGTGCTCGATCGTAAAAGACGTATTTAAAAATTCTGCTTTCAGACAATTAAATTTTAACGCAGAACGCTTAAACATTATTTTAAGCCCCCACGTCGCAAACGAAATCCACGAAGTTATGTAAATTTGGCATGCGAGCGACTATCTACAATTTTTTTTTTTAATAGTGAATAAAACTTTTTACAGCAATGCAGAGTGCCCGCCACAAAACTGCTGTAAAATAAATTAGACAGAATTATTTGAAAAAACGTTACGGTTATGCGGTTCGTGCAAATCGAACATTACATACTTAGTATGAATAATACGGCATAATATGGGAACTTATTTAATTTTATTAAGATGTATAAACAATATTAAGATTAAGATATAGTATGATATTATAAATATTAAAAAAAAAAAAAAAATTATTCTAATTTAATTGTTTTCTTCTAGTAATTTTCTAAGTTAATAAACAATTAAATTTATTTTGACTTGCATTACAATTACTTTTTCTCTCGCTCAATATGTCTAGTTTTTTACATTAGCTCCACACAGGAGTACTTGAAAACAATTTCCCTTGGAGCCTTTGTCGTCATCTTTGGGGATGCTGTGTGGAGAGTTTTTTAGGGAAAGGTAAAAAGGGAGGAGAGAAAGTGTTGGGAAGGAAAAAGGCAACGGGATGTATAGGAATCTGGGGGTGTCTAGGAGTGCCGAACGTATGAATCCATTCCTACCGCCGTGGTGCCAGATGATGGATTGAGAGGCCGGCTGGAGAAGTGAAAGATTTCCCCAAACTCGCCTCTCCTGATTCAGCCCGTCACGCAGTTGGTGGGCATACGCATCCGCCGCCAAGACCCAGCAAATATCACCCTACGAACTCAGGCACCTTTTCTAACTTGAAGGTTAAGTCTTCTAAGTTACCAAACATAGCGAACCACTTGGGGTGACTTATGGCAGAGGCACCCATACCAGCCTCCCAAATTGCAAAAAAACATCTGCAATGCATCTTGAATTTACCAATTGGTGCAGACTTTATGGTTTCCGGTAGCGAACGCAATATAATATTTCATTCATTCGTAGAGTAAAATGTTTTGATTTTTTTATTCGTTTGGTTTGAGCTACGTAAGGCTAAAAATTTAAACCAAACAAAGATAAATTGCGTGCCGTAATATATTTAGGTACTGGTAAAAAGGGAGACAGAAAATATGAATATTGTTATTCTGTTTCCCTCTTACATATTTACTATGTTTTGGTAAAACCTTTCAAACCATATTTTTGGGAACGTTACTTTTCAGTGAATTCGTATTCGAAGTAAAACATGGTAAAATATTTTTTTGCTGATTAAGGCATTTTTAATATCAAAAACTAAATTTTCGGTAAAAAATTTTTTTGGTTGTTTCAAAAAAACTGTAGATAAAATTACTCCTCCCTCAAATCTTTCATTTTTATAGATAGAATTGCAATATTTTTTAACCAAAATTTCGGAAAACAAATAACCATTTTCGTTTGTCTGTGATGTTGCGATTTAAACATAATTTTCTTCAAGTTTATGAAACATACATTCCTTAAAGATAATATCTATACATTTGCCATGCCAAAACAGTAATTAGATGTAATTCCGTCGATAGAAAAAAACGCAAAGTGTTCTCCGAAACTTATTATAAACACGTTTTTTCTGTTATTTTCCAAGTAATATTTACGGAAAATTCGTAGCGCTTGTTTAAATGCTACGTAAGACATTTCCTACAATATTTTTGCTTTGTTTAAAATAAGCCGTGTTTTATTAAACATTTTCACAATTTTTACTTAATTAGATCCCACTGAGAGACAACCTGGGTTTTCATTGCCTCGCAAACTCTGGTCCGCCATCAATAAGATAATGTGCTTTAGATAGGGCTTTAAAGAGTCAGCGATGTGTGAATGCGGTATGGCGCAGACTATCGAACATGTGGTCAGCGAATACCCGCTCCATTCGTTCCCCTTGCGGGATTGATGAGCTCCACAGGCCAACGTCTGACTAGACTGGCTTGTAGACCTAGATGTCCCCCTGTGACCTCCCACCATACGAAAGGATAAGACTTAATTATTATCGTCAATGTTTTTAGTATTAGCGCGCTCCCTCTTTCATTCAAATTTACATAATTCTCCTTCTTATTCCCATTGAACGCTTATTGCCAGGCCTTAAATGTAATTTTAAAAATGTTTGCTCGTATGAAGAATAAATAAGACAATCAATAATATAAGTACCTAACAGCAATATCATATTTTAAACGAAAATTAGTTGCCCCTTTTAAAATTGTCATTACAAGCAATAATACAGAATGCAGCAACATAACTTCCTTGTATAAAATGCACGCCATTCAGTCGGTTGATGTCGTAGCGGAGCGCTAGTGATCTAGTGGCCATCATGAGTTGGAACAGTGAGGAGCGTGCGTTTGCCGTTGAGGCCCACTTATCGAACGGATGTTCTATGATCATGTTTTGTTCCCAGAGCGCTTCATCTCAATTAGGGGTGATTTCTCCCCCTCTCCTGATTTGTCCCTTTGTGATTTTTTTCTGTGGGATTTTTTGAAATCCCGTGTTTATGTGAACCGTCCAAGGGCCCTACAAGATTTGAAGACCAACATCCAGGAATAAATTGCCAGGATAACGCCTGATATTCTGACAAGAGTTATGACAAACGCCAGAAATCGATTTACCCAGTGTATGGAGAATGGGGGACGTCACCTACCTGATTTGATCTTCAAAAACTATGTAAAACAAAACTTTAGGTTTGTGTCTACATTATATAAAAAAAAGAGTGCAGTCCACACACGGTAGAAGCGAAATTGTAATAAAACAATCTCAAGCCTTGAAAAGTGAGGTCATAATCAAAGCAGCCAATAAGCGCAGATCTAGGACCTAGCGTCATTTCGTTTTATATCTCAACCAATGGGAGCCTTAAAAGTGACATCATAATCAAATCGGTCAATGAGCGCATTGTGATGCTTCGCAGGTGCTAATGCGTAATTTCCGTTTTATCCAAATTCCGAATCACTAACACTGCTTAAGAAGTTTCACTTAAAAAAAAAAAAAAAATTTCTGATTCTTACAATGGGTTTTATTAAGTTTTGAAAAAAGGAAGTTATGCTGCCGCACCCTGTATAAGTAACTATCAACAATATCATATTTTAAACGAAAATTGCCGTGAATTTGCTTTTTCTTTTAATATCATGTTAATTTGTCTGAGTTAATTTTAAATTATTATGAACGCAAAGAAATTTCACAATAAATGTTCAAAAGGAGTGAATCTTTTATAGTAAGTTCTTCATCCTGGGAAAAACTTTTCATATTATGAACTCTTATGCATGCACTGTTCCGTGTACAATGTCATTGAATTTTAAAGTTTCAAACTTTTCGGCTGCTAGAACGTGTATTTCATTGTATTTCATAAACATAATTTATATAATTAGGTCATATATATTTGAGTAAGTATGACTTATATGGAAAATTTTGCAAGTCAGTAGTACTCCGTAAAAGACTTTATCCACCCGTCAACAATTGTCCGTTTCAAATTCATGACGCGTAGTTGATTTGACTACGTTGCAAATTTTATTAGTTTATTTGAATACTGCTGTCTTTTCACGTCTCATATGAGTTACGTCCCTATGAAGTGTATTAGTTAACATGACTCACTTTAATATTAAAGTACACAACTTGCATACAAATTCTACGATTTCAAAGAGAACGTAATGAAAAGGTGCCAAAATAAATCTGTGCACTGGAACTGAATTTATTTATTCTTACACGATTTTGTAGAGGAGTTGTTAATGCATTGGCAGCTCGAGTTGGAAGGTTGGAGGACGAGTTGGTACAGGATCGCTCTGGGGGATATAAATCATATCGAATCAAGACAGACGTGCTGCGTGCCGTTAATACCGAAGACAATATTATTACGGATGAGTGGTATAACAATTATTTGATAATTCATTTTTTTTTCATTTTATGAAGCGGAACCAATATCATGGAAACCGATGCATGCAAAGTGTCGTAACACGATGCTTATTACCTTCGAGAGTAAGCCAGTGGATGAATAAATAAATTAAAAAATTCAAAGTGTTTATATTATACAGTTTACATTGGAACTTTATATAAAACAATTAAATAATAATTTTGTCATCTATGTAATTCTACTTAATAATTGTGGACACTGATAAGATGCAGTGCAGCCGCACCTGTCACTTCAACGTCCACCATTTTGAAGGTTGGAGTTTGGAGCTCAGGGTTGGAGGGTTGGCCTTTTTTTTAAACCCTAGATTCATAAACATACGTCTCTCATACAACCTGAAGTAGTAAAACACTCATAGAGTGCAGCGCGAAAGAGATGGCAATACGTGCGTCTCAGTACCCTCCCGACACGGTTAGAGCTCAGCGTGGCACCAGGGATCTTGGCGCGTAAACTGTGTCTGAGGTACGTATGTTTATGAATAGTGTTACAATTTTATTAAGATGTACTATGCTACTTTGCTACTTTTACGGTGTGTTGAATATGTCCATAGCCAATTCGTTTGTCATCCACGTCCACAATAATAGTTGTTATCAAAGCAAACCACTGACAAGGGGTGCTTTTGTGAAAGAAATATCAAATAAATAAATCGAACCTTGGTTACGGTGTCGCCGTGAAACACCAACTTTGAGGCGATGCCTAAAATGAACATCGATTCGATTTTAGGCGATACTTTGCCTGATGTACTAGCCGATCCTGGAATACAAACCAAGAAGCTATGCAACTTCTGTTGTTACAAAAAAAACGTGTGACTAGATTTATCTGCACCTCTTGCAAACGTCACATGTGCATGGAACATCGGGAAAGTGCTTAAAATTTTCTGAATTATCTCAAAAATTTGTTTTTCAATGTGTTGATCTCAAATAAACCTTCTTATCATAAATATAATGTAGAATTATTTATTATTATTCTTATAGTTTAAAAATTTGATGCACTTAAAAAAAGGTGTATCACAGACGTAGGTTTATGAACATTGTAACAGTAAATATAGTTTATGAATCTAGGGTTAAAATAGCTCTCCCGTCCAAAGATAGCTGACACAAAATAACCACGGAACGCAAAATGCGAAAATATTTCCCGCGTACTCCACATTTTGACAGTTTGCAGAGAAATACATTGGCTCTAAAGGTTATATAATAAGACAGCAGAGATTAAATGTGGTGTTATTATCTTCTCCCGATTGTTTCAGGGGATCAGGAGCACATAAATATTGGACGGGAGATAAGTCGGGAGCAAATCTCTTAGCTTGGCCAGTCTATGTATACGTCTTACCCCTGTGAGCATCAGCCGCAGTCAGTCACTTGCGGGGGGTTTGGTATCGAATGGGTGTGTTGGTTATGTGGTGGCCAGTCCTCACGGCACGCTCGACACCTATGTTATCTTGATAAATAGGTTTACCAGGGCGCTTAGGGAATTAAAGGTTCAGATGGTCTCCGTGGTCGAAAGGTAAGGCTCTCGAATCCGAAGGTCGCAGGTTCGGGATTTGTGTTATTTCACAATTTTATCATTTAAAATAATAAAAAGTAGATTTGTGACATTTTCTAGAGTGGAAGATACTCTCAATCTCGCCCTGGTGTAAGACCAGCATTCAGAATTGAATGGCGAAATAACATCTACTAATAAAGTGTCTATTGATTTGAAGATCTGATTACCACATTTTTTAATTCATCATTTTTTCCTCTTTATTTCTTTCTTCATTATCAGAAAAATATTTAATTTTTTTACGCAAACATTGATAAAATTGTCGTCCACCGGTGGTATATATTGAAATTTAATTAATTTTAATTCGAATTCCGTGAAACAACTGGCCCTAAATGTTGTCTCATTGAATTATTTCAAAATTTTCGAGGGCACATATGTGTACTGTTAAAAATCAAATATAAAGTATTCTCCTTTCAATACTGTTTAAATCCGTTCGTATTGATTCTACATCAGCCTGGGAGAAATATCTCCCAAAAAAACCCACGGGTATTTTATGCCTGGCAGAAATATTTCCCAAAAAGACCCCATGGGTGTTTGACACCTGGCAGAAATATCTCCCAAAAAGACTTCACGGGTGTTTGATGCCTGGCAGAAATATCTCCCAAAAGACTCGACGGATGTTTGACATCGGCCAGAAATATATCCCAAAAATACTTCACGGTTGTTTGATTCCTGACAGAAATATCTCCCAAAAAGACTCCACGGGTTTGACGTCTGGCAGAAATATTTCCCAAGAAGGCCTACGGGTTTTGGATGCCTGACAGAAATATCTCCCAAAAACACTCTACGGGTTAAGATTAAGTTGGTGGCATCTACTTACCGCACATCCCGCGTGGGTTTATTTACCTCTGAAGGAATTATTTCACTAATCTGAACAGGCATATTAATTGCTACGTGATAATATATTTTAATGAGATTGTAGGTATTTAAAAGCCTTCATTAGACATCACGAGAAAGGGTGTTAGACATTTAATACCTACTCAACATGTAATAAGATGACTGTACTTAGAAGTTTCACAGAGAGAATGGGTTAATAAATTTAATTGTCGTTTATTGGATTATATTTTAGAACGGTAAAAATATAATAATAATAATAATACCTAATTATACCTAGCTCTCTCATTTAAAATTTAGGCTTATTAGCGTCAAAGAATCTATATATAAAAATGCAAAAATCAGTCATATTAAAAACATGTAGGATAATTTTAAGATTTTTTTAAATATTTGTATTGAGGGATCAGTAGGATTTATCGGTCCAGTTAAGGGGTTCTATCGAACCGAACCTTCTGATGTGAAAATATCTGGAGTCTGTGAATTATTTTCCCGTTTGGTCTCGGGTAGGTTGACATGTTGTTCTTGTATTGTTTTGTATTTATTATACTTATATAGTTCAATTGCATAGCGTGGATTGACTAGATGTTCATTTGTGGAAAAGTGTGTGGAAGGGTTAAGTTTTTATTGTGGGGAAGATTTAACCCGGACATAAAGTCAAAATAACAGACAGTAAATTAGATAAAGTTATTTATAATAAATTTTTCACATGTATACACTTAGCATGCATCGACTACCTGTTTGGATGTCACTAGTTGACAAAGGTCTTCTCCAACTGTCGCCTGTCGTAAAAATATACTTACTCAAAAATATTTTTTTTTTTATGTAAAATGCAAACTTGTTTCCTTTCCTTAGATATATAAATATTAAATCAAGTGGCAATACAATGCACTTAAAAAAACAGCTAATTTGTTTAATTTAGACTTAGACAAATGAAATTAATTACCTTGACACTAAATTAATTTTCTAACTTAAATTCAAATTTGGATTTGAACAAAATCTTATTTTCTTGCAGTTAAACGGATATTTATTTTTAAGCTCAATAGTTTGTGATAGAAATGAGGCGTCCAGCGGAAAATATTTGCGTAAAACTAAAAATTCTGGAATTAAAAGTTGGGCAATTTCCCGACGCTAAACATTTGGGAAAATGTTTCAAGATATGATTTTTTAACTGCAGTTTAAGTAATTAAGCTCTTAACTTCTCAGGCTAATTTGTTATGTTTATCTTATTATCGTGGTTATAAATATGATCCCAATGGTGCTAGAAAGAGAAAACACCACGCTTTATAATCAAAATTAAAATGTACCTACACCTTTATGAATCCAAAGTTTTCAACTTCAATTTAGAAACAAAAAATTATATGAATACCGCACAAGAGTCCCAAATGCTCCCGTCTGGAGATAGTGAGACTTTGGCATTTTGGGTATGTTGTGAGGCTGAAAGTAGTGGGGACGGGAGCTGACTCACCGTCTGGAGCCCATGAGACTATGGCAATTGGAGTATGTTGTGAGGCTGAAAAAAGTGGAGAGGGGAAGGAGATGGGGAAGAGGAAGGTGGAAGATTACCTGGATATTCATATCTGGTCACTAAACACGGCTAAAGTTATTTCAAGCAACGTTTCAATTCTGAATGGTGGGCTTACACCAGAGCGATACTGAGAATATCTTCCACTCTGGAACGTGCCGTAAATATATTTTTATGAATGAATTGTTAAATAACACAGATTAATCTGATAAAATTTATTTACCACGCCGGGATTCGATTCCGCGAATTGGAAGAATGGCGCGCTATCTTTTCAAATCCTCTAATTTCAATCTGCCTGCAGGATTGACAAATGCTCCATTCCAAAATATTGCAGGACTTGCAATATGAACAATGCCCAAATGTCAATCCGCAAGTGCGTACTGGAGATGCCACACACCGGGACCATAAATAAAGTGTCTATAAGAAGGTGCACACACTTCGTTACAAATTATTTTATGTATATATTGAAAGAATTGAGTTAGTTTATGGAGAAAAAACTATTTATTTATATTCATACTGCGTATTTACGGGCGCAAACAATTAATTCATCTCAATATTTTAAAATATTAAACTAACGCCATCTATGAAAAAGTACATTTATTACATTATTATTAATTAAACTAACGCCATCTATGAATGAGTACATAATGAATTCTTTTAAGAATCACCTATGGTTGCATCACACGAAAATTGCGCTCCAAGAACATAAAAAATATTATTTATTAAAGAAAATAAATTTTAAGATTTTTTCAACCTGTTTGAAAAATGCGTGAAATTGAAGCATCACAGTGATAAATGGCCAATCCTTCTTATGTGTCATATCAGTAACATGGCTGCTGGAAACATCACGGATCTTTACAAATCACTTGGGAACATTCATATAATATGTTAAAGTAATACATGTCCCGAATGATACATAACTGCTCCGTAGAAACGTGACTGATTTGCCAAAATGAGATCGAGATGTGATACAGCCCATCCGATAACTCGAAGGGAATCGAGGGAGTTGTAAAACAATTCTGTCTTTTATTCCTTATAAAACATGGCACGAAATCATGTATAATTTTTGAATATTTCAATGATATCTGAAAATAATAATAATAAATTCTCAAAAAATAAAAATAATTGGATATTTTGTAAAAAATCACTCGAGGAGGTATTCGAGTCTAGAAAAAAAAAATTCTGTCTTCATATTTTCATAGTTTAGTACAAAACTATTAATTTAAAAGGATTTTTCGAAATTCGCATTATTTTAAAAGTTATAACCAGGTTAAGATGGAATCTAACTACAATCTAAATAAAACAAAATTTTAAACGCAGTTTTCTCAAAACTACTTTTTTCGAGACGGTTGACACGATTTTCAAGTTCTACGAAACCAATTTACTTGAAATTTGGTGTGAGCCTTTTCTATATATTACTTTATCGCTCCTACCAGAACCATAACAAAATTTCAATTTGAACTATTTTTAAAAAATCCCGAAAAGTCAAAAAACTTGTAAAAAATATCTTTTTATTTCAGACAGCCGCCATTTTGCGAAAAAAATTTTTTTTTCTTTTCCAAGGTACAGGCTATAGCAGCACTTGTTTAGGAGGGTTGTAATCGTGTCAACCAGGGCGCGCCATTTTTTGAGACCCTTCACTTCAACACCGAGAACTTTTTTAATCTAAAATTCTTTCGTTAGAATTTTTTTTAGTATTCTTTAATGCTTAATTAATTGATTTTTAGCAAATTAATGGCTATTAAAAATATTGTTTTTTTTTATTGGACCTGAGAAAAAACCTACAATTCATGCCTTTAGACTAGAATCCCCCCTCAAGGGCCCTGTACTTTGTTTCAATTTTGGAAGAGTGTATAGCATCCGCTGCCCCTGGAACCATTTATTGAATAACCAACACTCCTGCCATAGATCACCCCAAGTGGTTTGCTACTTTTGCTGACTAAGCAGGGGTACCCGTGTTCGGTGACCGGACAACTCAGTATCACGCAACTTCAACACCATCTTTTAAATGTGATGAAAAAAATATTTTAAAAATAGTTTAATAGGTTACGTAAGGTTAGGTTAAAGGCTATTTTTCTTTTTTTTTTGGTCACTTTTGATGACTTTTTAAAGAGGTGTTGAAATTGCATGATTCTGCATTGCCATGGAACCCTCGTACTCATGGAGTGAGATTTATCTAGATGCTATAATTTATATGTAACAGACAACTACAGCCGGAGTCAATAACTTGGCTTGTTCACTGAACGGCGGAACCGACGTTCTGGCAAAGCATTGCATGACGAGGGAAGTGGTGTTGTTAAATGAACTTGAAAACCATTTGGATGCGGATGACTATTCTCTAAATCCCTTGAAACTATTATTTAAGGGTCAACTATTCAACTGCTGGTATGACCACTAAATTGTACTATATGTAATTGGAATAATATTCTTTGTACAATAATAAAAAATAAAATCAGTTCACTTACTCGTGGATAATCGATATTAGTATTTTTGATTTCAAGTAGATTCAAATTTAAACAGACTTTCAAATTTTTCGTGTATCAGGTTGGTTAAGGTAACATGTTCAGAAGATTAATTTAAACCAATAATGCCTTTAAAGGATGTTCCCGTCTTCTTCGTCTGATTAATGCATGTAATAACATAAAGAATGTAAAGAAAATGTATTTCCACATTATTAACAAACTGCTTTTTCCCAGTCTCTCAGAAGAACATCAGAAGCAGTGTATTTTAGCTACATAATTTAAAGTTTGAAAGAATGCTGAAAATCCTGAAACCTAATAAATTTCAGAAGAGGCTACATGCGAAGCAAATTGCCCCAAACAAACGAATCAATTACTTTTCTAGAAAAATATACACAGAAGCTTTGAAAAGTTAGTAAAATACCGAAGTATCATGTTGAAATTTTTCATTTCCACTGTAGGGTGAGGAAATTATTTGTATTAAGTATTGAGGTATTTAATTTCGTCGTCCAAAATAATAAAGGCGTCTTCAACATTTGCATAGTAGCTTTCGTAGTAAAATGTGAGCTTTCGTTTAATGTCAGGTTGAATTTTGTCAACAATTATTATTATAATGTGACAAGGTCATAATATTGCAATACTTAAGCTTTAAAGACAGTATCAGCGACTCTTAAAACGAAAATTTCTTAAAGAAAAATCAGAAAAAGATACAAATCAGATCTCATTTTATTCTCTGAATTTAATAATTTGTAGAGTGCCATTTTTGTGAGAAATCATCCCAATGGTGCTGAAGAAAAACGTATACACATGTTCTGAATTCCTTAACGACGATTTAAGTTTTGTGTCATTTATATTGTTAATCTATCATAGTCCGTGAATGTAATATAGAAAGGTAGATACCATAAAAAATCAGTATATGAATATTCAAGTTAGAGTTTTTTTGAATTGACGTATATCAATAAGCATATAAAATGATATGTTAAAGTCGCCCCACTCCAAAAGCTTACTCCAAACACCACTTTTTGACTTCCCAAACACATTCTTTTTTATAAAATATATTTTAATAGTTTTAACGTGTGCAAATAATATGACATTATAAATTTCTGTCAGAAATATTTTTATGGAAAAAATTTAGTTTCGAAGTTGAAAATTGATCAAAGTTACCTCCGTAAAGGAACGAATTTTGATACCGAGATTTTGTGTTTAAAAATTGCAAAATTTCAAATACAGTAAAACCAGGCTGAGGTCGTATCCATGTCATCATTCTTCTTCTTCTTCTCTTGCCTTGTCCGTTCAACGGACGCTGGCTATCATGTTGGCTATGCGGACTTTGTTTACTGCGGCCCGGAACAGCTCTACAATACACTGGCCAAACCACTATCTCTTGTTTTTCAGCCAAGATGTTCTCTTTATTTCAGGGCCTTGTCTTTCAGCAATCTTTCTTTGCATTATGAGATGCAAGATCTCGTACTTCTTTGAATGTCTCATCACACCAGATGTTGAAGTACTCAGATTTTTATTGTTTTAATAACTTATTTTTCTTTATTCATCCGAACCATAACATCTTCATTCGTATATCTCTCCATCCAGCTTGTTCTGAGTATTCTTCTGTAGATCCGCATCTCGAATGTCTCAAGTCACCTTATTGTTGAGCATGTCATCATGAAGCATTCGCAAGAAGCATAAGTGGAAAATGCTTCTTATAATATTGATGGGTGACAATGACCGTTCATTTATAATTGACGGGACCTTTAAAATATAATATATTCACATAACTAATATGCTATCAATAAGTGCATACAGCAATGTTTCAGATGTATAATATTTTATTTGTATACTGGCATTATTAAGAGTTAAGTTAGCCTCTCAGAAACTGGGAATACTGTACAGGGCACGCAGATATTTTAATAGTACACAACTGCTAGCCCTGTACAAATCGCAAGTGCGCCCCACGGTTGAATTTGGCAGCTCTGGTCTGGAGCCCCAAAATACCTGAAAAAAACCCTTGACTCTGTGCAGAAACGGGCGGTCCGTTTGATAGATTCTCCTAATTTAACAAACGGATTGCAATCTTTAGAGCATAGGTGTCTGGTGGGAATGCTGTCCTTGTTCTACCGGTGTTACAATGAAAGATGCTCCGAGGAACTAGCGTCATTGATCCCCTCGGCACCGGTGCATAGTCGGGAAACATGCCAAACGCGGGCTCAACATTTGTACACGGTTGACATTAGCCACATGAGAACGGGTCGTTTCTACGACTCGTTCTTGAATTCAACAGCTCGGCTGTGGAACGATTTGCCGGCCTCTGTGATTCCTCCCTCCTACAACATGGGTCTCTTCAAGACCCATGTTCACTCCTTCCTCTCCTCAAAAACACCCTCCACACAGCATCCTCAAAGATGACATAGGCCCTGAGGGAAATTATTTTCCTCAGGGCCTCCCGTGTGGAGTTATTGTAAAAAAAAAAAAATTTAGGAATCGAAATAAAAACGCGAGTTTTATTTATTTATTAGCCCATTCTATTTACTTGGTCACTTGACATTTTTTTAAAGTTTTCTTTATTCATTGAATTGTTCGTTGCATGAATTTTAGGATTTTTCGACCACCATGCTAGGCACATGCCCGTGTTGTGGTGGTCGAGATGCATCTTATGTATGTATAAAATAATTAAAAATGTATTAAAAAATAGAATATTACCGACATAAAATTGATTTAGTTATTTAAAAAATAATAAACAATAAAATTTTAAATAACATTTTCATAAAAAGAAAACAAGAGGTAGGTCTACTACTGTTTATTTTCAAACGTTCTAAAAATTTCAAGAATCTTAATTGGGTGGTTACCTTACATTAATCAAAAATTGAGTTTGTTTTTAGGTTTTCACGGCCAAAAAGTATGTTTGTTATAGGAAACCTACACATACAAACAGGTATCTCCACGCTGATTCGCATCATCACTCCGCTCAGAAGAGAGGACTCATCCATACTTTGGTAACCCGAGCGACCAGAATATGTGAGGAGCCAAAACTCGGATTGGAACTGACCAAACTCAACGATGCACTGGAGCGTAACGGATACCCAGCAAGGCAGACAAGGCAAATCATAAGAGCCAAATCAGCACGAAACGAAGACAGGGGTGAACAAGGGTCAAAAGGCTGCGCTTTCCTGCCTTACGTCCATAATGTAACAGACAGAATTGCCAGGCTGTTGAGAAAAGAGAACATCAAGACGGTCTTCGGAACGACAACTAAAATCCAAGACCTACTGAGGTCGGCAAAGACTAAGTTTCCTCTGGAAACAGATGGAGTATATAAACTTAGCTGTTCCGGATGTGACAAGGTCTATGTAGGCCAGACAGAGCGAACGATCTCCAAAAGGATTTCCGAACACTTTCGTGCTTGTAAACTTGGCCACCCTGACAAATCGGCAATCGCCGAGCACTTAATCGAAACCGGCCATTACTTTGAATTTGTTCCTGAAGTCCTGGGAAGACCCAAAACTTACAGAGCACGCCTAATTACGGAGGCAATTGAAATCCATAAAAACCCCATCAATATTAACAGAGACGACGGAGCTAAGCTCAATAGTTCTTGGTATCCAGTAATTGACGGCTACACCAAAGCTAAACGCAAAAAACCATGCTGAATTTTTTCTAACACCAGCTTGTAGAGAAATGGAGCTGGCAGCATGGTATCGCTTCGACACACATAAGTAAACACTCTCAACAATATCATTTGGTTAAAGAGATTAACGAACGAATTCACCTAACATCGGGAACTCTGCGCTCTACAGATGAAATCGACGAGGCCGCAAGCACTCTCACGGAAATCATACAACATGCACAAGACACGCACATACCTCTCAAAGAAGTACACACACACACGATCAAGCTTCCCGAGCATGTCTTATCGCTCATCAAGGAGAAAAATCGCTTGCGACGCATCTACCATCGTACGCGCGACGGCTACTTCAAAACGGCCTACAACACTCTACAGCGGGAAATCAAGCAGGAAATAACGGACCTCAGACGCCAACTTTGGACGAAGAAAGTTACATCACTCACGCCAAAGGATAACAGCCTATGGAAAATGGCAAAAGCTCTGAAACATCAAGACCACACGATTCCCCCACTAGAGAAGCTAGACGGCTCAGGATTGGCGCTGTCACTAGAAGAGAAGGCGAACGCGCTCGCCGACGGATTCGAGAGAGCCTACGCAGCCACGGACGGCCTATCCGATCCGGAAACGGATCGACTAGTAGATGAATCTCTACGACATCTCGAACAAGCAGAGCAGACGAACGTCGAAGACATCCATTTCAGCACACCGAGCGAAGTTGCCGTCATTATTAAGCGATTGAAGACCAACAAGGCGCCGGGAAGCGATCAAATACACAACATTTTACTCAAACATCTACCTCAGAAAGCCGTCATATACATCACAAAGCTGTTCAATGCCTGTCTCATCACCGGACATTTCCCACAGATCTGGAAGACGGCGACCGTGCTGCCCTTCTCGAAGCCAAACAAGGACAAGAGGCAGCCGACAAGCTACCGGCCGATCAGTCTACTATCCACGCTGAGCAAAGTATTTGAACAGGTTATACTCAACAGGCTGCTTCCACACCACGAAGAAAACAACACTTTGCCAGACGAGCAGTTCGGATTCAGAAAGAGGCATTCCACCACCCATCAACTCACACGAGTAGCGGAATTCATCACCAGAAGATTTAACGAACATCGCTTCATCGCCGCTGCACTGCTAGACTTGGAGAAGGCATTTGACACCGTTTGGATCAGAGGGCTACTGCACAAGCTGCACAGAACTAGCACGCCCATATACCTAACGAGAGTGATACAAGAATACCTCAAGAACAGATCCTTCCGAGTCTTCATCAGGAACGCGCTGTCGTCACTACGTGAGATTCCAAAAGGCGTGCCACAAGGAAGTCTACTGGGACCTCATCTCTTCAACATCTTTACACATGACATCCCCCGAGACGAGAGATGCAACCTGTCTATCTATGCAGACGACGTCAAGCTGTACGTTTCCTCGCTGAAAGCCGAGATGGCGGCCATATACCTACAGAGAGCGCTCGACGCTCTCGTAGAGTTCTACAAGATGTGGCGCCTCAAACTGAACGAGGCCAAAACCGAAGTCATCATGTACACGAGGAAACGCGTCAGAAGGACACCAGACGTCAACATCGAAATGGGCGGACACGTCTTAGAATGGAAGGATGAAGTCGTTTACCTGGGCCTGACTATGGACTCACGACTCAACTGGAAATCTCACCTAGCCAAGATGCACGCAAGAGCCAGAATGGCACTCGGCATGATGAAGCCCATCTTCAATAGAAAAAGTCCGCTACTTCCCAGAACCAAACTCCTGACTTACTATTCGCTCATTCGACCGGTGCTGACCTATGCTATTCCCGTGTGGAGTAGCATCTCACAATCTGACTTTACAAAACTACAGACACTACAGAATCTCTGCATTAAAATCACATACAACACTAGAATCAGAACAAATTTGAAAAGACTACATGCGAGAGAAGACATTCCGACCTTATTTGAATACACTCACAGACTGACAGACCGATTTTACAAATCTTTAAGACACAGTAAAAATAAACTCATACAGGAAATCGGTCAATACAATTCTCCCAGCGACTTCACATTCAAATACGTACACAGACTACCCAAACACATTCTGATGGACCTTGACCACATCTGGCATGAACCAGATTCAGACGCCGACGAGTGAGCGAGCAGTAGGTATTCCCAAACTCCAGACCCCTCCCCCGTAACTTATGTTTATATATCTATGTATATATTTATATAATATTGTATAGTATGTATGTATATGTATGTTTATCCCCTATAGTCCCATAAAGTATATATCTACATAAAAACAGACATACACCCCACACACACACAATGCAGGATATCGTACACCGATATCACTGAAGGCCGACCGGGTTCATGTTGACCGCCGGCCGAATCTTCCTGGATGAGGTTTTTCATGGTTTCCTCATTCCCGAAGGCAAATGCGGAAGAACTCCAAATAAAAGGACATGACCGCCTCCTTCCCACTCCCAACATAACACAAACACACACATATGTATTTATGCTTTCCAGTTTGCGGACGATCAAGAGTGATGACCAATAAAGATGCAATTTTAGTAGGGTTTTTAGGTAACAATTTTTCCCTACCGATTAAATTCAGGACCTTAAGTCTATAATAAACAAGTAAAATTTTTAAATACCCACATGAGGTAAAGATTGCGAGGCGCAAATGACGCCGTTCTATTTGTATAAAGAACATTAACTTTAAATTCAGTAAATTTAAATGATTCACCTCTTCAAGGAATATAAGAATCTAGTAAATCAAAAATCAAAAAAAAAAAATCATTTGGTCATCTGCCCTGATGATGGACAGAGCACGCCTAATTACGGAGGCAATTGAAATCCATAAAAACCCCATCAATATTAACACAGACGACGGAGCTAAGCTCAATAGTTCTTGGTATCCAGTAATTGACGGCTACACCAAAGCTAAACGCAAAAAACCATGCTAAATTTTTTCTAACACCAGCTCGTAGAGAAATGGAGCTGGCAGCACGGTATCGCTTCGACACACATAAGTAAACACTCTCACCAATATCATTTGGTCATCTGCCCTGATGATGGACACTGTAACGCTGTCCGAAACGTTGGCTAAAGAAGGAGGTAGCGAAATACGGCATAACACCCCAAAAACAATAACAAAAAAAAAATTGAGTTGGTTCTAACAGGAACGTTTATGCTTTGTAACGATAATATCATATTATTTTTAGGGTTAAATTATTAACCTTGTGCAAATTTTATTACCAGAGTGTGGATTTCATGAAAAAAAAGCTTGTAATTTTTTTTGCTTGATTTTATAACAGGTATAATAATTAATAAATAATAACCTTAATAATTATTCAAATCGCGTGTTCTCAAAATATCTACAGGAAAATAATGAAATACATTCGGCACATTAGTATCTTCTGCCTTTTTCGTTTTCATACAAAACGTGTGAGAAGGAGGGTTTTTATGAACGGCTTTTAGGATGATCGTCGGTGACGTAGATACGATCTCTCCCTGGGACTAGTTTATAAACTTGACAAAATAATGTTCTGCTTCACTAAGAAATAAACAAAATATTAGACCTTTCACCTCATCGCATCTATTCCACAGGTGAAATTCCTTTGAAACGCGAATAAAAGTCAGGTAGGAACCTACTTTATGTTCTGAGTACGTTTAAGTGCTGCCTTCCCCCTTGTTATAAAATATCAGATCAAGCCATCATAATAAACAGAATTTCCGTGAAAAATGAAACCTACATCTTGGTTTCCTGCTTAACTTTGTGGAAGCACAATCAAAATGAATGCGAGTAGTAAATAAAATGTATCCCACATTTTCCACCTCGTTGTTCTATCGTTATTTTCCTTATTTTTGCCATTGCGGACAACCTATTTCCTACAATTCCTTCTCACGATAAGCCTTCCGCCTAACTACACGCTGGCTGTATGGAAGATATGGGACATCTAGATAAGGAAGACAAGATTGTATTTACGATACAAAAAGGTTTTTCGTGGAGTTTAACATTAACAAATCAAATTATTTTATTCTACATGCGCAATAGCAACGTGGTATGATTTTGTACGCTTCCAAGGATCGAGCATGGTCGATCGATAAAACCATACATGATTAAGCCGCCTTTTTTTAACTCGGCCTCCAAAGGATCAGATGAGCTTTGGTCTGTCAATATTCACAACTTTTTGAATAATGTCGTTATTTATGCAAAATAACTGGCTTAATAAGTCAGTCATATTATTTTATGCACGTTTACGCTTTTCAAAAATTTTCAAATAAAGTCCGGTCTCCTAAACATGAACATTTGCTTACACATCACTATAAACATTGCCAACGAGGGCGTGGCCTTGCAATTTTTATGCGTCTGCAGTTAGGCCACACCCCCATTGCCAATGTTTACAGTAGGTAATGTGTTAGCAAATGTTTATGCTTTCGAGACCCGGCTTAAAATAATAATTTTTCAAAAATGTTCAATTAAAATGGTTATTGCCTACGGAATTTTCAACTTTTCGGCACACAATCAAAATATTTATTTTCTGTTTACATCAAAAAGATTCAAGACTTTCGCTGAAAAATAACACAACTTCTCCCAAAAATTCCACAAAAAATAAAGCGAAACAGTTTTTTTTTTTATCATTTTGACGGCATCCGTGGTCCAGAGTTAATTAAGGCTCTAGCAATCGATAGGTCGTGGGTTCAAATCCTGGCGTTCGAAAATATATTTTATTTGATTAATTTGTGTTATTTCACAATTAATTAAATAAAAATAATATATAGTATATTTGCGTTCTAAAATGAAATATAATCTGTGTATCGCCCTAGTATATGACCACCATTCAGAAAAGAAACGTTGTTTGAAATGGCTTTAATGTGTTTGTTAACCGGATCTGAATATCTCTTCCCCATCTTTCCCCTCCACACTACCTTCAGCCTCACAACACAACCCAATTGGGATGCCATAGTCTCCCTGGCTACAGACGGCTAGAAGCAGTTGGGATTTCTTGAGCGGTCGAAAAATCGAATGCGATTTGAAAAACTTTATTGTGAAATTGGTGTCATATAGGCATATAGGCTGCTATTATACATTACGTTATTCAATATAAAATTTTGAGATTGAATTTTTTCTGTATTCGTTTTTTGTGTATAAAGCTTTCCAGATTGTGGCCTATCTAGTGTAGATGATATCATTAATGATTGGGTCATTTATGCCCATGGGAAATCTTAACACTATCCGGTTAAACCCTAGTTATCGTCATATCAAATGTGATACTGCTAATGCGGGATGAAAGTGCTACGTTTTTGCTAAGAAAGGCTCCGTAAGGACCAACGTTATTACATGGTAAGTAACTAAATGAAGACATAATGAAGGCTCTGTGGGGAGCCCAATGAAAGAAACGTATGTTCGAAGATCTACAAAAGAAAGCAAGGAAAGTGAGGGAGAACATTTCAGCCTTCTTAAGCTTATTATTATCCACTGTCTCGAATGTGTCGCCTATATTTGATTACTGATTTTAAGTCCTTGGATTGCATGAAAACACTAAACATTTCATTAATTAGAAGTCAAGTGGAATATAATTCACCTTTTTGGTCCCCTTTCAATAAGGTGCACTCTAACAAAATAGAACAGGTTCAACACAAATTTCTTAGGTACTTAAATTTCAAGCTCAGAATTCCAATAGAAAACATTAATTATTTATGTTTGACGAATCGATTTAATTTAATTACGCTGTCTGCCAGAAGAATCATTTCAGACCTAATTTTATTATACAGAGTCATGAACAACCTAATTGACAATCTTAAACTCCATGTACCGACAAGGAATACAAGACAAAATATTACATTCTTTTGCAACACATACACAACCAACTATCAATCACACTCACTTACCAATAGGATACATAATTTAGGCAACAAGTTTGGTGGTATTGTAATATGTTCGCTGATTCCCTTTATAATTTAAAATGCAATTTAAACCAACACTTCGTGGAATCCTACAAATTGTTGTAACGTGGGTATAATATATTAAACGATTAAATGTGTTATTGTAATGTTTTATATTATATTTTGTTTTTGTCAAATATTATATGTTTAAAATATTTCACGGTTTTACGCTATATTCTTCAAAAACTACTTGTTTATTCTTAAAATGTTTCACTTTTATAACTTTTGGTATAAATTCTATGTATGTGTAATCCTCGATAACTTAAATATTATTTTATAATCTACGTAAAAGCCCCTATGGGCGTAAAACAACAATTAATAAAAAATAATACCATTGAATGTGACCATATATATGCAAACAGTCTCACATATTTCAAAAAGCAAATTAACAATCTTCTTCCATGATATGTCATAAAAAAACAATTATGTGATCGCTCTATTATCATTTTATTTTTATAATCTTTCTTTTCTTTCTCTGCAGGTTATGTTTTATATTTGATACTACTATGTTTTATATTTCCTTTTATAGTAACAACTTAACATTGATTACCCATGCTGTGAACATATATAATTGGATTGTTAATACCTATTACAATTTTATTAACACCACGTTTAATTAAAACTACTGAAACTGATAGGTATATTGATCTCGAATAAAAATCTTTTTTAAACTATAATATGACCAATTCAATTTGGGAGGCGAGAATATGTACCGCCGCCCCGGGAACCTTTATCAGATAACCAACACCTCTGTCATAGGTCACCCCAAGTGGTTCGCTACGTTTGATGATTTAGCAGGGGGGGCCGGGTTCATGAGGTGAGGTTTGTCTAGGTCTTGGAAGTGGATGACCAGGACACACTGAACCCCAGATTTCTACCCACCTCTTAAACCCTTTTCCTTCCCAGAATTCTCCTCCATTTTCTTTCCTTAAAAAAAACCTCCACACAGCATCCCAAAGATAACAAAGGCCTTGTGGGAGATTATTTTCCTCAGGGCCTCCTGTGTTGAGCTCATGCAAAAAAAAAATTGCCCAAGTTCCTAATTGTCTGGTTATCAAAAAATTGTCATAAGTCAACCTTTTTGAAACATCTCAAACCTAACCTATTGAATCTTTGTACCTATTTCCAGTCCATACGAAAACATCAACACTACAAAGTCTCGCCAGGTAGTCAACCCATTTCAAATCTGGACGATATCTGCTCTTGCAACATACTCAACTACTCCCACTTGAGTTATGACAGAATTGGTTTAGACAAGGAGATACCACTTGCCTAAAGGTGTTTACGTTTGTCTTTGAAAACATTCTTGAGAATCTTCAATGGTAAGTTGGTCGTCTATCCACAAATAAATATCATTAAATAACCCTTGTCACGTCATATCAGAGTCATCGAAAGAAAAAAATCAGAAATAAAAATTTCCCTGAGCGTCCCCTGCTATGAAACCACACGAAATACACACATTTTTCAAACAACTAGCGCGCCACCAATCATTTCTTTTCATCCGAATTTCATAACGCCAGAGCTAACCATTACACACAGAAATCTTCTCTGGCGTGCGCACAATAAATCACAAAATTTTCATTACAATTGGATGAACGGTATAGGAAAAATATGGAATAAACAAAGAAACATTCATTTTTATATTTATGAAGATTTGATATTTTTTGTGATATATAAACATTACTTGCGCGTAGTAAGCGACACGTCGTTTACTTTCTTTTTAGTTTCGAGCAAATCGATTTTCATTGTTTTACTCTTACTTGAGACGGATCTTATTTTTCAATACTTGTTTTACTAGCGCAGACTTGTAAATAATCATGCGATATTATAATGAAAGGATTTGTGAATCTTTGCCATTGAAAAACAAATTTTATCATTTTTTATGTAACTTAATCATTATATTTGTTTTACAAACGAAGAGAGTAAAAGGAATGTAATAATACGAATATAATAGAGTAAAAGGAATGTAATATACGAATTTAATAATAGAGGATAAAATAGCAAAAGTAATTAATGCAATACGAACCCGGCCCCCTTTCTAAGTCCCCAAACCATAGTCAACCGTTTGGGGCAATTTTCGGTAATCCAATAATGGTTCCTGAGACGGCGGTACCCATACCGCCTTCGAAATTGAATGATTGATTTACACTTATCAGTTCCAGTTACGCATTACGTTGAAATACAGTTTCAAATCGCGAACGCACCCATGCACCGACAACCGAAATTAGTATGTTTAATATTAAAGCTCCTGAATATGCTTTCAAAAAGAAGAAGAAATAGTTTGAAAGGGAGATATTATATAAATCCGAATCTTAGAGGGAGCGCGGCAATATTAAAAAAATTACAAATAAATATGGGAAAATTGTGAAAATATTTAATAAAACACGTCTATTTAAGAATCTCTCGGCAATTGTCTAAAGTAGCACTTTAAAATACACTATGATATGACCAACGGAACAAAAGGTGTAATTTTTTCATTTTCGGAGCGTAGTTTGCGATTTTTTTTTTATCGAAGGAATAACATAATTACCATTTCGGCCCAGCAAATGTGGAGATATTATCTTTTAAAATAACATTTATTTTTTAGGAATTAAAAAAGAAAGAGTTCAAGGAAAATAAATAGCAAATCGGAAGAAATTCGGAATTCCGTGTCTTAAGCTGTTTGTCTTTATTGCTTTAGTTTCGGTTTTTCAAAGCTTCTGCTAATTTACAAAACAGCCTTTTTTCCTACAACTTTTCATAACTGTTCAGTATCAATGACATCTTCGGCACGCATAGACTTCATGCTTTACCCTTTAAACTTCCAATGATTATGTTAATCGATGGAATGCCTCGTTAAGTTTCATTTTGCCTCGTGGAAAACAGAAATAAAACCGGTAAATTTGGGCAATGAGTGAAATTAAAGCACGCTAAGCACTTGCAAATGTATTCAAATCACGACTAAAGCGGGACTCCTTGGAACGTACGCTTCAAGCAATTGAATTGGTGGGATTACAAAGGAACATGCTGCAAGATTACTAATTATTTTCTAAATTAAAGAAAAATAAATGTACAATAAAAACACATAAATTTGTTAAAGACCACTTTTATTTTATTTACACTCTACCGGTTTCGGAAGCACCCTTTTTTCATCAGGAGAATATAGAAGTGGTCTATAACAAATTTATGTATTTTTATTGTAAATCATGGCAAACCACAAAGTTAACGTTTTTCCAAATATGTGAAAATAAATGTACCTAACAACGAAATAAAAAAGTTAAATCGTTTTGAAACCGAATATTTTATAAATTGATGAATATTTGTGTTCTTCCTATTTAATTAGAATATTATAGTTTTTCTCGTTTGTGTCTGCATTGGTAAGCCGTACCGTGTAAATTGCTGTAAAAAATTCTCATATATCAGCTTTTGTAAAGGTCATTTAATAAAAATTCTCCAGCTTTCGAGAGATGGGGGGGTATGTGAATGTATGAATTGTGTATAAATCAAACAAGCATTTAATACTGTACTTACGAGTTTGCTATAACAATTAACATCCGAACCATAATTCAATTTGTATAAAATATTCGTAAACAAAAGGCGATTTACAAAGCTGTAGCAAGCAAGTAGCGATTTACAAAGCTGTTATGTCTTCGGCGGTCTGGAGCAGAATGGTTCCCCTTAATTTGTCCCGGCAGACGGTGACTATTTAAAAATGTTGAGGGATCACATTTGGGGTGTGAGGAACCAATAGGAATGCTTTTGCGATTCAAAGTAGCTACATCGTTCGCTACCACAGAGTCCTAAATTCTCCAATTTCTAAGGTGGACAAGGCTCTATCACTCCTCGCGGCCCTGCGCCGCATGCACAGCCAAGGGTAATGATGTATCAGACGCCAGTGAAACTTGGTCACTCTAGGGCATTGATCGCCTCTCCCCCTGCCTCTCCTGTCCTCCACTTTGCCAGCAACTGTGAGTTTCTCCAAGTTATATCCTCAGTTTGGCGAGCAACGTGTGCAAATCATTTTCAAAAACGTTGCAGGCACACAGTTGAAAGAATGTTCTGGATGCCTAGCTCTTCCATCATGAACACATATTTGCGTCTGGCTGACCATAAAATCCCGACTATATTATTTCTCCAACACCACATTTTTCGTGTCCATGTTTCCACGCCGTATAAAAATAAGACACTAACTAACCTTCACGCCGTTTTTCCGCAGGAGTAGGCAAAGAGGACAAACCGCCAAACAACTCGGTCTTGGCACACAATAGTTGCCTCATTGACATTCAAAAATCGTCTCATACATACTATTCTATTATTTTGCCTTCTTGATATGGCCCGAATCAAATATCTGATTCACCTGAAAGGCTATTCCCTAAAATTTTTAACCAAAAACTCAATATTGATTTTATTTCATTCAAAATTTGCCTTAATTCATACCTACATTAAATTTAGCAATAAAATTACTCAAACGCGTGATGATTAAATTGTTAAAATTATTTCCTTTTTGAAATTATTTTTTGATCAAACGTATTTATAATTTTTCAATAATGTTCAAGCAATATAATACATAAGTCTGTAAGACCGTAAATAATAGACATACTGAAGTATTTCCATCACAAAACTCGTGCGCAAATTTTTTAATTGATTTTATTTTAACGAAAATCTAAATTGTGAGCAGTGGTTTTCCTGGAAATTTTATTAATTTATTTTACTGTATGATTATATGATTTGAAACTTGTATTGTAAAATACAACATTTCGTTTGAAAATTTATCAAATCTGCCAGCATTACAAAAAAAAAAACATATTTTAAAATTTTTTAAATAAGACTTTACTTGATAAAATAACAATCTTTTGAAATCATTTTTTTTTAGGTAAAGGGTTGATGCGTCTAGATTTTGATTTAGAAATGACAAATGTCGTGTTATTCCATTTTAATGTTTTTTATTTGAAATATTCTATGCGTTTTAATAAAGTCGCTAAGCAGTGTGGACGAAATAACATATTTGAAATCTACGTTGATACCTAAAAACTTAGTTTCTTTGAGTCAAAGCACAAGTTTCGGTAGGTATGCTCACCTGGAGTATGCTTGAAAATCCACTTAAAAAGCTGCTCTGAGCTGAATTCTAACCACAGCTCGCCGCACGATGTATGGCACCTCTTCCAAATAGTCTAGGAGTTAGTGGTTAAAACGTTCTAGAATATATTTCTTTGGAACCAGTGTATTAGATTACAGAGAATTCAGTGATTTTTTTGCTTTGGTCCAAATTTACTAAAAAAAAATTTAATTTTCAAAAATATGTATTATATAAACTATTTAAGGCACCTCAAATTTAGTTTTACGCAGCTTAAAAAATATATTATATTGAAAATTTTCAATATTCCTTACAAAATCGTGAGACGTGATAAGACGTGATAAGAACGTATAAACAATGTACAAACAACGTTTTTTGTCTGTTTTGTGTACATGATAATTGTTAACGAAAAACTGACAAAATTGTGCCGATCCATTCGTTGAAACAAATCACCTTAAACATCGCCGATTACTTTACTAAGCTTAGTAGTATGGAACATCATTTTAATACAGTTTAGTTAGCATTTATGCATTTGCAAGGGAAGTTGCATAACATGTTTAAAAATGGTTCATTTATTGAGGTAAGATAAACTATTTTTTATTCTGAATTAATTTGTTTCCCTACGTGCTTTGCTCAGACCAAAAACGTGTTACAAAACGACAATATTATAATATTCATAAAAATAATTCACTGAATGTTGTGCGTCCTACCTCAGCATGGGTAAAGCACCCAGGCCATCAAACACTGTGAAGAAAAAAAGGTATTATCTCAAATATGTAAATAAAAACCATACTCCGGCGGGCGCTCATTTACTGCATTGAATAAATACCAAAGGAAGTTTCCCATTCTAAAATGAAACGGTTCCTTCTTACTAAAATGGCGCAGATTTAAACAGAAAATATCTAAATTAAATATTTAAACGCAGCCAGCCGATGCTATTTTTTAGTTTTCTTCCTTGTTTTCATCAATCATCCGAGCTAAATCGAACACTGACTGATAAATTTCAATTTTAAATAACATAATGTTGTACTTGGCAAGTTCTAGAGTTCTAATTATCTCCTTATTCTTATTATGGCGTTGCTTTGAAATGGCTTGGTAAGCTGGTTTTTTTTACTAGATCTGAATAGTCAGATAAAACCCCACATCTGTCTTCTCCATTTCCTTCCCTTTTCCATGCCCTTCAGATTCATAACATATTACAATTGGGGATTCCATAGCCTCACTGGCTCCGGGTTAGCAGGCAGCAATTGGGACTCTTGTGGGGTATTCACTAGTTAGACTAGGTAAAATAGTACCAAAATGCAGGAGGTACAAAAACATACATAAAAAAAATCGTGCACTCAGGAAACTTTGTTAATACATTCATATTGGGAGTTTAACCCGTTTAATCACAGGAGACCAAATTTGTCCCAGCTCCCATACATCTCATAGTAATCGCTGTATCTACCTAACTAATATCATAGTGAGAAACACGATCTAAACGGTGTTAGAAAGATAGAACACCACACAACACATCCTAAAAAATTACCACAAATTAGGTAAAATGTACACCGACTGGTTAAAAAATTATGTTATCATTTCAGGTATAGTGTCTTAGCCGATGCTATAATTAGCAAGGTCTCAAACCAATAGCTGTTTTTTTTTTTAAAAATACAATTTCTACTCAATCCACTGGAGCAACCATGTGAAATAAATAAATTTGCCTACATTGCTCGTAATATCTAGAAGATCTTTTTTAAATTTTTTGAAAACTTTTTTTTTGAATTTTAACATGAAAACATAAAACTTATTATCGCGCTATATGGAAATTTAATTGACTTGTATTTGTAGGATTTATAAAAAAAATATTAAAAAAATCGTTAAATTTCGAATCTTGCGTGTTTGTCACTTTGAAACTCTTCTTTATGTTGTCTGTAGTGTACTTGATAATGAAAGGTTCATATTTATGAAAAACGGACTTGATTTTAAAACAGCTGATCAGAAATTCTGCGCGAAAAAAATATTTTAAAATTTTATTTTTAACATCGTTCTAAAATAGTCTATGAAGTTTGGATTTGTGACATCTGTGGTCATAATATATAAAGCATTTCAATAACTTTGTTTTAAAATAAATGGCTGGCCATGGGAATGTTTCGTGGGAATGTTTCATGCCCGGGTTCATGGGGTTAGGTTTGTCTAGGCCTTGAAGGTGGATGACCAGGACACACTGAATCCCATATTCCTACACACACCTTATATCCTTTTCCTTCCCAGAACTCTCCTCTCCTTCCTCTCCTTAAAAAAAACCCTCCACACAGCATCCCCAAAGATGACATAGGCTCTGAGGGAAATTATATTCATCAGGGCCTCCTGTGTGGAGCTCATGTAAAAAAAATGTTTTAAATAATTACAATAAATGTTTTATAAATGGTAAGAAAATTTAGTCCAATTTTGGACCGCTATCAATTGCAGAAAAATAAAAGTTGTCCATTTTTCGACTATAATCGCTCCAGTGGTTATCGGTGTAAATTAACTTACTAAATTCGATACTGACAACGAACCAGGGAAGATTTTGACTCTTTAATTTTTATAAACTAAAGGACTCTAAAAAACACCTCAGTTTGTGTCGATAAACACTATAAAACCTATCAGGATTATAAAGTGTTAATAAATGTGCAAAGTGAATAAAACATTACGACCCGATTCTACAAAAGTATTTTGTGTAGCATACTAGCGAATAACTTAGAAAACCTCCACCTGCTGAAGAAACACAAAGAGCCCAAAAGGCAGCAGTCTTTCACATCTTAATGTTGGAATTTCACCACCTTTAACTGCGAAAAAATCGCAAACCAATGCTGCACGGTAAATTCATTTGCATTTATATCTAAATCACCAGATTCCGACACTAACGACTTCCATAAGGAGAAGTAATTTAGATTATAAGGTGTTGAAGTTACTCCATTAAGAGTGCCTTTACCTGCGATCCGAGTTCCTGATACCGCCACGGGGGTGGTTTTTTTCGATTGCCTGTAATATCTGTTAGATTTAGACTGCCTCATTTGAATTCTAACCGCGGTACTTTAGCAGTGAATTGAGCATGAAATGATTGGACAATCAATGAAAGCTATAAGTAATCGCTACTCCCCACATCGTTAAGATGGAGTATAGGTCTGAGAATAACTGTTCGTTTTCGATTACATGCTCATTTTTTAAACAGAATTTATCGGCGCTGTTCGTTAGGTTCATGAATGTTACGACTTCAAGCGCTTAAGATGAAAATTATATGAAAATTGTTGTTTTTTAACATATTTAGTCGAATACCTAAATGAAGTTGAAGGTAGCATTTCCGGGTATTAATTAATAAAAGCATTAATGGACATAATTTTTGAAAAAAATATTTTATTAAATTATTTAAATAAAGTACGATAATCTTGAAAAATATCTAATGAACTTTTTAAATACTTTTTTGGAAAAATAAGTACACAAACAACCTGATTCCGCACACCTTCAAACTCACCTAGATACAGCAGCGTAAAAATGCGCCTGCACATCTCAATGACAAATTACCGAGTAAGTAGGCTTCGGATGTTATTTTCATTGATTTTTTAACGTCAGTAATTAATTGAGAATACCTACATTAGTAAAAAAATCATTTCGGGAACATGCCGTTCAGGAGTCAACGTCGACTCATAGGGACATATTTTTTTAAAACTAACCAGTAGTTTTAAAAATATGTCCATAAAATTTTCTCTTATTTAATAAATCAAAACCAAAATGTCTTCTGAAATAATTTGAATTGTCAATAGGCAGTTAAAAATTTATACTTTATTTATATAATATATGTAAAATGTAAATACTTTAATAATAAAACATTAACTAATTTATTACGAATTATTAATATTTCACGAGTATAGTAATTCATTATATGAGTCATGTTATTTCTGTATCCGCTATATCAACTTTCATTGATTTGAAGAAAACCGGAAAAAACTTTCACATCTTTAGTGTAAATAAGTAATTGCAGTTCAATTTTTTGAATTATCAATTGGAGTCATATAATTTCGAAAAGTGTTAATTTTTTTATGCACGTCTAGCAATATATAAATAATTTGGATAGAGCGGATTTTGATATACACTTCGTGAGCTCACTCACGATATAGAGGCGTTTGAAACCTGGCTTGACATGGCGGATTTAGAAACGTTTTTGAGGGAACAACGTTCGCCTCATGCGTCACACATATGTCCGGTAATGTTATATTACCGTGAATACAAGCTTATGAATCCAAGCGGTTGTAAGTAGTTTCATACAAGTGCGCGGTAGCAATAAATTCTTACAAAAATGACAGTTTAGTCGCCCGACTTTAAAATCGAAGTGCACTGGCCGCTTTTTAACACATCTTGGTAGGTGGTATTAACGCTGTACCAAGGAGAACGCTTGGAAATATGAAGAAGCTCGTTAATTTCTGCAATTAACTATCGTAATATATCATGAAGTAAGCTTTATGACCCGAGCACTTGTGCTTGCAGGCACGTGCTCGATGGAAGACTCGAATACAAGTAAAGATTGTTCTGTTTCTGTTCTGCCTGATTTGTTCCCGTTAAGAAACGGTGGTGGTAATGCAATATAGTTATCTGCGATAGCGCGAATCAATAAAACTCCGTTTAGTACTGATTGAAGGTTTACTTAATATATTTCGGTTCATCGCGTCATTTTGACCCGAAGCTGAAATTTAACTGATGATAACATGATAAGTATAAATTATCATCAGTATTGTAAAATTATGGTTAAGTCTCTTTTGTTAATATAATTAGGTTTTTTCTATCTCAAGTTCCTTGGGTCATTATGACCCGAAAATAGGAAAATAAATATATGAATGACACTATTGTGGAGAAATTGAAAATAAATTATCCAAATATTATTATTGTTATGATAATTAATTAGCAAAAGATTTTTTTTAAACTTAAATGTAAAAAAAAGAGTAAAATAATAAATTAAATAAACTTAATTTGTAGACTTCAAGCATTCTTTAAAATAGTTCCTTCCCTGTATAAATAACCAATCCCTAACACTTATGATTATCAGTTTTCGATTTCTTAGTTTCAATACTCAGCGAGTTGAACATTTTGGGGGCAATACAGGAAAACTACCGATTTGCGAAAGCTGTTTTCGTTGAAGGAATTTTGCATTTTATTTGTGACGAGTACCGGGTGAGAATTCTTTTGTGTTTTTTCATCGAATCATTTTTTTCCATATGAATACGAGAATAGTCTTTATGTATAATAGTCGAATGTCTAATACTGTGATTTTTTTCAAAGGTGGCTCTGATCGGTGTGATCGGTTACATTTGAATTTTATCAAGCAATAGTTTTTTTTTTTATTTAAGACCATGGGATGAAGAATTGACATTGCACATGCACACCTCCCCATTCCACAATACCATATGCAGCAATTAAACTAAAATTTAACTGATCATGAAAGTCGTAATTATCAATATAATTTATAATGACTTCATGACAATTATTAATTATCCATTTACTTATGATCAGTATTGTAAAATTATGAATAAGAAAATAAAGTTTTTTTTTCTTTCTTGGGTTCATTGGGTCAATATTACCCAAGGGATTATTAACGATCATCGGGTCAGATGAGAAAATGCTTACACACTAATACTGATACTTTACTTGTGTTCTTATTTTTATTTAAGAAATTTGTACTACAAATAATTTAATTTAAAACCATTACTTAATTTTTTGAAGTATACATAGTATTTGAGGAATCGAGGAAGGTCAAGAAACTATAAAACAAGTTCAATTATATTTAAATATTGAAACTTAAACACGAAAGATATACTTTTACTCACTTTCTTCGGGCAGTGGCAGGTAGGTACGATAATATTGAAAAAAATGTGATAACAAAAGTCCAAATAAACGAGACGATTTCCCATTTGAAAAAGTAATCTTAACTGAACAATTAAAACGGTCACCATCTTGAAACGGAACCGGAACTTAGGAATAAACAATTTTATACACATGTAAAATGCAAAGCGGTCGAGTTAAAACTGCACTTAGCTAGGTTCAATCTAAAAAAATTGATGCTTGTTTTGAAAAGCAGTATTAGCGCAGTGCACGTGTATGATTAGCTAAAAAAATTATCCATCTACTAGGAACCATCTTGTGTAATTCAGCTCAATTTCTTTATGTGTTGGTACTAATCAGCTTTATGTGTACCACAAAAATAATCCCATGAAATAATGTGTTGTGCTTTGATCAAAGAGCTTTGAGCGAAGCTTTCACCAAACAAAAGAACCTGAGACTGAAACCATAAATAATTAATTTCGCGCCCTGTAATAATGAGGGTCATGTTCATAATATTAAATATCATTAACGTGAAATTAATAGAAAAGGATTTTTTTCTTTCAAACCTAACCATCTGATAACCGGATAAAAGATTAATTGTTACAAATATTATAAATTTATTACTTGAAAATTCTAATTATTCTTCCGAAATATAGCATTTTTTTCCGAAGTGAAAAAGTAATTACTTACATGAAGTTCCCTCGATAGAAAAAATCGTTCAGTATTGACCAACAATTATTAAAAACCCATCTGGTTCTGTTATTTAACACGCTATAGGCATGAAAAAATCACAATTTATCTTTAAATGCCACTTAAGACATTTTATTTATATTAATTAAATATTTGTATGTTTTTACAATAATTACATTTACTTTACATATTATACAGTGTTTGCAACGAGTATAATAACAATCTTTCCTCACAATAAAGAGACAAGGCTCTTGTGTTTGGTGAGGGGATTCTTGCACAATTATGCATGTAATTAAATGAAATATATTTCAAATAATGACGGAAAGACAAAACTCAATACATGAAGAAAAATATCAATATTTAAAAAAAAAAATTATAATAATAGATATGAACTCTTACAGTAATTTCAGGTAATTTTTAAATTAAGTTTGAATAGAGAACTCCAGTCCGATTTTTTTATTTTTTTTACGAATAATGACCTTCTAACTTAAATAACTGCATATTTATTTTTATTTTTATAGTTAGTTTTAAAAATTAAAATAAATGTCAAAGTTTTAATTTTTCAAGATCCCCGAAAACCACCGAATCTAGTGTGACGTCATCATGACCAACCGAAGTATGAATTTATTAGGCAACTGGAAACAGCTGATCGTCGCCCACCATTTTGAATTTCAGCATTGGAGCGTTTTACTGGGCATTATGATCGTTTTTTGTACAGTTAGAGTTTTTGAATATTTTAAATAATATAGATAAACTAATAGAGATACTTTATTTTTGATACTGAATTATTTAGGCCTAAATGTTTCAATAAAAACAAAAACTGTTATATGTCCAAATCTCTATAAACCAAAAACACAGAATGTCGAACGGCTTGCGCCTTACATTTATTGATTTCTATACAACTTTGATCCAGGTGACGCGGCGCGGTGACGTCACACCGCCAAAATCCAGCAATACCAACTTGACAGGGTGTTTTAATGACACGTTTTAAAATGGACTTTTTAATAATTTTTTAAAAACTCTTCGTTAAATATTATGTAATAAAACTTATATATTCAGAATCAGCGTATATTGGTCTATATGAACATATTTTTTTAAAGCCATAATATTTTTCACTGGAGTTCCTTATTCATGATTATTTCGATAATTTTTAGATTTGACGGGAGGTTGTTAAAATAAGTTATACCTGGGTACAGATAAGTTTTGAATGTTTGGAATTAAATTTTGGGATTTTAATATTATTCTGATAGCAAGAACTGATATATTAAAATGTTTTTTATTTAGCTATATTTCTTTGAAAGTTTAAGTAATATTGAATATTTTTTGGTAATATTTAAGTTTAAGTAATATTGAATTTTTTTGTATATTTTGTCTATTGTGGGTATATAGAATATTGAAAAGATCATTTCAGTAGAATATGTGGATGGTTTTTCAGGATAACATTAATTATCAATCTTTGAACTATTTTCAGAGGATTTAAAATAATATGATATGTTCCTCCCCAGCCTTAAATGCCGTATTTTAATATAGATTGAACAATAGCGTACTACACTCTTTTTAGGTTTTCTGGTCTAAGAAAGTCTTTTAAATATATAAATACATTTCGTCGAGAGACTTTCTAGTTGTATTTGAAATTATTTTTGCTGTATTAAATATTTCCGCTTGCGCCTATTATAATTATCTGTTTATTAGTATTAATTTGTGATAGCGCGCTCAGTCTAACTGCTTTTACATAATATCCCAACCACCATCTTATTCGTTTTCAACTTTTACTACGGAGCCTTGAATTTAATGTAGAAAATATGTTTGGATGGTATGTATGTATGGTTCCAAAAGCTCTCAAAAGATTTAAATAAACAACACTCTTCATGATATATTAAAATTAATATAAAACTTTTTTACACTCAATTTATTTGTCACTATGACCGGTTTCAGCCTTCAGAATATCTTCAGACTGGTACAATCGTTTCTTAATCTACGGTTTATAAACATCACAAATGGGGGTAGAAGAGAGTGGTGGTCTACAAGGATTTTATTCAACTATAGGGTTCTCCCATATTTGTTGCTATGTTGTCTTTGACTATTAAATTTCTAACAATTATTTATTTATTACCAGTAAACATAAACACCTCGGGATTATA
This sequence comes from Glyphotaelius pellucidus, assembly GCA_936435175.1. Lineage (NCBI taxonomy): Eukaryota > Metazoa > Arthropoda > Insecta > Trichoptera > Limnephilidae > Glyphotaelius > Glyphotaelius pellucidus. Next base: position 5,296,511 of record OW386550.1, read on the forward strand.
GTTTACGTTAATATTGTTTGGGGAATACCTACCTTGCTTATAAGTAATATGAATTATGAACAACGCGTTTTATTCTTGTCATTGTTCCTTTTATTGGCGAAATATCCTTCAAAATATCTAGATTAACTAATACCGATAAACGTAGAGCAGCATTCGATAATTAATTTTTTTATTTTATTGTAGTAATTTGTACATAATTCAATTTTATTTACAAATTGCTAATTTAATAAATAAAATAAATAATGTATATCATATTTTTTCTAGTTTTATGTAGCTCTTACAATGCATCTTGAACCTCCAACTCGTGCGGAATCTAAAGCGGGCGGATTTTAGAGTTTCATAGACATTTCAATGGTGGAATAAATTCTCAACATGGCCCCTGGTGCAAGACCACAATTCAGAATTGAAACGTTGCTTAACCTTTTCGTCCCAGAAAGAAAAAAATCACACAGGATCCGAAGGGGGGTCACTCGGGTCTCCCAATTTGTTTTGCTTTTTAAAGGGTGTTAATAACATATTTTCTTTAAATTTTGTTTTGGTAATAATTAGAAGGAAGTATATTCATAATATTTCAGTAGTCATTATCGAAATCGTTTGATAAATAAAGTCATAATTAATATTCTAATGCATTTAGCATAGAAAACAGAGAAGGCGGGCCAAAAGCCACCATGACTCCTTGTTTCCGAATCTCGACTGGCGATTGACGATTACAGCGTACGCGTTCATGACTAGTTTGTTGCACAGGGTGGAGGAGATAGGAACCGGTTGACGCCAGGCAATCTAACAGAGACGAAGTGGGGTGGGCGAGATAGATACTCCGCCGGAATTTGATAGAAAATTTTTAATATTAAAAAAGTAGTACTACGATTTATATTTTTTAAACGCAAATCGATTATCGAATAGTTTTTCTAGGATGACCTAAATTATTGAGTATGTGGTTGAAAAAACATTTTAATTACAGCTTAAAGCTCTCGTTAGTGTAAGTGCGTTCCTCCGATCCGGTACGGAAGTGTCAAAATGGCTTTACCGTGTTTGGAGACCAGATATGAATTGCCCGGTATTTCCCACCTTAACTTGCCCCATCTCCTTCTCCTCCTCACTACCTCACTGCTTCACAAAATACCCCATTGAGATGTCATAGTCAAAAGTTCTAGAAGGTTCTTATTACAGTTTATAAAATTAGTTAATTAATTTAATTCAAAAATTAACTTACTAAGCATAGCGCGGATATTGTTTATCATTGGATTACAGTGTTAAATATTCATTAAGAATTTACAACGAACCGGAAACCTCTTAAACATTCAAAGCACAATGGACGAAGTTTAAATCCTAAAATTCCGCGGAATCTTTTCGCGAGCACCCTCCAAATGGCTTTCTTTAATGTACACGACTAATTAAAATCATGAAAGTCTCCAAAGTGAATTGAATTAACCTAATTAATAAAATATACCAAGCTTCCAACTTTGAATGAAGTGCATATAAACTAGATTTGCCCTTTGTATAATGAATGTATAACGAATAAATGTATTTTATGTGATTAGTTAAAATGACATCACGGATATGTTTAGGAAAATGCCCAAACGATGTAATAAAACTATACTTGGAATTGCTCATGGGTCTACTACACACGATCCGATTTGCAGAACCCAGCGTGGTGGTGTTTTGAAAATTGGATCGTGCGTAGGCAAAACCGCCAGCCGAATTATCAATATTCCTTTCGTCGGTTTAGCACGCTGTCCCGAAGTTGTTCTGCAAGCTTCAATTCTGAGTGGTGGTCTTACACCAGGGCGACACTGAGGGTTTCTTCCACTCTGGAACGTGCCGCAAACATACTTTATATTATTTTTAATGAATTAATTGTGAAATAACACAAATTAATCAAATACAAATTTTTTGCTACGCCGGGATTCGATCCCGCGACCTTTGGATTGCGAGTCAAGTGTCTTACCGCTCAATCACGCCGGCCGTCGTGTGAGGTTAAAGAAAAAAAAAACAAATAATGAGGCTTGAATGTACTTGTGTGAATATGGTCATGATTTTCTGAAAAATTAAAAAAAAATGAACAATCTAAAAATAAAAAATTTCTGAAAGGATTATTTTTTTGGCGGGATGGTCAATTTATTCAAATTTTTGTAAACGCCACCGGAACAGAATTCCAAGATATTGCTACGCTTTTCATGGCTATATAATAGGAAATCATTTTTAATTATAAAATTAAGCACAAAAGCAGTTTGAACCAACTGACGTGTGAAATGGCTTCAAATTATGTATCAAAGTGTTATGGTTCTCTCCTAGTATTAATCCAAACGGATTGAGACAATTTATTGTTTTTAATTAAAGGTTCGCGTTCACACCTACTAAAAATATAACCGCTGGCGTAAAAGGAGATTATCAAAGATTAATAATTACTCTCTCTCTCCAAAATGAAAATGATATTAGGTAAAGATCTTGCGTTATCATTTTCAATTAGTTTATAATAACTAGCAACAGTCCTTTTTATCTCATTTGTTCTAAAGAAACTAGCCCCTTGATAATTTAACCAAGATAATTATTTCCCTCGGACATTAGAAAACCTGACCAACTAACAGATATTTATTGGGATCGTAACTGTTTTTTTTTTATTTTTTTATTTCTTCATTAAGACGTAACTACTATATATTAAGACAAGTTGCCACCCTAAAACCGGAATAAGGCTCAACTTTGTCAATAAGCCAGCTGGAACTAGCTGGGGGTGCGACGCCATCATTCTCAGAACGCATCAGAATCTGACCGTCGCCTTAGTTCGTATTTGTCCAACAGACCATTAGAAGATTTAAAAGGAAGTTAAGGTTTTCTGTCATTATTTCAACGAAAAATTATGATAAGTAAGATAAAGCTGTTTCCGTAAAGACAAAGGTCTCATTAGTTTAAATATTTCTTAGTTAAGTGATTAACTATCATTTTTCATACTTTATTTTATATTTTAAAGTGGAGATTGAACAAAAACTAAAATGGTCTGTTGGACAAATAAGAACTGAGGCGACTTATGACTGTTTTTCTCATCAGCTGAACAATTTGCTGTATGGGTTAGAAGCGCCCATACTTTTATGGTTGACGTTCAACTTAGATAGATTACAATAACGAGGAAATACAAGAATAACGCCATACCTTTGAATGATGATATTTTATCTCACCCGGCATGTCAACTGAAGTTTCGAAAATGTAATTGGGTGGAAGGAAAGATGCTCTTCCAAAAGGTAGGTGGAAACTTGAGTAGCAATCGGCTGTCGTGGGAAATGCACGTCACGTAAACAGCCCCACTGAGAGACAGCCTGTGTTCTCACTGCCTCATAAGGATAAGATACTCTCGTGCCACTGTGCCCACAGGATGCACAGGTGACTTATATGAATTATAAGAAATATCATTGATTCGTGGGGCCTTTTTGTTTTCTCTCAACAGTTTTTCTCTCAGTTTTTTTAAAATTCTATTTTCAATAATGGTACTGAAAAAATGGGATGAAGAAAGGGTTTACAATAAATATGATTAAGCTATTCGGGTGATGTTTTCTAACACTGTTTTCTTTTAAATATGCATGGTTTGTTCTAAACAAAAGTCATGTTAGTAAATAGTTGGTTTTGACATGTTGTTGATTATTCACAGGAAGATCGGCGGTTTTGAGCCAATTTGTTGATTGGTTGGTGATTAGAGCGGAAATTATGCAAATATTTGATTTAAGAAAAACAAACATAGCAAAAGTAAATTTGATCTTGGTATTTTGATCAGAATTTATTCTATGGCAATAAACTGTTTCTTGTTCCCTGTGATTAAAATGTATTTTAACATAAGATTAAAATCAATTAAATTATTATATGTTACCCATACGATTGTAGGCGCCAGTTTATATGACGATTGTGAATTCAGCTTTAGAATGAAAAGCATGTTTTTAATCAAAGACTCTAATTGCGATGCTAACACTTTTGTTTACAATACCGCGGAAGTCGGGAGATGGGTGTGTTTAACCTTCCTATACTCGCAATAATTCGTTGTTTTCTCAAAAATTAATAACAATGGAACTTAAGTAGCTTCTTAATTTTTTGTTAGTCATTGTTTAGTGCGGCGCGCGCATCTGTGCTAAGTGGTCGTGTGACATTTATTTACTGTTATCGGTATTTTAGGTAAGTAAAAAAAAAAATTTTCTTCATATTTTCATTTATTTGATTTCAGATTTTTTAAAATTAATACGCGAAAAAGTTTATTATTGTTATGAAAGTTAAAGTACAGAAAATTATGTTCTTTTTTAGAGAATTAATGAGTTAAAAATCTGTCTCTACCAAAAAAGTTAAAGATTTAATATATTTTTTTTAAATTCAATTATATTCCATTATTTATAATAAATACCAAAAATGCTTAATAATTATATTATTAAAGTAATACAGACCAGATCAAATCTCGGTCTGAGAGACCGTGCGCGAGTTTACATGTTACGCGTTGGGCGCGAGTATACGAAGATCAACCTATCCGTGTCTTATTTTATTCTGCATGCAGTGACGTGTTTAGTCTGAAGCATTGCAGTCATTGCACTAGAGACTAGAGTGTCGCATAATTTTGAAACTTTGATCAATGGTAGCGACCCCTAAAATTAATTTAAATGAAAAAATTTATATATGTGCACATTTTTGGGCTAACAAGGTGCTCCGATAAAAACACAAATTTTTACTTTTTGAAACAATCTAATATTTGCTAATATTATGATGACTGTGAAAAGAGAGAGAAAGAAGCTAAACGTCACAAAATTCATAAAACTAGGAAGACTTCGGTGACTAGGTCATGTGGAGAGAATAACCGAGCATCAAGCACCAAAGTCCCTGCAGAACTCAAGACCGATAGGGCGAAGGAGCCTGGGAAGGCCAAGATTAAGATGGAGCGACAACGTCCTGAAGGATATCTACCTTGGAGCTTCTAAACTGGAGAGAACTGGCCCAAAACCGAGATGATTGCAGAAAGACTCTTGAGGAGGCCAAGATTCACCAGGGGTTGTAGAGCCAAGAGTGATAATGATGATAATGAAAAGAGAGAATATTTATATCCATCGAGCAAAATCCAAACACTACATCTCAACTTTTATCTGACCAACATTTCATGAGCAGTAATATTATATGCACAATATTTTAGTCCGTTAATAAAATAAATTAGTTTGTAAAAATATATGTATATTAATCAACCTAGTAAATGTGTTTTGGAAAATCCAAAATCATAAAGAAGTTTACTACGCTCTCCGCAGCGACAAAAACTAAATGTTCGAAGTCCATTATTACAACACTAAATCTAACATTTCCTGTAACTTTGGCTGGTAAATTTTGTTATTAGACTTCTACGTATGCTAATAAATTATAAAAAAAAGCAGTGAAAAGCATAAACTTCTTCTTCGATCTGACGTACGCAAGCACGATTCCAATGTTCCTTACAAGGAAGGAAGACATTACGAACCAAAAGTTTAGATGAACTTTCTAAAATAGAAAATAATATGTTATTACCCTCATATTATGTGTTTGGAATATTTTGTTGATATTTTCAAAGGCTCCTTTTAGAAACTTTTTTAGATTTATGAAGTAAAATCAATTTATCCGGTAAAAACATTTCAAAAAGGGTTGTAATCTGTCAATTCAATGGCTTTTTCTAACTTTGGAAATGGAATTAAGATTAACCATTCATAAAAGACAGAATTTTTAAAAAGTACCATTTTTCTAAGTATTCTTTTCTTATCGAATATAACTTCTCTCACGTTCTTCTTTAACGGGAGAAAATTTACTGCAAAATATCATTAAAAGATATTTTTTTCGAAGGCTGGATATTTCGTTTCAATTTAAATTACAGAGCCAGCATTGGGCAGGTTTTCTAAAACAGCATTTTTTACACTAAATTGTATGACAATCTGGATGTTCGATGCGATCCACTATTTTAGGATATAATGCAGTTATTGAAGAATTCATTTATTTATTTATTGTTTGAAACATTTACAGAGTGTTTACAATTATTACAATAATAGAATTGCCGTTGGGATGTACATAGATATTAACACTCCAATTAGAAATCTTCACATTACGAGTAATCAATGTTTAGTTGTTACTAAACGAAAATGCTTGTAGTAATAGCAGAAATAATGATAATCGAAATGAAATATAAAACATAGTAGTGTCAAATATAATTCATAACCCGCAGAGAAAGAGGAAAAAGAAAGAAAGGGTATACAATAAAGCAACTACATAGCTGTTTTCCACGAAGTGTCATGGTAGAAATTTGTCAATTTGTTTTTTGAAATAAGTGAGATTGTTTGCGTAGATATCTGTATGGTCACATTCAATGGTTTTATACAGACGACACATTCTAGATAGTGGATTAAGTATGCAATATTGCTATTAAATAATTAAAGATGGAATATTTTATGACTTTAAATTACGTCTATTAGAAACTTTAATATCAATATTGCTCAGACAATGAGTGGTGAATAATTTTGTATAAACGTATAAGTCAGCAATTTGTCTACTTTTTTCCAGTATTGTAAAATGAAATTGTTGGAGCCGTTTCTCTTAAGATAGGAGTGAGGCATTTAATAAGTTTAAATGATAACAGTCTTCGGATTTTTTTTTGAACAGATTCAATGTTTTTGAATATTTTAAATAGTATGGGTTCCAGATAACTCCCATATCCGATTTGCTTCTGACCAACGAGTTGTTTAAGTTAATAATGGATTGGAGATTTTTGAATGGTTTTCTATGTATGAATCCCATCATTTTCAAAGATTTACTCGTGATATAACTGATGTGTACATTAAACGTAAACTTTGAATCAGGAGTGATTCCTAGATCTCTTATAGTGGTGACTCATTTGAGCGAACATTATTAATGGAATATGCTAATCGTTTCGTCTTATGTTACGAGTAAAGGTAATAATAAACATTTTTCAACATTTAAAACATATCGTTTTGAATACACCTGGTATTTAGTGTGTAAAGGTCTTTTTGAAGCATAACATTGTCAGAATCACTGGTAATTTTGAGGTCATCAGCAAAGAGAACAAAATCACAGCGTTACGTCAACGTGTCTAGGAGTGACGGGCGTATGAATCTATCCCTCCTACTACAGTATACACTGACCCTAAGATTTCTACCAACCTTTCATACCTATTTCCTTCACAGAAATTTCTCTTCTTCCTTTTTTCTCCCCACAGCATCCCCTAAGATGATCTAGGCCCTGAGGGAAATTATTGTTCTCTGGCCTCTTGTGTGGAGCTAATGTAAAAAAAACACGCAGCAGGTGGGCAAATGCATGTGCCGCCAAGACCTAGACAAACGTCACCCCATGAACCCGGGCACCCCTACCAAATCACCAAACTTAGCAAACCATTTGGGATGAACTATGGCAGGGGAGTTGGTTATCCAATAAATGATTAAAATACCCATATCTGCCTCCGAAATTAATATTAGCAGGTACACATCAGTACAAATAATTAAAGGCTAAGGTACTCGATCTATTTTCTGCTGCCGTATTTTGAACTCACAACTTTTTAGCCTAGCACAAAAGATCATGCTGCTCTGCAAAAAAAGTACGTAGTTCATAAATAAACCTGATGATGGATACTGTAACGGCAAAACACCCCAAAAACCAATAAAGAAAATTTGTTGATCTAAATTGTGAAAATCTAAAATCATAACAAATCTAACTTTAAAATCTATTAACTCAAATCTATTAATTTTCCGATCAAAATTTTAATGATTCCGCACATTTTTAATGACCACAATATTTGGAAATAGTTCCCATTCTATCGGAAATTTTTATAATCCACCTACACATGTTATTTGAAAACCAGAAATCACAAAATATGGTTATTATATGAAATAATCCCACAGGGATGTGTTCAGGACCCTTGAAAATGGCCGATTTTATTGCATAATTTGTTATCTCAAGCCGCGTATTTCCATTTGGATTTTATGAAATTTCTAATGAAATCCTTCGGTAGTACAACCGACCCTCATAAAGCCCACGATATTTCGTTGTAGACATTTAATACGACCGCCTCTCGCGATTCCGTTCAGTGGGGTATTACTGTACTACCCTGCGTAGGTGAAACTAATCCGGCGATAATGTATGAAATTTATCTACCAAGTATCGCGAATTGCATTACTGGGCTATTTTTGGGAATCAAAGTATGTTTGCGAAAACAAAGCTACTGCAGAAAAAATGTTCTAATGATGTTTATAAATGTGGAGGGTAATTTGAATAAATATTGGAGAAGAGCAATTTTTAGTTGATGGAGAAAATAAAATCTGGCCACCACTTTTGAAAATCAAAATCAAATTTTTTAATTCGTATTTTTTACATTAGTTCCACACAAAAGGTCGTGAGTGCTGGGTGGAAGGTTTTTTTTTTGGAAAGGAAGGAGAAGACGTTCTGGGAAGGAAATAGGTGTGAGGGGTTGATAGGAATCCGGGGTTTTAAAATAAACAATAGTTAATAGTTAAAATAAGCAACGGTTTATAATTAGAACCGTTAAAAATAGCGACGGTTATAAAAACACCAGTTTGAAAAAACTCCGCTTAAATTTAAAAATCACTTTACTAAAACAATGTTGAATGAAAATTATGTAGGTACTAAATGAAAAACACACTTTGTTTATTGAATTAATAAATAATTAATCAGGGCTTATATATTAACTTATTATACATAAATTCCAAAACACACACATAGTGACCCGACATTTGATCCGTCGACAATTGATCCCCGAAATGATGTCGAAAAAAAAAATCAATTTATGTTTGCTTCGATGTATGTGAGTAGTCCGTGTATTGCCATATTAAGCATAGAAAATGTTTGAAACTTTTAAAATGCCTTCTTTCCACCCTCACGAAGGTTTCTGGATTATTATAACTACGTGACAATACATCTGAATTTTTTTTTAATAATTACAAAAACTCTTACAAAACTGTCAAAAATGTCACACTCTGACAATGATATTTTGCAAACTATCGACTGTTAAATCAAAATTCAATTTCCGATTAAACTCTTTAAATTAATGAATTTATTCGTACTAACTAAAATTGAATACTTTGGATCTAATCAAAAATTACATTTATTTTAAATAGGTATCCACATATGTTAGGTACCGAACTTGATTGATTGTTCTTATATTACACCAAAAATTAAATTTGTAATATATGAAAAATAAAATATGAAGAAAAAAATTGCAAAGGGTGGAACGCGAGCTGTTTCAAGATCTGGATGTACCTGGAATGAATAAATTGAACGCCGGAGAGGGGAGGGGATCACGGGAGGGGGGTTCGAGGGAAAGGAGAGAGGGGCGAGGGAAGTTGGGGAAGGGGAACGCGTGAGGAGAAGGGGACGTGGGAGGGGGAGGGGAGGCGGAAGAGGAACAGGACTGATGAGAAAAGGCACGTACGGAGAAACAATTTCTTCAATAGTGGTATTGCAACGCATGCTGGGAACTCGCTAGTTTACTATAAAATATTATTTTTTCTGAATTATTTTCCAATTTCAAACTTAAAAGATATTCATTTCGACAAGTTGGTATGAATATTAAAGGAATTTATACACAACGTCAATTTTTTTGTATTTATGCGCTGGTATACGCAATACATAAAGAAGCAGATTTTTCCTTGATGTACTATTTTTGTTATTTGTTTTTGGGGTGTTATGCCGTGTTGCGCTTCTTCCTTCTTTTGGCTAAAGAAAGAGGTAGCGCAACACGGCATAACACCCCAAAACGAATGACGAAAGTACTGTTGGCCGTGAAAATCTAAAAACATAATTGATGTATTATGTTTTATACTTTTGTTATTCGGCGGTTTATCCTCTCTGCACATTCCTACGGAGTCACTTAGTTATATTTTGTGTGATAATTTTTTTTTTTTTTTTTACATGAACTCCACACAGGAGGCCCCGAGGAAAATAATTTCCCTCAGGGCCTATGTCATCTTTGGGGATGCTGTGTGGAGGATTTTTTAAGGAAAGGAAGGAGAGGAGAGTTCTGGGAAGAAAAAGGGTATAAGGGGTGGGTAGGATTTTGGGGTTCAGTGTATCCTGGTCATCCACCTCCAAGACCTAGACAAACCTCACCCCATGAACCCTGGCAACCCTGCTAAATCACCAAACGTAGCGAACCACTTTGGGTGACCTATGGCAGAGGTACTCTATTTTCCCTAAATTGACTGCACATTGTAGATAAGTACGCTAGGGGACCAATTGTTGGCGTATCAACTGTCATGAAACCATATATATAAAAATATATACATATTTGTGTGTGTCTGTGTTGGCATTTAAGGGGGTATTCTAGTATAGAAAAAAAAACATTTTTTTTTTTCTTCATATTTCCAAAGTTTAAATATTCAAAAATGTCCCCTTAAAATTTTTCGAAATTCGTATTATTTTAAGAGTTATAACCATTTTAATATCGCGGTTTAGACGAAATCTAACCAAAATCTAAGTAGAACAAAATTTTAAACCCATTTTTCTCCGAACCACTTTATTCGAGGCGGTTGACACGATATCTCAAGTTCTATTAAACCGATTTACTTGAAATTTGGTATGAGCCTTTTCAATACCTTTTTTATAGCAGGAATTAGAACCATAACAAAATTTCAATTTTTACTGTTTTTAAAAAATTTGGAAAGTCAAAAAAACTGATACAAAAACGTCTTTTTTATTTTCAGCCGCCATTTTGCGAAAAAATTTTTTTTTTACTTTTCCTTAGTTTGGGCTATAGCCACATTTATTTGGATTTAGAATTATTATTTAAAAAAAATTTAGATTGCTGGGAGGGTTGCAATCGTGTCAACCAGGGCGCGCCATTTTTTTGAGACCCCCCACTTCAACACCCTGTAACTTTCTGAATTTTTAATTTTTTAGTTTGACTTTTTTTAATGGATTCTTTAATGTTTAATAAATATTTCACAAAATAGAAGTTGTTAAAAATATTATTGGTTTTTTTTTGTTGTACCTGAAAAAACACCTACAATTCATGCCTCTAGACTAGAATACCCCCTTAAGTATGAAAAGGTAATACATTTACAAGCCCAAATAAAACTTGAGATTAGCGATAGCTGGTTGGTTGTCATTTATTACTAAATAAATGGTGTATTACAAAGTATGTTTTGAATTTAATATATGATTTCACATCCAAAGAATTTGTTTCTTTTGAAAAAATATCTTTATACACATAAAAATCTCGCGTCACGACGTTTGTTCGAGATAAATTCCCAAACTTCTTAACCGATTGTGATGAAAGGATTGAATTTATCTCGATTATTGACCTCAATATTTATAATTGCGAAATGTTTTGTTGTAAGACAATGCTTTGTAATTATTTGTAAGTTAAATAAGTTTCTAACTGTTAGTTAAATTATCGATGCAAAACTTGTTTATCTAGGTTGGGCAACCGTTCAGTAGATTGCGTTGTATTTCGTTAGCCACTCCAACGCGTGGCTGGGTCTGCTAGTTGTATATAAAATCGTACAGACATATTATGCTATTTTTAAGATAAAAAAAGCGTTATTTTACGAGCAGCTGCAACATTTTATTGAGCAATAACGTTCGCCGTTTCAATGCAACTTCACTGCTGCAGAAATTGACAATATCTGAAGCGATTCGATTCAACATTTGATTGCTTTTCCGATTGGCAAGTTATTTCTGCAGATCTAGGGTTAAAACAGACAGTATTGTCAATAACAAACATTTCCATTGGGAATAACATAATGTTTTCTATGTATCGGTGTGTTCTGGAAAAATCCATGATCTAATCTGAAGAAAATTCTAGCGCCCAATAAATATATTCTACAACGTAAATGATTATCAGTAGGATTGAGCTAAGAGTAACTCTTGCAAAAAATAATAAAAACTCTTTTTTTTCTATTCTATTCATCATAAGAACCCGCTAACCTGGCAAAGCAATTTATAAGCAGGTCGATTTCACAATAATAAATTATATCACTAAAGCACGGATATAACGAGAAACTACAATACGGAAAATGAGGTAGAAGAATTACTTTACAAGTGAATTACTACATCGCAAAGATATAAATAATATTGTTTTATTCAAGGATTTGGGGAGAACAATGCAATCCCACACGTCCCATATATTTATACATATTAACACAAAAGATTTTAGGTAAGAATTACATAGAATAGGAAAGAAAAAAAAAACAACAAAAAAAAACAAACGATAATAAAAATAAAATACATAATCAATTTAATTTAAGGCGTTGTCTGGGATGAGCTCGGGTCCAGCACTCACTCAGGAATGGCAAATAAAAGAATAATAAATATACAGACAAATCGTCACTTCATTTGGATAGGGTTCTAACTTCACTTCACCTTGTTCTGAGATATGAGGTGTCAAAGTTTGCAAAGACATGCACTCATAAACTATTTACCAATTTCCGATTTTGAAGTTGAAAATTGTTTAACGTATTTTAATTGAACATATTTTAAAGGAAAGCATTTAAATCAGACGTATATTTACCCTTTTAGAACATACCTAAACATGCAAATAAAACCCTGTGCAACCAGCTAAGGCATAATAATTCATTGCACAAGGTTCTAATTACATTTCCCTAATGCAATTCCAAGCTAGGGCCACGTCCTATTTAAATATTTTCCATTAAAAATACGATAAACTAAAACACTTTAACTAAAATTGTTGAATAGATTGCAAAAATTCGTCTTTGGAAACTTAAAAACCTTAAAAAATGATAAGGCGTAGTTAGAACCCTATCCAAATGAAGTGACAAACCATAATGCGCCTCTTATTTAAGATCAACTGTCAGATACAAGAAAAATAGAGAGTGTAAGTGTAGTTAGAACCTTGTCAAATGAATTATTATTGAAAATGCTTGATGTTAGAACTTCGTCATACGTATATCTACGAAAATACAACACGGATGGTTCTGAAAATTATTTTGGGTATAAAAATGAGCAAAAGAAATGCTTTGGCATTCAAAGGTCATTTTTGAAAAAAATGTCATTTAGAACCCTATCCTAATGAGGTGACGAAATAGATACAACGCAGGAAACATACTCATGTACATACACACTCAAGCGTTCACAACATACAAAAACACTCGCGTAGGCATATTTATATGCAACATTACAATGTGTTTCACAATGTGTTGATTCTTATTATAGACAATATCAATCCAAAATTTTTGATCTTTAAACCAATTTTAGAGTATATTCGAGTTTAGTGGTGCATTTGATTCGCTTTTTATGTGCAATGGCATCGTATTAAATATAATAGGTATAAGTGAAAGTTTATTACACGTAATTATTTGTATTATATGAAATGGACATGCCTTCATTTTGACTAATTCTTATGTTATGTATTTGATCCGCATTTTCTCTGTAAATAGAATCAAACAATAGGTTTTTGAATAAAATTTTAAACCATAATATCCATAAAACAGGTAATATATTAATTCATATTATAACGTTCTACCTCTTCTTTGTGCATAAATACTTTCGCTTATCAAAAGCTTAGTCATCGGTTTTCGATTGTTTGAATGTAACATATTAACGCTAGAAAGATAGTCTTATTTAGACTTACGTTAAAGATAATGATACGTCTTAAAGACTTACTGAAGTTGAAAAGTGTGTATTGACATAATATCATACTTAAACAGTTGAAATTTAGTTTAATAATCAATTTAGGGTTTTGTTCTTCAAATAAAACTAAAATAATTAAAAGTATATATCGTAATTAAATAAAAAATAAAAAATGCTGTAAACCTCTTTCAAATCAACTATAAATCATTAAATCTTTTTTAATGACGAATAATGTTTTATAGTGGTAGCCCAATGGTCGAAATTCGACCATAATTAATTTAATGTGTAATGTTTTTTTATTGATTTAATGTATTTTTTATGCATAATTTAAAAAAAATATTATCATTCTGCACTCCTCTATATAAACTATAAGTGTGCGAAATTTCATACTCCTTCATCTGCGCAATTTTCGTAAAAAGGGGAACAAACTTTTTGCTTCACGTATTAATATACTGATTTAAGTCTAAATCGTATTTCTTATTTGCTTTGAATGTTTACATGCTAATCAGTCAGTTAAACTAAAAAATAATAACACTATAAGAACTAGTCCGAAAGTTACACAAAAGATCTCATACGTCTTTCGAACGTATGTGTATCTCCGTAATTATTGTACTTGCCGTGGTGATACAGCCGCCCCGCCCAACTCTGCTCGGATCTAACTGACATGGCAGCACGTTACGTTTTGAAATAAAAATTGAGAGCAAAACGTGTGTCTTGTTTACGTCGCAAAGACGTAGATTATATTTCTAGGGTTTAATTAAATCAAATAAATAAAATTATTATAAAGCAAGTAATTATTGCATTTATAAACATATTTAAAATATATATAAATTAACAGAAAATAATAATGAAGGAGCAACTAAGATGCCCAAATAATAAAAAAATAAACTGTGGCACAGTTGTTGTTTATCCAATAAATGGTTCCCGGGTCGGTACCCGCCTCCCAAATTGACCCACACCCGCCTCCCAAATTGACCCATACCCGCCTCCCAAATAGATCAAATGAATATCTTCTGTAATACCATCAGGCCAAGCATTGAATAAAAACCAGGAATTTCTATTTCACCTTGATTCTCGAAATGGATACGAGTTTACGCGAAACTATTATGTCCAGCTTGAGGTGTTTGTTAGCTTTCGTTTTATTTTCTTTCTCTCTGTCTGCCCCTGAGACTACGCGCCTTGTTACAGAGTCATGTTACATTATTTATGAAGTATTTGTATGTCACCGGGGATGGTACTCGACTACCGTAAAGGTGTTACGCCTACGGGATATATTCATGGTAATATTATGCCAGGAAGATGGAGTATTTCACTTTAGTATAATTTCATCTAAAGCATCAACCTTAACCTAAATAGAAGGTTATGTTATTCATGAATCGCTGGATGAAATGTGACAAGAGTTTGCGCTTATGAAGGTCTTAGGGACTTTATAGATAAACAACGAACTTTGAAGTTACATCTTAGTGTTTGACGGCCTCCGTGGTCCCGAGACAAGACTCTCGACTCACAATCCGAAGGTCGCGGGTTCGAACCCGGCGTGCGCAAATAAATTTTATTTGATTAATTTGTGTTATTTCACAATTTATTCATTTAAAATAATATATAGTATATTTGCGGCACGTTCCAGAGTGGAAGATACTATCAGTATCGCCCTGGTGTAAGACCACCATTCAGAATTGAAACGTTGCTTAAAATGGCTTTAGCCGTGTTTAGTGACCAGATTTGAATAGCCAGGTACTTCCCAACCTTCCTCTTCCCTATCTCCTTCCCCTCCTCACTACCATCAGCCTCACAAAATACCCCGATTGGGGATGCCATAGTCTCACTGGCTCCAGACGGGAGCAGTTGGGACTCTTGTGCGGTATTAACTGTAAAAAAAAAAAAAAAATAGTGAATGAATTTTGTTTCTAAAAAGAACTCACTTTTATATAACATTTTCCGAAATTCACTTTAAACTACTGTAGAGGTAGGCAGGGTGTGAAAACACGTCCTGGCAAACTTCTAGAATGTTCGTTCTTAAATGTTGTTGATACAGCAGCAGTTAATTTTATATAGGTTGTCATTGATTTCTTCTTCCATCAACTTTCCGGTCATATATTTTCGTGATACTACTAATCGTGTGTCTGCTAAAATACCTGTCTGCATCTACCTTTTAAAAATGTGTAAGCATCGTTAAGACGACACAATGTCCTAAAATACGGTCAGAATCTTAACGACGTAAGTAAAGAAAGCGTGTACACAAATATGCGACGCGCGACCCCAGTGTTTTTGCCCTCGCAAACACTATGAAATAATGTGGGAATCTTAACGACTTAAGTGAATAAAACGTGTACACAAATATACGCGCGAGGCACGGCGTATTGAATGGTCCTATGGTCGAATTCGCCCTGGCAGGTCTGGAAATTTGATTTTTCCGCGGAGCTTATTTTAATAAATTTTGATGAACTTTTTACTAAAATTTCAGATGTCTCGATACAAATCTTTCTAGAAAAATAAAAGCTGGTGCTTACCACTAAATTTATAGTTGAAAAACGGATTATAAAATTTTCAAACCGTTTGACGTTAATATATTAATGGCAAGGTATTGTATTTATTGATCCTAAACATCAATAACTTACAAACCTGGATATCGGTTGATAAAAAAAGTTATTGTAGTAACGAATTCGTCGAAATTAATTAAACTGTTATTAGGGTATTGTGCCGCCTTAATGTGTATTTTATAGATTCCTACTTAAAAAATATATTTTGAAAAATGCGAAATATATTTAAGTCGTTTAAATAAAATAAACTTTTTTTTTTAAACCACTTTTTTCCCGGGTTACGAATGTTTAAGAAAAACATCTATTTCTGCCAACACAAGTGGAAGATTTAACTGGTGGAGGCCTTAGTAGATATCAAAAGAAAATGACCCACGATGTTTGGGTCTTCTTCTGTAATTGCCCAATCATAAAAACTTGCGAATTTCACGTAGTTGACAAAAAAATGCCAAAATTGTGTTTACAGCGTAAAAATTACGTAATCGCAAAAGCGAAATTTCCAGTTCTCGAATTTTAAAACATATTCTTTCGACATATCATAAAAATTATTTGAATTAATTTTTTTATGGAGCAATCTCAATAACTGGATAAATATTTATTCAAATAAATATTATCAAACGTAAGATAAATAAGCAATATTCTTTAAAAACTCTAATTACACAAAAAGAAAACCGAAGAAAATATAATTTTTATCTGTACGTTCCTGCTGTGAATTAATTTTTCGTTTCTATGACAAATCAGAATCCTGCAATCTCAAAACCCTTTTTAAAAGTCATTAAAAGTTATGAAAAAAATTGAAAAATACCGCACAACTAACCTGACATAACCTAAATAACCAATTTTTTTAAAATATTTTCTTTTTATTATTCTAAGGGGTATTCTAGTCTACGTTGATTTTGACGGTCGATAAAAAACATTAATATTTTAAAGTATATTTTTTTTATATTTTATGAATTCCCAAAAAAATAAAATATATATGTATATTTATTTATATATTTATATATCCCAAAAAAAAAAATATATGTATATGTATATTTATTTCACGAGGTAACACGCTGTTGAAGTAGAGGGGGGGAAAGCGAGCGTGTTCATCTTGTCATTATTCCCTTCTGGTCATTTGAAAAATAAAAATAAATGTAGATTCTTTATCAGTACAAATGTAATTATAGAAGGAACCAACAAAAATGAAAAAAAATTCTCGCGAAATGGCATTTACTCAAAAAAAAGATTTTTTCAGTTATTTTTTGACTTTGTCGAATTTTTGAAAATAGTAAAAATCAAAAATTTTAATTTTTTGTTGGTTTCTACCGCAGAGAAATATATAAAAAAAATTCATGCCAAATTTCAAGAAAATCGGTTAATTACAACTTGAGATTTTGTGACACACGTTCCGAAAAAAGTAGTTTTGAGAAAAACGCGGCTTAAGTTTTGCTCTATTCAGATTTTTTATTAACCGCTTGAACTTAATTGCCTATAACTTTTAAAATAATTCGAATTTTGAAAAATTCTTTTAGGTAGTTATTCTGGAATATCTAAACTATCGAAATTTGAAGAATTTTTTTTATTTTATTTGTAGAATAGACTTAAACGGCTTTTAAAAGAGGCGTAGAGGCTGCATGATTCTGAGTTGTCCGGTCAAATAATTTTTCGAATCCCGCTGATCTAAACTGTCATCTAATTGTTTAATATAATATCCAACTTCTGTTAGCTGGTTAAACCATATTGTCCGAGGGTCGTGACACTACCGCACACTAATACCGCCTCCCTTTTAAAACCCGGTGCGGATTGCTTTTCAACTAATTCGTCCTATCCCTCGAGGGTAGTATTTTACGTGGCTAATTTCCTGAACTAAATAGTTCAACTAATCGCGTAATAAGGGGCAAAAGTTACCCACACGAGGACCGTCTTCTTGAGGGTACGTTGAAAACTAAAGCTTTACGATCTGGGGTTGTTTTGTGTTCTACCTTAGTATAATACTGTGATCAGTTTTAGTACCTGAAATATAATAAAATTATTTTATTTTATCTGTTTGTTTACGATGCGACACATCCATTACAATCATTGTGAAAGTGAGTGCTTTATGTGTGTTTAATTTATAAGGTCGAATTCGACATTTATTTACAAAGTTATTTTTAACATGACTTTCACTGTTTTATTATTCACGAAACATTAATTACTCGGCTCGGTCCCTGGTGGGTCTAAGACACTTCTAGTTCGTTGGCTGCATTATGAGCGAAGAGAAATTTTAACCCTCGTATACCCGCGCCCAACGCATCACACATGTACTCGCGTATGGTGTTTCAGACCGAAATTTGATTTCGTCTATAATAATTTAATTATATGCTTTCAAGTATTATTGGTATCTATTATATAGAAAACGATGTAAGCGAATTAAAAAAAAAATCGAAAAATATTAGAATTTTTTCTTATTTTGGTAGAAACAGGCTTTTGAAGTGAAACGGAAGTGACAATTCTCATACAATCTATTTTTTAGCCGCATTTGAAAACTACAGATAATATTTTATTTATTATATTTCTGAAAAATAGTACTTATAATAAAAGTAGCGTGAACGAAATTTTCACTGTTATATGACTTATAATAACGAAGTAATTACAATAACAAAACTAATTATTTTTCTTCTTTTTTTTTTTTTAATTTAATGACAAACAAATACCTTTGTGTAACACCACTATTTTATTAACAATATCAACATGTTTCGAAAACTATGTTTTCTTCTGTTATTTTTTGTCTTTTGTTATTTTTTATTGACTTATTATCCTGACGAAGAAAACATAGTTTTCGAAACATGTTGATATTGTTAATAAAATAGTGGTGTTACACAAAGGTATTTGTTTGTCATTAAATTAATGATGACGCCACAAAGTAAATATGCCTATTTTGAAGAAATAATTATTTTTCATTTAATTTCTGCAGACACTGGTAGCTAAAACACGCTACTCTGAATTAGAAAGAGACAAACTTATGTGCGAGCCATACCAAAATGCTTTTCACGTGCACGCTTCAGCACATTCCTACGGTGTTAAAGGGTTCAGCATATTTGTAGTAAAAATGTCAAGTTGAGTGTCTTGATTTCTTATTCTGATGGAATGTTCGTTTTGGTTTTTTATGAATGTTTCAGTATTACTCGGCGCACGAAACATTTGCGGTTAAGGCACGCAGTAAAAAAGGCAAAATTAACTATATAATTATAGTGAGAGCGACTGTGATAGTTTATAACTTTTTTTCCATTCCAAGCTGTGTTATTTTTAGGTTCTTATTGAAAACAGCTGTTTCGTACGGAGCTATAAACTCTTCTATGCAAGCTGTTAGAAGGGAACCAGAAGCAGTGCAAGCAGTAAAAAAGGACACTAATTGTTTTTAAACAGGTTACCACAATATCTACCATAGCAACTGCATGGATTAGTTTGTAAATCGGTAGTTTTCGTCCGCTAATAAATGATATAGTTTTTTAATTACATGATAAAGTTTTGATTGAGATTCCAATGTAATAAATACTGTGAGAATTATAGAATTATTTATTCCTATCAGAATTATATTACTAGTACTATCAGACTTATAATCTTTCTCAATTTTCAGTTACGGAGAAGAACTCTTCGATATCTCTCATTCACTTTACTTGTTTAAATTATTTTTATTATTATATATATACATATATTTATATATTTTTTTTTTTATGAAAATATAAGATAGATCATGAAATTATTAATACATAAAAATAATGAGATTCCCTCTACTCAAACCTATCGTATATTTTCTTAAAAACAATAAAAAAATAAAAAAACTTCGATATATTTCCTGTTTGAACATTCAGATAGGAAATATATCGATGAAAGATTTAGTTTTTATTTTTAAGATTAAGCTTTTATTTTTAAGATTTAGTTTTTATTTTCTGTTCACAAAACAATGAGTTTATATTTTTGGTTTTCTTTATAGTTTTAATATATTATCATTTTATTTATTTAAACTTTGTAACTTTTCTCAGTAACTTTTACAACTATTACTATATTTAACTGCTTTACGGCCTTTATAACCTTGTACTTGAAATGATGTTTACATTTGTAATTATTAGATACAATATTATGTTTTACAAAAAACAACAACTACCTAATGTGAACTAAACGAAATTTGACTGTCCTAAAACGGGAAATCTCCTAGTTGGACAGTCAAAGTATTTTTTATAATGTATATGTATTTTGTTTCAATAAATAAATAAATAAAATAAATAAATAAATAAAATAAATAAATAAATAAAATAAATAAATAAATAAAAATAAATTATCTAACGAAATGATTTCCGCAAATAAAATTTTCAAAATTCGAAAGCTTTTGTTCCAGCGAAACGAACATCACTACTGGAGCGATTAAGGTCAAAATATGGTATTTATTATACTGCGATTGACAGCCGTCCAAAATTGGACCACTTTTTTTTTAACAAAGTTCACGATTTTATACATTTTTTTTAATACGTTTTACGAATATGTGATAATCGACAAAAGATAGGTGATTTCCTTGGATATACAGATTTAATCAGTGCATGTCTCCATATTAAAATTCGGAGGTATGGTTTTTTTTTATGTGGGCAAAAATATTCAAAAAAATCACGAGCAATCGGAAGAAAAAGTTTAAAACCACGCTATCGCTCGAGTGGAAAGCTATGAAGTAATATAGCGATAGAATTATAAGATACGGGCATATTTTTGTACCAAAGCAAGCTCAATTTTTTCTTCCTTTTTTTAGAGAATTTTCAAATGTTGATGTTATTTCTTCATGAACAGATAATTAATTTCATTATTCTGTCTGATAACTGCGAGTCGATAAATAAAATAAAATAAATTTTAAAACTATGTACATCTAGTAGGTCACTGTCGTTGCCCGAGCTTTGTACTGAATTTTCTAAATGAGATGAAGAAAGTAATTTTCCTCATACTTTGAAAGTCAACGGTGTAAAATTTCATCAAGAAGTATCAAAATTATGCTTTAAGGAGAGACAGCCTTTGTCATACTTAATTTAAATTTGGATTTGGGGCCAAAATACTTAGACATAATTTCTTTAAATCAAAAGGTTTAGCAAATATTTAATATGGATGTTTGCCACTATATTTAATTATTATTTAAATCAAATCAATAGGCCATGAAAGAGTTCTATTTTTTCATGTCTTTAATGCCCAGTTTGGAAATTATTTGTGAGATAAAGATAATTATTTAAAAAATAATGTTGCTTTATCTGTACAAATATAATTAAATATCAATTATAAATTATTAAGAAAAATATTTTGGTAGGCTTGAGTTTCAATTAAAAATTATCGATTTTTGTTGGAACACTAATTTATCGCACATAAATTAAAATTTCGGCCCAAAACCGCCTTTTTACAATGTTTTGTATTTTTATTTATTTATTATATATTACTGAGATAAACGGTACATTGGTTACAATGTTAAAAAAAAATGTACAAATATTAGGTAAAAATATTTCATGGGGATTGATATTTCAAGCTTTGGGAGCTTTTTTCAATTTGGGAAGCGGGAATGGGTACCGCCACCCGAGAACCTTTATTGGATAACAAACACCTCACCAAAGATGACAGGACCTGATGGAAATTGTTTTCCTCAGGGCTTCCTGTGTGGAGCTCATGTAAAAAAGCTACTATATGTTTCTTTGCAATGTCTTATTTGTGGAATATAATTAAAAATTACCGGGTGATGTGCGTGGTGTGTAGGTGTGGATGTATGGGTGAGTATGTTTGTAGGTGTGAGAAGTGAAGTGATCTGTGAAGCGTTACGTATGCGCATTAAACAGTTTAATATCATTGACACGATTCTGCTTTTAAATTTGAGCAGTGAATCCTAAAAAATTCCGATGTTAGAGTTTAGGCAAATATTATTGAAATAAAATTTAATATTATTATAAAATAATTCAAATATCATTATATATATATATATATATTTGGATGATTTATATAGCGCCGTTTTTGTGAAAAATCACCTCAAGGGCGCTGTATTATATTTAAATAGTTCATTCGTTAAGATAATTATTTTAAATAACAATAATTAATTTAATAAAAAAAAATCATTAAGCATTGAATCGTTTAATGGATTATATTTTACAATTAAAAACATAAATAAATAAACAGATCCGTATTCAATATTTTCTCTTCCTTTTGATTAAACCAATAATAGTTCAGCTTGGTTAAGTATTTTTCCCTCAAATCCAAAAATATGATTTTAATGAAAGAGGCCGCGCGGCCGTCCCTCTTAAGTGCTAAGAAATGACTTTTTATTTTGAAGGACGACTGTATAAAATTATCAATCTCGGAAGAAAACTGTAGATTTTAACAAAAAACCAACCAAAACACAGGCACTCCAATGACATAAAATACAAGACAACTATCTTACCATCACATGTAGATATAATATGTCGTCGAAACACCTCTTTTTCTGATACGTAAAAAGAAGCTTTTTAAAAATTTAGACGCACTGTGAATCTGTTTTAATTCCGATTTAACTGTAAAAAACAATTCTTTTTAACAATGCTCGAAAAATTCATATTTAATTGAAAGTAATCATGCAAAACAGTGAAACATTGAAATACGAGTACTAACCAACTGGCAGAAAATCAAATTAAAACAGTTCTGCTTTGTAATAGGCTATAACAATATGTTAGTTACCGAACCCATTGATCAATTGGCCCCATATTCCCTTTGTTGAATAATTTTCAATGAACATAAAATGAATTTTGATCGCAAGAGTGCACCTCTGATGAGGTCATCAATAAACATAAAAACAGATTAGCCCTTTCAAACCTAATTTCAATCTAAAAATAATATCGCCTAAGAGTAATTTCGTAACACAACTCCCGTAGAATTCCGATCTCTTGCTTCGAAAACATAAAAATAAATACAAGTTCCTTACTGCACAAAGTTATCGCTGAGATCGTGATGTAATGTTTGTTAATTTAACGGCCAAGAGCAAGCCTAAAAAGCAAGGTTTAACGAGATAAAGAAATGATCTTAACAAACAAATTTGATATGAACTTGTTTGAAAGAGCTTCCAAAAACTAGCGAAGATCGTTCATTTTGTGGCAAAGGTGTTGTAATTTTTGTTTCGTAACGTAGTTGTTTTACTAGAGAGCAATGCAAGATTTTTATCACTTGTTACTTTTATCGATACTATCTATAAGGTTTATAAATTTGTTTCAATATTTATAAAGCTGATTAAGTTGATAACGACAATAAAATCCGCGGTGGTCTCTACCTAAAATATTCCTAACTGCCTCAATTTCGTGTTTGAAAAATGATCTTCACTAAGCTGGTAGTGAGCGCTAGGATGAACTTGCTGGAAGACAAATTTGCTCCGTAAGACCAACAAAATGTAAAAAAGCAAGACTTCTTTCGATCGATCGACTGCAAAATAGTGCACTTTATTTCTGGTAAATATTTTTTTAAAGCAATTTTTTGTTTTTGGTGTAATGTTCACGGGCACTGACTAGCTTAGTTAATAATAATAATAATAATAATAATAATAATAATAATAATAATAATAATAATAATAATAATATCTTTATTCAGTGAAATTTGGAACATTATAACTAAGAAAATACATATTCAGTGTAGTTTACAATAGATTATATCAGTACAAAAAGTTTACAAGTAGAAAGTAGTATACATATGAACAGTAGGTTAAAGGTAAATTAAAGAATACTATTGTGTAGTTAGTTATATAGTTGAAGATTCTTATAACCTGCCTCACTAGGCTAGCCTGTGTTGAGTTGATTGTTGAGATGGATTTAAAAAAATAGATACACTTTTGTTTGTCTGGCCCTTTAATCAGATGGTAACAAAGCTTTTGGTTTTTTGGACGGTGCAGGAGTCTCACTTCAAGGATCCAGTGGGATCATATTGATGATATATTTATCAAATTTCAAGACTACGTATTATGTTCGACAAATTTATGCCAAAACAATCATAACTCACCCCTTTTAAAATTGAACATTTTGTTAGAAAAAATACTTTAAACACCCGAAATATGAGACATAAAACAAAATATTGTCAACTAAAGCTCAAAACAATCAGTATTTGACCAAATAAACATCAGATATTATGCTTCTAAATGATAAATTCTATACAATAACTTACCCGACAAAATAAGACAAATGAAAAAGTTAAAATCAATTTAAAATTCCACAGGGTCAGGTTATTTCAATGCGCGCTCTTCCCGTTAAGCATTGGATATGGTCGGTTGACTCGCCCAAGTCTAGCAAATTTCGTATAAAATCAGTGTGTGTGTGTTGGTCGATGAGTGAAGTTGCACAGCTAAATAGTTTTATCAGAATTTAAGTATTATACATTATGTATTGTTAAACCACACACACAATGTTTTAATGTTTTTTTCTAAAAATTCTACCTCCGTGCACAGGTTAGCCTAGTTTAGATCTGAATAGCCAGGAACTTCTCCACCATCATTTACCCTATCTCCTTTCTTTCTTTACCATTTTAAGCCTTACAACAAACCTGAATTATATAGTCTTAATGTTTCATGCAGTTGGGAGTAGTTGAAACTTTTGTGCGCAATTCTCAAAAAAAGACTAATTTTCTGAAACGACACAAATAAAAATGTCGGCACAAAGATAACACTCATCTGCTTTCTTTATGAATGCTTTTATCATCGGCGGAGAGATTTGTTTTTGGTTTATTCACTTTATTTTGACACGGAAAAGTGGCGCAGCCGGTAGAAGTTGAACTTGCGTTCTCAGAGGGAATCTGATTTCTAATCCGTCTAAAAGAACGTTAAAGTTCTAAAGCTTTGAAAATTAAGAAGAAGATTACTGAAGATGAAAGGGTGATATGGAAATCGAATGAAAAACGGAGTGTGCTATTAAAAAAATATATTATGAATAAGTAAGATATTGTTAAACTACTGTAAGCTACTGTTGTTAAAACAAAATAAAAAGGGTTATTTAAAGATGTGTTGTATCCAAAGATATTTAAATACATAAGGTATGTTATGATTGCCGCCCGACCGTCGGCGGACTATCGTCTAATGGACATGGTTTGAATACGGAAAAAAATCGTTCATTTAGTTGATTTTTTGAAGATGTGCAGTAGTATTGGTTATATCGGCGACGCAAGAAAACATAGTCCCATGCAATAAAAACTGCCGATAGCACTATTATATTTCAATATCTTTGGTTAAGTCAAATTTAAACATACTCTATTATTCTTTCTCAATACTGAGCCATTCATATTATAGTTTTTCAATTATTTGGTGGGGGTGAAAATAAATGTAGAAAAGGATGGTGAAGGTGAGCTACGAAAGATAATAAAGGATAAAATTATGATATAATTTAAATATTAACCGATTTTTAGATCCAAATTGATGTCAACAGTGATTTTTTGTCCAAGGATTTAATTTGTTAATCATTTCTCAATCCATTGAAACTTGTTAATCTAACAACAAAAATATTCCATGGGTCTTAAATTCTCACAATTTACTACACTAACGTCTTTTCTTTATCTGACAATTTAATAATACCTGACAAAGTTAACAAAAATGCTTATTACAAAAATTACTCGAAAGTGAATAATTACGATTGAACATTTTTTGTGATCCAAAATACAGTTTTGCACTGAGACAAGAGACCTGTTTTGAATGTTAAAAAACATATATGTTTTAAAGTAAGTACTTTCGACCAATCTAGTTATTTCCATACCACTGGTTTACAATTTTTCCTGTCCCGGTTGATAATATTACTTCAATAAATGGAATAATTTGGTTAGTCCAACTCAAATGGAAAATGAACAATAAACACAGTTGTTTCACTGTGATAATGAATTTCAATGCCGGTTTCCGTTTCAGCATTTGTATGCTAGCGAAGTTATATTGTTCAATTTTAATCTAATTAAATCATTAATTATTATTAAAGGCTTCAATGTTTCATGATGAAGTAGATTCGTCGCTTTGAAAGGTTTTGAAAATGCTTTAATTATTTAGAAAACATTTTCATATTATGAACTACTTAAGTTTTGATATGAAAAGCTTACTTCATTTTCATATTAAGCATATTTTAATAAATTCTTAACATTAATACGAGTATCTTATCTTAAACAATATTTGTTACTTACTTAAGGCCGCACTCTTGAAACGCACAGCGCTGAAAAAGAAGAAGATGGAGAGATATGTAATTACGAGTGTTGGACTGAGCGCGCTAATATGTTGAGTCGTAGAATAGCAGCGAAAATTGCGAAAAAGCTTAATAAAACACGACTCGTTTAAAATAGAGCAAAAACCTCGTGGAACGTATCTTAAGTATCATTTAAAGAAACATTGTGAATTTTTTCACAAATATAACTTGTAAAATAAAAGAAATAGACTTGTTTAAAATAATTTTCGGAGCATACTTTGCGATTTTTTTCTATCGAGGGAATTTCATATAATTTGCGTTTCGGCGTGGAACGTATCTAGATATTATCTTCAAAAATAACATATATTTTAAGAGCTTCAAAACTTCAAATGTTTAATGGAGATATGTAAGAAATCGGTCGAAATACGAATAGTAATTAACAAACGAGCTAGTTTTCAGTTTGGGGAGTAACGCAGTTTTGCAGTGGATCTGTTGAAAGTTTCATTTCTGCATTTTTATTGTTTTAGAGGTAAGAGTTACAGCGTACAAGAAAAATTTATATTTATATACATAAATATTTCATTTCATTACACCCAAAATTTCAAAAATTCCGACTTTTATTGAATAAAAAGATATTTAAATAAGCCAACACCCCAATTTTATATTTTTAGCATACCCTACATTGATCTTCGGGACCGTCGATATAATCATTTATAATAATATAAGTTAAATTTGCGGCACGTTCCAGAGTGGAAGATACTCTCAGTACCGCCCTGGTATAAGACCACCATTCAGAATTGAAACGTTGCTTGAAATGACTTTAGCCGTGTTTGGTGTCCAGATCTGAATAGTCAGGAACCCTCCCCACCGTGATCTTTCCCATCCCCTTCCCTACTGTTTTCAGCCTCACAATATACCCCAATTGTGTAGTCTTATTGGTTCCAGGTGGTTGGGAGCAGTTGGGATTCTTGCGGTATTCACGTAAAAAGATTATAATTTTATCTTAAAAAACTAAACAAACAAAAATGTAGGTACATATATAGTTTAAAATAAATGTTTATCTGCTTTCTTCAGCTTCATGGATGCTTTATTTTCGATATTAAGACTTGTTTTTTGTAAATTCATATTAATTTGACATAAAAGAGTGACGCAGCCGGTAGGAATCAAACCTACGTCCCCAGAAGGAATCTGATTTGTAATCCGTTATAAGCTTTGATAATGAAGAATAAGATTACTGAAGATAAAAGGGAGGTACGGAAATCGAATGATAGAGGGAGCGTGCTATTAAAAAATGTTATGAATAGACGTAAGCTACTGTTGTTAATACAATTAATTAAAAACGATTTATATAACCGAGAGCTAAATTTTTAATTTCATATTATTACATTTTCTACTAGGCATCTGAATAGAGATTTAAATAATATAATATAACATACTGTAATATATCATAAGAGGCCGTCCATAAATTACGTCACACGACTTTCGGGATTTTTTTATCCCCCCCCCCCCCCCCCCCCCCCCCCCGTCCCTGTCGCACATCGTCACATTTGTGAGTCCCCTCCCTCCTAGTGTGACGTCACATATTTTGCAATTTTACATCTAAAAGTAATCAAAACAGTTTTTCAATTTTTTTTTTTTTAATTTTAGTTTGTTGATTAGTAAAACAAAAAATTGCTTCCTGAAATAAGTGGTTTAACTCATAGGCCACGGCTGCTTACCATTGACAGTTTCTGTACTTCACCAGCGTAATAAATACATTGCATGACTTTGCACGACTTTACACGACTTTACACGACTTTACACGACTTTACACGACTTTACATGACTTTACACGACTTTACACGACTTTACACGACTTTGTAATTAAAAAAAAAACTATTAAAAGGTTTCCGTCACAACTATTTCATATTTTAAGCTCCAACACATATAATTTAGAGTTTAAAATAAGCAAATTGTAATATTTGCAAAATTACAAAATATAGTGTGTATAAAAAAACGATTTTCAACTTTTCCGGTAAACTTTTCAATTATCTGTTTTTTTTGTAAAATATCTAATAATCCCGTTTTCTTTGTTTCAGATGAGGATTCGAAGTGATGGAGCCTAACAGCAGTCTGACAAGACCTTCTGAAATTCAAGCAGTCGAAAAGTTTTGATGATTAATTATAAAATTAGCTCTATAAAAATGCATTTAATTTTGACATAAATCACCATAAAGCTTAAGATTTGTTGTTGGGAAATACTTCATAAGTTATTGGCAAAACTTATGTAATTACCCTAATATAAGTGGTTGTTAAAAATTGTGTTCAAAATGATAATTTTAAAAATAAGAAAAGTTCTCGATTGGAGATAGAAGACTAAAATTAACCAGTTTTTCGCAAAGCTTCCAAAATGAATGCAGAAACTGATAGATTAGTAATTTTAAGTTTTGATGTAACTCCGACCGTCGATAATGTAACAAATAATGTGAGTCAGAACCAGGAGCCAGGATGTACTCCGGCGGATCAGCCGCAGTACTACAGCAGTCTGGGAGTATTGCTGGCAGTCCCGGAGTGGGAAGCTGCCGTTACCGCTATAATTCTCTCCTTCATCATCATGGCTACCGTCGTCGGAAATATTCTCGTCATCCTCAGCGTCTTTACCTACAAACCCTTGAGGATCGTCCAAAACTTCTTCATCGTTTCCCTGGCAGTGGCTGACCTCACTGTCGCGCTACTTGTTATGCCCTTCAACGTCGCTTATTCTATTTTAGGAAGATGGGAGTTTGGCATACTGGTCTGCAAGATGTGGGTGACTTGCGATGTCATGTGTTGTACTTCATCAATCCTCAATCTTTGCGCCATAGCACTGGACAGATTTTGGGCGATAACAGATCCCATCAACTATGCGCAAAAAAGAACTCTGGAAAGAGTTCTTGCTTTGATTGGCGGGGTGTGGGTTCTGTCTCTTTTAATCAGTTCTCCTCCTCTACTGGGATGGAATGACTGGCCAGAAGAGTTCCTTCCTGAAACTCCTTGTCAACTCACCTCCCAGCGGGGATATGTCATCTATTCTGCTTTAGGCTCGTTTTTCATCCCGCTGTTCATAATGACAATTGTATACGTTGAAATATATATAGCGACGAGGAGGAGGCTGCGAGAGAGAGCTAAAGCAACAGCAATGGCAATAAGGAATTGCGGAAAGGGAAACAAGCCAGTCACAGTCCCCGAGGACCAAGACTCTGTTAGTTCGGAGACTAATCACAATGAGCATCCGAACGTTTCCGATTCCGTATCCAACGCGAAGTTAAAAGAAAAATTAAAAAAGAAAAAGAAATCTGACGATGGCAAAGGTAAGAATAAATTGCTTGTTCCGGCAGTTACTCACGAAGAGTCAGTGACTGATAATCCTGAGCACTCCTCGGGAGCCTCCCAGAGGGCGGTGGATGACCAAGTGGCACTTCATCCAGTTCCCGCTCCTGCTGCTAAGAAACCGGGACAAGTTTATCAATTCATCGAAGAGAAACAGAGGATTTCTCTGTCAAAGGAGAGAAGGGCAGCTCGAACCCTCGGCATCATCATGGGAGTATTTGTGGTTTGCTGGTTACCCTTCTTCCTCATGTACGTGATACTCCCGTTCTGCCCTACCTGCTGTCCAACAGACAAGTTGATCAACTTCATCACGTGGCTGGGTTATATTAACTCAACCCTCAACCCCTTGATCTACACCATATTTAACCTAGACTACAGAAGGGCTTTCAAAAAGTTGTTAGGTATTAAATTTTAGGTAGTTATTTAAATATATCGAGTATTCAAACAAAACAATAATGTTATAAAATCGTGGATCATGAATAGTTTCAATATGTAAAAATTACAAAATCTGTGTAGATATTTGTATATACTACTTAGTTGCAAAGCAAATTATCGGATTTAGTAAGTAAACGCGAGTTAATATTGTAATATTTCGTCTTTCAACATGCATCGATGTATTTTTATCTGTAAATAGAAGTAACCTCCCCACATCACATAACGAATTAATGAAAACAAAACCTAAAATATAAACATGGTTGTACATATTTAGCGGTTGATTTCCTAATTTACGTTAACAATAATTAATTATTAAATATAAATTCCAAAGGCATTTAATTATTAATAGAAGCGATAACCCGTTTAAACATGCTTACAAAATCTGTTTAAATTAATAATTTAATCAATTTATTAAATGTAAAAGGTAATAAAGAAAACTGTTTAATAACTCTTAATTCAAGCAGCAAATCGTTTGCTTTTCAATAAAAGACCGAACTACAGATTTAATTGGTAAGCTTCGTTAGATTACTTTTAATTAATTTACACTAATCATTAAATGTTTTAAATACTCTCAAAAACGTTGTGATATAATAAAAATAAGTTTAAAAATGTATTAGTCGAATCAAACACGTTATTATAAATTATTATAGATATTATATTCATATTAATAAAATATTGTTTATAAGCACAAACAAATATTATATTATGAATAATAAAAATTAATAGAATGCGTAAGCATTTTTTAACCAAAGCCGTAATGTAAATAAATATTTTCAAATATGTAATTTCAAACTTAAAAAACGTAATTTTAAAATTGTATTTTGTTTCGTGGTCAGTTATTTTTATGTGTGGAATAGATATTTTTAAATGTGTACATTATAATAAACTATCTTCTACTGTAACAATATATAGCTAAATATTAATAAATCTTGATTCATCGTCACAAATGTTAGAGCCCAATATTTGTGAGATTTATCAAAAATAAATTGTGTGTAAAATTATAATGTCTTTTAAAATCATCTAATGAAACTTCTACTATTTTATATTGCATCTCTATTACTTTAAATATATTTTTAACTATCAAATACTTATCAAGCAAGTTTGCCTCACTTTTTGTTGTTGTGGTTTTAGTAATAATTAAAAATATAAACATTATAAAACAATTTCCATTTATATTTGGAAACAAAAAATGTAACTAGGTTTGATTTGGTGAATGTCTTTACATATTTTTTTTGCGTACTTACGACAGATTAATCGTATAAAAATATTAGTAATCTTCTGATTATCATCCGTAAGTTGTTTGTTTATCTTTTATAATTTTGGTTATATGACTATTCTCAAATCAAAAGGCAATGAATTAAAATTATTGTTACTATTTTTAAATAAATTGTCCTAAACAAAACTTATACTATTTATATGTTTACTCCTCAATTTTGATTGTGTCTTAAAATAAGAATTAATATTTTTTATATTGAAGTGAAACTTCCTTAGCGCCGTTAGTGACTTGAAATTCTGGTGAAACGGAAGTGCGTCACTACTCCGTTCTACACAAATACTCGGTTCTAATATAACGCCGTAAATTCCCACCGCGGCGCGTGCCTTCCATAGCGTGGTTGGCAAAGTGCCTGACAAGTCTCAGCGGCGATTATGACAGACATCAAGCGAACGGGGGTTCGAATCCTGCGAAATCCAAAAAAAAATCCTTTTGTTGTGTAATCAATATCCAATCTTCAAACCACTTTAAAAAAAAAACACTTTTTTCACTTCTAACGCGTGTGAATTACACAATTTTTTATTTTTTTTTAATCTGTGTTTCTATCTCTGCAATCTTCACCCTGTGCATTGCAGCCTGAAAAAATTGCACTCATAACAGCCCCACATAAAACGCGAAACTTAAAGGCGCATTTTTTAAAATTATATATAAAAGCTCGTTGTGTATAATGTTATTTCTTCAAACACAATTTGATTTCTGGTATACAAAATCATCCAATTTATGAACTTGAATAGAAGTTCAACAGGATTTCATTTCACAAAAGCAAAACAACAACGAATAAGAAACAAAGTAAATAAGAAACTACTGAATTGTTGAGCTCATGTTTAGTTCGTGTTGCAAAGTTTGTACGACTGAACAAGGTTCACTATTTTTCTTCGCCAGAGTTTCAAAAACATATAAATGATTATTAGTACTCGATTGGTACGCTCTGGCGTTGTGAAATTTCTACAACAATTATAACTTGAATAGGGTGAATGAACTTGTGAGCTTTGATTAAACTATTTTTTTTAGTGGAAAAACTCTCTTTTGATAACATTTGAAGGTTATTCCCATCAAGAAGATAATAATCGAAACGAAAATATGAAAGAGAAAAAAACAGAGAAAAATAAATAGATAACGGTCGCAACTGGGACACGAATTCAGAACCTCTCGTCTAACCGCGACAAACGCTTTACCAATTCGGCTCCTGCTATCTCTTATACCAGTTGTGACCGTTATATTTTTGATATAACTATTTATTTATCTGACAAAATAAGAAAAGATCACAAGAAGATTGTTAAAACTCGGACGGACTGGCTAGTAAATAATACAACAAGGTAGCATTTCACCACCTCCGATTAAACTGACGATAAGTGCTACTTTTAGATAATCTGTTTAGCATATAATATTATTTGTTTCACCACTGCTGACTTACACTTGTCATCAGGAAAATGTCAGTTTTTACCGGCGCGTTAACCCATAATTTAACTTAATTGACGAGCGGTTAGTTATCCAACAGCTTATTTATTTATTTATTTATTACACGCCCTAATAGGCTTTTACATTCTAGTTTATAAGTTGAGAATGACAGTTATCTTATGTACTTCAAAACAAAAACAATAAAGAATATATAATACAAGGAGAAATTTGTTACAACAAAAGCATAATACATTGGTAAAAATGATAAGAAGTCTCATATAAATAGACATTCAATCTAAGGGTGGAAATAGGTGTAGGACGGCATTTTTTAGTGATTTTCATGGTTTTTTTTTCACTTATAAGGAATAATCATATTTTGTTTATACTTCAGGGTCATTTTACACATATATTCAAGAGTATATTCTAATATTTTCAAATATATTCCTTAAAAAATAACGGAGATATCAGCTGCCGCGCATTGTAAGTCGCCATCCGGCTTGGCAAGTTGTGTAACTCCTAGAGGTCACAATTCTCATCCGAAATCAATTTTTCAAAAAACTTTACTTTTTTTACAAGTACTTTATCTATTTGGACCTCACTTTTATTGAAAAATCGAAAATTAAAATTTTTTGAGAAATGTGAATGTTTAGTGTGATTTTTTATGATTCTTTTGAACTTTTTTTTGCATTAAAAAAATAATTAAAATAAATGTGTTGTTTAATGATGTTTAAATAGAGCGTATTTATATAAAGGAACCATGTGCTGAGTTTGATAACGATTGGTCCAAAACTGTAGGAGCTAGAGGGTACACAAATTCCAAAAAAGTAGTTCCGAGAAAAATGCGTTTGAAAATAAAAGTGGCAGTAAAATAATAGTAATTCGACCGAGGGACATTCGCCCAAACGCCTATAACTTTTAAAATGCGTCGGATTTTGGTATGAAATTTTCTGAATATTTTTTTGAATAGTTATACCATCGATTTATAAAAAAAAAGAATATTTTTAAGCCTCTACACCTATTTCCCACCCTTAAACAAAAATTGCACAAATCATACACATGTGTCTAGATATATATAAAAGAATTGGAATAAAAAATGTTTGTTTATATTTGTTATTTTTAAGTTTAGTCAGAGATGGAGAATTGCTTGCTTGTAATTAATTGACGTTTTCTGTTGTTGTCGGTAATTCTATATAATGTATAGTTACCGGCAATGTGAATAAAGTATAAGAAGAATTATAATGATTTGAAATTGGTACTCTTGCGTAAAAATAAAGTGTACTTTATCCATTTTTTAAATTTTTTTATGTAATTTTTATTTTTGTTATCCTTGTACTTATCGAACAAAAAGTGTTTATAAATCTGTGATTACTTTCGCAATACTTTATAAGATTTTCATAGTTCTTGCAAGATGATCCTATCTTTGATTGTGATAAAATATATTGATTATGTTGTAGGTAGTTTAAAATAGAGTGATTTTGTTTTTCAATTGGTGTTATTCAAAATACATGTCTTTAATAGATAAAGGATAAGTGAATACATATTTATTATAATGTAACTGAATATCTTTCAAATGTGTGTTGAAAATCGAAATAAATGTATATAATATTTAAAAAAAATAAAGTTACCTTTTGTTTTAAAAATGTGTGTATTGATTACTGGTTGAGGTGTATCTTCTTTGTCTTTGATGATTTTGAGATATGACACGTTAACAGTATCATTCAGTATAAATTATAAATTTCAAGTGCACATTGGGCAATGCAAGTTAGACAAGACCCTCAGGGCTTCCTGTGTGAAGTTTATGTAAAAAAAAAGCAAAAAATAAAAGGTACACAACAAATACATATTAAAGTGAATACACAGCAGTTTTTATTGAATTTGTTACTGTTAACAATTTGATATTCAAGGATTGTTACATAATATCTGCATACATGCACGTTTTTTAAAGGAAGCGTTTTTTTATTAAAAAAATATGTCATATGTCGCTTATGTCGATGGTGTACATAACACATACAGAAATTGGTTTCTTCTCCCACGTAATATGGTAAATAATCAGATGCAGATCCCAGGTGTAACAAAAAGAGTTTTTCTGGCGCGAGGACTCTTTCAATCTCCAGATCCCTCGAGTGGTAATTTTTCATTATTATTTATTCCAGACCTGAAATAGGGCGGTGCTCTTGGGTAAAAGCGATGTAAGAATTCTGTAATAACTTGAAACTCGAGAAAAGCGAGAAAAAGATCACAACAGTACTATCGATTCCAAGGTTCATTGTCGCTTTAGAGACCTGCTGTGACAACATTCCCTCCGCCACCATAAAATCATTTAATTTTAAACATTAAACATTAATGCGATTTAAGAAAGCTAAATTATGTTTAATGTATTTTACAGGTTAACATCATCGTTGTACTATATTTATTTATAATTTGAAACATTTACATAGTGTTCGTATTATTGCATTAATGAAATTGGAACTGGGATGTGCATAGATATAACTTCAATTAAAAATGCTCAGAGCATGTGAAAATCATGGTTTAGTTGTTACTTTGTGAAGAGTGAAAATATAAAAATTATAATAAACCTAACAAAATATAAAGCATAGTAAGTGCACAGTACAGAGAAAGAGCAGAAAAAAATAAAGAGAACAACATAAAATCAAGCATAATAAAGCAATCACATAATTGTTGTTTATTAAAATAAGCTTATTTATATTATATTCTATATAAAGTTATATAATATTTAAAAAACATTAAAATATGATTTTAATTTATAAAGATGTATAAGTCATCACATTCTATGGCAACATACAATCTACAACATTCGAGATATTGGAATGAAATAGGCTTGTTGAAATAAAATTATTCTTAAATAATTCAAGATAAAATGTTTTATGACTCTTTAACATTAGAAACATAATATATGAATTTGGGAGATAGGCGAAACATAGATTTTGCTGTCTTTTTTATTTTGCAACCTAGCGCGCTGTCTATCTCAGTTAGCTCGGTTGCCGAGCAGAGCTTGCGCGGGGCGGCTGTGTCACCACGGTAAATATAATTTCTACGGAGAAATACGTACACCATTCGTGCGAAAGACGTATGATTATCTTTTGTGTAACTTTCGAGCTTCTTCTTACAAATGTGATTTAGCGTAAAAAAAATATTATTTTTGAATATAACAATTGATTAGCTTTCAAACTGTCTTAGCATATAAAAATACGATTTAGACGTAAAATAAATGATAATTTTTATTTTAACAAATAATTAATAGTTTATGGTTAATTTGTTAAGGGTTTACTTCATTTTGGTATTTTTTTTAATATTTTTTTTTATTATTTTGGTTTTATTTGAACTACGAAACCCTAAACTAATTATTCAACTACATTTTATTATGATAATATTATGTCAAATATACACTTTTAAACTTCAGTACATCTTTAAGACGTCGTTTTAGTCTTTAGTTCGTATTTGTCCAACAGACCATTAGAAAATTTTACAGGAGGAGAAGGTTCTCTTTCATATTTTCATTAAAACATTATGAAAGGTGTTTAAGATAAAGCTATTTCCGTAAAGGAAAAGATCTCATTAGTTTACATAATTCTTAGTTAAGTGATTAACTTTACTCTTTTATACTCTATTTTTAATTTCAAAGTGGAGATTGGACAAAAACTAAAATGGTATGTTGGACAAATAAGAACTGAGGCGACGAAGTATCATTATCTTTAACGTAGTTCATAATAAGATTTCTTTCTAGGAATAAATAACGTCTCTTAGGTTAATACTTTACTCATTCAAAATATAAAGCAGAGTGGAGATTACGATTCCAGAGGTTGCGGGTTCAAATCCCGGCGTGTGCAAGTAATTTACTTTATTATATCATTTACAGTAATATATATCGACGCTGGAAAGGCTTCCTGTTGATTTCACAAATTGTGAAAGACTTTTTAAATTTTTCAGCGAAACTTTCCCGCTCTGCGTTTTTTCTTGTAGTTTCTTCCCATTTTAAAATGTATAAATTAATATATAAGGTTATGAGGGTTAAAAGTGACTGTGCTCCTCCCTGAGAAACAAATCATCTCCTTATGTAGATTGTAGAACACATTGTTAGATGTAACAATTTGCCCCCTAATCATTGTAACAACTTGCCCCTTTGACGAATTTCACATTAAAAAATTGTACATAAAAAAAGATAAATGCTCAGAAACTAAGCAGAAGGGTATAAAATATTAAAAATGTAATATAAATTAACTTATCTATTATGGTAAGGTGACAATATGAACTCAAATTCTTTCAATGAAAGTTACTTTGCGCACGGGAAATTCAATTTTTTTATTAGATTTTTTAGAACATTCGTTTTCGTGGACGTTTTGTGGGACATTAGTCGGCTAGTTCACTTACGTCCACCATAGACATGCGCGCAAAAATTTTCTCTGGTGTGTGATTTATCGATTATGTAACAACATGCCCCCGTAACAACGTGCTCCGCCTCCGGGATAGAGCGGACAAATAATTTTAATATCTGTTTTGCATCTTTTTACCATCTGCGAGAATTGTGAACAGAAGGTATGATAGAAAGACCCACCTGGTTTGTGAATGGCCCTAGGAATGCACAAGGGAAGAGATATGGATCGTTTCTCTCGGAATCTGTGAAGTATTTCACTGAAACTTTGAACCGTCTTTGAACCAACTGCACGTGCCATTTGACAAAACTCTTTTATGAATTTTTCTTTGCAACTGGCGCAAGGTAAATTAATATTTATTTGAGAGGTATTTGAACATTTGACTTATTTCAATTTTTATAAAATTTGATCTGTGAATGCAATGAGTAAGTGTATACAAATATATTTCTACACATAATACTAACAACAATATATTGAACGAAAATTATGGAAAACTAGGAGAATCTAGTGGAAGGCTTCCTTTGAGGGGCCTGCAGGGAGAAACCATGTAGAGGAGGCCACCTCCATGGGGCCTTCAGGGAACCAAGAGGCAGTGGACTCTTCCGTTGTGGGGCTTTCAGAGAATCCAAAAGGATGGAAAACTGAGGCCACTTCCGTTAACTTTTTCCCTGTGGGGCCATCAGAGGATCAAGGGGCAGTGGCAGTGGATTCTTTCGTCGTGAGGCCTTCAGGGCTCCAAGGAGGAGTGGAGAGGAAAGATGAAGCCCTCGTCTGTCAGGAAACTGGGAAGACGCATTGCGGAACCAGAAGACACAGTCTCCAATCCAATGATAACCCTGGTGAACTTTATAATAAGAACCGGGTTAGGTACTGTTAAAAGAAAAGGATTGGGTACTGTTAAAAGAAAAGGATGTAGGGCAAAAGATTTTTTTTTCTATTTTACAGTGTATTTTATTTAGCTTTAATTTTTTTATTCTAAAACTACTATAATAATATTCTATTACTAAAATTTGGACTGTACAACATTGAGACATAACCAACAAAAAAACTACAAGACTTTTAGCTTCCTTAACTTATTGAACATTTTAAAA
Organism: Glyphotaelius pellucidus; assembly: GCA_936435175.1. Classification (NCBI taxonomy): domain Eukaryota; kingdom Metazoa; phylum Arthropoda; class Insecta; order Trichoptera; family Limnephilidae; genus Glyphotaelius; species Glyphotaelius pellucidus. Next base: position 5,334,713 of record OW386550.1, read on the forward strand.
CCCTTATAAAAAATATTGTTTTGTGTTCCCGATAGATTTCTTTTAAGAAGCCTAAAATCGTTGCAGTTTGTGGAAGGGTAGCAAAGAACTCTACTATTAATATTAACATTATTCAACGTATAATATAGAAACATATTATTTTTCCACATAAATAAATGCTAGGTCTTAGCCTGAGTCTACGGTCTAAGTCCTCAAGGGAGCTATAAGTTAACCATCTCCGCTCTATAATAATATTAAAGAAGTCTACTACAAAAAAAAAAACAGAGATATTTTAATTTTTTTTGTTATTATTTATTAAAAAGGTTAATATTACAATATGCATAAATACATTTATTTGGTTTACGCCTGTTCCAAGGTAGAAGGAATTTAACATAATTTTGATATTTTAATCTTGGACATAAAATAAAAAACAATTATTATTTAAATAGATTGAAAGAAAATAAAGAGAATTGAAAAAGCAAAAAAGACGAAAGAAATATAAAAAAAAGATGAAAGTAAGAAATAAAAACATATAATAATGTTTGGATTATTTGTACAGCGCAGTTTTTAAAACAAGTCATCAAACGTAGCAAACCACTTGGGGCGACCTATGGCTGGGGTATTGACTATATGGCAGCGGTGCCCGATTCCATGACAACCCAGAATCATGCAATTTCAACACCCCTTTGAAAATTAATTAAAAATTATGAAAAAAAAATTATAAAAGCCCTCAACCTAATCTACCAAAACCTATTTAACCATTTTTTTCTTCAGTTTTAATGAATTTTCAAAGGAGGTGTTGAAGTTGCATTATTCTGAGTTGTTCGATCACCGCGGTGCCCAAACTCGCCTCCCAATTTGAAATCGAAACATTTTTACGAAAACGATCTTCTTCAAAATCTATCAACGGTGGTGCAGATATCGTGTTATTAAAATTTATTAGCATTATGATTGTAATGTGGATAATAACAAAAACAGAAAATAATAAAATAACTCGTGAAATATGTTAGCTAATGCTTTCGAATACTTGTACAGAGGTTTTCGAGTCGCAAAAAGATTATAAACTTTTAGTTACAAACTTACAAAAACCCTACAGGGGAGGATGTGGATAATTAATATTCATTATCCTCGTTTACCTTGAAAGAATAACAGACAGGCGGATTAGCTCAATTCGTTTCCCAGTTAGCAAGAAAGTAAAATATCTCAGTTTAAAGTGAAGATTGACGTCATTTTAATCTTTGAATTTGCATACGTTTGTGTAGGTATTTGAGAACTATTTTATCTGCGAGAGACGGGAAGGGCACGAGAAGGATATTGAAAGAAAGGTGAATACTGAATGCGATTGTCCATAATATGCAATAGCTCACAATGGAATTATTATGTTTGTAAATTTGCTGTAAGGTTAAAACCTGTGGTTATGGCCAAGGGCTATTTTTATTTTATTTCATAGTTTTAATGATTTTTCAAAGACAGTTCAGTTGGTTCTGATTGAAACCGATTGTAGGAAGGTACCTACCTACTTTATTGCCTAACTGAATTATTTTTTTTTATATATGAATACCGCACAAGAGTCCCAACTGCTCCCGTCTGGAGCCTGTGGGACTATGGCATCCCCAATCGGGGTATGTTGTGAGGCTGAAGGTAGTGGGGAGGGGAAGGAGATGGGGAAGAGGAAGTACCATGTTATCCAGATCTGGTCACCAAAACACGGCTAAAACCATTTCGAGCAACGTTTCAATTCTGAATGGTGGTCTTACAGCAGGGCGATACTGAGAGTACCTTCTAATCTTGAAGGTGCCGCAAATATACCATATATTATTTTTAATGAGATAATTGTGAAATAACACAAATTAATCAAACAAAATTTATTTGCCCAGGCCGGGATTCGATCCCGCGACCTTCGGATTGCAAGTCAAGAGCCTTACCCCTAGACTACGCCGGATGTCAAAACTTAATAATAATGAAATCGAAGGAGAGTGGTTAATTGTTTTGAATGATAAGATATTTATTATTATGTAAACTACCTCAAAGGGGAGTAGATTAATTAAAAATAATATTCTCTTTAACATTAGTCAAAACTTAACCCTTCACACTCTTAACCAATGTACCTAAAAATTTACACAATTCATTAAAGTTACAGCCATGGGATTGTTAGGTGTCACAAAAAAGTTAATTCAAAAGCTTGTAAGAAATCACAACTTCTGTAATACTGTGCAAATTTAAGTCTTGGGTGAAAATATTCCAGGAAATTTGAAAGCTGCAAGATCCACGCCGGGATAAGCTCCCGAGCATTTATAACTGCGGAAATTGTTTCGATATCCCGAAACGGAGCTTTTAATTAAATTAAAGCTCTCTGCGTTCTGAGCGGCGAGCACGCACGGGTTTACCGTTTGAATATTTGCCTACTGTATTATGCGAATTAAAATATGCCATTTTAGATAGCGTTATATTTCAACTGAAATACATAATGTTTGATAAAGCTTTTGTGCTGAACTTACAATGAAATTGCTTTGAATTCAATAGTAACTACTTTTATCCAAAATTCTGATTTCGGTTGTCTGAGCGTAAGTTATTCTTGCATGAAATTATTCACGTTCAATGATCTCCAGCGTGATTTGTATTTTATGTGTCATTTTCAAAAATGGGACTGATTGTATGAACAATACTGATGGCCGGCGCAGTCCAGCGGTAAGGCTCTTGACTAGCATTCCGAAGGTCGTGGGATCGAATCCCGGCGTGGCAAATAAATTTTATTTGATTAATTTGTGTTATTTCACAATTTATGCATTTAAAATAATATATAGTTTATTTGCGGCACGTTCCAGAGTGGAAAATACTGTTAGTATCGCCCCGGTGTAAGACCACGATTCAGAATTGAAACGTCGCTTGAAATGGCTTTAGCCGTGTTTAGTGACCAGATCTGAATAGCCAGGTACTTTCCCACCTTCCTCTTCCCCATCTCCTTCCCCTCCCCACTACCTTCAGCCTCACAACATACCCCGAATGGGGATGCCATAGTCCCACAGGCTCCAGACGGGAGCAGTTGGGACTCTTGTGCGGTATTCATATATAAAAAAAAATAATTCAGTTAGGCAATAAAGTAGGTAGGTACCTTCCTACAATCGGTTTCAATCAGAACCAACTGAACTGTCTTTGAAAAATCATTAAAACTATGAAATAAAATAAAAATAGCCCTTGGCCATAACCACAGGTTTTAACCTTACAGCAAATTTACAAACATAATAATTCCATTGTGAGCTACTGCATATTATGGACAATCGCATTCAGTATTCACCTTTCTTTCAATATCCTTCTCGTGCCCTTCCCGTCTCTCGCAGATAAAATAGTTCTCAAATACCTACACAAACGTATGCAAATTCAAACATTAAAATGACTACTTCCTCTTCCCCATCTCCTTCCCCTCTCCACTACCTTCAGCCTAACAACATACCCCAATTGAGGATGCCATGGTCTCACTGGCTCTAAACTTGAGCAGCTGAGACTCTTGTGAGGTATTTGCATAAAAAACCAAATACGTATTTGAGATGCGACTTTCAAATAAAAATTATAAAACCGAAAACTTCTAGGAATTGAACCCGGGACCTTTTCCTTGCCAGGAAAGTCTTCTGATCGCTGAGCTGATCCGATTCTATCAACTTACGCCATTGATATGGTTAATATGGTCTATTTAGCTCGATAGTCAGGGCCATTCCCAGGTAAGGAAAAGGTCCTTAATTTTAATTTCTAGATGCGACTGAATGTGTTTCTCCCTTTCTTGTCTCACATTTTTCTTTTGAGATACGTTAATTTTGTCTTCAATTATTAAGTACTCCAATTTGAAGGTTTTCCCCAAAGATATTGAAATATAAGGAGATATACTATGATGTTCGCCCAACTGTCACCGGAACTACTACCTAATGGGAATAGTTTGAATATGGAATTTATTTAGTTTATTTTTCGAAGTTGTGCAGTAGTATTGGCTAACAATATAGTTTGAATATGGAATGAAATCGTTCATTTAGTCGATTTTTTGAACGTGTGAAATACTTTTGGTTAAAAATATTGACACCAGGTAGCACAGTTCTACCCAGTAAAAAATGTCGATAGCCCATCTCCCCTTATATTTCAATTTCGTTGGTTCCACAAAAGTTATTTCACCATAAAAATATAAAATAAAATAATTAATCGAAAAGTTAATCATTTTATACTGCTAGCTGACATTTATTGTCATATTGTTTTTTTTTTTCATTCAAAACGCAGATGAAGTGTTCCGTAATATACCCAAACCAAGGTTTTAATTAATGATTCGCCACAAAGTTAAAATTTTTCTAATTAATTGCTGCACGCTTTATAAAACTGCAGGTTTTACATTAGCTCTACACAGGAGGCCCTGAGAAAAAAATTCTCTCAGGTCCTTAGAGAATTTTAGGGATGCTATGTGGAGGGTATTTTTATGGAAATAGAGAAGAAGAAGTTCTGGGATGGAAAAGAGTGTGAGGGGTGGGTAATCTGGGAGTCAATATGTCTAGGAGTGACGGACGTATAAATCCATCATATCGTGGTGCAAGGCGAGGTTAGGCCTAGGTTAGTTCTTTAGATCCGGTCCACGCAATATGTAAGACCTAGACTCATCCCGTGAACCCGAGCACCCTCGCTAAAGTCACCAAACTTCGCGGACTATTTGGGGTTACCTAGGGGTGTTGGTTATACGTTAAATGGTTCCCGGACGTATCCGCCTCCCAAATTGAGTTTTAATTTTTCAGGAAATTAACATAAATCAAAAATTATAAATATAATTTAGACGTAGTTTTTTTATTATATTGATTCTTCTTTCAATTTATTTTTCTGTGTCCCTGTTCTCCACCCTTATCTTATAACTTCTAAACATAACATGCTTCTTATCGATCACAAATTTATTATTAAACAAAACACTACTTCAGAAGCAACAATGGAAGTTGTAGATAAAGGATAAAATAAAGGTAGTATTCAAGACGCTACAAACTAAGAAACGTTCTTAGATCCTCTAAACAAGTGGGTATTGGAACCAACTAACATTTTGGTGTATAAATATAAATCGATATCAGATGTTCTAAAAGCTTTCTCTTACGCCAGAAAGGCATTGAAATGTGTGATAAGTTTTATATTAAATTCAAACCAAAGATATTTGTTTTTTTTAATGAGAACAAATAACTTTGTGTACACCACTATTTAATTAACAATATCGACATGTTTCAAAAATTATGTTTTATTCGTCAGGATAATAAGTTAATTAATTAACTAGCTAATTAATTAATTAATATCCTGACGAAGAAAACATAGTTTTTGAAACATGTCGATATTGTTGATTAAATAGTGGTGTACACAAAGTTATTTGTTCTCATTAAATTAATAATGACGCCACAAAGTGAATTTGCGATGTTTTAAGAAACAAAGATGTTTGTATTATTTTAATGAAAATATCTATCTTTAGTATTTTTAAAAAGAAACCATTTTAAGGCTCGCCATAATAATATTCTCCTGGTGAAGATTCGAAATCGATACAGTGTGCAAAAAAAAATAAATTATTTAAAATAAATATATGTGTTTACATTATAATTATCTTTGTTTTAACCATCATTTTAACAAACTAACAACATGTTTCATAAGCAAAGGAATGATGCCATAAAATTATTTTACAAATTTGTAAACAGTTTTACATTTGTTATTCTTTAAGTAAAATTAATTCTTGTTTTCTTAGTATAAATGCTGATATTCTAACAAAAGGAAATTACAAAAAATATAACCTTTCTTTACCTTATTTGCAAATGTGAAAAAAATAAAACCGTAGAAAAAAGTTATTGCTGGCAGACATTATTTTTTATTTATAGTAGGTCAAGAAAAAAATCGGTTTTTAATGATTTCAGACGAAGGACTACATGAAAATTATTCAAAGAAAATCTTGATCCAGTTCTTTTTAAACATTATGAAAAATGAAATTAAAAATACAATATTTGATATGAAGCCTCTTTGGATAGAATTTTTAAATTGCAAAACAACAATTTTGTTTCCTTAGCTAAAAATTTGTTTGTTATTTCAATTCAAATATCTAACCAAAAATGTTTATTTTTCTAAATGTTTTATTTTTTATTTCACATTTCATTAGATTATTTTAAATTAACCAGAGAAAAATGTTTTTGTTGTGATTTCCATTGAGTCACAAATAATTACCTTTCACGGTTGGACGGCAGTGAAAATTTTTAACGGAAGTTGAAATCTTTTCTGACCTATTATTTAATACTCAAAATAAATTTAAATAACTTTTTAATTTTATAGGAATATTTTTGAAAATTTTTCCCACGATGTAATATTTAATCATTTAAAAAGAAGACCATAATAATAAATCTAAACAAAACATAAGCAGAACAAAACATTCGACAAGACAATACGAATTTTTATTTGTCCCGGTAAGGATAAGATCCATGGTTCGATATGTAGGTTGTGTTAAGTTACAAAATTACACAAACTAATAAGAGATGACGCCAGTAGTCCAATTTTCACGTGTTTCACCGTGCCACCGTCCCCACCCGGCAGAACCCACGAGTATTTGCTCCCGACTAGACGCATGTGTGTTAAACCTCCGAGTCTCTCCCGATCCACGCGCATGAGATTGCACCTAGTGGCAAGCGTCCTCATAATGAAGTCTTGACCCCATGTACACGAAGTGACGACAGAACTCCCGTGGCCAAGGATGCCACCCCCCGCTTCACCCCTGATTGCGTAAGCTACACCACGTACTTCCTCTCTTTAATGTGCTAACCTAGCGACTTGCCCGACGCCGAGAGGGGGAATAGTTTGTTTTAGCCAGAATGTTATTTTATTGATATCTTGTAAACTGTCCTAAACATATGCCCTCTACCTCAATAAACCTTGTATGAGAAGCCCACTCTTTTTCATTGAATAAAGTGTGATTGCCCCCTTGTTTCACCTGGTCGAGTGTGAGGCACCCTTGCCAACCCTGACCCTGGAGAACAGAGTCACCTTTCCCTACCAACTGAGCTAGATGCGGAAAAACCTACGCTGGTACCCAACCAAAACGTAGCAGTTATGACCTTGATATTTTGACTGTCTTTTTCATGTATCTTTAAAATTTGAAAGTATTATCTTCTTCTTCAATAATTAAAAAATAACCATAAAGGATAATAGATACTAGAAATATGTCTAACCTTTTGATTGAAATATAATTATTCAGTTTGATTGAATTTTAAAAAATTCGAGTACAGTTAACATGCGGTTGAAACGAAACTTTACCAAAACAATCTCAACCAAGGATCCTTGAAAAGTGAGGTCATAATCAAAGCAGCCAATGAGCGCAGTCCTAGAGAAGAACCAAGGAGCCTTGAAAAGTGAGGTCATAATCAAAGCAGCCAATGAGCGCCGACCTGGTGCCATTTCCGTTTTATATCTCAACCAATAGGAACCTTGATAGGAATTTTATGCTTCGCAGGTGCTGTATGCGTCATTTCCGTTTCATCCGAAATTCTAATCACAACGGAGCTATAGAAGTTTCACTTCAATAAAATCTGTCTTTTTTTCGCAAAATCGCATGCAGTTGTTACAATTTAACATAACACAATATTTGATTGTTCATTAACTGGAGTGTTACGCAACAGGTTCAGAATTGATTTTTTTTCCAAAAACAAGCTCAAGTAGTGATGCTTTTATTTCTACAGTATTTGCGAATTCATTCTGATTTTAATTAAATGAAAACAAATCATTTTGTATACACCACTTACTTAATCAAAATTAAGTGGTGAATAAGTGATTTGTTTTCATGTTTTGTTTTCGTTTTATGAAGAGGGATATAATTAAAACAGGAATATTACTCTCTCACATGTGTAGAGGCTTATTATTATTTTTATTACATTTGTTTCTTGCGAGAGCAATCCCAATAAGTTATAAAACACATTGTAGCTTATATAACACATTTTACGACGGAAGGAAGGAACTTACATAAGTGGCAGGTAGTAGATACAATTTTACATAGATATTTTCATATATTTCACATGCAAAACAATACAAAAAAGAGAGATTAAGTAGAAAAAACATCGATATTAATTTATTTATTTATACGATAAGCTCATAATTTCTTTTAAAAACAAATTTTGACCTACCTACAAAATAAATTGTGAACATTAATCAAAAAATAAAATTAGTTGTAGAAATTATAAAATAGAAACATGGCAAAAAATTATCATTAGCTAACATGTTTATTAAAATATTAGGTTTGTTATTATAGCCTTCTTGTAACTATATTCAGTGCAGTTTATCACATCTACCATTTCTGAGAAAGTATTGCCATGCAATCCAGGTACAAGCGAGTATCTAAATGACTCAGTCATGATATTGATGTCGCATTTAAAAAGTATTTTGATCAAGCAGTTCTAGTTTGCAGCTGTCTACAAAACCATAAACAATTTAAAAATCGGAGTGTGCGATTCTCACGCGCTAAAAGTGAAACTAGAAAGTGGCTAGATGTCGCTTTCTTTTTTTGCCTGTTATTTTTAAGTGGTTTGAAGATTGGATATTAATTTCAGAAAAATAAAAAGTTTTTTTTTTGGATTCCATATGATTCGAACCGGAGTTCGAATCATATGGAATCAGAGAGACAGACATCCAGCGAACGGATTCGCTGGATGTCTGTCTCTCTGGCCGCTTGGATTTGTCAGGTGCCTTAGCCGCTGTACTGCGGTAGGTTCGATCCGAGGCCCGAATTTAGTGCATTATATTAGAACCGGAGACCCATCAAATAATACATTTTAGTGAAGCACTTCCGTTTCACCCGAATTTCAAATCCGTCCGCATAGGCAGGCGACTTGCTTAGCGCCGAGAGCCTAGCGAGTCGCCTAGCGAGTAGCTTAGTAAAACGAACGTTCTAAAATGTTCGCGACCGGCCGCACTGCGCGCTAGGCGCCTAGCTAGTCACGGCCACCGTGCATCCTAGCAAGTAGCCAGAGTGCAAGCCCCTAGGCTCTAGGCGCTCAGCAAGCCGCCTGCCTATACGTAGCCTTACGAGGCTATTAAAAGTTTCAATTCAAAAATAAAAATCTCTTCTATCTGAGAGTTTTTACAATTTTAATTGTTTCATTAAAAGATTGTAACTATGGTTTCTAAAAATAAACATTATTATATGGATGATTACACATAGCTAAAGGTGATTAAATAAACAAGACAAAACAAAACATGACAAAATAATTATCTTTTTTAATTTTTTATCGTACTTAAACAAAAAAATTTTAAGGCATTATATTGAAATTTTGATAACGCCGACTGTTTTTATGCATATCAAAAATAGAGTTATATAGTGTATGGGCAATATTGATCAAAGATTTTATCCCATATTTGTGTAGTGTTTGTTAGAGGAATGTGGATTGTATTATTATTTCGAGTATATTCGCAACATCGTATAAACCCAGTTTGTTGCTTTATCTTCTCGCATCAGTTTATTTAAACGATTAAATAATTTCCTCACATTGTTATTTTCCCTTAATTATCACTTGTCTTACATTGTCCGACATTATTGTATTTCATGCACTATTTAAATCGAATCATCACACAATTTCTATCGTCTTAGCTACAATGTCAGAACGTAATCCCATCTGTGGAGATCGTTCAATCTTCAGCAGAATTATCTGGTAAGATTTCATAACTATAGCATGCAAGCTTTTGTTTAGCTTTAGCTATTGTTATCAAGTTCAATTTGTAGAACCCAGTTTTAATCTTATTTATTTTAAAAATAATCTTATTATCCAATTTATAAAAACAGTGAATATAAAATCAAGTTCTTCTATGTAATAATAATTAATAATAATTATACGCATGACAACTGTTTCGCCTTCTGAAGGCATTATCAAGCTGTAGTCATACCACTTGCAGACCATGTATTTATACTATTTCTTGATATTTATTATTGTTACATTGTAATGCTGTCCGAAACGTTGGCTAAAGAAGGAGGTAGCGCAACACGGCATAAAACCCCAAAAATACTTTTGACCGTGAAAACCTAAAATCATACCTATTTCTTGATAGGTATTTACGATGAAATTTTTTTATTGCTTTTACCTACTACGTCCTTACTAATTTCTGAGTAAAATGACTGTAATTATTTTTTTTTATTGAGAGGTCTTATTTTTATTGGATTCGAGTCCCAGTTGTGACCATTGTTTTTTTTCTATTTTTCATGTTCTTCTTCAATGAAATTATTAATGGTTAAAAATTTTAAAGTTTCCCCAATTATTGCATCGTTTAAATTTGGCTGAAAGTCTTTATGTATACTAATCACTATGTGAGTTATTTTCGAATGATGTTTTATTTTCTAGCAAAATAAATTATTTGAATTTGGCTTAAATATATCACAATCGTTATCCAGGGTATCAAATTCCCTTAGCTCAAATACATTTATAAAACATTTGCCTCAGGGTCATTCTACTTCGAAAACAAAAGATTTTTTTTTTGTTGACAAATGGAACAACGTTAGTAAACTTGAAAAATCACAAAATCTGCCTTAAATTTTGAACAAAAGAAATTCACGTTTAAATTAAAAAATAATATTTTTTTTTACATTAACTCCACACAGAAGGCTCTGAGGAAAATAATTTCCCTCAGGGCCTATGTCATCTTTGAAGATGCTGTGTGGAGGGTGTTTTTGAGGAAAGGAAAGAGTGAACATGGGTCTTGAAGAGACCCATGTTGTAGGAGGGAGGAAACACAGAGGCCGGCAAATCGTTCCACAGCCGAGCTGTTGAACTCAAGAACGTTCTCAAGAATTGTTTTTTTAAATAAAAAATTTCTGATTATAACTACTTTTTCGCTCGTCTGAATTGACACAAACAGTTCCTATTTCAACGTGAACAATTTTAGGAATGCATTTTTCACTTCATGCACCGAAAACCGATTTTTTTTTATAACTAATAGCTACATATTATAAGTGCTTCAGAACAACGCAACGAAAAATTCAAGTGATTTTTTTGTCTATTAACAAATTGATAATACCATCTCAGGGCTTACGTATGCATCACTACATGAAACTTAAAATTAGTTTTTAACTACAATGAACGTAAATAATTTCCTTTTCATTAAAAATCCATTGATGTTTCATGAAATATTTATTTATTGTTTTACCTAATAGAATTTCCCGGGATTAATTCTCAGCGTCATCAATATTAAATAAGTTTCAGTTTGTTCGGCAAGCGGTCGATATGTGGAATTCAAATACCATCCCGTAACTCTTCCGTAAGTAGGATGAGCTACAGAGGTCAACCACAAATGAGATGGGTTGACTATTTGAAGGTATTTTCCGGTTCTAGGAGGGTGATAACCAGAGTGATTACCGACAAGAATCTACCAAACGGAATACGTAATACAACTAAGGGCCATATATAATATCGTGATCTATAGACATATTTAGGATAGGGTTGGAATAGGTTTTTTTTATATGATCCACAAAATTCACCAAACTAACATTAAACATGTCAATATCACCAAAAAAGAACCAAAAAGAGGTAAACAAATGTAAGAAGAGGTATTAGAAGCAAGATGAGATAAAAAAGTACACAAGAAGAGTCTAGTAAAAGCAAGAATAAATAAGCAGAAACTAGAATAGACTGAAATGGTTTAAAAAAAGCGCCAAGAAGAGTCAATATGAAGCCAGATTTGGCAAGAAAATGACAGATCTTCGGAAAAAACTCCCAACCATTTCCTCATTCCTGCCAAACTTGGTTTGTTTGGGTTGCTATTTAACCGATTAAACTCCGCAAGAAGTTGCAAGAAATACCAAGAAGAACCAAGGAGGAGCAAAAAGAGATAAGAAGAGATAAAAAGAACCTAGGAAAAAAAAAAGAAAGAGCAAGAAGATATAAAATGATGAGCCAACAATAGGAGAGAACAACGTCAAAGAAGATGCAATAATAACAAAGGTGAATTAAAAAGATACAAGATGCTAAAAGAGCAAAGAAGAGCTAATTAGAGACAAAAAGTAGCAAGAAGAGCTAAAAAGAGACGAGAAGATCCAAGAAAAGGCAAGAGATAAGAAGAGCCGAGAAGCGACAATTAGAACTAAAAAGAGTCAAGAAGAAACAAGAATACCCAAAAAGTAGCAAAAAGAACCAAAAAAGGACAAGAAGATCCAAGAACAGATAATCAGAGACATGAAGAGAATAGAAGCTATAAAAAAAGCCAAGAAGAGGCGATAACACCGAAGAAGAAGCAAAAAGAGACAAGAAATCGGGAGATTCAAGAAAAGACAATGAGAGACAAAAAGAACAAGAAAAACCACTAAGAGGCAAGAAGAGTTAACGAGAGTTAAGAGGCGATAAGAGTCAAGAAAAGAAGATCCAAGAAGAGGCAAGAGGAGCGAAGAACAATCAGAAATAGACAAAAAGATCTAAGAAGAGCCGAGAAGAGACAAGAATAAAGATGGAAAAAATAATATTGCTCAATCCATTCCTTTATTCCTGTCTATCCTATTTTCCAATATTGACCTCCAACCTCCTTCCCATCCACAGAGCACGTTCCAAGTCCCAACAAATTAGTGCCCTGGTGTACCAATCTAACTGTATAGTATTGTATCGTATACTTATCAAGTGTAAATATCGAATGTATTTTTACACTTAAGTACAATACAGTAACATTAGTGACGACATGCTTTTAACCTAGTTTCCCTAGACATGCTTTAAACCTTCTTCATTAATAACAGTGGTTAACCAAGGTTAAAAAACTTTACGACTTCCATAGAAAATGAAGTGTCGGTTGAAATATGTAGGACACTTGAGACTGGTGACGTTACACAGACATCCATATTTGGTGCAATTTTGTGAGACCCGAAAAATTAAATTTTGAAAATCATTTTAACAATTAAAACTAACAAAAACAATAAAGAAATACACTGGTATTTAAGAAAGAATGATATTTTTGATGAAAATAAAATGAAAAAAGACTGGAATTCCTTATTTAACAAATTTCTGCCAAAATGGCAACGTCCCACAGAAAAATCTGTGTTTGATGTACTCTAATTAATATTCAACGAGCATTTGCGTTAAAGCTGTGATACACATTAATGCAAGGCACGAAGCATCTTGCTAAAAATGCGACAAATGCTACCAAACAAAACTTTAACTCCTACAGAATTAACAATCAAACTATGACCCCAAAAACAACAACGGAAAATCATCGTTAATTTGTAAAAATTAACGATGATTTTCCATAAATTTGTAAAAATAATTTTTAACCACGCATGTTTCGACCATATTCTGTCAGTTTGAATATTTCCGTTTCGCAATAAAACCCAAATAAACGGAATATTTGTGAACGTATCCTAAAACAAAGGTGATGAAAAGGGCTTTCAAATTTTATACTTTTCGAAATAATCAATTAATTTATAACTACCATTTTTAAAGTAAAAATTCTTTACGCACGCTTGACTCGGGGAGTAAGCTGGTTAATGCGTGATGAGAGCGTTACAAAAAGTGTCGGGCGAGGCGAACGGAAGTTGAGAGGGAGATATAAGTTAGTAAAGATAGAAAAAGACAGTTACGTTTCGTATATTACTGTAGGGGCAAGAGACACAGTGCAGGCCTATTGTCTGTATCACACTGTAAGAGCAAGAGAGAGCAGTGCGCGCGCACATTTTCTTTCTCCCTTCCTCTCATAGAAGTTTTACTTCAGTCGTGTGGTCTAACTCAGTGTTCCGCAAAGTGTGTGCCGCGGCACACTGGTGTACCGTGGCCGATGTTTGGTGTGCCTCACCGCAACGTTACATTGCGACGCTGCATCCGCTTAGTCTTCCCACCGGTCCCAGTTTTTAGAGACCCAGGGATCAGATTTTGCTTCTTTGTTTAAAAAAGAAGAATGGGTGGCAAAACAATAAAAAATGCAAGGCAGGATTCTAATACGTCATCGGACAAGATTGAAAGCTTTCGGGCTAAGTTGGTGCTATGGGTCAGCCACACTACCAGCAATGAAGTATTCTCAAATGTCATTGCTGCCGTTTAGAAAAAAAAGTGCAAACTTTGATTTGAAACACTTGGAGCTATTAGCAGAAAAAATGAACTCACATTTTCCTAAGTGTGACCTGCATCCTATAGACTGGGTACGAAATCCATTCCCAGATAGCATTTCCCTTGGACACTCACCGATAAATGAACAGGAAGAATTCATGGAGCTAGAAACTAATCGGACATTAAAACCAAAATTTTCCGAAATAGATCTAGCACTTTTTTGGCTGCATATTAAAAATGAGTATACACTGCCTTCAAAGCACGCTATTGCAATTCTCTTAGCATTTGCTTTGTCCTACTTAAGCGAATTGGGGTTTTTAGCTGTCACTACGATAAAATAAAAAAATAACGCCTCAAGACACATAAAAGCGGCATCTGATGGTATTAATACGCTAGCGTCTGTATGGTTGCGATTTAAGAACCCCCCTCGAGGACATCTTTGACGCCGCGCCTTATGCAAAACCATATTTGTACGTGAAGTTTGTTACAAAGCTACTGTCGTGTCGTCCGCCGCCCGAAGGGCCTAGCAGCAAAATCCCACAGAGCGGGTTTTTAACAGCTCGTTATGAACGATTACTCCAAATTGCCTGTGCTTAGTTAAGTAGGCTCACATTTCTCATTAAACATATATTCTTATTATATAGATTAAAGTAAATATTAAATAAACATTGGTTTTTTCTTTGGTGTACCTCTAAAATTTCTGAATTGGTAGGTGTACCTTGAACACAAAAAGTTTGCGGAACACTGGTCTAACTAAAGCACACTCGTATTTTTTAAAGCAAAAAGTCTTAAAAGTTTTAAAAATGCCGTTTAGATCATATTTCTCACTGTGATAGTAGAGGAGACACAACGATTTCTATGATGTATATGAGATTCTATGATATGTAAGAGGTTCTATGATATACCCCCCCCCCCCCCGTACACACAAGCCCTGCTTATTTATGGGGGTACATCAAATATATATATTATGTAACTAATTATTATATAGAATCATTTTAAAATACATGTATCTATTTATGATTCATAATAAAAAAATAAAATAAAAAAATATGATCAAGATTCTATGATATGTATGAGATTCCATGATAGGTATGAAATTCTATGATATATATGAGATTCTATGATAGGTATGAAATTCTATGGTGTGTATGAGATTCTATTAAATGTGTCAGATTCTATGATACATAAAAGATTCTATGATAGGTGTGAAATTTTATGATATGTATGAGATTCTATGATATGCATGAGATTCTATGATATGTATGAGATTCTATGATATGTATGAGATTCTATGATGTGTACAAGATTCAACGATACATATATATGAGATTCAACGATACATATGAGATTCAACGATACATACGAGATTCAACGATACATATGAGTTATTCCGAAAAGTGAACAAATTAGCCTGAGGGGTTCAAATAAACACGAATTTTATATTCTATTTATCCTTTTACCAGTAACGTTGCCATCAACACAACTACCCCCGTCACAGAGCAGTAAAATCCTTCGTTCCAGACTGAGCGATTACAGATTTGAAATCCGGATTGATGCGTACATCTTTTCATGAGAATACCGCACAAGAGTCAAAACTACTCCCAACCGCCTGGAGACTATGAGCATCCCCAATTGGGATGTGTTGCAAGGGCGGCTGGTTGCACAGTGTGTTCGTGTGCAGCACTGGTAAATTATATCGCCTAAAATTGCTTTATAATATCTTACCGAAAAATATAAAATCTATGAATCTCATTAAAAATATCACCTATCAATATAATGCCTAATATGAATGTTGAGAGGAGAGCGAATTCTCAAAGTTACGCGCGAAGTTGCCCAGTGCCCGTGTGCAGACCGGTAGCAAGCGGAACGAATTGTGTTTTTGTATCCAATATCTCAAACATCGCTGGCGCGTCAAGCCGGCCATCTGTATGAAAAATCAAGCTATCCGCGTGTGCCACCGGACGGCTTCGCGGCCTTTATCATACTTAACTTAAATTTGGATTTAAGGGAAAAATACTTAACCAAACTGAATAATTCTTTTTTTTAATCAAAAGGTAAAGCAAATACCTACATTACACATAAATTTGCTTTTTTATTGATTTGTGTTTTAAATTATAAAACGCATATCATTAAGGAATTCAATTTTTTTATAGGTAACCTTGACAATTTTACCCACATACGGATTATACATTGTTATAAATACTGTTTATGTACTGTTTAATAATGAAATATAAAGTAAAATAAATTAAACATTGTTAAAAAAAAAGTTTTTGTTGAAATTTAATTTTAATTTACGACAAATTTGTGTTGTGTTTTTATTTTCTTGGTAGGTACTGAAAAAATATTTGGACAAATTTTTTTTTAATTTTAGTTAAAAAGCGATATGTAGAAGTTTTCGCCCTTCGACAACAGCTTAGAATTGACCTTCTCTCCAAAAAAGATTAGTGGAATAATTTTTACCTAATGTTGCTTAGTAAGAGTTATCTCATAAGTGTGGATTTTCAGTGAACCACCACATTTTCAGAGCAGCGGCCGCCACTGGTATGTTGTGAGTTTGAAAAGAATGGGGAGCGGAAAGAGACGGAGAAAAAGGAAGGTTTGCAAGTACCTACATAAATTTCAATATTTATAATATAACATAAAAAATATGTTTTTATTATTATTTTTAACTTCATGAGTAAAACCTCATATTGTACCAATAACCTAATATTTAATCAATAATTAAAACAATTTTAGCGAAACTCAATCGAAAATCTGGAAACAAAGTTGGGTATATATTTTTCTGATTTTTCGGTCTGTAATTTGACGGGTGGGTATTTAAGAACTTACCTACTAACATTTTTTTTACATTAACTCCACACTAGAGCCTCTGAGAAAATCATTTTCCATCAGAACCTATGTCATCTAGAGATAGTTTTTTTAAGGAAAAGAACGAAAGAAAATTCTGGGAGAAAAATAAATGGTCAGTGTCTCCAAAAGAAACCATACCTCCCACTGCGGTGCAAAGCGATGTTCCGAAAGAGTCCTGCTGGACGGGTCAAAAGATCTTCCTCGATCAGCCTCTCACTATCTGGCCTTCCACGCAATTGGTGGGCAGAGGCGTCCGCCGCTAAGACCCGGACAAACCTCACCTCAAGAACCCGGGCACACGTGCTAAGTCACCAAACGTAACGGCGGTACTCACATTTGGCAATTGCGTTTTTTTCATGCCACCAAAACATTTGAATAAATCATGTTCGTATTCAATAGGACACTTCAACGACATCTGTGGTCTGTGGTGGTCTATTCGCAGATTAGTATCGCTGAAAACACACGGAGGCTGCCAAACAACCACTTTGTAAAATAAATATTTAAAATTTATAATTGAGAACAAAAAAAAACATTTCACGATACCTAACCAACTCTTTTCACTCCTGTCGACAATAAGTAAAATGGTTATTCTGTTCGTTGGGAGCACTCTCTCATTGTAATTTAATTAGTTCGTGGCCAGGTTTAAGTGGGTGAAGTGCTCCTGGGGTTAGACATTTTAAAGGACGAGGATGTATGTAAGTATACTCGGGGAGAGAGGATAGAGCGCAGGCCAGGTGTATACTCATGACGTGTGCCGTATACGTCCTACGCTCCTGAAAGTGCACCTAATGACTCAATTAAATTTATTTTGAATTCAAACATTCAAATCCACCCACAAGCTCTTATGAAATGTATGAAAATATGTTTGTACAAGGTGGCGCAAAATTAATCACCCTATCGGAAGATATTATAATTTTAGCAAATGGCATCGTACGTCAATCATATTTGACATTTGTGCACTATACAGTTGCAGAATACAAACAGACAAGCAATGGAGCGCTATACTCCGCAAGAGCGTGAAATAATTGTGGATTAATTGCCATCCTCAATCTCAACAACGAAAAGGACGATTTTGTGTCGAAAGTCATCATGAGCGACGAGGCGCATTTCCACTTAAGCCGTTACGTCAATAAGCAAAATCTTCGAATCTGGGGCACTGGAAATCCGCGTGTGATGCACGAAGAGCCATTACATCTACTCAAAGCCACTGTGTGGTGCGGCGTTCACGCGGGAGGAGTGATTGGGCCGTATTTTTAAAAGGACGCCATTGGCAATACGGTCACTGTTACTGGCGAACGCTACAGGGCCATAATAAACGACTTCTTACTGCCGGAATTGAATGAGCGGGGCTTAGTGAACATGAGGTTTCAACAAGACGGTGCAACCGCACACACAGCAGGAGCCACAATGGATATTGTGAAGGAAGCGTTTCCTGGTCGCGTAATCTCCCGTTTTGGCGATTTGGCATAGCCATAAAGATCGCCCGATTGAACCATCCCAGACTTGTTTCTTTGGGGTTATTTGAAGTCGTGGGTTTATGCCAACGCGCCTCAGAGAATCGCAGCCCTTAAGGAAAATATTCGACAGGAAATCTATACCACCGGAAATCTTGCGGAAAATCATGGAAAATGCGATAAAACGGGCACAAATGTGTATCAACACCGGCGGCAGCCACTTGACGGATATTATCTTTTCCACTTAACAGAACAAAATTTAAAGGTCCAAATAAAGATTTCCATCACTCAAAATCTTTTTTTTTATTTAGTAAAAAAGTTATTCAAAAACATTATTGGATGATTAATTTTGCGCCACCCTGTATTTAGAATGAATACGACAAAATTGCAGAGAAATGAATAGTAGCGTAGATTTTTTTTACATGAGACACTTATTTATTTTATTTTATTTATTAAGTTAAAAGAAATATAATATTTCGCTTTCTTAACTTAAATACAGAGCATATTATGTAGTAGTTTTTAATTTTGTTCCAAAATCTTAAGTTTAAATAGTTTTTTTTTAAAGGTTTTTATATTCTCTTCCGTTTTTAGATTATCTGGAAGGAGATTATAAATGTAAACTCCCTCGTGGCCAATACTTCTCTTGCCACTTTCAGTCTTGACTGTATTTGTGTACAATTTATTGTGTTGTCTTGTATAATGTTCGTGTACTTGTGATGTTTTTATAAATGTTGTGTTTGTGTGTATAAGTCCATTTTGTATTTTGTAGATTAAAAGACATATGTTATATTCGTACAATGTTCTTATTTTCAAAAGGTTCATTTCCCGGTATAGTTTTTTTGTGGGAGTGTCTGGGTTATAGTTGAAGAGTTTCTTAATAACTTTGTTCTGTATTATTTGTAAGTCGTTTAAGTACGTAATGTATGTGTTTCCCCATATTTCTATTAAATAATTAAGGTGGGACTAGATTAAGCTAAAGTATAAGCCCCTCTTTACCTCTGTTGGTAGAAGATGAGCAATTCTACCAAATACACCAATTAATGGGATGATTTTAGGAATTAGGAATTTAATTTTCCTCGAGGCGTATGTCATGTTTGGAGAGGCTGTATGGAGGGTATTTTTAAGGAAAGAAAGAAGAGAAAGTTCTCGAAGGAATCTATGAGTCGGTGTGTTTAGGAGTGACGGACGTATTAATCCAACCCTCCCGCTGCGATAGGTCAAGAGATACCATCTAGAGAGGTCAAAAACATTCAATTTGGCCTCTCGAAACAAATCGGCCTCTCCCGATCGGCCTAATGCCTACCTGTGATTTTGACAGGTGAAAAAATAATTCTCGATCAAAAAACAAATCCTTTTTTTTAAAGAAGACTCTTGAGAGTTTCTTTTCGATCGTAAATATACACAAAACACAATATAATTCAAATAAATATAAATATTCAAGAAATTTGGTTACCAGAAATAGGTAAGTGTCGAAATAAAATAAAGCAAATGCAGATAAGTGTATGAAGGACACCCACAGGACTACCACAGTATAACCTACAAACCAAAAATACTAAATTTGGAAATTGCGCTTTCGAAGTATGTAAGGCTTGGAATAAAATCCCTCTGGATCTAAGAAGTATAACAAACCGAACAAAATTTAGGTCCAAACTAAAAACCTACCTTTTTAGGATCTCATACCCTTAAATTTAATATCTAAGAGTTTCATTCAATATTTAAGTTTCATTAAGGTTGGGTTGTTTCAAAAAATTTGATGGATTCATCAAATATTTGAAGTTGATTTTCACGTTCTGTGTAGGTTCTATTCAAGTTCTGTTATTATATCGTTGTAGGACAGCTGCTTCACAAAACTGAAATAATCACAGAACTTGAATAGAACTTACACAGAACGTGAAAATTAACATCAAAAATTTGATGAATCCATCAAATTTTTTGAAACACCCGTCCTTAATATCTAAGCCTTTAAGATGTCTTAATCACACCGTTCTTATTGGATTAACGTCATTCGAATCCTTACATCTCAAACTATATCTTACCGAGGGACGATTCACATTTAGGAAGATAAACATTCTGATCAAATCATTGTATAATTGTACCGCTTATTATAACATTTTGTGTTTGCTTTAATACCCTCAGAACAATACCCTCATTAAAGAACATATCATATATTATTATTAAAGTATGTATTTACCAGCATTAATAATGGCATTTCCAATAACATGTTTTCCCAATTACGTCTCTGCGTGCAAACTGTACCAAAAATTCTCTAAGTAAATAAAAAATAGTGTTATTCTCTAGTAACCTTCCGGATAAGTAAGATCTTGTATATTTCTGCCCGTACAGAGTATAAATAAAATAATACACGTACATTTTAACGCAGTAATGCGTTGATTGGTAAATTCTTTAACATTAAGTTTTCTTTCAGTGATCATTGAACCGTTGGCGTTGGATGCATTTAGCCCTATTGGTTTCTCTAGTCTGTGGTTAGAAGTAAGATATGTATAAATATATTATAAATTTCTTCAGCGCCCTTGAAGTGATTTTTCACAAAAATGGCGCTATACAAATCATCCAAATATTATTATTATCACTCTAAGACGCTACTCACTGTCGGCTGGCAGGGCGTAGGCTGATGATAGATGACAATACATCTATTTCATCCGAAGCACTTGTCCGCAGCATTTTGGAATATAGATCCATTATTTGGGCTCCCTCTGAATAAAACCATATCCTAGAAATAGAAAGAGTTCAAAAAAGGTTTATGCATTACCTGTATATGCGGGAATATACATTATACATACTACCCATTCCTGAATCCATCGTTGTTTTTATCAGGAATGCTCGATCTTAACGCATTAGAAGCCCGCCGAAAAATATTTTTGGGTAAGCACTTTTTTAAGCTAATCTCCGGCATTATACTGAATCCGCCCATGTTGAAGGAGATTAACCTATATGTACCCAACGTGTACACTCGTGGGAGATCCCACGCACTTTTTTATGCTCCGAAAGCGAGAACTTCTTCCTATCAAAATGCGCCATTAAACAGAGCAATTCAACTGCTAAATGAACCTGTATTGAACATCGACATCTTCAATGTCACTTACAGAGAATTCAGTAATTATCTTTTGACACACGTCACAAGATAGTGAAACTACCCCCATACACTTTTTTTTCTTTACATTTTGTAATCTTCCCCATAATATTCTGGTGTATAACTGTTTTATGAAGAACTTGAAAAAATAAATAAATAATAAACAATCTTTAAATTACTATCCCGTTCTTCTGCGTTTCGTTTTTCTTTGATACTAAAATCAAGAGATGCGCACGCCGCACACAACGACGGCCAAACGGAATTACGCGCCAAAAGTAGAAAAACGTATTGTCTTTAAACTAATCAAAAACATTTTTAAAACGTTATTTATAAACCAGTAAACCAGTTCAAAATGAGCCCCAGGAATTTATTCTGTCAACGCAATCCAAAAGCCTGCGCATGCGTAATTCGCTGAGATATGTATGGCCCTGCCAATATTTCTCATTTGCGCCTGATACGGGGTAGCTATGCTCGCCCTGTTTGAAAATCAGAAGGTTTTCGAAATGGATATTAAAGCTTCAGGTCTGTACTTTAATTTCCCATTATCTTTTACATAACAGATTAGAATATAATATGTGTTTTATGAAACACTTTTTGTTAAAATATAAATTGAACTGGTAACTTCAACTCGAGTTTAGAGACAAGTTCCACCGAGTTTCACGACATTATTTTACTAGTTCAAAAATATTCCTTATAGGTTTTGTGAAAACGTAAAATATATAAACGTAAACGTAATCCCCCTTTTTCCCCGTTTCTTAAATTGAGCGCATTAAGTCCTGGCGACCCCGCTCTAAAGAAAATGAGGATTAGGAGAAAACTGCACATTTATAATGTATAAAAATTAACAATTTTACAATTTATCATCACTTAACAGTTAAATCATATTTATATGCTTTATCTATCTGTATCACTAATTCAAAATACAGAAATAATTTTTTACGAATTTTTTTTTATTAGAATTCTACGACCACCTGACCCCAACAAACGCCTTAAGTGGGCCGTTTTATTGCTAATTCATCCGCACATACATATTATCTGAACAGCCATCCTTTTTTATTCATTTCGTTTCAACTGTGAAAGATAAAACGTGGTATATTTTTAGTTCTGTTAGTATGATTATAACCTGTCTTTGAATTTATTTAGTCTATGTTTGTGTGTCCCGAAGTTGGCTCAAGACGAATGGAAAAATCAATTTACTTCGGAGACGCTGACACTACTAACGTTTTATCTACGATCAGTGGATCCAACATTCTAATTTTGTGCTGTTATACTACTGTACTATGACACACATATATGCGAGTAGAATTTTCGGAAACTTTATTTATTTTGTTTTATGTCCGGCTAAATTGCGTTCACACAAGTGCGTACTTCAGATAACTAACTCTAAATACAAAAAGCATAAAAGCTCTTAGATTTTATTTTTTCACCTAGATTAAGAAAGCCCCAAAGAAATCTTACAAGAACTGTAAAGGAATGATTACAAATCCAAATAATGCTAGGAATTGTATGTTTGATTGATCGTTGGGTGAATTGGATCAAATCGTAAATTGGAGAAATTCCTCTAACTTTCTTCCAACGCAGAAAACTCAATAAACTTCAAAAAGAAGGAATTCGAGAACCACTTTCAAAGTCTTGTAAACTTTGGCCTTACTAAGGGGTTTAGTTTACACTTGTGTGAATCTTCTTTCATAAAAAAAACGATGGACAGCTTTGAAATTTCCTTCCATTTCTTTATTCTGAATTGTCTCTAACGGAAGCTTTGCATCCATTTCAACTTGCTCAAATTAAATTATAAGAACTGCAAACCTCTCTCTTTATAGGACTTTAAGATTTGGTGGCGGGCTATATGAATATGTAAACATTTTTGGTGAATCACGCAACCGTCTACGTCACTAGTGTGCGTGCGAGCCTGTTCAACCAGTGCGCTTGTGACTGCCCGTCTGATCGCCTGCCTGTCATCGTGCTCCGTGTCATGCCTAGTAGCTAATGGCATTGTATAGGGCAAAGCATTTTTCTTCAATGCTCTCCCCCCCTCTACATAAAAAAAGTAAGCGAAAAGGCGAAAAAAGCGCCGCAAGGGAAAAATTAAAATTGTATGTAGAAATATCACGACCGACCGGTTGGTGGGTAGCGTGGTAGTTATTGTTTCCCACTCGGACATTGATGGTTCGATCCTTTACCAATTAGTCCGCCATCTTTGCAAAAGCCACGTTTTTCACTTAAAATGATGGAAGTCGATGGATTTTCAACATTCTGACATTGTTTATATGCATACGTATGATAGTACATACGTTAAAAGCGCCGTAGGCGATTTTTTTGTTTAATTATCATTATTTCATGGTTTGAAATATCACGAACAATAAGTTAGAAGCCTTATATATAGTTATTGAATCTCACTTAGGCGTTTTCTTTCTCAAAAACTTAAATTCATGTTTCTTTACGAGAACTTGTTATGAAAAAATATTTATGATTGTGACCCTTGGTGCGCCAAGTATGGTGGGAAGGAATAATCGCCCGTTCAGAGACTCTCCCTGCGGGCAAGAAGGGAGCACCTCACGGGCCTCATCTACCGCCAATTGCCTATCGCTGTTATATGAGCTATTTTTGTTCTTTTGTTTGTCGATATGTTTATTGAAATATTTATTCCAATAAATTGAAATGTGTCAATTTATCTTGATGATGGAATTTGGATCGAATTTTTAAATAAAAAATATTTTATCCAGCCCATGATGACAGCAAAATACTTTATTATTATTTATATATTTTTTCTAAATATTTATAATTAACTACGCAACTAACCACCATGCATTTTTTGCTGTAAGGGAGAAAAGAGATGGACTATTTAGATCTTGACCACAAATAGGCGAAAGCCACATCTATAAACGTTTTAATTCAAATGTATACCTAGAGAGAAATTTACCATCCACTGAAATGCTGCAAAAATTATTATTATTTTTAAATTTCTTTTTACATGAATTTATTAAATTTTTACCATGTTTAGAATTGACATGGCATAGCTACATTTATTAGGAAGGCACAAAAGATAAATGAATATAAATATTTCTTGGTGTTACATAATTAATATCTCCCTAATTAAGAAAAACTCGTATCGAGGAAGGGAGTACGTACTGTTAATTACGGGGGTTAATGCTAGAAGTGCCTACGTCAAATGCGTAGATCGTTCAATGCATAAATGCTTTTATTTTTTTCTGATTTCTTGGTGTAAAACATGAAATAATATTATTTTGACATACAACATCGGACAGATCACAATTTCATCAATCTAATGCGACTGACATTAGCTTATGGACTTTTGAAATGGGATATATTTTAAGTACATTCTGACACCTTACTCAATTTACCCAAATCTGTCGTAGACAATTCTATCATGATCATTAACCCCCAGAACTATATTATGCTTTTACACTTCTATAATACTACATAATATTTTATTTTGAGAACTAACCCATATATGTAAATTCAACACAATCTAAATTTTGGCGACCGGCTTTTTACATAATTTAACTTACGCAGAACCTTTGCATATTTTTGATAACTTCATCACTTAAGGTTTTAAAACCACTGTCAATATCTTGATTCATAAACTCGCGGAGTTATTCACTGAATTATTTACATAAATTTCATCGCTCTGTTTAAGAAGGTTGATCAAAATAGGTCGTGTAGATAAAAATAGCGGAACTCGGGTTGAGTGTAATAATAGAACATTTGGAGCAAGAGTGGTAGCTTTCTGAAAACGGATTTGTTTTTCCACGTCTACGTGACAAACTTACCATTCTCTACACGAAAATAAAACCCGAGTTGTGTGTTTCAACTACAGAAAAGCTTCAGGTACACATTTCATAAGTAATGTAAAAGTATATCAATCAAGTTTCGTGCTACGCTAGAAGTATTTACATGTTACGTTAAAAGCAAGTTTGAGAAAAAAATTACATAAACACACATAATAAATGCCTATAAAATTCATTCACTTAGTTTGTGTATATTATATCCCACCGGCTGCGCCAATATTTGTTAGTGTTTTTGTGAGATAGATGAACTATTCTTTTCTTAATGTAATGGATGGATACATTTGATTTATAAAATACTAATGAGGACTAATTTCTAACTTGGATGATGGTTTGATATTGAAAAAGGCTCAGTAAGATCGCACTACTCAATAGAGATGTTTATTTATTTTCGTCCCACTCTACATAAACTACAAAAAATAACAAGATCTTTTAAACCACACACATTTTAAATAAGTTAAAATGACATAACACCCTAAAATATATTTAGAATCTTAACGACGTAAGTAAAGAAGCCGTGTTTACTAATTGCGACTCGCGACCCGTGTATTGGACGGACCTATTGTCGAATTTGCCCTATCAAAGAAAAGAAGAAGAAGAAAAATAACGTGGGAATCTTAACGATGTAAGTGAAAAAAGCGTGTAAACAAATATACGCCTGCGGCACGGCATATTAGACGAACGCACGGTCGAATTCG
Organism: Glyphotaelius pellucidus; assembly: GCA_936435175.1. Taxonomy (NCBI): domain Eukaryota; kingdom Metazoa; phylum Arthropoda; class Insecta; order Trichoptera; family Limnephilidae; genus Glyphotaelius; species Glyphotaelius pellucidus. The sequence continues at coordinate 5,360,621 of OW386550.1, forward strand.
CCCAGCGGGCCTGGAGATTCGACCTTTCCGCCGCGTTGATTTTAATTAATTCTGAAAAACGTGTTACAAATATGTTAGATGTTTCTTAACGTTCCCTCCCTAAGTTATTAATTCATCGTCTAGAAAAATAAAATCTGGTGCTTACCAGTAACTTTATAGTTAATAAACGGGTTATAAAGTTTTAAAATCGCTGTACATAAAATATATTAATGGTAAGGTATTGTTTTTTTTTAATTTTAATGTGTTGGAATAAAAAAGTTGTTATAGTTACAAATTTGCCTGAAATTATTAAATTATGAGTTTTGAGCGAAAAAAAAATTAAAAGGATTGTGTACTGCCTTAAGCATGGAACTGGCGGAGGAAAGATAAAAATAAACAGAATGCTGTAAATCTCTGGGGTGCTGATTGCAGAGATGATATTACAAATTAACAATTAAGAATTTATAGCGGATGAACAGAGAAAGAAGTATGAGAAAAATGTTATGTGACACGAAAGGGAGTGGTTGAATAGTGTGGCAATACCAGAAGAAGAAATATCGTTTGATTAAGGTAAGTACATAGATTACGAAATTGAGTTAACTTATATATCATTATCTCGACTCCATGACTCGCGTTCGAGAGTTTTTTCTTCATCATAGAATCAAATTACTTATATGTTCTTCATTGTATGGATAATTTTTATGGCTCGCTCCTTCATTCACCACACTTATATTTAAGGCAGTATTCTAGTCTAGAAAAAACAAACAATTTTTTCTCTTCATATTTCCAAAGTTTAAATATTCAAAAATATCTCTTTTAAAAGGATTTTTCGAAATTCGCATTATTTTAAAAGTTATTTATTTATTTATTTATTGATCGACGCCCCTTTTCAGGGCTTTTACATATTAATGGTAGTAAATACAATATTTATTGTACATAACTGAACTGCTTCAGTAACAATATTTTATATTTGTTTAAAGATGAACTGAAGATGTTTATAACCATTTTAATGGCGTGGCTTAGATGAAATCTAACCAAAATCTGAATGGAACAAAATTGTCTACGCATTTTTCTCAAAATCACTTTTTCGAGACGGTTGACATGATATCTCAAGTTCTACGGAACCAATTTGCTTTAAATTTGGTATGAGCCTTCTTTATACATTATTCTATGGCGGAAATTAAAACTATAAGAAAATTTCAATTTTAACTATTTTTTAAAAATTTGGAAAGTCAAAAAAACTGGTACAAAAAATATTTTTTGTATTTCAGACAGCCGCCATTTTGCGAAAAATATGTTTTTTACTTTTTCTTAGTTCGGGCTACATCCGCGTTTGTTTGGATTAAGAATTAATTTGTGTTTTTTTATATTACTAGGAGGATTGCAATCGTGTAAACCAGGGTGTGCCGTTTTTATTAGATCCCCCACTTCAACACCTTGCAACTTTTTAAATTTTTAATTTTTTCGTTTAATTTTTTTTTAATTAATTCTTTAATTTTTAATCAATATTTGGTAAAATAAAAGGTTATGGTTTTTTTTATTCCACCTGAAATAAAACCTATAATTCATGCTTCTAGACTAGAATACCCCTTAAATACAAAAACTCTATTTCATTCATGTTTTTTCTAATCATAGAAGAAAATCTGTCCAGAGTTTGTTGTCTAGTTATTGTATAAGTAAATTAAATCCAAGCTCCCCACTAACCTGAACGGAGAACTGAATGATTTATTACATAAATTCTATCCAAACTGGATTCGAAATACGTTGGAAAATGCTTCAGAAACTTCAAAGGAGATTATGGCCGATACAAATCTGAATGCAGAGTCATCCTTTGGCCGGGGAGGAAATAAATTGAAAATAACTAGGATTACGGAATCTTTTGAACCGAACTCAAACTACAATATTATCCACAGACAGAAACCTTGAGTAGAAATAATGCCAACAAAACATCAGATTTATTATGATTTGAACAAAAGCACAACTGCTTTCCGGTTTCGAACAGGATTTCTCGGTGAAATTGAACTACATGTTCTATAAATATAATAATGAAATAATAAACTGAAGGGTTTTGTACGCATGTTTGTGTATCCGAAGTAAGATGAAAGTTGAAAAAATAATAAATCATCCCTCAAACAAATAAACAATATTTTCATTCACCACTCTTACCCCTAGTGGTCCAAAGGTCTAAAATGGAAAATGGTACTTGGAAAATGATTTTCTGTAAAGGTAAACGGACGATAATTTTACGTGATAACGTGATAAGAAAACTTTTACATAGAATTTTACAGTCACAAGCCGAACGCTTAGGCCGATTGTGCCTCTCTGACGCTTGTTCCGCGCTCTCGCTTGCACGCTCGGCTCAGGCGGAACGTGACAATGAGTCATGCTTTTTCGTGAGTGCAGCCGGCGTTCATCGATTTGTAAGACGGTATCACGTCAAAATGAAAATGGCGGTTTGCGGGGTTGAAAAGCTGGGAGACATTTTTGAAGTAAGAGATATGTATTTCTTCACCTACCTATCACATCTAACCTGAAAAATAAACAATGGAACTGTTTTTTATGAAGTTATGACAAACTACGACAATAATAACAATGTATTGTTAGCAATAATAAAACCTAATTTAATATTTAGAATGAACACTGTACATGACAATAATAATAACATCCTATAATCGTCAAGACTACGTCGCGCCATTTTCCCAGCCGTTGGCTGTCTGTTCAGTTGGTAGCTCTGCGCCAGCCCTGCCAATCCGCGGGAGTTAGTAGTTCCCTACTTTACCGACCGCAGTAGCTGGAGTTGTTTCCCTGTTGGCCGCCAGAGGCGCTAGCAGTACCTCTGGCGGTGGATGAGCGAACCAAACGTGTGAGGCGGCAATATTTAAATATGCTGCTAACATTATATACACGAGAATAACCGTCGACTGTAAATTCGTCCTATTAAATTAATCCAAATAGCCGTGCTCCTTAAGTACCTACTATCCACTGCTGCGTATTATCACGAAACCAAACAAAACTTGGTCACTAGAGCACTAAAGCTTATCATAAATGATCGGTTTTACTTTTGAATTCTTCATTTTTTGAGGCGTGCCTTAAACTATACAACACATTGCATCTCATTTAGCAGCACCGTAAAACTCGAAACAGCATGTGTATCGCTCAAACCTTTTTGCGTCGTATAGGAATGGGATCAGAAGCGACGTGTGATTGAAAATAATAATTTTGTTTTTAATAGAAAAAAAAATCAGACAGCAAAATGAAATTTACATTATTCAATCCAAATATGCTCAAGAATCACTGGTTAAAAGCCTCCGGGTACCTGCTGTTATCCGTATAATGCCTTTTAAATGAAATTAAACCATCATGCAGGTAAAGAAAGTTTCAAACAGCATCTAATCAAGAATAAGTCAAGATAAAAATGAGAAACATCAACAATAACCTATAATCCGTCTAAAAAAAACCCTAGAGGGGGAATGGATCTCCCTCAACCAGTTTTCCTGATCCGGCTTATCTCGCAGATAACTCTCCCTATGAACCCAGACCACCCTGCTAAATCACCAAACGTAGTGAACCAATCAGGATGACCTATGGCAGAATATTTGGGTATTCAATAAATGATTTCCGGGGCGGCGGTACCCATACCCACCTCACAAAAACGTTGCTTGAGGAATAATTCATTTCCTTCCGTATACAACATGGGCCCCTTCAATTCATTTCTTCAAACCGACAGATCTAAAAGCACCTCAAAGAAGGGCCTTTATAGAAACAAACGTTTATCCACGAGGGCCTCCTGTGTGAAGTTAATATTAAAAAAAAACATTGTTGTTTACCAAACAAACCAACTTACCATCACGACAAGGGTACGCAGAGAGGATATACCGCTACACAACTCTGTCTCGGCACTTCTTGCTTCATTCATATATTATGTTGTTCTACCTCCTGTTTACCAGCGGCCGAGAATTTAAATTTCGTCGAACAATGATCTTGCGATCGTACTTTAACTGTACAGGACGGTTCCGATGAGAAAGATTCATTATTCTCCATATCAGAATTTTAACATAATAACTCAAAATCGATTTTATTTCATTCAAAATTTGCTTTGATAAATACCCACATTCAAAAATGCTCAAACTCTTGATGATAAAACTATTAAAATTTAATACTTTTGTATTTATTTTTTGATTATAAGTATTTATAATTTTTCAATAATGTCTGAGCAAATTGAGAATGAAATTTTTATTAAATATATTTGTTTGTAAGACCCTAAATAAATAAACAAACTAAAGTATTTTCGTCACAAAACAAGGGCGCGGATCTTTTCTTTATGATTTTATTTGAATTTAAATTAAAATTCTGAGAAACAGCTTTCCAAAATTTATTAAAAAGCTTTACTTGATTAAAAAAACAATCTTTCGAAATAAATTTAATTTTTTTTGTGAAAAAGAGTCACTACATTAAAATTTGATGTAAAAATGGCGTTTGTAAAATTTTCGGTTTTGTCTGGTTATTCCCTCTTAAATGTTTGATGCACGTGACCGTGCTATGCCTTCCTCGGGCATCTTCTATTTAGTCTATTATTAACTTGCAAAAGACTGTTTGTAATTAAAAAAATGCACCTAATCGAAATAGTTTTTCAGACACTCGGTAGCGCGTAGGCAAAATACCGTCATACAGGATTTAAACGCTGCTGAGTTTATTGACAAGATCTAAAGAGTAAGGTACTTTTCAACCTTGCGTTCCCCATTCCCATCCCCTACTTACTTTAAATTAAATTGCACAAATTTACCAATAGTTCCATACTTCTACCGGCTCTAAATAAAGAATATTAAAAAAAAAAATAATGAAAACAAAACTTTTCTCACCTGTAAAAATAATTTATCTTTATAACGTAAATTTATATTTAAACACTTCGTGAGTTCAAACATAGAGCTTTTATTAACGAGAAAGTATAACAAAAATAATAAAACCAAAATAATAAGTACACGGGTATAAAGATACTTCGTATATACACGCGGTGCGTAATCTCCGACTGAAGGTCTGGAGGCTGACTATCTCTAGAGGTTCCTTTACCTTATCAATGTGGACAAAACAATATCTCACAGTTGATCCCTGGTATGGAGCCTTTAGGACTGTTTGCTGGATCTCTGCCTACTCAAGGCCGTGCAGTTATTTAAATAGGCCGGCTGGAGGTACTTCTTTTGGTTATTAGGTGTCCGGAAGCGGGGAGCTGCTTGCTGATTAGCTGATATATTAATCGGGTAACCAATACGCCCGCTACGGGGTCTTGCGTTCGTAGACAAGGACGGCGTACTAGGTGTGAGCGAGGAAATATTTGAGCTCGCGCGGTGCCTCTCGTTACATCTTTTAATAATAACGTTCAAATCTTTCTATTCACAGGTGCGTCTTATTGCGTTCAACATTAAGTCGGCAATTAAAATTTGTTCAGAACCAATTAAAATACTTCATGTAAAAATAACTTTCAATTTAACTTAGCGTACCTCTTCAAACTACTATATGATATATTAATCTCTAAATTGAAATTTAATTACAAGCGCTAGTAATACCTCGTAATTTATGATTTGTTTTTGTGCAGGCAGAAAAATAATTAATTGCTTAAACGTCAGAAACGTACTCGTAGATTTGAAAATTAATTTATTAGAGTAATGTTGAATCAAGTATTATATTTAACTCTGGATTCAAGTTCATATTATACGAGAGATGTCATAAAAAATTATCATTGAAACTTTGAATTATTTTATTCGTAGAACTATCTGACTCTTTGTGATTTGTGATTTGTCAACAGTGAAGAGATTTTCTGAGTTACTTGCATTGTTTTATTTTGTACGGACAAGAACTGAGTATTGTTCCGAAGGAAACTTTTTTAGATCTCACTCCTTTGATTTATTAAATTGAAAAGGGGTGATTTTCCGAAATTAAATCTATTATTAAACCGATCATGTCAAAATATACCTTGTATTCTTGTCGGTAATACAATAATTATAATACAGTAATATAATAATTGCTAAAAAAAGCTCATGTGAAAACTTTACAAATTAGAAACTGTCATAAAATAGTTAGATAATAATAGAAAGATACATTACTTATACAGCCAAAGAGGTTTGAATCTCTTGTATAATGTTTTATAATAATATCGCAACGAACTTCGGAATTTTTCCGAAAGTATTTTAAATATCCTATATATTACTTATTTTAGAAAATTTCTTTTAAAAATACCAGTTTAGAAACTAGATACTTAACCTTTAGATTTTTTTATTTGAAATATACTCGTACTTACAAAATATATATTTTAAGCTTCAAACACAGAAAAGTAAAAAAAATACCCCAAGCGTTTTTAAGCTAATATTAATCTTGACCTGACGAAGAATATTTTGTTTTCGAAACATGTTGATAATTCTAATAATCTAACCTCAAACCAATTCCTATTGAAAAAAGGGTAGTAAAAACAAGAAATTTCAAAAAAGCAGACTATGTACAAATTTCCAACTATCTCAAACAGATTGACTGGTCATTCTTGGATAGCGAGGCTGATATCAATGCACACCTTAACTTTTTTTACTCCATTATTAATTCTGCAATTGAAAAATGTGTACCTTTTACGGCTTACAGGGAAACTCAGTACCCAAAATGGTTCTCAAAAGACCTGATAGACTTAATATACCTCAAAAAAATATCTCATAAGAAATTCAAACAAAGTCACCTGGCTATCGATTATTCCAAGTTTCAAAAATTGAGGGGAGACTGCAATAAGCTCTCTGCAGAATGTTACAAAACTTACATACGTGATGTTGAAGGCTCTATCATGAACGACTCAAATTTTTTTTGGAAATATGTAAAATCCCAAAAAGAAAACGGTACTTGTATACCTAGTATTATGTCATTCGATTCTAAACTATCCCAAAATCTTCAGGAAACTGTTAATCTGTTCGCCGATTTTTTTAGCAGTGTATACGTTAATGCAAATGTAGATAGCAATATCTCTTGCTCTAATTTAGTTGAGACTCTTGATATATCTGATTGTACTCTAACCATAGATGATATTATATCCAAGCTGAAGAGTTTCGATTCCCGCAAATCCGCAGGACCTGACAAAGTTCTACCCAGATTCTTAGTTAATTGTATGCATACATTATCGTATCCCATACATAAGTTATTTACAAGGTCACTCTCATCAGGTGTGTTCCCTGACCTTTGGAAGTTTAGTCTTTTGACACCCATTTTTAAAAAAAGGAAATAAGAGCGACGTAACAAACTATAGGCCAATATGCACCATGTCTACATTACCCAAACTCTTTGAAAGCCTGGTACTAGACAAATTGATATCCCAAATCAATCACACCATCTCACCGCTTCAACATGGATTTATCAAAGGAAGATCAACCCTGTCCAATTTAATATTATACACGAATGACATCGTTAATGCCCTGACTTCATCACATAAAACTGATTCCATATATACTGATTTCAGTAAGGCATTTGATAAGGTTAACCACAGACTCTTATTACGAAAACAGAAGTTGTTGGGAATGAGAGGGAGTATTTTGGAATGGTTTAAGAGTTATCTTTTGGGAAGGTACTTAGCGGTCAAAGTTGATTCGTTTACTTCTTATACATTTGCTGCCTCGAGTGGGGTACCACAGGGATCTCATTTGGGCCCGATATTATTTTGCTTATTCATAAATGATATAGTTAATATTTTTAGTAATGTTAAAGTCCTATTATTTGCTGATGATCTGAAAATTTACAGAACAATTAGAAACGATGACGATCGCGCCATTCTGCAGTTAAACCTGAACAAACTATGCGCGTGGTGTTCTGTCAATGGTTTACAACTAAATATTGGTAAATGCCAGTTTATTAGTTTTTACAAAGGTAAAAATTCTTTTAACTTTTTTTATGATATATGAATGGTGTTAATCTTCTTCGTGTATCGCAGATTCGTGATCTTGGTGTTATATTCCACAAGAATCTACAGTTCAATGTACACATCAATTTTAAAATGAAAATTCCAATCGAATTTATAAATTATAATTACTTACGCGCTGAAACCAGACTTCTTCAATTATCAGCTAGAAGAGTGTTAAAGATTTATTATTTTTATACAAAATTATAAAATCTTTAATTGACAGCCCTAATTTGTTGGAACTAATTTGCATTAGCATACCCGCTAGACAAACTCGTAGTAAAGATATTTTTAAATGCAACAATAAAATCAACACTAATTACTCTATATACTCACCAATTCCAAGAATCCATAACCTTGCGAATAAATACTGCGAATCTATAGATATATTTAGTATTGACAGTTTTGAATGTTTCAAAAATCAATTAATCTCGATTCTATCTGCTTATAATTAACTTTTATTATTTTTTTGTTTTTCTCATAAAATATTTTCTCATCTAAACCTCACCAGTAAAATGTATACTTACTTTATAATATTTTTGCGGTTCTATTTACACTTTGTTCTATGCCAGGTCTTATTATTAATAATATGTATAAATATTTAAAGCTGAATTGTTTTAGTTTTTTGTAAGTACAACTTGTACTATTTCATTTCATTTCTTTTTTATGTTGTAATATTCTTTACCTAACGAGTCGATTGCATTCATATTTATTCTGTTTTATTGATTATGTAATACATGTAATTAATATTGTTAATTATATATTTCCTTCTTTTCTTGTAAAAACCCACTAGGGCGTTAATAAATATAAAATAAACAAAATTTTGATTAAATAGGGGTGTTTTACGAAGTTATTTGTTTTCATTTAATTCTTAAGTTAACGTTGAAAAATTTCAAAAAACTTAAAATAAAAAAATAAAACACAGTCCTTTTTTATGGGGAATCTGCAACAAAATTGTCACCTCATTTTTTATCTCGTTCATACAATTAAAAACTATAATATTAATCCCCGAGATTAACCAAAAAAATCTGACAATTTGGATTCATTTTTGCACAATTAAAACGTTGGTTTCTCGAATTTGTATTTATTTACACACGCCGAAAGCATTTATATGTTATTAAATAACATTACTTTTATGGAGATTTTTTGATCTCAGGTGGAAGAATTAAAAAAGAATTTGTACGAAATAACACACATTTTTATGTTTATAATAGAAGTTATGTTAAATTACGCTAATATAATAGTGATATGGTCATTAGAATAGACATTATGTACAAAAAAACATAATACTAAAAGCAAGTGAAATATCACATGTCGACATTATGACTGTGTCACGCGTGGAAAAAAATCGGAGGATTCGCGCATGCGTAGATCGAAAAGGTTGAATTAGATGCTATAATTAATAATGGCTGGACCAGACTCCCCTTTTATCCCACATTTATGCACATCCCGGTGCATAGTCGGGAGACACGCCAAACGCGCGCCCAACATTTGTACACGGTTGACATTTGTCACATGAGAACGGGTCGTTTTTTCGACTCGTTCTTGAGTTCAACAGCTCGGCTATGGAATGATTTGCCGGCATCTGTGTTTCCTCCCTCCTACAACATGGGTCTCTTCAAGACCAATGTTCATTCCTTCCTCTCCTCAAAAAGACCCTCCACACAGCATCCCAGATGACATAGGCCCCGAGGGAAATTATTTTCCTCAGGGCCTCCTGTGTGGAGTTAATGTAAACAAAAAAAAAATATTTCACTCTTGGTGGACTTCGTTATACCTTTGACACCCCATAACTTGGCAATGTGTTGGCGTTTTTTGTCTTGCAAGCATTCTTTTCACTTGTATTTCACGACCTCATTCGTCACTTATAGACAAGCCTAGGCTAGACGAGGTATATGAAATTCTTCACACTTTCTTAATTTTAACACTGGATTAATAATGTTGCTTTCAAGTGAAACTGAAAATTTCCATATTTCCATAAAGCCTACAGTCCACGAGTCAGCTAATACTAAGAAAGAACTTGTATGCTAAATTGCTAAGGGATGACTTGGTGGTCTTAATAATGTTTCAACCAATATTGGTAGAGTCCTTTGCCGCTGTTAGTTTCACAGTTTGCCTTTCTTTTACCGTGGGGACATTAATATTCCTGAAAACTGGGTTACGTTATAATATATTATATTTCTTGCACAATGTTGGGACTAAAACATTATTTTGCGTAGTTTTCAAAATAAGAGCAATATTTTTGTTTCCATTTCAGCCTTTTCGACATCCCGACGTGCGCAGGTAAATTTTATTTGATTGATTTTTCCAATTTCACAATCATTAAAAATAATATATGGTGTGTTTGCGGCACGTTCCAGAGAGAAAGATTCTCTCAGTATCACGCTTGTGTAAAACTACTATTCAGAATTCAAACGTTTCTTGAAATGGTTGAGCTTTTTTTACCAGATCTGACTAGCCAAGAACTTTCTCATCTTCCTCTTTCCCATCTCCTTCTCTTCCCTATTACATTCAGTCTCACAATATACCTGTTAGGGGTGCCATAGTCTCACTGGCTCTTGGGCGGTATTCACAAAATAAAACTTATTTTACTAAACTGCACTAGAAAAACACAATATAGATTGTTTTTATAATCATTTGGAAAAAACACCATTTAATTTATGTATATATATATACATACAATGTTTTTTCAAAGTCTTTTTTGTAAGCCCCGACGTGCGGGCGAAAATCGACCACTCTGCCCATTCCGTTTCACCGACCGTAGAGATCGTTTTCGCTAGACAAAAATTTGGCATTTTTCACAGAAACCTCCGTTTATTTTTTAGCTTTTTTGTCTCGCAAAAATCGCTTTTCTCCCCCGCAATCTGTACGACCGCGTTCCTGCAAATTTTAGCTAAACACGGTGTAACGCGCTTACGCCCTTTCGCTTTCGAAAATCGACCACCGCTCCCTCGAGTTTGGAACATTTCAAGGTCCATTTTGGCTAGACAGCGAGCTCGAGGTTCTTGATGCAGGTTTGCGAAAACTATTCTTTTAGATGGATGTGTATGTATATGTATGTTTATATATATATATATATTTTTTTATATTCCTCTAATATATTTAAATACTTTTTTTTCTCTTCTAAATAACCAACGTACAATAACTATTAAAATTTGAAAAAAAATAAAATACATATAAAACTTTCTATTACAACACATAAATACTTGTCACACATAAACATAAATAAACACGTAAACACCTCAGCACAGGTTCTCCTAGTGAGGTGTTCACGAAACATACAACAATACCTATCCACAGTTTCACCTTCACAAACCTACCTTACACCCAACATAATAAAATTACAATATGTATTATGTAAAAATGTTTTTCAAAATTGATCTATAGGTAAAAACTGTAATGCATAGAAATAAATAAATAAATAAAAAATAAAAGATATATAAAAATAGAGCAGAGAATATTTTTAGTTTGTCGTTCAATTGAAAACCATAATTTGGTTCAAAAGCCCGTCCTAAGTTTTTGTAATATGTTTTTATTTGTGTTTTTGAAATATTTCAAGAACCAAAGGTTGTGGAAACTTATTCATCGGTCGTTATATATGCATTCCATGAAAAATATTCATGATTTTATGCTGAAAAGGTGACATTGCGGAGCTGGGATTTCTGGGAGTTCTGAATTGAGCGGCAGCTCCCTGGGCCGTTTTAGGTGGTAAGAGTCTTCTTTGTAACAGAAAAGTAGCAATATGGGTATCAAACTGCGCGTATCTACTGTTAGCGTCGGCGTGGGTGCTAACGTTAGTGGCAGTGGTGTGGAGGCCATTGCCTCCAGGAGAAAGCTCCCACATATTCAATACAATTAGATGCTGGACTTGCCCCAAATAAACTAGCTCAGGTTTGCGGCGCAAGTATGTTCCTCTTAACCCCAAGGCTAGTGCCTGTGGTTCGGAGCTTCACGCTTCTCATCCTCCCAGGGCCTCTTTCGACAAGCAAAACACGGTATGTTATAACATAAATAGTTTATTCAATTCTAGGAGTCACAATAGTACATAGGGATGAACAATCCTAGCTGAAAGTTAGTTTGAACGTCAATCTCTGCTCTCTACACGCTTTTTAGGGGCTTAAAACATCATTTGCACACATAGGGTAAACATTGTATTGACTCACGTTTGTTTATGGGCTAATCAGCGCTTTACGCGCTACTTGTCCTGGTCCCAGCAGCGTCCACGCGCGCACACTTGGAGGTGCGCGATCGGCGAAACTGAATTGGTCTCACACATGTTTACAAGAGACGTGGGATCGGGGAGCTCGCTGGCCGTTGACTGAGGGGCTCGCCGGCGAGATGCTCTAGCGTCTCGTCGGTTTGTCGCTCGCGGGAGGGGGTAATGCGCGCGCCTGTATATTGGAGGTCTATTCTCCAATTATGCAAACGTAATAATTTGTAACGTAACACTTCCCCCCTCGCCGCAATAAAAAGCGACGTGGCAATGGAGCTGTAGGGCTAATAAATCCTCTTACCCTTTCAGCACTTGTGCCAAAAACATTTAAGAGAAACGAGGAGAGAGAGAGAGAGAAATTCCTAGCTGGAGAATAGTTATGAACAGAACACAAAAGAGATGATACATGGTGAAACAAGGAATTGTCAATAAATGTACATAAAGGCATACATAAATACAGTTGCAAAGGCATACATAAATACAGTTGCAAAGAACAAGGATCTGTTGAAGAAAGGTACAAGGGTTATGCAGTGATAGAAAAAAAAAAACTCTCAAATTGTATCATTGGTCTGTGAGCTAATGTTTGCGAACGTGGTTTGCGTAGGATGTCTGGGATGGTTGAACGTTTCACTGAAGTTACAAGGTTACTTTGTCACAGTAACCTGGCCCATTTGAGATTACACTCAAGGAACACTAGGGCCTTTAAGAAAATACGAGGAAGAGAACACAGGATGAGGCTTCTAGGTGGTGTGAAGAGTTCTACCTGTCACAGAGGTCGAAAGGGTAACTGCTTCCGGATCCTGTGGGTGAGCCAGTACGAAACCATTGAAGTACTGGGGAGTGGAATCGTAATTGGTGGTTGGTACACTGGTTTTTGTATGTAGTGGGATTGTTTTGTGAACAATCGTTGGTGTTGTTATTTGCGCAAGGGCACAGGAGCATCAGCACAATGGCAGTAGGACATTTGCACAATGGCAACAGGAACATTTGTATTATGCAGCAGGAACATTTGCATTATGCAGCAGGAACATTTGCATTATGCAGCAGGAACATTTGCATAATGGCAGCAGAGCATTTGCACAAGGGCAACAGGAACATTTGCATTATGCAGCAGGAACATTTGCATTATGCAGCAGGAACAGGAACCAACCTAGAGCTAGCGTGCTCGGGTTTGTTTTGAGTGTCGGTTCTTTGTGGTGGTACAATTCGCAACTACACGCACGACTCACACTAGGTTATGTTAGATGCGGTCGGGTGCTTTTGGTACGCAGGGATTGAAGGCATGGGACCTCCGTGACGGTAGCGAGGGCAGCATGAAGAGGGCGCAGATGTAGATAGGGTGCAGAGCTGCTGGTTTTTTTTTTAATCCGGCAAAAATTATTATTAGAACAAAATTCTTGAAGTTTACCTGCCTAGTAGACCAATGATGAAAAAAGTTTGGAGAGAAACAAGTGTGCATGTTGAGAAAAAGTTGGATTTGTTTGGCGTGTAGAGAGAGAGACGGAGAGAGAGCTAACTAAATGTGGCTAATGACTAATACATGTTACAAAGGTACGTATTCAAGGACAGGTTCTGTGTAACCCCTTTTGGTTTTTTTTTTTTTACCAAATACATTTCCAAGAATACGTGGTTGAGGGATTGTACGTATAACAAAATTCCCATTCGAAAGAAGTTGGTCTTCCATGACCTATGCTCACGTCTATACGGTAGCATTTTTTCTACTTTCGAAAAACAAAACATTGCGTACAAAATTAGTTATGACAAGTGGGAAGGGAGTAGGAAGTTGAAAGGATCCGCGTATGAAGATTGTCCCATTTGACAAACGAAACGCCAAGTGCGTAACGCATATATCCCCATTCACGGATAATTTCGAGGAAGGGGGAGGGTGATAATTGGGAACATTTGAACGAAGAAAACTGCTGGGGACTCGGCTATTTCCGAAATTCGACCTCTGGGTGGAGGTGAAACAAGGTCTACAGCAGTCATCCTGGCACATTACAATAATGACAACTGGGAAAGGAGTAGGAAGTCGAAAGGATCCGCGTATGAAGATTGTCCCATTTGACAAACGAAACGCCAAGTGCGTAACGCATTTATCCCCACTCACGGATAATTTCGAGGAAGGGGGAGGGTGATAATTGGGAACATTTGAGCGAAGAAAACTGCTGGGGACTCGGCTATTTCCGAAATTCGACCTCTGGGTGGAGGTGAAACAGGTCTACAGCAGTTATCCTGGCACATTACAATAATATTTGGTAGTGTTGGACAAAAGAATACACTGACATAAAAGAGTCTAATCCTCTACGTGTATTGGGCAGAAGATTAGGGGTCGTTTTTATTCTCCTACTTGTTTGCGAGAAATGACAGACCCTTGCTCAAATCTCACAAACCTGGGGATTTTTCTTTGTTCGTCTCCCAGACAACGAGTTAGGTGTTTTTGTGTCCATCAACTTAACTCCCACGACACGATGCCCCATAATCATGAGTGAAGCGTATGATTAGTCCTTTTGAGATAGTAGATAGTTCCTGGGTTCTTGTGACAGGAAGTCCACGGGCATATTAATGATTACAAAAAAGGGGTGTGGACTACATTGAGTAGTTCACACATAAAGGTTTGATATTATTTCGTTCGCACGATTCATGGTGAGTATTATAACGTCTTCACGTATAGCGTACAAGATTGCAAAATCAAAAGATTTGCAAGTAAGTTTTATAACGTCTTCACGGATAACAATGAACGAATTACAACTGGGTTGCCCAGTATTGAAGGGAGGTGCAAAAGACTAGGTATTTATGACATTTCTGACAAAAACCCACAGAGTAATTATAACGGGCTCCCCGTATCGTATTTAGTAGATATTCTGAGATTCCCATCTATGACGGCAGGTTTTATAAGGTTCCCACCTATGATGGCAGATTTTATAAGGTTCCCACCTATGATGGCAACAAAAGGTTAACGTTCATATAAAGGTACCTATTCAATACAGACGGCGAGACATACTGATGTGCTTAGTACAACAATACCGTAGCATAATAAATCCATATTAGCGTACGTTAAAGACTTGCACAAAGGCAAAAAACATATTTGAAGATCTGGCCAGGATTTTATACTTCAACAATTAAGGGACAAAAAAAATTTCTGGCGTGCTGATGGAATGTGAATTTCATCTAAGCTTACCGCAAAAGAGATCCTTTGTGGTACAAACCCTTTGGGTTATGCACAGAGTATCGTATCGTGATGGTACAACTTTTTGTTGTACTTACACGTACGATGGTAGCAACAATACAAGACATGCGCTTATCGTTTTTGACAAGGAAAATTATTTACATTGGTCCGATTTGAGTGTTTAAGACCTTCTAGGTTTTACTTACTTAAACAGACTGCGATGAACACACTTGGGTGTTATGAAAATTATAATAATGGGATGGGTTGTTCACAGGGTGGTTCACTTAGAGACCTGGCTTCTTGTTGTGACCTCGTACTTTGCACGTGATAAGTCACAACAAGGCAACCCCAAAATTTCAGTTTGAGCAGTTGAGACCAAGGATAACTCAATGTTGCTGAAATGTTGTAAAAAAAATTTATCGTTAATGAAGAGGCAAGTCGAAAGTTGTCCCTTTTATAACGATACTTTCCAGACTCCACATCCAGTTCTGGGGAGAGCTAGAGCAATTTGGGTTATTTATTGAGCGCCATTCTATTTTCTTAAAAAACAGAAAAAAAAATTAGAACGGGTAGCAAACATCTGATACCGCCGTGGGTTTACACAGGTTTGCTTACCTAATTTAACTACATATGACATAAGGGTTAAATGCACTTTGGCGAGGACCCGATATTTAATGTACAAAAAAGATTTTTCTAACATTTAGAAAGGGGTGACGAGGTATGACACGATGATGTGAAAATATGATGCTGCGAGTTGTGACGATGCACAAAGCCTTGGGCACGTAGTCTCTGACTACTTGCAGTAAGCCACAGGGAATTCCTTTCTCCGAAGTGATCAATTTCAAGTAGAGGTGTGCATGCTTAGAAAAACGATGTTTCCAAGGTTTGACACCTGGGGCAGCAATTAGAGGCGAATGACTGATGATGACGAGACATTTATACAAAAAAAAAATAAAATAAAAATGAAACGAAACCACAAGGGAGAATTATAATTTCTTCCATGACTTTGGCTACAGTTGACACCACTGTGCCAGAGCTAGAAAAGTTTCGTTTGAGTGTCCTAATGAGTGACAATCGTTTACGAGAGGCCGCTCATTAGTGACGAAACAAAAAGGGTTGACTTCCATAGTGATCCATGTCACGGTGTAGACGAATGGTTGCTAGGAGTCAAGGAATAACCGTTGGGGTTATACGGGCGTGGCAATGGGGTTTGTTTCCATGTTCCCACTTTTTACAATGTCCTTTATGTGGTAGTTACCTATGTGTTTACCAGAGATGTCGGACAATCGGTAAACCAGGTCTGAGATTTTCTTCAGAACTTTCGTCTTTACAAAACGGGGTGCCAATTTGGCAGAGAAGTACAGCGCACCTTGTGACAGAGTGTTGTTTCTCCTCCAGACGATGTCTTCTTCCTTGAATGTGACGTGCCTCCTGCGAAGGTTATACCTGTCGGCGCTCTTTTGGTGGGCCAATAGTAGAGCGTCTGTTACTTCACTATAGATAGCGGAGAGTTCCTCCAAGCGGTGGGCGTAATTTGCTGCGGGGTCTGCTGTGGAGGAAGGGACGGGTGGAAGGCAGTTGTCAGGGTGTAATGAACCGTGAACTACTTGTTCCATGCCGTGTTTGAGAAAAAATGGTGTATAGCCTGTAGCGAGGTTCACCGTGTTGTTCATGGCTGCTTGTATTTTGTCTAATTTTTTGCACCATGTGCGTTGATCTTTGCCAACCAAAATTGCCAGGGCCGTGTTTATGGTTTGGTTGTATCGTTCAACGGTGTTGTTCTGTGGGGTGTAAAGGGTGTTGTAGAATACATCCTTTATCCCATATTTAGACAAAAACTCTTTAAATTCCAGAGCTATAAATTGTTTACCATTGTCGCATATTATAGTACGAGGGGTACCGTAGGGTATGAAAATATGTTTTTCCAATAGATTGGTTATTGCTGCTGCAGTTGCCCTTTTCAGAGGAAACAACCAGCAATATTTGGAAAAGATGTCCACTACGCTGAGTATATGCATGTAACCGGCGTAGCTTCTAGGGAAGGGTCCAATGAGGTCCATAGAAAAGGATTGAAGTGGTCTATCGGCACGCTTGGGGTTGCCCATTAGACCAGACGGTGGTGCCGTACTGTGCTTGTATGCCTTGCAGATGTCGCACTTGGAGATGTATAAACGTACTTGTTTGAATAGACCCGGCCAATAATATCTTAAAGATATTTTTTTGAATGTTTTGAAAGTTCCAGGGTGTATGGAGTCTACGGCACTGTGGTTATCAATAATAACTTGTTCTCTTTTTTCGAGAGGGACTACCATTTTCCAGGCATAATCCTCTAAGATTGACAGTGGAGGCTTGCAGTTGCGATATAGTTGTCCGTTCTTAATTATAAAATTCGGAAACTTTTGTAGGTTGTCACTGCATCCTCTAAAGATTTTTTGATACCATAAGTCTTTTGTGGGGAGACTAGAATTGGATAATTCGGCATTTAATGTTGCTATCTCGATCCTAGAAAGGGCATCCGGGACGATATTATCCGCTCCTTTACGGTGGATGACATCGAAGGTATATTGAGATAGGCGGGACGACCAGCGAGCCAATCTCCCAGAGGGGTTGTCTAGCGAGATCAGCCATTTTAGGCT